>FR997769.1:3810133-5258748 GCA_905475315.1 Autographa pulchrina
TAACAGGTCTTTGCAAAACAAACTCTGTACACATATTTTATTACAAACGTACTACCAAATTATCCCAAAAAACTAACTTACCTTAACGGCCGAATGTTTTTGGTACAAATGGCAGCAAAAACTGGTGAAAACACTTTTGTACAGCAAGACTGGGTAGATATAGTGTGGGGAAACGTCGACAATTTTCCAGTGTTACGACAAATTGGCCCAGTGAAAAATGTATGGCTGACAGTTAGGGGTGCCGAAACTATTCTGTTTCCCTATATTGGAGCGTAAACGTCTGTTTAATAATTTGTGGCGATAGAATTGTTACGAGACATCTGTTTTTCGTTATGGAAATGTATTAAGGATTTAGTTACCATGTGTACACTTATATTATATTACTTTTTTTTTAAATAGTACTACGATAATTTTATTAATGAAATTAAACTTAAAATATTTACAATTTTATAAAAACTAAGCCTACGCAAGAAATAAAAATAAATCCAAACGCCTGGTTGACACTTCGCGTGAATACTACCTTCTAGGCTTCTACCTAGGTCAGCGAATAAGCATTGCCATACAACGTGGCAATGCTGCCAGCCTTTTGGGCACACTCCCAGTCGACAGCGATGTGGATGAATTTTTTGATGCCTTGTTTTAGTTCTTAGTTTCATTTAGTTTATAATTCTTTTATATTATTTCGTTTTTTTTTTGTCAATTTGGCTTATTACATTCGGTAAGCCGCTGGCCCGTTTTTATCCATATTTGAAAAAGTATAACTCATTTTTCAAACTGACCATCGACTACAAAGTACGAACCTAGGAACTTGTAAATCGTCTCCCAAATAACAAATAAACGATGTCACCCACAAATATAAAATAAACTTATTACTAACATAAAATTTCCCAGTAAAGTTTACTAACAAAATCAAGTCAGGAGTCATAACAGCCTCTCTTCAGCTGGTACTTGGTTATTATAAGATCCGCAATAGCCATCACACACCGCTAGAATTATTACCTTAACCCGCACCCCTGTATCTTTTAGGGGAAATTCAGCAAAAGAAAGATAAGCCGACGTTGACTCTGTTAAATTAAAATGTAACCTCCCCTTGCATAATGCTCGTTTGTATACCTACTTGGTGGTGGTGAATGAAAAGGGAATATACAGAAGGTACAGTCTGCAGAACGTTTAATAGTACATACTTAATTCACTAATATAACTATTCTTAAGACTAATACAGAAATTGCAAAGCTTGCGATGTGTGCGCCTCGCAATTATGACTTTTGCGATACAAATGCGCTTTTGGAATATTATTACAGTACGGCCTGGCAGAGTTCGATCCTGACAGGTTGTGGTCTACAGGAAGACATAACATAAATGTGGCGAAGAATTTATAACAAACAAATAACTATCACTTATTTGTGCTATAAACGAATAATAATATTCAAAACCATATTATTATGGTAGGTTGCAATGAATAATATAACAAGGTTTTTATTTTCTGCACACAAATCAAGACCAACTGACATGTGTTAGGAACGCATTCTCTCTCCGGCTTGAATTATAACTGTTGGCATTTGTTTCTCATGTTTCGATACCCCAATATTGCGAACACAGAACAATTGGTTGTAAAAAAGCACCTCGCGTATTTGTTTTTGACTTTGAATTATTTAAGGTGGGCCTTCTTCACCTCATTTTATAGTGACGTCAGTTCCAGAGAATTCTTATCTTATTCCCTAGTAATCATGTTGCCACGAACTATGTCAAGTGGCACGTTACACAAAAGTATTGTACACGAGTTTTTATTGCTGCGTGCAATGTTTTTAGCTCGAAAGAGATGTTGAAAACAGAACACTGTAAACTGGGATTAAAAGAAAAATAATAAATAAATAAATTTGGACAACATCACATACATTGTTCTGAACCCAAAGTAAGTAGCCAAAGCACTTGTGTTCTGGAATTCAGATACAAGGAAGGTACCACAAACACCCAGACTCGAGACAATATAGAAAAGTGATTTTTCTACATTGACCCATCCGGGGATCGAACCCAGGACCTCAGAGCTAGCAACACTTTAAAACCGGTGCGTACGCCATTCGATCACGGAGGTCGTCAAAAAGAAATAAGCCTCAAAAAGAAACAATGTTAACCTATAAATAAAATTATTGTCTCATTATTAAATTACTATAAAAGTATAAATAAATAAGTACCTATTTAATGTATTGACAGCAGATTTAGATTTAGATTAAGAATAGGTATCATTTAATCAGATTAAAAAATGTAAAGAAATAGATTAAACTATGTTTGTTTTGATCTTTTGGCGATCTTTTAGCGATAATGCCTATGCGGACAGCATAGGCATTATCGCTAAAAGATTTGTAGATAAAATAAATTACGAGTGTGAAACGTGACTTAGAAAAGTGTAACACCGAATAACACGTCCCCGTAAGTTTACGAATACGAAACTCTTAACAACGAATGCACGCTACCACGAAAAACTTAACGCCGTAGCCATGCGATCTCGCATAACTAAACCTCTAAAAGTCATAGTAGAAAGTCTTTATTCATATAACAATCAACTAAATAGAGAACAAAAATGTAATAATTACGTGTCAATCAACCAAATCTATTGTTTTTCCATGACAATACAATGAACCAAATCGAACATGCATGCAACAAAGTATGACATAATCATATTTCTGTACGAACAAGATGAAATGGCTATAGAGACGCGCTGCAGCCGTGCCTATGTAGGTATTTGTTATACAGACAAACAGAGCTTTGAGCCGCCTCGCACGCGCTTTTTTTATCGGCTGATACGCGCGTTTGATTCAATATAAATCTGCTTATTGGTCACCTATAGCGTCGTGTGCGTGTGTTTGTAAAACGTGCGTCGTGGGCGCGTAAAAAATCTCCCTCCCCCACCCTCTTCTGAAAAGGCTTGAAGGAAAATCAATAATATAATAAGCAATTATCTAATAATTGCTGTGTAACTGGCAAGTCACTTTTTATCAGCTTTTATCAGTACTACATTGTCACTGACGAAAATCGATCTAAAGCCTTTATCTATTTCACTCCTTTCACAAACATAATTAGCATTTTCTATAGTTGTAGTATCATAGTCTATAGCTGTGACTTTTTATCCCAAAAAATGATTTTTCATTTTTTTTTCCCTTTTGTCCTATAATTTTTTTCGTTCTTCAGCATTAACAGAGTTTACACGAACACCACTTCGTTTAGCAGCTATTTATTTGGTGCCGCGGGTAACTGTAGGATTGTTTTACTTTAGCGACTTTTGAAGCTGTTTTTTTGATTCGTTATAATATGCTGCTCTTACCAGAGCTACGAAACCCGTGTTTTACGCAATAATCAATTGAATACATGAAAAATACATGACGACAGCTTTCAGAAATAACTTTCAGAATTATGAATAATGAACAAAAAAAAAACATGTTTTAATTGTCAAGGATATGATGTTTTGTTAGCTAAAGAACCACTTGAATGTAATAAACAAAGTGTTCGACATTAGGTGGAAAATAACTCAAATTCACAGATAACATTGTTTTGTTGTAACATAATTAAATTTATGTTCTTCAGAACGTAAATAGTCAAGTATCATTACATATAATTTAATTTATCTGAAGTATCAGATATTTTACCATGTCAAGGGCTATTGTGTTTACTATGAAAATAATGTTGTGATTTGTTTTGAGGCGTCCTATAAATCAAATACCTCTCTTATACGAAGGAATTTTAGTGTGTTTGTGTAATATAATATCTAAGGAAATATAAAATAAACTGTTTTATAATACTTTTTTTTTTACTTTTAACCGAATTTTTACTTTTTTTTTTACAAAAATAGACGTTGTAACACGATAAAGACACAAAGTTTAGAAATAACATTAAACGACTGCTTAGCTAATAGTACTAAAGCAGTTTGAAAGATTTATTTCATTTAAGAAACAGCTTATGTACTTGATGTAAAGCAAGTGACCTAAAAAAGTTACCTGGCAACTGATTTTTTCGACACTATAAAAATAATATAAGTAACAAGCCTAAAATGCCTTCTTATTAATATGTCTTATTGTCGTTATAGAATCTATCTTTTTGTCAAGGTGACGTGATAAGATTATCGATTTTAATATAAGCATGAGTTACTTTAATATATTTTAGAAGTCGATTCACAGATTTTGGTGCATCATCATGAGTTTTAACGACAAAGTGGTTATTGTAACTGGTAGCAGTAGTGCTATTCTGTAACATTATTTTCATGTCTCGACAGCGGAATCCGCGGTGAGATGTCAAATACGTATTCGCGAATTTGAATTCTAAATCAAGGCTTATTGGGTTCACTCTTGAAGTGAGCTTTATTGTCACTCAGGTGAAGCTCGATATCGAAATTATTTACAGAATAGACATACAGCTCTGGCATTGGAGCAGCCATTGCCATCAAATTTGCTGAACTTGGCGCGAAGGTCACTATTGTGGGACGAAATGAAACAAAATTGAACAAATTTGCAAGGAAATGCAACAATCCCTTAGTATTAGTTGCGGATGTTACTAAAGAAGACGATCTCCAAAAAATGTTAACGAAACTGTGAAACGTTTTGGAAAACTTGACATTCTGGTAAACAACGCTGGAATAAGTAAACCAGCAACTATTACAGACGAACACGCAATGGAATCCTATAATCATGTAATGGCGACAAACCTCCATCTGTAGTACATCTCACTCATCTTGCTGTACCTCATATCATAAAGATAAAAGGGAATATTGTCAACATATCAAGCATTGCAGGATTGAGTGTGAAACATAAAACAGGTTTTGCATACCAGGCAAAGGCAGTTTTAGATCATTTCACTAGATCAATCTCGTCTGAACTAGCTCCAAGTGGTGTTCGGGTTAACTCTGTTAATCCAGGACCAGTTAGATTGATATCGTACAGAATACGGGTGGTTCAGAATCTGAAGTAGATGGGTTTTGGTAACAGATAAAAAAGTTACATCACTTAAACGAGTTTCAGATCCTGAGGAAATTGCTGACCTGATTTGCTTCTTGGCTAGTGAGAAATCTAGAGGTATAATACTAAAACTGGCTCGATATTTGTAAGTGATAATGGAGCTTTGGTTGCAGCACAGTAAAATATAATGTAGATATTAAAGGATTTGGTTGTGTACCATGGTACTTTTTTGTAATCGCCACCTTATTTTATTTCTAACCCTACCCATCTTGCTGCCTTGTTTTTCTTTATGACTGCCTTATAAAGGGACGTCATGTGTTTAGAGTTCATGAAGTTATTTATTTCAACATTACTACTTAATGTTATAATAGTTTGTAATGACTGAGGTAATTTAAATCCTTGCAGCATTCCGAGTAGGACCGGGTATAATTCATTTATTTATTTATTTCCATAAATAAATAATCTACTCTCTCTAACTAGCTTAGATTCAAGGTGGCGCGTAGGTCACTAACATTTCAAGAAAGTAATCGAAAAACCAATTGCGAAAAATAAAAATATGATCAGATTGTCTAAATAGTCTTAATAGTAGGGCATGCAAGTTTCGAAATAAAACTACTTAACTAGAATCAAAGCTTTTGGAAAACCTAGAGTCACGCTTGTCTCAGGAACAACATCACCTAAAACATTAAATAAAGCAGTGGAAATAGGCCC
Organism: Autographa pulchrina; assembly: GCA_905475315.1. Classification (NCBI taxonomy): domain Eukaryota; kingdom Metazoa; phylum Arthropoda; class Insecta; order Lepidoptera; family Noctuidae; genus Autographa; species Autographa pulchrina. Next base: position 3,815,788 of record FR997769.1, read on the forward strand.
CACTATCACCCATATTTTTTCTTCGCTTCCCTACTATACAGTCTGTATAAAGTGAAACGGCAACTTTGACTATGCGACGAACGGTGAAAGGTGGGACTATCAGCAGGGCAGGAAATATATCGAAAAATAATTATACACTCTATAAATACTTAATTTCTTTATTTTAATTAAAATTAAATTAAGCTTTTACTAAAACTCCATTATCAGTGACAAATATCGAACCAGTTATGCCTCTAGCGCTTTCACCAGCCAAAAATAAAACCAAATCAGCAATTTCCTCAGAATCTGAAAAACGTCCCAATGCAGTCTTCTTCTTCACTTCTTCCCAAAGAGCTTCAGGTTCCGGTAGTCCCATATTATCAAATATATCAGTTTTTACGGGTCCTGGATTAACAGAGTTAACACGAACACCACTTGATGCTAGTTCAGAAGCAATTGATCTCGTAAAGTGGTCTAAAGCTGCTTTCGAAGTTTGGTACGGAAAACCTGCCTTAAAGCTAACAGTCAATCCACACACACTTGATATGTTGACAATATTTCCTTTTGTCTTTATGATATGGGGCACAGCAAGATGTGTGAGGTGTACCACTGAGTGGAGGTTTGTTGCCATAACGTCAGTATAGGCTTCCATTGCATTTTCCTCTATAATCGTTGTTGGTTTTCCTATTCCAGCGTTATTTACCAGGATGTCAAGTTTTCCAAAATGCTTCACGGTTTCATTAACAATTTTCTTGAGATCGCCTTCTTTAGTAACATCCGCAACTAATACTAAAGGATTATTACATTTCTTTGCAACGTTCTCCAATTTATTTTCGTTTCGTCCCACAATAGTAACTTTGGCGCCAAGTTCAGCAAACTTGATGGCAATGGCGGCTCCAATGCCAGAGCTGCTACCAGTTACAACCACTACTTTATCGTTAAAACTCATGTTGGCACTCCAAAAGTATTTCCACTTTTAATTTGTATTCGACATAACGAATGCTTATATATTATAAGGACCGACAATCTTATCTCGTTATCTTGACCAACAAAACATGAGGAAGCATAATTATTTGTATGTATTGCAATTTCGATTAATTTAATCAAATCACTGTTACCACTGTTTCTGATTTTAATGACGACTTGCAAATAAGCTGTTTCCTTGAGGATCTTGATTGAAAATAGCAAGTAGATAAGTAAACCAAGATATATTTTATTTTAAACTTTGTGTCTTGAAATGAGATAAGCGTTCATAAAAAGGCGCTGTTGCAACATACCTGTATCGAGAGAAACCTATGTGGCAAGAGGTTTCCGAGTATTGCCTATGGAACGACTTTCATAATTTGCGGCAAGGAATGAAATTCTTGGGAAGAAGAATGACAAGGGCTCGTGCAATTTCGGGGTCACATCAAGACTGCCCATTCAGATGTGGAAATACTCAACTAAACCACCTGTTTCTTTTTGCATTGCCACATCTCATTGCGGATTCTTGATAACAGTATCGTAATTAACAGCATGATAATTTATTCCGATTTCTCTTTCCGTCTCCTCGTGACCAATATTTTAAAAATAAATTATCTAAAGAATTTATAAGATACTGTCGAAATATATTTAATAGAAGATTTTATAACATGATAAAGTTGAAGTTCGCCAAAAAAAAATATTGAAAAACTGTAGAGTAAAAAAAATTGTAAAATGTTGAAACTTAGAAAGAAAAAAGCAATTAATTATAATTTGCAAAATAAACAAAAAATACTGATAACGGAGCACTGGTAAGTATATGCTCCATAAACTTAATGTTAATAGCAATAAATAAATAAAAATTGAGTACCTATGTAAGTATTTTTATTTACGGATCTTCTGAGCTGTTTGTTAGTTTTTATAAAATAATAATATAATTATTAATAATAATATTATGTTCGACAAAAGTATAGAATTCTGTCAATTTTTTGTTCATAAAATTCCTGAAATATTTCATTATTATATGTGTACATTATCATCACAATTACACAATGTGTTTATTGCCCACATAATGCGATTATAACCTAAACGATTAGACTTTAATTCTACTTCTTCGGGATGGAAGTTATAGACATGACTAAAAAATTATTATTTTCAATTCAGAGTTTTTTTTTTACACACAAATAGTAAAACATAACATAACTAGATGTAAATTTCATTAAAAAAATAAACAGCCTATAATAACATATAAACTTAAATAAAATATATAAATTATGCTCCAGTAATTTAATCAGCCTTTATTAAAAATCCGTTATCACTGAAAAATATAGAACCAGTTATACCTCTAGCTTTTTCACTTGCTAAAAACGAAACCAAATCTGCGATTTCCTCTGAATCAGAAATTCGGTTGAGTGCCGTCTTGACCTTTATCGTTTCCCAAAAGGCATCTTCTTCAGGTTTTGTTTTCCCCATGTTTCCCACAATATCAGTTTTCACAGGTCCTGGATTGACAGAGTTAACACGAACACCACTTGAAGCTAGTTCAGATGCGATTGATCTAGTGAAATGATCTAAAGCGGCCTTCGAAGTTTGGTATGGGAAACCTATCGTGGCACTCACGCTCGACGATGAAATACTTGATATGTTGACAATATTCCCTTTTGTCTTTATGATATGGGGCACTGCAAGATGTGTGAGCTGAACCACAGAGTGGAGGTTTGTCGCCATTACTTGATTGTAGATTTCTATAGCGTTTTCCTCCATAATGTTGGTAAATTGAACAATTCCAGCATTGTTTATCAGGATATCCAATTTTCCAAAATGTTTTACTGTTTCACTGATAATACGCTTAACATCCTCTTCTTTAGTCATGTCTGCAATCAATACTAAAGGTTTGTTGCATTTCTTTGCAACATTGTCTAATTTATTTTGGTTTCGCCCCACTAATGCAACTTTGGCGCCAAGTTCAGCAAATTTGATGGCAATGGCGGCTCCAATGCCAGAGCTGCTACCAGTTACAACCACTACTTTATCGTTAAAACTCATGTTGGCACACTAAATGTTGTTCCACTTTTAATTTGTATTCGACATAACGAATGCTTATATATTATAAGGACCGACAATCTTATCTCGTTATCTTGACCAACAAAACATGAGGAAGCATATTTATTTGTATTTGTTGAAATTCCGATTAATTTAATCAAATCACTGTTACCACGGTTTTTGATTTTATTGACGACTTGCAAATAAGCTGTATCCTTGAGGCTCTTGATTGAAACTAGCAAGTAGATAAGTAAACCAAAATATATATTTTTTTAAACTTGGTGTCTTGAAATGAGATAAGCGTTCATAAAAAGGGGCGGTGTTGCAATAGACCTATATCGAGAGGAAACCTATGTGGCAAGAGGTTTCCGAGTATTGCCTATGGAACGACTTTCAAAATTTGCGGCAAGGAATGAAATTCTTGGGAAGAAGAATGGCAAAAGCCTGTGCAATTTCGAAGTCACATCAAGACTTCCCATTCAGACGTAGAAATACTCACTTAAAAGACCTATTATAAAAAAACTTAAATATTTATTTTTAGTACAAAAAAGGATAAGGCGGACTAAAACTAACCACCTGTTTCTTTTTGCATTGTCACATCTCATTGCGGATTCTTGATAACAGTATCGTAATTAACAGCATGATAATTTATTCCGATTTCTCTTTCCGTCTCCTCGTGACCAATATTTTAAAAATAAATTATTTAAAGAATTTATAAGATACTATCGAGACATATTTAATAGAAGATTTTATAAAATGATAAAGTTGCAGTTCGCCAATAAAAAATATTGAAAAACTGTAGAGTAAATAAAAAAAATATAATTAAAAATTAAAAAACACGCCTGCCATGTAAAAAAAATTATAAACAAGTCAAATATTTGCAGTCGGGATCGGTTACTTGGGACAATTCATTACAGGTCCCCCGACTGCAAATATTTGACTTGTTTATAATTTTTTTTACATGGCAGGCGTGTTTTTTAATTTTTAATTATATTTTTTTTATTTAATACCTTTTAGTGAACAACAAAAAAGCATGACACAACACAAAAAAAAAATTCGTTCGGAACCCTTTGCAGGCGATTTCGACTCACACTTGACCATTTTTTAATGTCCACATAGCCTATGTCACTCGGGATAACTCAAAGCTTCTAATGATACCACAAACATTGAAATCGGTCAAGCCTTTTAGAAGTTATGGTGGAATAAAGAAACTCACAAACATACATACATACATACATACCTACATACATGAACCCTGAAAACATAACACTCCTTTTTGGGCAGTCGTGTAAAAAATAGTAAAATGTTGAAACTTAGAAAGAAAAAGCAATTAATTATAATTTGCAAAATAAACAAAAATAAAAGTATACAACCTGAGTGATAACAATAAAATTAATTTCGACTTAAACTTTAATTTAACTAATAAATTAACGTCATGAGTTCATTACTAATCGAAAGATATTGCAAAAAAAGTTTAAAATTAAATACGAAACATGAAATACAGTTTGGTTTTTGTATTTAAACATGTGAATTCATGTTTAAATACAAAAACCAAACTGTATCTCATGTTTCGTATATTTTGTTATGATTTATAATTGTCACAATTATAAATGGTCTGTTAAGATCTACAGAAAGTACGAGTAGGTATAATTCAGTTTTTGTTTCAGTACATTTCTCCTTCAAAAAAGATTACATATTTTTTTGATTTTTGTGATTTGAACATAGTATTTTTTTCTAGTTTTTAATTTGCAGTAGATGTAAGTAGATTTTTTTTACATAATAATGTTGGTGAAAACGGATTCATGCCTAGTATTTTTTTTTTATAGACATAGCAAAGTATTATTACAGTACCATACTAGGTACTACCTAGTGCAATCGCTAAAATATTTATATTTATATTTTATTTATATTTTATTTGTATTTGTAAAACATATTTATCTTCAGTGAAGTTCTAACAGTCAGTTGATTTAAAATACTTTTTCAAAATAATGTTGTACTTCAAATATAATAACAAAAATTTTACGCAGTTAATTTGCTCTCCTGTAAAATGCACGTTCTTGACTTACGCACTGTTAGAATTTCACTGACGTTATGAACTCAATAAAATTATGGTTTGATTTATTTTCACATTTTATTTCTTTTAATTAGATTTAACTAACATCCCATTATCACTAACAAATATCGAACCAGTAATGCCTCTAGCTTTTTCACTAGCCAAGAATGCAACCAAATCAGCAATTTCTTCAGAGTCTGAAAAACGTCCCAGTGCTGTATTTTTCTTCGTTTCTTCCCAAGTGGCGTCAGGCTCTCCGACTCCCATATTTTCAATTATATCAGTTTTTACGGGTCCGGGATTAACAGAGTTAACACGAACACCACTTCTACCTAGTTCAGATGCGACTGATCTGGTAAAATGATCCAAAGCTGCCTTTGAAGTATGGTACGGAAAACCTACAAAAAACTTGAAACTTACACTCAGTCCTGCAACACTTGATATGTTGACGATATTCCCTTTTGTCTTTATAATATGAGGTACAGCAAAATGTGTGAGCTGAACAACAGAATGAAGGTTTGTCGCCATTACATTGTTATAGCCTTCCATTGCATTTTCATCTTTAATACTGGTTATTTGAACAATTCCAGCGTTGTTAACCAGAATGTCAAGTTTTCCAAAATGCTTCACAGTTTCGTTTACAATTTTCTTGAGATCGTCTTCTTTAGTGACATCCGCAACTAATACTAAGGGATTGTTGCATTTCTTAGCAACGTTCTCCAATTTCTTTTCGTTTCGTCCCACAATAGTAACTTTTGCTCCAAGTTCAGCAAATTTGATGGCGATGGCGGCTCCGATGCCAGAGCTGCTACCAGTTACAACAACTACTTTGTCGTTAAAACTCATGTTGCCGCAACAAATGTAAATCCACTTCTAAATTCTATTCGACAAAACGAATGCTTATAAAGTCAATCTTATCACGTCATAATGACCAAACAATATGACGAGGAATATTTATATATATACTAACACTACTATTTACTATGACCGAGCAAACTTACAAAGTAGTATTTAGTCACTGTTACTAATGTTTCTGTTTATGTTTACCACTTGCACACAAGCCTTGATGCACTTAAAACCTATTAGCGGAAAACCAAATCAAAATATTTTTAGCCTTTGTATGCGATAAGCGTTACTAAAAAAGCGCTTTGCGTATTGCCAGTGCCTTTGTATTTTCGGTGTCACATTTAGACTTTGCATACATCAGTAGAAATACTTAAAAAAAATTTTCGAAAGCCCGATTATAATAATATAAATATTTTACTTTTAGTGCAAATCTTTAGTTCGGCCCACCTATTTCTTTTTGCGTAGTCATTTGTCGTTGCGGACTCTGATATCGCAATGAACAGTATTATACATTTCTGTCTTCTCATAACAACTATTTAAAAAATAAGCTATCAAGAGATAATTAATAAGATATTGTCGAAACATATATTTAAGCATTTATGGCTTGACTAAGATTTGGTTCGCCAAAAAAATTGACGAAAACGTTGGATAATGTAAGCAATAAATAAAATGTTGAAACTATGAGATCAGTAAATAAAACAAAATTTAAAGTGGTTTTTTGAGCAAAACAATAAAACAGTAAATATAGGTACAAACTGATTGATAAATAAAATAAATGCCAACTCAAACTATAATTTATTATATTAAATAAACAACATTTAAAAAAAGATATAACATCACAAAATTTTAAAAACTATAAACACAAATGTTTTAAGTATGCATTAACTAAAATTTAGATTTGAGTACAATTTTAGAAAGTAAGTATGAGTAGGTATAATTGAGTTTTCATTAATTTCATTAGAAATACTTCGTTCCATCCGTCATCACTAAAATAATTGCGTTGCGTTCTACAAAAAATATATTTATTTATTAATTTGACCTAATGATATGGATTTTTCTTTGTAGCTAAGACATGCAGCTTAGCAAAAAACATCATTGTTTAACCAGTAACGGGGCAGTTTAAAATTTTGTCCACAAAAGCTGCCTATATCATGGTGCTAGTTTTATTTTAAACTGTTTATGTTAATTTCATTATGAATTTGCATTAATAAGGTATAGGTATACAAAAGTGCCTACTCATGAAATGTAAGTATAAAAAAAAGAAAAACTTTATTCCTAACTGCTATCTCTTTCAGTTAGGCTTACATGATAAGATTATAGGGCTTTATATAAGCATGACTTTCCTCTAATGGATTTCAAAAGTGAATTCATATTTGGTGCATCATCATGAGTTTTAACGATAAAGTGGTTGTTGTAACTGGTAGCAGCTCTGGCATTGGAGCCGCCATTGCCATCAAATTTGCTGAACTTGGCGCCAAAGTTGCTATAGTGGGACGAAACGAAACGAAACGAAACTGAACAATGTTGCAAAGAAATGCAACAATCCCTTAGTATTAGTTGCGGATGTCACTAAAGAAGACGATCTCAAGAAAATTGTTAACGAAACTGTGAAACGTTTTGGAAAACTTGACATCTTGGTAAACAACGCCGGAATCGGTAAACTAACAACTATTACAGAGGAAAACGCAATGCAAGCCTATAATGAAGTAATGGCGACAAACCTTCACTCTGTTGTTCACCTCACACATCTGGCTGTGCCCCATATCATAAAGACAAAAGGGAATATCGTCAACATATCAAGTATTGCAGCTTATACTGTAGCTTTCAAGGCAGGTTTTCCATACCAAACTTCAAAGGCAGCTTTGGATCATTTTACCAGATCAATAGCATCTGAACTAGGTACAAGTGGTGTTCGTGTTAACTCTGTTAATCCAGGACCTGTCAATACTGATATTCTTGAAAATATGGGAATCGGAGAGCCTGACGCTTTCTGGGATCGAGTGGCGGAAAAGACTGCACTGGGACGTTATTCAGGTTCTGAGGAAATAGCTGATTTAGTTTTGTTTTTAGCTAGTGAAAAAGCTAGAGGCATAACTGGTTCGATATTTGTTAGTGATAACGGAGCACTGGTTTATGCTCCATAAACTTAATGATAAAAGTACTAAATAAATAAAAATTGAGTACCTGTGTAAGTATTTTCATTAACGGATCTTCTGCGCTGTTTGTTAGTTTTTATATAATTATACCCAGTAACACGCTATATAGTTTATTTTCTGACATAATATCAATGGAACGCCGATGATCCAAATTTTGGGGAGAGGCCTTTAGTCTTCAATTTTTCTTCATCATTATAGTGCTAATCTATCGACAGGTGTGAAAAAATGGGCGCTAAAGGTAAGGTAAGTTGCTGCTGTACAAATTAGTTGAAGATTTTTTCAATAGGTATATATCCTAAACTTTGCAAAGTAAACGATACAAATCATGCTATCAAACTATAATTATTATTAGATCCCAGTGAGTAACACTGACAATATGTATTGAAATAATGCGGGAAATAATTGCAAGACAATCATGAATTCATTACTTTAGTGCATTGTCAGCATTATTATTCATTCCTGATGCAGACATATTCTATGATTCTTTTAGCAGAACCAGTAGGAATGTCAAATTATATTTAGACTATTTGTACTCACACCAGACCAATGCATAAGCTAAAATGGTAAAATTTTCAAAGTTCATTCATACTTATATGTTTTTTTTTTTATGGTGTGTTATGTTTATGTTTTCTATTTCTGTTGTATTATTATTTGCATTGAATAGGTTAGTGAAAATTTGTGTTGTATTCTATTTATTAGTTGTATTTTATTAGTGTTGTTTCCTTTTGTTATTTTTATTAGCATAGCATATAAGCGTTTTGGTGTTTTTAAACTGTAAGCTTGTAATGTTTCTTTTTATAAAAAAATAAAAAAATAAATTCCGTCTTCTTATGATCACTCTAGCTCTTCATTCCACGTTTGTTATAAATATGATAAAACTATAATAGTTTGATATTATAAAAGTAACTTGGTCTATTGCGCTTTTGCGGTTAAATCACTTATATAATAAAACTGCAGGCGAAAGCTAGTAGGTTATAATATAACCGTGGTACGTGAAAATTAAAAGATAGTTTAACATATTTTTTTACAGAATAAGTAAACAGCAAGTACCAATCTAACTTTTCAAATTATATGTACTTCCTTAATTATTCTAAGACACTCCTGACAAACAGTGAAGGACAACATCGTGAGGAAACCTGGTTTCCAAAATTGGAATCTGAAATCGCCAATCCGCAAAAGAGCAAGCGTGGTGATCAATGCTCGTGCCTTCTCTATATGGGAACAGACCTGTGCCAGCAGTGGGACGTTTCTAGGCTGGATTAATAAATAAACAGCAGTGGTATTTGTGGTACTTGTAGCAGACGAATTTTTACTATGACTGAGTTCAGCAAATGCATGTGTTAAACCTAAAAAAGGAATTGGGAATGGATTGGATGTTGAAGGTGGAAGACAAGGCTTAGATCACTTTTAGACTTACCAAGTTGACCTAGAGCTCAACTTGGCAAAGGCTAAAGTCCAGTAGCGGCCGTCATGTGATGATTTTATTTTAAGAGGCTTAATAAGATACAATCAAATAATTAACCATTTTAGGATTGATTAAAATTATGATTTGATATTTTTATCACTAGAATAGGTGGAATGAGATAAGGTTTATAAATGAAAAGAATAAAATGATTAATAAAAAATACTGTGTTTATTACATTTAAATAAATTATAGTATGTCTAACAGATTTGCTAAATTGTACTATTCCCCTTTATCTTATACTCCTCATGTAAATAAAGATTTTATTATTAAAATTACTTAATCAGCTCTAATTAAAACACCGTTGTCAGTGACAAAAACTGAACCAGTAATGCCTCTAGCACTGTCACTGGCCAAAAACGTAACTAATTCAGCAATTTCTTCAGCGCTAGAAACACGTTTTAGTGCTGTCACTGTCTCGGCTTTTTTCCAAAAAGCATCTTCATGTTCTTTCGGGACTCCCGCATTTCCCATAAGGTCGGTTCTCACAGGTCCTGGGTTAACTGAGTTCACACGAACACCACTTGATGCCAATTCGGAAGCAATCGATCTAGTGAAATGGTCTAAGCCGGCTTTGGACGTGCTGTAGGCGAAACCTATCTTAGGACCGACTAACCTTGACGCGATACTTGAGATGTTGACAATATTTCCTTTTGTTGCTATTATATGAGGCGTAGCAAGATGTGTGAGGTGAACAACTGAGTGGAGGTTCGTCGCCATTGTTTTGTTGTAGCTCGCCATAGCGCTTTCGTCCGTAATACTGACTGCATTCACGATTCCAGCATTATTGACCAGGATGTTAAGTTTTCCATAATGTATTACTGTTTCCATAACGATTCTCTTGACATCGTTTGATTTAGTAACATCGGCGACTATTACTAAAGGATTGTTACATTGCTTCGCTACTTCTTTGAGCTTCGTCTGGTTTCTTCCAACTATAGCAACTTTGGCACCAAGAGCAGCGAATTGGATGGCGATGGCGGCTCCAATGCCAGAGCTCCCACCGGTCACAAGAACAACTTTATCGTTAAACTTCATGATACCTTACTAGATTACGAACCTTTAATAGCACACAAATCAATTTTTATTACTTAAATATGAACTTATAATCTTATCTTATCAAGGAAACGAGATTGAAAGAAGGTTATTATTTAAATATGCACATAATTATTTTAGGCGTTTCATGGTGTCTTATTATTTTGTACATCATTGCATACATAAATTACGTTGAGGACAGTTTGAGGATTAAAGTTTTTAATAATAAATTTGCTATGGTTTTTATTTAGTTCGTTATTTATATTCTCCCTTAGACTAAACAAGCAAATGAGCAAAGTGTTTAATTCAAATCGAGTCATAAAAAATAATAGGTGGTAAATTTTTTGATTGTAACAATTACAAAAATTTTATTTCATACTTGTTAATGACTAACTTGCTTGAATGATTTGGTACTTTTGCTGCGTGTGTCAGGTAAAACCAGCTATTCAGATTATAAAATTACCTATCACTACCTCTCAGCAGATAGTAATCATTTGTGATAAAATGATATAAGGAATCCATAGCCTGATATAATAATCATTTAGGTAAGAATATACATATTTTTAATCATGGTTCGATTATTTATCAACCAGTCATTTTAACAAATCGTTTTTTTTTTAAATAGTTATATCATTTCAGTATCATATTTTTAAACATTCAATGAATAAAAAAATAACTTTCAATGGATCGTTGCTAAGTGAGCCTTTAGATTGATAGATTTTTAAAGTTCCCTTTGTAAGATAGACCTATAGAGGGGTGACCAATTGACCATATCTCATTTTCTGTACCTCCAAAACATGCCAAGCCGTTGATATCAGCTGGTAACTTAAGGATCTAATGATTTTTGGCAATCGTAAAGGCCTCCGTACTAAAGGCCCTACAATTAGGGATTTGAAAATTTTCCTTGTCTTTCATATTTATAGAAGGACGGGCAAAAATAATAATAATAATAGTTTTTTGACAGGTGGTAACAAAAAATATAAATAGTCTTTATCGTGTGAGTAAAACATTTTTTCTACTTTGTACTAGGGTTCTGTGCTTAAACCTAAAACTTTTCTTTATGCATACGACAAATCCTCTCCAATGATATAATTATCTGATGTTGTCATTGGTTCCTAGGCTAGTCTTCCTTGTTCGATTCCTATGAAAAAAATATTTGAAAACTTAACTATTTTTGGTATGTACTATAAAATAATTTAAAGACAAAAGTTACTACTAAATATATATATTCAAATCACGCCAGATCGATAATAGGGAACCCTATTGAACATTCTTGCTGCATCATTAGTGGCGTACGCAATATGATAACAGTTTATCGTAGTGACGACGCACTTCGGGTGTATAAAAGACGATGTAGTGGTATCGAGCCTTTTCTAATACTTGGTGTCATTTCATGCTGTAAAATTAATTTTGTGTTTTTTTTTTAATCATTTATTTGATGAGGCTTTTTGCTCTGGTGCGCCAAGACAGCCTCGTTAGGTACCACAATAAAATAAATAATAAATTAACAAAAGTAAAAATAATCTAATCCTGAGACTTAAAGGTAACTTAAAACTAGACACCCCGTTGGAATGTAGCGCCTTTATTTTGTGTTTTGAAAGTATTAATAAATTTTTGATAGGGTTTTAATTAAGATATTGTATTCGTATTTTTGAAAATAACTCCTTTTTATTTTTTGTCACTAGGATAAGTTCAAGTGCACTTAGTGTAGACTTAGACAAACTGAATGATCATCTAAGTGACCGTGACTGCTAAACTTGGTTCGATTCCCACTTAGCACAATTTTTTATGTGATGAACATTGTCATTATTTTATAATGTGTCTGGTTGTGATTATGTAATAGAATATGTAGGTATTTAGGAATATTTAGGTATGATGATCAATTGTTTGATTGCCATAACACAGACTGCCTAGTTTAAGCTCAAGTAACAGCATGTTAATTATACCAAGAAAAAGAAATATAGGTAAGATAGTTGGATGGATAAACTAGGGATAAGAATATTATGATGCCATGCTTACTGACAAAAATGTAATTGAAAACTGAAGTGAAGGAAAAAGAAGGCTAGCTGACCTCATCATCATATAAATAATATAAATATAAATGCGGACAACATCACATACATTGCTCTGAACCCAATTGTGTTATGGAATTCAGAAACAACGAAGGTACCACAAACACCCAGACCCGAGACAATGTACAAAAGTGAGTTTCTACATTGATTCGTCCGGGGATCGAACCCGGGACCTCAGAGCTAGCGACACCTTGAAAAGCGGTGTGTACGCCACTCGACCACGGAGGTCATCAGAAACAACAGTCTTTAAAAGAGGAAGAGGGTAATATCCCAAATAAAACATTTTATGTAATGCATTGACCACGTGATCAACTGACTATAATATGTGGACTCGTGAACGCAGACAGCCTTGAATGATTCGAGTGTTAATAAACAACAGTCATTGTCAAGGCTACGAGTTTGCGGAAGTCAGCGATGATATAACAATGTAATGTAAATATTATCATGTTAAAATTGGATTTAAATTGAAAATAAGAAATAATAATAATCATTTTTAAATAATTTGTATTACCCATTATTAAGTTTAAACATTATTGTAAATTACATTATAAAGGGTTTTTGAAAAAGGCCTAGAAGTATAAAACATAATTATATACAATATACTCATTCAGCTTTTATCACTGATCCATTGTCAGACACAAAGGTCGCACCTGTAATAGCTTTGGCTTTATCACTCGTCAAAAACAAAACTAAATCAGCTATTTCCTCTGGATCTGATACTTGACCGAGCGCCGTCATTTGCCGCATTCTTTCATAAACAGCTTTTTGTTGTTCTTGATTTGCACCTAAATTTTCTATAATATCCGTCTTTACTGGTCCAGGGTTTACAACATTAACACGAACTCCACTTGAGGCTAGTTCAGCCGCCACCGATCTGGTGAAGTGGTCCATAGCTGCCTTTGATGTGTTGTACGCAAAAGTTTGCTTTGATATTACTCGCAATGCTGCGATACTAGATATGTTTATAATGTTTCCTTTAGTTTTTATTAAGTGCGGCGCAGCAAGGTGCGTTAGGTATACACAGGAGCGGAGATTGGTCGCCATTACTTGATCGAAAACTGCCATTGCGTTGTCATTCAAGATACTTGCTGATTGAGCTATTCCGGCATTGTTGATCAGGATGTCGAGTTTGCCAAAATGTTTAACTGTGTCGTTGACAATTTTCTTGAGATCGTTTTCTTTAGTGACGTCAGCAACTAATACTAAAGGGTTTTTGCATTTCTTTGCTACTGCATTCAGTTTCTTGTCGTTTCGTCCAACTATAGCAACTTTAGCGCCTTGTGCAGAGAACTCAATAGCAGTAGCGGCTCCAATACCGGAGCTACCACCAGTCACAATAACCACTTTGTCGTTGAAACTCATGATACTTGATTAGATGTCAACACAGTACTAAAATGGAATTTATTCTGCTATGGTTTAAGTATAATCCGTACAGCTACTCGTCTGACCTTCTCACCACAATGATTACTAATAATAATGTGTCGCCTATTTATACAAAATTATACGCATATACATCCTTTGCAAACACGCCATGACTATAGAACTTGTTTTAGTGTCACAGATCCGCAGGATTTGTTGGAGTTATTTGCTTGTCTATTCAAATTAGGTACTCATCTTTAATCTTAAGTATTATTACGTTTTTATGTCAAGTATTCCTTTTTATCTGTAAGAAATAATCTTGTCAGTAAAAAATTAATAACTTTGTGTGATAAAAACGATTGCGATGCAATAAACAGGATCCTGGTACACGAAAAAATGCAGAAAATACATGATAATGAATAGTTTTTATTTACAATTCAATACTTAAATCTAATATAACAGCAAACACTTACAACTATACTAATATTTAATCTTATATATAAAGAAATAAAACTAACACGCATTAAAAAAATCACCGTCATCCTTGTCCATGGCGGGAAACGTGTCCAGAAGGCTGGCAGCATTGCCACGTTGAATGGCAATGCCGATTCCCTGTGCAAGGAACAAACCAGGTCTCTCTTCACGTATGTTTACTATTTATCTGAAGACCTTAATGGCGGGTGCCATTGTTATTTGGTTATTTGTCATCATATTTAATTTATTAGTAATATCATAATAGTCTAGTTTTTCCTGTGTATTTCAGTTACCATTTACCCAACATTTACGTGTAACCTTAATTTAGTATAATTAACTGCTCGTGTCCGATAAGCCAAATTAAAATATGAATAAACATTATCGTATCACAGTCCAAAGTCTAAAGTCTAGATAGTGGGATAAGTACACACGAGCGGCATTCCGTCAACGCCTGACAATGTTGACATAACAATATTATTTTTAGTGGTAGTGCTAAGTGCTGTAGACCAATAATAGTTTGAAGGTTTTCCTAAAAGAGATATTCGTTTACGATATTATGTTCGACAAAAGTATACAATTCTGTCGATTTTTTGTTCAGAAAATTCCTGAAATATTTCACTATTATATATGTACATTATCATCACAATTACACAATGTGTTTATTGCCCACATAATGAGATTATAGCCTACAAGATTAGACTTTAATTCTACTTCTTCGGGATGGAAATTATAGACATGACTAAAAAAATATTATTTCAATTCAGAGTTATTTCTTTACACACAAATAGTAAAACATATCATAAATAATTTACAAAGATGTAATTTATTTAAAAAATAAACAGCCTAAAATAACATATAAACTTAAAAACAAATTTAGTTATAAGTGATATTGCACCGTTAGAGAAAATATATTAATTATACTCCAGTAATTTAATCAGCCTTTATTAAACATCCGTTATCACTGACAAAAATAGAACCAGTTATACCTCTAGCTTTTTCACTTGCTAAAAACGAAACCAAATCTGCGATTTCCTCTGAATCAGAAATTCGGTTGAGTGCCGTCTTGACCTTTATCGTTTCCCAAAAGGCATCTTCTTCAGGTTTTGTTTTCCCCATATTTCCCACAATATCAGTTTTCACAGGTCCTGGATTGACAGAGTTTACACGAACACCACTTGAAGCTAGTTCAGATGCGATTGATCTAGTGAAATGATCTAAAGCGGCCTTCGAAGTTTGGTATGGGAAACCTATCATGGCATTCACGCGCAACGATGAAATACTTGATATGTTGACAATATTCCCTTTTGTCTTTATGATATGGGGCACTGCAAGATGTGTGAGCTGAACCACAGAGTGGAGGTTTGTCGCCATTACTTGATTGTAGATTTCTATAGCGTTTTCCTCCATAATATTGGTAAATTGAGCAATTCCAGCATTGTTTATCAGGATATCCAGTTTTCCAAAATGTTTGACTGTTTCACTGATAATACGCTTAACATCCTCTTCTTTAGTCATGTCTGCAATCAATACTAAAGGTTTGTTGCATTTTTTTGCAACATTGTCTAATTTATTTTGGTTTCGCCCCACTAATGCAACTTTAGCTCCAAGTTCTGAGAATTTGATGGCGATGGCGGCTCCAATGCCAGAGCTGCTGCCAGTCACAATAACCACTTTGTCGTTAAAATTCATGTTGCCGCTTCAAATATGAATTCACAACTGAAAGTAAATTGGCCTGTTAAGTGCTTAAATATGAGACGACAATTACTTATCTGACAATTATTTATCTAATACACTTTATATTTGTAGTGATAATGGAGAGGACAAGTAACGATGAAACTGCAAGTTCTTGTTAAAACATACTTATTTTGATATGATACATACTTATTCAGATATTGACAGGCCTGTTGGTCTAGTGGTTAGTGACCCTGACTGCTATACCGGAGGTCGTGGGTTCGATTCCCATCTAGGACAAATCTTTGTGTGATAAGCACGATCATTTGTTCTATGTCTGGGTGTAATTTATCTATAATATGTATGTATTTAGAAATATATAAGTATGTTTATCAGTTGTCTGGTTATCATAACATAAGCTCTGCTTAGCTTGGGATCAGATAACCGTGTGTGAGTTGTCACAGAATATTATATTATTTGCTAAGAACAAGATTTTTTACAATGTTTTCGCGTTAGCGCTGTTTTGTAGACTGGTGCTTATACAATTCTACCTTTATGTTATAAGAGATATAAACTAAAGTGCCCGTCACGAGAAGCTACAATTTTTGTAAATAAAGAACTTCTACCAAGTAACGTAGCGACAATTTAATCAACAACCAATAATCCCAAATTTAATAATGTCAAAGTGACGTACGTGTTATACGAAACTAATGAGCAATTTCACTTGATCGGGTTATATTTTAGCGATATTCAGCGCTGTCGTCTAAGGTTTTGTGGTACTGGAACGCATCTGATTCATGGAACGTTAACATTTGGGCCAACATTTTGAAGTAAGTTCACGCTGACGTTGTCTCTTTCGAGTTTCGAATGCGTCTGTTTGTTTGTGGTGTTTTCGCGGATTAGGTTATATTGTTTGTTATTGTTAATTATTGTATAAGGAATTGTTATTTTTTTACTACCTATAATGGATCCAGGACCCAGTACGTCCAAGGAAATTATTTCGCCACGAAAAGAACCTCAAAAGGTATGTGTTTATTTGACTGATTGCGTCAAAAAGAGAGTAATGGTTTTTCGAGTGTATGAATTTTATGAACAGAATATTTAGAATCGTCTGAATACAGTAATTAGATGTGTGTGTTAATATAATTATATCCCTGTAAAAAAATAGTACAAAACTGTTTTTATTCTTTGTTTTTATTATATTTTACCCAAAGATTGCAAACCCCTGAATGTGTGTTTACAAAATTTATAGCTTCTCGTGACGGGGACTTTAAGTGTGTATACATCAGCCACTTTAAAGAAATATTGACCGTGCTTTGGGATTATGAACCTTAGTTCAATGGCTAACAGTTCAGTTTCCATCACATTCAAATTACTTTTAGGCCCTTTTCGGTAATATTTGTCATTCTAAAATGAACTTAAACACATGTTGTCAAAGTTGATAATTGTGTAATTAGTAATAACGTTTCATTCTCTTTCCAGATTGGCTTTAGTATAGATTACCTGCACGTGTATTTCCGTTTTTAGATTAAATAGATAATCAGAAAGTTAAAACTATTGGTGGTGATTTTTCTTCGTTTCATGGCAACACCTTTCAATTCACGTAGTATTAAGTAACTGGCGATAAAAATAATATCATTGTAGTTGAGTTGCTAAACACGATTTATAGGAGTATGGAATGCGGTTTTATTACCTTTTTTTGATATGAATATAATTTTCTTTGGTTTTATTCGGTATTTTTGAGTTTTAACTGATATAGGAACGAATGAAGCTGGGATCTATTACAAACATTTCTTCATACACTCATAATATAAGCAAGACTTTTCTATGATATCATCAATGTTAATTAGATATTTCAACAATTAATATACTTCTTTTTTAAGTCAAGGTATAGCATAAGTGTACTTAAAAACAGTATCAATTGCATCATTATTGACCTGTTTTGCGTAATCTAAAGTGCATGTTTAGAACACTTTGAGCACTCCAAGCATGCATTTTACACTTCTTCCTATGCCAATTAAATATCATAGTTACGCAAAGCATACGTAAGATCTATTTTATACATAATCCGCGATATACATCGTTATTTACCGATATTCATCTTAATATATATAAATCTCGTGTCACAATGTTTGTCCTCAATGGACTCCTAAACCACTTAACCGATTATAATAAAATTCGCACACCATGTGCAGTTCGATCCAACTTGAGAGATAGGATAGTTTAAATCTCAAATTATAGTCGCAATTTTAAGAAATTGACGCCGACGAAGTCGCGGGAATCAGCTAGTATAAATATAAAAAGTTAATATGACAAAGTTCAATGTGTCAAAACAATAACAGGAAAATAATCAACTTACTGAAACAGTATTAATTATTATTATGCAATGTTTTGATCATGTGACCACATCCACCCATATTAGGCCGGCTATACAAAAACTGCTTGAAGCAGCTTATCTTCGAGAGAGTCGACAGAACAAAGCGAGCGGGTCGGATGCGTTTTTGATGTTGAGTAAACCCTAAATATACCCCTAAGGAAGGAAAAGTGGATTTAAAACGAATCTAGAATCCAGAAATCCCCCTTGAGATTTCTTATCTGTAGTTAGTCTGTATTATAAAGAATGTTATGTGGAATATTTATATTAAATTAAAGTTTATTTTTCCCATCTGAGGGGGAATTCTTAGGTTTGAAAATTGAGGTGTAACCGTGCGAGAATGGTTGCCAGCTCGAGAAGTCCATTTATGTTGATCGCTGATTAACTGCTCGAGATGCTCGTGTGCCGGCGGCCTAATGCATGCCATAGCGACGCCGGCGCAGCCTTGAACGGCTAGTGTGTGACAAAGATAAAAACACAGTACATGGTCAAGGTAATTCGCGGCAGACATGGAATATTTGTTCAGATAATGTGTTTGTATTATCCCAAATATGCTTATTTAAAGAATCCTCTTGAATAATTATTACATTTTAATTATAGTGTCCGGGCTGCAGCAATAATTTACAAAGATGTAATTTATTTAAAAAATAAACAGCCTAAAATAACATATAAACTTAAAAACAAATTTAGTTATAAGTGATATTGCACCGTTAGAGAAAATATATTAATTATACTCCAGTAATTTAATCAGCCTTTATTAAACATCCGTTATCACTGACAAAAATAGAACCAGTTATACCTCTAGCTTTTTCACTTGCTAAAAACGAAACCAAATCTGCGATTTCCTCTGAATCAGAAATTCGGTTGAGTGCCGTCTTGACCTTTATCGTTTCCCAAAAGGCATCTTCTTCAGGTTTTGTTTTCCCCATATTTCCCACAATATCAGTTTTCACAGGTCCTGGATTGACAGAGTTTACACGAACACCACTTGAAGCTAGTTCAGATGCGATTGATCTAGTGAAATGATCTAAAGCGGCCTTCGAAGTTTGGTATGGGAAACCTATCATGGCATTCACGCGCAACGATGAAATACTTGATATGTTGACAATATTCCCTTTTGTCTTTATGATATGGGGCACTGCAAGATGTGTGAGCTGAACCACAGAGTGGAGGTTTGTCGCCATTACTTGATTGTAGATTTCTATAGCGTTTTCCTCCATAATATTGGTAAATTGAGCAATTCCAGCATTGTTTATCAGGATATCCAGTTTTCCAAAATGTTTGACTGTTTCACTGATAATACGCTTAACATCCTCTTCTTTAGTCATGTCTGCAATCAATACTAAAGGTTTGTTGCATTTTTTTGCAACATTGTCTAATTTATTTTGGTTTCGCCCCACTAATGCAACTTTAGCTCCAAGTTCTGAGAATTTGATGGCGATGGCGGCTCCAATGCCAGAGCTGCTGCCAGTCACAATAACCACTTTGTCGTTAAAATTCATGTTGCCGCTTCAAATATGAATTCACAACTGAAAGTAAATTGGCCTGTTAAGTGCTTAAATATGAGACGACAATTACTTATCTGACAATTATTTATCTAATACACTTTATATTTGTAGTGATAATGGAGAGGACAAGTAACGATGAAACTGCAAGTTCTTGTTAAAACATACTTATTTTGATATGATACATACTTATTCAGATATTGACAGGCCTGTTGGTCTAGTGGTTAGTGACCCTGACTGCTATACCGGAGGTCGTGGGTTCGATTCCCATCTAGGACAAATCTTTGTGTGATAAGCACGATCATTTGTTCTATGTCTGGGTGTAATTTATCTATAATATGTATGTATTTAGAAATATATAAGTATGTTTATCAGTTGTCTGGTTATCATAACATAAGCTCTGCTTAGCTTGGGATCAGATAACCGTGTGTGAGTTGTCACAGAATATTATATTATTTGCTAAGAACAAGATTTTTTACAATGTTTTCGCGTTAGCGCTGTTTTGTAGACTGGTGCTTATACAATTCTACCTTTATGTTATAAGAGATATAAACTAAAGTGCCCGTCACGAGAAGCTACAATTTTTGTAAATAAAGAACTTCTACCAAGTAACGTAGCGACAATTTAATCAACAACCAATAATCCCAAATTTAATAATGTCAAAGTGACGTACGTGTTATACGAAACTAATGAGCAATTTCACTTGATCGGGTTATATTTTAGCGATATTCAGCGCTGTCGTCTAAGGTTTTGTGGTACTGGAACGCATCTGATTCATGGAACGTTAACATTTGGGCCAACATTTTGAAGTAAGTTCACGCTGACGTTGTCTCTTTCGAGTTTCGAATGCGTCTGTTTGTTTGTGGTGTTTTCGCGGATTAGGTTATATTGTTTGTTATTGTTAATTATTGTATAAGGAATTGTTATTTTTTTACTACCTATAATGGATCCAGGACCCAGTACGTCCAAGGAAATTATTTCGCCACGAAAAGAACCTCAAAAGGTATGTGTTTATTTGACTGATTGCGTCAAAAAGAGAGTAATGGTTTTTCGAGTGTATGAATTTTATGAACAGAATATTTAGAATCGTCTGAATACAGTAATTAGATGTGTGTGTTAATATAATTATATCCCTGTAAAAAAATAGTACAAAACTGTTTTTATTCTTTGTTTTTATTATATTTTACCCAAAGATTGCAAACCCCTGAATGTGTGTTTACAAAATTTATAGCTTCTCGTGACGGGGACTTTAAGTGTGTATACATCAGCCACTTTAAAGAAATATTGACCGTGCTTTGGGATTATGAACCTTAGTTCAATGGCTAACAGTTCAGTTTCCATCACATTCAAATTACTTTTAGGCCCTTTTCGGTAATATTTGTCATTCTAAAATGAACTTAAACACATGTTGTCAAAGTTGATAATTGTGTAATTAGTAATAACGTTTCATTCTCTTTCCAGATTGGCTTTAGTATAGATTACCTGCACGTGTATTTCCGTTTTTAGATTAAATAGATAATCAGAAAGTTAAAACTATTGGTGGTGATTTTTCTTCGTTTCATGGCAACACCTTTCAATTCACGTAGTATTAAGTAACTGGCGATAAAAATAATATCATTGTAGTTGAGTTGCTAAACACGATTTATAGGAGTATGGAATGCGGTTTTATTACCTTTTTTTGATATGAATATAATTTTCTTTGGTTTTATTCGGTATTTTTGAGTTTTAACTGATATAGGAACGAATGAAGCTGGGATCTATTACAAACATTTCTTCATACACTCATAATATAAGCAAGACTTTTCTATGATATCATCAATGTTAATTAGATATTTCAACAATTAATATACTTCTTTTTTAAGTCAAGGTATAGCATAAGTGTACTTAAAAACAGTATCAATTGCATCATTATTGACCTGTTTTGCGTAATCTAAAGTGCATGTTTAGAACACTTTGAGCACTCCAAGCATGCATTTTACACTTCTTCCTATGCCAATTAAATATCATAGTTACGCAAAGCATACGTAAGATCTATTTTATACATAATCCGCGATATACATCGTTATTTACCGATATTCATCTTAATATATATAAATCTCGTGTCACAATGTTTGTCCTCAATGGACTCCTAAACCACTTAACCGATTATAATAAAATTCGCACACCATGTGCAGTTCGATCCAACTTGAGAGATAGGATAGTTTAAATCTCAAATTATAGTCGCAATTTTAAGAAATTGACGCCGACGAAGTCGCGGGAATCAGCTAGTATAAATATAAAAAGTTAATATGACAAAGTTCAATGTGTCAAAACAATAACAGGAAAATAATCAACTTACTGAAACAGTATTAATTATTATTATGCAATGTTTTGATCATGTGACCACATCCACCCATATTAGGCCGGCTATACAAAAACTGCTTGAAGCAGCTTATCTTCGAGAGAGTCGACAGAACAAAGCGAGCGGGTCGGATGCGTTTTTGATGTTGAGTAAACCCTAAATATACCCCTAAGGAAGGAAAAGTGGATTTAAAACGAATCTAGAATCCAGAAATCCCCCTTGAGATTTCTTATCTGTAGTTAGTCTGTATTATAAAGAATGTTATGTGGAATATTTATATTAAATTAAAGTTTATTTTTCCCATCTGAGGGGGAATTCTTAGGTTTGAAAATTGAGGTGTAACCGTGCGAGAATGGTTGCCAGCTCGAGAAGTCCATTTATGTTGATCGCTGATTAACTGCTCGAGATGCTCGTGTGCCGGCGGCCTAATGCATGCCATAGCGACGCCGGCGCAGCCTTGAACGGCTAGTGTGTGACAAAGATAAAAACACAGTACATGGTCAAGGTAATTTGCGGCAGACATGGAATATTTGTTCAGATAATGTGTTTGTATTATCCCAAATATGCTTATTTAAAGAATCCTCTTGAATAATTATTACATTTTAATTATAGTGTCCGGGCTGCAGCAAATCTGCTTTTGTTTTTCACTCTTCATTAACAGATCCTTATCTGAAGGTGTCCGCTTAATGAAAAGGGTTTAATAAAATTCATGTCGGCATGTAATTGTGCTACTTCTGGGCAAACGCCTCATCACCAGAAGAAAGGAACGATCATAAAAATAATGATCAATTCATTATTGCAAGCTTGTTTATGCTCACTTGAGGGCTCTGATTTCTTGGCAGTTTTCTTCACGATTTGTTCCTTCCTTTGAAGTACCTACGTGAATAATAATATGAATCACATTGCCATTAACATTTTTGAAATCTATCTTCGTTTTGAACTTACAACCTTGCGCGTATAAACTGACCTGACCTTAGCACTTGTTCAGGTCATTACCACGCTAGCCCACCATGGCATTGAAAGAGGTTAAAATAAATTCATTTATCATTGTGTTAACAGGTAACCGCGCAACACAATACATCATGATGTATGTGAAAACGTGTTTATTTTAATCTAGCATAAGCATAAATAATTGAAGTATTAATTATCTGTGATGCCTAATAATTACCATTAAAAATGTCAATGGTTGAAAAATACGACAGAATAACTAGGGAGAAAAAAGGTTGTATATGTAATAAATTTACTTAGCAAATGATTTCAAAGCGGGATTCTAAATTATTTAAGCAAAAATAATTGCCCCTGTTGGGCTGCAATTTCAGTTACCTGATGAAACAAAAATACTCAATATTTTACTTCCTAATTAATACTTTATTTATACATATAACAATATGGTAGAAAAGTCAAAACTGTACATTCAATATTTTTTTAAAAGAATACTTGGGGTATGATCTACAATCGATAGCGAAGCCAAAAATATAGTTTTTTAGAATTTTTGTCTGTATGTCCGGGATAAACTCAAAAAGTACTGCATGGATTTACTTCAAATTTGGCACGAATATTATTAAGAAGTGAGGTCAACATAAAGGCTATATATTATCACGCTATCACCTACGGGGAACGAGCAGTGAAACTTTATTTCTTCAACGCATTCTGTAACAACGTGTAATCTAACGACGCATATTAAAATGTTGTTATTATGTTAACCATGCTATAAGCTAGCTTTAAACTATAGAAATCACGCAATATAAGTAACTTAGGCCGATAAACATAATTAAATGAATGTAAGTAGTATCGAGACAATTTTAAAGCAGCGCCATCTATTAGATTTCAAAAACATCAAGTCGAATTACATGTGTAAGCCCTTTTGGATATAAATAATTTAAATTTGATCATGTTGGCGAGGTAATAGTTCTTTTTAAAATTCACAGATGGAGTTGTGCATTTTCTTCCTAAAAATTGTATCGTTAATTCGTTTCAGAAATGAGCAAGACAATTAAAATAAATGTGTTTATATAAGTTTTAAGCAGCTTCATCTATGTCTTATAAAATTCATCGAGTTTGGCTGTATGTAATAACAAACAGAACTCAAAAAAAACTGCATAGATTTATAACAAATTGTAAACTTGAAAACGGCACGATATTGCTGTAAGCAAGTTTAGCTAAATAACGAAGTAAGAGGAAAATTAAGCATGCCATATCTATACTTATAATAAATCTGTAGAAGTGAAAATTCTGTACATTGAAAATATCAAAAAAATAAATGGCGGGGGGTGTTACTAGACCGACACCGAACCCAAAAGTGTGAAAAAAAAAAAATTTTGTCTGTCTGTTTGTTCAGGTATCACGCAAAAACTATCGGTTCGATTACGATGAAACTTGGTATAATTATTCTTTATTATCCTGGGCACCACACTGGGTAGTTTTTATCCCGGAAAAGTATAAAAAATAAAAAACAAACCTAATTTTGCGGTTAATAACTCATCGATAAGTTTCGTCATCCACGCGAACGAAGTCGCAGGTATTTTGGTTACAGTACATAATAAATAGTAATAGAGTAAGAACAAAATAAACATTGACTGTTATTATTTTTGATCGGTATTTATTGGTCATTACTATCGGCGGCAATCCACTGGTCGAATATGGGTTACCAGCTCCCCAATTATCACCGTATTAATTGATTTTTATATCCATTGCAGGTAATATTTTTACTTTTTATTTTTCAAAATTTATAAAATTTTATAATATGGATTCTTTGATTACAGGTTTACAATAATTTTTGTTCGTTATTATACATTACGAGTATGATGTAAAATATAAAAGAAATGTGAGAAAACAGTGTAAAAATAATGAATAAAAGTGTAAATAACTACTGGGAAATTCAGTATTTTATGGGAAATATATATTTAATACAGAAAATACATAAAACAATTAAAAGAAAACTGTAGTATTAACGATTTTTGTGAGGAACCCTATCTACACTATCTTAGAAAAAAAACTTATTTGTACAATCATCATCATCGTCATCATAATAATATCATCATGACTTTATTTTTATCAATACAAGTTTGTTAAATCACAATGATGAGGCAGTTTTTGGTACATAATATAAAACATAATATAAAACCTTAATACCTATCTATTTAAACAGTAATTATTCTTATATAGCATTATCTCTAAGCAACTAAAATTTTCCAAGCATTTGATATAAAATTATTTAGCTAAATAATAAAAACATCCTTTTAAAAACTGATGACACAGTCTGGTTCTTATTCAAGTTGTTCAGACGATGATATCCTTAATAATCCAGCCTATAATCGTCCCACTGCTGGGCACAGGCGTCTTCCCATATAGAGAAGGCATGAGCATTGATCACCACGCTTGCTCTCTGCGGATTGGCGATTTCAGATCCTCACGATGTTTTCCTTCACCGTTTGTCAGAAGTGTCTTAGAATAATTAAGAAAGTACATATAACTTTGAAAAAGCCACATTGGTACTTGTCTGGGTTCGAACCTGCAACCTTGTGCATACAATTCCGTTCATTGAACCGCTAGGCCACCACGACATTATCGACATCGACATTATGATGTCCATGTCCTTATAAAGCTGTAGACTATAACTTTAGGATAAAATGGATATGTTCCATAGCATCTGTTATTTTATTATTTTTTGTTGTTGATAGTTTTAGCTCATGATATCCAGTTGCCCACAAAAAACTATTGACCTTGGGTAACTGCTTTGTTGTCTCTGTCGCTCTTATGCTGATACAAAGTCCGGTATAAGTTCCTCTCAGCCAATAATAATAACATTTGTTAGTAATTTGTTATATCATTTAGTTTAAATTAATTTTATTTTTAATTGAATTAATGTGGTCCGCACTCGACTGGGGCCCGATGCCGCTATTTTAAGTCAGTGAGTGGCGGGTTAATAAACGTTCCAGTGTACTAGTTATTATGCCTAATTTTCGTATTGAGATAAGAACAGTCACTTGCAATCCTACAATGACAACAGTGGCATGTAGGTGTATATTTGTCTTTAAACTAAAATTATCTGCATACGAAAATTAGGCACAATAACAAGTACACTGGAACGTTAATTAACCCGCCATTCACTGACTTAAAATAGAGGCATCGGGCCCCTGGTCTCAGTTCTCTTTTGTCCCCAGTTATTTTACTGTATTGTTGTTATTTACTTTCCCGATCGTTGTAAACACTTTTTCTTCAAATTCAGACATTAACAGATTCATTGTCATCCCGACAGACGGCGACAGAGCCATAATCAACAAAATTGAAATAAATTGAATTGACCTTGGGTTAACGACATTAGAGGCCCGAATAGTTCGTATCACACTATTATTACCTACATTCGTGTTTATGATTATTTTTGGTATGGCCATGAATATGTGTGAACTTAAAATAGTAGTTTAATTTCTTATATTTATTTCTTTCAAAAATACTATTTGTCATAATGCTATTACATGAACAGTCTAATTTAATCAGTTTTAATAGTTACTCCATTATCACATAAGAAGTTAGCACCAGTTACGGCTTGAGCTTTATCACTCGCTAGAAAAGCAATCACTTCAGCAATTTCCTCTGGTTCGGACACCCGCTTCTGAGCTGTAAATGTCTTCATGAATTCATAAATCGTTTCTCGTTGGTCTTCAGGTACTCCCATATTAGTTACAAGATCAGACTTTACCATTCCAGGGTTAACAGCGTTAACGCGAACACCACTTGAAGCTAGTTCTGCAGCAACTGACCTGGTGAAGTGGTCTAAGCCGGCCTTCGCAGAGTTGTATGCAAAAGCTTCCTTTGACATCGTCCGCAAAGAAGCGACACTTGAAACGTTGACAATGTTTCCTTTTGTTTTTATAATGTGCGGTGCAGCAAGATGGGTTAAGTATACGATAGCTCGAAGGTTAGTCGCCATTACGTGATCGAAACCTTTCATAGTGTTCTCAGCTAAAATACTAGACCCCGCACAAATACCAGCACTATTTACCAGAACGTCAAGTTTTCCGTAGTGTTTGACTGTGTCGTTGACGATTCTCTTGACATCTTCTTCTTTTGTGACGTCAGCAACTATCACCAAAGGATCGTTGCATTTTTTTGCGACTTCCTTTAGTTTCTTTTCGTTTCGTCCCACTATAGTAACTTTGGCACCAAGTTCTGCGAATTTGACAGCAGTGGCAGCTCCAATACCGGAGCTACTGCCAGTCACGATAACTACTTTGCCGTCAAAACTCATGATACTACACCAATGACTATGTGTTCACTACTAAAGCCAAATACATTCAACCGCCGCTTATATAATAACGGGCAATCTTATCGTACTTGACCTTAGCGAAAAAAGAGATTACATTGAATTACTTAACAGTTATGTAAATTATCTATTTTATCTGTCCTTGGTGTATGTAATCACCATTTTCCTGTTGTTGTTTTTTACAGTCAGCGCTATTTTTGCGCATACTCATCGCATGATTAGATCGTTAGATAAATATTTATAAAGTGATGAAACCAGACTACTATAAGTATAAAGGATTAAATAAATTTTATTACACAGATTAGCTTCATTTTCAATTTTTATTTGTTATTATTTCATATTTAGGTTCGCAGTTCCATGCATATCAAATAACAACAAAAATGACGATGTAATTGTAAAAGAAAAAACATAGTTTTTGTTGATAAATTATTAATTCATTAGTGTCTTATGTCGAATTTAATCAGCCTTAATTATGACTCCATTGTCACACACGAAGTTTGCACCAGTTATGGCTTTAGCTTTGTCACTCGCTAAGAAGACAACCACATCAGCAATTTCTTCTGGTTCCGAAACACGATCCAAAGCCGTCAATTTCTTCATGTTTTCATAAGCAGCCTCTTGATGTGCTTTCTCTATACCCATATTTGTCATAATGTCAGTCTTCACAATTCCAGGGTTCACGCAGTTAACACGAACACCACTTGACGCTAGTTCAGCTGCGACTGATCTCGTGAAATGGTCCAAACCCGCTTTCGCCGTGTTGTACGCAAAACTTAACTTTGCAACTGTCCGCAAAGCAGATATACTTGATATGCTGACTATGTTTCCTTTTGTTTTAATTATATGAGGCGCAGCAACATGAGTTAAATGTACAGTAGCGCGAAGATTCGTCGCCATTACTTGATCGAAGGCTGTCATGGCGTCTTCAGCGACAATGCTAGACCCCTTACCGATACCAGCACTATTAATCAGGATGTCAAGTTTCCCAAAATGTTTGACTGTGTCGTTAACAATTCTCGTAACATCGTCCTCTTTAGTAACATCAGCTACTATTACTAAAGGTTTATTGCATTTCTTTGCTACTTCGTTCAATTTTGCTTCTTTTCTTCCAACTATAGCTACTTTGGCACCAAGTTCAGCGAACTTGATGGCAATTGCGGCTCCAATGCCAGAGCTACCCCCCGCGACGAGAACTACTTTATCATTGAAACTCATGATGCTACGCTAACGGTTATCAGTTTACTACTAAACTGAATACGGTAGGACCGGTTCTTAAATATGAACGAGCAATCTAATCGGAATTATTATTGACCTTAGCAACAAGCGAGATTATGTTAATGTACTCAACAGTTATAGATAACACATCCATATTTTGTGCATGTACCTTAATACGATAAAAGCCTATGAAAACTTTAATTTATTAGGGTACATGATTATTTAACAATACGAATGGGCTCTATTACAATATATTTATATAAAATTAATTGAATACGGTAGGGATACTGTCTGTTGTATTTAAAATACTATATTTTGTAATTTTTACGCTTTCTGTAATTTACCATAAAATAAAAACTATCGTCAAATCGACTAGCATTGTTTTATTTTGTAACATAATATAACATTGACAAGAATGACGATGATTTTTTTGACGCGTGTTAGTTTTTTTTATTTATATAAGGCTTAATTTTAGTATACTTAGTTGGAAGTGTTTGTTGTTGTATTAGATTTAAGTATTGAATTGTAAATAAAAGTATTAATATAACATAAATATTTGAAACATATTTTTTTTTTTTATATTTGATAAAATTAATCGTTTTTCTGAACAATAGTACCTTGTCGAATTAGAAAATAAAATTTATTTTAAAGGCTAGGAAGAAGGGTAAACATTCCCCGCTAAAATATATGTAGCGCGTTTTTCGGTTGTACTTTGGAAGCAAATAATAATGAAAAAAAAAGCCACGATAAAGGAAATTTAAAAGCGAATAACCACTTAACTACTTTGATTCAAAGAGAAACGATGAAAGTCTAGCGTTTTCTTTTGTTAGTAGTCCACCTATTTATTTACTACTTTCTAATCAGTTTTATTTAAGTATTTTTTTGTTATATTATAAAAATAATTATAATTTTACAAAAAATAGTTAATAATTATAATGCAACAATTTAATTTCTTGGTATAGATAGAAGTCACCGGATACAGATAAAAAAATGTTTGTCATCGTGATTTGACAACAATAATTTTTATCTCAATTATTTGTTGGTTAGGTGAAATTGTGTACATGAAATAGACAGTGATCAGTACGTGGTTGATAAGAGATAAGAGATAACACACACGGTAATAAGTGTATACTTATACGTATCAACCTGTATAGGTTGATACGTATAATTATCATCATACTGAGTCTATGTATCTTTTTAAATATTTAAAGTCACAGGTCTGCTGGAAGAAATTTCATATGAAATAAGCAGTACCTTTCTACCCATTTGTTTTTATATGTTAATTATTGTATGTCGTTGTGTATACAAAACAGATAAATAAATAAATACTATATATGAATATTATTTCCGTCTACACAATATTCAAGCTTGTGTTTTTTTATCCGATTGCGCCAAAAAGAGGGTTATGTTTTTCGACTGTAGATGCCTCCCACGTATATTTTTTTGGCACGCTCTATACCTTAAACGACTTGATGAATTTGACCTTGGGAGGTATCGCTAGATTCGTCTCAATTGTGAGTATGACACTGGTATGTCAAATTAACAAATAATCCAAAACGGCCAGCTTTTCGCGCTATATTAAATGCTCTACAAACATTAATTTCGTCAGAACCTGACGAGTATGGCATCCAAATGAAGGGTTTATTAAAATTGTGATTTCGATAGAATCAAGTAAAAATAAAATAAAAAATAAAACTTTTGATATATAATTAAAACAGCTTGTTTAAAATAAGAAAACCTGGTTTTTTGTCTACTTAGAACAGTTCTGAAGCGAAGAACTTTAGCAGGAATCGATGATCATATTCCACACCCTGTATAAATTATCAAAATTAAATTTTTGCAAGTCACAGTGATTAAGCACCTATAAAGTTTCTGAGTTAATATATTTTTATTGTGGTGTAACTTTGGTTACATGGAAACATTATACTGTACAGACCACCAGTTTTAATTTGAAATTGCATCAAAAATCAAAATCAAAAATCAAAATATTTTTATTTCAAGTAGGCCTTTTTAAGCTCTTTTAAAACGTTAAATTACTGACTCTAGTTGCAGGTTCCAAAATGTCATTCCAATGGAGAAGAACCGGCAAGAAACTCCATCAGCCAGTTACTATGTTATAAGAGATTAAAACAGGTCTTATTTTTTCTTTATTTTTAATCTTTTTATAAGAGTCTGCGAGTGAGTTTGTGTGGATCAATATCCGCGAAGTGTATATAGTATGTTCTCACGTATTTGTGTATAAATTACTCGTATTTACCAAGCATTTGAGTTTTTGTATAATACTTGTAATTTTCAAGTTTTGTTTTTGTGTAAACGTTGACTTTGTGCCGTGAATACGTGTTTAAATATATTATTATATTAACTAGGGGCCCGGTAGCGGTTAAAAATGTATTATAATTCTAATTTGAACAAGTTTCATTTGTTGATACTTCATAGGTCGGGCGGTAGTAGTAGCGAGAAATATCTGTGACAGGTATCAAATTATCAATGTGCCAATTGAAGCTGTGTAATGTATACAGGGTGTTAAGAAAACCCTGTCCGATCCGTGAACGTCTTGTTAGGTATCGATATCTGATTACAAAAATGTGAAAAAAGAAATGGAAAAATGAAAAAAAAAATAACCTAAATAAAAATTATTTTTCTCAAATTCGAGACAGAAAGTCGGCGTCATCACAGATGCTACCTAATTACCTAACAAAAGGCCCCCAAAATACCAACGAAACTGGTGTTGTGGTTTTTGTTTTAATCTCAAATTTAGGGGATTTCGGGGCGAAAAATGGTTGTATCAAAATTCATTATTATTGTTTCTATCATGAATTTTCCAAATTTGATATTTTATTTGGGCATGTGATTGTGAACCCTATATCACCCTTTCGGGTCGGGTTTTCTTAACAGGTCGGGTTGGTGGGCGTAACTTTTTTTCTTTTATACTCTACAATTAATGTATTAAATATTATGTGCCCAGCAGTGGGACGTTTATAGGCTGGATTATTATTATTATTATTAATATATTAATTTATCTCAACTTTATCATCTTTATTATGTGTATGCTGAAAACATTTATTTATTTTGAATGCTCATTAGTTTATGAGAAAAATAGGAATTGTAAGTTACATATACGTAATAAAGTTGCAAGCTCGTTTTTTGACATTTAAGTCTAAAGAATTCAATGCCCCATGCATTCTCAGTGCGAAAAGCGCAAACTAATTATAAAATAATTTAATACACATCAATGCAAAAAGGACCGACTTCAATGAAATTTTTATACGTGAGTTATAATGACACACTGATGACAAAATATTTGTTGAAATCGATCCACATTTGAAGTAGATATTGCGTAACAAACATAAAACAACATACAGATTAATTGTTTTTGTTATTACAATTATTAAAATTTCATCAATAGTTGCCAAGTTTGTACTCCACGCGTCCGAAAATAGCGATATGTGTGAATAGCGAAATAGGCAATTAGGTGGGTTTTAGTGCTTTTAATAATAAAGTAAGTCTTGTATCACCAAAAAGAAAAACATGAGTTCAAATTATTAGTATTATTAGTTCTTTAATCAGCGAGAAAATATTCGAGAACGTTAGCATGTAAAATAAAAAAATACAATATAAAACAAGCCACCTTCCGCCATCCAAGCCCATCCAACCTTGCCCCATACAAGGCCATCCAGTTCAAAATTATGTAAACATCTTCGTGGTCATGATGGCCTAGTGGATCAATGACCGAATTCGTGTACATAAGGTTCGAACCCAGGCCACTAATGTGACTCTTTCAATGCTACATATGTCCATTTTGCTAATTATATTTAAACATCAATAACATCGGTGTAGGAAACCATCGTTTACATCGATAATATTGGATGCCCCTAACTATAAGGCTGCAATCGTAATATTCCTTTCTTTCTCTACGTGAGATGAGACCTTTGCTTAAAAGACCTTAGTACAGAATGGCATTATTAAAATGTCTAAACAAGCGCTAATTATTTTTTTTTCATTGGTTACCTAAATCTCCAACTTTTGGTTGACTTAAGTAAATTATATAAGATTGTCTTTATTTCATATATCCTCGTGGATTTTCTTTGCCCCAGGAAAGACGAAGAGACGTGTTCGATTCTTATAGGTTAACACCACTAGAGTGCTTTTCACACCGACCACTTTGTCAAGGCATACTCCTATTATGGGATCTGCCTATGAAGGTATGCCAATGAAGGTAATGAAATAATAAACAGAAAAATGATAAAAATATATTTTATTTAATAAAAATTAAGATCTAATCTAGTCAGCCTTTATCAAAACACCGTTATCAGATAAGAAAGTAGCACCTGTAATGGCTTTCGCTTTGTCACTTGCTAGAAACAAAATTAAATCAGCTATTTCTATGGCCTCAGATCTTCTTCCCAGTGCCGTCATCTTCGTCATATGCTCAGCTGCAGCTGGTAATTGTTCTTTTTTGAGACCACAATTTTCAGTAAAGTCAGTGTCCACGGGTCCAGGAGCTACAACGTTAACACGAACACCACTTGGTGCTAGTTCAGCCGCAACTGATCTGGTGAAATGTTCCAAAGCCGCTTTTGCCGTGTGGTATGGTAAACTCCGCGTAGAAAGCACGCGTAATGCGCAGATACTAGATATATTAATAATGTTGCCCTTCGTTGCAATAATATGTGGTGCAGCTAGATGTGTTAGGTATACAGAGGAGCGTATGTTGGTTGCCATCACTTTGTCGAAAACTTCCATTGCGTTTTCGGCTAGGAAACTCGACGGCATACCCATTCCAGCGTTGTTGATTAGAATGTCCAGTTTTCCAAAGTGGTTCACTGTATCATTGACAATTTTTTTGACGTCATCGTCTTTAGTTACATCTGCAATTATTACTAAAGGATCTTTGCATTTCTTCGCGACTTCGTTTAGTTTGATCTCATTTCTTCCAACTATAGTTACTTTGGCTTCTTGCGCAGAGAATTCAATAGCAGTGGCGGCTCCGATACCGGAGCTCGCGCCGGTCACAATAACCACTTTGTCGTTAAAACTCATGATACTGCTCTATTGGATGTCAACACGAAACTAAAACAAAATTGATTTGACCATGCCTTAAATATGAGCCGCCAATCTTATCGTCAGACCCAAACGGAAAATGAGCATACACTGATTAAGAAAACACAATTTATTTGTTGGCTTATCTTGGCGCTAGAGTTTTTATAAAAACAACTTTTTATGGATGAAGTAGTTCCGTAGAATGATAAATTAATTTATGAACATATATATATATAGCAACACCATTCTGGTTTTTTCTGTTGTAAAACTTGTGTACCTATTTGTTTTTAACATCTCCCGAACTACTATATTTAATACCCTGTTTTTAGGTAGTATTGCAAACATGCTAAAAAAACAAAAAAAATCTTTTGTATCAAAAAATACAAAGATTCGGGGAAATACTCGTACGTACCAGGATAACGATTAACGTTGCTCAAATTAGTGTAAAATGCCCCCATTTTAAAGGCAAATATTAAAAAATGAATAAAGTATGTTAGGAAAATTATTTATGTATAAGACGTAAGTAAAAAAGTCGTGGATGATGAAGAACATACAAAATAAGGATTTTATTATTTCAATAAGGAACCTAAAGCCAGATGTTTTAGTCAATTTGCCTCGTCATGATTACAGTTAAACGTTGGCACTATTTTTGTTTATATCTCGGATTGAGTAGTAGTTGCACAATATTACGCAAAAGTTATTAAACGGGTAAAAATTTTGATAAAGACAAGATAGAAAAAAACAACATTCATTTACGCCAAAAGCTTAGCAGCAAGGAAAAAATAATAGTCTCTTAAAAAATTGGGAGAATGTATGTACAATGCAAAACGGCTTTCGCTCAGCATACTGCTAAGATTCTTGTTAAACGCAATGCCACAGTGCTAGTTTATTAAGTAGACCAGTTTTTGTTTTTGATTGGCCTATTGGTCTAGTGGTTAGTGAATCTGACTGCTGAACCGGAGATTGGGTCCCAGGACAGTTTTTTGTGTGATGAGCATGGTTATTTGTGTCTGTGTCTGATTGTAATTAATTAAATTAAATAAGTGTATTTAGAAATATATAAGTGTGTTTGTTAGTTGTCTGGTTACGTAGTACCTAGTTCAGGCTCTGCCTAGTTCAGGATCAGAAGGCCATGTGTGAGTTGTCCGGATTTTTTTTTTTTTAATAAAGCCTATGGTTGGGTGGACCAGTAGTTAGTGAGTAAGCATTTCTAGTTACATGTGGGGGAGGCGTGAAAATCTACCGCATCTAAATGAGTTTTAGGACTAATTAATAATTAAATTGTATTCGTGATCCTTGGTAACTCAGATGCTGGTGTCTTTTCTTTGCTGCGAGAAAGAACAGGCTCTTTGCTTGCAGGAATTGCAATGTTGGGCATATGTGACAGGATGGTCCTATTAAATATCTATTGGGATAGGGAACATCTTTTATTATAAACTTGTAAGAATACTATTAAAAAGTAATATAAAACGGATAAAGCTGAAATTGTTGAGATCTGTCGTCTACCAGTACCACTCAACTTGTTCAACTGTGATAGAATTTATGCTTCTGAATTGCATTCAGAAAGTAATAGAACCCGCTCATTATGTTACAGGATTGTTAACTGCAAGCTCATGTAACTTATTAAATTATGGTGAAGCATTTTATTGGTCATGTTTTAAAAGGATTTTTTTTTTAATTTTAGATTCAACTTCAACAAAAAGTAAAAGTATTTTGGTCTTTATTTCGTAAGTGGGAATTTCCATTGGTTTACTTCGCCCCAAGACAAGCGAAGAAATAAGCCAGACTATTGCAGGGTAAAACCACCAGAGCGCTTTTTAAACTTGAGCAATGGTAATTAGCGATCCACAGCCAAAAATCGTTGGCTATTGCTCATGTGTAAATTTGTTGTAATTTTTGGATTGTGGTGAGAAATAAACACTTATTTATTTATTATTTGTTTATTTCACCTAGCAATGAGAAAGAACGAAGGATATAAATATTGTACACAAGTATAATCAATAAATATTTATTAAATAAAAATAAGATTTAGTTTAATCAGCCTTTATCAAAACTCCGTTATCAGCTAGGAAAGTGGCACCTGTGATTGCTTTAGCTTTGTCACTTGCTAAAAACAAAATTAAATCAGCTATTTCTATCGCCTCGCATCTTCGTCCCAATGCTGTTCTTTTCGTCATGCGATCAGCAGCGGCTTGCAGTTGGTCCTTTTGAATAACACCACTATTTATTGTAAAATCAGTCTTCACAGGTCCAGGAGCCACTATGTTGACACGAACACCATTTGGTGCTAGTTCAGCCGCAACGGATCTGGTGATTAAAGTATGGCTTAAATATGGGCCGCCAAACTTATCGCCTGACCCACACGGAAAATGAGAATACATAGATTAAGAAAACATTGATGTGTTTTGTTAGGCTTATCATGAGTTTTTATAAAAACAACTTGTTTATCGATAAAGTTGTTCCGTACAACCATAACTTTAAATGCATGTTGTGTGTTTTCATTTTAGTTGTGTTGTGTTTTAAAGATCTCCTCACCAGGATATACATATATTCCCCTTTACATGGGGTATTGGAAATTTTGTAATCTGCAGTTACGATATTTTATTTTATTGCATCACATATAATATCTATCAAATGCGAGGATATACCTAGATTCTCGTCGCTGAGACTGTATTGGTGTAAAATTGGGATAAAGGGAAATAATAAAAGCTTTTTTGAAAAAAAAAGTGACTACAAATAGATATAAAAAGAAACCACAAGCAAAGTCATGGTTTTATTATTTCAGTAAGGAACCTTAAGCCAGATGTTTAATTAATTTTGCCTAGTCATGATTACAGTTATAAGTTGGTACTATTTATGTTTATATCTTTGATTGAG
Source organism: Autographa pulchrina (assembly GCA_905475315.1). Lineage (NCBI taxonomy): Eukaryota > Metazoa > Arthropoda > Insecta > Lepidoptera > Noctuidae > Autographa > Autographa pulchrina. The sequence goes on from FR997769.1 coordinate 3,852,513, forward strand.
TAGTAGTTGCACAATATTATGCAAAAGGTTTTACACGTGTAAAATTTAGAATAAAAATTAAATAGAAAAATCACAATTTTACGCCAAAAGCGGCACATATAAAGAGTAATAATTGCTTGCACATAATTGTAATAAAAAAACTACGGTATACATATCGATGACGAAATTATAATAATAATCGTTCTGGTCTATAATTACCAAAGATATCGCTTAAAATAAATACCTACACAAAAATAAATACCTGAAGACGAATTGACAACCTGCTCATTTTAAAATCGGTTATAAACCACAAAAACTTTAAAAATTTGGGTGAAGGACCTACGCCATTGATGCTTTCGCTCAACAGAATGCTGAGATTAATGTTAAAAGCAAAACCACAGTGCTGGTTTATTTTCTTGCTATGTTCGAAACCGGTAAACGAAATAAAAACTTCATCTAATTGTACTACTACAAACAAATAAAAAAAATACAATACAAATATTAACAAATTGTCAAGGCCACGCATACGCCAGTGTATTAATGCTGTGATGGAATTTATTATAATAATGATGCAAAATTAAGTAGCGACAATAAAGTATAGTCAGCCGCAAAAGATTATACACACTTAGCAACTATCTGTTCCATTCTAAATTTGCAGTATAAACATGTTATAAACAAAACAATATTTCCAAAAGTTATGATATATTTTTTTGTCAAAATTTACTATCGCTACTCTGACTCATAAATGGCGATTTAGGGTCATTTCCGGGCGAAGAAGTCTATGGCGATAGACTGGACTAAGCAGAAAGAGAGAAGGGAAGCCTTTCCCCTTCAGTGGGACACCACCAGCTCTTAATAATGATAGTAATTCGCGCAAAATTTATTTCCCTTTATGTACACTTATTGATGCTTAGACTGTACCTTAGGCACTCCCAAATGACTATCAGATAGTGCAGGTGGCACAGATAAAAACAAACCATTTGATAATTCCTCGATGATGATAATCTATAAGTTCTTTATGTATTGTCTTCAATCATACTCTTTGTTGACGTGGTTCTTTTAATTGGGTCAAAATTAGCGTTCCTCATGTCAATAGTTGTTAAAGATGGTATTTTAAATTAAATTAATTAATTCAGGAAATTAAAACAAAATTGTTTTTGAAAAAAAAAAAGTTTCATAATTATATTTTCCAACCAAGTAATCCTGACTTCATTTCTCTAATTATTACTTACTTATAAAATTAAATTTAAATTACTTAAGTAAAATGAATTGTTGTATTTTATAGTTATTAGACCTTGAAAATTCAAGGATCGTACTATATTATTCTGGGCACATCTTGCAAAAATCCACTTCGGCTAACATACATACATGTGTCAATGTGTAATTATTATTCATTTCCAACAACACATGAGCGGGTCTCCTGTTTCTTGAAGTCAGTTAGTTATGTATGTTTTATAATATAATTGTCCAAAAGACTCGAAAACACATCTGTAAAGCATTATTTTTTATGTTAATTTTATTTGTTAGGGACTAAAAGCACTTACATGCCACGCTTAACTAGAGATTCTTAAATTAGCACAATACTTACAAATACATTTACAGACAATCTATTACATATTTGTGTTAGCTCTTAGTTAGTAGCATATTAAGACGCTGCCGCCATGCCGTGACCTTGGCATCTGTGCGACCCCGTCTCTATTCTAATTTAATTAAATTTTAATTTGCCATGATTTATCTGTTCTGTTCAGTCATCGAGACACTATAAACCATAAACTCAGTGTGCCACACAAAAAGTATGTGTAAACAGGGTGTTAAGAAAACCCTGCCCGACCCGTGAAGGTATTGTTAAGTATATATCTGATGCCAGTCATGTAAAAAAAAAAAAAAAAAATATATATAAACTGTTTTTTTTTCTTATTATTATTAGAGAGACAGTCTCCGTCGTTACAGGAGCTGCCAAATGATCAAACAAAAGGCCCCCTATAATATCGACGAAATTGGTGATGTAGTTTTTGGTTTCAATCTCACATTTAGGGAATTTCGAGGCAACAAATGGTTATTTCAAAATTCATTATTAATTTTACTATCATGAATATTCCGAGGTTGATATTTGATTTGGGCATGTTATTGTGAAACCTATGTATAGTCAAGTTTCCCTTGTGCAATGTCGAAATCAGGATCGTGGTATAAACGTACAGTATGCTATAAACTTCCGCCCAAAAAGAGCGTAAGAGATAAGACCGTACTGTAGTTTATAATAGTCATTGCAAAACATTTTAAATAATTATATTTTTATAGGTTCACAAAATTATTAATCTCAAGTATTCGATACAGCCCTATTTCGTCCATATTCTGATCTTTCAATACACCTTTAATCTTTATTTAATTATTATGTATGCGACATCATATTTTATGATTCCATAACGAATGCTTGCTTACTTCGCCATTGCAATCAATACGGATGTCATTTTAATAAGCAGGTTACAGGGCACTATTATTATTAAAATAAAATACTTTTTTCTTATGTAATAAACAGGTATTTATTCGTAAAATAATAATTTCAGAAATAGGTATGTTTTTTTTTTCTGGTTCAATCACTGTTAATGAAACTGTTTTTTAGTCAGTAGGAATTAATTTTCATTTCTTGAACATTTATTTTTTTCGTAGATTCATTAATTTAACAGTGGATCTAAATAATAACAGTTTATTCAATAAATTACATTCGATAACTAGATGCAATACAATCAAATATACTTATGTTCATACAAACGTACGATTGACACTTCCTGTTACATTCATAATTTCGTGTACAGTTGAATCTATTTAATAATTACATTCAATAGCAGATAGAAATGAGAACATGTCAATAATTATATTCCCTGTATCCTATTCCTAACCACTTATAGTTATTACGTCACAGTATGATATATTCCTAGAAACATGATTTATTTTTGTTCATTACCATACTACGGACTTAGTAAAAAAATGTTCAACGCATGAACGAATCATCACTTATTGTACTTTCAGCCATTTTTTTACAAAACACTTATAAGTATTCATTTTTACATTTTATACACTCAAAAATATTAATCTCACCACCCAACATTTAGTAACTTCGAAACACAATTCTATCAATAATATTGACATTTACCTCATAACTTATATTATTAATCTAGTCTGCTTTAATCAAGCTTCCATTGTCAGAGACTAAAATTGATCCTGTGATGGCTTTAGCTTTGTCACTTGCTATAAACGTAACTAAATCAGCAATTTCTTCTGCACCAGAAACTCTTCCTAGTGCCGTCGTTTTAGCTATATTTTCATAAGTAGCGTCTACTTGGTCATGATTTACTCCCATGTTTTCAATAAAGTTGGTCTTAACTGGTCCGGGATTCACCGAGTTGACACGAACACCACTTGAGGCTAATTCAGCCGCGACCGATCTAGTGAAATGATCCAAAGCTGCCTTTGACGTGTTGTATGCAAAAATGTTCGAAGCAAGCACACTTAGTCCACAAATACTAGATATATTCACAATGTTGCCTTTTGTTTTGATAATATGGGGCGCAGCAAGATGTGTGAGGTATACAGCGGAGCGCAGGTTTGTTGTCATCACATCATCAAAGACTTCAATAGCGTTTTCAGCTAGAATACTCGCGGGTGTAGCTTTTCCAGCGTTGTTAATCAGGATATCAAGTTTCCCAAAGTGTTTGACTGTGTCATTAACAATTTTCTTGAGGTCATCTTCTTTAGTGACGTCTGCAACTATTTTCAAAGGATTTTTGCATTTCTTCGCGACTTCGTTCAGCCTGCTCTCATCGCGTCCCACTACGGTAACTTTAGCTCCGAGTCCAGAGAATGCGACGGCAATGGCGGCTCCGATACCGGAGCTCGCGCCGGTCACAATTACTACTTTGTCGTTAAAACTCATGATGTTGCTCGAATGGATATCAATTCACTACTAAACTTGTTTCCTAAACCATTGCTTATATATAGACCGCGAGTCTTATCATCCGATCCGACGAACGAAAATTAAACAACTTAAACGATTCGAGCATTCCGTAGATTTTTTGTTAGATCATGGTTCCGTAGGATTTTTTTGTTGATTCATTTCTTAAATATTCTAAGTCATTAAAAAATGACACAAATATTGTGCATACTGAACAGCATACTGAAATTTGGGATAACGGTAGGAATATTAGTAGGAGTAAAACATAGGAAAATAAATTAATCAATTGAAATGGATGTAGCGGATAAACTCATATTATTATAGTTTATCTGCAATTTTGGTGCTCATTAATTAAAACAAGTAAAGTGGTAGAAGTAAGCAGTAACAGTTTTCTTCAAACTTTTTTTGTAAGGAACCTTAGAGATTACAATTATTACATTATGAATAGTCATCGTGAATAGAACAATTTTGTTATCGTCATGATAATGTGGCTCTTTTCTTGTTTTCTAACTATTTATTTATGTCCATAAAATATGACTAGTTAAAATTCAAATATTTCACAACATTATGAAACTGTGTTTTAAGATTTTTTATGTTTTTTTTTTAAGGTAAAATTCGGGAATTTTAGAATTTTCTAAATAATAAGGAATTCTCCTGTAATGGACAATTAGTTTAAATTAAATATTACAGGAGTATTCGTAGTCGATTTTGACAATATGTTTCAGGATTCCTACTTCAAAAAGTAAAAACAAAACCCTTATTGAATCGCTTGTGTGCCTGCCTGTCCGTCTAATTACAGCCAATTTGCTCCGAACCAACTAAACCGATTAAATGTTAATTTGGTACAAAAATGTAAGTTGATGACAAAACACGGACTAGTAACGTAAATAAATGAATTTTACACATCAGGAAAAACTTTAAATAGGATAAAAGAGAAAAATAAAAAAATACTAACTATATTGTGTGATATATCAATTGAAAGGGCTTTCTGCGAAAATCCCAAAAACATTTTTTATAATTTTTTAAAATAAAGTATTTAAAAAAATGAATATAACAAATAATTTACAGCGAATTTCATTTCCAAAGCGATGCCATGAGTAATAAAATTGATAAACAAAGTAGTAGAAAATTAATCCCTCTTTATTTCCGAAATTAAAAGGCATGAATTAAAAATACAGGACACAGTTCTTTACCTACGGGTTACAGGGAAACCTTTAAGAAGTCTGTGGCATTTTAAATAACAGGATATAACATTCGTTAAATGTACGGAGCCCGCGCGAATTTGACGCCTACTTATCTGGTTTTTTACACAGTTTAATAGCGACTCACGTGGGCCAATTTAAATTCATAAACTTGTCAGCAATATTAGAAATAAACCTAAAACTGCTTATCTAAAGTTTTAATAAACAAGAACAAGAAATTATCGTGACATAGTTAATTATCATCTTTTTCGTTCATGTTGATAGGCATACATTTCGTATATAATATTTGTTACCTATTTTTATTTTATTTTTAGTACGATACACACATGTAGGTATAGTGTACCTACCTATATCGAATGAACGGTATTATTTTGTTTATTTTTTTTGGAATGTATAATTAGGTATATTAATTATAGAATTTCGGGCGTCGCGTGTTGTCGTTTGCTTGGCGCCGCGCCGGGGCGTTCGGCCTTTCACACTCAACTGATGATGCGTCAGCGCGTCAGGTGTGAGGGTTTGGATGTCTCATTGCGTGTTTGTTTGTTCTGGCGTTGCGCGGCCGATGGTGCGCGGTGCGTTTTCCGCCGGATATGAACCGACCCTTAGGGTGCTGAGTATTTTATATTTTATTTTGTGTTTAGCGTCCGATATGTGCTACTTTGTAGCTTATATTGAATTAAGAGTATTTGAATTGAATTGAATTGAATAATAAACATGGTTATATAATTAATTCCTTAATTTAAGTAAAACTTAGAAAAATTATAAGTTTTGAGATAAGGTAACATTTCTCAAAACCGATCATTGTTAACCATTAACCATCGTGTTTTACAATGATGGTTGCCTGCTTATGTTAATTTATATTGTTCGGTAGTGCTCCGGTGAAGTTTAAAGAGAGATGTGTGATTATATAGCAAGGAGGTGACCATAGGATCTCTGTAACGAAAAAAACGTTATCCCTTTGTATTTTGAGTTTGTTTAATTTGTCTTCGGTATAAGTTTTTTAAAGCTTGTAAATAAGCTTGGTCTGACAAGCAGAAAAGTCGCCTGTTTGTATTTATGTGTTTGTATAAGTTTCTATTTCTGCGAGCTATATTTATCTAAAAAAAACCGTACTTTATAAAATTTTGCACCTCTTGCATGAAATCCACATCGCCTAACATCATGTGTACATATTTTTCATTACCGACCACACACACAGGCGGGCTTAATTGATGACTTCCTGCTATTGAAGTCAGGTGTACATACATGACAGTATAGCATTACTAGCATGTTCAAACACTGTCACGGCCTCGATACGATTTATCTGTTATGAAATAAAAGAACTGTCCGTCACCTAAAGACTCTTTGAAGGAATTGATGCAAAGTATACACTACGACAACATACTCAGTGTTCTACGCTGAATTTACATGTGTGAACACGAGGATCAGTGTGTGCGTCAGTCAAGTGTCACACATTATTTTTTCATACATAAATAAAATAAATAAATGCGGACAACATCAAATACATTGCTCTGAACCCAAAGTAAGTAGCTAAAGTACTTGTGTTATGGAATTCAGAATCAATGAAGGTACCATAAACACCCAGACCCGAGACAATGTAGAAAAGTTTGTTTCTACATTGACCCGTCCGGGGATCGAACCCGGGACCTCAGAGCTAGCGACACCTTGAAACCGGTGCGTACGCCACTCGACCACGGAGGTCGTCAAATACGTCGTATCCATAATTTAATTTAAATAACATTCAATAACAAAAATAACAGATTTTAGTAATAAATCAAAAAACAGATAAATTTATTTAATCAGCTTTAATTAAGGTTCCATTATCAGAAATGAAAATTGAACCCGTGATGCCTCTAGCTTTATCGCTTGCTAAGAACGTAACCAAATCAGCTATTTCTTCTGGAGCAGATACTCTCTTCAGTGCCGTAAGTGTAGCCATATGTTCATAAGTAGCTTCCACTTGGTTTTTATTTGTACCCATATTTTCTATAAAGTCGGTCTTCACTGGTCCAGGATTCACCGAGTTGACACGAACACCGCTCGAAGCTAGTTCAGCCGCAACCGATCTTGTGAAATGGTCCATAGCTGCCTTCGACGTGTTGTAAGTAAAAGTTTCCTTAGCAAGCACACTTACTGAGCAGATACTAGATATATTAATAATGTTGCCTTTCGTTTTGACGATGTGGGGCGCAGCAAGATGAGTGAGGTATACAGCAGAGCGTAGGTTTGTTGTCATCACTTTATCATAGACTTCAATAGCGTTTTCAGCTACAATACTCACTGGTATGGCCATCCCAGCATTGTTAATCAGTATGTCAAGTTTACCAAAGTGTTGGACTGTATCGTCGACAATTTTCTTAAGGTCATCTTCTTTAGTGACGTCCGCAACTAATGCCAAAGGATTTTTGCATTTCTTCGCGACTTCGTTCAGCTTGGTTTCATTTCGTCCAACAATAGTTACCTTAGCTCCAAGTGCAGAGAATTCGATGGCAATGGCAGCACCAATACCGGAGCTCGCGCCGGTCACAATAACTACTTTGTCGTTGAAACTCATGATACCGCTCGAATAGATATCAATTCACTACTAAATTTTGTTTCATATAAATATAGCTTTTATATCAGCTGCTAATCTTATCGGCAAACATTTGCCTCAAGTGTTAGGCTTATCGCGGCCTTGAATAACAGACAAAAAACCCATAACAGAGCCACAACAAATCCTTATTTTTTGTAGTTGAATTATCTCTTTAATGATTGATTAAAAGGAGAAAAAACAGAAACATTTACATTTGCTTATTCTACAGGAAGAAAACTGTTAAGAAAACCCTGTCCGACCTGAAAAGGTGATATAGGGGCCACAACCACTTGCCCAAATAAAGTATTAATTTTGGAATATTAGTAATAGTAAAAATAATTATGAATTTCTTTTGAGATTTAAACAGAAATTACAACACCATTTTCGTCGGTATTATAGGCGGCCTTTTGTTTGATCATTTTACTAGCACCTGTGACGACGCTGACAATCCCACTCTAATTTTGAGAAAAAAAATCTAAGGTTGTATTTTTTTTTATTTTTGCCATTTTTGTTACATTAATGGAATCAGATATCGATACCTACCAATACCTTAAAGGATCGGATAGGGTTTTCTTAACACCCTATATAACTTAAATATTAGGTTCACGTTCGAAATGGATAAATGGGATGTAAACGACTTTTGTCACGACCTTAATATGAGATTAAAATAAAATTTTGACAAATCATCGTGATCAAAACCTTTTGTTAATGATATAGCTTTTTTCTTGTTTTCAAACTATTTGCTTATGTCCATAATTATGTCTCATTATGTAAAATGTTTCACAACGTTGTGTGTAATATTGGATTTGCAAAGGCATTTTTATGTTTTTTTTAAGGTGAATTTCGGGAACAGCAAAATTCCCAATTTAATGATTGCAAAATTATGCATTCTTATATTTTTCTTATTCAGAAAGACAAGTACTTTTAATTAAATGTACACAATAGTATAGTTGGTTTTGACGCTTTTTTACTTTCAACTAGCCAGATGAGCCACTTTGGATTCAAACCTTGTCAGTAGTTTTATAAATAATCATAAATTGCTTGTCCAAAGGTTAAAGCGAAAAAAAAACCAAGTTGAAAATGTTACTTCGTCCATGCTATTATAAGGTGAATTCGTGAAGTAATAATTATGATCTTTATAATAATTAAAAATTTTGGATAGGTACACGCCAATTGTTCTTGTTGCAATTTCATTCTTTTCAGTAAACGCTAGTCTTTGCAACCGTGGTTCGATTTTCACTGCGTGAGCCAAAGTTACAGCAATTGCAATTTCTTCAGTCGATAAAGAATGCCATTGGTTTATTAATGTACTCAGAAATCGAGAAGTATAGGCCGACATGCACTCTCCGTCTTTTGGGCTTTCATTAAAGAGCCTACACAATGTGGCAGCTGGAGTCTCGACGTAGTCAAATCGAGCAAGAAATAAATCTTTTAACTGAGGCCAGGTTATACCAGCAAAACTATTTCGAGCCAACCACGTAGCTGCCGCGCCCTTAAGTGCTTTACTCATGGCGATAATCAGAGTACCACTGGATAATTATTCTTCTTGCATGCATAAGTCTACAGTATTACACCATGACCTGGCATCGGCGTTTCGAGAATCAGGATTGAATTCTGGGAATGCTAGCTTTGTATCAACCGTGCTTGTGTCCTTTACAGCACGTATTAATTTCATCATGCTACGTTGTTGCATTTTAAACAACGTTTGCCAACTGTCAGATTCACTATTTAGGTTAGAAACAATACTCTGACCTGCTTCACGTTCTTGGGCAGTCGCTGGTAATCCCACTTCTGATAACGGGACGTCGTCGGGAGACCAGGCTGTTGTACCTATCTGGTTGCTGATAAGTGACCTCGTCAGCACGGGAATACATAGTAGGCGTTAGACTTCAGGAAACGTTGAAATAAACACACTGTAGCGTTGACTATTCACTATTTTAAATATACAGACACTTAAATTACTTAAACAATTAAGGATTACACTAACAATTAGCAATTTATGCCAATGGGTTTGCGAGTGACCACCACGTGCAACGACCGTCCAAAGCCCCAATTCCTTGACACGACGTTCGCCCGCTATGACAGACGCAACTCCATTCGGTGTTACCCGCTCTTAATTAAAGTTGCCTTTTAGTTGAATACAAATAAAGTCACGCGCCGTTATATACATATTTTAAATCCTTTTTGATACTTATCTTATAAAGATATATTTTTTATTCGTAATGAATAGCCTGTTTAACTAATGAACCGAATTAAAAAAAATAATGCTCTGGCAAGCTACACCATCAGCGAGTACCATGGGAAATATTCTATTCAAAAGTAGACATAGTGCTGCTATGGAAATACTATTTAATAATACTAAAATACTATTTAATAATACTACATAATAATAACATAATTATGATAGTGCCTTGAAAAAAATACTTATTCAAGCAACTTAATTCTTAATAGCAACGATTCTCGTAATTGGTTTAGTAGATATAGCAATGTTGTGGATATAAAACTGACAAGTATTTTTCGTGTTATTCTTTCGTGACTTGACACTTCATAGATTTTTTTTTATTGTTTGCAATCCCCAGTGCAAACCAGAGTCATTATTATAAAGTGCAAACAATGTTTTGACAGGTCTATATTGACTGATGCACCAACATAGGGTAAAGGTCATTGGTCGTAATCTGACCCGGTTTGTGAAAACTTGTGTACATAAACCAAACTTGATTTAAATTGTTAAGTTATATCCTCTTTTAATTTCGTGTACTTTTTTATTTTTATTACGGTATGAAACTAGAGATGTAAAAAACTCGAGTCTTTGAGTCTTAATTCGATAGACTCGGCTCGATTTTACAAGACTCGGTGTACTAACAAAACTCAGAGCCTTGAGTCGAGCCGAGCTCCAGTCCTTTCTCGAAAACTCGAGCGCCAAAATAGAACTCGTATTTCAAAAAGAGCTCGAGTCTTAAAAACAAGCTCACGTCTCAAAAAGAACTTGAGTCTTAAAAAGAGCTCGAGTGTATCGAGTCTTGAGCGTATCAAGGTTGATTTATTTAAAAATACCAATTTTTATTGTTTTACTTCCTATAATATATTCATCTATATATATTTATCTATAATATGTATTTATTTAGAAATATATAAGTATGTTTATCAGTAATCTGGTTGCCATAACACAAGCTCTGCTTAGCTTGGGATCAGATAACCGTGTGTGAATTGTCCCGGAATATTATTATTATTATTATTATTATTATCTATGTTATATTTTTACTTCTATATTATTATTATTCTATATTATATTCTTCCTATATTATATTCCTATATTATTTTTATTGCGACTTATATCTTATTCCCTGTTCATTTATAAAGGAACTCCAAATGGAAAAGAACTTGAGCGCGACTCGTCGCGTGAAACGACTCGAGCTCGAATCAAGACTTGAGCGCCATGTTGCGCTCGAGTCTCTATGTAGACTTAAGTGCTCTAGTCTGGGGGTCGTGTTGTAACTAGTCGAGCTGTGCTCTTTGTCAGCTGAGCCCTAAAATTTAGGACTCAAAAGACTCGAGTTCTTTACATCTCTATATGAAACATTATTAGGTCAAAGAACAATGTCACAATACTGGGCAAAGGCCTTCCCCATATCCTTCCAGACACTCTTCTCTTGCGTAACTTAAAATACTTAAATTTTATTATTTAGTTTGAAGACAGGTAATCTTTGATCTAACGTGAATAAAGATTTATGTTGCATATTGTGCGCTTCAAGTCAAATCAAATCAAATCATTTATTTCGCTTTAAATATGGGTACAGACAGATGAAAACAATTTGTCAAAATTATGGCTCCTACACACAGTGCCGGCGGCAGTGCCGCCGGGCGAGCCGCCGGCCAAGCCGCCGTGCGCCCGGCGGCATTCAAAGCCGCCGGCTTTGCCGCACAAAGGAGCCGCCGGCATGGCCGCCCGGGGAGTTCGTTCCTGGCATTCGAGCAGATGCAGATTGATGCTTGGCGACTTCGCGCGGCTTGTAATGCCGGCGGCATAGCCGCTCGGCACTGTGTGTAGTAGCCATTAGACTCCACACATTTAGCCATATGTGGCATGCGAAAAGTACACATAAGAACAAAATAATACAAGAAAAAGAAAAAACATTTAATTCACCCTTTTAAATCTAAGTTAAGTGCAGTATCACGCAATTTAAACAGTATAAAGTAAAAATACGAGCATTAAAACCTATGATGTAGAAACTCTTTAAGGTTATATTAAACATTATTTAATAGGCATTGCTTTATCCTGCGTTTCATTTGTAATAATGGTAGTTCTCTTATCCGTTTCGGAATTTTATTATATACTTTAATGCACGTAATGAGACAGTTTTTATGAAACAATGCAGATCTACAAGACGGCATCAATAGCCTTGTCAGATCCCTTTTTGCTACCTTTGGCTGATATTCTTGGGCGTTAACAAAGTGTTCTGGGTTTGTTTTAACAAATAAACAGATTTCTAAGATAAATAATCCAGTTAATGTAAATATTTGTTTTTCCTTAAACAGACTTCGACAGCTTTCAAGAGGGCCTACATTATATAATTATATACCTAATGTAATCAATAATTTTTATAAGATTTAATTAGATAAGGAACTTGCTATTTAAAAACAAGCGCTAATCCCGCCGATAAACTGTTGCGCAGTTCTGTGGGTTTAAAACAAATGTACCTTTGTTGTTCCAAATAAATGATTTATTATTATTATTATATAGAGCACGAATACATTTTTTTTAGTAAGAAAAGCTCTATTAGCGTCTGTAGAGTTTCCCCATAACAGCAATCCATATCTCAGACTAGATTCCACAAACCCATAAACGAATTTATTATTTTTTTTTGCAAAAATTTTTAACGTGTAATTTCCAACTTAAATGTTGATCAATGTTTTGTTGTAAATTACATTATTTTTGAAAAAGGCCTAGAAGTAAAAAACATATAATTATATTCAATATACTTATTCAGCTTTTATCAGTGATCCATTATCAGACACAAAGGTCGCACCTGTAATAGCTTTGGCTTTATCACTCGCCAAATACAAAACTAAATCAGCTATTTCCTCTGGATCTGATACTTGACCGAGCGCCGTCATTTGCCGCATTAATTCATAAACAGCTTTTTGTTGTTCTTCGTTTGCACCTAAATTTTCTATAATATCCGTCTTTACTGGTCCAGGGTTGACAACGTTAACACGAACTCCACTTGAGGCTAGTTCAGCCGCCACCGATCTGGTGAAATGGTCCATTGCTGCCTTTGACGTGTTGTACGCAAAAGTTTGCTTTGATATTACTCGCAATGCCGCGATACTAGATATGTTTATAATGTTTCCTTTAGTTTTTATTAAGTGCGGCGCAGCAAGGTGCGTCAGGTATACACAGGAGCGGAGATTGGTCGCCATTACTTGATCGAAAACTGCCATTGCGTTGTCATTCAAGATACTTGCTGATTGAGCTATTCCGGCATTGTTGATCAGGATGTCCAGTTTTCCAAAGTGTTTAATTGTGTCGTTGATAATTTTCTTGACGTCATCGTCCTTAGACACGTCTGCAATTATTACTAAAGGATCTTTGCATTTCTTCGCGACTTCATTCAGCTTGGTTTCGTTTCTTCCAACCATAGTAACTTTAGCGCCTTGAGCAGAGAATTCAATGGCTGTAGCGGCTCCGATACCGGAGCTCGCGCCGGTCACAATAACCACTTTGTCGTTAAAACTCATGATACCGCTCGAATAGATATCAATTCACTACTAAATTTTGTTTCATATAAATATAGCTTTTATATCAGCTGCTAATCTTATCGGCAAACATTTGCCTCAAGTGTTAGGCTTATCGCGGCCTTGAATAACAGACAAAAAACCCATAACAGAGCCACAACAAATCCTAATTTTTTGTAGTTGAATTATCTCTTTAATGATTGATTAAAAGGAGAAAAAACAGAAACATTTACATTTGCTTATTCTACAGGAAGAAAACTGTTAAGAAAACCCTGTCCGACCTGAAAAGGTGATATAGGGGCCACAACCACTTGCCCAAATAAAGTATTAATTTTGGAATATTAGTAATAATAAAAATAATAATGAATTTCTTTTGAGATTTAAACAGAAATTACAACACCATTTTCTTCTATAGGCGGCCTTTTGTTTGATCATTTTACTAGCACCTGTGACGACGCTGACAATTCCACTCGAATTTTGTTGAGTTTTACCTGAGGCCATGGGCCTCTGCATAACGTTCACACACTGTTAACAACCTTCTAAGAGCACTAATTGAAGGGCTCTACAGCACCATGTCATCAGCGTAGCTCAAATTATTAACCATATTACCATCTATAGAACAGCCTACCATGGTACTGTTGAGCTCCTCAATCAGACTGTTGACATATAAGCTAAAGCACCAGATCAAAAGCTTTTGACAGAACAAGAAAACACGGGTAAACGGGTGTTTTCCTGTCTGTATAGTACCGGACAGTGTGTTTAAGACAAAGAACAGCTGTTTCGGTAGAAAGCCCAGCTCTAAAACTGGCGCGTCATTAAGGTTTATATGTCGATCAAGTTGTTTGTCCAGCACACTGTCCAGCACCTTTGCGACAACTGTGGCCATAGAAATGGGTCTGTAATTATGAACGTCAGAGGCGTCCCCCGTCTGGTTTTTAATGATTGGCACTACTAATGTCTTCATAAGGTCAGCAGGTAAGTGAGTATGTCCTACGCAAATGGTGAAAAACATGGTGTGTACTCTAGTCAGGTGAACACCTGCATTGAAGGTGCTCAATATTGAGAGAGTCATGCCCAGGAGATTTTCCTCGAGTCATGTTCTTCACCACTGCGGCCACCCCTTTTGCGGTAAATCTAATATGTGGTTTATTTGTTAGGTATAGAACAGTTGATAGACTCCGCCGAAGATGACAGAGTTTATACATACATACATATAATCACGCCAGTTTCCCGTAGAGGTAGGCAGAGATCACTTCTTTCCACTTGCTACGATCCTTACATACTTGTTTCGCTTCGACCACTTTCATTATCCCTTCATACATGCTCTTCGGTTTAAGGTACCTACTCTTGACCTGGCCTTTTTTCAAGACGTCAAAAGTTTACAAAGTCAAAAAAAACTTTTGTAAAACATACTATGATATGTTCAGGAGCTACCGTGCTGAAAGTAAAATGGTCATAAAGATAAATACTCAGATTTTGTAATGGGCTGTTATACCACACTGTAAAACAGACGATGTATGACAACAAAATCAGATTATTTCGTACTTTTTTATTTATAGGTAGCATTTTCAATACCAAGAATGAATTAACAGTAGATTTGATAAAAGCCAGATAAGATTTAAATTTGGCTAATTATCGTATTTTATATACTACTTAAGATTAACAAACATTTTAAGGTTCATTATACTTAACGTAGTATCAACTTAACTTTACAAAACTATCTAATAGCTAATCCAGACATTTCATCTAAAATTTGACCTTCAAAAATTCATAAAAAATTGAATAAATTAAAAACACAATTCAAATTAAATAATAATTTTACTGAAAATGTACATTGTATTTAATCAGCTTTTACAAGAGCTCCATTATCGGTGACGAAAGTGGAACCAGTGATACCCCTAGCTTTATCACTCGCCAAAAACGTAACTAAGTCAGCAATCTCCGCTGGGTCGGAAATTCGATCCAGTGCCGTCTTCTTCTGCATGGTTTCAAAAGCAGCTTTCTGTTCTTCCTCGTTTGCACCCATATTTTCAATAATATCAGTCAAAACGGGTCCAGGGTTCACAGCGTTGACACGAACACCTTGAGAAGCCAGTTCAGCTGCCACCGATCTGGTGAAATGATCTAAACCTGCCTTTGAAGTGTTGTACGCGAAACTGGTCTTGGATACCACACACAGTGCGCAGATACTAGATATGTTGATAATGTTTCCTTTCGTCTTGATGATGTGAGGCGCAGCAAGATGTGTGAGGTATACAACGGAGCGTAGGTTCGTGTCCATAACCTTATCGAATACATCCATTGCGTTTTCGGATTGAATACTTGCCGCCTGACCTATCCCAGCATTGTTGATCAGGATGTCAAGTTTTCCAAAATACCTGACGGTTTCATTAACAATTCTCTGGACATCGGCTTGCTTGGTGACGTCAGCGGCGAGAACTAAAGGATTGTTGCATTTCTTCGCGACGGCATCCAGTTTCTGTTGGTTTCGTCCAACTATACAAACATTGGCGCCAAGAGCGGAGAATTCGATGGCAATGGCGGCTCCAATGCCGGAGCTGCCACCAGTCACAATAACCACTTTGTCGTTGAAATTCATGTCTTTGTCCAACAAAAATACAATCACTACTAAAGTTATTTTTATTTAGCTGGTTATTAAATAGAAACTTGAGGTATCTTATCGTAGTCAGCCTACGTAGGAACCGATAACATTTTATGTTTGTAGATTAATTATTATGGATAGATGAAATAGATTACTACTACTAGGTGGTATAATAAATTAAAATTGTTGAACGCATGGCGTATTTAAAAGCATTTTTGGTTACGCCTGACTATGTGGACAGACTAGGTGGTTATAATCCGTGGTTATAATCATGAAACAAATGTTTCTATACGAGCATGTAAAGTAGAAATATTGGCCAAAATAAGCATTAAGTAATATAATTATATAAATAGCGTGTGAGCACCTGTCGTGTACGTGTAATGAATTCTAGAGAATAATTTTAATTATTGTTCATTATACTAATCTTATCTATCTTATCTATACGATTCTCCCGCTCAGTAGAAAGATTATATGTATAATTATCTTGATGATATGATATAAGTAATCTCAGTGGCAGTATCAGTCTGCTAAAAAATCAATTTTAGTTTTTAATTGATTAAGTACATAAATTATTTCTTAATTTCAAAGTAGGTACAGGTTTTTTTTAAATAGGTTTTTAAGTAGCTATGAATATAATACTAACTTTAAGTATTAACATGTTGGAAGCCGGGAAAAACTTTTTAGAAAATTTGTTAAATCGTTCTTAATAATGTAAACTTATCTATAAAATATTATAAAAATTGATAAAAAGTTTTTTGCGAAGGACATATAAACACAAACAACTTACACATTCCCTTAGTTTTTTGCTAATCATTAAAAGTAATTTACTTTGTAGCATCCTAATTTATTGCAGTTTCTCGTCGAAATTAAAGTTAAGCTCATTAAAATTAAGTTTATAAAACATTGGCCCACCTAACCAAAGCACGTTTATCTTTGTCGACGGGAAGTTCAACAATTAATTACGTTCAGTTTTAATCTTAATGGTGTAATTTATTGGTTACCAAGTAGTCAAATTATATATTTGGTATTGGCAGAAATTACTTGAAATTAGTGGCAATCTTGTAGTTTTATTCATCCCATTGTTATTTAACTTGAAATAAAATTAAATGTGGCCGCATTTAGTAATTAAATATCTCGTGTAAATACTTTTTACATACATGTAAGAAATTATAAATAAAATACATTATTATAATTATAATAATGTAAAATAGTTTTTTTTTTTTTTTTACATAGTTGTTGGTTTCCAGATTATCGACCAGGTTCAAATCTTTTTGGATTTCCTACACCCTATTGTCCTTAGACCCTAAACTTACTAACTTAAAACACTTTTAAAGTCCGGTGAAGCAGTCAAAGCCTGCGCTCAGGCTAACTGCAAGATCTCTACCAAAAAAAGAAAAAAAAAACACTTCTTTATTTTTTTATAATTCTCCTTACTCGCACACAAACCCACAATGGGATGGATTTCACTATTAAATTCAGCAATAGAACCTACTACTATGCTTCCTGAATAATATTTTGACGACCTCCATGGTGGAGTGGCGTACGCACCGGTTTTCAAGGTGTTGCTAGCTCTGAGGTCCCGGGTTCGATCCCCGGACGAGTCAATGTAGAAACAAACTTTTCTAGATTGCCTCGGGTCTGGGTGTTTGTGGTACAGGCTTCGTTGTTTCTGAATTCCATAACACAAGTGCTTTAGCAACTTACTTTGGGTTCAGAGCAATGTATGTGATGGTGTCCGCATTTATTATTATTATTTATTATTTTGATTTTGAAAAATAATTTGTAAATCATTTAACCTCACATTATTGTTGATCAATATCAGTATTAAATACTGTGCAATATTAGTCACTTGAGATGATATTGCTAATCATAATGAATAGACAATAAGCTGATTGGCTTATTAAGAAAAAAGCCATTGTAACTTTAGATATACTGTGATCAGCCAGACGACTGATTAGATACTATTTTTTAAGCCTCCGTGAAAAGTAGGTAATACCTAGAAAAAAAAAAATTGTACGATACGTGACCAAAGGACACAGAAAAGTCAATTCGAATAATTTTGCTATAATAGTGTACCTACCTATTTTGTTTCTGAATTTCAATAAAACCTTCTCATTTAGTTGCCCGCGTATTATTTAATTAGTTAATTTATGTCATACGCAGTTGGTGTATGTCGAAATTTCGATAAACAATTTAAAAATGAGAATTCATCAAAAACTTAATTGCTTAAAGTAACCTTTTAAATCTCGAACCAAACATATCAAATGAAACACTTAATAAAATTACTACCATAAACGACAATCTTTAAATGAAATATAAAATAATACAAGAACTAACCAGGTAGCAACTTGTAAGAGAAACTCATTAAATTCTCAAAGGAGAGGAAAATAAGCGGGAAATAGTAATTAAGACCATTTTCGTGTTAGTTCCGAGGAATTCTTCATGAAATGCAAAAATGTTTTTGGTTCCTTGTTTTTGAAGAAAATATGCAAGCTTCGAGCTGAACCGTTCTTTGTGTAAAAAATCAGAAGCGGTGAAGTTAGTGAAAATACTGCTCGGTGCAAACGAAGAGTTACTCGTACATGCTAGTACACCTAAAATTCATGATAGTTCAAGTGTACTTTCATCACTAATATAAAAAAAAACGACCACCATTTTCTATAAGGTAAAGAAAAAAAAACTCATAAAGAATGATTTCTTACGGGAAAAGGGGCTAAAACATTGTGAGCTCAGAGCTAAAACAAACTACCAATATTAAAATACTGTAATGGCACTTTATTATCATTTGGGAGCAGGTGCATCAGTATTCAAATGCGGTTGTGGCTATGCGATAGCGTTAACGTTGCCCCTACTATATGTTGCGACTTCACATTTGTAATTATGTTAGGACTTGAAATTATTATACATTGAATAATTCTTGCAAGAAGTTTTAAGCACTTTTTAAACACTTTAAAAAAGTATGTAGGTAATGTAATTAAGAAGGCTAACATGCAAAATATTGTGCTTTTATAAAAAATATTGAAATAGAATTCGATATGTGGTAAGATAGATCCTGAGAAAAGATATCGACAAGTTTTGTCGAAATAACTAACACGCAGGCGTATCCGTGGGCGAAAATAGGTACTTTATAATAAAAAATTATAATTATAATAGATAACAACAATTTATCATGTATTTTAACTATCTTTTCAGGTCCATATTTTAATGAAAATACGAAACAGAAAGTAGTGGTTTGGTCAAATACTGGTAACGTATGCTGAAAAAACAAAAACTCACATTTCATCGCCCAGCATACCTCCCTTGCCGAATGCTTTTTTTATCGTGCACTTTTTTAATATTGAGTCTTACTGTATCCGACTACATTGCAGAAAAATTGCAGTAAAACCAAATAAATTCGTCCTTGAGTAATTAATGTAAAAATGCCTGTTAAATATTTACGAAACTACTAAAACAAAGTTTGATTTTCTTTAAATATATTATTATAGTCATACGAAATGACGTACTTTCTCCAACTTAGAACACTCGGGTTGTTTCATCTCAGCCAAGGCCGGACATGCTGGATCGCACGCGCAATAACTTTTCGCCTTATGATAAGAGTATAAATATATTATAGTATGTATAATAATAAAACTCTTAAAGTATACCAATTGAACTGAACTTAAATCAAATCAATACCAATTTCCCAACAGGTAGAAGTAATGACAACAGGTTTAATAGGGTCAAGAATTCAAGATAGATGTAACATTTACACGGAAATTTCGGTAAGACAATCAACTTAATTGGACAGATTCAATGATCAAAAGCGGAATAATCTCTACCGTCTTAAGTCGAAAGGTTTGCGGTAATCCTTACCTCAAAGTGTGCCGGGAATCTGATACTAGTATTGGTAAAGTTTGTCAAATTTTGTTGATTTAGGCTGTGTGGATGCGAGTCGAAAATGTATACTACACCATCCAACTTCTTTTTTGACTAGGAAATATTCTTTTAGACCTCGATTGGTCAGGGGAAGTCTCAATGTAATTTGAAATTTAATATAACTAATAGTCCGACATACTGGACAAATAACACGGCCGTCTGATCCCAAACTATACAGCCTGTTTTATATCAACCAAATAACTGATAAATGTAATAATTATGCAATAAAATATTTCTAAATAATATTTTTTCCTGGGTGGGCATCGAACCCACAAACTCCTGTCTAGACCGAATGGCCAGTCAGTACTACTGTATAGAACTAACGGTGTATTTCTT
Organism: Autographa pulchrina; assembly: GCA_905475315.1. NCBI lineage: Eukaryota > Metazoa > Arthropoda > Insecta > Lepidoptera > Noctuidae > Autographa > Autographa pulchrina. The sequence goes on from FR997769.1 coordinate 3,872,804, forward strand.
TACCGGGTACAAAGCAGGAACTTGCAATCTACCGTTCCCCGTTGCACCAAGTAACTTAACACATCCTAAGATAAATACTATTTCAATTTAAACTTCTAACAATTCTCTGCAATTTGACAAAAGTATTGTTTTACTTTTTATACTTCAAATAAATCGAGTCTCTATTGGAATATGTTCCTTATTTCCAGTCTCATAGGTCTTGAATTTCGATGCATTTTTAAGTACACCTGGAATTATCTTTGTCGATATGTCAATTTTTGTATTGGCGACAAAAGTGCGGGCAAGGGGATTACGTGTCGAGTTTTATTTTGTAAATTCTGTTGAAAATGGCGACTTTCTGACCTAGTTTCCGTTTTAGTTTGGTTGCTATTTTCAAAATGCCTTATGTAAAAGTTCGACAGCAACGACATAATATATCAATTTTTGAAATAAAACTACTTTTACGGATTTTATCGCGGTTTGTATTTTGATTTTAGTTCCCGACCTACTTGGGATCCGATAATTAACAAACTCAAAATCAAACCCAAGAGCAGCGCTGCAAGACCTCAAGACACCGTGAGCTCATATTGCGTAGGCCGGAACACAAATAATTAATAAAAATATGAAGGTAGAACGAGCAACAACAACCGTCAAGACTAACACCACCTCAGTCTGCCCGTGACCATGATACCTGCAAAGGTGTCGAAACGTCGGGAACTAAAATCAAAATACAAACCGCGATAAAATCCGTAAAAGTAGTTTTATTTCAATGTTTAACATTCGCGTAAACCTCAGAACTCAATATCAATTTTTTTTTCAAAATGTTCCTCTTGTTTTATAAGGTCCCATATCAATAAGAAGCCACAAAATCTTATGAATACGTAAGTGAAATTACAAAGAAATAAACAAAATATACAACGAAATCATTGGCTTTTAAAAAAACCTACCCAGAGTCTTAACAAATCATATAAGAAAAGACACGAGACATTAATATAGGATAGATGTGTATGTTGTAATTGTTTGTAAATTAATATTAAAATATTATTTTTTTCTGTTGTGTTACTAAAATATGTATAAGTTTACATTGTTACAAACACTTCAAATATATGTATCGAGGTTAAGTGGTTATATGGGCTCTGTTGGCTTTAATCTATATACCTACTTGTAATAAATCTGTAGGAGTGAAAATTCTGTACATTGAATATATAAAAAAAATGGCGGGGGGTGTTACTAGACCGACACCGAACCCAAAAATGTGATTAATTATATTTTTGTCTGTCTGTCTGTCTGTCTGTTTGTTCAGGCATCACGCAAAAACTACCGGTTCTACACAAATAGCACTTTACACATAAAACTCATTGACAAGTTTCGTCATCCACGCGAACGAAGTCGTGGGCCTGTGCCCACGACTTCGTTCGCGTGGATGCTAGTAAGTCTGCTAGTAAGTAAATAAATAATAATAATTTCAAAGAGGAAGAATTCCTGGAAAACTCGTTGTAAGACAGACTCTGTATTACCTACATTTAAATATAACCCATTCATTATAATACCCGGTCCATTCAGACTCCCAATCTACTTTTCTTAAGAAAGTTTATGGAAATAAGATGGAGAGACGATTTTTATTGTTTTTGTCACCTCATCATGTTTTGTCATTACAAAGGAAATGTTTTTCCCGTCATCTTTTTCTTTACCGACCTGGTTTTACAGCCAGACTTTCTGCATTCAATTTTAAGTTGTCTATCAGGTATAATTTTGCTTATTTTTTTTTTATTCTAGGAATCTTTAAGGTGTAAAAGGCATTTTTACAGAGTGTTATCATTATGATATACTTATGATCTAAATGTACTCTCTTCAATTATATTGCTGGATACATAGCCAGCATAATATTTTTTTGTATTACTTTTATTCGTAAAAAAATAGCTTTTAAATTCTAAAATATCCCAACAAAATTCAGCCTGAGGGTTAAATGGTTAATAACTAGTATTGTTAATATACAATTTAGTTCTAACCGAATAAATTGACAATAGCTGAAACATTTTTCAGGAAAACATTTTTTTTTACAATTTTATACAGCGGTTCCCGATTGTTAGTTTATTGTTAAAAGGTGATAGTTTGCAAAGCAATTAAAAAAAATGCCCGTAGGACCGAGTTTGAAAACGACTAGGTATTTTAGTCACGCCATGAATATAATTATTTTTATTTCCTATTTCTTTATTTATTTACAATTCAATACTTAAATCTAATACAAGAACAAACACTTATAACTACACCAAAATTAAATCTTATATAAATAAATAAAACTAACACGCGTCAAAAAACTCATCGTCATCCTTGTCAATGGCGGGAAACGTGCCCAGAAGCCTGGCAGCATTGCCACGTTGAATGGCTATGCCGATTCTCTGTGCAAGGAACAAACCAGCTCTCTGATCACGAGTAGAGTCTACCAAACGTTTTGACAGTTCTTTAAAAAGATTTCGTGCACTCGGACCCCATGACCCGAGCGTTTCAACCCCGAACGGCTCGAAAATATAATTACCCATTAGGTTATTATACTTTCGCCGTTTAAGGGTCTCCGCAGCTCCAGCAGCAGCGCCGGGAGGTTCGGTTAAATATTTGTTAGCATTTGCGTACAAGTTTTATGCATACTCGCTGGCTTCATAAAGCTAATTTAATAATTCGATTATTCGTATTAAGTAAACATAAATAAATTTAATAAAAAATATGTTTATCAGGCAAACTAATCTTTCAAACGTCGGATCTTAGTAAACTTAACTTAACTAATCAATCTATGACCTTCGATTGAAAGAGATTAAAAATGTCGTCTTTCTTAAACGCCAGGTTGACACTTCGCGTGACCCAAAAGCTGGCTTCTACCTTGGTCAAAGAATAACCATTGCCATCCAACATGGCAATGCTGCCTGCCTTTTGGACACACTCCTAGTTGACAGTGATGGGGATGAATTTGTTTATGCGTTAATTTAGTTTATAGTTTCTTTTTTATTCCTTTTTTCTAGTGTATATTTAGTTAAGTTTTTATATTATAGTAAATAAATTGTCTTCCTCTCATTTAGTTTGTAACTTGAGCTAAAACTGGGATGTAAGTGGCTGCATTATGCGATCTCACGCAGATCCGAAGGCAATTTTCTCAAATACTCCATTTCCACTCAGCTCTGTAGAACACTCTAGAAAATCGAAGCTGCTGGCTTACTATAAAACTGTGCCCCAGTTCTGTACGGATGTCCTTATATCCTTGGGGAAGACGCGATTTGCTTTGCCATGTCTTTTAAATTCTTTGAATTTTGACGTACTAGACTTAGAACTTTGAACTGAAACTGAATGAAATTTTTGAAAACGATTTTATAAAAAATTGCTGCACACATTTCTTCAGACTAGATGTTTTTCTTGGGCGTGAAGGTAAATAATTATCCTACATAAATATAAGCAACACAAGATACATAAGTATATAAAACGTAGGTACCATCGTCTATTAACATTGTTGCAGGCCTTTTCGATTAATCAATCTCTCCAAAAATCACAATGGGATAAAACTTTTTTTTTTTTTTTATCATTTATTTGATGAGGCTTTTTGCGCTGGAGCACCAAGACAGCCTCGTAAGGTACCACAATAAATTAAATAGTTAATAAACAAAAGTAAAAATAATCTAATCCTAAGACTTAAAGATAACTTAAAACTAGACACCCCGTTGGAATGTAGCGCCTTCTACAGGTCACAGGCTAGAAAACTACAGAGAAAAAAAATTACGTATCCCTCCTTGAAAACACTCCCCTTACAAATTTATAAATTTCCTTACTCTGTTCCGAAAAAGGCCTCCCAAGCAAAATATTAATCCCACCACTATACACATCGCCATGGAGCATCCCCCCCAAGAATGGCCTCGAATCATCGAAAGCGCTACACTCCAACAAAATGTGATAAAAATCATCCAATTTATTTAAACAAAAATGACAAAGAGGGGATGGACTTACACCCATCAAATGTAAAAAACTGTTAGTAGGCACATGTCCAGACCGTATTCTAAATGCTAAAACTAAAAGTTATCTTGAACAGTTAACTACGTCAAACCAAGGAATTCGAGGCAGCTTCTGTTGGATGGTTCTATACCATAAACCCTTTCCCGCAGTTATAATATTGAAGTGGTTCTTCCACACCTCAAAACAAAACTCCGATTTAATTTTAAATTATTTTATGCTACATTTTCAATTACTAAATAAACATTTGTACAATTCCTAAAAATAATACCTTAAAACAACACATTTCAAATGTGAATGCAAAACAGAATACATTCGCTAAACAAACATAAATTAAGTAGTTCCGAATTGAAGTCGCGAGAAATAAATCCCTTTTCTATTCCGAGGTAACAAAGGCTAGAATCTGCTAACAAAACAATATGCGGGGCACAAGCTTTGAGTTACTCATGCTTTCCAACAAACATTATATTTAATTACAACTTTAATTTACCATTAAAATATACTTTTAATGAGGTGGTGTTTTTAAAATTTCATGTTATCCTGTTTTTATTTCATAGAATTTTCATTTGCTTGAGTTTGAGTTTGAATGTACGTAAGTATCTTAACTAACTGACATTGCATTCGCTTGTATGTTTTTTATTTGATTTTGGATCTTCTTTCATATCTAGTCCTATGGTTGCTATGTGATTTATTTATATGTTGCTATATTTATATTAACTTCTACCAAGCCACGTAATTTGTGTCGAATGCCGACCCTATCTTAACACATAATTTAGTAGATCTCGCGCACGTCCATAAAAATCCTGTCCTTTTGTCTGTTTATAACTAGCACTTAGTTCAGTGCCTGTACCATGAGATCTTAAAGCAGGAACGGTATCATTGCGCAAACGAGACGGCGCGCTAGACAGCGCGTAGTGGCGTCTCGCTTTCTCAACCGCCATGCTCTTCCTTTAGGAGTTCATAGTAAGTGTGCAGGATGGTTTATGCCTACATTGTACTGGAAGAAAGGAATTATTTTGACACAGGTCATTATACGAACACAAAGGGAGTCGATTATTTACGAATTTTTATCGCCTTCGTTGAAATTTATTGCAGACTACATTTTATTTTTATTCGTGCTCTACTTTATCTTTACATTCCTTTTTATTTGCATTTAACGATATTTTTAAAACTAGAATTAGATTTAAATGTCGTCGTGGTATAATTTACCTTGAAGTAAGTATGCCTTTTAATAACATTTTGAGCTGTACATTAAGTAACACCATCATTAATAGTATATCTAAATATACTTGTATGTACCCAACCAATATTAAACACCTACGATTTGTAAAGGTTTGTATTATTTTTTTTTTAATCAAGTCCGGATGATAACATAATAAAATACTAAAGTAAATATAACATTGCACCCCTAAGTTACCTTTTACAAAAATTAAAACCTTAGTGAAACTTATTTTTTTTTTCATAAAAGTACCCAATATAAACACCAAAATCTTAGAATGCGTTGCCAGAGATTTTTCTTATAAAAAGCAGCATGTAAGAAAACCTACGCCATATTGTGTGATCACATACTAGCCCTTATAGACATCGTTACGGTTTTAATTAACGCACTGACGTATAAAAGTTAGTAACAGTTGATTAAGCCGCAAGGATACAGTACATCGTCTCGCAACTAATTGAAATTTTCACCTTCAAATTATAACCGATTTAATTGGCTAAAAGTCTTAGTTGAAATCAATCAATATTTTTCGATATTTGAACTTATGATTTTCAATTAAGCGAAGACTTTAGCAAAACTCGAATTAATTGATAAAAAAATCTAAAGAACTTAAATTATTATTTATAGATTTTATAAATGATTTACATTATATTTTACGTGGATTTTCAAAAAGAACAAAACCTCACTTAAATTCCTGTAATCGACAAATAACTAAAGACATCACTGTTTCAAAAAATCCCTTACAATATATGACAGAGAGAAAAAACACAAATCGTGGTAAATAAAACTCGTATACAATGCCATAATCTTGGATATAAAAGCTAAACAAAAGCAAAACAGAAGAAAGAACACATTCATATTTCAAAGTCGCACGTCAAATTCCGAACGTGTACAGTCACTACCAAAATAATATTTACACTGAGCAGCTTGTTAAGTCCAGTAAAGGAGTCAAAGCCTGAACTCAAAATGTGTCCAAAAACAGAAACTTAGCAACAGCATTCTTTTTCTTCAATTCTAAAAATAAAAAAGTATAGAATATTTATTTAAGGTTGTCACAGGTAATTTTATTAAAGACTAGCTGTGCCTGCGACTTCATTCGCGTGGATGACGAAACTTATCAATGAGTTTTTAACCGCAAAATTAAGTTTGTTTTTTATTGTTTATACTTTTCCGGGATAATAACTACCCAGTGTGGTGCCCAGGATAATAAAGAATAATTATACCAAGTTTCATCGTAATCGAACCGGTAGTTTTTGCGTAATACCTGAACAAACAGACAGACAGACAGACAGGGTTCGGTGTCGGTCTAGTAACACCCCCCGCCATTTATTTTTTTGATATTTTCTATGTACAGAATTTCCACTTCTACAGATTTATTATAAGTGTAGATAACAGCTGGTAGTGTACGCAAAAGAGATCTCCGTAACATATCTAAAGGGTGTATATAATTGGTATAGGTGTCTAAACAAACTTTTTCTAAATTGGTAATAAAAACATGTTATGAACAAATTATTTAAAAAAGTTCTCAAATCACTCATATATTTTTCATGAGTTTCAACAAAAACTTTTTGCTTATTTGAAAATTTCGCTATTTGTCATATATTTATGTTATTAACTGTACTTTCGAGTAAGGAAAACATGTGTGACTTGACATAAACTCTGATTGCGACGCTACCAGTTTGTCTTTACTTTATGTTATTAAACGTTAAATATTCATGGGAACATGGTGTTGATTTTGTTAAAATTATACGCAACATAATTAAGCTGTCGGATGAAAACGAATGATTGATTAGTGGATTTACCGGAAAATTATGAATTATAATATTTTGATGTTACAGTTCATCTAATTTGTTTTTATTTTATTTTTATGTTCTGGTTACCTGTGTTATCCAGAAAAACGGGTTTCGAGGTCAGAAAGGCAAAATAAGGTATTCAGCTGAAACTGAAAGCCAACTCTAATATGAATTGTGACAAAGTATAAATTCATAACCCATTTGCTATGAACATATTAAATTAATCATTTGCTATGCTATTGGAACCCTGTTTAACTTATGAACTTTAATTATGCTTTCAATGTTGTTTACAGTTTTTAGTCGTCAATTGTCTTAAAACAAGTGTAGATAACATTTGGGTCATAGCATTTTGAGTACATCATCTCATTTTTAAGTACCATGGCAGTTTGTTCTGCCAAGCTCACTTCGAACAAAGAGGCATATAAATCCAGACTGCAGGCCCGATGCACAACATACATATGTATGTATACTTATATATATTTATGTGTACTTACATCAACTGGGAAGGGATCCCGCTCGTTTAGGAGACAGTTTCTTTATTTGTTTAGTTATAAGTACCCTTCTGAATAGTTGTTTTATGCGATTGTTGAAATGGTGTTTTGTAAATTGTCTAAGGTTGGTGCATCAGTTTTAAGTTCTGTTGTACAATGCTTGTGATGTAACAAAAAAGATTTGAGATATCAAAAAGATTTTGATATTTAATTGTTTTTATCCTTTTCGTGGATGTCGACTATCGCAGTGAAAAGTAGCTTATGTCCTTTCTCAGTGTTCAAACTATGTCTACAGCAAATTTCACCAAATTCTGTTGCTTGGTATTGTCGTGAAAGCGTAACACGCAGATGGACAGAGTTAACTTCTGCATTTATAATAAGTATGGGAGTATGGACAGAAAAAAACAACACTAAGTAACACAGACTACTTTGTCTAAAGCACATAAAATGACTTGTCCTTATTCTTCGTCTCATTTTTATTCAAAGTCGTTACGAATAAAAGCTTGACGTTTTAAAACAAAGTCTATGTATAATTACCTTCGAAGCAATTGCTAGCAGTGTTCACGATTTGAATACAGTTAGCAAATGATAATAGTGAATTTAAATGTCTAATTTCTTCCCTTTGTCTTACTGCAACTGTGGAATAGCAACAATTTAACTAGTTCGCACAGTTATTACTTATACGAAATATTTTTTAATACTTTTAATTATTAATTCCATTTTTATGTTCATGTCTTAAACTTTATACGATGGATGTTTACAAACTAAATAGATTTAAGGGTTAATTAAATAATGGCCTTTAAAGAAAATTGGCCTTTTGAGAAAATGGTGACGACTTAAATAATTGTGAGTGTTATGTCATGTGGAAACAAATGTAGGTAAATTATTGTAATTTTACACAGCAAAATCAGAGATAAAATACATAATAATATTTTAAGTAAAACAACATCAGATGGGTAAACCTACACTCATTAACTGTAAATTCGTGGCATTGTTCTAAACAGTATAATGTTTCATTAATAGGACCGCATTTTCAACGAACCTCGTATTTCGACTCCTATTCAAATATCTCTTATGTAAATTTTTGAATAAATATACGTTGAACTACGGTCTGGTCTATTAAGATAGTTCGAATAAAGCGCTGACGAGCGCTGCAGGATCTAGTTACGCTGGTAAAGCGTTAAGCGGTTTGATTGTGTCAATTTTGAAATCGCGTACAGTGAAATATTAAATAATACTATGAGGCTACTAGACCGTAGATCGTGTATATCGTGATCAAATAATAAATTTATTGGTAGTTAGTAGAGACTTAATATAATAAAATGTCTGTCATAATAGTTTAGTAAAAAAAGTAGTACATAACAGTTTAGTTTAAAAGATTAAATGTTATATTACCTATTTATTTTTGATTATTTATTTACATTGATTTATAATGTCGCATGAAGTCACGATTTTTCACATCTTCTGCTCAATCTTATCGTCTTAACATAACATACCATCACGCCTCTATCCCCGAAGGGTTAGGCAGAGGTGTACCAATGTACACCCACAGTTCGCCGGTATGTTTAGGCCCCATGTAATAGGGGGCGAGCCTATTGCCACTTACCGGGCACAAATCCAAACTACGACCTGCTACTGAGAATTTCATAAAAAAACCCAATAACACCTTGGTCGACTTGGGAATCGAACCCAAGACCTCTAGCGTAGCAGTTGCGCTTAGAACCACTAGGCCAACGAGGCAGTATCGTCAATCTGTTATTTATATTTTCTAATTTTATATAATTTGTAACTGACGGTCATATTATGTATTACAGAATACATCCATCCATCCCAATAAAAATTTATAATATTGGTGACAATTTTTTTTTACTATATCGTTAATTAACTTATTCCCATTAACTACGACCAAATTTTGTAAACATTTAATTGAATACATTATGTATAAAGGTACACATGTATAATGTTTTAATAGGTAAGTATATTTCAAGAGCAAGTATACTCGTAGAACTAGTTACTGCAACATCATCTCCCGAGCCTTTTCCCAACTATGTTGGGGTCGGCTACCAGTCTTACCGGATTCAGCTGAATGCCGTATTTTACATGGAGCGACTGCCTATCTGACCTCCACAACCCATCTTACTGGGAAACACAGTATCCCATAGTAAGACTGGTTGTCATAATTGACTTAACGACTGCCAAAGATCTATGTATGACAGCCGGGACCTACTGTTTAACGTGCTTTCCGAAACACGGAGGGGTCTCGGTATGTTATAAATGGTCACCCATCCACGGACCAACCGCGGCGAGCGCGGCTTAACCTGTATTATCGGTCAAACCGTACGGCTTACACTTAGCCACGAGCCCCTCCTCAACTAGTTACTGCAACATTACTGTTTAATTTATGCCAGGCGTATGAGAAGCGAGTAATTAATTTATATAAGTAGTCACAGGTTAATTGAGCTCCTGAATTTAGTTTTCAGCCTGAAAGGACCTTTGATAAATTAATCTAGAAAACTTGTATCTAATTATTTTAGGATTAAAATTGGTCTGAGAGTCTTAAATAATTTATTTTCATTAGGAGTAAGAAATTTATGAAACTAGATCGAATTCAGCACTTTATAAACTTTTTAATTATTTCGTTAGGATAAAATTGGTAGTCTGGATCTCAACCGCTATCTTAAAATAAGATAATTTAAGGCTGCCCTATTTTATAAGGTGGTTCAGTAGTGTTCTTTGAGTATATTATTTAATAAAAAAAGTTCAATTTAGAAGTTGAGTGTCTTCTTTAAAATTTTGTTAGTTTTTTGTTACATTTCTGTGATTTGTAGATATATAATAGTTTTATTAATTTATTTACTTTTCTAACATATACATTAATGGTAGGTTTGTGTGCCAGTTAATGTCATAAATAAAGTTTCACAACGTTTTGTGTATGTTGAAATGTAGCTTCATTAGTTTATTTTATAATGTTTTTTTTTAATGTTACCATTACACAAATAATGTTGATTTTCTTTCTTAATAGCAAACCCTGCATTGTATTGTTTTGCTGTCCATCCAAAGATTGTCTGGGAGATATTGCTATTAGTGATAAGACCGCCATTGTTCCCTTTTATTACTTTGTTTTTATTATTGCGAATCTTTTGTACGACAAAAAAAAGAAAACCGATTCGAAAATAAAGTAAAAAATATGATTATTAGAGTGGTGAAATATAAATTCTAAATGTAACAAAAAATGCTGTTAACAGTGTAAGAGGGCTTCTATGAGAAAGATACCCTTTTTTAAATCCTTGTTACAGATACGTAGGCTCAAATAAATTAAATCTCCATCTGGCTGAAACTGGTTTACGTTTTGCTAGAAAACAGAATTTTTAAGGTAGATGCAAAACAGTTTTCCGTCGCCCGCTTTAATATTCTATGTATAAAAAACCGAGGTACTGTAAAAGTCTATGTAAAAATATACCTTTATTTGTGTCCCTGAAAGAGTATCAAAGGTATACTAATACAACCTTAAAAAGGTATTAAATAAAAAAATATAATTAAAAATTAAAAAACACGCCTGCCATGTAAAAAAAATCATAAACAAGTCAAATATTTGCAGTCGGGGTCGGTTACTTGGGACAATTCATTACAGGTCCCCCGACTGCAAATATTTGACTTGTTTATGATTTTTTTTACATGGCAGGCGTGTTTTTTAATTTTTAATTATATTTTTTTATTTAATACCTTTTAGTGAACAACAAAAAAGCATGACACAACACAAAAATAAAAATTCGTTCGGAACCCTTTGCAGGCGATTTCGACTCACACTTGACCATTTTTTAATGTCCACATAGCCTATGTCACTCGGGATAACTCAAAGCTTCTAATGATACCACAAACATTGAAATCGGTCAAGCCTTTTAGAAGTTATGGTGGAATAAAGAAACTCACAAACATACATACATACATACATACATACATACCTACATACATACATACATGAACCCTGAAAACATAACACTCCTTTTTGGGCAGTCGTGTAAAAAGAAAATTTGTGTCTCTCGTAAAATTAGTGATTTTTATGTACCTAAATAAAAAAAGAACAGTAATATAATTAAAATGAAATACATGTTTTTTTTTTCAATTTGTTAACCTAGTGCTATTTACTAGAAAAAGTGACGATATCGTTTAAAACCAAAAATAAATATTGATAAAAATCAAGTAACTACGAGTCTATATTTTTCGCTAAACCTCAGCATAAAAAGCTTATCGGGACTTTAAGCGCACTTTTATACATCCTCATTAGCGATACTGCACTATCAGGATCTCATGTATGCGGGTACTCGGAAAAAACCCGTCGAGTACTAGTTAGACTCCCTCACGAAGGGTTCTGTAACATCGCAAAATGTAACTATGTCCACATACGTACTAGGTTCTGCTAGACTCCGCTTTACGTGACCCGTTATAAAGTGTTTTGGGGGCCATTTTTCAATTCACTAAATTGATATTTTCATGTTAGTTTTGTTCTTATAGTGGCTATGAAAATTATTATGTTAAAATTTCAACATAATAATTTTATATGGTTCATGAGATTCAGCCATCTGTCATATTAACGGAAGGATGGATTAGTAATAGACTCGCGTCCCATTACAGAACTCCAAAAATCGTAGCCAAAAAGTACACTACAAACCATCCACAAACTATGTAGCCCGTAATAACTACAGCATTTTTCCTTAGCTCTTGCGCCCATCCGCGAAAAATGTTTACATTTATGGATGATGGAAAAATATTCAACCTCTAAGCTATCGGACCACCATTTTGTTCAAATCCTACAGTTATTCATACTGCCTCGTTGGCCTAGTGGTTCTAAGCGCGACTGCTACGGTAGAGGTCTTGGGTTCGATTCCCAAGTGTTATTGGGTTTTTCTATGAAATTCTCAGTAGCAGGTCGGAGTTTGGATTTGTGTCCAGTTAGTGGCAATAGGCTCGCCCCCTATTACATGGGACCTAAACATACCGGCGAACTATGGGTGTACATTGGTACACCTCTGCCTAACCCTTCGGGGATACAGGCGTGATGGTATGTTATGTGATGTTTAGTAGCTTTATTTTCATCGAGTAAAAACCGTACCAGTGGTATAGGGCTTGGCCAATCAATGAGTGTTTTATTTTAACCACTGACAAGTTTTTTTTATGTGTAAATGTATTCCGTAGTTCATATAAAGGAGGTTTGATGAAGTAATCAAAAAATAAATCAATTCTTGTTTTTGGTATTGACGAAATTCTATTCTAAAACGTCCATATGGGTCTAAATAACTGGGAATAACATTGACTGGTAACAAGGTGATGTTAAATACACTTCTTCAAAACATAACTTCACTAAGTAATACACTGCCCCATTATCATACAAAATTCTCAAGACCTAAAAGGGACATAATACCCCTGTAATATACGCACAATTATTCCTTTCACAAAAATGTGGAAAAACGACTTGCTAAGGTCCACAAAGCTACAATTAAGGGGATCCAGCGTTACCTAAGAATAAGTGGGAATGTAATAAGCCCCGAGGCATCCCGGTAAGGGTAAAGGCTGCTATGCCTTCCGAGTATGTAATATTTTATTCGTTTCCGTGTTTGCATTGTTGGTAGGATCCTTTTTGGAGTAATTATGCTATTAGGCTACTTGTGAACGTTAATTGAGGGTGTTTTTTTGATAATTGGAGAATATAGTACGTATGACGGTTTTAAATCGGTTCAAATACTTGACTATGAATTATTTTAAATGAGTGTTATTTATAAACTGAACCGTTTTCGCCATTCAAAAAAAGATGTGAGTAAATTTATAAAACGAAATAAAATATACTTATAGGTATAATTTTTACACTTTTCAAATCACGCTGGCTTATACAGAAATTAATTTATTCTAACATATTTTGGTTATTTTAATTTCAATAAAGATTTTCAAAGCAGCTTATTTGCGGGTCTTTTCACGTCTGACTTATTTTAAATTCAGTATGGGCCAGCTACCCATCAAATGGATTTACGTGAAGCCCCCAAAGGCAAGATCGCATAAATTAATCTCGCTGTAGAGAAAAATGGGAATGTAAAGCCGTAGGTAATTCGACGACAGATTGATAAATGGAGATAGTTAGGTCCGTGGTTAAGGAGTTGACTTATGGCCTATGGGTCTTCAGTTTTATCCTTGCACGCAACAGATATTTTTTTCCCGAAAAGTGTAGCAATTTTTTTTCTTGGTCTGTGGTGAGATGTTTTAGAAGTTTTTGAAGTTATAGAACATTTTGATGCAATTAAAGACTTTTGAGTGATCGGAGCTTACTTTAAAAATCTAAATTAATCTAGATCTATGCCACCATGTATAGCGAAGAAGATGCGAGTCTCTATACTTGTGGGGTATTATTCTATCACAAAATGATCTATTATTTATTATGAGCTACCGGATCATGTTCCCCTATTTTTCGTATGTTTGCAGAGATGCAACAAGCCAAACCTTACCTAATCCTTATAAGCTGAGTGGTCTTTAGAGTCGCGTTGGCAGACAGCTTTTTCTATATCTTTCTATTTTCATAATATTAGAAGAAAGCATTATAACATGTAATAAGCTGGATTATTTTTAGTTTAAATGACTGCTTAGATAAACGAGTGCTACACTACTGCCACCACTTGCATGTTTAAAAAATGATTACGTTTTGCGTGTTTTTTGACAGTTCGTTATATCTGTACGAGCAAATTATATATATATACATTTTATACAATCACAAATTATATAAAATCGTATAGCAAAAAAAAACCGGATAATTGCGAGTCAGGATGGCAGATTCTATACAGACTCCGGACAGATGAATGGACGGACGGACGGACACCGGAATACTAGTTATAAGGTTTCATTGGCATCGTTGGCATTTAGGGTACGGAACGCTGAAAATAAAAGCCTTTAATAAAAAAAACCTAATAAAGTTTCTGAAGCTTAATAAACAAAATATTATTTTCCATCAATGTCAAAACCAAGTACCTATATTTTACCTAAAATGTAGTTTGTCTAGACTGAAGACGCTAATCAGCTATTTAGAGAGAAAATATAATCTGACCTTACTTCCTAAATAACATAGTTTGTATTGTTATGTTAATATATTATCGTCAATTATGTCAAGGAGATATCGATGTTTTTTTGTTTATGTTTTTCCATCTTTCTTGAGTATTGTTCCTTTTTTTGTATTGTGTTTAATATTAAGTAGCAGCAAGCCAGCTTTTCCAAGCCGTATTTTTTTTGCTATAATAATAATAAATGTTGATTAGACTCTAAGTAAATAAAGACATAGTTACATAGGATGGAAATACGAGATGGACAAAAATAATGATAGAATTACAGATTTGGAAAAATATGCTTGAGCCACGAAAAATACAAATAAATGAAAAAAAAATCATAACGATACAACCAATTTGTATATTTAACTGTTGTTGCTTGTTACTTGAATTTAACTAATTTTATTATTGATTGCGTGACTATTTTTAGTGTTTATAATAAAAATAAAAGTACTTGTCATAAATTCAAATTCAAATCTTCTTTATTTAACATAGGCTACACAGTAGCACTTATCAAACGTCAAACACAAAGTACAAAAATAGACAGCACAATAAGGTGATACATAGTTAAATTCTATAATTAATATAATTATACATTCCAAAAAAAAACATAACGAACAAATACCGTCATCATATTAAAAGAGACAGTTCGTCAATTGCCCAGTCCTTGTACATTTACTACAATACAATTTCACACCTGAATACTTTATTTAGACAGTCCTTAGGTATTGATGAAGGAAAATTGGGAAAATAAATACAAATACGTCTAGACCAGAACAACATTCTCCTGTTTTTCGAACCCTACGTAATGCTGGGTCTAGCGCAAACTAAACAGAAGTAAATTTATCTGGAACTAAAATTAAATATTTGGTTTAATTTCAAACGGCTGTACCTTTATAGAGTCAAATGTTTGCGAGTTTATTTATTTAAAGTAATTATCATTTTAAGGCCTAAATTCTGAAATGTTAGACCTTGCAAGTAGATTGTAAATATAATAATATAATATTCCGGGACAACTCACACACGGTTATCTGATCCCAAGCTAAGCAGAGCTTGTGTTATGGTAACCAGGCAACTGATAAACATACTTATATATTTCTAAATACATACATATTATAGATAAATTACACCCAGACAACCAGAACAAATGATCGTGCTCATCACACAAACATTTGTCCTGGGTGGGAATCGAACCCACGACCTCTGGTATAGTAGTCAGGGTCACTAACCACTAGACCAACAGGCCCGTCAATAATATAATAACGCTACGATGTACAGACATCTTGTAGGTAGGTACTTTATAAAAATCTCCTAACTAAAATCAGCTAACGCGTAAATAAGTGACCATTTACTCTCTCTATTATGTTTTTTATTTACCTTCGAGCGTTTGTAATCTAGTAATATGTTTTAATCCATCTACGTAAAACCAACTGTAACCACCCTTCCGTTGACAGAAATATGTTTTGAAAACGATCCAAAATTGCCGTACATAACCCGTAACAAACATTCAGTCCAATTAAGAACCTCCTCTTTTGAAGCAGGATAAAAAACCGCGACCAATAAATAAATAAATGCGGACAACATAACATACATTGCTCTGAACCAAAAGTAAGTTGCTAAAGCACTTGTGTTATGGAATTCAGAAACAACGAAGGTACCACAAACACCCAGACCCGGGACAATGTAGAAAAGTGGTTTTCTACATTGACCCGTCCGGGGATCGAACCCGGGACCTCAGAGCTGGCGACACCTTGAAAACCGGTGCGTACGCCACTCGACCACGGAGGTCGTCAAGGAGGAATGTTTTAAAAAAGTTATTGCTTACTCAAAACCACGCAATATACGTAAAACGCGTCTATACCAGACAGCTTTATAGATTGTTTGCTTCCATCGAATAGTGATATTAAACTCGGCTCAATACAGACTCTATCCGCATTGAATCTAAGTTCTTCATCAATAGACATCGCGATATTTTACACGTTTATTTCGTTCACAGAAAATAGTTCACGTTTACACACATGTTATGGGATTTTCCGTTCGTTTTTCGTGTAAAACAGTTGTTGTTACGATTTTTTGAACGAACTTGTGTATCTAAGTTTTTATATTTTGTACGCTAAGGCACAATAGAGTCTAATAATATTATTTTTTCTTGATAGATAGATAGATGTTCATAGATAGATAGATAGATAGATAGATAGAATATACTTTATTGTACAACTTTAAAATTACATAACAATAATAAAGAACAGTAATAGTGAAGCGTACAATGGCGGTCTTATCATACGACTTTCACAATAGTTAAGGATAAGATTGAAAAATTTAATTTCTTTTTCTTTTATAATATTTAAGTACTCGTAAACTAATGAATAATATTTCCATTATGTTTCAGGAATACATAGTCTCAGAGCCATTTAAAATCAATTTCCCGAAGAAATATAGTCATGTATTCTAAGCTTTACTCGTTCTTATTCTTCTAATTTCGTACGACAATTCGTTGTTATCGAATCGTCAGAATTAGGGCTGGGTGACGCCCGCCTTCGAAAACAAATAAACTTCATCCATTCCATCTTCTCCATTCATCAACGGAGCCTGTAATTTACTTTGCATGCAAATTGAGTTTTTACTGTCAATGATTTACGGATTAAATTACTTTGACAGACTGGTGTATATTCTGTTTGTGACTCTAAATGACTCTATTTTTATTGTATAAAAACAAAGGAACATCTAAATAATTAGAAGACGGTTTTATGCAAGGGATTTAAGCTGACGGATCTGAAATCGCTAATTTACAAGTGAGCAAGCGTGGTGTTCAATGGTCGGTCCTTCTTTACATAAGCAAAGGATCAATATACACAAAAATGCAGATCCTGTATAATTGAATCTATTACCTATTCTGCTAATCAAATGAATCGTTGTTTGATGTGTACACAGATATTAGAAGGTAATAATTACAATGCGATCACTGTCAAAGATTAACTGAAGCTTAATTATATTAAATATTTGTGGTTTCATGCTGCTGCGCTATTAATTACAGAAATCCAATTACATTAATACTCATACCTACATTTCACTGGCTCCAGACCGCATTGGAAACCGCAAGTTGAAATAAAAGACCACAATTTAAAATAACCTTAAAATAAAATCTCGACGATTTTTAAAATGAGAGCCTAGAATTTATCTTTCGAGGCAGTCTTGCTATCAATATGGATGACAAACGTATTTTTGCGGCCAACACTGAGTGATTTTAAGCCTCATTGTGATTTTATGTTAAAAGTAACATTAAAGATTATTGTAATCTGCTTAAACCAAGAAAAAAAGGGAATTTTAGTTAATCTTTTTCGTACTGTCTATGTTTCGAGCTGTCAAAGAGAAAGCTAGGTTAATAATTTATTAATAAATTCGTTAAAAAGGTGGGTATTTTTTGACACCTGTATTATGAAATTCAGCTGGTTTCCACCCTACTCAATTGTTTAAAAGTGCTGTACGGTTCACGTACTATCGGGGACACTCAGGCCTTATCACTTTTAAAAATTTTTAGCTTGGTGAGCGACGCAGGCGACGAACGCGGAAGCTCCGCCCCCGTGTGACTTTAACCAATTAGGACCTTGCAGTAACGAGACGCAAATATATATGTTAACTGTTTTTGGGCACTATATTAAAATACAATCAGAAATAAGGAGGCGTCGCCGCGTGTCGCTAACGTTAGAAAGAGCGCAAGCGACTCGAACCGTTTCTCGACGGTAAGGTGATAAGGCGTGAGTGTCCCCGATTGTACAACGATTTGGTTGCCGACAATACGACCTCAATTTAAACATATAATTATAATACTATTCACTAAACATTAAAGTTAGTCTACGTATTGCAATCATCGCGATTGGCATAGATTGGCATCCAACTTATACCTATTTTGTAATTTTAAGAAATACAGTATTTCTATTGATCAACCGTGGTTTACCGTCAACTCACCCAAACTCTATCTAGCTCTGAGCCATACACGTGCACAGTTTGAGAATGCTTGAAATTTTAATTATTCTGTAAATAATAATACTGAAACAGATAGAAAGATAATAAAAAAAACAAGTATGAATTTAAATACATAAGTAATATACCGTATCAAATTACTTTGATCACTCATATGGAATACTTAACTCATTCAATTTGCAAAATCAAGGTACCTACATACAGCCTCATTAGGCTCGTGCTTAATGTGTCTGTATGTACCTTGATTTTTTTTAATAGAGTAATTGCTAGAACACAATTATTTTAGCCTGAAATGTTAATTAAATATAAAAAAGCTATTGTGCGAGTCAAGCTCCATTTCACACGGACGACCTATTCCAATGTTTTAAAAGCAGGATTGTTCTACTGACAGAAAGAGACACACTTATACAGTCATATATTTCCATCCCTTTCACACAACGTAGCTTTGGATTTTACACTAGTCGTGGTTGGCTCAAAACCGTATTTTCGATCAACAAAAGGTAAATAAAACAGGAATTCTATTCAAACAATGAGAGCTCGAATAAATTGTACTAACGTTTGAAATTTTTCGGGATTTCGTATGTAAACCTTGTTTTTCCTTGTTTGCTTGTTGGCTTTCGAAGTTAATGAGAGCTTTTTATGACAAAGCCATATATTGCATTGTTTGAATATTATAAATACCTCAAAGGTCTATCAATTCGAGAAATAGGGACAAAAGATCAGGATTAAAAACACGCAATAACAGGGTCTAATTTATTTAATTAATGTCACTACCTACTCACAAATCTCTCATTATATATATTAAAACGCGCCTAAATTGATACTAAAAACACCTACACCTAGTAGTAGTCACCTACCACCGGTGACTGCGGTCTAAAGCTCGTTTGCGCGAAGACTAAACACAAAAAAAACGACACATTAAGTAATCCCACTTCCATTGCGTGCTAACCAGCATTTCTCATTCATAAATTCATACCCGGGATCGGTAATGGAAGATTTTCTCCCGATAGTCTCACGGCTGCTCTTTTTAATGGCTCAAATTGAAATGCAAATGTTCCCGCCTCGCTTCTAGGACTTAAATAGGATATAACAGGGAATATACGATTGCTCAAATGTGCAGCTGTGTGTAGAATTTATCAGTTGAGTAAATGTGGATTGGATTGCTACGGTAATGTTGCTAATATTGCATCGTCTTGCTAGGTTATTAAAAAGATTGGCTTAGTAACGCTGAAGTGAAAGAATTCTTGAATATAATTTGGAACACAGATTGGCTGTTGTGGCGTGGGACAGACTTACAGTAATTTGGTGGTAATTATTACTTACCATCACGCCTGTATCCCCGAAGGGTTAGGCAGAGGTGTACCAATGTACACCCTCAGTTCGCCGGTATGTTTAGGTCCCATGTAATAGGGGGCGAGCCTATTGCCACTAACCGGGCACAAATCCAAACTCCGACCTGCTACTGAGAATTTCATAGAAAAACCTAATAACACCTTGGTCGACTCGGGAATCGAACCCAAGACCTCTAGCGTAGCAGTCCCGCTTAAAACCACTAGGCCAACGAGGCAGTTTGGTAATTATTAACCAAGCAATTAATATTGATAGCCAGTCTTGTAATATGCATTACAGAATTCACATTAAATTACACTTTTATACATAATTAAGTATGCTCTTAAAACCTCGAAACAGTAATTTTGTGGGAAGCATAATTTATTTAGTACTAAATTTTGCACGCTTCTCCATTTGAGTGGGAGTCGGCTGTCGCTTTAAAAAGTAAATAGGCTATGTAATTTATTGAGATATAAGCTACCCTAAACCAAGTCTCGTTAAAATCGGTTCAGCAGTTTAGATAGAAACAGAGGCTGACAGAGTAACTTTTGCATTCATAATCACAGAACAGTTCATAATATTGGTATCGATTGATATTTTATGTATTAGTTAGAGTTCAACTATACTATATATTATTATAAAGTCACTATGGTAACAACGTAGTCAATAAGATAGCTATGTTATAATTATTCAATGATAGTCTACGAACATTCCCTAAGCCACTAAGTCGTGCTATGCTTCATATTTGATATTAATATCTGATAACTCAATAACCCGATAGAGGTTCTTGTGTGCTCCCAAAGCTGGTCCCAAGGTCCCCTTTCTATTGTGGTCCCACAACAATGGGACATTAAAGCTAATCAGTTCACCAGTGAACTAAACGTTAACGTACATTATGGTTTAATAGGCATTCAACAACTTTAATTCGGAGGCAATTAGAGGTATTTTTTCTGAAGAAAGTCTATCTTATTATTTAAAGTTGTAACTTTATATTCTATTCTAGAAACTAAGCCTGTAGGCGTGGTTCTAAAGCGAATTTCTTTCTTAATCTGATGCAGACATTTTGATAAAACACTGTAGAAAAAAATATTTTCTTTAAATTAAATTATTTAGTTACTAGCTTTTATACGGACAAAGGTTTTTTTTTTATTAGGTTGCGTAGATACCAGTTTTCGCGGTAAAAAGTAGCCTGAATCTTTTCTTGGAGTTAAGACTATTTAATTTTCTAGAATTTTATTTAAGTAAATAGTTATGATGGTTTTTAAGTAAAAGTTTTAAAATTAACAGACAGACAGAATATACAAAGACGGGCAGAACTACTTTCGAATTTACGAATGAAGGAAAAATCCTACTATTTAAGGGATATGAATATCTATACATATAATAAATCTGTAGAAAAGTCATTTTTGTACATTGAAGAAATTGAAAAAAAAAATAGCCAGCGTGTTAAAGGATAACTAACAGAACCCATTTCCATAATTTTTGAAATTTTTGTCTGTTTGTCTGTTTGTCTGTTTGTCTGTTTATATGTTTGTTTGTGCACGCATCACGTAAAATCTACGAATTCAATGCAGACAATGTTTATATACAAAAATTATACACAACTTGAGGTATAACTTAGTTTTTGTTTCATCGAAATCGGTTAACTCTATCAAAAGATATGATTAATTTAGTGAGTTCAAGAAGTAAAATATTACAACACGCAATTCAGTACAGTACTTGCATTACAACTCTCTTTTGCCGGGGGTCAGATTTCAGGTTACAGTATCAAACACAAACTACTTAATCGAATGGTGTAAAAAATTGAGAGGTTGTTTTCAAGAAATCGTAGATGGTTGTTAGCTATGTTGAAACATGCTATTGAATCTAGCTGATAAGGGGTGAAGCTTTAATTTTCCAAAATCATTTTCTCAACTGCACACATAAATTGGCATTATTGACAGATAAACAAGAGGGTAACCATGGCAGACTGAGGTAGCCATAGCAATCTTCAATTTAATTAGTACCTATATTTTAGTGAACTAGCTATCGAAGTAAACAGCTTGGTGGTTGAACGATTGGAAATGAGTGATCTTGCTGCAAGTTCAAATCCAGTTGTTAATGTTTGTATTTTTTTTCATGCGTCCATTTTCTTATATAAGTTTGAATTTTTTGATACCCAAGTTCAAATTTCAGTAGAGCTAACTCTTTTTGTGTTTTAATAACGTATCTTTTTTAAGTAAAAAAATATTTGTAACATTTTGTTGTATTTTTAGTCGCAATAAACGACATCTTTTAACGTGAATTTTTTCTCAACCGATATAATTATAAACTTACAATTATTTAGTGTTTGTATTTACTAATCTCCGTAGGTAAGTTTGTTCCTCATTGCTGATCATTGAGGAACAAACGTGCATGGCATATACCGTAAAGTGATTCAGGCGTAAATGTCCTGGCCATTTGCTTGGAAATTTACGCATTCGCTTCTGACTTGAAAACGTAAGCTTCCCCATAGATCACTTTATAGTTGGTTAAAAACTTTAATCCACTTTTAAACTATTTTTCCAACATAATGTGTAATGTTTTCTATTGGTCATCTATATTATATTCCATGGACAAGATCTTTTTGTATTTGTTATTTATTTTCTTTTACCCAAAAACAATGATGTTTTTATCACACAATCTTTAGTATGTACTACCTCTTTAATATTCATTAAAAGGTAGCTTGCTTCTCATGTAGGTTTTTATGCGTACATGATGTTTTATTTATGTGTTTAAATTTAATAAAGTTTTTGTACCCTATTACCGGAAGGTTGGGCCAAAACCCTAAATAAAATAAACTTTCTATCGCATTCTCTACATTTTAAAATATATACGTACGGAATTTAAGCCCATCACCTTATGCTGCACCTTACGCTTAATTAAGCGAATTGTACAGGATACAGCCTCTGACTTTTATCAGGGTAGAATGAGATTGTCCTTAGACAGATATTACTTAATCTTTCCAAACAAATAATTTTAAACACAGTTTTGGTAATTCTGCCACTGCGCCTCGCAAACCGTACGTCAACTTTTTGTAACTACCTCCTCTTTCAGTTTCATGGGTCTCATGTCAGTCACTGTCTATTTGATATCCACTCTGAATTTAACTGCGTAGTTCATTTTCGAGGTTTCGCACCAAAACCTCGCGCCCTGTAGTCTCACTAGGGACTACGATACCAACAAGAACTATAGCATAAAAAATGGACTAATTTGTTTTTATGGATACGTTTTTTGGGTACCCTTTGCCATTTACTGCCTAGAGCGACAGCTGCTTTCACTTTAACTCAGAGTTGGCGCTGCCAGTAGACTCAATACAAAAACATAACATAACATACCATCACGCCTGTATCCCCGAAGGGTTAGGCAGAGGTGTACCAATGTACACCCACAGTTCGCCGGTATGTTTAGGTCCCATGTAATAGGGGGCGAGCCTATTGCCACTAACCGGGCACAAATCCAAACTCCGACCTGCTACTGAGAATTTCATAGAAAAACCTAATAACACCTTGGTCGACTTGGGAATCGAACCCAAGACCTCTAGCGTAGCAGTCGCGCTTAGCGCCACTAGGCCAACGAGGCAGTCAGTACAAAAACATTGACCTTCAATTATTGTAACCAACTGGGTAAAGCACAAAAGAGAAAACATAGTACATATATAAAAGAGATGATGAGAGATGATGAGAAGAAGATAAAAGAGTCAGTTCAAAACTGCCCAAGGTAGACATATTTTGGACATTGACATCGAAAGCCACCATGAAAATGATAATTTTTTCTCACAGTTCTGGACTTTGAAGATAAATCTAAAATTTTTAAACATAGTAGCATCAAAACCAATCCTTAAAATTTTTAGAGGTAAGCTAATTATGTAATTATGACGATGGTACTTTTTTATTTTGAGAATTTATACAAACAGCAACATTTGTGACAAAATTTACTCGGCAGTAGGCAGTTCGTGTTAGTGGCCCTCTATATCACAGTCAAATATTTATTCATAAAGATGAATGATAGGTATATAAGCGAACAACGTCGCGGGTACAGCTAGTTGTACAATAAAAAAGCCGTAACCTATAATACGCAGCTTATTTGATAGATTATAGTTTTAGGTAAAAACGTGATCAAACATGATAAAATACACGAAAACAAAAGCGTCCTAGTTAAACATGAGAAAGTCATAACCAAAAAACCAGAAACAATTAAAGTACCATAAAACGACATGACGTCACTAATTCCTGTTGGAACGGGGAATATAAAGGAAAAACGTTCATTTTAAAACTAATAAGAAATCTGACGCCACGTGCGACTGACAACGAGCTGGATTTTGTTGGAGCTTACTTTATGGCTGTGAAGGCAGCGATCGGTGCTCATACTAAGTGTTAGGACCCAATTGACGACTAGGGTATATTTTATTTTTGATTGGACATCTTGTAAATTTTCTTTTTTTAAACTTCGTTATCAGGTAAAACTTAACAGAGAATCGGCATAGCCATTCAACGTGGCAATGCTGCCAGCCTTCTGGGTACGTTTCCCGCCATTGACAAGGATGACGATGAGTTTTTTTTTAAAGAATCGGCATAGCCATTCAACGTGGCAATGCTGCTAGCCTTCTGGGCACGTTTCCCGCCATTGACAAGGATGACGGATGATGATGAAGGAGTTAGTTTTATTTATTTATATAAGATTTAATTTTAGTCTTTGTTTGTTCTTGTATTAGATTAGATAGTAAGTATTGAATTGTAAAAGGAATACATTAATATTGTATTATGAAATAATTAAATTCCTATTTCGAAAGTCTTAACAAACCATTTCGAAGTTAAATAAATTAACTACTCGGTTTTTCATTGCCCGTTTTTTTGTTTTGGCTACAGTTGTACGCGGCCTTTATGGCCTCTGGACTATTACAGGAGTATAAAAACACCTTCGGCCATCTTGTTGGGTTAACAATCAATGATAACAAGAACCAAATATCAATTGCAAGTGTTGCTTCATATTTGGGTCAATTTTCTTTTACGTTGCTATACAATTCTCTCTCTGTTTCCTTTGGTTCCACATACCTTTTCTGTATCACCATGGTTAGTTCTGTTCCGCAATTCTATCAAGATAACGGCTACCCTCGAAGAATGGGTTTCCTTTAAATTGCTTCCAACGTCAGTCAAGATCCTTATTTAGATGACCCTTATTGTTCATAATTGCGTGCCCTTCATGACGTTTGTGAGGGACTGTCACTTTGACATCTACTTGACAGTAAGCCGAGTTTTCTGCAATGCTTTGGAACGAATGTTTTCTGTCAAGATTAGAAAGCTCCAAAAGGAATTGTGATTCCTTTAGAAATAGGTTAATTTAAATACGGTCTTTATTTCCCAATGGAAGTCCAAACTGAAGGCCGGTAGTTAATTTTCTATACCTCTGGTGTCGATCATGTCTGTGAGAAACGGAGGTCACAATGACATTCCTTCAGGTGAAATGAGCTATACACTTACTAGGTTTTTTTTATCTTACTTTATTAGAATAGTACATAAAATTTCAACTGAAGTCTAGCAAGAAACAAAGCTTTACATGAATGTAAAACACCTAATTTCAAATTTAAAAATTCTTGCACTCATTTTCGTAAAACTTAACATTAACGCCCGCTGTTTTCGCAGCCACAGAGTAATAAAGTTATATTATGGAGTGAGATTGAACGATCAGTATAATAAGTTGGTTTAGGCCTATTCAGATTACAACGTATTCAACCGGCGTTCTAATGGATGGTCATTATGTTACCGGCATTAACAGGGCACGTCACACCGCTTTTTTATTGCCTTTGAAATAGTTCATTATATTCTTTTTTGTAATGTAGCAGGTTTTTGTTGATTTTTCTTTCAAGGAATACTGGCCACTAGGGCCAGTGATGATGAAAACGTCATATTCTATAACTAGCTGTACCCGCGACGTTGTTCGCTTATATACCTATCATTCATCTTTATGAATAAATATTTGACTGTGATATAGAGGGCCACTAACACGAACTGCCTACTGCCGAGTAAATTTTGTCACAAATGTTGCTGTTTGTATAAATTCTCAAAATAAAAAAGTACCATCGTCATAATTACATAATTAGCTTACCTCTAAAAATTTTAAGGATTGGTTTTGATGCTACTATGTTTAAAAATTTTAGATTTATCTTCAAAGGCCAGAACTGTGAGAAAAAATTATCATTTTCATGGTGGCTTTCGATGTCAATGTCCAAAATATGTCTACCTTGGGCAGTTTTGAACTGACTCTTTTATCTTCTTCTCATCATCTCTCATCATCTCTTTTATATATGTACTATGTTTTCTCTTTTGTGCTTTACCCAGTTGGTTACAATAATTGAAGGTCAATGTTTTTGTACTGACTGCCTCGTTGGCCTAGTGGCGCTAAGCGCGACTGCTACGCTAGAGGTCTTGGGTTCGATTCCCAAGTCGACCAAGGTGTTATTAGGTTTTTCTATGAAATTCTCAGTAGCAGGTCGGAGTTTGGATTTGTGCCCGGTTAGTGGCAATAGGCTCGCCCCCTATTACATGGGACCTAAACATACCGGCGAACTGTGGGTGTACATTGGTACACCTCTGCCTAACCCTTCGGGGATACAGGCGTGATGGTATGTTATGTTATGTTTTTGTATTGAGTCTACTGGCAGCGCCAACTCTGAGTTAAAGTGAAAGCAGCTGTCGCTCTAGGCAGTAAATGGCAAAGGGTACCCAAAAAACGTATCCATAAAAACAAATTAGTCCATTTTTTATGCTATAGTTCTTGTTGGTATCGTAGTCCCTAGTGAGACTACAGGGCGCGAGGTTTTGGTGCGAAACCTCGAAAATGAACTACGCAGTTAAATTCAGAGTGGATATCAAATAGACAGTGACTGACATGAGACCCATGAAACTGAAAGAGGAGGTAGTTACAAAAAGTTGACGTACGGTTTGCGAGGCGCAGTGGCAGAATTACCAAAACTGTGTTTAAAATTATTTGTTTGGAAAGATTAAGTAATATCTGTCTAAGGACAATCTCATTCTACCCTGATAAAAGTCAGAGGCTGTATCCTGTACAATTCGCTTAATTAAGCGTAAGGTGCAGCATAAGGTGATGGGCTTAAATTCCGTACGTATATATTTTAAAATGTAGAGAATGCGATAGAAAGTTTATTTTATTTAGGGTTTTGGCCCAACCTTCCGGTAATAGGGTACAAAAACTTTATTAAATTTAAACACATAAATAAAACATCATGTACGCATAAAAACCTACATGAGAAGCAAGCTACCTTTTAATGAATATTAAAGAGGTAGTACATACTAAAGATTGTGTGATAAAAACATCATTGTTTTTGGGTAAAAGAAAATAAATAACAAATACAAAAAGATCTTGTCCATGGAATATAATATAGATGACCAATAGAAAACATTACACATTATGTTGGAAAAATAGTTTAAAAGTGGATTAAAGTTTTTAACCAACTATAAAGTGATCTATGGGGAAGCTTACGTTTTCAAGTCAGAAGCGAATGCGTAAATTTCCAAGCAAATGGCCAGGACATTTACGCCTGAATCACTTTACGGTATATGCCATGCACGTTTGTTCCTCAATGATCAGCAATGAGGAACAAACTTACCTACGGAGATTAGTAAATACAAACACTAAATAATTGTAAGTTTATAATTATATCGGTTGAGAAAAAATTCACGTTAAAAGATGTCGTTTATTGCGACTAAAAATACAACAAAATGTTACAAATATTTTTTTACTTAAAAAAGATACGTTATTAAAACACAAAAAGAGTTAGCTCTACTGAAATTTGAACTTGGGTATCAAAAAATTCAAACTTATATAAGAAAATGGACGCATGAAAAAAAATACAAACATTAACAACTGGATTTGAACTTGCAGCAAGATCACTCATTTCCAATCGTTCAACCACCAAGCTGTTTACTTCGATAGCTAGTTCACTAAAATATAGGTACTAATTAAATTGAAGATTGCTATGGCTACCTCAGTCTGCCATGGTTACCCTCTTGTTTATCTGTCAATAATGCCAATTTATGTGTGCAGTTGAGAAAATGATTTTGGAAAATTAAAGCTTCACCCCTTATCAGCTAGATTCAATAGCATGTTTCAACATAGCTAACAACCATCTACGATTTCTTGAAAACAACCTCTCAATTTTTTACACCATTCGATTAAGTAGTTTGTGTTTGATACTGTAACCTGAAATCTGACCCCCGGCAAAAGAGAGTTGTAATGCAAGTACTGTACTGAATTGCGTGTTGTAATATTTTACTTCTTGAACTCACTAAATTAATCATATCTTTTGATAGAGTTAACCGATTTCGATGAAACAAAAACTAAGTTATACCTCAAGTTGTGTATAATTTTTGTATATAAACATTGTCTGCATTGAATTCGTAGATTTTACGTGATGCGTGCACAAACAAACATATAAACAGACAAACAGACAAACAGACAAAAATTTCAAAAATTATGGAAATGGGTTCTGTTAGTTATCCTTTAACACGCTGGCTATTTTTTTTTTCAATTTCTTCAATGTACAAAAATGACTTTTCTACAGATTTATTATATGTATAGATATAAAAAAACCGGCCTGCTAATGTCCTGCTAGGTACACAAAAAACATTGAAATATTGTATGCTAAATCCCTTTTGCTACTAGTGGTTTTCATGCGTCTATTAATACATAGCAATACGTAAAATGTTAATAGAAAGATTTAATGTTAATCTGATTAACGAACAGTAACAATAATAACATCTGCTAGTCAATATCCTCTTAGTGATCATTTCAGTACTTTGAAAACGATCGCATTAGTTTTACAGAGTCCATTGCTGGCTAGAAACAGGATAGCTCGAGCAACAGAAATATTAACAAACCAAGCTGGATATTGGAAACAGTAAAGATACGAACATGCAGCTGTATCGCCAATTGCGCTGTTTAGTCTCTAAATGCGGCTTGTATTAGCCGATTGGTTTAGTTAACGTTTTAAAAGCGGTTTGAGGTCAGCCATTTTTTAAATTCTTTATTTAAAATGTGTTAAGAGACGTGTGGTATGGTTAACCGCCTTATGCCACGTGGTGGAATTTTAACACATACGCTCGGTTTGAGGGAATGAAATAACTATGTCGGATAATACGGTATCCATATTATAATGATACTGTTCTATCGGAAATTAACGGCTTAACGTTCTTCCCGAAGCATAGAGGCGCCTTTTTTTCATAGAAATATTAATACCATTATGGGGCTTGAAATTTAGATCCAATACTACAAACATGTAGCGCGATAATTTAAAGGGTAGTATGTTTTTTTTTAGTATTATGACAAAAAATCAAAAGTATGATTTGAAAAAGAGAACGTCTCGAAAACAAACGAACCGAAAGTACATTTTTTTTTATTAGCCTATTCTGTCCCACTGCTGGGCAAAGGCCTCCTCCAAGTCCCTCCACACTTCTCTGTCTCGAGCCACCTCAAACCAACCCTCGCAGTACGACTGTAGGTGCAATAAAGTACCTACAATAAACAGGAAAAATATCTTACACGTATTATTCGAATCAAACAACACTTTCAGACGAAATTAACGTAAAATAAACAAATAATATGTAAGGCATCCATCATTTTTTTTTGTAGCAAACAAACTTTGTGTGATTCCTATAATGATGTATGGGATCGCGGGAAAAGGGAAATATCTTCTGATGGATACATTTTCTTGATTATATTTTTTATTGTTATTTATTTACAGAGTTTTGTAGACATTTAAGGCTTCTTCCGTTATGTAAATGTTTCGGAAATATATATGTTGCTAACGTTGTAAAAAGAGGTAGGAAATTGGAAATATGTTTGTTATTTAATAAACTTGTAATCTTAATACGAGTTTGTATGAGTGTTGTATGATGTTTGAATGAAATTGTTTTAGTTATGGACGTGGAATAAATTTGCGGAAGCACTTGATATTTGACCAAAGTTTTATAAATAAAGTAAAAAGTGAAGTTTAAAAAATGGGTTTAGAAGAAAATATATCTAAAACAAATACACAATGAGACCTATTAACATTGATAAATAATTGAATACTAATGTACTCAAGTATACCTCATTATGTAATATTTAAGTAGATGGATAGAAAGGTATGATAACCTAAATGATTGAATTAAATAATCTTTTTCTATCAATAAAGACATTTTGGGCTCAATTTTTTGCCCAATTTCTTCAAGGACAATTTAGACGTCGGTCCTTCAGCACAAAATTGTGTCACATAGATGTTTTGACAGCTGAAAGCCGGCGGTCAATGTAGGGCTGTCACTAAGGGAACACCCTGTATATTTATTTAGGACGGCCTCGTTTACAAGTGGTTATACTGTAAACATCTCATGGACGTTCTTTAGAAAACAAATTTTGGACATCAATTAATTGCTTATTCTATTTCTGCTTAGAATAAGCAATAAAGCAATAAATGACAAGACTTCCTAAATAATAAGAACAATAAGGTCAGACATTTTAAAAGAAATTTTGTATCTGTCCTATTGCCGTACGAGTTGTACGTCGATATATACCGTTAAAAGGTATATTCCACTTTGTTCACCTGGGTAGTATCACCCATGTGAACAAAGTAGACTTTTGTGTCTCCTCATTTCACCTCGGACTCAATTCACCCAGGGGATATCACCTGGGTGAAATGAGTTGACTTTTTTTGTGTAAATGTGGAACAAATGCGACTTTTTGAATTATTCTTGTCGACTTATATCACCCGCATATAAAGTGGCAAGAAGTTCATTAAATTATAACAAAGTGGAATATACCAGTTAAAAGTATTTTTTCTAAGTTTTTCAGTGTGAGAACATTACACTCAAGTTGACCTAGCAGTATTGTTTCCTAGGTGAAATGAGGACATTAAAAATCTACTTTGTCTATTATTTATTATTTATTTTATTAGGAAATACAATAAAATAAAATAAAAAGTTGT
Source organism: Autographa pulchrina (assembly GCA_905475315.1). Classification (NCBI taxonomy): domain Eukaryota; kingdom Metazoa; phylum Arthropoda; class Insecta; order Lepidoptera; family Noctuidae; genus Autographa; species Autographa pulchrina. Next base: position 3,903,658 of record FR997769.1, read on the forward strand.
TTGACTCATGACTATTTTTAAAGTTTTTTTTTGTTATTCCTGCAGTGCCTGTACAAAGTTTTGGTTTACTAAAACCGCTTTGAGTAAGCTAAAACTTTTACGCTGGCGTCAGTACACTGGCCCAAAGCAACTGCGTCGTATTCAAGCGCCATTGTTGTTCATCCAACAAGTGTAGAGTCCCTAGAGTCTAAAATAAATAAAAAGCAAGCAGTGTTTTACTAACTTAGTACTGGTAAACATTAAGTTAGTTTTCTAGAAGTTAGTATTTAATGTTACAATTAATTCGTGAACATCTCTGTTTGACCGACTTTAAATGGAGCAGTTCTCAAATTTAATTTTTTTCGCATTGTTTTTTTAAACGATAAAATGACCAGCTGCGAGCGATATATAAATTTAAAAATTTTCAATTTATTAATCAACAATAAAACGCAAAATATATCTAATTTATTGAAATAACAACTTAATTTGCATGCTACAATCTTCAAGATCTAAAATATACCTAAACCTTAATGCGAACAAAAATATATACCAATATCTACACTATACACATCCTATAAAATAAAATACACAGTACACATAGTTAACTATAGTACCTCGATAAATAAAACATCCTCCCCGGTCCTTTTGACAATAAAAACAAATGACGAAGCTGTTCCTTTTTGACAGTGAAAGGACTCGGTCCTGCTGACGTCGTCTTACAGTAATTAAACGAGGTGGCGTAACCATGACTGTTGTTTCTCAACGTCGTTTGAGGTTATAAGGCGGCCATTTTGAAATGTACAGACGCTGCGATATTTATTATTTAGCGATTGGTTGGTTTCTGTCGTTGATAGTTGTTGGTTGCTGTGTTTTTTGTTATGGAAAGGGATATGTCGGTATAAATTGTTAACTTTAGTGGTCTTAAAATATGATAGTTAAAAAAAACCTAGTTTAACTAATTCTATCACGGTACATATTTAGGTTTTCGTTCCCGACGTTTCGACGCCTTTGCAGGTGTCTTGGTTAGCGGCACACTGTCTGTCCGTAGTTAGTAGTTTATATCTAGTTTTATTTCAATGGTTTAAATTCGCTTACACCTCAAAGCAATATACGATAATTTATACTATAACTTAACAATTTAATTGCTAAATTTAAATTCCACACTAATATTCAATAGCTTACAGGAAAAAGTCGAAGGAATAAGTCAGAAAACTTACAGAACTGGGCCTCGGTTCAGCTATTTTAAATGCATGTCAGTGGTCGGTCAGTATACTTGTCATTGTACCTAATTATTGTATTCAGATAAGCCTACAATAAAATCTCATTGAACTCTCGAAGAGAATGATCGTAATGACCAATTAATGATCGTAATGACAGTTAGAAGAATGCCAATCATCGTAAAAATTACCAAATGAAGCAGGTCATTCGGTTAATTCTAGCAACTCTTAAATAGCTGAATCGAGGCCCAGTGTGATAGCATAAACAGAATGCCCTTATGTTATTGCATTTCCCAGTAGCTTACAAGTTGTATACAGAAAAGACGAAGTTTAATTAAATTTACGCAAGAACTTATTTATTAAAACTACTTTCAATGAACGCTTTTAGTAAACGGTAGACCGCGTTAGAAAATAAACTACTCATACAACCTGCGATAAATTAGTAAGTAGTTATAACTTAACTAAATATTTATCAAAGTTTAGTTTCTAAGCAGAACTTATTTGATCATAATCTCAACTTATTCCGAGTATTATGTTAACCTAAATTAAACAAAACTGTTGTGAATGAAGCCTTAAGTATTTACTAGGTACTTTTTACTTAATACTATTCTATTTAGCAGGATTATAACTTTTTTATTATATATTAAAATATAAATCAATGATTAATTAACAGCAAAATATCTGATACTAGAAAATATTTTTTCGTGGATACAAAAAATTTTATGATAAACGGGTCACGATTAAATATAATAAATTGAAATATAAAAAAAGCATTTTTAAAAATAAGTCGCTACTCGAATTTTGTTTAATTTTTACTTAATAATACCAGATCATAAAATCAGAAAAAAAAATGTAATGCCCATTAATTATCAGGTAAATAAATGTATTTCGAGAAAAGTATAATTACAAAAGTAAAAATAAAATATGATCACATTTAAAAAGTAATATTTAAGCTAAGAAAAAAAATATGATCGGCTTTTTTCCACATAATAAACGCACGATGACTCGTTTCCACATATCGAATATTTGACAGCATAGAGACTTATCTTTTCATATCCCGCAAAAGTACATGAAAGCAACTACGACAAAGTTGTCAATAGTTTGAACAGAAATCATAATTGGACAAGTTAGGCCGGCTTTGCGGTTCTCTGGGACGGGCTCAATTTTCTCCACAACCTCCATTGAAGGTTTAATAACATTTAAATATCAATAGCTGGGATTAAGCTTTGTTCTAATATTAATATTAAAAAAGTTTGTCAATGGTTTGATGTTCCATATATTTCCATATTAATACATTTTAACGTGCCGATCTGTATGAACTGTTTTCATTATTTATGACGGTAAAACGCCTGCTAAACAATTACTTTTAAATAAATACAAATAGTAATTACGACTAAATTTTACCCTCAGGCAAGACTCGAATCCGCTATTACTGGTAAGCAGTCGTTTTGCCAACTGAGCTACTGTGTTATGTTGCATATGCAAATATATTGATTAAACTAAACAATAAACTAAACCCTATAAAATACATGCTGCCTTAAGTGATACATAGCTGTGTGTTTAAAAAAACCAAATGATATGATTACCCAGCCTAAAGATTTCTATAGGTACGTCATCTTTTTTTTTTGGTTTTTATTCTGAAAGCGAAATACGCACTCTTTTCTAAGAACCTTTAAAAGAGAATAAACCAGCCTTCTGCCTAAAAAAGGAATTCACTGGAAATAAAACTAAGTACTAAAAAATGTCGTGGTGGCCTAGCGGTTCAATGAACGGATTTGTATGCACAAGGTTGCAGGTTCGAACCCAGGCAAGTACCAATGTGGCTTTTTCAAAGTTATATGTACTTTCTTAATTATTCTAAGACACTTCTGACAAACGGTGAAGGAAAACATCGTGAGGAAACCTGGATTCCAACATTTGGGATCTGAAATCGCCAATCCGCAGAGAGCAAGCGTGGTGATCAATGCTCGTGCCTTCTCTATATGGGAAGAGGCCTGTGCCCAGCAGTGGGACGTTTATAGGCCGGATTATTATACTATAAATTGTAAATTGTGTTTGTTTAACTTGAAGTATTGTTAAATTGTGTTTGTTTAACACTACTTTAGGTGTTCTTTGGGTCAGTTTCGCGTAACACAAAAAAAAAACAAAGCCATATGGGTAGGAATAGGATTTCAAAGGATTCAGAGTATTAGTAATATATTGACGACTAGCTGTGCCTGCGACTTCGTTCGCGTGGATGACGAAACTTATCAATGAGTTTTTAACCGCAAAATTAAGTTTGTTTTTTATTGTTTATACTTTTCCGGGATAAAAACTACCCAGTTTGGTGCCCAGGATAATAAAGAATAATTATACCAAGTTTCATCGTAATCGAACCGGTAGTTTTTGCGTGATACCTGAACAAACAGACAGACAATTTTTTTTTTTTTCCCCCTTTTGGCTTCGTTGTCGGTAACTAGTAACACCCCCCCCCATTTATTTTTTGATATTTTCAATGTACAGAATTTTTACTTCTACAGATTTATTATAAGTATAGATTAAAACTTTGAAATCTGTATAAAAAAGAAAAAAAACATTATTTACTCGATGAAATTACAAGCCAGTTAAAACTTAATAAAAAAAAATCCCGATTTCAGTACAATACCCTTGACTCCATACTCTGAATTTGTTGATACGTCTTCATAACATTTTATTATATAGAGGTTATTGCTCTCACAAAATATATTTAAAAGGCCGATATTATCCAGAAGCCAGACACACCTTTAGGGACTGACTAGACGTAAAAGTATTTTCACGAACTCAAAATGAAAGGAAAATAACGACATTATCAGAAATCTATTGATCGTAAACAAAACATTCCACCCTTGAACTATAAAATGAACTATAAAAACTAGGGGTACATAAAAAGGAGAGTATCAAAATATCTCTTATTTTGGTTGGGTTTAGAAAAAACATACCTATTATTTTGATCTATACAATGTGAAAAAGGTTTATTTGTTTTAGTGGTTGAAAAACAATGTTGTTATGTGGGTTAGGAGATATTACTCGAAAATTAACTGAGAGTTTTGTCAGATGTCATGACGAAAATGTAATTACCTGTTGTTATAGTTTTAAAACATACGTTGTGTATAGTTTAGATTGCAAAACATAGTAAAACGGTACTGTAATTTATACTGTTTTAGAACAATGTCTATATGGTTTAAACTTTTAGTTTCTTATTTAAAAGGAGTTATAATGTATTACAACTTAAAAATATATATATTTTTTTTTTAATATAAAATTGGTTTAAAAACTTCAAATTGTATTATATACCCTACCCATAGTATATACCCAGTATACCCACAGTAATTAGCTAAAGAACACTGTGTTACGAGATTATGTATATTTACGTTTTCTACATTGAATCTTCCGGCGGTTAAACTCGGGACCTCAGAGCTAGACTCCTTGAAAATTTGCGTGTATAACTAAGGTCGTCGTCGTTTTTGGATCAAAATATACAACAAAAGCTTTTACTAGACTATTTTTAAAATATTTTTAAAACAAAAATTAAGGGCACAAATTCGTATCGCATCTTGATACGTTTATGAAGAAAACAGGTTTAAATTAAAAACCGACGAAATATTTTATTTTACTACCACGCCATTTTTGTACGACGAATTCATTCATTTCCAGAACGATGAATCTTGTTTTCATGTTAAAATTCATACACAAAGAAAAATTATAAAGCATTGTTTCGTGTTTGCATTCAAAGAAAAGTGGTGGCCATGCTGTGGACGTGATATGTGACGGACCTGTTGGTCTAGTGGTTAGTGCCCCTGACTGCTATACCGGAGGTCGTGGGTTCGATTCCCACCCAGGACAAATCTTTGTGTGATGAGCACGGTCATATTTTGTTCTGTGTCTGGGTGTAATTTATCTAAAATATGTATGTATTTAGAAATATATAAGTATGTTTATCAGTTGTCTGGTTACCATAAAACAAGCTCTGCTTAGCTTGGGATCAGATAACCGTGTGTGAGATGTCCCGAAAAATATTATTATATTATTATGTCAGTGCATTTTTTTTTCATTGAACTGAGCAATAATCTTGTTTAACACCGGGGATTATGAAACAAGAAAAAGGTTTAACTTATATATTCATTCGAAGGGGATACCCTTAGGCCATGCGTACACGAACTGTTTGAAGCAGTTGGAATAAATAATACTTAAATTTGATTAAAAAACCCTTGGCACTACTAGCTCAAGGTTAATAACCCAATCATAGCAACTCAGAAAACAATGGAAACCTACCTAGCCTAGCCTGCCTTTTTCCCAAGCTATGTTTGGGTCGGCTACCAGTCTTACCGGATTCAGCTGAATACCGTATTTTACATGGAGCGACTGCCTATCTGACCTCCACAACCCATTTTACTGGGAAACACAGTATCCCATAGTAAGACTGGTTGTCAGAATTGACTTAACGACTGCCAAAGATGTACGTATAACAGTCGGGACCTACGGCTTAACGTGATTTCCGAAACGGAGGGGTCTCGGTATGTTATAAATGGTCACCCATCCACGGATCAACCGCGGCGAGCGCGGCTTAACCTGCATTATCGGTCAAACCGTACGGCTTACACTTAGCCACGAGCAAAACAATTGAAACCACAGCGTTGAAATTTAATTCAGCTACTTGATTACATAGATGAAGCTTTTCAGGTAACTAAAGAAGTTCCCAATGCAAACAGGTCTATAGGCTTGTTTGTATAAAACAACCATTGGGAGTTTTACGACTAACGTACGTAGGGTTGCCAAATGGGCTCATGAAAAAGAGATCTCGTCTTGATACGGTGGAATATGTAAATGATTTTTTTTTATATTAGAATACGTCTGAACCTGTGATGATTAGATTCAGAGGACTTTGAGGCAGGTTGATTTTCCAGACAAAGACTACGGTATAACCTCCGGACTATTTTTTCACTAATAAACTAATCTCTAGTTCAGCTTTCAGAGGCAATAAGATTTTAGTTATCCCAACGATATCGAGGTGTGATCTAACCAGTCTAATTGGCTCAGCTTTGCCAAGGCCTTTTGCTATCCATAACACTCTTTTGGCTTCAAACAGCTCTTCTTAACTTTTGATTTATTGGCGGTTGCATAGGGCACAAGTTGGTTGAATATTAGGGAGATAACATGGGAACAATTCATAAAAGTAACTACATTTTACGATGCTACAATTTTGAGTTTAATTTTCCATTAAAAGTATACGTTTAATGCGTGTTTAATGGTACCTTAAAATATGCATAATGAATTTTCGACGAAAAGTAGTCTCAGTAAAGATCAAAAGGCGACTTCGGACACATGAAATTGCTTTAAAAGGGTTCCGTTATACGCTAGACGTATTCATTGAATTATGCATACACTCACCCGGGTGGGTGAGACCTAACATTTTACTGCTTGTAACATAATTACATTCCGAAAGCGTATGTATATTCTGTACCAAGGATCTTTTGAAAGAAAACTCGCGGCGTTGTAAAAATATTTGATGTCATCCCAACATTTAAATTAACGACAAAAAGTTCCGTCCCGCCCGAACTTTGTCAATATGGCGGAACAATATGGCTGAACAATTTTAATAATCCAGGAATGACGCCACGAATGGACGCGTTTGCAATTTTTTCATAGCTTTGTCGAACGCTTAACGCTCAGAACTTGCCTGATGACTCACATTTTTGGTCGAATACATGCCTATTATATTTTGGTTGGAAAATTTATTAAATAAATTCTTTTGGCTTTATTTTTAGAGGCAAAGTTTTAGGCAATCAAAAAAAAATATTTTTATTCATTCGTTTTTCAAATACTTGATAACATTATGTAGAATACATGTACCTACCTATATGAGAATAATAGTAAGAAATAGATAAATTTAGACATAAAAGAAAACTTACATAAACTTGCATTTTAGGAGGCAGCATGCTTGTGGCAATATCTTCATAACACTCCAAACCACTTACCTGTGGATTAAAAAAAATGCCTTGAGATCTTAGGAAATAAAAATAAACAAATAAAAAAATAACGTAAGGAAAAGTTATTAGTGAAATTAATTAGCATTGTGTCTAATAACCAGTATGTGCCATACGGACTGCTTGAAGCAGTTCAACTGCTTCGACAGGTCAACAAAATAAAACAAGCGGGCGGAAGCGTGAGTGACGCGCGAAAGCGGTTGACAGCTCGCGCAGTCCGTGTATATTGATCACTGTTTAACAGCTCAAGCAGTTCGTGTAAGGGCGGCCTAAGGTTTAACATAGTGACACCTAGACTTTATGAACTTTAACTTTAATAAAACATTATTAGCCTTTTGGAGTTTTGGAAGCACTAAACAGTAAAGTTCGAATAGAGATTAAAGGCTCTAAACATAAAAAAAAATACCGTTGAACAAAAATCAAGTAATATTTTGTGTAAAGCCATGACCCGTGTTTTCCATGCTTCATGTTTATTTACGCGGAAGAAAATTCTACCCTTTTTACAGCCTTAATAAGATGCTTGTTTATAGCATCTTGACACACATGATTTAAATTTTTAGCATCCTCAGATGCATTACAGGGTTTTATATTTTTATTAAACTGTACTGTTTTATACCTTGCAAGAAACCGTTTAAAAATAAGGGTAAAGAAGAATTTTATCATTGAAAATTTTATATTATACTAAGTATATTTTTTTCCACAATTGCTGTGTGGTATTGTTAGTTATTGAACTTTTAAGTATTAAGGTTAGATACAACGTACCTACTAGTTTACGCTAAAATCTAAATTATGGAGTGGGATCCAAGCAAATCCGACACCAAACTTGATCAAAATCGGTTCAGCATTTTAGAAAGCGTAACATACTGACAGAGTTACTTTCGCGTTTACAATATAAGTATGGATTAGCAAAATATAAAACCGAAAGTAGGTACACAACCAATCTAATTCAGCCTCTTGTTTGAAAGGAGAAAAAAGTATTGGCACAAATATATTAAGTTCAAAAAATTCGGAAAAGAAAAAGTATAGGAATAATGAATATTAAATCAAGCTATTTAAATACCATTGCCTTGAAACTCGATGCTGAGTGGGGAGGATTAAACAATGGTTTACTTCCGCCAAAAGGATCAAAGGGAATCATTGATTTATTCAAAACAACAGATGCAGTACAAATGTAATACAAACAATATCATACAAGAAACAAGAAAAAAAGAAGAACAAATATTCAAGAAAAGCTTTGTTTAAAGATTACTTTTGTATGTACACAATTTTAAGCGTTGATTTTAAAGCCAACAATTTTGAATTTTGACGAAAATAATCCCTTTTTTTTCGATTCTTCTGAAAAATGTTTTGTGGATTTGTGAATAAGTTGTTTGAAAGCAAACTATTCCATCTTTACTTTAGATATATTTATTATGAATTAAACTTAAAATATTTACAATATTATAAAAACTAAGCCTAAACTAGAAACTAGAAAAATTATAAACTAAATAAAACCAGTCAACCAGACTATCTTTCCTTTTGGTCTTATACTTACACATTTTTTATTTTGTATTTTTTCATGCTCGTCTAAAGTTCGAAGACAAAACTTTGAATTGTATTATTCCTTCTATGTTTTATCAGTAAGTCTAGAACAGTTAATATTTTCTTCTAATAATCACCTCTACTCCTTAATTAAGTTTTACTCAATGTATCCGTCAAGGTACTTAATCCTAACAAACACAAACGAAATATAGATATCAGAGTATTTATTTAGTTCTAAAAATACGTCAACTTTCCTCCGAAAGAGCAGTATAATAAAAATAGTTGTTCGGCAAATCAATCAGCTCGAATCCGAATAAATTGGACAAGCAATGTTGTGTCTAGAAAGCTTATGTGTTCTTATATTATATTGACAGTAAATTTAATATAGTAGTTTATTGAATTAGTTAATTTAGTAAGACTTGCTTTATATTGTGTGAGTCGTTTTCAAAACTCAATAATTCGTCTATCTGTATTTTTTTTTATATAAGTTTCGTAATATCCCCGGAAAATGTTGACCGATTTCAAAAAGCGCTCTTTTGTTCGTTAGGGGATTACCTCAGTGGTCCAGTATTTAAGTCGATCCAGTAGTTTAGATTTTTATTAAAATCTTTTTTTTTTTAATTTATTTACCTACAATTAGTTTTTTCAAAATCAAAAATCAAAATCAAAATATTTTTATTTCAAGTAGGCCTTTTTAAGCTCTTTTAAAACGTTAAATTACTGACTCTAGTTGCAGGTTCCAAAATGTCATTCCAATGGAGAAGAACCGGCAAGAAACTCCATTGGTTACTCTTTTAAAAAAAAGGTTAACATCAATGTAAAAAATACAATTATATATAAAAAAAATATACAAATATGCGACAACAGCGTAAATAGCAAAATGTTTAGTTTATTGTAAATGATAACATCCAAAATGGAAGAAAAATGAAAAGGGTTTTTAATGTCGGATTTACATTTATTTATTTCACCATATTTTTTATCTTCACCAGTGGAAAGCTACAAGACGCGGGAAGCGCGTCATCGGTGATTGTGGAGGCCTTTTCCAGCAGCGGGTATCTTTTGGCTGAGATGATGATGATGATTTTAATCTTCAGTGTAATAATCAGCACAGTCCGTTAAAGTTATTTAACGTTAAGCCCAAAAAGAGCCCACGTAAATGGAGCAACAATTGTATTTCAGTAAATGGGTTATCTATAACTCTACACTTCGACAAACTTAACCAATAGAACCTTACCATCGAGAACCTTAATAGGGCAAACAGACATTAGGAATGGCATCTATTTAGCATCCTCTTAATGCCTTCTTAAGCAGGAGCCTGTGTGTTCATCTCTAGATTTATCTGTGTTTACCCAAGCGTGTGTGAGTTAATTAATTAGTCTGAGGAAACACGGATTGAGTTGTTGTGTTGTATGTAGATACGACACATTGTTTTACTTGAATACGTTATTGTAGAATGTTTATTTTGTAGAAGACAACATTTGTTTTTAAAAAACTGTAGGTATACAATTTTAGCTACAAACCGGAGAACTAACAACAGTTATGACATGAGTATAAAAATTCACGCGTCTTGAAATGCATTGTGAATAAATTCTCTCAATTTTTTCGACTACTTCGTCCGTAAGTATATATTGGGTAGATAATGGTTGTTAGTAGCTGAATCTAAGAAGTGCGTTAGTTTAGACTTGCGAATCGATTCCGAGGAAAGGTGTAATGTGATCCGAAAATGCTAGTTCTATAAAAATATAGTACTTGAGGGCTATATATAAAATCTTATAGCTATCTATCATTCATAATTCATCTCCCGAGCCTGTTCCCAACTATGTTGGGGTCGGCTTCCAGTCTTACCGGATTCAGCTAAATACCGTATTTTACATGGAGCGACTGAAGGAAACACAGTATCCCATAGTAAGACTGGATGTCAGAATTGAATTAATGACTGCCAATGAACGGCTTAACGTGCTATGCGAGGCACGGAAGGGTCTCGGTATGTTTAGAAAATGGTCACCCATCCACGGACCAACCGCGGCGAGCGTGGCTTAACCTGTATTATCGGTCAAACTGTACGGCTTACACTTAGCCACGAGCCCCTCAGCTATCATTATATTATTAAAAAATATACTTGTTTATCTTCTGATGTTATATAAAACATTTTAATTAGCTAATTAATGAAAAATAAAAACTAAAAAAAAAAACAAAAAGAAAATCAACATATCAATATTCTAGCAAAACTATTATTATCTACAAAGAAAGAAGCCAATCATTTCGTAAAATGAAGAAATCTCAATATAACGCCTTATCTACAATAGTAGGTACAGAACCATCGAACCAGTATTTCACCAAAATGTCTTATTTCAATGAGATTAAATGTATTAATCTTCCGACCCAGACGATCAATCCGTCTTGATCAAGAAATTAGGTTCAGCAAAAATATTCCAAGCAAAAAACAAGAGAAGGTCATTGTTGGGTCGTCCCTGAATCGACACTCGGGGAAACTCAAATACTTGTGTGTGACAATATTTGAAACCTGGCACACAGAGTTAAAAAAAGTAAAAACTATAGAGTGCGCTAAATGCTTATCACTAAAAGTCCATTGTGCCGTGCGTAATCACAATTATGGCTGTATGTAGTACATCCGTTTGCTGTTATAAGTTATTTTCCATGAACGACAAACGTTTATGCGAAAATGTCAATAGTTGCTATATTATTAGAGTTTGAGATAGTTTTTTTTAAAACAGTTCGCTCTGTTTTGGTCCTTCTTTTACGAGGAAACTAGTTCACACTAGTGCTCACGGTTCATACCCTGATATGCGCACTCTGTTGTTCCCCATCTATTCTGTTACCCTGGCCCACTTGATATTACAGCCTCTTTGCTAGCAATATGACTGAATATTAATACCAAATGGAGACCTCAAGAGTATATTATTGCGTTTCGAGTGTACTGCAAAGATACGTTTCACTGATATGCTAACTTCGAACTATTTCAGTTATTTACTTTGGTTTCTTTTAAATGTAGAAAACTAATTATCTGTGTTAGAGAAGTTAATATTTAACTGGAACTTGAAGAAATTTTATGACGGTAATGCGCCTTGCAAATAAAGATATCACTGTACCTATTTCTTTCTTTTTCATTATCTGTGGGTAATATTTTTTTGTATGGGTTTCCAAGCAATAGGTATCTAAAATAGTGATTTTCGTTTAAGATCCTTTCCAAAATTCTTAAATTACTTACTTCGCTATAATTTTTGTTAATTGACCAATCTCCATTAGACGTTTACTATATAGTCAAATATAGTGTATCCGTAAGTACAAACGGCGACGAATGCTTCTAAGCCTTTTAAAATGCTTTCATAAGTCCGCCGTATCTAAAAAACTAAAGTTTAAAGTCTGTCACTACTAAATGCCTTAAAGTGAAAGAGACAGAATGCGACTTAACGGCTACTTAAAGTTGAGTAGCTTTTGAGTAAGTCATAACAGAGATAAGTTTCCACATACGAAGGCACTAAATGTAACGATAAATATCATTGCAGGCACGTTCGAGAAGTTTGTTTCAAATGCTTAGTTTAATGTGATTTACAAGTTCAGTCGTAAACTTATGTGAAGTATGCGGTCTACTAGGTCTACTCTACTAGGTCTCATAATTTACACGGCAAAAAGAGGGACGCAGTGTCTTACTGTTTAGTTGTATGTTGTGTATATGTGCAGCTTAAGGTCTTTTTACACGATCCTAAAATTGTATCTTAATTCAGTCACTGAATCAGGTTACCTAAAGGTCATGAAATTAAGCATTTCATTTGTTCGTGTTTAGGAAGACTCAAATTATTCACACCTTCTTAAATTCAGAAACTATTTTATTTAGGATCTTTTAATCGGGGTAGTGTAAGAGGTGCTCTATTACCTTACTATGTATGTATTGGACTTACTAATTAATTCTTATTTATCTAAGTTCAAATGCAAGAAAGCAATATCTTAATATATATAAATCTCGTGTCACAATGTTTGTCCTCAATGGACTCCTAAACCACTTAACCGATTATAATAAAATTCGCACACCATGTGCAGTTCGATCCAACTTGAGAGATAGGATAGTTTAAATCTCAAATTATAGTCGCAATTTTAATTTATTGCTAATTATTTGTCTGTTATTATATACAAAGGCACCGGGAACGGGACCTAGGTATTCACGCGGATGAAACCGCGGGACACAGCTAGTTTTTCTTATATAATAATAATAATAATCCAGCCTATAAACGTCCCACTACTGGGCACAGGCCTCTTCCCATACAGAGAAGGCACGAGCATTGATCAACACGCTTGCTCTCTGCGGATTGGCGATTTCAGATCCCAATTTTGAAATCAAAATTGATTTTTTTTTCTTATTTAATAATATAAGAAAAATATTCGTGATATTAATGATATTATCATTAATATCACGAATATTCCTCAGCGTTCATGAGGTAGTTTAAAATTATGTGCTCGATAAATGGCGGTTAAAACAGGACTAACATCACCAGTTTTTTATATTTGTATTTGTAGTTTGATTTACGCTCAATTCCCTTAAAAAACCGGTAGCCTAGCAACCACTTAACCGCCTAAACGTTTAACGAATAAATCTGAAGAGCGCTCACTATTCCAATTAATACTTTCGGGTCGAAAGTTGAAAATGACCACGAGGGAAGCCATAAAAAGGTTTTGTAGGGCATTCACGGTAGCGTCATTTGGCGTGACGAACGACGCGCTCGCACACGATTGATCTTTAATATTTACTTGCTTGTTTGGTCAAAAATCACGACACATGTCTCCTCATGATATAAAGCCTGTAGCAATAATCTGGCTAGGAATAGGTGTATAAGTTACCTCAGTGTAATAGCATTGTACATTCACGTTGCATATTAGCTTGACGTCACTTCATTCGGCGCGATGGCATGACAGTGAATAACCAGCTTAGCGCTCCATTTTAACTCGGTGAGATGGAAGCTCGCATGAAAATAGTTCAGATAAATCATGCTGAACTATCTGCCGATAAAATGCGGGAAAGTATTCCACTCTAGCCGCCGCGGTTTTAATAAAAACATTATTGTAGACTTGATAGGTGGGCGATACCTGTAAATTATTTTGAATTGAAATTATAATGAATTGTATAATTCTACTATCGTATAAGCGTCTCAAAATTCGGCAATAGCTTCACTACAAAACCTCCTTTATTTCTTAACTAGCGACCCGCCCCGGCTTTGCAAGGGTGCATTGCTTATACTAAATATACTACATAATCATAAAGTGTTGTAGGGCGAAGCGCGGCCTTCGACGCACTATTTGGTATAGGCACGCGCTCCCCGGCCGGTACCGCCGCAACCGCTATGTCCCTGCATTTTAAATCTGTAATATCTTCGAAAATATTCATTTAAATTACATGCTGTAAAGGGCCATATTGATTTTTATTACATGCACAATGTATTTAAGGTACTTAATTGGATAAGGATTAATGCTGTATTGCTTAAAATCGCTTTTTCGTTAATTAATAAGTAATAAATAAAGGATAAAAATGGTTATTGCGGTTATCCTCAAGAGATAGACATATACCATTGCGGACTTTTTTGTAGACCTTATTAAGGTGTACAATACTGTAGTACATTACTTTGATCTATCTCGTAGGGTTCAGCCAGCGTTTGCAATGTAAGCGCAAAAAAGTGTGTTTATTTACGACCTTACATAAAAAACTCTAAGATTATCAGTGTTTCTCTACTATATTATGCATGTATTATACATATAAACCTTCCTCTTGAATCACTCTATCTATTAAAAAAAACCGCATCAAAATCCGTTGCCTAGTTTTAAAGATCTAAGCATACATAGGGACAGACAGCGGGAAGCGACTTTGTTTTATACTATGTAGTGATAATTAATAAGTAATAAATAAAGGATAAAAATGGTTATTGCGGTTATCCTCAAGAGATAGACATATACCATTGCGGACTTTTTTGTAGACCTTATTAAGGTGTACAATACTGTAGTACATTACTTTGATCTATCTCGTAGGGTTCAGCCAGCGTTTGCAATGTAAGCGCAAAAAAGTGTGTTTATTTACGACCTTACATAAAAAACTCTAAGATTATCAGTGTTTCTCTACTATGTATGTATGTGCATGTATTATACATATAAACCTTCCTCTTGAATCACTCTATCTATTAAAAAAAACCGCATCAAAATCCGTTGCCTAGTTTTAAAGATCTAAGCATACATAGGGACAGACAGCGGGAAGCGACTTTGTTTTATACTATGTAGTGATGATTAAGGGTGATTTTCGCCAATCATTTACCATCGATTTGTCGTCGCTCTTACATAGTAACACGTTTATTACGGATCACTGATTAAAGGTCAACGCCCACACACAATGTGATTTCCGATAAATAATCCTCTTTAGAATATGACGTCATCATTTAGGAGAAAATGTTCCAAATAATATTAATTTATGATGATACTTGATAGTCCTTATGAACATCGTTGTAAATTTTCGTTTGGCATCACTTGGCTAATATGTAAATATTGAAAAAAGTAGGTAGATAAAAATCTGCTAAGGTCTTTAGGCCCAGACGGAGTTGGCGGGACGAACTGGAGTCTTTTGATAAGGAGGGGATGACCACGGCCCTAACCAGAGAGAAATGGAAGGAGGGTAGAGAGGCCTTTGCCCTGCAGTGGGACAGAAATGGCTAAGAAAAAATAAAAACGTCTTTAGGTGAAGGAAAACATCGTGAGGAAACCTGGATTCCAAAATTTGGAATCTGAAATCGCCAATCCGCAGAGAGCAAGCGTGGTGATCGGGACGTTTATAGGCTGGATTATTATTATTATTATAAGGGAAAGTCGTCGAAAATTAACATCTATAAATTTCACACATAGCAGCAAAAAAACTCAGTCTAAATATTTTAAGCTCTTCTCTATAATTAACGTGTTGAGTAGCTTTCAACAAGACTAAATTATAAAACTGTAAATTATTATTTTCAAACTACCGATAATTTAAATGCGAATTTATTTTTAAATATTGTCTCTCGGCCTTTCAGATAGAAGTCAATAACTTTTTAGTAATTTATTTAAAAGTTTTGAGAGTTCAATTTAAGTTTGAAATTATTCCGATCAAATAAGTTAACGTCGAACCAATCTAATCATTGGCCCTGTGAAAAGGGTGAACGTTTTGGCCTAGTACCTCTAATTTTAATTTATTATTGGTGTGAAGTTTCATAAGGTGCAAAATATATTTAATTTAACTGTAAATTAGTTATTAGGATTATATAATAAAGGCCAGCGAATACGTTTGTTTTCCTATGAAGTAATTCAAGTTGGCTTGTAATAGTGTCCTTTTATATCCCCTGTCAAGGTAAGGATGCTCAAGTTAGCCGAATTTTACTATACATTATTTATTGTACACATTTTTTAGGGTTCCGTACCTAAAAGGAAAAAACGGAACCCTTATAGGATCACTTCGTTGTCGTCCGTCCGTCCGTCTGTCAAGACCGTTATTCTCAGGAACGCGTGGAGGTATCAAACTGAAATTTATATCTAATACTCAAGTGTACTGTCCCTTAGAGCTGTGAAAAAATCAAACTTCTAAGCCAAAGCAAACAAAAGATACAGCCGTTTATGCCGTAAATTTTCGAAACTCGCACGGGAATCAAAATCTACAGGGTACTTCCCGTGAACTTAGAATCTTGAAATTTGGTACGAAGTAACCTCTTATACCTAGTACAGATAAAGGAAAAATTGCGAAAACCGTAAATTTTTAGTTACATCATGTAAAAAAAAAAATGCAAATAAAAATAACATACCTAACTATGACTCGATTGTTGTGATGGGTGAACTTTTACTTATATACCTACAGGTTTGTACGGAACCCTCGGTGCGCGAGTCCCACTCGCAGTTGGCCGGTTTTTTTTTCCTAGCCTTTGCCCAGTATACTGCTGGGCAAAGGCCTACCCCAAGTCCTTCCATTTAACCTTATCCCACCCCACCTCAAAACAGCCCTCGCTGTATGCGACACACGGTATAATTGCACACATAAAAAACATTTAATTGAAAGCACAAGTTTAAGAAAATTCAAGCCAACAATACAAATACTTTAAAAATCTTATTTTAATATTTGCTTACCTATAGTGTGTAACCGCTCATTCAAATTAAACCTCGACACTACTAGTAAACTCACAAACTCAATAAAACACACACAAAGAACGTCGTCCAAATTAAGTAGTACACCCGAATTAGCTCAATTAAATGAGAAACCTCGCCTTGGGGAAGTTACTACAAAACCCTAACAATTATTTTCAGTCTCTTCGAAAAGCAAAGCGTCTTTTGTTTCAGTTCATAAAAAAAGCGTTTGGACAAAGTTGAAATAAAAAATAATAGAGCATCGTTCCTTACAATGATTTATCTTTCCCGTCTCATTTTAGGGGCGATTTCACCAGTTACATAAAAAACACGGGTTTAGGAAATAAGTTATTTTATAATCGAGTTCTTTTTTATTTTGTTAAACATTATGTCAAATGCTTTCGTGTGTTTGATAACTATTCTACATAATTCAAGAAAATAACTCTCAAAACGTTTGGTCTCTACTCATGATCAGAGGGCTGGTTTTTTTTTCACACAGAGAATCGGCATACCCGTCAACGCGGCAATGTGCCTTCTGGGCACGTTTACCGACATTGACAAGGATGACGATGAATTTTTTGACGCGTGTTCGTTTTAATTTTAGCATAGTTGTAAATGTTTGTTGTTCTATTAGATTTAAGTATTCATAATAATTATGTTGTTTGGATTTTAATCCATTTCATAAGGAGAAGGATTTCCATTCGACGGATGGTTTTATTTAACTTGCATTTTTTACGCGACGCATCCGTCAGTCTATTGGTTTATAACCCAATATACCTAAGAGGTAGTCCCATACAAACAAACTGCGATCAGTTTATGACAGTGAAATGAAAATGGAGCACTAAACCCAGTTTATACGAGAATTGAGATTAGATTCAACTAAAATCGGGTTCATATTATGCATTAGTGAAAATAGCCCTTAGTTTGGTAGCCAGGCCGGGTGATTAAAACAATGCAAAGCGGTTATAACTTAGTCGTTACTATGCCACTGAAAAAACTTGTTTCAAAACTCTTTTTTTCCGGCTGGTAAACTCCATAGAAATAACTATTTTTAACTTTAAAATAGTGGTCGTAAGTTTATTTTCGCGTTTTTTGGTGGTTTTGAATTATGTAGTTTTTATTCTCCTTTACTTAACAAAAATATGTAATACAGATACCCTTGAATTTTAAAATACAAATGTATACCTTCCTTCCCTTTGTGTTTAAAAACTTTTCTTCCTAAAACCTAAAAGATTTTCATGTATAGACATGCAATGTCTTGACTTCCCTTATAAAAAAAAAACTTAACCATTCAAAACACATTAAACAAGAGATAATAGCTTACATTATTATACCCTTTATATCATAAGCCTTATCTCCATAATAGGTAAGCAGATAAATAGGTGAGATTTGTTTTACTATTGTTTGCTTCCAAATCGCTGAATATCGAGCCTTAACGACCCCTCGGAGACATTCCCTGGACCCGATTAGTTCAATGAACGATAACGCGTTCAATACAAATATTTGTTTGATGTTCGCGTGATAAGTGAAATAGGTTGATAAAGGGAACTGCCTTTTTTTTTTCCTATGGGTGTTGTTGGGTTAACATTGAATATTATTTTGGTAAAGGTGTTCGTTCGAGATAGATTTGATCTCTGTCAAATACTTTACAAGTAAGTTATATGACATGTATTGTGTTTTCGGGATATACAGATTTTGGAACAATAATAAATACATATAAGGTGCTATAAAAATATCTGCCACGGCTTTAATTGGAGGTAGTATTGTGTTTATAGATTACAATAGTGAAGAACTTTCGTACCCCGGAACAGTTAATTAAATTTTAGAAAATAAAATTGTTAAATTAACATTGACTCTATTCTGCGTAACGTGGTTCACAAATTACGTGAATTCGGTGCGGAGCGGCAACAGCTTAGGACACGGGATGGTTTTATACTAATAAATCAATTCAAATTTATACGTAATTTTTTTGTATGAAAAAAAATATGATAAATAATCAATAATTTATCTATACTATTGTAATCTATAAACACAATACTACCTCCCATTAAAGCCGTGGCAGATGTTTTTATAGCACCTTATATGTAACATATATAAGGTGCTATAAAAATATCTGCCACGGCTTTAATGGGAGGTAGTATTGTGTTTATAGATTACAATAGTGAAGAACTTTCGTACCCCGGAACAGTTAATTAAATTTGAGAGACTAAAATAGTTAAATTAACGTTGACTCTATTCTGCGTAACGTGGTTCACAAATTACGCGCAATGTGACGCTTCGTCAATGAAAACAACTGCTATCTCTTTCCATCTTTTCTGTGAATGTAAACTGTAATCAGCTGACTAGTTCTTCACTACATAATCTACTAGGTACGCAATAATACGCAGGCATACAAGTGTTTTAAAAGTTCAACTACTTACACGGGATGGTTTTATACTAATAAATCAATTCAAATTTATACGTTATTTTTTTTTGTATGAAAAAAAAAAGAAAAATAATCAATAATTTATCTTTACTATTGTAATCTATAAACACAATACTACCTCCCATTAAAGCCGTGGCAGATGTTTTTATAGCACCTTATATATTTACTACCTACCTAAAATAAAAGATTAAAGAGGAAATTCAAGGCATTGACGAAAGCGTGAGGGCTTGTAATTATTTTATTTTGCAACTAGTCTGACATAGTATATGAGATGAGAGGGCTTTTATTAAGATTATCATATTTTAAGTCAGTACAGTTTGTTCTTTGGTACCTCAGCAATAAAATTATAGAATTACACAAATTTTCAGACTCATAAACCCATCCTTTACAAAAAAAAGACTTAACAGCATAAACCCATTCTTTTCCATCATCTTATTCACACATTGCGAACTGAACTCCACGGACTGCATAACACGACCCACAGAGAACAGTTAAAACAACCACCAGCAAACATAATTCAAGAATTATAGGGTAATGCACAACACATTAACGTTCGTACCCATGTTCGTACCCATGTTCATACAACAAGCGAGTTTCAAACAAAACGTCATTCCTTGAATGCAAAATGTTATTAAATGCATCTGGTGCATGCAAAAATGTGAATTTGGTTTCCTTGTTATAAATCTAGAGATAAAAGATACTCGTAGCATTAGGGGTAATATAAAAATGTTTTATCCTTAAGGAAAGCCTTGAGATGAGCTTTTAATGATGCTCGTAGTTTGATGAATAAGTAAGTGGTATACGGAATTGGAACTTGGTGTTTTTTTGTACAATAAGTGTTTTTTGTTCACTTACACGAGCCATTTGCTACTAGACATCTTTTTTCACCTTACTTCTCTACTGAGCGTAGAAAAAATTATACTAATATCCGATTTTTTTTTAGTGAAATAACTGCCCTATCAGTACTAGGTTCCTACTTATGTTGCATAACATAACCTTACATACATACACTCTCTATATGTATTCGATTTAAGATCGTTAGTTCCGAAAGCAAAATTCCATCCTGCATTTTGGATTAGCACCTTGCTTTCAACTTCGAAAAATGCACCATATTTAAAACCTCTCATCCTCTCAGTAAATGGACTTAAAAACGAAAATTTTCTGAGTAGCTAATGCGAGAACCTTGTTTTGAGTGCTAAAATGTTCTGTAAACCAAAACAGGAGTGGGTATTGACCCCGGGTTTGCCTGCATAAACAATGAGAGACCATTTATCAAAACTAATACTGTTGCGATTGACATGTTGCCTTTAAAGATATGCGCATCTTGAATCAGTTCAAAGGTTCAAAGGGTTTGTTGTCAGAAAAACAGAAAATTTGAAAATATAGTTATGGATGGAATTGAAATATAGTTGAAAAATATGGAAATTTTAGCAAATTTATGTGGCTAAAATGTTTCTTTGAATCCGAGATGCATTTTTATAGATCCAAATAAAAATGATTGATTAAAGTAGTATAGACACATGCTCTGGGGCATTCAGTACCCTGGGATTATATTTTTTGTGGAAACAATTTCGACTTTTACCCCTTAAATTGAAATAAGAATCATAACATTATGAAAAAACACTTTTTTTCAATAGAATATCAATATCTTACTTATTTAGTCTGAATTTTCAATTACCTAAGTGAGCAACTGAACACTGAAAGACCTAGCACTGTCATTATAATCATCTGACATTGACGGGCCTGTTGGTCTAGTGGTTAGTGACCCTGACTGCTATACCGGAGGTCGTGGGTTCGATTCCCGCCCAGGACAAATGTTGTGTGATTACAGTGTGATGAGCATGATCATTTGTTCTGGTGTCTGGGTGTAATTTATCTATAATATGTATGTATTTAGAAATATATAAGTAAGTTTATCAGTTGTCTGGTTACCATAACACAAGCTCTGCTTAGCTTGGGATCAGATAACCGTGTGTGAGTTGTCCCAGGATATTATTATTATTATTATTATTATTATCTGCCCAACGAACAAACTTAGTTCCTTTTAGATTCCAGTAACGAGATTCGACAAAATATTATTTTCAAAGAGCTATCTGTTCCTCTCAAACCAATTACTGGGCGATAATAATATCCTGAAGTTTTCGGCGCTCAGTTTTCTATGTAGGACAACTGCTAAAGGTATTACTGGTCTCAATAAGTTCTAAAATGATTATGGATAAAGTTAAGCAATTTTGTTCGTAAGTTTTGTAGCTCCAAGATTAATTGGTAAAGGACTAATTTAAAAATATACGAAACAATGTAAATTGACATAGCTATAAACAAAGAAGTCCAGTATGTTTTTGATGTTAGAACTATATTTCTAAGCCTATATAATCCATTCTAAAATTCCAAAAGGAATTACAAGCATAAGCTACGGTACTTACAGTCAGATTAATATAAAAAATAAAAATTAAAAAACTATATATTTGTAAATAATATTTACAATCAGAACAAAACAGGCTTGAATCATCAATCAATCATATCATTTCATTTGATTTTTACAGCTATACATTATTTAAATATAATAATTCTTACAAAAAAAAACCGACTTCAAAATCAGTCTTATATGGTTTTCTTATGAATCCCACTGTCATAACTGGACCAAATTAAAATGGGACCACACGGGAAGCACCACCTTTCAAATAAAAAAAGAATCATCAAAATCAGCTCACCCAGTCGAAAGTTGTGAGGTAACAAAAATAATTAAAAAATACAGTCGAATTGAGAACCTCCTCCTTTTTGAAGTCGGTCAAAAAGTACATGTTAGCATAAAAAGTAAAATGATTATTTTAAAAAGCAAGTGTCCGTTGGGTTGGCAACTCGCTCGCGTGCGCTGATCCCACTGCAACCATCAATCTGTTTGTTAAGCGAATAACAATATTTCTTCATTACTGTTCAATGTACTGGACATTAGGAGACTTTGTTACAGACATTTAAATGTACACTATTTTTAATACTAGTCGCTTTTAAATTCGCTTGCTTACTTGCGGATTTGCGATTTTAAATTTTGATTTTGGAATCCAGGTTTCGTTAGATTGTTTTATGAGTCATACGTACATCTTTGGCAGTCGTTAAGTCAATTCTGACATCCAGTCTTACCATGGGTTGCTGTGTTTCCCAGTAAAAAATGGGTTGTGGAGGTCAGATAGGCAGTCGCTCCATGAAAAATACGGTATTCAGCTGAATCCGGTAAGACTGGAAGCCGACCCCAACATTGTTGGGAAAAGGCTCGGGAGATGATGCCTGTGTAGTAAATTTGACACTGAATCTTTGTTCAGCAGTGGGAGATGTACAGACCGGTATTATTTGTATACCTAAATACATATTATTTGTAAAATACGTAAAAAGTATTTGAAACTTAGAAAACAAGCATAACCCTTTATAAAAATAAATTTTGTTACTATGTAATAGAATTTCTTTCTACATAGAACCTTATTAAATATTTACTGTTAATAAGTATTTTCTTAGGGCAGATCCCACTTCAGTAATCCCTAGGGATTATCTTATACGTCTATTATCTAAAGCCAAGTTGAAAGAAAGACGAATATTCACAGATTAATTCGACGTCAAAAGAGATTATATTTTGATGCTGCTAATATCAAAGATGGTCTCAGATCTTTGCTACAATAGGGATGATGACTAATTTTTATTTTTATGTCCATCTTTTAGATAAGAAAAAAATATTAGACACGTATTTTTTGTTTAGTCCCGTAAACAAAGAATTACGAAGATACAGCGAGTACAATTCTTGCGTGACGTCACGTTTGAGTACAAATTGTACCTAGCCGTGACGTCACAAGCCCCCACTCCTGAACTTTACAGCGGTTTATCTTCGTATTTTGTAATTTGTTTGAGAAAAGAAAAAATATGTGTCTATTATATTTTGATTATCTAAATGGCGGACTAAATAAATTTTGACTTTTCATACCCAGTCATCTACCCTATTAAGACTTTTTTGATTAAAAAGTATTGTTGTCGTCATCGGTATTGAAATCGGAAATTAATTTAAGATGTTTGTATCTAGTTACTTAATTAATGTTATTACTGTCTTAATAAGACAATGACAATATCACTAGTTTTTTTTTTTTCAAAATAATTATTAATTGATCGCTCCATAAATGAGATATTCAATCACTATCAAAACATATCGCAATGAAATTCAATTGAATAAATTACGATGAAATTTAATTAGTATTTTTGATTAAAGATAAACATTGGTAGGTTATAATACATGTCATAATAACATACTAACCAACATGTCACCCACATGAGCATGATTGAAATTCGCCACTGGGATTAATTTCGCCTAACGAATTGCCTAGGCACGTAAATTAATATAAAGCTAATTTTTGGGCATGGTTTAATGTATATAGGTTTTAAATAAATTTTGAATATCTTTTGGCACTTAGTAGCCTATGTCCTGTCTTGGGATCCAAGCTTACTCCATACGCAAAGACAAACCGAGTTTTTTAACCGACTTCAAAAAAAGGAGGTTCTCAGTTTGACCTTTATGTATGTATGTTTGTCTACGATTATCCCGCATTTAGCTAAACCGATTTTGATGCGGTTTTCAGAAAATTGTTTGTTAGATCAAGGAGAAGGTTTTAGTATTTATTATTTCACATTTATGTTACCTATAATAATACTGTGGATATGGAAGTACGGATATGGATTATTCAATATTTAGAATAATTAATAATAAGAATTTATGTTATTTACTCTTTAAATGTTGTATCTAATATATGTAATCCTGTTAGTATACCTTGATAAATAAATAAATATTAGAGAAAGTTATTTTAGAGTTTCTCTCGGATTCCTTTACCTAAATATTTTTATCCCGGATTTTTTTCAGTCTAGTTCAGTTTAACTTATAAGCCAAAATGCTACTTTATATGGCATCCAAGTTTTTTCTCGTCTCGTAATCATGAAATCTTATCCTTGTGTTATTTTTTCAGTTGTCCTTTTACCCAGCATATAAGTTTATAATCAATTCACATAAACGAAGGTACCATGCACTACAAGTACCCTTATAAATTCCCTTTTTTGCGTCCCTTTTCAAGAACTTCATTAGTTGAAAATAATGTTAGGCTTAGTAGAGGGAATGAAGGCTTTTTGTCAAGACTAACACTAATTAGATATGGCCCTAAAATAAAGCAAATAAAGGTTGTATTAAAGTCTTGTTAATAGCAACTGACCGAACTTGATTTGAACTAAAGCTTTGACACTGTGTAGATATATTTCAGAAGTACAATATTGATCGCTTCACCACTAAGACACTATCTTGCTTAAGTTTTGGCAGTGACTTAGTCCTTTCAAACTATAGACAGTACTGAATCATTTAAAGCGACTAATATTATAGAATTGTATAATTTTTACATGCCGTGGTTTTAAGTAGACTAAATAAGTAATGTGGTGTTCGAAAAATCAAATAATGTGTAAAGTCAATGGCTTTTTCAAAAATCTAGGACAGACTGACTACCGATTGTATAAGTGTCCAATTTAATTGAATTGGTTAAACAAGTTTTTCATATAGTGCATAGCAAATTAGCTGTTTTATAATTTAGTGATGTAAAATGAGTACAAACATTAGTTGGACTGATTCACACTTTAAGTTGACCTACTGACTTATCTATCCTATAATCCAGTTCAATAACGCAGCCTATGTCACGTTGTACGAGATGATTGCCTTCGTATTGTGTCCATTGACATGACCAGCTCTTTATTATAGCATTCATAGCTTAGTTCACCGCCAGAATGGTGTGATCAGCCTCCTAGATAGCCTTTGTAGAAATGATTACGAAGGTTTCATGTTGATTAATTGATTTTCTTGTGTATTGTGAGACGATGCGAGTAGATCTATAATAGATGTGTTGTAGTGTAACTGATACAAAGATTGGCTTGTTTTCTTACATATAAGACATTGTTGAAGCCACTTCGTTACCCATGATTATTACAATAATATTATCAGTCATGATCGTCCTACTACTGGGCAAAACCCTTCCTTCCCTGCGTCGTTTTATGTGGTACGGTAGAGTGCTGTTACCATCTAAGTGCCTAAATATGAGTCAAATTTGTCTTGTTGCGCCTCTGATGATAAAAAAAATCCGTGACATATGCACTAACGAAAAATTGTGAATAAGTGTGATATGCTACATATAATAATGAATCACATTTTCTTTTCTTTTAATGTGATCTTGCAACCTGATTCGTTCATGGTATGTTCGAAGAGGACGATGGTGGCTAATCAATAAGCAAAGCAATATTTCGGGATGGATTTGGTTATACCTACTGTTTCGATGAGTCGGATGTTTAATTTATCAAAAAAAAACTCAAAATATGAAACCTATATGCAAACGTGTACAATGCTGTTTCCTTATATTATTAACATTTCAACTTTGAATTTACACTTCAATAGTTGCCTATTCTCATTCATTCACACATTATACAGGTTGGACCCAAACGTGTTCAATTTACTTGGAAATTACGCCTAAGACAGATTGTCATCAACCGAGGTTCCCTTATACAACACATCTTATGCAAATGTAACAACGATACGGCCACTGCGCTAGATTAATTTGGATCAAAGTGATTGGATTAACAAAGTAAGTACTTATAATAATGATAGTAAGTTTATTTTGTTTAACAAAAAATATTACAGAAAAAATTGTGACATTTGCATCTGTTCTAATTTGAAAAAAATACTGTACACTTGCTTATTCCCACGGCTGGGCCCGTAAATGTCTTATTATGTTCTTCCATAAAGTTCAAAAAAAGTCGATACCTAATTTCATTAAAATCGGTTGCGTGTTTTAGCCAGCGAGACAGACAGAAGAACAGACACAAAATTACTTTCGCATTTATAATACTGGTATGAATGTAGTTTAACATTAAATAATATTTATTAAAGTTAAACATTTAATAAATTAATTATTCAAACTGCATTATTACTTCATAAACAAACTGAATAAAAACGATAAATAAAAATATGAGTATGTAAACAAATTTTGATTAGTTTTCGTGCGTTCTTTAAATGAATGTTTTCATATATTTGCATTATTTGTTTACAAACGTTTCATTTAAATAACCAATTCATAACAAGTTCGTAGGCAAACGTAATATTGGTGTGACAGATGTCAATAGACACCTAAATAAATTGCTTTCCATCTGTTTCAACCTAAAATTTTTTAGTATTCAAAATATGAAAAATAAATTACTGAATGTTCGTTATTGAAATGAGTATTTAGGTACCTAACTGTCATATACCTAGGAATAACAAACAATCTATTGTAGATTGTTTTAAATATCTTAAATATTATAACATACATTTGTAAGTGTTCTGTTTCTTTTCTAGAAAATTAACTAACTTGCGGTAAAAATCCCACACTCCCCGGTCTTATAAATCCCCATAAGGCCGGGAGCTTTTTGAAGGTTACCCCCGCATAAAAAAAAAAAAAGGTAACCTCGGTATTGTTCCGATTTAAATTTCCTGTTGGGTCTTCACCTTACAAGAAGTACTTAGTACATACATAGCTTGCAGAAAAAGTTCTACTAATTCGTTGTCTTAAAGCCTTAAATACACACATACATTACTTTTTACAATGACAGCATATTGCAGTCTTTAAGATTATGCATTTTACGATAACTGTTTCATAAAGAAAAATCGCGCTGAAACGTGCTTGAAGTTAAATGTGTGGCTAGATAATAAGTTTCATATAAATATTCAACAGTTTCTGAATAATTTTCCTGTTTATATTTACTAGAGTCTATGTTCACACCATTTACTCGAAATTCTTCGATAATATTTAGGAGTCAGAGATGGCCGAGAGCTTGTTGGGGTGACGTCATAGCCAAGGTAACAGGAGCCACCTGGACGAGGGGCGCGCAAGATAGAAAAAAATAGCAGAAAATAGGACAGGCCTGTACCCAGCAGTGGGTCATTCAGGGCTGAAATAGTGATGATGAAGATGATGATTATTTTTATAATATAACCATTTTTTCTAGATGGTAATTTTTTTGTATTTTGTTGAAAAGGACATATTTGTGTTGATGACTGATAATAAACTGAAAATAGTAAACAAAGATAACAATAACACGTTTTATCAAACCTTGCATATGAATATGTTTATAGTTCTATATATCGAAAGCGACCTCACATATCTCCTACGCAGCAGATTTACCCCAAAGCAAAACATATTTATATTAGTAGCTTACACAAACAGTTTCAAAACGGCCGGGTAATAACCAAACCATTTCTCAAGTTCTAAAAAGGGATTGAAGTCAACCTTGCGACAAATAAAATTTCATAGGCCCTTATAAAGTTGGGTTTCACACAAAATATTTTAGCTACATTTGCATAACAAAAGCCTTTTTGAACGGCCCTCAACATATAGATTTAATAATCTTCGAATATGAATGTCAATGTACTCAACCGTACATTTTAGATATCGCCAGGTAATCAGAAATATTTGGGGAAGTATTTCTATTTATTTTCCTGTGACTTTTGACCTTTCATTGATTGGAATCACGGTTTCGTTATCAATAAACGATATATTATTATGTACAAAGTAAGAGGCCTACATTCGTGCAAATATTCGTAATGGGAACAAAAGTTTGTACGCTTGAGAGCGGCCGACACATTACATAGCAAGCTAGCTTTGTGCAAGCGACCATAATCGACACTTCTTGTAAAGCGCGAGTACTACATAAAAACTGCATTATATAAAAGTGAGTGGCCGACATTATTTAAAAAAACTACATAAAAGCAAATAAAACCAAGCATTTAAATTTCATTATCTTTGACAAACTAAAATCTACAAAATTTAATAGTGACTACTATTAAATTACGTCGATTTTAAAGGCCAACAAGGACACCGTCACACGATTTTTTTTGTTACTATCATAGTTGATACATAAGCGGAAGTGTTTGATTACCTTGCAACCTGAGCCTTTTACATTCTAACTAAATATACTTATATAAAAAGTAGGTATCATTAGACGAACAACATTATCCCATATCAATGTATCGTAAACGTTCACCGCCTAACAGATCGCAACAATTAACAGACGCAGAATATTCCCATTATCGCTAAGCTGTCCATTGCTATAGTTCCATACATATTGGCGATAGCACAGTGAATTTGTGGAAGCAATACCATCATACTATTAGGTACTGCAGCGATACAGTAAATCTCTTTAGTGTCGGTTTTCACATAACACAGCTCTCAATGGTAACCGCGAGTGCGTCGCCACGCCCTGCTCTGGGCACTGTATGCGATGGCTGAGTGCAAAAAACGAGGTTTTATACAACGTAAAGTGGTAATAAAAGTGTTTGAGTGCATAATATCCATTACACTCTCTAAAGGATGGAATTTAATGATACGGATAGAAGAGAAAATTATTCTATAGTTTGCCACGCTAAAGTTTGCTGGTTCGATGGTTAGGTACAAATATTACATGACGACGGGCCTGTTGGTCTAGTGGTTAGTGACCCTGACTGCTATACCGGAGGTCGTGGGTTCGATTCCCACCCAGGACAAATGTTTGTGTGATGAGCACGATCATTTGTTCTGTGTCTGGGTGTAATTTATCTATAATATGTATGTATTTAGAAATATATAAGTATGTTTATCAGTTGTCTGGTTACCATAACACAAGCTCTGCTTAGCTTGGGATCAGATAACCGTGTGTGAGTTGTCCCGGGATATTATTATTATTATTATCTTATGTTAAAAAATATACGAAAATGTGAATGTTTTTTCATGAATTCAGACTAAGCACTGAATACACTATTGTCCAGGCTTTTATGTAGTTCGGAGAACAAGCGCTTTAAAACGCTTTCGGAGTATTTTTATGAATTAGTAAATATTCGTTTTGGCAATACATTTGAATAATATTTGAACAGAAATAAATCATGCATTGCATACGTTACGTGACAAAACTTTGAACCCGAGTAATTGGTCAATTACTTGAACTCCATTTTTAGAAAATTACACCTCCAATTTTCCGAGAATAGAAAAAAAAGCGCTGTATTTAAAATCAATTTCGCTTAGAATGGAATAGCACTTCATTTAGCTCTGCTTTTAATGATGCGCTTAAAGTTGTTTATCGTTAAAACTTCTATCGACTGACAAACACTGATCGCTCAGACTTTATCTTCAACAACTTTATAACTTTTGAACGGAATAATGAAAGTTGTGTTGCAACTCACTCGGCTTGCATTAACCGTTTCGATTCTGTATTGGGTTTTGTTCCGTATTTTAGAGTTCACTACAAAATTAAATGAACTCCTCTTTTGTGTTGGTTTTCTTGTCGTATATTTCCGTAAAAATATTTTTGGAAAAAATCTATACTATTACAAGAACTGATTATAAATTGAATAAAATCTAAAATGATCTTAACCGTCTTTCAAATCCGAAGATATAAGATTTTTTTTGTTAATTCAAGGTAAATTTATCATTTATGTGTACCTATGTAGTATCGTAGCTCCCAAATAAATAGTTAGATTTTGAGGCGGTTCGAAAGATAAAATAATCGAGATGCTTCTTACAATTTAAATAGGTTAACTTTGTTTGACCGACTTCAAAAAGGAGGAGGACTCAGATCTTTCGACTGGGTGAACTGATTTTGATGATTCTTTTCAATTTAAAGTGTGTTCACTTCCCGTGTGGTACCATTTTAATTTAGTCCAGTTATGACAGTGGGATCCATAAGAAAACCATAATATAAGACTTTAGTTTGAAGTTTTTTTTTTTGTAAGAGTTAATAATAAATCTAATTATAAAATTATGAGTACGGAACCCAACTATATATAAGCCAGTCGTAGTTAACCAGTCCCATTGCACACCACTATAGCGCTTTTTATTTCGAGAGTTGGTAAATGTTTGGCGTTATCTGCATTGTTTGTGGAAATAAGTAATTACGGGATTTTGTCCTCTGTACATTTACATACGGTAAATGTATGTAAATGTGCAGTTTATTGTACGGTTTAAAGTTGAGTCGCGCGTCATTGGTCACTGAATGTTATAATGATCATTGTACAGAATTGTAAGGATCCTTTTTAATGGGTAGGTAATTATTAAATTAAATGACTGACTATTTGAATTGAATTTAAACAATTATTTACACTTTTGTATGTATTCTTTTGTTATTTTGGGTATATTCCACTTTGTTCACCTGAGGGATGTCACCTGGGTGAACAAATGCGACTTTTTGGATTATGCGAGAAGACATATACAGGGTGTCCGGTAAATAGTCCGACAAACTGTGGTGGCTGATACCTTAGGTCAGGTCCTATCAAATGAACACAACATATGTTCCCCGAAAAGTTACAGGTTTCGAGTTACAATCGATTTTCGGAAATTTTAGAATTTTCTTCCTTGCATCAGACTTTTCCATTTTTCTTGCTGATTAATAACTTTCCTAATACTTTTTGTACATCAAATTAATCTTGAATAGTTACTCTACGCTTTAGTAAGTCTCATATTTATCTAAAAGAAGAATGTATTGACAAAAAAGCCATTTGCTTAACAATTTACACTTTTCGTTTTTCTTACTGCTCAACTTTAAACTGTAGTCGTGAAAAATAAATGTATGTAGCAGTTTTGTACAACAATCTTAAAAACTTGCTTAAATATTGGTAATTTTGGAAAGGTACAATACTTGCGTATTTTCCTTACAAAATTTGACAAAACAAGCTGCTGAAGTACACATGGGCTTATTTGTTGAAATATCACTAATGTAAATCTGAGGAAAAGTGAGACGTAACTTAACGCGGATCGTCATTGTACAATGAAATTAGGTATTTTCTTCTCGCCATTAACTGTCTATGCCAGATTAAAACATCTTTTAGTGTAGAGTTACCTTTTCCTTCAGTACTTTCTTACTAGATGAATCGATTTTATAACACTTTATTTTTCATGCAACTACAATGAAATAGTTGGTTTTGGACGCCCAATCCATCTGCCCCGGTATCCCTCATTAGAGGAGGCTCTTACTTCAGGCCCATACTGCACTTAGCACCCATATTCCTAAACCATATTGTATAGTTCAACTTGCCTAGAATGTATTTACGAAGAGTGGGTCTTCCAAGAAACCGGTCAAGTTGGAGATGGACATGCTAACGAAGGGTTCAGTAACTTTGCAAAAAATTTAACAGAGCTTTTTTTTTTCATTTCCATATTTTCCAAATTGAAATTGGCCACAATTATTTTGTGTAACTAGTTAGTCGCTAGAAGAAAATACCTTATTTCACTGGACAATGACGATCCGCGTTAAGTTACGTCTCAATTTTCCTTAGATTTACATTAGTAATATTTCAACAAATAAGCCCATTTGTACTTCAGCAGCTTGTTTTGTCAAATTTTGTAAAGAAAATACGCAAGTATTGTACTTTCCCAAAATCACCAATATTAAAGCAAGTTTTTAAGATTGTTGTACAAAACTCCTACATACATTTATTTTTCACCACTAAAGTTCAAAGTTGAGCAGTAAGAAAAACGAAAAGTGAAAATTGTTAAGCGAATGGCTCTTTTGTCAATACATTCTTCTTTTAGATAAATATGAGACTTACTAAAGCGTAGAGTAACTATTCAAGATTAATTTGATGTACAAAAAATATTAGGAAAGTTATTAATCAGCATGAAAAATGGAAAAGTCTGATGCAAGGAAGAAAATTCTAAAATTTCCGAAAATCGATTGTAACTCGAAACCTGTAACTTTTCGGGGAACATATGTTGTGTTCATTTGATAGGACCTGATCTAAGGTATCAGCCACCACAGTTTGTCGGACTATTTACCGGACACCCTGTATAGCGAGAAGACGTATATCACCTATATACAAAATAATATTATAAACATGGAAATTGAAGGATTTTACTACATTTCACGTCTTTTACTTAAAATTATTACTGTTTTACGTGAAGTTTGTATGCCTGATTTACAATAAACTGATTTCTAAAAAAATCCTTCAATTTCCATGTTTATATCATTTTGTATATGGGTGATATAAGTCTACTCGCATAATCCAAAAAGCCGCATTTGTTCACCCAGGTGATATCCCTCAGGTGAACAAAGTGGAACATACCTTCTTTTGAAGTATATTAAAATTATATCCGAAAATGATGACAACATTATAATATTATACAATACTAGCGGTCGCCCGCGGCTCCGCCCGCGTGGACCATTGGATTTATTTTGGATTTTTCCAAAATAAAATTTAGCCTATGTTACTTGTGGATAATGTAGCTTTCGAATGGTGAAAGAATTTTTAAAATCGGTCCAGTAGTTTTTGAGCCTATTCATTACAAACAAACAAAGTTTTCCTCTTTATAATATTAGTGTAGATCTACATGAAACTTAAATCTTTTCGAAGCAGTATTAACTTTTAACAAGGCGATACGATTACTGAATAAGTCTTAAAAGTTCCTTTTTTAATAATACAAGTAAATAAAGGCATCTATAAAAGGCAAAGGTAAAATTAATATCGCTTTGTAATTCATTGGCTGTCTTATGTATTCTAGTGATGGGGAAGCACAACATTTATAATATACTAGCTGATTCCCGCGACCTCGTCCGCGTCAATTTCTTAAAATTGCGACTATAATTTGAGATTTAAACTATCCTATCTCTCAAGTTGGATCGAACGGCACATGGTGTGCGAATTTTATTATAATCGGTTAAGTGGTTTAGGAGTCCATTGAGGACAAACATTGTGACACGAGATTTATATATATTAAGAAGAAAGAAGATAAATAAATAAATGCGGACAACATCACATACATTGCTCTGAACCCAAAGTAAGTAGCTAAAGCACTTGTGTTATGGAGTTCAGAAACAACGAAGGTACCACATACACCCAGACCCGAGGCAATGAAGAAAAGTTGGTTTCTACATTGACCCGTCCGGGGATCGAACCCGGGACCTCAGAGCTAGCGACACCTTGAAACCGGTGCATACGCCACTCGACCATGGAAGTCGTCAACGTCATAATAAAACCTGGAACAAAAATATAAAACTAAGTAAAAAGGAGTAACTTGCAGTTTTTATGACTGTAGTTGCTATCACGTAAAATGAACATAACAAACTTATACGGGATTTTTTTAACTCGAACATTTTTGTTTTTTATTGAAATATCTAAGCGCTTTATGCACACGTTATTTTGAAAATACTCTACAACGCCAATTAGTTTTCGAGTTGCCGTTCAAATTTATTTATATCTGCCAGTAATATCCCATATTTTCTGAGCGGTATTTAAGTAGAAATTGTTACAAAAAATAAACGAACGCTTAACAATAAAGTTCATATACCAACAACAAAAGCTTATAAGGAAAACAGGAAAAAAAATAACCAGCCTATTAATTTCTCACTGCAGGGCAAAAACCTTTCCACACAGAAGAAAAATTAATTTCACAAAAATAAACCATCAAAATATATCTATTTAAGAAAAAGTTAAAAAAATACCTTTCATATTTCTATCGCAGCGATTTCCAACGTTTTTTTTATTCAACTCGGATTCTTGAAGTTCGATTGAAATTCAAATAGCAACCTGTGCCCATCTCTATCGTGAACTCATTTTTTATTCATTACTGATAAAATTATTAATATTAATTATTAATATTATTATTGATAAAATTATACACGATGTCATTTCATTAAAGGATTAACATAAAGGATGACAGTTCTTGCAGCTTCCCTAGTTGTTACTGGTTGTTTTGTTTCTTTTTTTTCTTGTTTTTGTTTTTGGAGTTTTACGGCCAGGATTTAGGCAGTATTATTTATTGAGCCTATCGATTTGAATTTTCCAGAGAATATTATTGACCAAAAGAATTTAAATAAATAATTTAAAAACCGAATAGCTTTTAAGCTTGTATGATTTTGTTTCTTGAATTTTGAATTGAATTTTACTTTTTAACGCGAAGTGAAGTCCACTAAGAATTTGGCTCCTCTTATGAAATTTTAAATGAAATTCTATATCACAATATTCCTTCGTTTTTATGTTCACATTTATGTAAATATGTTATTTTTTTCGTTACAAAATAAACCAGTGAGCTGTCCTTGACAGGACGAAGAATACTTACCTCGCAATTTATGTGGGTTAGATGAAAACGTTGTATTTTATTACATTATGTATGAATGTGTTGGTCTGTTCACATTGTTATATGGAAATAAAATGTTTCTTTATATAGGCCTCATAAAAAACTGTCATTCGACGAGCTTGGTAAGATAAAAGAAATTGAAAAAATTATTCGTCTACGAGATGTACCCACAAAAGAAGTAGTGTATAAAATGTCGGTGTGGTAATATATTTTTGTTTCTTTCTTAAAAAGAATAGGTTCTGGAGAATAATGCCCGTTTTTTGGCATTTCACAAACATTCCATTGACATACACAAAGTATACTTAGGCCTAGAAAAATGATAGTGAGCCTTTTTTCTTCATGCAGGATTGAAAATGGCGGATCACTCTATGTAAGCTTCGTCTCTGATTTCAGCCCGTAATATCTGCAATAACCGAGGTCTTAATGAAGAATCTACAAAGATTCGTCAAAGATACAAATAATTGATAGTAGACATTTTCTGGCCAGGTTGTCCTCAGGGAAACTTTTTCATTTTGGATAATAATATGGTGGAAACAGATAAGAGTCATAAAACTATAGGTTTTGTGGTGGTACCCAGGTACAGCTTCCATTTGACGAATTTAATGGTATTTTAAATGTATTGTAAGCGGACGAAATCTGACGTGTATATTTTTGGGAAACCTGGACAATTGCCAAAGCTATGCGTTTGTTTATTCACCTACTACATTTCTGATAACCAGAAGTTTATATTTATGGAATTACTGATAGATGCGCGTTTTCCTTCCGAATTGTGTGATGTATCCCGCATTGTGAAAATAATAAATAGCATTACGAGGAAGAAATTCCGAAATTTTCTGGTCCAACAATAAGTGTACTCTTTTAAATTTTTGGTTGCTAAAATACTTCTATTCGAATTTCTTCTGTTACCTTTTAGCATTGATAAAAAACTTAGCTCTCAAAATCCACTGCGAAGATAACCTTTGTTGTGTTATTAAAATTGTGTCTGTAATGAGATACTTAAATAACCAAAAGCCAGAAATAACTATAAAGTTTAAAATAATTTAAAACAAAAACACCTTTTTTTAAACAATTCCAATGGCACAAAACAATTTCCCACATCAATTGCCATTAAAATAAATAAATAAATCAATAAATAAATAAAATACACATGTTTGTCTAGTTTTTTGAATAAAGAATGAGAATGAATACGCTTGGAGATTACCGAAAACCGTTAGAATTACTGATGGCTGATATCGCTGGTATTAACTGGAGCTGGTACAGCATTCACTGAATTATTACAACGTCAAATGCAGCCGGCCTTAAAAATGTACCCATTTAGAGCCGACTAGGTATTGCATAGGACTTAGGGCATGAGGTCAGAGAGAATGATGACAGTGAAGCTTGTGACTTTTGGAGATTTGTCGATCCATTGGAAATCCTTACTAATTTCATTGTAAAGTAAGTACAATATTGTAAAACTGTATGGTTTATGTAATGAGGCCAATTTTATTACTTTTTTAATTACCTCTTTACTACAAAAACTATTTTTTTATATTATGATAAAATTTTGGTTATTGATTTGTAGGTCCATCTATCATTTAATACAATGTTTACAAAAAAAAAACAGTCTAATCTAATGATCTGGGCAACTTTGAGCTAGTGTCCGCAGAAACTATACACGAGGAAGGTATTAGACAACTACAGTTCTCCCTAATCCACAAAAAAAGTGCACACCATACAAACACACGTATCATAATCTAAAATGGCTGTATAAAAGTCTCGAATTACACTCATTAAATCAACCGACTTCATCGTCTATAAACCGAGTAATGTATCTCCCAAAAGCTCGTCAGTAAACATTCTAATACCCTGAAATCCACTTGAAATAAATCAAAATTACGACAGACATACAAAGAGACATTTGGTTTACGCCCCTGACAATTCTATTCGTTTTCAAGGGAAAGATACATGTCTCCTACCTCTCCGTACCAAATTTAAATCCATTTGTTGATAAATGTATGACATATTAAGCAAGCTTATTCATACGCCTCAATAATTTTTCACATGTGACTTTTCTGGGGTAAATTATTTATGTGATTTTAATTTATTTAAGCCTGTTTTTATCTTTTTTCATATTTCTTTTTTATTTGTTTTTCTGCTTCCTTATTTCAATTGTGTTTTTGTTTATTCTAGCTTTATGAGTTTGTTGGCTGGTTGATATTGCTTTATAAGTAAGTCACGGATTCGTCATATGATAAATAGGTTTTATTTCAAGACGATAATATTCTTTATCGAATTATTATATAACATAACATACCATCACGCCTGTATCCCCGAAGGGTTAGGCAGAGGTGTACCAATGTACACCCACAGTTCGCCGGTATGTTTAGGTCCCATGTAATAGGGGGCGAGCCTATTGCCACTAACCGGGCACAAATCCAAACTCCGACCTGCTACTGAGAATTTCATAGAAAAACCCAATAACATCTTGGTCGACTTGGGAATCGAACCCAAGACCTCTAGCGTAGCAGTCGCGCTTAGCGCCACTAGGCCAACGAGGCAGTTATTATATATCGATACATATTAATAACGATTAGTATATATCGTTAAGAAATATCTTACATGAAAATGGGAAGGAAATAGGGATTATTAACTTAAACATTCATGTTCCTTGATAGACGTAAAATATTGTCACGATCATGAATTATGAAACATGTCCAAGGGAAGTTAGGAGGTACTGACAAAACGATAAGCTAATAAAATTACTCATTGTGATCGTATTAACTCCTATCATTTCATACAATCATGTAACACAATACACATCTCACATTATTTGTATAATTCTAAGGTGTTTTTCATACAATTATTTAACCCAATTTAGGTCACGCTCGCTTCGTTGTAATGTAATTTTTTACGCGACTGTTTGAGAAAAATGTTTCCTTTTCCAACGTAAGCAGCATGTTTCCTTTACTTTATCCATATGAGTAAATATTCATGTTTGTATGTCTGTGTGTAAATGTAGTCCGGTAGTTAATATTGTAGATGAAAGGCTGAAGTAGCTCATAGACTTTTCGCAAAAGCATTAGAGATATGGTGTTGGTTATTTATGGGTTTAATGTGAGACAGCCATTTTTATTAGACTCTTATAGTAGCAACGTGAGTATTGTACATAAACAGAAACAAACTCATTGTGGTTGTATTTTCTCATGTAGTTTACTTTCATCTTTGATAACCGTTTCTAATAGTATTGACTAAGGACAAACTATTTTTATTTTAGTAAAGTCTTCTTCATTAGATTGTGTTTCGAAAGTCGCTCGTCTGTTGTTATCAATGTAAATCATAATTTAATTAATTTAGTTTCCATTTGGACGTCTTGGCAAGCATCTTATTGTTATATTGTTGTTCCGCAAATAGCAAGCCATCTATGTAAATTAGTTTAGTATTAGCGAATTGCTTATAATATTACGTCACTTAAATGGGTATACATGCAGAGGAAGACCAAAAAAGAGATGGATGGATTGTGTGAAAGATGATATAAGAAAGAAAGGAGTGAATGCTGAGATGACTAGTTGTAGAGATGAACGGAAGCTGAATACGCATTGCGCCGACCCCAAATAATTGGGAACAGGGCAGGGGAGATGATGATGATTACAACACTTGAAATACGCTTCTCGTATCACAAAAAATCTGAAATGTATATTAAATAACTGGCTATAATAATTATGATATAAATAATTGACTTACTGAGTAATCCTCGGCAACCGTAGTTAATTGAAATTCTATTAATAACATAAGTAATTAAGGCCCAAATAACAACAAAACATTTAAATAATTATATTCATTCGTACATTGAGTCGATCACTTTATGATCTCATTATGAATTTACTCCTGCTAAAATGAAATGTAATAATCATAAATTTGTGTTGTTGCCTTCATTAAAGCTATCGGTGTAACTGGAAACGTTCGCGTTAAATTATCATAATGACTTCATTCGCCCTTCAATTATCGAATTGCAATACGCCTGTTAGGTACAGAATACTTACAAATATATTTAATGGAAACTAGTTTCGTCTTGACTTCAGTGAAAAATAATTGATGTGTTAGTGTGTTTATTTGTTTATTGCTATGATATCTATTGCGATTGTTCCAGCCTTGGCTTCAGTCAAATTATACCATTACTTAATTATTTATTATTAAGTAATGTCACGTCTATACTTAATTTTATATTATTTCCGTCCACAACAGCTTCTTTGGTAACTAATCTTTGAATCGATAATATTTAAATTAAAATTTCCTCGATTTCAATTTTAGCTTTAAAACTAGAGCGATCCGTTGAAATGTTTCATAATTTTGCTTATAATGCTCATATTGCCGTGTTTTAGAAGAGGCTTTTAATGCAGTTGGGAGTGAGTGAGTTACACCCCAGTCTTATTATTATTGTTTACTGTAATAATGAATAGCTCATATCCAAACAATGGCTGATGGAAAACACATCCAACTTCCTTAACATTGTGTATTGACACGATTTCTATTTTCGTATAATGTTTATCGTCTCCATTTATTAGCAGTAAAAACGTTTAATTTGTTTGCGGTGGTCCCGTAAAGCGGTTTTACGAGCCAACGTGATTACAGCATAGGTTTAACGATTCTCCTGAGATCTGGTTTGATATATGTCCTTATTTATCGGCCTCCTTTTATATTTTGAACAAAATGTGTGGTAAAGGGAATTCGTGTCAGCTGTTCTCGTTAGGAATGTTTTTGTTTTGATAACCTTAACGGCGTGTGGGGCGGAATTCTGAAGTTTTGATGCCAGTCGCTCGGTAAGGCGTGAATAATTGTGACGTAAGATGTTGGAAAAATTCCAATAAAGAATTTATTAATGTTTAAGTTATATTGTTTGGTCGTATATTTATTTTGCGTAATAGCAAATGTTTGAAATAAAGAGTGTACGATGCATTTTGTTTTAATGAATCTAAAGTTAGCAAACGAACATTGACATTGTCAAACATTATCGTATTCTTTATTCTGCAAATGACCATGACACTTGCAAAGGTGTTAAAACATCGAAAATTAAAATCTAAAATAAACCGCGATAGAATCAGTAAAAAGTAGCTTTCTTTCAGTATTATTTATTTTCGTTTATTACCAAAATTATATAAGTATAGTCGAATATAAAACCGCCTCCTTTTTAGAAGTCGGTTAAATACCCTTCTTCTGCAGTAGATACTTAACGAATACTGCGGCGATATAAAGGTCAGTGACCACCTACATACGAACCAACACACACATACACACATAGTACATACCACCATCAATCATCAAAACATATCGCCCGAAATCAGTTTTTATTACGACCAGTGAAAACTGAGCGGAGTTTTTCATTAGTTTTCCCGTAGTAAGGGTAGATGGATTGCTTCAATCGGTCTCCACACCGGGCGTTTCTTTAATTTGCACTACACTGCAGGGACAAATGAAAATTCACTGAGAAATTCAGCCAAAAAAATTAAAGATTATACCGCATTTCGTTGTTTTAAATAGGCTCTTGTATTGATCGTATTTTGTCAAATATTGCGATAACCTGCAATTGGTTGTTGGTATCATAAGTCATGATCA
Organism: Autographa pulchrina; assembly: GCA_905475315.1. NCBI lineage: Eukaryota > Metazoa > Arthropoda > Insecta > Lepidoptera > Noctuidae > Autographa > Autographa pulchrina. The sequence continues at coordinate 3,943,658 of FR997769.1, forward strand.
CATTTCGTAGACAAAAATATGGTTCTTCTGTTATACCTTCAACCATTGCCTCGCTGTAGGATATTAGAAGACACTTAGACACAAATTGTCAATTACAAACAAAAAAGAGTTTAAAAATATCGACCTGTATCTAATTAGAAAAAAGCCAGTCATTATACCAAATATAATATTGTGTGTTCATGTGTATCATGTTGTGTGTGTACAGTTATTATTAAAATATACGATTTTGAACAAAATAATCACAAGCTTTGTCTTAAATCTCCAGCCCAAGTAAAGTACCAACAATAACACTTATGAAACTTCACTAGTTTCATTAGTTCTCGCTAGACGAAGCTACGAGATGGATCGCTCCCATTCGTCTCTATATTGGGCATTTTCTTTAATTTTGTCCTGTTTCGCGGTGGCCCACTATTTGTCACTTTATCAAAGTCACCGCCGGCTTAGGCAATCTATTGTTTCATAGAGTAAAGTACCTACCCATATAATTGTTTATTATTTTAACAAATAATATTCGTATTGATTGAAGAAAAAATAAGGAAATACATCTCTATTACATAAGCATCCAAGGTGAAAAATCGAATGAAAATCGGTGTTATAATTTGAGAGCTACGATGCTACTATTAAAGCACTAGTACACCTTTTTATATATTATTATGAAACTAGTAGCTACGTCACACTTTTTTCTAAAATCTAAGTTATTTTCTATACAAACACAAAATTCTACCCAAATTTTCCAGAGTATTTACTCTGAAAAATGACCGTCCCGTTGAAATATTATTATACATACTTGATAAACAATGTACAAGACTAATAATTGCAAATGAACATTTACATACTTCAGTACCTATATCATTGTTTTCAATACAGTCTCTCAACTCAAGCCAAACTATTTACTGAAGGTAAGTTTCTTAGTAATAAAGCTATCAAATAGTAATTATTGTTCTGATATACGCGATACAGTAACAAGTTTAGAAACTTGCTCTTAACTTGTAATTTATTATATGGATATTGAACGTAGTGTAATTGTATTAAAGTTATTTGAAGTAGTCGTTAGTAGTCTTTGAACACCGAAGTTTCGTGTTGCTATGAAGATAACATAACATACCATCACGCCTGTATCCCCGAAGGGTTAGGCAGAGGTGTACCAATGTATACCCACAGTTCGCCGGTATGTTTAGGTCCCATGTAATAGGGGGCGAGCCTATTGCCACTAACCGGGCACAAATCCAAACTCCGACCTGCTACTGAGAATTTCATAGAAAAACCCAATAACACCTTGGTCGACTTGGGAATCGTACCCAAGACCACTAACGTAGCAGTCGCGCTTAGCACCACTAGGCCAACGAGGCAGTTATGCAGATAGTACTGAAATAATATGGGAAGACTTGCAGCGCTATTCTGTATCTTGTAACATGTAATTATTGTCTTGTTTAAATGATATTTCATATTGCGTATTGGCATAATGTCATAAAAGATATAAAGGCAGCAATATTTGTACAATTTTCGCAATTAAATTCTTTCGAATTGCTTATGTCAATACACAATATGTACCGCTGCCTCTTTAACAAGGCAGTTTCGTCGTTTATCGATATTAGTTGTTATTAATGTAATTAAAATTATATAAACCGTGCATTATACAACCCACCCGTTGGGTCGACGACATCGCCAAAGTGGCAGGAAAGGGCTGGATACGATTGGCACGGAACCGCAATACTTGGCGTGCTCATGAAGAGGCCTATAACCGACTATGGGTGACTACAGGCTGAAGAAGAAGAAGAAGAAGAAGAAACCGTGCATTCACTGATAATAATAATTATTCCTAGATAAAATATTTTTATTTTAAAAACTAACCGCTGTTTTATTTATAAAACTAAATGAAATGTTCATACACAGGAAAATTAAATAGTAGGTATCCTGGCATCTCCAAGATCGAAGTATGCCAGGATAATTTATAACGGTGTTATTTCATGCTTAATACTTAGAAATAGTTTAGATATTTGTAATAGTAAAGTTAGTTTAATTTTGTAAAGATAGATTATAAATATGGCCACGATGATTAAATGATATTGGTATGAGAACATGAAGGTAACCAATCATTGTGGTAATGATGAAGATGTAATCTATTCTGACCACAAACCACAATTGTCGTTTGTATATACCTATAAATAATGACACACTATCATCAAAATTTAATGATAACCTAGAACTGCTAATTTAGTTAATTTCTCTTATTTTATTGAAAACCTAAAGTATACCGCTGAGAGAATGCGTTCCTGATAGGCGTCAACAGGAAGCTATACCTAACTTAAATGCGGCGACGAATTAAAATCATTAAAATCTATATTACCTATATCATTATTTTCCCATGCAAATAAAACCAACTGACATCTGTCATGAGCGCGTTCTCTCAGCGGCCGAATCATAGTAACGCTTTGCGGGCGCGGCAGCAACAAAACAAAAGAAGGTGCACTTGCAAAGCAACTTTACATTAAAACAAAAGAGAATCAAAGGAACAAATACTCATTTGTATTGTCGTCTGCAGTAGGTGCAGCCGTCTATGTTACAGTCTTTATGGAAGCGTGTCTTGTTACTATTACAGAATTAATTTTAAAGCTAGGTTAAGTGAAAGGAGCGGCTTGTGGCTAACTACAAGATGTAAGGATTGACCGTTCTTTAAGGATAAGACGCTGACCGCGGTTAGTCCGTGGATGGGTAATAAATCTGTTTACATGTGAGAACCTTCTGCGTCTCAGAAACCACATTTAGCCTCAGTCACAACTGTCATACCTATATGATTTTTCTTCGCATATTTTCTCGACAAGTCCTACTCAAACATAGTTAAAATGACAATAATTTCTACATATTACTAAAGAAAGACAACAATTAACTTCACTTTACAATAATATGATTATACCATTAGTCATTAAGTACCCTTTTGAGCAAGTCAAACACAATTAATTTTGGACTGTTACTAAGTATAAATTGTTTTCTCATAACAATGAAATCAGTACAAAGATGTGATACTCTGTAGGATTTTGTTAGTATGGAAAATACCCAATATAAGCTTCGGATGTATAATGGAATGGAATGAGAATGTCGTGGTGGCCTAGCGGTTCAATGAGCGGATTTTTATGCACGATTGCAGGTTCAAACCCGGGCAAGTACCAATGTAACTTTTCAAGTTATATGTACTTCCTTAATTATGCTCAGACACTTCTGACAAACGGTGAAGAAAAACATCGTGAGGAAACCTGGATTCCAAAATTGGGATCTGAAATCGCCAATCCGCAATTGAGCAACCGTGGTGATCAATGCTCGTGCCTTCTCTATATGGGAAGAGGCCTGTGCCCAGCAGTGGGACGTTTATAGGCTGGTATTATTATTTATAATGGAAACTTACCTAAAATGTGAAATATTTCCATTCGTAATATATTACTTATTAGTTAAGGCTTAAGTTTGTAGTGGGTAAACTTGTATAATTCACGTAATCAATAATTACAAATGTTTGATTAGCGTAATTGAAACTAGACTTCAAAGCGCTGTAGTAAAGATTATTATGTAATAATGTTGCTATGTCAGAACCTTTAAGGATATAGTCGGTTATAACTTTTAAACTATCGCGCTGCATGTTTATACACTTCTCATCAAAAAAATCGAAACACTTTCGTTTTTATTGTTTTTGTCCTAATTTTTTACAAAAGAGAATTAATTCCATGAAAAAAAAAACATTATTGTGTAGCTGGCAGTTTGGTCATTACAGTAAGAAGAAAAAAATCAAAATTCGAAATTAGAATTTCATTTGTTTATCCTATAAATGAAATTAATCACTGTTTTGAGACAAATGTGTATTTAGGGTTGGAGTACGTTTCTCGTTTAAAAACTACAAATTAGCGCTTGTCTTTAAACTTTTTGTTTCTTATTTCATTTTCTGTGACTTTGGGACGTCTGAAAAAACTTTTTTTTCTAAAACATATGGATACTTCGCCCGCAGAAGCCGCCCAAGTGGTGGCATTGCTGGATTCTGGACTTAGTCAGCGTGTTGTGGCTGCAAGATTGCATCTAAGCTTATCATCTGTTCATAGAGTCTACAAACGCTATCGGGAGACTGGTTTGTTCACGCGCCGTTCAGGATCTGGCAGGAATCGGGTCACTTCTGAGCGAGATGATCGATTTATTGTAACAACTTCTTTACGAAATCGACGCCTTAACGCTTTTCAACTGCAGCAGCAGCTACGCGTTGTACGAAGAGTAGCTGTAAGTGACTCTACAATAAGAAGAAGGTTGAAGGAACGCGGATTGGCACCGCATAAGCCAGCGAATGGGCCGAAATTAACTGCAGACCATCGAAGAGCGCGCCTTAACTTTGCACGCGAGCACCTAACTTGGTCATACCTTCAGTGGAGCAAAGTACTGTTTTCTGATGAGTGTAAAATTATGCTGTATGGTAACGACGGAAGGAACAAGGTCTACAGAAGAGATGGAGAACGCTTTGCACAATGCTGCATTGAAGAAAAGGTCAGCTATGGTGGCGGTTCGTGGACGGTTTGGGGAGGAATCAGCGCCGACGGTAAGACAGAACTTGCCTTTGTGTCTGGGCCACGGCTGCCTGCACTAAACTCTCATCGGTACATCGAACAGTGTCTTGAACCTCATGTGATGCCCTATGCACATTTTATTGGCAACGACTTCATATTCATGCACGACAATGCTAGAGCTCACACCGCGGGCGTCGTACGAGATTATCTTACCGAAGTCGGTATCTCCATTATGGTATGGCCAGCAAGAAGCCCGGACATGAATCCCATTGAACATCTATGGGATGAATTAAAGAGACGAATTCGAGCAAGAGATCCAGCCCCAGAAACACTTAGCCAGCTGCAAAATGCAATCCAAGAGGAATGGGATAATATACCACAACATGTGATCGTGACTCTCATCCGATCGATGAAGAACCGTATGGAAGCAGTAATAAGAGCTCGCGGAGGGAATACAAGTTATTAAATAAACGTTTCTTACATTTTTTTTTCATTTACGCGTGTTGTTTTACCCATTTCCTTCATATTCCATACAGGGTAAAAATTACTCATTATACAAAATACGAAACCTATGAAGACTTAATTTGAATTTAGAACATTAACATTAGGATTTAAAAACCTCATACTACTCACTATTAAATGACATTTTACATTTATTCCTAAATATACACATTTTTCTGATAATCCTTATCAAATCATAAACTGCGAGGTGTTTCGATTTTTTTGATGAGAAGTGTAGTAATATTATAGAACGGGGATTAGCGCGTACATGCTTAAATACCTTTAGGGCTTGACGTTTGACCGGGTTACACAGGCCGTGGCCGTCAGTCTGCTTGCAAGTAACTTGTACGCGTTAATCCCCGTTCTATAATATTACGATATAGTCGGTTGTTTAAAAAAAAAAAAACCTTTATTTTTTAAGAAAAGTACATTCACATGTTTTTTTATATTCTAAGCAATGACATCTTTTACAATCATATGGATCTAATTTTGCTAACAAAAATGGTGAATTAAATGAAAGGAAAACCATGAAATCTAAACTTATAAATTAAATGGGTTAAGAAAAATAGCCTTATGATAACATCCAGTACATTCTCTCCAGGTTTGATGGGCCTATTGGTCTAGTGGTTAGTGACCCTGACTGCTATACCGGAGGTCGTGGGTTCGATTCCCACCCAGGACAAATCTTTTGTTCTGTTTATCTATAATATGTATATATTTAGAAATATATAAGTATGTTTATCAGTTGTTTGGTTACCATAACACAAGCTCTGCTTAGCTTGGGATCAGATATCCGTGTGTGAGTTGTCTCCAAAAATATATATGACTGATTAAAAAAGGTGGCAATAAAAGCAACACTCCGTATAAGTGAATATAAGGGCTTCCTAGTAACAAAAAATACAATTACGTCCATGATCCTATGTACGAAAATTACTTCCGAAATCATAGGATAAACAATTTTCACGAAATTGTTTTCCTATACATACCAAACGGTTTTCTCTTAGAAATACAAAACCCTAAAACATTATTTCTTCTATAGTACCTCATTTACCGAATGAACCTGTTCCATGAGGATAATAGGGAACACGAAAAAATTGTGTATGATATTACATAGTGTACCGATATAAAAATTTATTTTTTTCTTGTAAGAATTATAATTGTAGTGCCTTAGGCCAAACAACTGTCATATAGCTAAAGGAGGTATCAACTAACTTCTGCTATTCGATGAAGTATATTTATGTTACCGGTAATTTTATTGGTCATGGTCATCCAAAAAACGAGCATGTTGCTCACCTAATGACCATCTTTCAATATCATCTCAACAGCAATGCCCTTTAGACCTTTGCCTAAATGATCTCGAAAATTACTGCCAAGATTTTAAAAATTAATTAAACAAGTATTGATTACATCACGTAGTACATGACTCTGAACCCAAAGTAAGTAGCTAAAGGACTTGTTAGAGACAGTGATCACAGTGAATGTATCACAGGTTTTCGAAGTTTGAATTTCCCAGCATTTTGAATGGAACGTAAGTGTAGTTGCTTGTTTGTGACGTAAAACGTGATGTGGTACTCCTCCTGGCTTTGACACTTTGATATCGACCTTGCAGTCGTATCATGACACTAAAAGTACTATCATTTCAAACACTAAGTGATCGTTTTTATCAATGATGTTTTAGATAGAGATGACGCATAATGCCAATACTGTAATTTAAAACTCGTTCTGATTACTAACCTTCATTCTGATTAACATATCTGTCACTATGTGAAAGAAACAGGTCATAGTATTAAAGAATGTGCGAGACAGAAGGTGATGGAAATAGGTGAAATTATGGCGATTGCCTGAATTTTAATGCCTCATTTTCGACGCTCTATTGCGGTAGATATAGAGCGTCCTGAATGTCTCGTTTTTGTATACAACATTGTCTTTACGACTATCTCATCCTAGAATTATTTAAGCCTTCGATTACTTTAAGCTACCGATTGCAACTTGTGGTTATTGCATCGTATAAGCCAAATAAAAGTAAAGTGCATCAAATACATATTTCATACGACTCGGTTAGGAATGGAAGGCAGTTTTCAATTTAGTATATCTATGAACATACCGCCTGGTTTTGTTGCGTAGTATTGCACAGATTATACGGCTGTGGTTACATGGGTGTTAGATCTAGATATCTTAAGTAATAAATGAAATATTGTTGATTTAAATACGAGACGGTAATGTCGTGTATATTTGATTACATTATTTTTGGTACGTATATTAAAATTGTCGCAATTCGTTTTTGCTTTGTTCATTGGCTTTAAACATTTTATACAACATTTTTGCTGAATTCCCTATCGATAAATATCTGTCAATTGACATCGGTTTGAAATGTTAAGCACGCTTATGCTATTATCGACATTTTTTACTCAATTCCTGAAATTTTTTTATTTAAAACGTATTGATAATACAGACTAACATATTGTAAGAATTCTTATCCTATTGAATATTGCATAGATTACCCTCAAAAAATGTCTTTCCTTCCCAGTTTTCTTGTGACACATCTGGGACGAGGAAAGGTCGCAAAAAACGGCCCAGCAACGCTTATCTGTCGGTTGCAAGATGGAGTTGTTTGAGTTAAATAAAATATCTTGGAGAAAGGGCAATGACCTGTCCGAGGGAGTCTTAACTTTGGGTGTTAAGAGTAACATTAGATATCTTTTCATTAAGGTTAAGTAAACATTTTAAGCTATAAATTGCCTAATTTGCAGCAGTAAATTTTCCTGTTTATTCTATTATCAACTTTTTTATCAGAGCTATTTATAGAGATCAATAGTAGTAGTTATATAATAACCTTGGTCGCCATTTTTCATTACCTAATTCAAAAATTACTACGCAATAATCCTCTCTCTACTTTATTTTTTAAATCGTTTGTCCAGACAATCATTCAAATGTGCGTAAACAAAAAACACAAAACAATACAAAAAACCGTTTTATTTCGAATAAATATTCATTCAAAAGTTTTATTCTGTGTGGGAATCCAATTAATTTGTTCGTTACCAACGTTGTGTCCCAGCCTTACTGCGTTCCCACTGAACTTATTGATGGACCAGGATTACCGATATGAAACTTGGTTGAATCGTCGAATGGAGTCGTTACATGTATCGCTGTAGCTCGGATTTGAACGGTTTTGAAGTATTTTTGGGTTATTTTTTTATAATTATGATTTTTTGGAGCGAAAGGCGAAGAACCGGGAGTTGATACTATAAATATACAGGGTGTTAAGAAACCCCTGTCCGACCCGAAAGGTTGATATAGGGTTCACAATCACATGCCCAAATAAAATATCAAATTTGGAAAATTCATGATAGAAACAATAATAATGGATTTTGAAATGACCATTTTTTGCCCCGAAATTCCCTAAATTTGAGATTAAAACAAAAACTACTACACCAATGTCGTCAGTATTTTTGGGGGCATTTTGTTTGGTAATTAGGTAGCATCTGTGACGACGCCGACTCTCTTTCTCAACATTTGATAAAAAATTTAATGTTAGGTTATAATTTTATTTTTATTTTTTCCAATTTTTTTCCACATTTTTGTAATCAGATATCGATACCTAATAACACCTTCACGGGTCGGACAGGGGTTTCTTAACAACCTGTATAAAAAAAAATTAATAAAAAAGGCTGTAGCTGATAATCATGATGTAAGTACAATTGTGAATCAGCGTCTAAATAAATAAATAATACAGGTATATTGCTTGCTATTTTACGTAAATATATATTACCTAACAAAAAAAAACTGCCCCAACTATATGCTGCAACTGAAAATAATTTATATAGTTTTTATTTATTACACAAAAAATATGGCAAAAAATGTAATGATTCTTTTTTCACGATTTTCTATAATTGTAAAGCATTTTTGATAATTTGGCAAAACATGCGAAAAACAACCTTTCAAGTTAGAAAAGCCAATTTAAAAACATAATTCATCATCATCCCAAGCATTATACTTTAGAACTAGATAACAACATAAAAAGTCTCCAACCAGTAACTTAGCATGAAACTGTAAAACCTTCCGATGACGTCATCAATTATGTCGGTTCAGTCAGGCTGTTTAAAACTTTGACTTGCCGTCTTTTATTTGAACTGTTTTATGACTTTTCTTGTAAAAATAGGCGTTAATAAATTAAAACGATATTAAACTATAACATAACACAACATACCATCACGCCTGTATCCCAGCAGGGTTTGGCAGAGGTACCAATGTACACCCACAGTTCGCCGGTATGTTTAGGTCCCATGTAATAGGGGGCGAGCCTATCGCCACTAACCGGGCACAAATCCAAACTTCGACCTGCTACTGAGAATTTCATAGAAAACCCAATAACACCTTGGTCGACTTGTGAATCGAACCCAATACCTCTAGCGTAGCAGTCGCGCTTAGACCCACTAGGCTAACGAGGCAGTTTTATATTATATTGAACTAGAGAGTCTTGAAAGGATTGATAAATTCATGATAATGGGGTAGATGACCAGTGTATGTTATTATGTTATTCATGACCATCAGTTAGATTATTAAAAACATATTAGTCAGTTATTTTTTCTTATTTGACATACCTGAAAACTCACGCCGATACATTGATTAGAAATGTCGCATATAGTCACAATCTCGTGCAATACATTAGCTCCCATTCCTAAACTTCGATAACTGTATCAACTTGATATTTTCTTAAATGCCGAAAAAGTAAATAATCTAATTACTCCGTCAGTAAAAAATATATAAGCCACGTAGTTTCTGGGCAAAGAACTGGAAAATCATACTTCTCGAAAAAGCCTACAGAAGCCATCTTCTCTTTCTCCTTCTAACTCATAAAACCCCGAATCCTATCGCATAAAGATAAAGGTTCTGTGATTGTGTATTGTGCGTGTCCCAGTTGCTGGGGTCGCCACAGTTCCGGGTACAAACGGAAGGGGAGATGCGGTTTGTATTCAAAATAATTCAGGTTAAATTAGGACTTTTAGTGTTCACGACTTTTGGTAAATGTGTGTTTAATAAAATATAGACAGGTAGTGAAACTGAAAACGGTATTTCTTGTAGTTTAAAATAGGTTGAGAAACTGATATTGTTAAATGAAAAGATATTGTTGTGACGGGCCTGTTGGTCTAGTGGTTAGTGACCCTGACAGCTATACCGGAGGTCGTGGGTTCGATTCCCGCCCAGGACAAATGTTGTGTGATGAGCATGATCATTTGTTCTGGTGTCTGGGTGTAATTTATCTATAATATGTATGTATTTAGAAATATATAAGTAAGTTTATCAGTTGTCTGGTTACCATAACACAAGCTCTGCTTAGCTTGGGATCAGATAACCGTGTGTGAGTTGTCCCAGGATATTATTATAGTTTATAGTTTAAAGAAGTGTTAGTATATAATTCAATTTACTTATATTTTCGTTCATGATACACAAACCAAACTCGGCTCGTTTTACAAATATAAAACATTATGAAGCAAAAGTTTTAATGTTGAAAACCTTAGACAAACAAAGAAACTAGATTTATTTTAGGTGTATAAGTAAAAATAACTTAGGAACTCTAATATCTTAATTGCCACCAAATTATTACAAAGTGCCCAATTAATTAAAATAGTACGAAACTAAATTAACTTAACTGAAAGTTTATGAGTAATATTTGGTGAAGACTTAGATTACATATAGAAGATTTTTAAAATAATTAGGGTCTGGAAAGAACTGATGTAGAATATAGGTAATTTGCATAACTATTAGATAAAATATCTGGTACGTTATTTTAACATTTTGAAATTCATACAATTTTTAGTAATATTATAGAACGGGGATTAGCGCGTACATGCTTAAATACCTTTAGGGCTTGTTGTCGACCGGGTTACACAGGCCGTGGCCGTGGGAAGCAGTCTGCTTGCGACCACGGCCTGTGTAACCCGCTAAAGGTATTTAAGCATGTACGCGCTAATCCCCGTTCTATAATATTACTATAAACATGCAGCGCGATAGTTTAAAAGTTCATACAATTTTTTTATTTTTTTTTACGTTTTTATATGTGTGGGTGAATTTTGATATGAGAATAACACATCAAAATACATATAAAAAATTATAGTTATATTAAAAATTGCATTCATCTTCAGGAAAACCATTTTCCAATAGGTATATTTAACCACTTTTCGATGAACTATCCAAACCGATTCGACCCATCGGATCGGATCGTATAAAAGTTGTACATTAAACGGTGTATTATTTCCATTTAAACTAAAATTGCACAGTCCTTTCCTTTTCACGTCAGCTTAAAATTAAATGTTCCGCCATTATTAAAACGATTTACTTTAATGGATTAAAAATTGTGAATCAAATCATTCAAGTTGTGGTCTGCAAAAGGTAGTATATAGTCGAAGGTAGGGAACTTCAGAAAATATGGATGTGATACCAACATGCACATGACAAAAATCCATTTCATAGTCAGTGAAAAGTAAAACAAAGAACACCTCTGAAATTTTGTCAGCCTTTTGTTTGCATGACCACTTACTTTGAAATACACGCCACTATTAGCAAAAATGTTCCTCTACAAAAGGTTGAAGAAATATATATAAAGACTAGCTGTACCCGGCATGTAATGGCATGCGTTGCAATGCAATTTTTTCTACCTAGCACCTGCCTACTACCTACCTACTACCAGTTAGGGGTATGAAAAATAGATAGTAGCCGATTCTCAGACCTACTGAATAATTATGCATATAAAATTTCATAAAAATCGGTGAAGCCGTTTCGGAGGAGTATGGTAACTAACATTGTGACACGAGAATTTTATATATAAGAAGAAGATAATAAATATATAAATATTTTTTTTTAAATGCTTAAGAGTGTACATAGTAAAATATTATGTATCGCTATAAAATTTAAAGTAAATTGCTTCCTAAGCAATTTTCATTCAACCACCGTAATACCATTTTTCTTATACGACACATAAATCCATTTTAGTCTAAGAGGATGTTGTAAATCAGTGGACGACAGCCCGTAAAGTGAGACCTGCATTTATTGAGATAACGGGAACGTTAGGACTGGCGTGTCATTAGGAATTCTTACTAGTAGTAAAAGAGGACCTACAATGCTGCAACACTTACATTAAGAAAAAGAGAAGAAACCTACAATATATCTATACTATCATTAGGAAAAATGTCTAACCTCCTTGATACAGTAAACGGTTAAATGAAGAGTGGGGTAGGTTATGTATGAATCTGTCTATTTAGCTTTTTGTGACCAGGATTCAAATAGTTACTGACGAAGATTAGGTAACGAGTCAAATATTGCATTGATTTTATTCTGAAATAATTGTCAGATTTCTGAGTACATTTTAACATAATTATATATTTTTAAGGCAGATTTTTAATGTATAAATATACAATAGACTTTGTATTATTTTACAGCAAAGTTCACATTTACATTTGCGCACAGAATCTTTAAAAAGCACATAACGCCTTCAATAAACATGTAGTTTGATACTGGGTATATTTTTTTATCTATTTCTAATACGAACTCTAGTATCTGCAATATTACTTCCCGAATGGAAATTCACTTTCACTTCAAAATAACATTATAAAATCTTGAAAAAAGTATGTATTTTTTTTTTAATCTAATTGAAGAAAAAAAAATTACTGAAAAAACGTATATTTCGTATCAAACATCTCAACTAAAGCATTTTTCGTTTTGACTTCTGTTCTTTGATAAACTCGTCGTCTGCTATATGGAAGGGTGTGCCGTAGGAATCGAAGTACCGTCTCACTGGTCTGTCGCCCTTATTCTGCAGGAAGACTAGGGTCTCCAGTAACTGGATAAGATCAGCTGTTTTTGAGCTGTGGTAAAAAAAAACGGAGTTAAAATTTTCAGGTAATTGTTTTTTTTTTATTTTGATGAGTAAAACATTTTTTTTTATTTACAACGTTTGCAGTAGGTACATTGTTTTTAAATTAAATACTAAATTCGTATGCAGGCAAGCCATATGACGTTTATGTATCGGAATAAATAAGTACATAGCCTTTTTTTCCATTTTTATATTTATTTCTAGGATTTAGTGTATACAATTGATTCTCATTAGTCAAATACTTGTCAATAAAGCTGGCGATCCAAGCTTCGAGGTCTAGGTCAGCAGAACGCTGAAAAAACTACATACGACGAAGTAAAATAAGTCGTTGAATAATTTAAATTTCTAAAAACACTTTTTTAAAGGTACTTTAAACTTCAGCGCCATGTGTGTTAATTAACAATTGTGTCAAACTCGGTTAAATAAAATTAAAAAGTTTGTCGGTAGTTTGCTTTTGGGGACGTTAAAAAAAATGGCAAAATTAAAAAGTTTTAATTGCCTATTCGGAGCCGGCTACGCTAAAAGCTTGGCTCTTACATTTACGCACATGGAATTTGATTAATTCATATGTATTTTCAGTGTTTGACATAACAATACAGAATTTTACTATATAATAAAAAAAATCGCGATTCAGTTTACAGACTGGGATCATTACGTCAAATGAAAAAGGTGCCATTTTAAATTTGATCAGTATGTACCAAAAATATGCACCTAGAGACTCCATCGCTCCATCGCATCATTTTGGAAATTGATCCACAACTAAAAATCCAAACGTGGTTACCTTGTATAATAAACTGACCTTATCATAACTGTATCCATATCCTCGAAAAACATTACTTTTTCATCCGAATCTGAGTTTACAGTTTGCATGCAGATCTGAAAACAGTTTTATTCACTTGTTAATAAGAACTACCTTTATATTTCTTGAGATAATAAACTAAACAAAACATGTGACATCATCATGCTTTCGAAAATGATTTAGTAATCGACAAGTAACTATTGACTAAATTGAAACAAAACATGAATTTGTTGAATCGGTTTATCAATGTAACTTCTTCTTAGCGTATCGATCAGTGGCTATTTTCATCGTGGCTAGATTTTTGTGGACCAGTACTCAGCCACGCGGACAGAATAATCAGTAGCGTTGTACCGGTCCTCGCGTGTACAGGTGGTGGGACTCGCTGGGCAGCTCAACAAATGGCTATAATTGAACTGATCATGTTAAATTAATTGTAGTTTTTTTTTTAATTTCCAATTTTAAAGGAGCATTATTGAAATAAAAAAAGACGACACAAATGATGTAACAGAAAACTTAACTTCCGTCAAGAATCCTTTACGAATAGATCCTATTAAAAAAAGACGCAATACCTAAAGCACCTTTCAGGAACTAAAAACAACACTAAAACTGGTATCTTTCAGACTAAATGTAACAAATGTAAATATAACGTATAAACAAACGACAAAGGCGACATTTGGCTCCCGGTTAAATATCATTCAAATGCCAAAAACGGAAGCTTCGTTCGCCGAAAGTATACCACATTTAATTCCCTCTCAGTTCATTGCTTTCTAAAAACACGTGTGTATTTTCGACAACAAAGGGAGCTGATAAAGTGAAAAAAAAAGGTTAAAAGGAAAAACACATAAAGGAGTTTACATATTTAATGCAATCAGTATAGGATGCTTCTTAAAAGCGTTGCCAGAAAATGCCACAATCATGTCTGATATCTTTAGGTAACCATTTAAGCAGGTACACCTTACCTTATTACAGGAATAATAAAAGAGATAACAAGTTCTTATAGAGACTTATCGCTACATCGCAGTGAATGTTGCAGAGAATGGGAAAGACTGATATGCAATCTAGATACACGATGTTATTATGAAGTTCAGCTGAAAAACAAATCATTACTTAAGGGATAGAAAAAGTTGAAAACGCTTCAACGAAAGATGGAATTCCTTAAAAATAATAATAAAGACTAGAGGGACAATTTATCAAAAATTGTTCATAACTTTTAAAATAATGAGCCGATCTGCATAAATTAACTAAGAATCTAAACTTTTAAACTATCGCGCTGCATGTTTATAGTAATATAATTCACGGGAATAAGCGCGTACATGCATAAATACCTTTTTTGGGGCTTGACGTTTCGACCGGGTTACACCGGCCGTGGTCGCAAGCAGACTGAAGCCCCAAAAAAGGTATTTATGCATGTACGCGCTTATTCCCGTGAATTATATTACTATAACTAAGAATCATCTCAATCAAGAAAGCCTTCAAACAAAAAAACTACTTCGTAATCGGTCCCCACGTTTAGGAGGTATACGATGCCACGTATACACAGAATAACATAGACACACAGACACACAGACCAACACTTGAAACTTATAACACCCCACTTTTTAAATATATTGTTAAAAATATAAAGTGTGCTTCAAGAAGATATAGCCATAATGATTCTAGATACCTGCCATAATAGGTAGGTACTTCAATGTCAGTATCTAGGCTTTTAGGCCTTGAAGTGGCAATGAAGGACTGAGTACTTTGCCTCAGATTGGCACACATTTAGATAATGTTAAACGATAGTGCTTTAGGATACCTTATGAACTGAAACGCGACAAATAGGCAAGTGTAGACAGCCATTACTGTTTGATCACACCTTTATCCATTTATTAACCTCGAACCCAACCTGATTATATTATAAATATATATGATCTAAGGTATTAAATGATTCAAAACTAATTTAAGCACAAAGTGACGACAATGTGGACTCCACAAAACATCAAAAGACCTCGTGGCCGGCCCAGAAGGAGATGGCAGGACGAACTTGACTCCTTTTCAGCATTATGGACAACAATAGCTCAAGACCGGGAGATTTGGAAGAAAGAAAGGGAGGATTCTGCCTTGCAGTGGGACGATAATGGCTGGAAATAATAATAATAAATGAAAATAATTTAAGCACATGCCAAAAGACTTTGTTGTACTTTTAATCTCTTAACTAGAAACCTAGGATTAATCCGTAAATCCAGACTTTGGAATTACCAGTACCTAGGTTTTATACATTTTAATTATAATAGGGTATATTTGTGGTACGTAGTTCTCATGAAATAAATAGTATCATTATGTTTAGTGGTAGTTCAAAGATAAACTGACTGGAACCAGCCAAAGATCAACACCACCACGACCACCAACCCAACCAGCAGCAGGGTCAGATTATGCCCAATGACCTTTAATGACAATGGGACTTTCAATGTATTTATTAATTTGACGACCTCCGTGGTCGAGTGGCGTACGCACTGGTTTTCAAGGTGTCGCCAGCTCTGAGGTCCTGGGTTTGATCCCCGGTCCGGTCAATGTAGAAAAAAAAACACTTTTCTACATTGTCCCGGGTCTGGGTGTTTGTAGTACCTTCGTTGTTTCTGAATTCCATAACACAAGTGCTTTAACAACTTACTTTGGGTTCAGAGCAATGTATGTGATGTTGTCCGCATTTATTATTATTATTATTATAATTTCTTAGTAACAAGGATTATTGGTTAAAGGTAACAAGAGGGCACCGACTCCCGTGTAATAATGTGATGAACCTGGACTAATAATTGTTGACAAAAAATGGGCGATTATAATGGCGTTCTCGACATTTATTTTTCTCTTATCTTTTCTCATACATTGTGGCAAAACTGGTTTAAGATAAAATTGATAAAAATACAGTGGAACATATAACCTCCTCTTCTAAAAAGTCGGTTAATGACAAATAGGAACTTGTATCTACACTATGAGATTTTTAGCACTTGTGTCTACCGTGTGAAATAACAATACTTTTCATGTCTAGATATAATGGATGCTAAATAATGATTATAAGAAATAAAGGAAACAAAAATATGACAAAAATCTTTACGGTCTGAATTTTCCCAACACGACCAAATCGGATATATATTATGTTTAAAACCTATGTAAAAACAGACGTTGCTGAGACCTGAAATGTTTACAAACATAACATACCATCACGCCTGTATCCCCGAAGGGTTAGGTAGAGGTGTACCAATGTACACCCACAGTTCGCCGGTATGTTTAGGTCCCATGTAATAGGGGGCGAGCCTATTGCCACTAACCGGGCACAAATCCAAACTCCGACCTGCTACTGAGAATTTCATAGAAAAACCCAATAACACCTTGGTCGACTTGGGAATCAAACCCAAGACCTCTAGCGTAGCAGTCACGCTTAGTGTTTACAAACATATACCTTAAAATAACATTTTAACTTAATAAATAAAACAAATTTCGTTACCACCACAAAAATTACAGCACTTTGCACCGCACGTAATATTT
Source organism: Autographa pulchrina (assembly GCA_905475315.1). NCBI lineage: Eukaryota > Metazoa > Arthropoda > Insecta > Lepidoptera > Noctuidae > Autographa > Autographa pulchrina. The sequence goes on from FR997769.1 coordinate 3,960,885, forward strand.
TGATATTCATTTTTATGTCAATATAAAATTATTCCGATTTTATATCGGCGATTTATTTTTAACGTTTTATGTGCATGACTTTTATGTAAATGCATATTGTGTATTTTATTGTATGGAAGCGGTAAATGTATTGTTTTGGTTCCTTGGACTGTAGCTGTTACTTTGAATAAGTTTTGAATTTAGTTTTATTCATCAATGAGATTTTTCTTTAAAAAATAAATAATATAAATATAAATCAAATAGTGTAAATTTATATTACTCGGTTCCAAATTGTTTAGGTTTAAGTTCTTTTTCTTTGTCTCTGTCTTGTACTTAACTGTGTGCATTTGTGGCGTGTGCCAATAAACGTTTTTTTTTCTTTCCAAATACCTTTTGCTTAGTTTCTTAGCGTTGCGTTGTTTTAAGTAGAATAAAAAATACCTTGCTCAAGAAGTAGGCTGTTAAATGCACAACGACTTATTAAAATGATTAAATTTAATCAAACATTTTCTTTAGCATTGTAACCCACTGTGCAAGAAAACCCACATTTATAAAAATAATTATGACAAGGTTTTTGTCATTTGTCAAGACTTAAATGAACTTATGTTCTCAGACATGTTATATATATAGGCACATGGTTATCATCATCGTTCATTGCGATCGCCGAGCTATCGTGGGCAGGCGGGCGAGGAGAATTAAGAACAGCGACACTCCACCGAACACGTCTTGCTTCAATGCGGAGCCACCAGATTCCTCTTCATCCGACGGCTGCGAGCAAAAGATCCCGGAGTTGCGTCAGTGTCAAGAAACGTCCACCCGCTTGTCATATTTCAACTGTTCCTTTTCACGTTTCTTAAAACAAAAAATATCGAAGTGCCGATACATAAATAGAACAAAATACTTAAAACTACTTTCAAATTATTTTTAGATCCTACAAATATTTTTGTAACAAAAACATATTTTGAAAAGTAAATAGTGTGACTCTTATTTACATAACAAATACAAGCAAATAAAAAATAAAATGAGTTTTGCAAAGCATATTAAACCCCTTGGAATTGAGCGGATCCCTAAAAACGTGATGACAGCTTTATCCCCCGGATTGGTGCATCTAGTTTGCAAACTAAGCTATACCAGATGACTATTTCATAGGTATTATGTAACACTGTGATGAGACCTGGTTTTCATAATTATAATCTAAGATCCTTAGAAACAAATATGGTATGCTCCTTACTTTTCTGTTCCATTTTTCCGTTAATTTATAAACGGGGAAAATTTATGTAGGTAATAATAATAATAATATTCCGGGACAACTCACACACGGTTATCTGATCCCAAGCTAAGCAGAGCTTGTGTTATGGTAACCAGACAACTGATAAACATACTTATATATTTCTAAATACATACATATTATAGATAAATTACACCCAGACAACCAGAACAAATGATCGTGCTCATCACACAAACATTTGTCCTGGGTGGGAATCGAACCCACGACCTCCGGTATAGCAGTCAGGGTCACTAACCACTAGACCAACAGGCCCGTCAAATATATAAGGTATCTAATAATATTTTGTAAGTTTTAATAGCTAGTTTTAAAAGTCTATGTGAACCATTACCGCATGTACTATGTCTACAATGCCAAGATTTTGGATGCGTTAAAAGACCTTTTCAGATTCAATGCGAAATTGATGCAAAATTACGTTTTCGGCATAAAACCTTCAAAAAGTTTTAATTTTAAGTGGAAATTATTCAGAAATTTAACACTTTCAAGCACTTCTTTAACGGATTAATGCATTTCGAAAACGTATCTCTTATTAAAAATATTTTTGCTCAGTATTTTCTCTTTTGAAATCATTTTGCCATTTTTTGCGGCATTTCATAGGAATCTAGACGGCGGGATTTCATAATGCGTTGCATTTTCTGTACTGAGAACGAGGGGTCATTAAAATCTGCTGGGGCGAGATAATGATAATTAGAGACGTGCTAAATCCGAGCGTTAGTCGAGTAAACTTACTCGATTTCTTAGAATAGATCTCTTTGAAACAAAGTCATGATAATTTCATTGGCTTTGGAGGTTTTTGTTAAGTTTATTTACAAATGTCGTTGCAACTTCTTTATTAAAAGTAAACACTTTTAATACTAAAATAGGTTAATTGTTTGATCCTGTTTCAAAATAGACTCAATTAAAGAACAATAATTAATATTGTACACGATAGTATTCAACTTTTACGTACTCAGTTTTTCATCTAAAATTAATTAAAAGTTACCAAACAATTAACCAACCAAAATCGAATACTCAGAAACCTCTCGATTATTTTTCGTTCTATTTAGTAATTGACTAAAACTAAACTGAAGTAACATCCCTAGCCATAATGATCACGGCAGACGTTCCCCGTGTAATTGATATATAACGAATTTTAAATTATAATGGCGTTGCCGAGACCTTTAACACCATTATGAGTTCGAGTAACAAATTGCGTCTTTAACATAACTGTTTGAATTTTATCGACTACGAATTGAAAATTGTTTTCATAATATTATTAATGGGAACTTTTAAGGCTGCCAATAGTCTTGTAATTGAGAAGGACTTCAGTACTTTATATAATTATTATCTACCATAAATTATCTTGAAAAAATTTCTGTCTGAACTGTTTAAACTGTAGAATAATTAAACAAAATAATAATAATATCCTGGGACAACTCACACACGGTTATCTGATCCCAAGCTAAGCAGAGCTTGTGTTATGGTAACCAGACAACTGATAAACTTACTTATATATTTCTAAATACATACATATTATAGATAAATTACACCCAGACACCAGAACAAATGATCATGCTCATCACACAACATTTGTCCTGGGCGGGAATCGAACACACGACCTCCGGTATAGCAGTCAGGGTCACTAACCACTAGACCAACAGGCACGTCATAAATATTATCTATTTCCAAACAAATAAGGAAATCTTGCCGTGTGGTATCCGGCTTAGAATTGACCACCCCCATTCCTCCCGTGGGTGTCGTAAGAGGCGACTAAGGGAAAAATCTAGAAGATGGGCAGCAGCGTCTTCTGTAACTTGACCACCAATACTGCGATCCCCAAGCCGCCTGCCAAGCGTGGGGATTATGGCAACCCCCCCCCCCCCATAATGACAGACACAACGGCGCGACGGCCCCCAGTACCCGGCAGCTCCTCTATCCCTGGCTATGGTAGCGGGCCAGGTAACGGAGGAGCAGGGGGTGCTAAGAATCCCCGGTGGATTTCGCGCTACCACTCCCACCGGACTTTGGCCCTGGCAACGCACAACGTCCGCACGCTCCGGACTGACGAGAAGATTGTCGAGCTGGAGGAAGAATTGAGCAGGTTGCGTTGGGACATCATGGGATTATCTGAAATCCGACGAGAGGGGCAGGATACGATAATCCTAGATTCCGGCAACATGCTCTTCTTCCGGGAAGGAGACCGAAAATCCCAGGGTGGTGTTGGGTTCCTCGTCCGTAAGTCTCTCATTAACAACGTGATAAAAGTCGATAGTGTGTCAAGCAGGGTAGCGTACCTGATACTCAGAATCACCGATCGGTATTCGTTGAAGGTCATCCAGGTATATGCGCCGACCTCGACACACCCCGACGATGAAGTAGAGGCTATGTATGAGGAGATCTCCGAAGCCATACATACCTCCGAATCTTACTTCACCGTTGTTATGGGAGACTTCAACGCTAAGGTGGGCACTCGGAATGGCGATGAGTTGAGAGTAGGGTCGTTTGGATATGGGCAGCGGAACCAGAGGGGCCAGCGGCTGGTCGACTTTATGGAGAGGGAGGAACTCTATTTGATGAACTCCTTCTTCCAGAAGCGACCATCCAGGAAGTGGACGTGGATAAGCCCCGATGGTTCAACCAAAAATGAGATCGACTTCGTCATGACAACCAAGAAGCGTATATTCAGTGATGTCTCTGTGATCGGGAAGGTGAAAACCGGTAGCGATCATCGCATTGTCAGAGGCACACTGAATATCAATGTTAAGCTTGAACGGTCTCGTCTGATGAAGTCCACGCTCCGTCCAGGTCCTGCCCAAATCCAGAATCCCGAAACCTTTCAACTCGAACTGCGTAATCGTTTCCAGTGCCTAGCCGAATGCGAAACAGCGGACGAGATAAACAGCGGGTTGGTGGAAGCTGTCCAAGCAGTGGGGTCCCAGTTCTTTAGGACCCCACGCCGAAGAAAGCCTCAGAAGCTCTCCAATAAAACCATTAAACTAATGGAAGCCCGGAATGAGATGAGACTGCAATCTTCAGCTGATATGTCGGAATACGGCCATCTCAATAGGCAAATTTCTAACTCCACGCGTCACGACCTGCGTTCCTTTAATACTGCCCGTATAAAGGACGCAATTGAGCGGAACCAGGGCTCCAAAGTGTTCGCGAGAAATTTCTCTATTGGGAAAAGCCAAATGACGAAGCTGAAGATCGACGATGGCAGTATCATCTCATCGAAACCGGAGATATTGAGAGAGCTCGAGAGGTTTTACGGACAGCTGTACACTTCGACACGGAAACCCGTTGTCAGTGTGGCTCAGGACTCTAGAGCCAAACTGACCCGGCACTATACTGAGGACATCCCAGACATCAGCCTGTACGAGATTAGAGTGGCTCTGAAACAGCTTAAAAACAACAAGGCGCCGGGTGATGACGGAATTACAACGGAGCTTCTGAGAGCGGGTGGAAAACCGGTACTGTTAGTCCTCCAGAGGCTATTCAATTCCGTCATACTCAAGGGTACTACGCCAGAAGCATGGCACAGGAGTGTGGTGGTGCTCTTCTTCAAAAAAGGCGACAATACCTTGTTGAAGAATTATAGACCCATCTCGCTCCTGAGCCATGTGTATAAGTTGTTTTCGAGGATCATTACGAACCGTCTCGAACGCAGGCTTGATGACTTCCAGCCTCCCGAACAAGCTGGCTTCCGAAAAGGCTTTAGCACCATAGACCACATTCACACGCTCCGCCAGATTATACAGAAGACCGAGGAGTATAATCGGCCACTGTGTCTAGCGTTTGTGGACTATGAAAAAGCCTTCGATTCAATCGAAACCTGGGCTGTATTGCAGTCCCTCCAGCGATGTCATATCGACTATAGGTATATCGAGGTGTTGAAGTGTTTGTATAGTAACGCCACCATGTCGATCCGGTTACGGGACGAGAGCACGAAACCAATCCAACTGCAGCGTGGTGTGAGACAGGGAGACGTTATTTCTCCGAAACTGTTCACAAATGCGTTGGAGGACGTCTTCAAGCTCTTGGACTGGAACGGGTTCGGCATCAATGTCAATGGCGAATACATCACTCACCTTCGTTTTGCCGATGATATAGTGATCATGGCGGAGTCGCTGGAGGGGCTCAATACTATGCTCAGCGACCTCAGTATCGTTTCCCAACAGGTGGGTCTTAAAATGAACATGGACAAGACGAAGATCATGTCCAATGTCCATGTCGCACCCCTACCGGTTGTTGTTGGGAATGATACTCTCGAAGTTGTTGACCACTACGTCTATCTTGGACAAATAGTTCAATTAGGCCGGTCCAACTTCGACAAAGAGGTCGCCCGAAGAATCCAACTCGGATGGGCAGCGTTCGGGAAACTACGCGACATCTTTTCGTCCAAAATTCCGCAGTGTCTGAAGACGCAGGTCTTTGACCAGTGTGTGTTGCCAGTGATGACATATGGCTCTGAGACGTGGTCGCTAACGGTTGGCCTTTTGGAGAGGCTCAGAGTCACTCAACGAGCTATGGAGAGAGCTATGCTCGGGGTTTCTTTGCGCGACAGGATCCGGAATACGGAAATTCGCCAAAGAACTAGAGTTACCGACATAGCTCGAAGAATATGCAAGTTGAAGTGGCAATGGGCAGGCCATATCGCTCGAAGAACCGATAACCGCTGGGGAAGAAAGGTTCTCGAGTGGCGACCACGAACCGGAAGACGCAGCGTTGGCAGGCCTCCCACCAGGTGGACCGACGATATCGTCAAAGTTGCGGGCACCCGGTGGATGCAATTGGCGAGTTGTCGTTCATTGTGGCGTTCTAGGGGGGAGGCCTTTGTTCAGCAGTGGACGTCTTCCGGCTGATGATGATGATGATGATGAAGGAAATCTGGATTTTCAAGGTCTTCCAAAGCCATTATAGGACGAAGATCTCGCGGGATGTTTCAGTCAGTGCAAGTAAGACATGTCTCTACGTCGTTCCTTCGCCGTGGATTTAATTAATTAGATCCTTACCCTATGGATTAAACGATATATGTACCTTTTATTTTTTTTGTGTTACGAGGTAGAGTAATGTGTAGTTCATCTATGACGGGCCTGTTGGTCTAGTGGTTAGTGACCCTGACTGCTATACCGGAGGTCGTGGGTTCGATTCCCGCCCAGGACAATCATCAAAAAGATCATATTTTGTTCTGGTGTCTGGGTGTAATTTATCTATAATATGTATGTATTTAGAAATATATAAGTAAGTTTATCAGTTGTCTGCTTACCATAACACAAGCGCTGCTTAGCTTGGGATCAGATAACCGTGTGTGAGTTGTCCCAGGATTTTATTATTATTATTATTATTATCTATTTATAGTATGCTCAAAACGGCACAGCGACATGTGCTAAACAAAATTCATTCAAATTTCATTCAGTATTCCTCAGACTTTACATACTCGTACGTGAATATAGTTAGCAAGTTTGACACAAGTTCTGAACAGTTCCCTAAGTGTGAGCACCTACATTAATCAAAAATGATGTATGGGTTCTTGGTACCAATATGACAGTCAAAGCTTCGTTGGAGGGGAATTGATTTGTGTCAAATGTTTGTGAACGATAAGTTTAGGAAACGACAGGGAGGGTTAAAAAATCGGGTAAGTGTAAGTCGGACTCGTGCTTGAAGGGTTTTGTACCATACTACAATATTTATAATTTATTTTTAATTTATTTATTTTATGTCATAACGACAACATAAATACAACTTAGTAAAAATAACAACTGTATGCCTATTGCAGTTCATAAGATAGAACCCGCTATCAAACATACGAACAACGGTAGCATAAAAATAGTAATATACTACCTTTGGCACTCTTTGAGTACGGAACCCTAAAAAGAGTTTGAGACTTCGTATTACTTACAAATACCATTTTTTTGTTTTTCTTTATTGCATAGTGGCTTTTCAAATTGTATACTTCTATACAACTGTAATATAACCATGAAACTAATGAAAGTTATTAGTATCATACTTAATTACTTATTATATTAACTTGGGCTTTAAATATTGACCTACAATTATGAAACTATTTTCTTCTTCTTTACAAATCCTGCTGTAACCTATACTTTTTAGAACATTTGAAATCACTCAAATAGTGTTATCAAACTTAAATGTACGTAAATATTACCTACCTATATGCCAATAATAATAACATTATAACCATAAGTAGCCATCTCAAATGATCGTGATAGCGCGACGAAACCACAATTGCATAATAAACGAAGCTTAGAACTTGAGCTCAGTTCGCTAACTTGTAATAATACTCGCCAAGTTTAGACATAGATTTATCGATGTAACGCACTTCCAAAAGAACGTATACTAATGAAATGCAAACTTTATGTGTTTAGCACAGCTGATGCATCGCCTTGTGTTTATGTGTGCAATATATTGTTTGCACAAGGATTATGACATCGCCGTCGAGGTCGTCCGCGGCGAAGGTAGTGTGATGATCTAGTCAGTTATGCGGGACGCACGTGGCCAGATAAGACAGACAGGTTTGGAGGACAGAGGGAGAGGCCTTTGCCCAGTAGTAGGATCTGATGTAGGCTAAAAAAAAAGGATTCTGAAAACTAGAAGTTGTAATTCAGCTAAGAAAACATCGGTTTGTTTAATTGTATATTGAGTTCAGGTTCTCAAACGTTAAAAGATTGCTATTTTAAATTGTTTTATGTTTTTAATCACAAAACATGGAATGAGGAAAAAAAATAACATAATTATAAAAATTCAAAGATAGAAGGAGTGGAACTACATTTTGCATATCCGTCATACAATTTTAGTGACACACATTTTGAAAAAACTTAGTAAATTCTCTGTGTACTATTAGAGAAAATAAAAATTAAATGCAACTGAACATCAGTTCTCTGTTGAAAAAGCTACACACAATATTCGGAACATTTAAAACAATAATATTATTCATCGTTACGAAATCATTCAAAAGGAAATCTTTATAATCGGATATCGTCAATTATGGTTGACGTCGCACACGGCAACGCCATTCTTCCTTAAAATTCTTTACAATAAATTTCATATTATTATTGACAATATTTTTCAAATTCAATCCATAATTTATGTTCCAAAATAGCAGTTTTTATTAGTACCTTAAGATATAACATATTCATCATATCACTTTAAACTAGATTAAACAGCTCCAATAATAGAATTAATATTTTTTTACTATTGGAGGATAGGCCTTTAAAAACATTTTAGCAAGTTAGACTTCAAATAGGTAGTACTCTAAAATACTAATAGCTTAAGCACTATAAAAGCTTTACAAAAACTGTATGAAAAACAAAAAAATATAAAAACATAACATACATACATAACATACCATCACGCCTGTATCCCCGAAGGGTTAGGCAGAGGTGTACCAATGTACACCCACAGTTCGCCATTATGTTTAGGTCCCATGTAATAGGGGGCGAACCTATTGCCACTAACCGGGTACAAATCCAAACTCCGACCTGCTACTGAGAATTTCATAGAAAACCCAATAACACCTTGGTCGACTTGGGAATCGAACCCAAGACCTCCAGCGTAGCAGTCGCGCTTAGACCCACTAGGCCAACGAGCAATATAAATAACCATTTAAAAACAATTATTAAAATGGATTTTATTCATGGCATGGTTTCTCTAGGCCTTTATTTTTATGAACTTAACGAAAATATTTTATGTATGTTTCCAAAAGCAGGATTTATTAAGGGTGGTTGTGCCTGAGGTTTAATCTTCAGGCCTTTATATGCAAAAATCGTCTAGTATCGATGAGAAAAATCCGCGTGCTGTAAGCGCCTACATTCTGCATTTTTAGAGCGCTTAGTTGTGAAAGAATCAGAAAAATGATTACTTCAAATATCCATAGGTTACACCCACACTTTACCAAAGCTTCGGTATATTTGGCTTTTGAACAATACTCGTTAAATTATTGAAATACTTATAAATTACTAGCACCAAGATTGATCAGCATTGCGTAAAAAATCTAACAGAAACAGAAGTTTATATAAAAATTCTACTAAACTTATAATATTTTTATCAAATACCAATCAAGTTTGAACATCAAAAAACAATTAATATGAATTCTAACACAATAACAGCGAAGTTACAAGGTGCGATAAAAAATCATTGTGACATGAAATTGCTTCTACCAAGAGTGACCCGTTGCCTGTCGCCTCGTTCATTTGTCAACGTTGAAGCGACGAAATAAATATGTTGTGTTGGGGCTGTGAAACAAGCGGGCTTTTTGGTCCTACGAAAATTATAACTGTTTAGTTCTGCGACTGGGAATTTCTCATTTCAATGAGATTATTATCTATACTTATAATAAATCTGTAGAAGTGAAAATTCTGTACATTGAAAATATCAAAAAAATAAATGGCGGGGGGTGTTACTAGACCGACAACGAACCCAAAAGTGTGAAAAAAAAAAATTATGTCTGTCTGTCTGTCTGTTTGTTCAGGTATCACGCAAAAACTACCGGTTCGATTACGATGAAACTTGGTATAATTATTCTTTATTATTCTGGGCACCACACTGGGTAGTTTTTATCCCGGAAAAGTATAAACAATAAAAAACAAACTTAATTTTGCGGTTAAAAACTCATTGATAAGTTTCGTCATCCACGCGAACGAAGTCGCAGGCACAGCTAGTAATATAATAAATAGCTATACTTTGAAATAACATTCTTACAAACTGACCACATAGTCGTTGTGGTCCTGTCAATTTTCATCATTTCAGGCGGATTTTAGACTATTTTCTGTCATAAACCTAATTCTATATTATATTTATATATATAAGTAGAGGATATTTCCCAGGAAATTTCCCCCGTCTGGAGTCAGACGGAGGTGACCTTTGCCCAGCAGTGGGATACTTAATAGCTTACATGAAAAGAACAGGAGTTATAATTTTAGTGACTTTACAATCTATATGTTCGTTTTTGGTTTAAGGCCTTGAAATACAGTAAGATGTCGGTCTAAAATCTAATTAGTCTAATCTAGTTTAATCTAATCTCTAAAGAAAATCCTTTGGGATTATTTATTATTGTTATCTATAAGTACTTATAATAAATCTGTAGAGAGGTCAATTCTGTACATGAAATACATTTTCAAAATAACTATCAGGGGGTGATTAGTGATCGATACTGATGCCAAAAATGCAATCAGTAAAATTTTTGTCTGTCTGTCTGTCTGTATGTTCCTTATAGAAACAAAAACTACTCGACGATTTTTAATGAAACTTGGTACAATTATTCTTCATACTCCTGGGCAGGTTATAGTATACTTTTCATCACGCTACAATCAATAGTAATAAGTTCGTCATTCATTGATAAGTTTCGTCATCCACGCGAACGAAGTCGCTGGCACAGCTAGTTATTATTAAGAGCCTGAAATGTCCCACTGCTGGGCAAAGGCCTCTCCACTCTCCCTCCATTTATCTCTCTCAAGAGCCGCGGCTGACCAGTTCGGTAAAAATGAACATAGGTCATCCCGCCACATCCGCCTGGGTCTGCCTCGCTGACGCCTAATGTGTGTTGGGAACCATTCGGTGGTAATTTTAGCCCATTGTTGTATTGGCAAACGACAAACATGTCGGTCATTGGGATTATTTAAATACGTTTATATATTTTCTTTACAACCTACATAGTAAACATTTAGCATTAGTTCTCATTGGGTTGTTTGTAGTTTAATAAAGGAAAGAGAAATCTAGGACCCTTATTATTATGGTAGTATTTAACCTAATCCTCTCCGGATTAATTAACTTAACAAAAGCGCTAATTAAAACTATCTTGTATGTGAAGTAATTGTGTGGGTACTAGCCGTCGTGAAATGAGACCCGGAGAAATAATACAAGATAAATTTGCTGTATAATTGTGTGGGATTGTTATCAAATTTGACGGGCCTGTTGGTCTAGTGGTTAGTGACCCTGACTGCTATACCGGAGGTCGTGGGTTCGATTCCCACCCATGACAAATGTTTGTGTGATGAGCACGATCATTTGTTCTGGTTGTCTGGGTGTAATTTATCTATAATATGTATGTATTTAGAGATATATAAGTATGTTTATTAGTTGTCTGGTAACCATAACACAAGCTCTGCTTAGCTTGTGATCAGATAACCGTGTGTGAGTTGTCCCGGAATATTATTATTATTTATTATTATCAAATGATGTTCCCGAGGGATGGGTAGAGGATGATGAGTTCCAACTGTGTTACGTAGACTAGTAAAGTATGTGTAACGGTAAATGTTTAGGGCTGCTTTTTGCCATATGAACCATACTACCCATGGTTTATATATATGACATTTTTTTTGTATGGCAATAGGAACGTATCTTTTTATTAGATAGCGAACCTGAATATAAATTTAATACCGCTGCTCATAGGCAACTACACCCTTAGGTTTTGAACATACAAATACAAGTCTGGGGCCACCGTTCCTGAAAGTGGTTGGTTCAGAATAGGCTTCTAAATCGATTTCTGGCATTAAAAGTAGGTCTTAACTTTGACGGAAATATCTTTTGAGCTGCCCACGCCGGTTACGTTTTACGTTTAGTAAGGAGGACTAATTTGTATAAAATCACTAGGCCAAACGGTAGTGCCTTTATTCTGTTACACCCTGTATAAATATATAAGTCATCGAAACACAAAGAAGAAATGTTGCTTTTTAACCGACTTCAAAAAAAAAGGAGGTTCTCAGTTTTTATTAAGCAATTTTTGTCGGTACCACTCGAAAATTACCCTATACCTTCCAATCATGTTTAACAAGTGATCAAGTTTTAATTAACAATTGAAAATGAAATACAATTTATTACAATGATCTGACTATGTTTAAATGTGAGTAATTCAGTAACAGTGACCTCATAATCACATAAATTGTTATGGTCAGCATATTGATATGTTGAAAGATAATGTAAATTGGAGTATTGATTATGACGTATTAATTTATTAGGCCATATAATTGAAATTGGTTATCATTGAATGGTAATTTATTGCTTGTTTGTATTTCTATGAGGTTTCTAAAGCCGATTAGGTATGTAGGTATATTGATAATAATTATATATTACTTTCGATATTTAGATTGCCATTTTGAGTTTCAAACGTGTTGAAATAATGTTTTACTGTACGCAAATTTTCCATTTTTAGATATTGTATGTATTTTGTACCGCAGATTTATATTGATGTTATGTGTATAAAGATGATATAATCATTGTTTGTCACATAGAAACAGTAAGCTTATGTGAATTCGATCAACTAGAATACTGGTCTTATCATATAGATAGATTGATCTTCATTTTTTTTTTCGGAAGCAATTTTTAGAGCCTATAAAAAAATCAAACAGTTTACTATCGCAATATGAATACCTGTACCATATAGATTCAAATACTTGGATAATTAGGTCATTGAATGTCAAATGTCTTGTCGTAAGCTAGTGGCTGGTAGCGGAACTGTGGTCGTTCAAAACTTCAATGTAAGTGAAAGGTGCTCTACTTAAGTTGCAACTACTTATTATTTATAAGACTAACAATCAAGTTTCCGTAGTGTAGCGGTTATCACGTGTGCTTCACACGCACAAGGCCCCCGGTTCGATCCCGGGCGGAAACAGAGGAACATTTTTTATACTTTTGTTCAGAGTTAGTAATTCTCTATGCTTGGATTTATTTAGGTAAAATTGCCTCCATTTTATAAATTTGTTCAATGGTTATAGAAAAAGTAATTTATGTATCTGCTAGTAAATATTTTTAAAGCCTTTAAATAAGTAACAGATAAAGTAAAATAAGTAGGGATACGATGATAGATCGTCGGAAAGAAAAACACGATCCAAAATGACTAAGAACAGTCCAAAAACTTTTTGTTTAGGCCTAATCTAATTTCCCTCTTGTTTTGTAAAACTTTTTTCTTATTACTAACAGATAATTGAATTATTTTGGCGTTTGTGTGTTTGATATAAAAATAAACTAGTATTTTTCAACGCTTTTTTGGTGATGATTTCCTGGACTTAAAATGTAATGACAAATTATATTATTAAACTAAGAAACGGTCTTCAAAGTAAGCTTTGTTTACAACGAGACTGAAATGGGTTTTATATTTTAAAGTATATTTTTTCTTAGATTAGGTATTTTAGAAGGAAAAAGGTTGGTGATATCTGTCTGTATATTAGAACTTCTTTGTCTTGATATGTGGACATGTGTGATTTTACAGCTACAATAAAGGTCGTATTATGTAAGGCCTGATTAAGGCGATGCGTGAAATATCGTTCTAGTTGCGGTACATTGCGGGTTAGAGCGGCTATGGTATCAAAACTGATCGAATAAAGTCGGCAATGTACTACAACCCGCATGACATATAAATGAGCTGTTAAAGAATTTATAATACATTGATAAGTGAAAGTACTTGCGACAGGATTGTATTGAATATACTATAGTAACACTTGATGGTGATAGTATCAAGTTTCCGTAGTGTAGCGGTTATCACGTGTGCTTCACACGCACAAGGTCCCCGGTTCGATCCCGGGCGGAAACAACTTTTTATCTTAAATTCAAGAATGGGAATACATTACAAGTGAGTACCTACCAATGCAAATAGAAATTATACAAAAAATCTTTTTAAATACCAAATCGTGATACGTCTATAACGACTATCGGTTGCTCTCAATTTAATAAATAAACAAATAAATGCGGACAACATCACATACATTGCTCTGAACCCAAAGTAAGTAGCTATTTAGCACTTGTGTTATGGAATTCAGAAACAACGAAGGTACCACAAACACCCAGACCCGAGGCAATGTAGAAAAGTGAGTTTCTACATTGACCCGTCCGGGGATCGAACCCGGGACCTCAGAGCTAGCGACACCTTGAAAACCGGTGCGTACGCCACTCGACCACGGAGGTCGTCGTAATTTAGGTTACTAAGACATTTATTTATATTAATATGTTGGCTATTTAATAGCTGGCTAAATTTGCGTATTATATTATAGCTATTCTGTTTCGAAGTGACCATCAGTTCATTCACGTAACATACACAAATATTTGTATTTACATTCAGATTAAATTCCTTAAATGTAAAATACATTTGATGGTCAAGCTTATTACAGATTTATATGAAAAAAAAAACAGCCAAATCCAATTCCTTGTTATTTTTATAGCTACTTAGGTACTAATTTCTGTAAAAAAATGAAGCCATTTTATTACTTACAAAGAAGGTACAACGCTCTATGAGTTGGTGGTCAAAATATTAGTTTGACCAAGGAGTAAACTATAAAAATCAATAAAAAAAAACTGTTTCCGCCCGGGATCGAACCGGGGGCCTTGTGCGTGTGAAGCACACGTGATAACCGCTACACTACGGAAACTTGATATGACACATTCAATTTAAATATCATAAATATTCTAATTGCATATTATGAAACTAGAGCAACTTTCACTTTGGGTAATATTGCTAGAGATTTAATTTGCTTGTAAGTAGTGTGAACATGCCTAATATAAAAATATTGTTTCTCCATTTTCAACAGAACTCAAAAGGAAGAGGTTCTCAATTCGTCTGTTTTTTTTTTATGTAGGCATCATTTCATAACATAACATAACATACCATCACGCCTGTATCCCCGAAGGGTTAGGCAGAGGTGTACCAATGTACACCCACAGTTCGCCGGTATGTTTAGGTCCCAGGCATCATTTCATATTACTAGATATATTAAATACGGCAATTGGAGATCGACTACAAACATTTTTCTGAGGCAAACACCTCAAGGGTGATCCCATATCAAAATACGAGTACATATAAGATAAGTACATACAATATTGGCGTTCATTAATACAGCTCGACATTTCAGTATCTTATTTACTTACTTCAATAATCTCTCTCTCAAAACACTTATATAATAATTACAAATGATTTTCGAAACAACTACAGATAATTCTGTATGAGACTCTTGTATGCCTAATAGAGAAACTTACATGTACAAATTTCAGAACATTAGCTATATCTGTATTCACCTTAATAGTTGCGGCAAAACTGAGTCTGTACTAATTACTCGGGAAATTCGTCACTTACAAGCTGTGCTACAATGTATGTTGATATACTGTATTGTATGGAATATATTTAGTTAGATAACAACGTTACTAAAAGGAACTACTTCCTTTAAATTCCTCGTTACATACGTACATATAATCACGCCTCTTTCCCTTGTGTAGGGGTAGGCAGAGACCACTTCTTTCCACTTGCTACGATCCTTACACACTTGTTTCGCTTCGTCCACTTTCATTATTCCCTTCATACATACTCTTCAGTTTAGGGTACTCTTGGCCTGGCCTTTTTTCATTCACACTCGCGTTATACACTTTTTTCGTCAATCATTCTTTATTCATCCTCTCGACATGGCCAAACCATCTCAGCATACATTTCTTAATTTTTGTCACTACCTCCATCATCTGACATACTTCATCCACCATACCATCCATTCCTCCTCTTACATTCAACGTAGCGAAGTGCGACAAACGAGGCGTGATGGGTGGCGAAGCACATCGCCGCCATTTTGGATAATTAAATAATTTTATGATTATCCATTGCGTTCCCGCGGGATAGTTCCTAGTCGCACAAAATTGCTAAATTATCTAGGTATCCAAAATACTGTATTTTAAACTGTAAATTTTAAAAGTGGCCACAGTTATGTTCCGAGCAATGTGATATGTGCTGACTGCTCTCATCACAATTTGAATTTTAATTAAAATAAAATGTTACCTTACACTCACAATTTCCCAAAAAAATGTACTATTACAATCGTTGAAAACTTTAGTCCCCATTCGATACAAAACTAAAAAAGCGAAACTCCAGTATTTCCCGTTAAAACTGAATTTATTAACATTGTGTTCGAAACTAGTTTTTGCTTACACTAACTGCAGCAAAATATAAATAATTATGTTAAACAATTGGCTGAATGTGAAACCATTAGGTTTTTGTTCTTATTATAATATAGCTTCAAACGATACGAGGTTTTTCTTGCGTGGCTTCATCTTCTCTCTTCGGGGTCGCCCAATAGGTACGAACGGAGTCCTTTTTATGAGCCGAAGAAGCAGTTGCAGCAAACTATTCGGGTGATAGAGTAAAAACCGAATTATAAATTCATTTCTCGAAAATTAAATACAAAAAGTTTTTATAAATTGAGTTGCACACTGTGACTGCCAATATTGAGGACTTCTCCTTTCGCGGGTCTGCTGGCAGAAATTTCTTAAGAAATAAGCAGCACCTCTGTACATCATTTTCAAATATGTAATATTACTTGTTAAAGTTTTGTGTGTACATCAATTATTAAATAAATACACAAATACGTGTGTAACTCACTACATACGATGTCCACTATAATTTGTTATGTAATGTTTTCGCCAATTTATATGGGTATCAACATCCTCTACAAAATAAAAGATTTGTACAAATTTTGAATCTCCTCGTGGTTGCTATTCAGTATGGTCAACTAAAAAACAAACCTTACTTCAAGTTTGCAAATTTTCATTGTTTGTTATTATTTTCTCACCTTTACAAAGCTCAAAACTTTAACCACTTGGCACACCAACATAAAGAGGTTGTATTGTTTCAAGTTTAAAGGCATTATGACCTGCAAGAAGGTCGTAAGGTCATTAACCTCGGAGAATAGGGATGATGACTAATTTTTATTTTTATGTCCATCTTTTAGATAATAAAAAAATATGAGACACGTATTTTTTGTTTTGTCCCGTAAACAAAGAATTACGAAGATATAGCGAGTACAATTCTTGCGTGACGTCACGTCCATGCACAAATTGTACCTAGCCGTGACGTCACAAGCCCCCACTCCTGAACTTTAAAGCGGTTTATCTTCGTATTTTTTTTATTGGTTTGATAAAAGAAAAAATACATGTCTATTAAATTTTGAGTATCTAAAATTTAGATACTCAAAATTAAGATTAAAATTAAAATTAAAATTAAGATTAAATTTAGATAGTCAAAATTTATGTTGTCCGCAATTTAGATTCTAAATTGCGGACAACATAAATTTTGACTTTTCATACCCAGTCATCTACCCTATTGATTCAAAGCCTATACGAATTAACTTTGTGGTACAAATGATAAGAAAATGGTATGATATTACTAAAATTATCAAGTGATTCATTAACGAATAGCTAGGTACTTAAATATTTGTGAAGAAACGCTAAAATAAATATTTAATTATTTTTTCAAGTTTACAATATTTTATAATATTATAATAATAATATGAGTTCATAAGACTTTGTTTTTCATAATATTATGATACAGATTTTTTTAACAATATCCGCTGTAATAAAAAAATTAAACCTCTTAATTTTTTCTGACAAAATAAAACATAATTTGAACATCATCATTTTGATAATTTTATGGTTTCTAATTAAGTTATAGACGATAATTATATTCCCTGATCATAAGTTTTTTTTTATTAGTCACATTTAAAAAAAACAAAACACTAACGATTTTATAGCCTTCGAAAAATACCAACGAATTATTTCTATTGTAAATTAATTTTAACGAAACAAAGCATGTCATTAGGATCTCTATCATTCAAATTTAGAACAACTTACAAAAAAAGAAAACTAAATTCGCTCTATCATTATATTATTATAATCCAAACTCCTTCGAGACGTAAAATCAGGAGCTACCCTAGAGTTTAAAAAAGTAATACTATAGAGTGTGAGTATTGCTAAAAGCCTATTGTAACTAACGTACCTCTTTTTTGACTGTATGTTGTACATTAGTTTACTGTTAATTTAAGAAGATTTAAGTTATTTTCCGTGCAATGAAAGAGGTTTATGCGAAAATATCGATAGTTCCGAAAATACGAGGATTACATTATGTTTGATATAAAATGTTACAATTTTTTTTTTTACTTAAAAAGACATATGTTAGTAAAACACAAAATTTTATAAAAAACAGCGCGCTCTGTTTTGATACTATTTTAACGATAAAACTAGTTCATACTAGTCAACGATTCATACCTGATAGGCGTACTCTGTAGTATCTTATCCATCCTCTAAGGGAGCTATCGTTAATCAGAGTTCAGTGTTCTACATTTAAATTCTATGGCTCCACCTGGCCTGCCATTAACCTAGTTTATCTTAACCGTGGTTCGTTCGTTTCGTTCGATCCAGCTTGCTCCAAGACGTCTCCATGTTTTTATTTCACGCATTTTCTCAATTCCTTCATTTTCTTTTCTCATTCTTCTGCCGTAATGTTTGATTAGTTTGTATAAAGGTTCTGTTTTATTTTAAGTTTTGTATAGGCTTATGTATTCGAGATTCAGATTTTTTCTGTTTGGATTTTATCTATGAAGATAAAAATATACCAACAGTCTACAGATTACAGTCGGATATAAAACATGTTTTATTTACAAATTCATATTTAAAATTTTTCCTTATAACGTAAAAGCTCCTAATAACGACCCCTCAAAATCGGCACCCATTACCGTCCGTTTGATAAAACTATCATTTTAAAGAGTTGCATTAAAGTTAGGCAAGTCGTTGCTTTAGAGAAAATATAGATGTATTTATAATGCAAATATTCATTACTTGCTTGTATGCGTAAATCAACGATTTAAAGAATAATTTCATAGTTTGTCTTCGGACTCCATATTTGGTAGTGTCCCGCTCCCGATTACGTAAGAACACCTATTTATTTTTTAGCTTAATATATAATTGTAAAGCAATCTAATGAACCTTCTAATTATTTTGATACCTTCTTAATACTTTCATAAACACAAATAGTAACTAATTTTAATGAGATATAGCTTTATTTAGCTTCAAATTCAATATTAAAATGTGGCGGTGATAGGAACAATAATCTCAATTTTATTCCTATTACCGACCTCTAGGTCGTTGTTAGGTTTTTGACAAATGTTTTAATTTCTACTTTTTATGGTATAATGCATTAATTAATAAGCAGTCGGCTATACTAATTAAATTAGTTAATATGTCAAGTAGTATTTGACCTATTAGCGCCATACAAAATTATCAATGCTACTGCACCTGTATAATCATACAAATATACTAAAAAACAATACATTTACTCAATACCATATTCATTTCATTGGGTCGGGTAATAGGTTATACAGATTTTCTTTAATAGAACCTATTACCCATGTACCTAGGCTGTACTTTTTTAAACGACTTCAAAAAGAAGGAGGTTCTCAATTTGTCTGTACGTCTTTTTTTATTTTTTTATGGACCCCTTATAGTTTACTGTGTAAGTTAGGTAATAGTGTGTCAGAAATTATTTTTATTTATTTTACAAGTGGGTAAATATAATGTAATTAACATTAATAAAAATTTAAAATATTTAGAAAATATCTAAAATAGTATGTAATTCAGTTATCATTAAAATTAAACACTTCAAAATCACCTATTGACTTCCACTTACTTTAATTCTTAACCCTCTGCTAAGCAAAGGTTTATGTTACGGACTTAGTTGATGATGATGAGTATTTCGATTAGATTCTTGACACTGATTAAAGGCTGTTAATTATAACACTCTGTATTCTAAAGAATTAAACCCACACGAGCATTTTTATTTGACTGAATTTGTTCTGTTCATTTAGCGGTCGGTAATAGGTGCCACAAAAACGGTAATAGGAACACACCCATGTTTTGAGTCGGTAATAGGAGCATAGCCCGTTTCATCAATTAATATATTTTTTTAATCTTTATTTCATTTTTTCTCTTTTTTTCTATATCTGACTAACAAGATCGTTAATTTCAGTACTTGAAAAAAAATAAAAAAAAATTATTTTATTATTTTATTTATTAGGGACAAAAAACAGTTACATGCAAAAACATACATTTGAACATTTCTTATCCTAAATTAACATACATGTAACCCACATCAATGTCCACAAATTAACATTGTAGGTACATAAAGAACAAGAGTGTATCACTAAAAGCTAAAACTATAAAGTAATGATAGCATTTACAACTGTGAATTTCAACTCTTTTTTACAGATAACAATTTAACTGCTTCTCTATTAAACTGGAAATTGGATAGATAAAAAATATCAAGTTCCATGAAATATGTGTTATACGTATCTACGAGACGACGAATCGGTGCACGAACTCCGGCGTTAGTTTTACAGAAATCTGTATGAAATAGACGAGGCACACAAACATTACGCCGTATAACCTTTCTTGGTACCTTATAACAGAGTTTGAAATGAGAATGACACCAGTTATTAAGCATGTGCTTATTTTTTGCACATAAATGTGAACGTGGCTTAAACTGGCGGTAATAGGAGCGTTTACGTTACTCGTATGTATCCCTAATTTAATGACAACTATATTTATAAACTAATTACATTGTTAAGTTTGATCGATCGCATCACATTTATAGCAACGAGTTTTAAAAATCAACCATTGTGCTTCTAAGCAAAGAATCAGTTTCAAAGTTAAATCACTATTTGATTCTAAGTATTATACTATAATTAAGGTAAATATTTGCACTACACTGGCTTATATCTAACAAGCAAACGTCTAACATAATTATAAGTACACAACTAATTCTAATTATCCAGTCAATGACCCCAGCCTTGGCAACTAATCCTATACGCCAACCATCTTATCAGACTAACTTTGACCCAATCAAACAAAGGGAGTTCTCCCTTGTATACATATACATACTAATCTATACAAATAAATTAAGTTGTCTGTTTGTAATTTCAAATAAATAGCTTTTCACTAAATGTATATTAAAGTTTATATACGATACATAAACTATATCGACCAATTTATATTTAAATTATTTGTCTGACTGCATGTTTGATTGAGCTAATCTCTTAAAAAAATTGACCGATTTCGACGGAACTTTCACTCGTAGATAGCTGATGTTATAAAGATTAACATAGTTTACTTTTGTTTGATAAATTTTATGTCTTTTAAAAGTAACAATGCGGGTGAAT
Organism: Autographa pulchrina; assembly: GCA_905475315.1. Lineage (NCBI taxonomy): Eukaryota > Metazoa > Arthropoda > Insecta > Lepidoptera > Noctuidae > Autographa > Autographa pulchrina. The sequence goes on from FR997769.1 coordinate 3,982,095, forward strand.
CCGTGGGGCACAGCTAGTGTATAATATAGGCCTTATTTAACCAAAGATATTAATCATAAGCGTACTCTAACAATGAAACGATCATAAAACCCTAGATGTTTCATTAATTCTGTTTTAGGAGTCCATTTTGTTTGTTTAGGTTAATTATTTGGGAATTTAGAAGTTCGCTCTACTCTACGTATTTTGAGGGTGAAACCACATATTTGGGATTGATTCTTGTTTAATATTCGTGACAATGTTCTATAGGAATATTAATACTATATTAATGGGACCTGAATTTGTAGAATTGTGCTCCTTCTTATATAAAGAAGGATAAACAATTATATCGCTGTGTATACCATACTATATTTTTTTATTTATGTAACCTGTTAAGTGTTCCACGGCTGGACAAAGATCTCCTCCGTCTAACTCCAGACTTATCTGAATACTATATTGTATAGTTTAAATCTTATTTATTTGCATTACGCACCTAAGGACTTATCAAAATCAAAATATTTTTATTTCAAGTAGGCCTTTTTAAGCTCTTTTAAAACGTTAAATTACTGACTCTAGTTTCAGGTTCGAAAATGTCATTCCAATAGAGAAGAACCGGCAAGAAACTCCATAGGTTACTCTTTTGAACAAAATGTCAAATTTACAAAAACAATAATTAAAAAAATATATACAAATATGCGACATTATCATCTGCTTTTTTTATTTGTAATACGATAAGGTAAAATTATTAATTAACTAAAGTAGATTGAGGTCCTGTCAGTTTTGGTCTTTCATAGGTATAAAGTAAAATGTAGAGCTTGGCGCTGCTGCTACGGCTGCTGAGAACCTCAAGCGGCGGAAATATACCAACCTAGTTGGAAGTTATATAGTTATTCGTTTGGGGTTGAGACCCTTGGTCCTTGTGGTCCGAGTGCACACAGATTTTTTAAAGATTTGTCCAAACGCCTGGTTGACACTTCGCGTGACCCAAAGGCTGGCTTCTACCTAGGTCAACGAATAAGCATTGCCATACAACGTGGCAATGCTGCTAGCCTTTGGGGCACACTCCCAGTCGACAGCGATGTAGATGATTTTTTTGATGCCTTATTTTAGTTCTTAGTTTTATTTAGTTTATAATTTATCTTATTTATTGTGTAGGCTTAGTTTTTATATTATTGTAAATATTTTAAGTTTAATTTCTGATGTAAATTACAGAATATTATTATATTGACAATATAATAATATTCTGACACTAAGTGACCTTGAGTTGGTTCTAGACGAACAATTTGAGTACAAACTGTAGTTGTAACGACTAACAGATTTATTTTACGACTCGTAATAAAAAGTTCAATCGTTAAAGTAGTGACTACGATCAACGTTAGAGTCTTTAACTGGATTTTGAAAATAGGAATTTTAAACAACAATACGTATATGAATATTTCTGACATTTTTAAGTATATAAATGTGCTACTAAAGTACTATTTTTGTATTAAGGAAGAATTATAATCTATCACATAAGTAAGATATTTTTATTTAACAGTAGTGTATTAAGAGGAGCTCGTGGCTAAGTGTAAGCCGTACGGTTTGACCGATAATACATTAAGCCGCGCTCGCCGCAGTTGGTCCGTGGATGGGTGACCATTTATAACATAACGAGACCCCTCCGTGTTTCGGAAAGCACGTTAAACAGTAGGTCCCGACTGTCATACATAGATCTTTGGCAGTCATTAAGTCAATTCTGACAACCAGTATTACTATGGGATACTGTGTTCCCCAGTAAAATGGGTTGTGGAGGTCAGGTAGGCAGTCGCTCCATGTAAAATACGGTATTCAGCTGAATCCGGTAAGACTGGTAGCCGACCCCAACATAATAAGGAAAAGGCTCGGGAGATGATGATGATGAGTAGTGTATTAAAGATGCCTCAATAGTAAGAAGTGTCTAAGGAAAAGCAGGAAAACAAAGAAAAGTCTTATACCTATATAATTATTTATGAGTAGTAGTGTATGAGTGTAGTAGTATGAGTACTACTAGCTGCAGCCCGCGGTATTGCCCACCTCGCTTTTTTCCTAAGGTAAGTCGAGTCAAGAAGTAAGCTATCAAAATAATTCAAAAAATATTTTCTTTTCCGATTATTAGTTTCGGAGATCAGCGCATTCAAACAAAAAAAAAATCTTTATTTATTATTATTTAGTATACATGTACGTTTGTTCGAGGGATAGTCCCAAGTGAGAAAAACAGATTCGTAATTTGGTTACGAAGTTGTGGGTTCTGTGTTATATTGTTTAGAAGCTGAATGTAATGTTTGTATTAGTTGCAAACTAATCTAAAGATGATCCGAGTATTATGTAACATACGGAACACACGTAGGATAAACCCCTTTATAGTTACAGACAAAACATGTTTAGAACTTTTGAAGGATCCGGGCCTTATCTCAGAAATGAAACAAGGATTGTAGAAAAACAAATAGATTTATTTAAACACTTGATCATTACGATCGCATGAAGTAGAATGACACCATATTCAAACTGTCAGGCATACGTCATCACTAGTGTTGTCATCGCTAACTCATCTTCTTTATTTAAATATAATCGAGTATATTCTACTATACTAAAGCCAATACGGAAAGAGAATTAAACGTTATTACTAATTACGCAATTATCAACTTTGAAAACATGTGTTTAAGTTCATTTTAGAATGACAAATATTACCGAAAAAGGCCTAAAAGTAATTTGAATGTGATGGAAACTGAACTGTTAGTCATTGAATTAAGGTTCATAATCCCAAAGCACGTTCATTATTTCTTTAAAGTGGCTGATGTATAAGTTCAACTAACTTATTAAATTAAATTATATTATATAATTAACAATTCTATGCACTCTGTGCAGTATTTTATAACAATACCCACATCTTGGGAACTTAACTTTATACTTTAAAGATAAAGATATTTTTGTATACGAGAAACTTATTTTGTTTGATACGATCAGTCACAACACTGGTATCAATTTAATTTTGAAAATACCTTTTGAAGTATAGTTGAAAAAAATAAGCGAATAGTAATTAGAAAATGTACTGACCTAGGTAGGTAAGCAAGTCAATAAGCGTAAGTAAATCAGCGAATATTAACTAGAAAATATACTTACCTACCTACTAAAAAAACAAAAATACTAAATAGTTTAAAAGTACATAGAGATAAGAATAAAAATATTTTTTAGTGTTCATTATTACATTGTTTCTAAGGACTAGGACAAATTACAGGTAGTTATTAGAATTTTAACACAGTAGAAAACAATGGTCCTCAAACTAAGTCAAAGCTTGTATCTTGGGGGCATATAGACGGTTATGTACCACGGATATTTAGTTTTAAAAATTCCATTATTAACAAAAACAATATATTCATAACAATTCTAGTTTAGCTAAACACAATAACTAACTCAATTTAAAATCCAATTTCATGTTGTCAATCTGGATGCGAGCTGTTTTGAGAATTATTGACATTTTCAGTCATTAACATTAAATAATATCTAATGATATTGTGTTTTTGATGAAAGTTATTTCATTTGAGTGGAAATTAGCTTGTTTACTATGGCGACTAAAATAATAGGTATAGGAGAACGGATAATAAAGGTATTTTAGGTATAAGTATTAATTTCTTGAAGCAAGAGATTATTGCATGAATAGAACAAACCTATTTAAATCAAGATGAATTGCCACATGTCATTGTGTGTCAGAGCATCACTTAAATACGGCTCGACCGATTATGATGTTTATTTGTGTTGTGATTGTCATCATTTGTTGCAATGTCAGGACAAGGTTTATAGGAACGAAATCTGTGAGAATTGTCGATAACCGACATCCAAGCAGCCCTGGAAAAAATAAGCATAAAAAAATCATACCTAATAACGGAAACAAAAGCTGGCTACATTTATTTAACAAATTTAATAAAAAAATACGGGCTCAAATCTAAAACTGTAATTTTGAATCCTTTGACAAGGAGTTTCAAAGGGATCTAGACGTTCTATTGAAATTGTAGCAAACAAAAAATCCAAAACAATTAAGAACGAACAAGATTTCCTAGTTAGTGAAGCACCATTTCTACAATACCAACCTTAGAGTATGAAAAAGTAAACTATAGAGTTCGACTAACAGAGTATGAACAAGCATCGCATCGCGGTCGTCGTGAAAATGTTAAGTGTTAGAACAGACGTCGTTTTGAAATACTATCACAAAATCTAAAAATATAAAATGTCAAAACCGTCGATATTTTGAAAAAAAAAAAACGGCTTACGTCGTACAGTAGCTTACTTTATCGTTTAAAAACACTTGGCACAACGAACGAGGGTGTTATGTATAGCTTAAAAATTGCCTTCACTTGGCAGAACGGATTACGGACACTATTTGAAAGAGTCTTACCAAAGAGCCTATATATCTGGCCACGTTTAGGGCTAGTCGAATTAAAAAGAAACATCGACACGAAAAAAGATGAACGTGCCACTAGTGCTACGCGCATTGTATGTTTGCTTAATGTATACTCTAAGACACCAACTTATTCATGGAGACTACGCGACAACCGAGGGATTAGACATTTAATTTATTACCTAAGGAGTTGGTAAAGTAGGAAACTGGAGTTCCATTGTGTTCAAATTACAGTGACATGAAATCTTCAGTGTTACGAGAGCTTGAACCGGGGGAGTTTTATAGAAGTGATGTTTATATGAAAAAACGGTGGTTTGGACTTGTGTTTACGGGATTTTTGTTTATTGAAAATTGGATCCTAGATGTTATGATTATAAAAGAAAATAATCGTGTATGTTATTATAATTCTTTTGCATGCCTTATAGCCTAAACAAAAAGCTTTTATTTTTCAAATTGTATCTTATTGCTTGTTTATATGATTCAAGTACTTTTGAAACTTTTTTGACCTAAAAGTTTAGCTTTTTTAAACTAATAGTCAATACAAACGGAAATACTGTTGCTAATATTTTTAAAACAAAAATCAAGTGCAATCAAGGCATAAACTTTCTTGTAGTACCACCAATTTTGCTAAAACCTTAAATATATTCAAAGTCAAGATAAAAAAGGATCGTAGGAAGCTTTAGGTGTCAAGCAGCGGTCGTAATTGAATACCCTACATCACATTTACATTTACTATTTACCCCTAGACCAGGGGTCAAGAGTGCAAAGCACTAAAACACTAGGATGAAGTGTGGAAACTTATGACTAAAATTCCAGTTATGTTGAGGTCTAAATACCTATGTTGGGCTTTTAAGCCGCCACAGTATGTTCGTCTGAATACGATATAATAACAACAAAGAGGCTTAATTATTTGAATTAAATTGTGTCCACAATAATAATAAAAATAAATATTAATAATAGAATAGAATAGAATAGAATAGAATAGAATTTTTATTTTTGCAAATATGGGTTACAAATGTTCTTAAAATATACTTAATCTAGGTCAGCCATATTTTGCCATTCGGCATGCAAAACATTAACATAAATATTTAGGTAATAAATGCGGACAACATCACATACATTGCTCTGAACCCAAAGTAAGTTGCTAAAGCAATTGTGTTATGGAATTCAGAAACAACGAAGGTACCACAAACACCCAGACCCGAGACAATGTAGAAATGTGATTTTCTACATTGACCCGTCCGGGGATCGAACCCGGGACCTCAGAGCTGGCGACACCTTGAAAACCGGTGCGTACGCCACTCGACCACGGAGGTCGTCAACAAACACACAAAGGTACGATCACATACGGTCACGATCGACAACAAAGTACTATATTTCACTTATTAAAAAAGAAGCAAATCTCTTTTGTTTTCACTTCCATGCTGAGTTGAACGCTTCAATCTACGTTGAATGTTTAAACCAAAAGCTGATATGTTTCTCTTTGGACCATTCAACAGTAGCAGTAAAAAGCTTATCATTTGATAAATTGGTAGTTTCCTTATTTCCATTTGCAAAATAATGTCGGATGTTCAGAGTTTCGCACTTATCTTGCAAATTCAGACTACCACAAACATTTTAACGAAATTTTCAGACAATTTCAATCTGAAAGCTGCCTCAGTTTGGAGATAAGCACATTAAGCACGTTAAGTTGCAACACTAACAACATTTTTCCAACTCGGTCTATTTGTTTGCATTAATTCCTTCATTTACGGCTGTTTTTCTTTTGGTATAAGCCTCCTTTTAATGCGTCCCAGAATCAGTGTAAATTGGTAATCTTTTCGAAATACAAGATTTACACTTTAGCTAAGCTTCACTGCAAAGTATTTTAACCTCGATAAAGCACTTCCTATAAATACTGAATTATAATGAATTGTCTAAACTGCACTTTATCTTAGGGGGATTGACGAGCGAGCTTTGTGGCGGTTTTGTTGACTCCCTGGTAAAGTTCGCTTGTCGATCACATCAAAAACAGTTTAGTTCGCCCTTAGATCAGACAAAACGAGGCGAGCGCCCGTCGCATCACACGCTTTAGCATATAAAACAAGCAAAGGCTGGCAATGACCTAATAAGTATTTTAATCTCATATCATATAAAATTAAAAAGATTTGCTTTTGTAATTATGTACTCAACACTCACTTCTTTCGTCATTCACATCTAAACGTTGTGAAAACCTTCTCAACAAATTGTAAACAAAACTTATTGTCATAAGTTCAATGAACTCAAATACACAGTACATTGTCCTGTAAGCACTCAACGGGAAACATTGTCCAAATAAACAAAAGCTGATCTTCAAAACTTCAAACGTTTAGTTTTCCATCAAGGCTTAAAATGGCTTAGAGAGGCAGCCATTTTAATTTTACAGTATTGCATGGACTCTAGGAAATATTTTCTAAGATTTCAAACGTCTAGACTTTACGAAACAGATGTATTTTTCACGCTCGTCTTAAGAAATAAATAACAATAATTATAAGGTTGCTTCAGTGTTATGATTTTTTTTCGGTTAGATATGATTTTTTGGTTGATTTTAAATCAGGTGTTTTTTGTTGTAGAAGCTAGTTGGGCACTTTTCCAGAAAACATGTTACTGGTGACGTAAATTTTTAAAAGATTAAACTTTCTTAACTTTTTAACCCAAATTAAAATATAAATTATGCAATTAAGCAATTATGAGACTAAAATCTCAACACTTTATCATCATCTCCCGAGCCTTTTACCAACTATGTTGGGGTCAGCTACCAGTCTTACCGGATTCAGATAAATACCGTATTTTACATGCAGCCACTGCCTATCTGACCTCCACAACCCATTTTACTGGGAAACACAGTATCACATGGTAAGATTGGTTGTCAGAATTGAGTTAAAGACCGTTAAAGATCCACGTATGACAGCAGCTTACACTTAGCCACGAGCCCCTCCACTTCATCGTTTACTTTATCGTTATGTTAAAAAAACAGTTAGTCTATTTATAAAATAAGCATTATTAATTGAACAGCTACAAATCCTTTTTAAATCGAGTTCAAGGTTAGAATGAAAGGTAAAAGGAATATCACTTAAGTATTTCAGATTTACGTTCAATATTCTTTTGATAAACAAGAAGGGGTTTCGATAAAGTACTGAATAATAAATTTGGTATTATCTTCTTAGCCCACTTGACTATTTAATTTGTTCCAAAATTTTTAACGAAGGTACTCGGCCTAAATGAAGATTATGTTTTTTTATTTTGATTACAAACAATTGTATTTAAAAGTCATCAAATATCATACTAAGTTTTAAAAGATAAAATTACATAGAACGTGTGTAAAAAAAATACGTTTCTTTTTTGCAATGTATATTCAGAGTTTAGATTGAATAAATGGAAACTATTATTATAATACACTCTATAGTAATGTACGAAAAAAAAAACAATGATAAAAATCTCCACACTCAGAATGAGTAGCAAGCGTGAGATTATACACAAGATAGCATGTATCTTTCCTTCCAGATTTCATAATAAGTTACGTATATAAATATTTGCATACATATTTACTTACTTCCATATAAGTTTCCCTGGAGGCCCATAGGGTAAAGAAAAGCCAGAAAATACTAAGAATTTTGTATATTCTCTCCATATCATTGTTGTTTTTAATTCACTCTGATTCGATTTTAGTACTCTTAGGTAGGATTAGTAATTCGTATAGATTTTAGTTTGTAGGGATTTTGCTTATTTATTGGTATATACATATAAGTGTAGGCAGGCGCTAGGTGTTAGGGCGCTTCTATAAAAATAGTCTTAAAGATTTCTTTTTTTTTAATACGGATATAGGTATTTATAACACGATGCTTTCCAGAAAGAGACCATCTCTTTCTGCTACATCGAGACATGCTAGGCGAATGACTAGCCAGAGGTATGCTAGATAGATAACGTTCTTCACTAATAGCACTTTACACAAAAACTCATTGATAAGTTTCGTCATCCACGCGAACGTAGTCGCGGGCACAGCTATAAGTAGGTAATGATGATTAAGCGAGAATATTCATGATTTTAATGTTGCATAAATGAATTGATTTAAAGAATATTATCATATGAATGATGCAGGATATGCAGTTAACGTTTGCTTGATTGCAATTTAAATTAAAGTTAAATGAACACGTCAGCTGGGGCCCAATTCCGCTATTTTAAAGTCAGTGGGTTGCAGGTTAATGAACGTTCCGGTGTGTACCTAATTTTCGTATTCAGATGCTTTTAGTTTAATGAAAAATGTACACCTACTTGCCACTGTTGTCATTGTAGGATTGCCACTGACTGTTCATTGTAGGCTTATCTGAATACAAAAATTAGGCTAAAGAACAAGTACACTGGAACGTTCATTAATCTGCAACCCACTGACTTTAAAATAGCGGAATCAGGCCCCTGAAGTCGACGTTTATGGTGCATTAAATGGTCCAATGCGTATTAAATTATTTGAGAACACGAAAAAACTTATTTCTTTAAAATGTTAGTTTAAAAAAACGTTAATTAAGTAGAACCTTATTCATGTCTTGTCGAGTTTTAATATTAAATGGGGATTATAGTATCATTTGTTTCAACATTACTACGCATACAAATAGTACAGTATGTTAGATAAATACAAAGATATAAACATTAACATTTGTCTATAAAACGTACAAACATAACAATGTACAACTGACATTGGGTAACTTCAAATGACATATTGTGTACGAGTTTTCATTAGCTTATTGTGTTATTAATATCTATTATTCCAAACGTATAACTTCAATTAAACGAAGATAACAGTAAAATGAAAAACAAAAATCCAGACAACAAACGAAAAATCCAAACATTTTTGCACGTGCTTTCATTTTTCCTCGTTTATGAGCGGAATGATAATAAAAATACACCTTCAGGACATTCTCCGCTAATCCTCAAATATTCCAGTCAAATTTAATCTCAGATATTATATGAATACGTCCCTTTAACTGGGGTTAAGGTCCTTACCCTAATTTATTCTGGACGCCTTCTTTAGAAGCGGAGCATATTATTATTTTCATTGAGAAATTTTAGACGAAATAATAACTTATGGCGAACAATGACACATAATTGATGTGCGGACATTAATTTCATGTAATCTTTTAACCACTTTGATGAAATGCTTGCAACTGACAAGGGTGTGGTCGAGACATCAAGGTTTTTGATCTCTGCTTTTTGTGATAAGAATTTATGAACCAGAAATGAATTTTAATTATGGGACATGGACTTTCTTCCTTATTGTTTTAATCGTTCATGTCATTATCATCACACGGAAATATTTTTATTCTAACCATAGGTACTTTAAAAACATCAAGACAACCGACGATTTATTACACAACAAATAAGTTTAGTTTTGTTAATTTATGCACAAATATCCGACGTAAGACTCAAAAAGAATCTCACAGAGCTAAATTTAGTCAATGTATTTAATTAAGAATAATACAAATAAAAAACGGTCGACACGAGGCTAACATAATAAGGAGGAAAAACCCTATTAATCCGTCAAAGGAACCCAGGTAATGCCGATCATGAGTAATGGCACAAAATAACACAAATACGCTAACACTGCATTAACCAAGAAATATAAAGGATAATTACCCAAAATCAATCCTGAAGATTGACAATTTGGGGGCACTAAACCGTTGGGTGGAAACTATGGCTTCGGAAAAGCAATAAACTATGGAGAAAGGGAAGTATTAATCATTTTGGGGTTGCGCACCACTGATGCCTCTATAGGTAGGTAGGGAATAAATAATATTTCCATATAGATATTTTATGAAAGGACTCGCTCAAGTGTGACTGTATAGACATTCGGATAACAGTGATTGTTTCGTACAAATGTATTTTGTTGCTATAAATAGAGTTGGAAACATTAGATTATGCTTTCACTTCCTTATTTGATATTATTTTTGGCTGTAAAGCTATATATTACTATGTCATTTACTGTATCATCTTAAAGTCACCGACTGACGACCTCCGTGGTCGAGTGGCGTACGCACCGGTTTCAAGGTATCGCTAGCTCTGAGGTCCCGGGTTCGATCCCCGGACGGGTCAATGTAGAAACCAACTTTTCTACATTGTCCCGGGTCTGGGTGTTTGTGGTACCTTCGTTGTTTCTGAATTCCATAACACAAGTGCTTCAGCTACTTACTTTGGGTTTAGAGCAATGTATGTGATGTTGTCCGCATTTATTATTATTTATTATTATTAAGTCAATCTACACACTTTGAAAATGACTAAACAATACCAGACTTTAGTTTAATTTAAAAATATACACAGTTTTACACAATGTGTAACTAACATCAACAAAAAACAAAATAAGTCATATCATGCGATATTAATTTAATTAAACAAAACTCGTTAATTCAATTAGATCTGTTCAAAGATACACGAATATAATCTAGATTATTTTAAACGTATCCTGCCCATTACTTACTTTAATCTAACCGATTATCATAATAAAGAATGAACGCCGGAAATTCAGCATTAAATAATTGTTTGTACGTTTGTACTAACTGTAATATTAATAGAGGTATTACAGGCATTACTGCATTTGGTTGTACATAATTAATTTTTAATATTTTAAGTGGGTAATTTATCAATCATTTATTTAGTTTGTATCTTTTATTCTTAACGGATTTATGTACTTTTCTTACCTATTAGTAAACCATATAGGTAGATAAGTCAAACATATTAGGCCGCCTATACACGGACGGTGCGAGCTGTCAACCGCTTTCGCGCATCACGTGTGCCTCCCACCCCTTCCTTTTTAGGGTTCCGTACCCAAAGGGTAAAACGGGACCCTATTACTAAGACTCCGCTGTCTGTCTGTCCGTCTGTCTGTCTCCAGGCTGTATCTCATAAACCGTGATAGCTAGAAAGCTGAAATTTTCACAAATGATGTATTTCCGTTGCCGCTATAACAACAAATACTAAAAACCACATAAAATGAATATTTAAGGGGGGCTCTCATACGACGGTGGTACGGAACCCTTCGTGCGCGAGTCCGACTCGCACTTGGCCAGTTTTTTTAAATCAGTCAAAACAAAAGCACTCCGTTCACGGTCGGCCATAGAAGTCTGTAGTTACATGCAGTCGCAACTTGAAGCAGTCGATGTAGGTATTCTCGCCTTAGATTTTATGGCAGTTTATATTTGACAGAGCCATTTTCCACACACTTCGTTTGACGGCGGTGTATACGGCGATGAATTCACGAGGAAACAAAAGAAAATCAACGTGTAAAAGCATTCGTAGAGACGAATACAATACTGCCGCAGGATAGCTAGCACTGCTGCATGGCGTTAAATTTCACACGATATATTGGTCATGGTATAGAAATATTGTGTTGCTAACAAGGATGGTATCTAGATTTCATTTTAGTTCTGTCATTTGTTTTCACCCAAATGTCTATCTCACGTATCTGCAAAATCTGCACAATTATTAAGGTGAAATTGTTTATTGAAAGAAAAATTGACAGCAATAATTATAATTGACATATCCATAGAATTTTATTAGTACCTATTTGATTTGTTCTTGACATTCTTATTTACTCTCTTTATTCCTATTATTATTGATGTTATTCTGCTCTTTGAAATGTTATTTGAATTTAATTAATTAATCTAATATTTGTACACCATTAAATGGTAGGCATAGTGATCATTCTTACTGTATTGACTGTAACATCTATTATATACCTATGTTCACAAATAAATATTGAATTGAATTTATATAGACAACAGACTCATGCAAGTCAATTGTTACCTGTCCGGCCAGCATTATAAATAGTTATATATATAATGCTGTAATATATATCTGAATTCACAGTCGATGAAAAGGATACCGTACGCAGTATTTTGAACTTCAGAATATAGGTACAGTTAATATTACGTATAATTATTTTGTAACTCTTAATATGGCTTCTCCGAAATTCTACTGAGAGGGTAAAAGGTTAGGTCGAATGTAAAATAATTTATAAGCAAACCCAATTGTCGATACCTGGGTACTGACATTTCATATGTTTTTGTGTAAACATGAAAATTAATATTCAAACTCATTACAAATTACTCTCGCCAGCTTTTGTTTGGGTTGATTTCATAAGTTTTAAAGTTTTAAACATTGGATATAAAATGCTAGTTTTAATAATACCTAATCAGGTACGAAAAGAGGTGTAAATATTGTTAACTCTTTACTCGAATTAATTATTCATTCTGTAACTAAGAAAAGGGTAGACAGGTGTGTTTTCCTTTTGCTACTTCATTTTAGATCCTTAAGTAAGTAGGTACTTATCGCTAATAAAAAGTTGTACAGATTGTTAAAAACTAAAAACTCAAGCAAAGATATAGGAGGTTCTCGACTAGTTGCTCGGATTGTTTGATTCTCGACTACTTAGATGAGAATATTCTTTATTGTACACCATTTATATTACATAGTTAAAATAAATTGAAACTGGTCATATAGGTAACGCTGCTTTTGTTCATGTTGGTTTATAGATGGCTGACCATGAGTAACCTCACTGGAGAGTGCGTGAAGCTGAATCTGATCAGTCGGTAATTTTCATCAATTGTGACAACTAGTCTTACCAAAGGATATTAAATAGTTTCCAATCAGTGGGTACTTGAGCTTAAATAGACTCCGTTAAATTTGGTAAGACAGAAAGACTACTACAGTTTAGTTTCAAGTATCAAGGCTAGGCTAAACACTACGCCCGCCATAGCTGCGCTGAGAATGCTTAGCGATCCCGCTGCTCCAGCAAAGGCGAGAAGGGGCCGGGGTGTTTTTTGTCGGTGCAAGTCCGACATATCCCCACGTCGTGCGGCGTGCCCTCGACGTGGGTTGAACTCATTAGATTTTCACACGGCAATAAAAAAAGGCTAAATACTACAAGTACGCACTAAGATTATATTTCATTTTATTTATGAGTATCACATAACAGAGCTTCAGCATAGGTACCAGTAAGTAATCAGTAAGGATCACTTAAGTAATTTGCTTTTGTTACTTGATTAATCAAGACAGTATTGACTTAATAATAGGCTTAATAATTTAAACTATTGTGTATCGTTTCACAACTGATTATCTTAAGTGAGGTCAGTTGTCGATCATGCGTAACGCTAACAAGCACCTATTATGGAGCTGTCCACAGCACGCTAATATTGGTAATAGGTACTTATTATTGGAAATGTGTCGGTAATTGTGTAATTAAGGTTTTTTTATTGAATCTTGCAAAGTATATAAACGACATTTTATCCTGTAAAAATAGCTCAGAAACTGTTTTGTCTAAAAAAAAAGTATCAAATGTTTCATTAATGCAAAAGTATGTCGTGATAGTTTACTTATAATACTTTTTACTTTACAATTCATTTGGACATAATGATAACGATTTATTGGTTCTGGTACCAACACCCCATAAGATGAATGTCACACTCAATAAAACAAAAACAGAAAAACAGCAAAACAAGAGAACACCGCATATTGTCAACTGCTTCCGTATTCACAAACGCCTCCCATCTGTCACCGTTTTAAAATGGGTTTCCCTTGTTACAAATTAGTGTACCTTCCTTTACAAAATGAGGTTCTGCGAGCCTCTTATTGCCATTTGTGGCAGGCAAACGTACCCAAGATCGTTTTCCGTATAAGGTGAGTGAGAAAGACGCGTATCACCTCATTTGTGGCGATGTAAGTACTGTGGTAGTAACCGTTACGTTCTAAGATTGTAGTAGCGATTCCTGTTGGCCAAAGTGTAATTGGGAGGTTCTTAAGCTTTTAAGTGACTTAGAATGGGGTGCTTAATTTTTGTGGCTTTTGTCGTTTGTCTGGTTTTGTTTTAGGGGAGATTGGAGTGATTTCCAAGGATAAATCTTGATTGTAATGGGCGTACTATTAAATAAAATATTTAAAAAGTATTATATTAGAATAGGATAATATATAATATTCCAATATGGAAAACGCCGTAACAAAATGACAAATATGGAAAAGGACAAGATCCTAAATAAATCTCTTAATCAAAACCATAAATGTACACTGGAATAAAATATAGTCATTAGTCATTAGTTTAGCTCCTTTTCTACAAAACCTTATCTACAAAATCACCATACTATTATTACATTCTCTTTTATCCTATTATTGATGTGTTTTTTTACAAAATTATTAAAAAACTCAACCCTGGACTGGTATGCTGAGCCTAACAAAAATACAGTGTAGTTATCACTCCCAAATTATTCGATGAATATTTAAAGGTTTTTTGCAACCGTTCTACTAGGAAGTACATTCGCTCACAAAAACAATGTATTATTTATCTTCCATCGGAGTAACATGCGTAGTTTGTATGCTACGTTTAGGGAAAATGGGGGGAATCTCAGTTCGTCCTTCGTCATTTTCACACAGATATATATCATTATGATAATACGTGACGACGATCTGTCCCAAAAACATCCTAAAATCCTATATTTTTACCATCGTTCTAGTGAATTTGTAGTTTTCAGGAGAGATTTTCATGAGATCCCTACTCCAAATTAGATTTTATTCACCTGATTATTATAATGAAATTCTGTAATATTTTAAAGCTAAGGAAACAACCACGCATGCAAAATTGAGAAAGCAAATTTTAATATTCATAAAGACGGTTATCGAATCATAATAATCGACTTAAAACATTGTTATAGCTTTAACGTTAATGAAATAAACAAACCCTTGATTAACATAATTCAAGCATTATTCTGCCAATAACCCGTAATGGTCAGAAACCGTATAAAAATAATAATCAAGTTCAAAAAGGTGGGAAATATAGTCATAAATATTTTGGGGATGCAAAAATGAAAAAACATTTTGAACGAAATTGCTTTGCATATACTAGGTGGTTTGTTCAAAAGTGTTGACATAACCAATAAAAAGGGCTCAGTACACATATGTAGCGATGGACATCGTATGAACGGTCGGCAGTTTTAAGCTCTGTTTGTTTAATTTTCCCGTTCATAATGTTAGATTAGGGAACAATATTTTTGCGAAAGCAAACAGATTTTAAGGTAATCCCCAATGCATACATTATTCTGCTCTTTTTGGACTTGACATTGGATTTGGGTTTAAGATACTTTGAAAAATTATGTTCCAATAAAACAGCACAATGTTAATTGATACAAAAATAAATGAAGTACCTATTTTTCTTATGTTTTTACAGGTGTGTTCTAACCATAATTATTTAAAACATAAATCAGGTGTGAAAATAAGGAGTGACAAGTCTAAAAATTATGGTACAGTATTTTTTTAATTCATAACTGTTTTGAAGCCACTAGATTACAACTCAAAACTACCAAGACTTAACAAAACATATGATCCTTAACCTGCTATACATTCAGACATAAGAATCAGATATAAGAAAAAAGTTCTTGTCAGACAGACAGATGAACGATCTGTTGTTACGGAATATTCAAATACTGATATGAATACACTTTATTAGCATTACCTAACTACACTATTACCTACACTATCTCTCATAGAACACCTTTCAGCATAAGAAGGGTTAGGCTTTATACTATGTATGGGTTGACCGGTTCCACATACTGCCCAGATGAAGATGTTCTCACGATATTTACTCCACCGTTTAGGTAGAATATTTGTTACAAATACGGTCTTGATTTCGAAAGACCGTATTTGGAGGTGCGTGGGTAAGGTATTAGTTGGCTAGGTATACAAATGCCAGAATTATATTAGAAAAATTCTTAAAAAGGTTATAAAAAATCTCTTTCTGAGGTTTACGCGATAAGAATAATAATATCAAGGTAGCAAGAGCAGCATCAATTGTCAAGACAAGACCACCACAGTCTACCCCTGACCATGACATCTGCAAAGGCATCGAAACGCCGGGAACTAAAACCTAAATACATACTTAGAAAACTCCTAAAGACTTTTGGAAATTAGTAATAATAAGGGTTCGTTTCACCTACTAACATTCGAAGAAAGACCTACTACTAACAGTTCTTACATACAATTTCTAGTGTCTCCTTATATTCTATGGTTAGACATACCTCGTTAACTAAATGAATCACACCCATAGTGCACTGAATAAAGATGTTCAATAAAAACATCAATATATTTATGTTCCAGTGTTATATTGTTCAGTAATTAATAGAAAATAATATATTTGTGAAGTACCTGCCACATTTTTAATTGTCATGATAATGTCCGTATTAAAAGTAATTGTTTTAGCTGTCATGTGTCTCATTCTTTTAAATCGAGCGGCTCGTTCTGCAAGCGTGTTCTTGAAGAATGGAATGGTGAGTCCTTTTTATTTCGAAGATCAAAAATTGTGTTTTCTTTCATTATCAGCGAATTACATAAGCTAAAATTTTATTAAATTAATGATGTCTTTAAAATCGTCAATTATATTTATTAAATAATAATGTGTAATAAAGGAAGTATTGTGTTACGTCTCTAGTTACAATGCATCATGTTTGGCACCAACGACTGGAACAGCTACTCAGACCTTCGCAGCAGCCTTGCAGTTCTTTGCTGCGACACAGTGCTTGATATCAGAAGATCTAATACCTGACCCTGGAGTGAAAGGTAAGTCCCATTGTTTTCAAATAAAAGGTTTTGATTCGTGTACAGAACATAAATACATTGTAATTTGCCAATTAAAAGTATGAAAAAGAGATTTGGCTTATTGTTTTAATTCATATTTATTATTTATATGACAAATATATACATATAAACTATTGCAAAGTTCGTAATATATTGGGTTTGTTCAAAATAACACGTTTTGTGAAATTTCAGATTCTGACTCATTCGATTACCTAATAGTGGGAGCAGGCACAGCTGGTAGCGTGCTAGCCAATCGACTAAGTGATATAAAAGAATTGAATATTTTACTCATAGAAGCGGGGGATGACGAACCAGTGGAAGCTAAGGTTCGTATCTAATCTAAGGTGGATCATATATTTACAACAATACAATACAAAAGTAAACAAGTAACTACAATCTATTTAAGAACCAACTATAAAATAACTAAGGCCATGCTAAATAACAACTTAAATAAAAATAAAATTATCTATCTAAATTCTACACATAAAGAAGATGCCTGTTAGACATTATTAAAAATTTGTTTGATAATGGTAAACAGGCAAAATAAATATACCTTCATCGCTGTCAATGGCAGGAAACGTGCTCAAAAGACCGGTTGCACTCCCACGTTGATTAGCTAGTCTGGTTCTTTCTTTCTTGAACTAAGGTCAATATAAAAAGATAGTTTTATCTTTTAGTTTAGTAGTTTAGTACTTTAGTTTTAAATAATCATTAAACTTAACTAAAACTTTGTTTTAGGTACCAGGATTGGATAGAGGCTTGAGTAAAACTAAATACGATTGGTCTTATTTAACATCCAATGACGGAATCAGTAATGCAGCTAATATAAACGGATCCATAAATTGGCCAAGAGGAAAAATGATTGGTGGATCCAGCAATATTAATGCTATGATATACATACAAGGCAACGATCAAGATTACCAAAATTGGTGTGATGCAGGTAACGAAGAATGGAGTGTAAAAGAAGTTCGTCGATGCTTGAAAAAGGCTGAAAGTTTTCAAGATCAAAATTTGCTCAGAAATCAAAACATATCTACACATTACGGGCACGATGGACCGCTTGTTATAAACACTTGCAACAGCACTTACAGAAGTCTCACTGATAATGTCTTAACCGCATTGAGTGAACTCGGCATTGAGAATGTTGACGACTTGAATGTGGCTAACGTAATGGGTTCAGGTGTAACAAGAGTAACTGCTGCTAGTGGGCTACGACAAAGTCACAGTCGAGCTTATTTGCATCCAGTATTGGAAAGGAAGAATTTAAAAATTCTGAAAAATAGTTTGGTTACAAAGGTATTAATAGAAGACAATGAAGAAATCAAAAAGGCCTATGGGGTAGAAGTTCAACAGGGTTCCAACAAATTAAAAATTTATGCTAAAAAGGAAGTTATTATTAGCGCAGGGGCTATCAATTCTCCACAGCTCTTGATGCTATCTGGAATCGGTCCAAAAGAACACCTTCTTTCAAAAAATATTTCAGTCATAGTTGATTCACCAATGGTCGGACAAAATCTGCAAGATCATTGTATTATACCTGTAGTAATTTATGTTGAAGGTTCAGTCGGAATGAGTGAGGCAGATCAGCAATTTGATACAATGAAGTATCTTTATAATCGTACAGGATCTTTAGCACAAGTTTCTTTCGGTGATATTTTGGCATTTTTTTCAGCAAGCAAAAATGCAACGTACCCAGACTATCAAAGTCATTTTTTAATCTGGTGGAAAAATAGTCGCACTATTGCCCCAGCACTCACCACACGGTTTCGATACAAAGATGAAGTCGCAAACCCCATCATTAGTCTCAATAAGAACTACACAGTTTATTTCCATGCATTTAATCTCTTGCATCCACATTCAAAAGGCAACATTTCGTTAAGTTCTAATAATCCTAATCATTACCCTCAGATATATCCAAACTACTTTTCTGATCCTAGGGATTTAGAGTCAGCTGCTACTGGTCTCAAAATCCTTTCAAAATTAGTTGATACAGCTCCTTACCGTGAACTTAATGCCTTTTTGGGAAGAATGGAATGGCCAGCATGCAATGCATTTGAACTAGATAGTAGGGAATATTGGAAATGTGTTTGTTTGAATATGGTGCTTACAGTGTATCATCCAGTAGGGACGTGTATGATGGGAAAAGACCCGAAGACTTCTGTTGTGAGCAGTCGATTAAATGTGCATGGCGTTTCAAATCTCCGTGTAATAGATGCCAGTATAATGCCAAATATTACTAGTGGTAATACTAACGCACCTGTAACTGCTATCGGGGAGAGAGGAGCAGAACTAGTATTGGAAGACTACACTCAACAGTGCTTGAAATGAGCTTGGAAAAATTGGTTATATTTTATTTCTGTTTGTTGTTTCACCCCAAGATGAATATAATAAACTACAGATCAAATAAAGTTTGAGTCTTCGACTTTTAAAGCGTCTCTTTATTTCAACCCACGTACATTATTAAAGGTACATTGAAAAATTGTATGGAACACAAAACATAATATAATGAATTAGCATCCAACTTTCAAAATTTACATTTAAAAAATGCGATGCAAATAATTTCCAGCTGAATAAATATGAAATAATTTTGCATCTTTAATTATTATCTGAATAACCATAAACATATACTGTTGTGAAGTGGTGAATATTGCTTTTAAAAACTGTAAGAAATTCGGAATTAAGGACGAGGTTCCTTACGATATGGATGCTACAACCGAGACATCTGATTTACAGACTGCAGGCAAGACAAATAAACCCAGTGGAACCATTTAGCCCCAGTATCAAATCTTAGGCCTCATATCCGCACACGATTTTCGGCGTAAATATACACGGGTAATTCGCCGTGTGTAGGCACGGCGGTCAGTGTTGTATGGGTCACTGTAAGAGCTTGTTGACACGCACGGTGCACACGGCGGCGATGCCGTGACGTGGCGCCACCATGTATGAAATAACAGTGTATTTGAACGTCGAAAAAACGTGTGTGGAAAAGAGGCCTTACACACCCTCTTTGTCAGCTCTAATAATTAACATTAGTAATGCAGATATGCCACCCACCTCGAGCCTGGATGTTGCGCGGGAGTTGAATACCATTTCGCCCGCATCCACCAAGGCTAGTAAAAACAGTGTGCATGAGATAGAGTAAACTACTTTACAATTTCTTTCTCATAAAAATACCTAGAAAAAATGTGTTCTATGTAACTAATGATGAAATAACTGAAGTCATTAAAAGAGTAGAAGTAATAATTAAGAGTAGAATGACGATGGACAATTTATATAAACAAGCAGTGCATTTTTTTAATGTAGGAGTTAATATCTATATTAAAATCTGAAACTAGCCCAAGACAATGAGAATGGCCAACAAAAAGATTTGGTCTAGAATACGGGAGGAACAAGTACAATATAATAAAAATGCAGTATGGAACATAGAAGAAACTAAATAGATTGCGATAGAAGAAATCAGTAAATGAAAAAAAAGTCAGATCAAGCGTACCCTAAACCGAAGAGCATGTATGAAGGAAATAATGAGAGTGAACGAAGCGAAACAAGTGTGTAAGGATGGTAGCAAGTGGAAAGAAGTCGACTCTGCCTACCCCTACAAGGAAAAAGAGGCGTGATTATTTGTATATTGTATATGTATGTGTGTATGTAAACGAGATTACTAAAGAAAATAAAAATTACTAAACAGACATTGTAAGTATCGACTATCGCGTTGGACTTCCTATTTGAGAATCTCCAGGGATTGAAAATACATAGCTATTAGTACAAACTCGGTATAGCAAAATATTTCGTAGACTTAAGATTAGGTAGACAGGAACTCGAGCGCTAAACCAGCCAACTAAACTTTGGATCTTAACTTCTAGCAAGTCACGTAGAAAGCTTACCCTTGCAGTGCGGTGATACGTTTTGTATTATTTTTGGCATCAATAAAGCAAATAATTGATGCGAAAAAAGCTATTATTTACGCGAGTAGGGACATAATAATAATAAAAATTGTTTATTTGCGTAAAATGTAGGTACATACTAAATTTGAAGTTTTTATTTTAAACTCACTCCGTGCTCGATGTAATCCTCACACCTTTTGGATAGATATACCCCTTCTGTTACACCCTGTATAGATTATCAAAGTTAATATTGTTCTCCATTCTTGGTTAATTAAAATATTGTAGATAAACAGACTATACAAAGTTAATCCGAAAATAATGGAATTCTTAAGCAGTATTATAATACTCGTTGGAAAATCACGTAGAAATTTAATAACAACTGCAACACAAATATCTATTCGCAAACAACAACAATGACGTTTGGTAACATAAAAAAGAAAAAAAAAAAACTAAGTACGTACAACAAATACGAAACCCGTTGTTTTTCACAGCTAATGCAAAGAAACAAATAAATAGGTACTTTTTTCTTGTTTTTACAGGTGTGATCAGACCAGACCAGTAATAATCAAATAATTAAAACAAAAATACATCTGTGAAAATATTGAGTGAGACTGGCTCAGAAAATAATGATACAGCTTATTTTTAATTTGTAACGGTTTTACAGCCACTGTAAAGGTGTCAATAATACCGAAATGCCTTCGGTATCGTTGCATTGCATTGCAGTGTGAATTGTATATCTTACTATAATCAGCCATTTCCGTCCCACGCAGAGCAAGGAGCATGAATTATAATTATCATTATGCCTTAGGTGACTTCCAAGAGAATTTGCTGTACGTATACAGGTTCTAAAAAGTAGTAAAACCAATATTACAGTAATTGATTTTGTAGGTACTAAAAATTCAACAGGTACCTAAGATAAGATATTTAAATTAATTGTATCCAATTTGTAGTCCCTTTTTTAATCATCCTTGTTAAATACAATAAAGAAATACTCCTTATCCAAAATTACCAGAGAACCGTTTTTAACAAGGTGAGAACAGTGGCATGTTACATGTACATGGTATCTTTATTTTGCTGTCACCACGAGACATAAACTGCACATAAAAATTAAAATTATTTATATCTGTATGCATTCAATCTTACTTCTAATAACGGAATAACGAAGGGCATATTGACTTCCTTTGTCTTACTTTGTCATATTAAAATGTATCTGAAGGTCTAAATGTAAGATTAACTCTTTTTAACTCTAATTAAAGTAACTCTTTTTTTGCCTAAACTGGCTGGCTAGAGAGGAGTTGCTAGAGTTATATGATCGCGGGGATCGAGAATCTTATGAGATATACGCCATGGCGTAATAGCCAGGAACTCCGCTCCGGGTACTGTGACCCACGATGGGGAAACAGAGGTCTCACCACTAGACACCCTTAGATTATCGCTGTGGTGTTGATCCGACTTACAAATAGGCGGTCAAAACTAGCCTAAATGCAATATCAACTGGCCTGTTGTACCTACTGTCTATAGGACGCAGGCCAGTACATATTGGAGTAGGGGTAGACTTTGGTTTTTGCTAACTGTCAAATAAAGTCCAGTTATTAAGTCAGTTTTTTATTTAACTACCTTAATAGGAATTAAACTGGTAAAATTTCACACCCATTGTAAATTAAACGACGTACATCAAAGTATTATCTTGTTCAGTAATTACAAGGAAATTGCACATTTGTGAAGTAACTGCCACATCTTTATTTGTTATGATAATGTCTGTATAAAAACGAATTGTTTTGGCTGTCATGTGTATCATTCTTTTCAATCGAGCGGCTCGTTTTGCGAGCTTGTACTTGAAGGATGGAATGGTGAGTCCTTTTATTTTTAAGATCACGAAGTGTTTTGCAATCAGTTAATATTTTAATTTCTTATAGCTTTAAAATAAAAAGTAATAAATGTACATAATTTTCTTAATTAACTTATAAAATAAATAAAAGCAAATGCTTTTTATGCATCTAAGGTGTAAAAAAATACACATATGGAGAGCATGATACGTGAGTAACATGAGCACTATTTCATGAAAAAGCAGATTCATTTGAAAATAAAAACAATTTAAGTAATTAAACATGTACGTAGCCATCGCAAAAATTACACATGGAAAAATATATTAAAGAAGTCGAACACCAACGCATGCACAACGTTATAAGCTACATAAAACTTTTCTGTTACGTCGCTAGTTACAATGCATCATGTTTGGCACCAACGACTGGAACAGCTACTCAGACCTTCGCTGCAGCGTTGCAGTTCTTTGCTGCAACACAGTGCTTGATAGCAGAAAACTTAATACCTGACCCTGGAGTGAAAGGTAGGCCCAATTCTTTCGATTTAAAATATAAATAACATCTTTTGTTAAATAGTTTTATTATCATAGCAATCTATAAAGAAATTTATATTAAAAAATGTATTATTTGATCAGTTTAATTAAGGTGATTCGTGTAGGTATAGAATTAGAATCAATGCAATTTGAAATTAAAAACTATAGACGGAGATTTGTGCCATCAAAGTGAATTCTAATAAATGAAGACATAGATAGCTTTTTACACGACTGCCCTGTTTTCAGGGT
The DNA here is from genome assembly GCA_905475315.1 of Autographa pulchrina. Lineage (NCBI taxonomy): Eukaryota > Metazoa > Arthropoda > Insecta > Lepidoptera > Noctuidae > Autographa > Autographa pulchrina. The sequence continues at coordinate 4,005,589 of FR997769.1, forward strand.
TCATGTATGTATGTATGTGAGTTTCTTTATTCTACCATAACTTCTAAAAGGCTTGACCGATTTCAATGTTTATGGTATCATTGGAAGCTTTGAGTTATCCCGAGTCACATAGGCTATGTGGACATTAAAAAATGGTCAAGACGTGTGAGTCGAAATCGCCTGCAAAGGGTTCCGAACGATATATTTTTTTGTGTTGTGTCATGTTTTTTTGTTGTTCACTAAAAGGTATTAAATAAAATATTATTTAAATATTATTAAATATAATATAAAATATTTGCAGTCGGGGTCGGTTACTTGGAACAATTCATTACAGGTACCCCAACTGCAAATATTTGACTTGTTTTTAATTTTTTTTGACATGGTAAGCGTGTTTTTTTACTTTTTTTAATTATAATTTTTTATTATTTCTGATAATAAATGAAAAGTGGCAGTTATCAATAATATTCAACGTTGTTAAAAATATATATATGTTAACAACAAGTATAACAAAATTTATTTTTCAGATTCTGACTCATTCGACTTCATAATAGTAGGAGGAGGTACAGCTGGTAGCGTGCTAGCCAATCGCCTAAGTACCGTGAAAGAATGGAAAATTTTACTCATAGAAGCGGGGGATGACGCACCAGTGGAAGCTAAGGTTAGTTTAATATAAAAAGCGAGTAAAATCTGTATATAGTTACTATCAATAAATTGAATACGAATGTTTTTTTACAGATACCAGGAATGGATAAAGGATTATTCAGAAGTAAATACGATTGGTCTTACGTAACATCTAATAACGGAATCAGTAATGCAGCTAATATAAACGGATCCATAAATTGGCCAAGAGGAAAAATGATTGGTGGATCTAGCAATATAAATGCTATGATATACATACAAGGCAATGATCGCGATTTCCAAAATTGGTTTGACGCAGGTAACGAAGAATGGAGTGTACAAGAAGTACGTCGATGCTTTAAAAAGGCTGAAAGTTTCCAAGATCAAAATTTACTAAGAAATCGAAGAATATCCAGACATTACGGGCACGATGGAGAGCTTGTTATAAACACTTGCAACAGCACTTACAGAAGTATAACTAACAGGGTTCTTAGCGCTTGGGATGATATAGGTATTAGGAATGTTGATGATTTGAATGTTGCTAACTTAATAGGTTCAGGTATCACAAGAGTAACTGCCGCTAGTGGGGTACGACAAAGTCACAGTCGAGCTTATTTATATCCAATATTGGAGCGTAAAAATCTAAAAATTCTGAAGAATAGTTTGGTCACAAAGATTTTAATAGAAGATAATGAACATATTAAAAAGGCTCATGGAGTAGAAGTTCAACATGGTTCTGATATATTAAAGTTTTATGCTACAAAGGAAATTATTATAAGCGCAGGGGCTGTCAATTCTCCGCAGCTCTTGATGCTTTCTGGGATAGGTCCAAAAGAACACCTTCTTTCAAAAAATATTTCAGTCATAGTTGATTCACCAATGGTCGGACAAAATTTACAAGATCACTGTAGCATACCCGTAACGATTTATGGTGATGGTCCAGGTGAACCAAGTAAAGCAGATCAGCAATTTGACGCAATTAAGTATCTTTATAATCGCACAGGATCCTTAGCACAAATTTCTATTGGTGATATTTTGGCATTTTATTCAGCACGCAGAAGTGCTAGATACCCAGACTATCAAAGCCATTTTTCCATTATGTGGAAAAATAGTAGCACTATTGCCCAAGCACTCACCAGACGGTTTCGGTACAAAGACGAAGTAGCAAATCCAATCATTAGTCTTAATAAGAACCACACAATTTATATGCTTTTATTTAATCTTTTGCATCCACATTCCAAAGGCAATATTTCGTTAAGTTCAAATAATCCAAATGATTACCCATTGATATATCCAAACTACTTTTTGGATCCTAGGGATTTAGAGTCAGCTGCGACTGGTCTGAGAATCCTTACAAGAGTAGTAAGAACAGCTCCATTCCGTGAAATTAATGCATTTTTGGGAAGAATGGAATGGCCAGCATGCAATGGATTTGAACTAGATAGTAGGGAATATTGGAAATGTGTTTGTTTGAATATGGCTCTTACAGTATATCATCCAGTAGGGACGTGTATGATGGGAAAAAATCCTAAGACTTCTGTTGTGAGCAGTCGGTTAAATGTGCATGGCGTTATTAATCTTCGTGTGATAGATGCCAGTATAATGCCAAATATTACTAGTGGTAATACAAACGCACCTGTAACTGCCATTGGAGAGAGAGGAGCAGAATTTGTGTTAGAAGACTACAATAAACTGTAGACATAAAATTATCTTCTTAAAAAAAAAATATATATCTTTCAAATTTTTACAAAATTAATGGATCTCAAGGAAGCCCTAGATATAAAGAAGTCTTCAAGGTCAAGTCAAGTTTGAGTGCTTTAATGTTTATAATGAGTAATTGTTATTATTTATGTGTAACAAAAAATTAAATTAATATGTATTGTAATTGATATTTGAATGTTGTCCTGATCACACAAATTGGTCATCACATAAAATAATTGATTTGCCCAATATTGTGTTACTAAGTTTAGAACAAATTCTGTTTTTATACCTACTACATTTCAACGTAATATTTTTTGGTCTAGTATATTAGATAATAAATGTATTAATTTGCTTCCAACTTGAAAAAATTCCGATCAAACAAATATGCAAGACAAACAAATTTGCAGCTGAAATATAAAATAATTTTACAGTGACGTGCGCAGACTAATTATTATCATCTTTAATTTTTATGCTGACGACAGTTGCTTTTGTAAATATTGCTATGACTTTAAGAATTGCAAGAAATGAAAAATGGATGCCAATATTTTTAAATAGTGAAGTAACTGGACTAACTGACTGCAGTTATTGAAACAAAAATATCTTTGTAATTATGTTTATGTATGATTTGGTTGCTCTAATATAATTAGATTAAATAAATTACAAAAAGCGGATGTATATCTGTAGGCATTAAACCCATTTACCTTCATATGGTTTTCATTTATTTACCTGAAGCATTACCAGTGTTGTTTAATCTACAATACCTTTTTTTGTTTGGTCGTAAATATCAGTCTACATGACTTCCTTTGACAGTCAAGATATGATACTCGATATAGAGTTGAAGAGTTTTAGACGGTTTCGATGGCTCAATGGCTCAAAGGCTGACGGGCCTTTTCAATGGAAATTGAACCATCTCAGTCAATCCACATAGGACTCTCCTAGGTTCCACATCCTTTCCTAACTTACCGTCTTTATTATATACCCTACTCCCAATATTGACGGGCCTGATGGTCTAGTGGTTAGTGCTGACTGCTTTACCGGAGGTTGTGGATTCGATTCCCACCCAGAACAAATGTTTATGTGATGAGCATGATCATTTGTTCTGTGTCTGGGTGTAATTTATCTATAATATGTATACATTTAGAAATAAATGAGTATGTTTATCAGTTGTCTGGTTACCATAGTACAAGCACTGCTTAGTTTGGGATCAGATGACCGTCCCAGGATATTTATTTATTATTATTATTATTTAATATCACACAGAGACACTATATTGTTATAAATTATTCGTGTATTTAACGCACTTGTAGACTTCTTCATTGACATTGAACAAGGTTATCGAAAGAGACAAGAGAATTGTGTTCATTGACTCGGCGTTAAAAGTCATTACGGAAAAACTGGTTTACCAACAGTGATAAAGTGAGTAATAATTTTATTACCTTAACTCTTTTTTTGTTATCCAATAACACACGCACTAGTTTAATTGGGTTAAAATTATAGTACCTACTGTTACATAACACGAACTGAAAAGATAATAAATCATTATTTTGAGTGCTGCTTCTATTAATATAATTGGCATTTAATTTTGTAATAGGCTTTAAAATTTATAGCACGATACAACAATCGATACAGCGAAACAAAACGAAAAAAATTAGGTACCAAATATGGTTTCTAGCATTTGACTATTTTCAATGAAGTGATTCTTCAAAATAAAAATAAAATTAAATAAATGCGGACAACATCACATACATTGCTCTGAACCCAAAGTAAGTAGCTAAAGCACTTGTGTTATGGAATTCAGAAACAACGAAGGTACCACAAACACCCAGACCCGAGGCAATGTAGAAAAGTTGGTTTCTGCATTGACCCGTCCGGGGATCGAACCCGGGACCTCAGAGCTAGCGACACCTTGAAACCGGTGCTCGCGCCACTCGACCACGGAGGTCGTCAAAATAAATCTTTTGTAGATAACTGGACTTAAAAATAATCTACTTTCCTTTGTTACTATGACTGTCGGATTTTGTTTTTAATATTTTTACACAAACTCACTATTGCTAATGAATAAAAATTAATTCTTTTGTTTTTGGCGGCCATTGCCCCAAGTCTGCCAAAAGCCTAATAAATAAGGAAATGATAACGGGAAAGAATTAAACAACGAATTAGTCAGTTCCTACAAATTTAAGTACATTTTGAGTCGCTGTTTAATTTGATAGTTCTTTAAGGTTATAAAATTATCTATCATAGATAAGAAATGGGTAGTGGGCTGTAAAACGAATGTTCCGTATTTTTTATTTATTCGTATACTGACTGCTACATAGGCCTTTCGTGTGTTATGGTTGGATACAGATAGCCTAAAAAATTGTTTCAGATAACTAGTGTAGTTTAACGTTATCTCTGGTGCCTGTTGAAGTATGCAGTGGTAAGTTTCAGAAATATTTTAACCTTAGCAAGTCTTAGTGTAATGTTTTTCTTCTTTCTCTGCCTATCCTAATTTATTCTACCTTATTACTGGCCATACACATTCACAGATTTATCTTTCATAATATATCATCTCTCATACAATACATATTTTTTATCAAACTTGATTATATTTATAAGTTTTTTAGTATGTATGATCGGATATTACTTATTATATTACGAAAATAAAACTTTATGTACACTTTTTGAAGGTGAAACAAACAATCAGATAACAACCCTTTCTCCACTCTGCTACTACTATACTAACTGATAACTACTTATAGTTACTGACAGGCAGACAAGGCCAGAGCTGCACGTTGTCTCTAATTGTACAAAGTTATACTAATAAAGATAGATCTATGAACTATGAAATATTTCTACTTCTTTCTTTGTCTATCTTACCATAGTCTTTACAAGGAGCACCTATCTTCTTTCTTTCACTTACTTCTATCATTATTCCAAGTCTTAGCATGTAGCTCTTAATGATTTTATATTTTGTCTAGCTACAACTCCTCCTGTCTGACACCATCTACAGGATTGGCTCCTCAAACATTCGCATCAGCGTTGCAGTTCTTTGCAGCAACACAATGTTTGTTATCAGAACCACGAGTACCGGATGCTGATGTGCGTAGTAAGTTATCTTCTTGATGGGCTCTCATAGATATATTAAGTTTACAGTTGAAAATTAAAAAACAAATAGTATTAAAAGGTTAGCCAAAAAACGGCTTCAAAAAACGACAATATTCGATTTAAACTACATATTTAGTATAATTTCTTACTAGCTTTCCACCATGGGTAGATTTTACGATTTTTCAGCTTGACAAACGAATGAGCAATGTATACAAGTTATTATTATTATTATTTTCAGATTATGACAAGTTTGACTTCATAATAGCAGGAGCAGGGACAGCTGGTAGCGTGCTAGCCAATCGACTAAGTGCTATAAAAAATTGGACTGTTTTACTTATAGAAGCTGGCGATGACGAACCGATAGAAGCCAAGGTACTAAAAAACAACTTCAAAAAATCAATTGCATTAAAAATTAAAAATAAAATATATTGACCTAAGATTAATCTTACAGATCCCATCACTGTCTTCAGGAATGTATAAAAATAAATATTATGATTGGTTCTACCAAACTGCTTACAATGGAGTTAATAATTTAGCCAATATCAATGAATCTGTATATTGGCCTCGAGGCAAATTACTCGGTGGAAGCAGCAATCTTAATGCTATGATATACATTCAAGGCAACGATGAAGATTATAAGAATTGGCATGATGCTGGCAATAAAGAATGGAGTGTAGAAGAAGTACGTCGATGCTTCAGAAAAGCTGAAAATTTTCAAGATATGCGAGCGCTAGAAGACCCTGAAATATCAAATCATTATGGTCTTGACGGTCCACTTGTTATTAACTCATTTAATAGCACTTCTGACTATGGTGAGAAAGTCTTGTGTGCTTGGGATGAGCTTGGTTTTAGGAATGTTAATGACTTGAATGTAGCCAACGTGATGGGTTCCGGTATAATGAGAGCAACAGCTGCCGATGGAATTCGTCAAAGTCATAGCCGAGCTTATCTATACCCTGTAGTTGGTAGAAAGAACTTGAAGATTATGAAAAATAGTTTTGTGACCAAAATATTGATGAAAAAAATCTCCAAAACGGCTTATGGAGTCGAAGTTCGCAAGAACTCAAAGAAATATAAGTTGTTTGCTACAAAAGAAGTTATTATCAGCGGTGGTGCTATCAATTCTCCACAACTCTTGATGCTATCTGGAATCGGCCCTAAAGAACATTTACAATCAAAGGGTATTTCAGTTATTGTTGATTCGCCAATGGTTGGGCAAAACCTGCAAGATCACATTCTCTTACCCATACCAATATTCGCCAATGAGCCGGGTGAATTGAGCCAAGCTGACCAACAATTTGACGTAATCAAATATCTTTATAATCGCACAGGACCTCTAGCACAAAATAGACTAGCAAATATTTTAGCATTTTATTCTGAAAAGAAGAATGCTACATATCCGGACTTTCAGAGTCATCTATTTATCATAGAGAAAAAAAGTGCTTTACTTCGTTCAGTTTTAGGAAATATCTATAGCTACAAAGATAGTGTGGTCAATCCAATTGTTGAAACGAATCAGGAACATGCAATTTATTTTCATCTATTTAACCTTTTGCATCCTCATTCAAAAGGAAATGTTTCAATAGTTTCAAATAATCCCTACGATTATCCTCGTATATTTGCTAACTACTTTTCTGATCCAAGAGATTTAGAATTAGCTGCGACTGGTATTAAAATACTAACTAAAATAGTTAACACATCATCATTTCGAGCGATGAAAGCCTTTCTGGGTAGAATGAAATGGCCAGCATGCGATGTGTATGAATTAGATAGTAGGGAATATTGGAAATGTATTTGTGTTAGCATGTCAGTGACGATTTATCATCCAGTAGGCACTTGTATGATGGGACAAGACCCAAAGACTTCTGTTGTGAGCAGTCGGCTTAAAGTACATGGAGTTAATAACCTCCGTGTGATAGATGCCAGTATAATGCCAAATATTACTAGTGGTAATACAAATGGACCAGTTACTGTTATTGGAGAAAGGGGCGCAGAATTGATCATCGAAGACTACCTAAAGGCGTAAATTAATTATCGAGGCTTGCTTTTTGATACAGAACTTGTTATGTTAGCTTACTGAAGTCTAACTTAAACTAAGTTCTCAACACGATTTTTCTTTCATTACTTTTGTAACATTTACTTTTTGTAATTTACATTTAGTAATTATATAACTTCATGGGTATTGTATGTTTCTATGTACACCGTTTAGAAATATATATATATTAAATGCTACACGTAATACGATGCCAAAAACGACTATTTTATTTTCACCCTTTTAAAACTTTAAAAAGGTATTCGATTTAGTTTTTCTCCTACCAGGTACCTACCTCTCAAGTTTGTAAGTTAAACTTTTCAGTTTGAATACATGATATAACATTTTTAATGTAACACGAAATTACTTGTTGCAATACATTAGAAGCGTACAAAAGGTGTTTACTCCTACATCGATCTACACTTGTTTGCGGCGCTTAAATGAGTGAAGTGCACTACCGACTGTCTTTGTTCGGAGACAATGTCGTTTTCTGCAGAATGCTCCAGAAAAAGCTCCTCTCTTGCCTTTACAGCTATGTGAATACATGAAGCTTTAAATGCGTACACAGAAAGTCGCTTTGCTCAATCCGTCTTCTGAACTTAAGTTATTGGTTGTTGAGATCTTTATGTAGAATGGAATTCGTAGATTTACTTATTTAATTTTCGATGATTGAAAAGGCAAATGATAATCTGAAAAATATGTGTTGTTATTTTAAATGAAATTTATGTTCTGCATAATAAAGGAACGGTTAAGTGGATAAAACTAATATATATTTGAACATGACCATGTTTTAAAAGTGTCAAGGCGGAAGGATATACTTTGGTAGGTATATCTTTGTAACCACTAACGTGATCTTTTGTAATTCAAATAAGCATAAGTACCAATGTTCACATTGTTTACGGTAAAAGTCAGTAGCAATCCATGGACGTATAAGTAATCTTTTACGACCTCGTACTAAGTTCGGTTTTAAGAGAAATTTGTATAAAGACATATATATCTCTATAAACACTATTAAGATGCAGACGAAAAGTTCCAAAGTACCTACTATAAAAATGCTGAACTAGGTCACAAACAAAATTAAAAAAATAAAACGGTAATAACGTGTACGATGGGATATTAACATAAAAATACTGATCGGGTGCCATCATAAAAATGCATGTAACATTTTCAGTACAGCATTTATGCTTGCCAAAAGATTATTAAATATTAAATCATGCATGCATCGCTTTATTGATCTAAAAGCTTGGTGGGGAAGTTTTAACGCTCTTAAAGGTAATGGGATTTATTCTGTGGTGAGTGTGATTATAGGGCTTAACATACTCGATAGAAATTAATTTCTTTGATGGGTTGGAACAGTGTATAATAGATTTTACTTCTGATGGTATGTATGGTGAGATTGTTACGTCAATAAGTTACTAGGTTTTCTTAAAATTATGGTTTTAGAAAAGTTCAGACATGGCTTTTTGGCACAAGGGTTTATGTAACAGGACGATAAACTAAAGAACGTCTGAAAAAAGACATGACATAACTACTTTTAAAAATACTTCTAACTTTACCCAAATTGCTGCCTAGGCTTTACCCAATTAGTGTTAAGTTCGGCTTCAAGTGTAACCGGCCCCATAGTTAAATAATGTAGCGAAGAAAATGTAACTTAAAATCTCAAATGCAAGCAGCCTTCTTGACTTACTAAAACAAAACACGAATAATACTTTACTCCGCATTTGCTCTGAGAAAGTGGCTATTTACCAAACAGAATATTTCCCCCAAACCACAATAGAAATCCTTACAGATACCATTTATTCGAGACCTTTCTCCACAAAACTATCTCTTGACCCTTTATTGACATTGAAAATGGGAAGCTTTTTTCATGATTGCGGTCGGCAAGTAAACTATAAACAGAAATAGTCCCTATTGTCTTTTGTGGGCTTGCTCTAAGCCAGTGGACGGAAATATCAATATATCACATGCATAAACATCTCAATACTCATGCTGAATAAGGATCCTACATGTATCGGGTACTTATTTCGTTGGTTAGGGTTGATCGGAAAAAGGTTTGTTTCGTATTGGATGCTTATGTAACGGACTGATGCAAGTTATGAGACATACTTGAGTTTCTTTGCTGTGTTTTAGGGTTGTTTATGTAATTCCTATTCTGCTTCTAAATATTAGGCAATGTTTGTTGGTCCTGAGAAATAATAAAATTAAATTTGTAATTTCGTAACTAGTAAAAACCCGTTAATTTATTCAAAGTCAAATACTATTTTCGACATAAAGGCTATTTTTCAAGCAAAAATATACAATGTTTTGACTTGTTTTTCCAGCAATTTTCTACTTATACTTAATTATACCCAAGGTACGGCGACAGATCTGTTTCAGACGGGTTGTGGGCGGGATGACGTAATTCTAAGGGCCTTTGTTTGTACCAGGATAATCCAACAGTTTGCAAAGAATATCGGTTTACACAATAAACCTTCAGCCGATATAGCCCTTAGAATTCAACTCCGTACCATTCCGACATTTTGCATCTTCGTTTTTTCCTATCCGCTAGCATAGTCCACGAGGGAAATCCTTGGAAAGCTTTCCAGTTTCCGACAGTGTGTGTGCAAAAACGAAGAAATTTTGCCTTTTGCGAATCTGCCAGAGATTTTTACATTTTGAGGAAAAAACAAATCGTAACGCACTATTTGCGCTGGTTAAATGGCATCCCTAATACTTGTTTATTTTTATAGACTATTATAAAGGAAGCGCGGTTGTTTGCGTTCAAACGTTATCGGGTCAGCCATGACGGTCTTTGCAGTTGCCAAAACAGGGTCAGTCTATAGAATGCTTTTGTGGAAAATATAAAGTGCGCTGTATCTTTAAATTGTTATCCCTATTTTGTTGTCTAGAGCGAACAATATTAACATTGGTTGTGTTTTTATCCTTGACCTTTTAGGTAATTGAATAAAAATAGTATTGTTTTATATACTTATTTTCTATACTTCTATTGTGATAATCCATCGGTCTATTCGTATATTCGTGTCTTAAAAAACTAAGCATTGTTTTTAAAACCATTTCCACCTATATCGTACAAGAAACGAGTCCCGAAGAATATCTGATATAACATAAAACGTATACCACTACTTTTGCGCATGAATGTGATTTGTCTGTTTACCTACAAAATCCCATCGTTTTCCTTATAAAATTATTTCCAACAATGCCAGTGAAATTTTCACGTGAGAAAATTTGAAAAGGAACTTACACTGGTAAAATCACTGAATAGTTTAGAACATGAAAGGGTGAGATGAGCAAAATGAATTGGAATCTGTCATACGTTGAATAAAATCGAATGGGGCGGAGGGACGAGTAAAATATTTTTGAAGCCTTTGATGTTTTTTGGCTATCGTGCTTTCCTGAAAATTCAATCTTCAGCGCGTATTGTTTTCGAATTCATGATTTTCTAATATAATGGTTATTCTTTTGCTTTTCACTACAGGACAATGTCAATGCAATTTCTTTGACTCCTTTTTCGTTAGAAACTTGGCAGTGAGCACAATTTTTTTTGTTTATCGATAGTTTTTATTGTTTACATTAATATTTCGAGCCTAGATTAAAAAATATGAAAGAGTGATAAGCATGCAGAAACATTTAAACGCGAATCCTACCCGATTACCCTCTATACTACTAGATTACCCTCAACCTAGTACCTACGTATGTTATTATATTTTCTTTACTCAGAGCCAAGCCCAAGTGACAGAAGACGTTGGTGTCGCTAAAAGCCTCAGCCGGCGTATTCTAATGGATTCATGATTCACTATAATAGCTTAGTATGATATGTGTTACCAGGACGGTCACAATAGAACCTTGTTTGTTTTCGAACCCGTCTTTGGGTGTAGTAGGTAGATCTGTTTAGGTACCTAGCTCTAGAATTTAATGTAAAAGGGTTAATATGTAATGGGTCAGAATGTATACTAACTTGTACTTAAAATGTAAATACCTTGTGTAGGTAGGTATCTACCTAAACTATTTTTATCGGAATTATGTTTGTTTGGACATTACGTTAATAGTTGGCAGTCGTTAAGTCAATAATTGTAACAACCAGTCTTACTTTGGGGTACTGTGTTCCCCAGTAAAAATGGGTTGTGGAGGTCAGATAGGCAGTCGCTCTATGTAAAATACGGTATTCAGCTGAATCCGGTAAGACTGGTAGCCGACCCCAACATAGTTGGGAAAAGGCTCGGGAGATGATGATGTTTGTTGATAGAAAGTAATTGGGCCTTATTAGGATATGAAAAATATTATTGGAAAATATGGACATATTAAATGACATGAAGACAATGTTATTGCCAGATTGAATAGAGGATTTTATCTGACATTCTAAAATGCCATCGACTTGATATTCAGAAAAAGATAGTTATAGCAATGAAGAAAAATCCTTAAAATGATGATTCTAACTCTGAAAATAGATTTTTCATTTTTTTTTTCATTAGATAAAGTAAAATTTTCCTCGTGATTGTAAATAAACAGAAAGAGAACAGTTTAAACAAGAGCCTTAAGCTAAGTAATCTGACAAAGTTTGTTTAAAAAGTCCACAACTTATATAATTTCGTACATACATAGCCAATGTTATCGTTTTGCGAACTTTAATCAGATGCGTGTGAGAAATGGCGTCAATTTGTTAATGTCGACACAAAGTCCCGCGGCCTAACTTTTTTTTACAATATCGTTGTATAACTTTAGGATGTGAAACACGGAAGAAAACATTGGAGAATAAAAATAAATTACATAATTAATATTGAACCTTATTTTATTATGATTAATTTAAGACCTCAAAAAAATACCCTTTGTTTGGGACCTACACAATATTTGAACCGAACATAAAATAGCGTTGCTAGTTGCCATGACACTATGAGAAAATAAATTGTAATGATTGAAAATGTAAGTGTCTTCCGATACGCTATGTTCAGTGCTAGATTAATTATATTTATTACAACTGTTTAGTACGTTATGTTTTAAAACATAATAGATTTAGAATGTTTTTCATCAGCGTCATCAACATCATTCAGTCCTTGAAATCCCACGGATTGGTCTCTTTTTAGTTTTCTGTACCGAATCTCATCCATGACCGACACATAATCTTCCCTGTATTTTTCCTTACATAACATACTTGCCATTCTTAACATCAGTATATCACGAAAGATTGAAACTTACTAAACAGACAATGATTTATAGTTATTTTTCTCTTTATGTAATAAATAACAATAGCTGTGGCATTGGTGTGATAAATTCTACGTATTCAAATGTGGCCTATAGTACGTGGGCTGAATATAGATGAGGTGATATGACCCATATCTTGAGGTATCGGGACGGGAATGTTAATCGGTGTTCTATTTTAATCAGGTTTTGACTCTTTTCGCTTCTTTTGTGGATTATTAGTCTACAATTATAAGTAACCTGCTGTGCCCCGCGGTTTCACCCGCGTGAATACCTAGGTCCCGTTCCCGGTGCCTTTGTATTATTAGGGGTGTAGATGAATCCAACAAATCACTATCGTAACATAAGTCAGGATTACTTAATTTGGTGGTTGAGTATTCTTCAATTTCCTAATTTGTTTTTTCCTGAATTTCTAACTTTTTCTTTAATAAGAACCTTCTCCTGACAATAACAAACACAACAAAAAAAGAATTGGCCAAATTGGTCCAGGCGTTATTGAGTTATGCGCTTACCAACACATTTAGCGATTCATTTTTATAAGATGTAAGACAAGTATTAGTTAGGTCAAGTAGTAGTAATTGATGATTAGTTGAGCCTAGACAAATTTAAACTTACTCACACTTGTATCCAAGGAGTTTTCTGCTTATTTTGTTAGACGACTAGAAATAATAATAAATTCATTTATTTTAATGTAAATAAATATTCCTGTTCCTTATAAATTAACCGATGAAGCATAAACTACAAGCGTTAATTGATAATTACTATAATTAAATTATGTAATAAAGGTACAACTTGAATAATTTAGATCGATAATGTAGTATATAATGTCATACATATCTCCGCAACAAAATACTGCATCTTTATTCACGATAGCATATTTCTTGACCTCAATGCGACGGATACTTCTGATACTTATATGTAAATTACTCTGAACCCTAGCTTGAGCTGTGACTGACATTAGAAAGTGCAACTAGATACTGTTTATTTTTGCATGTAGCACATTCGAATTACCTATTGAATTCTTATGTATATATTTTATTTTTTTGTAAATGTGTGCGGATAACGTCACATACATTGCTCTGAACCCAAAGTAAGCAGCTGTTAATCACTTGTGTTATGGAATTCAGAAACAACGAAGGTACCACAAAGTGCCACAAACACCCAGACCCGAGACAATGTAGAAAAGTGAGTTTCTACATTGACCCGTCCGGGGATCGAACCCGGGACCTCAGAGCTAGCGACACCTTGAAAACCGGTGCGTACGCCACTCGACCACGGAGGTCGTCATTTATACGGCAACAACAGAAATACACGCCCATGAAAATTTAACTAACTGACCTTCATAAGGTTCAGACCACTAACAATTTATAACTTTTGTTATAATATAGACGGATGGACAACTAAGGCTTTAGGATTTGAAGATCTATTGACCTTTTAGTATATGGCCCTAAAGTACCTACATCTTCTGATACTGGTAGTACAATCATCAGCACAACAAAAAACCAACTGCTAAAAAAAATGCTTAACAATTTCAATAAAACTAGTAGTTCTAATCCTGTACAGACGCAACGTTCATTCACTCGTCCATCGGTCTGGACTCAGTCCAAGTATGTTGAGTTCAAACATCAATTTAACCAGATGCGACCGAATATATTATTACATTACTTGCAACGTAACCAACGCATATCATGTGACGTCGAATCTCACAAATAGTTTTCGACATCACAGCAGGGATCTATTTGACGGGCCTGTTGGTCTAGTGGTTAGTGACCCTGACTGCTATACCGGAGGCCGTGGGTTCGATTCCCTCCCAGGACAAATGTTTGTGTGATGAGCACGATCATTTGTTCTGGTCTGGGTGTAATTTATCTATAATAAGTATGTATTTAGAAATATATAAGTAAGTTTATCAGTTGTCTGGTTACCATAACACAAGCTCTGCTTAGCTTGGGATCAGATAACCGTGTGTGAGATGTCCCGGAATATTATTATTATATTATTCGACGATTTCTAATGGCAGTGTAAAGACTAAACAATTATATAAATGGAACAATACGTTTTAAGAAAGAATACGAACGATCCGTTGTTACTAACTTTTACGTAGGATCGTCGTTCATTTTCAACGTCATGGTTTTTAAATGTTTTTGTTTGCAGCCGTTCATTCTACTCTTATGTAATCTATAAAACTACCATGCTTAAGTAATTGAGCATGTCACCCAGAGCTTTGCGACGATATAACCTTGCCCTTAGCATGGTTAAGACATAGGTATGTAGAAGTTACAAAAAAAAAATTGCTGTCCAACAAAAATAAATGCATCGTTTTAAAGCTGCTTCAGAGAGAATGTGAAAACAAAGCGGTGCAACTTTCTTGTGTCATGCCAGGAATATTTGAGTTAGAGTTTCTGAGAGACAGTTTCAAAGAGGTCTACCGCAGTTAGCTTTATATCATTATTATTTATTTAATCCTCCCGCACTAGGGAATTTAATCCATGTATTGTGGGTTTTTACAATAGCACCCAGACTTGGAACAGAGATTTGTGCATAACACTGTTTCAATCAGTCAGCCTTCTTTAATAAAGCGGGGTGTGTTGTTAACAGCTTTCAATAACACAAACCATACGTTACAGGGAAATTAAAACAAGTAAGTAATGGAAGACCATTTATCAGTTTGTGTCGATGTTAGTAACAGTTCATTTTAGACCTGTATGCTGCATCCTGCGACTTCGTCTGCGTGCATTGGAAAGGCTTATCGCTTAGATCCTTGAATTAAATAGGGCAATAAGTAACGTTGTTAGATAGTATGGTTATTAAGACAATATATGTTTTTTTTTTTTTATAATTATGCCTGCCCTATAAGTCTCCCTCTGTTGGGCACAGGACTCATCCCATATAGAGAGGAAATAAGCATTGATCACCACACTTACTCATTGCGGATTGGCGATTTCATACTCCAATTTTTCTTATTATTACCTCTTTAAAATTAAAATTAGTCTTTTTTGTTTCAATAATACTTTTTTATTCTTTAATTTAAAATATACATAGGTAGGATTTTTTATAGTTTTGAGGACATAAGTTTCGTATTTTACTGTTATGAAAATTTTACATCGTAAAGGCTAACGATTGGCGGCTGAGTTTAACTGACAATTTATAGTTGACCAATATGTTGCGTTAAATATTGGTAGGACTAAAATATGTACCAATTCGAACCAGGAACAATATACAAAAATTACAGTTATTTTATAGTTCAACAAATTACAAAATATGAATCAAACTATATTGTTCCCAATATTTATAACTGTTAATAACTGCTGTCATGAACGAAAGTGAGAAAACCGATATTTTAATTCTGAAATAGCCAACTAAAAGTAAAACGCTTCTTAAATAAAATACCAATTTTTACTTTTCTTAGTTTGTATTTCACAAATAAAAAAAAAAATATTTATTCAAAACACCTTTACAGTAATCTAATGATAATCCCAAAAACGATAAAGTAGACATTCTTTTAACAATATACTGTAATATAAACTTATGGTATATTATTTCAACATATATCTTATTGTTAAACTTCGGTTAGATAAAATCGGTCGCAAATAAATAATTATCTATACTTATAATAAATCTGTAGAAAGGTCAATTCTGTACATTAAATATATTTTCAAAATAACTATCAGGGGGTGATTAGTGATCGATACTGATGCCAAAAATGCAATCAGTAAAATTTTTGTCTGTCTGTCTGTCTGTCTGTCTGTCTGTATGTTCCTTATAGAAACAAAAACTACTCGACGGATTTTAACGAAACTTGGTACAATTATTTTTCATACTCCTGGGCAGGTTATAGTATACTTTTCATCACGCTAAAATCAATAGGAGCAGAGCAGTGAAGGGAAATGTTGGAAAAACGGGAGAAGTTACTCAATTTTTAAGCTTCCGTCGCGTGTGCAGCCTTAATGGTTAAAGACTCATTGATAAGCTTCGTCATCCACGCGAACGAAGTTGCAGGCACAGCTAGTAATTAATAAACTCATATAACTGAAAATACATGTCATTATTTTGCTACTAAAATAGTCGCACAATAATGTTTATGTTTACTTCGTCTCTATGTCTAGACTATTTTCTCTAGGTTAGACACTAATTAACAATAAAATCAATATTTTCGTTAAATAAACCTGTCTTAGATACCACATTGTACCCTCAACATTTATATATCACCTTCCCACAATATCTTAAAATGTTGCAACTTAAGTGGTAAAAAAAAAATGTTCTATACAGAGTGTTACCAAAAGGGTTTATAAATTCAAAAGGTGATAAGTACTCCTGGTATAAAGTGAGTGTACAAAAATTGAGTACTCTAAATGAGTTAGTGTAATAATTATTGATACCCAATTTTACGCATTAATTGGATATGTTGTTGTATTGTTGACATTTTTTAAGTGACGTAATGACGTTGACGTAACAAGTCTTATGATTTTGGGTGTCAAATAATTGATACGAAAATTTGGATATCCATTATAATATTAAATTAACTCATTTTGACTGATTCTGACTGTTCATCTGGTTTACTCTTCATCCATTTTGGATAAATATACCCTTTCGATAACACCCTGTATATCTGCCAACAACAGAATACATAACAATATGATCGTACATTTGTCTGAGCATAACTTAAACAAGCCAAGTAAAACATTTTTAAAGTAAACACTTTTAATACATATTCAGAAAAGTCCAATGCAAATGTCCAGTGCATACGGTCTGCTGAAACAAAATATGCGTTTCACTGCATAAACGCGACGCCTACAAACCTGTACTATGAACTCTTGATGTACGACTGTAGCTCATGTGCGAGCGAGATCGCGCTACATTACGTATAGCGGCGTCTCGCTCCCGCGACGGCAGTTAACGCATCACTTACAGGACTAAAGTTTATTTCCGTTCGTTCACAGCTGGGCGCAGTTCGTTTAGTTTCTAGTGTAAGCAAGTACTGGAATGGAATTTTAGTTTTATGTCTAATGCTATTTTAGTTTCGAATCTACTTTTAGATTGGATTTTAGTGACATGTTCTATGTGGGATTGAACAAAATCCGTCGGGTCAAGGCTATCTATGAGTTCGCATAATGGAACTTAATAAAAAGAAGATTATTAAATTTACGTTTCGAGGGATTTTTAATCATTCACCTATCTAAGAAAGAAGCTGTAAGAACAAGAATAAAATCAAGAGGTCTTTAGTCTTCATGTTGGGTTGAATTTATATTTACGTCGCATTCAAGAGAAAAAATTATAGATAACTAATAAAATAAGTTAACTTATATTATATATAACTTGTATTTTGTAATGGTACAGCATCTTCAGCTTAATAAGTCAGTGTCAGTCTCGAATCTCCTCTATACTCTGAGTCATATCAAAACTCTCCATGCACAAACAAATAGACCAAAACGTTATGAATATGACACAACGTTAAACACCAAGAATTTCCACCCAACTCACATTCACTAAATATATCATGTCTTGGATTAAATTAACGTCTCTTACGAACCGATTTAGTATGCGCACTTACTTACTTCTTATTTCGTTAATTGTACATTCTGAAGTAAATTACTGGAGAAGGAATGCGTTCTGGAATCAAGATGGCGCTTAAAATTCTGAAATGCAGGGAATTTTCTTTATTGTCTTTAAATTTGAGTCGCGAATACTGTGAGTCGTAATGTACTAACTAATGACAGAGGGAATTATTGACCAAACATTGGCATGTTTTGCTTATTGATAGACATGAAGACAATGGAAAAAAGACGTAAAGAGACATAGGGAAAATAAATGTCATAAATATAAGTAGTTATAGTTGGCACTGGTCCTTAATAGGTGGGTAAAAATCTTTTCGTAAAAAACATCTTGAAATAGTATTAAAAAGCAAGCTAAAGTGGACTCTGTGACTTGGTTATAAGATGAAATTTTATGTTACCAAAGCATTTTTCAAATCATACTACTATCGTAACATAACATACTATCACGCCTGTATCCCCGAAGGGTTAGGCAGATGTGTACCAATGTACACCCACAGTTCGCCGGTATGTTTAGGTCCCATGTAATAGGGGGCGAGCCTATTGCCACTAACCGGGCACAAATCCAAACTCCGACCTGCTACTGAGAATTTCATAGAAAAACTCAATAACATCTTGGTCGACTTTGGAATCGAACCCAAGACCTCTAGCGTAGCAGTCGCGCTTAGCGCCACTAGGCCAACGAGGCAGTTGTATAGAATTTTTCAAATCGAATTTGTTAATTGCAGTATGAATCATAAAACCCATAACAGTCCAATTTCATCACTGTGTAATTAATAAAAGTTCAAACATAAAATATTCAAGAGCCTTTTCCAGGGATATTGTATTCAAAATGATTAAAAAGTGATTATTATGAATGAATAAAAAGAACCTTATTAAATTTCCCTGCAAAATTAAGTAGGTATTTGTGTTAATTATGTTTTCAAACTTCGCAGAAGATTTTATAATTACGAACAAAATGGGCATGCTTTCGGAAACTTTTATGAATATTTTTCAAGGTCTGACTTGACAAAAAATTGTTTTTGCCATTGTTGAAGGGCCTATTATTTTGATGGACGGGTTTTTAAGGAAAACTTGTCATTTTGTATTGAAAATGAAACTTTTTAAATTATTTCCGAATAAACATTATCGTGTTTTGTATCTCAAAGGATCCATGATAAATAAATTTGTTTTTCTTTAAGACGTAAGTCTTATTTGTTAAACATATTTGTTGGAAGTGATTTCATAACAGTAGTTAAATATTACCTATTTCGTAAGTTGTTATTGTGCCAAAAACGTTAGTCAATAAGAACGATACTAAAATCTTCCTAAATTGCCCTCAATTACAAAACTTTCCTAACCCAAAAATAAAACAGTTATATATAAAATCCTTTGCCCTATATTCTTAATATAAAATCACTTTATATGAAAATGCACTAAGAACTGTGTGTACTTTTAGTGTCAACTGAAGTAGGTACCAGTTCGTTAGCATGCAAGCTTTACTCGACTGTTTACCTCAATTGACTCTAGGGTACCGGGACTCTGTTAGCCAATCAGACGTCGGTTTCTACGATATATCGGCTCTGATTGGCTACTACACCTTGAGTTAGTCTTGCACAGAATTATGTACTCGTAGACGTTATAACTTTGATCTTTAGCGTTACAACTGTATACGAAATAATTTTATGTGAGAACGTAAAATGAACATTTTAAATAACGAAAATATAGTGGATTTTTGATTGGAATCCGCTACTGTTTTTTTAAGTCAGCCTTTTATGACAAGTAGTCTAATAAAAAGGCACGTAGGTAATTATACCTAAGTATAGTTTCAACATTAGTCAAAGTTTTTAAGTTTTAATGCATAATATATTGTGTGTTTGTAATTATTTTTAAATAACAATCATAACAATGTACATAAAACATTGTTATTATCAAATTTATAAAATTATTCCCTTATGTTTAATATGCGGTTCATAAGCAAATATTTTATTATTATTGTACTAGCTGTGCCTGCGACTTCGTTCGCGTGGATGACGAAACTTATCAATGAGTTTTAAACCGCAAAATTAAGTTTAGTTTTTTATTTTTTATACTTTTCCGGGATAAAAACTACCCAGTGTGGTGCCCAGGATAATAAAGAATAATTATACCAAGTTTCATCGTAATCGAACCGTTAGTTTTTGCGTGATACCTGAACAAACAGACAGACAGACAGACAGACAAAAAATCTTTTTTCTCACTTTTGGGGTTCGGTGTCGGTCTAGTAACACCCCCCGTAATTTATTTTTTTGATATTTTCAATGTACAGAATTTTCACTTCTACAGATTTTTTATAAGTATAGATTATAAATATGGCTTCCAAATGTTTTAACATTTACCCTCTGTATTTACACAACTACACATCCTGTAGTTTTGGTATAGATAGGAAATTTCAGTAACAATTTATTGTTAAAAAAAAAATCCTTAACATTTAAATCTGTGAAAGTGACATATTTGACTTTCTACAGTCAACTTAAAAGTTTACGTTAAAAGTAAATAGAATGTAAGTCCAAGTGCAAATATTCGTTTAAGAAAAGGCAGCTGTGCTAGAAGGGTTCGTGTCAATAACCTTAAGTTAGCATATTATTAGACTACGAATTTACTAAAGCTTTAGGAATTATGGCTGGAAAATTCATTTTTCTCTTGGTAGTAAAATATAAGTAATACGACAGGCCTGTTGGTCTAGTGGATAGTGACCCTGACTGCTATACCGGAGGTCGTGGGTTCGATTCCCACTCAGGACAAATCTTTGTGTGATGAGCACGATCATTTGTTCTGTGTCTGGGTGTAATTTATCTATAATGTGTACGTATTTAGAAATATATAAGTATGTTTATCAGTTGTCTGGTTACCATAACACAAGCTCTGCTTAGCTTGGGATCAGATAACCGTGTGTGAGTTGTCCCGGAGTATTATTATTAATAATAAAATTCAATAAAAATAAGCAATTTTTACAGTTAATTTGCAAAGAAAAATTGAAATTAAATAATTTTTTTTTCAACTTATTGTTAAGTGCATTTTAGCTTTGTTTCATTTTGTGATTTAAAAAATCTTAAGTTCACTTTTAGTAAGTTACCTTTTATGTTCTTAAAAAGTTATTGATAATAATCTTATATATGTTTTATGGGACAATGTAAGTGAACCGGTGAACCGATTTTCAAGATCTTAAATTTTTTGTTTGCTTGTCCATTCCGAAAACTAGAATAACTAAAATGAAAACCTGGAGGACTACTAACTACATAGATAAAACCGCGGGGCACAGCTAGTAAATAATAAATTCCATTAACATTGATTAAATATCATTTCCCTTGTTTCACATAACAAGGACAGGAGACTTTTTTTACTTCGTGTTTAAAGATCAACATCAGCATTACCCGTATTAGGTGCTAACAACTAGAGAACTTTGAACTAATGAACTTAAATAGCAAGCACACTCTCTTCGTTTAATTCTATTACCGCTCGTTTAAACTATTTAAGTTGTAAAGCAGACATTCTAGAAAACAATACCTCGTCTAATTTGTTTACGGAATAGGATATAACAATAAACGAATGCTTTAGGATAGTAGGGGAGATTTTAAATAAGATTATTATTTTTTTTTGTCAAAAATTCAATGCATTTTTTCATCCATTTCATCCATCCAATAAATAGTTTGCCGAATAAAATGGTCAAAGAAATATGTGAGCAAAATAATATGTAGCAGGACGCTTTGTAAGTTAAAAATTAGATATACTGCATAAAACTTCATGGTTTTGCTAAAACTATGTGTAAAAGTGATTTCTTCAGTCGCCTAGTTCTTTCTCAATATTAGTTAGAGTCAGCTTCCAATATTACTGGATGTAGCAGAGTACAAGATTAATATGATCAACAATAATAAATAAAAACACATACAATAACATTATCTAATTTACATTACATCAATTTATTATTTTTCAACAGTACCATTCTTAAAACCCTCATACTCTTAAAAGCTCTTAATTTATTTTCATTGCGTTAAACGTTCATCACCCTTTGAAATCCCAGAGGACCACCCAAATTGCCGCCAAAAATAAGTTCTTCAACTGACCGAAAATAACTCAACCGGACCAAAAGAGATCCCGCGAATTCGGAACTATAAAACAACGCAGTGGGACCTAATTACGAAACAAGAACTTTTTTTGGGACCTCGATTTTAATAACTTCCGTCATTTTGTCACCAGATCCGACGTACAGCGGACGAAAATAAACAATGAGCACATTGCTTGTATACAGGCTGTTACTGAAAGGGTATATCTATATGAAAGGGGCAAAGCGTATAACTGGTATAGAGTCAGCGAACAAAATTTCAGTTCAAAATGAGTTAATTAAATAATATTTTATAACTCTCTTAACTTACTAAAATAAATGTAAGATATGACTATCGATCCCTAAGCGATAATCGCTTCAGCGGTCTGGGTATTATTTTTGGTGTCAAATTATTAATGCAAACTAAACTAAACTTGTTCTATACTAGTAGAAACTTATTTTTTCACCCTTTTTGGATAGATAACTTACGGTAACACCCTGTAGATAGTAAAACAGGGCCGTATTTCAGTTGGTAGACGGCAAGTGTATCAGGGGAACAATTGTATTCTGCTTGTGCCTTTTTTCTGTATCATGCATTCTTGGATACGAATAAACCACGGCGTCAGATCTCTAGGGAGTTGTAAGAGACTTAGAGATTTAATAAGGATGATGGAATGCGATAGCAAAGCGGTTTGAAATTTCATCGCGTTTAAGAATTTATTTTTCATCTTTAGTTTTGTACGCAGTTGCGTCCGTAGTTTTAGTTTTCTTCTGAATAATTATATTTGTTCCTCTTATAATTCCTTCATGTAGTCATCATTTGTTTACACATTATTGTATTATTTGGACTATAAAAGAGATTAAGACCCCTGAGTTTGTTTCGACATCATCTCAGAGTAGTAGGTTAGGAAAGGGGAATGCCAAGTCGCCATAGTAATTTAGGCCCTCTGTGCACACAAATATAAAATAATAATAATAATAGGGAGCAATTCTAACAATTAATTAGTAATAGAAATGATTTACAAAGAACTTAGCATTTCAAAGTTATTTAAGATTCTTATATTCCATCTTATATACTGCAGTTTATGTCGACAGTGTCGTCATGAGTAGCGGGAACAGAATCCATAATCAGGCCGTGGTCGTCAGGTATAGGAGAATCGTCAGAGTCAGTATTTATAGCGAAAAGTAGTCAATTTAAACCGCAATAAACATAAGCAAGTAACCGCAATGGAGTCGCTAGAAGCAATGATTTTGGCATTTACGTATTTTGGCAACTGACAGTGACAGTAAAACTTTGACATAGCAATAGGAAGTTGCCATAAAAAGTTTTTATAGATAGATATATTTTTTGAAAAGGTCGATTTATAGATATATTTTTTTATTAATAATTGGTATAATAATAATTATTAAAAGATATTTTAAGGAATTAGATAGGTATAATGTATGTTTGCTGGAAAGAAAATGAACGGTTTTTAATAATAAACGAAAACTTATTATTCTGATTAGTTACCTGCCAACATTTTTTTGTAAAGGCAACATTTGAAACTCATGTTATGTTCAAGTTCCGTTAGTTTAGTCGTTATAATGTTTAATATTTATAAAAAAATGTTACCGACTTGCACAGACTAATGAATACGTGGCAGACATTTGAAAAATACCAACATATTTTTCTTGTAAAACGAATCTCTTGTGCAATTCTGGGCCTAGACTCGTCATTCCCCTTTCAACTTCATCTGGCTTAGGAAGACATTGTAATAGTGATTTATATAATCCTACTTGCAAGAATAAAATATTTCATTTCATTTATTTCCTTTCATTATTAATGAGTTTTCTTCACTTGGTTTTTTTCTTTACTTTTGATGTGGTCTTCAAAAAATACGAGCCCGATCTTCTCTGCTTAATAATCAACGAAACAAAATGTTTAACAGGTAACCTTGATTTTCTTCATAAGACAGTAAAATGATTTAAAAAAATATATATTAATACCCACGTTGCTACTAGTAAATGTTGCATGTATCCGTCTGCACCATGTATGCTGTTCAAGTAATATTGTGCTGCAAGACGTTCATCGTCAAGGGACACGTTATGGTTTGTACCGATAAATACTCTTTCCTTTTTCTGCAGAATCTTACAGCAGAGCTGTTTTTTCAGCTTTTAAAATGCAAGAATAAGAACGTAATGGTTTTCTTTCGCCTTCATATTAAATTAAATTGTTAAATTTATATTAAATTAATATTAAATTGTTTTAACGCCTTTAAGAAAAGTGACAGCAACATTTTTAAGTTTACAGTTTTACAACCCTTAGTTGTCTTCTTAAATCTTTTATAAATTATTGTTCAGGCACTTACGTGTTAAAGTAATAAAACAGCACCATTATTATTCAATTTAAATAACTTCAAGTGCTTATAAGTTGAATAAATAAATTCCCTTTTGAAGAAAACAATAAATTTTGCGGTAACAAACGGCAGCAAATGGCTTTTGGAGCTTGTCGCCCGCTTGTGTTGGAGACGTTAAGATTCTAATACAAATTGGGTAGGACTGCGATGGAGCGATGCAAATTATCATTTATGTTTGTCTGAACCACCATTAATATATTTCTTACTTTGATAATAAAGTTGTAGAAGAAATAATGGATTAAGGACAATAACAAATTTTGGAGAATAAACAGATTTATTTTCCAAATAGGTATGCAACTTTGAAACAAGAATGTAGGTATATAAACTGTTTATTTTTTTTTTGTTGCACTGAGTCTATTTTATTTTAAACCAGGCATCATTTCTCATTCATCAAAATTTAGTCGCATTGCCGTGTAAAAGTACTTTAATTTCATTACGAATAATGAAGACAGATCAGCTGCTAGATTTACACCATTCAAAATGAAGCTTCATACAATCTACTTGTATTATTGCGTAGTCAATTAACAACACTATTCCTACACCACAGTGACGATAATAGCGTGTATAATTTAGACCGAGTAACCGAATGTGCTGCCAACCGTATGTCGACGTTAGAGCGTTTTCACAGTATCCGATATGATATAGGTACCGGACAGTGATACGATATCGAGACAAGTACAATGTATGAAACTTACGAATCCGATATCTGATATCGTATCGGATATTGGAAAGACACCAGGTACATGTTTCGCACATTTTACTTACCCCGATATTGACTTGATGTCTGCTTGTGACCACTGCCGATGTAACCTGGTTGAAACGCCAAGCGTGTCTCGCTAATTCCCGTTGAATTACATTACTGTAAACTTGCAGCGCGATAATTCAAAAGTAAGTATAACATTTTACTTGCCCCCGATATCATACCGGTGCCCGATACTGATATCGTATCGGATAATATGAAAACGTTCTCAGGGGAAATATGCTTGTTGAATATTGTTGATTCGCACAAAGAGTGGGACTTCGTGATGAGTATGCTGTTTTAGTTCACCTGGTCTACAAACAGCATGAAATTCGGACACTCCACACGTGTTTATTTTAGGAAGTGTTTCTGTCGACCTTTTTGAACCCTGAGAGGATGCTATTTCATATTTAACTTTTTTCGTAGCTCCGAAATAACTTTTATTTTTCAGCCAGCTTCTATTACGTGGAGAATGAAGTTGTAAATATTTTTTCCTAATATACGTTAGGTTTGGTTAGCGTTGGTCTTAATGATGTTGGTTTAAAAATAAGGTGAAACAAAAGCTCGATGGCACAGTTCTGGTTTATTTTATTTCTCTTTTACATTAAGGCGTGTTGGTTTCGCCCGTAATTACTTAAAAATTGTGTTGTCAGCGGCCGCTACTATGGTTAATCGGGATTAGTTCTGATCTCGATTACTAGTTTAGTTCTTTCGAGTTTACTCAGAAGAATTAAATAGTTCAGATATTTTAGATTTAGTTTTTCAAGAGTAGATTGTTGGACAAAATAAAGTTCTTATATATAACTTGACTAGCTGATCCCCGCGACTTCGTCCGCGTCAATTTCTGTTATTATGACCGCGATTAAGAAGTTTAAAAAAAAAGTATTTCTGCGTAAAAGATAATTTTAGTTAATATTATGTTGATAAAACTCTGTAGCAAATAATTGGCAATAATGCATTAATTTCGACCAAATGATTACCTTAAAAAAGGTTATAGTGAGTCAATCTTAAAAGATAGACATATATCGTCGCAGACATTTTTTTAGATCATTTAAAGAGGAACAATTCTTTCATACATATATTTTGGGTAACTCGAACCGTTTACGCAGCGCACGCAACGGAAGCTTTCAAGTATGAATATTTTTCCCCGTTTTTGTGACATTTTTCACTGCTGCTTAGCTCCTATTGGTCGCAGCGTAATGTAGTATATCCTAAAGCCTTCCTCGATAAATGGACTATCTAACACAAAAAGATTTTTTCAATTCTAACCAGTAGTTCCTGAGATTAGCGCGTTCAACCAAACAAACAAACAAACAAACAAACTCTTCAGCTTTATAATATTATAGTATAGATTTGAAAAGATCATATTTTATAATATAAAATATGATCTGAATGAAAAAACAATAAATCATTAATCTATATTATAGATTAATGATTTATTGTTTTTTCACAAATTAGTAAAGGTCTCCGTCATATCCTCTAAAGTTTTATTATCTTTTTATGATACACAATGAAAATAATCAAATTACTCATATACCAGTTACTGTACTGCCAGCTCCACCACTAAGATTAATAACCAGTATCCATACAAAGTAATTCTCAAAATTGAGGCAGCAAATTGACAATTTCAGTTTGCATAAATCTTAGACTATAGATAACTATAGACTTATAGTATCGCTAGTTTTCCTTCGTGCCAAGCGAGAGCACTTTTTGTCTGTATCTAGTACATTCGTTTACTGATTTAAAGTTACTTTTCGCGCAACGACAGACTTATATGCGAAAATATCGATGGTTTCGACATTGTTAGGATAATATTAGGGTTTTAGATAGTTTTATTAAAACGGCGCGCTCCGTCTTGATACAAAATTTACGATAAAACTAGTTCATACTAGTGCTCACGGTTCATACACTGATAGGCTCACTCTTTAGTTTGTTATCTATACTCTAAGGCATAAATAGTATGTAATTCCGTTCCGCGCATGCGCAAACAATAACGATGCAGAGAACAATGTTTTACAAAAAAATAAATAGTCACTATGTTTAGTAGTTATTTTGAATATCCGTTTGTACTAGAAAGGTTTATTATAGCTTGGGTTATTAGAACTATTATTTATTATAGCTTGTATAGTTATGTTCGACTTTTGAAAATGTGCACTTGTGTATGTTCCAGCATAATATTCTTTCCAAATCATTTGAGAATTAATTTTGTCATCATTGTCATCATCACCCACAGTTATGCCACCGCTGGCCAAAGGCCTCTCTTTCTTCGTGCCATTTTCTATGGTACTGTGACAGACTCGAACTAACATTCGAACATAAAATTGTTATTACATATTACTTAAACAAAGCCAAAAAATACCCCTTTATTCAGTAGTTTATTTAACCTTTTGAACGCAACGGCCGTGTATAGACGACAAACGAAAACGTGCCCAAAACACGAGACGGTGGGGTATCGACGACAAGAAAATGAATTTTTTTAAGTACAAAATTAATAAACAAGTATATTATTTATTTTGTACTAAAAAAAAACGTTTTTTGGGCAGTGTTTTGGGCACGTTTTCTTTTGTCGTCTATACACGACCGTGGCGTTCAAAAGGTTAACCATCCAGCCAGGCAAAAAAATACAATGTTAAATTATAAAACATTTATTTGTATGATTCGCTTTTCTATCTTAACCTAGTTTCAAAATTATTGTAAAGTTATTCAAAACGAGATTCAAATAATGTTTCAAGAGTTACGAACACCAGTAAAGTAAATCTTTGCGTGCTAAATTTTTTTAATTAAATTATAATTTTCTTAAGAAATACTTTTTAATAAGAAGAAACTCAATTTGGTAAAGTGTCAGTAACAATACGCCTTGTCGTAACTTTATTAAACTTCCTGAGTTTTATTTAAAAACGCAGAATTATTAATAATTTAAATTTTTATGAAATTTTTGGTGAGTTTTGAACACACCTTTCTAATTTATAGGATTATTGGTTCTGTACATTTAAGAATTAAATTTGATTGATTGATGATTGATTGATGATCCTTGTTTTTTTTGTTGTGTAAAGAAAGAAGTTTTATTTAATTGTAACGCCGTGAAATGTTTTTAGATTAATTATATTTCATACATATTTTTTAAGTTTTCAAAAATAATAATATTCTAAGAAATTAATTATCAATGCAATTTTGTTGTAATGCCCAGGGATGACTTATATAAAATTCTTTTGTAATAAGCGAAAACTAAAACGATTCTAAAACATACACTAAATCACGACAATAATATGATTAAGCAGTGATGCTATCTGAAGGTCGAATTGCATAAGTCTATATAATAGAGTTCAAAAAACTCGCAAAGAATTTAATCAAAAATCAAGAATGGTTTCATAGTAGCGGCAAGTGTCGGTTTTCTCTTAATTATAAGGAAAGGAAGGGTCCGTGTCGCTCTAAATCACGTTTCGTGACGAAAACTCGGCATTCAACTAATATATTAAACCTTGTATAATGGATAACACAAACATTAAGGAATTAATTTACTTTAGCTTTATAATGCTAAGAAAAACAGGAAAATTAGATTTATGTAACGAATTACTTTACCTGGGAACAAAACTGTTATACCTACAGTAGGTAGGTAGTTAGGAAGGTAGGTAGGCAGACAGCTGCCTTAGTTTTCAGCATGTTAGGACTGCTTCCACACCATCTGCTGAGTAATGAAGCATGCTATATCTCCAGACAGCCTCAACCCACGAGCATCGCGCGTCAGCTAACATGGCTGATGCATTATAGAAACGTAAATTTTCCTTACTTCTTGAAAGGAAACGGAAAATTTGGTTCCAATTCTGTCTGTCCTTGAAAAGTCTTTCCATATTGATAAATTGCTAAAAACTATCCTAGTAAATCTACTAAGTCCCCAATATGTCTACAGACCCCGTTAGAGATTTATAGCGAAAGGTGTGAATAGTGGGTCCATCTTTGAAAAAATTAAAAAATACGACCTAGCTACGGGTCCCTATGAAGCTCGTTCACGTACCCAAATGCCGAATATCGCCAGAATCAGAGACATTGGATAGATTTATGCTTTACCGGTAGTTGTCCATGACAAATGGGTCCGCGCCCATCCCCGTGTCCTACCAATTACGCACATTTAGAATTTATTAGAACTGATAAAGAAATGGAAATGGTCACGAATTTGAATACTACTTAATGAGGTCAAGAAGCACGAAAGCGATAAGAAATTTGCGTTTCTTTAAAAACTATTCTTAAAATTGTCGATACAGGTTGTCTTCAGTAGAAACTTATTCAGAAATAAAATGAACAACCATTTTTCACCGTAAAAGAATAAAACTAACAAGTACCTATAGAATGGATTTGACAAAACATTTTTCGCGAACAAAGTCACGTAATAACACAAAAGCTATGAGGCATGAACTATTGACATGAGAAAATGAACAACTCGAAGCTGCCTTCGGCACGATGCCAAATTTTAATGACGACCGACGCCTCCCGCGGTCGGAAATTATTTGCAAATAAATGTTAGCCTTGACTCTTTACTTTCACAAACTTAATTCACTCGCCCAAAACTGGAACTGACAACCCTACGCTTAAAACAATCCTTATCACTAAACAATAAGGTTCAAAATAACTCGTCTTTTGTTATCCTTAGGGTTGACAGATATAAGGATGTTCTCTTATGTTGGCTTCAATCTAAAAATCGATCAAATATAACGTTCAGATGATTGTAGAGTACACCATTAACTAAATGTAATAACAATTTTCATTATAAATGTGCGAAACGAGCTTCGTTTGTCCTCTGGGGCATTTCGGTGTTGGTAAATGTCTTGTATTTCAACGCGGTGGGATATAAAGCGAGTTTTATAATATGTTTTCATACAATTGATTATAATGGAGCCATTGTTGTTTGTAGTAACGAGTTTGGGTCTACAACCGTGTAATGTACAAATAGCTACGTTATTTAAATGTTATTAGGCATATGAAATGTTTTGGTAAATGTCGTCCTTATATAACTTTGGCCTAAAATATAAAAGGTCCGTTTCAAAGCAATCTGATATTAATATTATGTAAAATCTACGTCACAATTCCTAAACATTGGAATCTTTACCTTTCTTCAAAAAGGTTATTTGCGCGTAGTCACGTTTCTACCAACTTCTATATTTAGCGAAGTTTATTTTGGTACCTTACTGAAACTATCACACCACTAGATCAAGCGACAAATAATCACCACCACATTTCGATATCCATTGCGCATTCAATGTGGTGTTTTAAAATGACGCCTGCAACAAAAACCGCAATGTAGTGAAGATGTTTTGAAAATATCGACTGAATTGTATTTCACTGGAGTCAACTGAACGGATTTGGTGACTTGCGAAATAGGAACCTACAATTTATTCGTTTACACTTAGGAACGTGCAGCGATTCTCTGATAGCGGTGTCCGTGTTGTTCTATCACCTCTATATTAAAATTTATCACCAAAAGGAATTCCTTTTGGTGATAAATTTAGAAACATAAATTTAACAATTATTAGAAATTGAAATTAATATAGTGGACATTAATTTAAAGCGCTGTGAAGAATACCTTTTCATTCTGTGTATGAGACGTGGATTTTACGCTTCAGTGGGATAGTTTGTTTTCACATATTTTTTTACAAGAGTCATCTTTTGAAGACCTAGGGGTACATTAAATCATTAGCCAAAAACATTTTTATTTACCTTCCCTTCAAAATATTTCTAAAAACGTAATACACACAAGGTTTGTTTCAAATATTTTCTCAGTGAACTCGGTTAGCGTCCACAAGCAATTATCATCGCTATACTGAGTACAATAATGGCTAAAACCGCATACCCCAAAAGTTGTTTTCAACTCGATATTTCGGGAACACGCAAACGATACCTATTAACATTCTAAAACCAACAGAGTAACTTTTAATAGGCAACACAAGTCGGAATTAAACCTAGGGCAATCAAAATTCTCATTAATAGTACGTAAGGTAACGTTTGCGCTGTACGCATTTGTTTTACAGACTCAGTCTGCATTCTTTTTTTAGACAAGTTTTCCAGCAACAGGTTTTTATGTGAGAATATACATGGGTGTTAAGAAAACCTTGTCCGATCCGTAAAGGTGTTGTTAGGTATCGATATCTGATTACAAAAAAAGTAAAAAAGAACATCGAGATAGGGATTTGTCATCGTCACAGGTGTTGCCAAATGATCAAACAAAAGGCCTCCAAAATACTGTCAAAAATAGTGTTGTAATCCCAAATTTAGGGAATAATAGGGAATTTCGTGGCAATAAATGGTTGTTTCAAAATTCATTATTATTATTACGATCATGAATATTCCAAATTTAATATTTTATTTGGGCATGTTATTGTGAAACCTATATCACCCTTTAGGGTCGGACAGGGTTTTCTTTATACCCTGTATTTGTCTTGTTTTTGGATATATTTTTATCCATGTACAGTTCAATTGATTGCAGCCCCAAGAAGTATCTATAGAAGATTTCTTCCAATAATATGCTTTTACACACTAATGGGCAGATCCTCATTTGACCTTATACGTGAAACGTAATATATCCAGTAGGTAGTTTGTTGTTTAGTTTTGATTAGTAAGTATTATACATAAAACAGCATTCGTGAAAAACTAAAGTAGAACACGAGCACACAACAAGAACAATAACAAACACGAAGTTATATAACAAAACAAAAATTACGAACTTTTCAGTTTATGACTTCATTTAACTTACAAACTGCACATTTTACGAGTACATCTGTACTTACAACCTTCAGTTTTGCCAATAAAATATATCGGGCACATCAAATATATTCAATGCGTTCATTCAACTGTATTTTATTGCGAGTATAATTTATTATGCAACTGTAAAACGGATGACGAACTGACGTTTAACAAAATAATTAACATACATGGGTAATTTAAATGCAATCTTGGGTATTTTTAACAAACATGGAAAAATGGTAACCTCATTCACTATATGTAAGATTTCACAAATCCATTAAAAGTCTGGTCTGTCTAAATACTAACTTTTAAACTAACTATCTTTTTTTCTGATCTGTCTATCACGTTTTAGGATCAAACCATTTTTTTTGCGGTTACAGATAATTTTAATTTATAAAACTATGTACTAGCTGTACCCGGCATGCGTTGCAATGCAATTTTTTCTACCTAGCACCTGCCTACTACCTACCTACTACCACTTAGAGGTATGAAAAATAGATAGTAGCCGATTCTCAGACCTACTGAATATGCACATAAAATTTCATAAAAATCGGTCAAGCCGTTTCGGAGGAGTATGGTAACTAACATTGTGACACGAGAATTTTATATATAAGAAGATTTACACATAAAGTTACATGTTTGGCAAACTTTACGTATAGATTAGATAATTTTTCATTAATTTCTGCAAATTCCTTCTCTCATCATCCTTTTTTGGTAGAAATGCAAGATTTTAACAAAACCGTTTTAATGTTTTGATCTATTCCTTTTAGACAGAAAGTGGGAACCAACAAACTTCTTCAATTACAATTAAACATTTATCACTTACAGTAATTGAGAGAGGAAATAAACTTAGTTATTTAATATAATTAGGCATTCGAAACATGTTCTGAAGAATTCTAATTAACTTATAATCGGCTTTCTGTCACAGTAAATTATAATTGAATTTTAAAACTTTCCGCCGCGATGTGACTCGAGTTCTTACGTATAGAAATGATATTATTATTCAATGATATGCTTTTATTTGACAACGAACAAGAGAAATAAGGAAAAACGATGGAAAACGAATAAGTATTATTTACTTTGAGTGACAGTGAATTTATGAAGATGGTATTAAAATATTGTCAGTCATCATCAACAGTAATTTCAATTTAAATGTATACCTATCTAAACATGCTTTGTAAAATATAATAATAATAATAATATTCCGGGACAACTCACACACGGTTATCTCATCCCAAGCTAAGCAGAGCTTGTGTTATGGTAACCAGACAACTGATAAACATACTTATATAATTCTAAATACATACATATTATAGATAAATTACACCCAGACACAGAACAAATGATCGTGCTCATCACACAAACATTTGTCCTGGGTGGGAATCGAACCCACGACCTCCGGTATAGCAGTCAGGGTCACTAACCACTAGACCAACAGGCCTGTCAATGTATATATATCATCTTTACAGTACAACAAGGTCGGACTAGGAACACCATTTATAATTCAAGAACGGGTGACCATTTTCATGATTTCTATTTGTTTCATTTGTCTCCTCCCCGAATAACAGAATTATTCTAAAAACATCAGTAACTCACGCAGTTTAAAACGCGGGTGCGGCTAGTTAATACATTTATCTTATTACTATTTGCTTTTTCCTTAAATGCATTTAATTTTCAAAAGCTAAGTTTATTTTAATGAAATTTATTATCCGTTGACGAAACAAGGACAAACAATTTGAATTTCCAAATTGGGACGACCATTTTGGACCACCAATAAGATATTTACTAAATCGTCCGACCCAACCCTACTTATCCTCAGATTTACCTACCGTGAAGGTAATCAAATTGAGACGACTGAACCCTTTGCCAACAAACGTTTTTTCTAATTTTATATTGGACCCTTCAAGCAAGAAACTCCATTAAGTTTATTTTGGTTGAACCCAAATGGGTTTTAGGTCACTGGGCTAAACATTCGAGGAGGATTTTATTAAAGGACGAAATTTGTGTGCTTAGTATTGTCAAGGCTGGTTCTATTCAAAACCTACGAGAAGTAAACTATTGTACATTTAAATTTAAACTAAATTGGAACCAGTTGCGAATATTTGGCGTACACTAGAATTAGTGAAATTTCACTACTTTTGCATGATAAAAAGATGACATGTCGTCCTCATACCTACAGCTTTCTACCAAAAATTAATAATAAATAATAATAATAAATGCGGACAACATCACATACATTGTTCTGAACCGAAAGTAAGTTGCTAAAGCACTTGTGTTATGGCATTCAGATACAACGTAGGTACCACAAACACCCAGACCCGAGACAGTGTAGAAATGTGATTTTTCTACATTGACCCGTCCTGGGATCGAACACGGAACCTCAGAGCTAGCGACACCTTGAAACCGGTGCGTACGCCACTCGACCACGGGCGTCGTCAATTGTAGGCACATACATGAATAAATGGAGTAAAGAAAGAAAGAAAGAAAGAAATCATTTATATTACTTGGACTTATAGTAGACTATGACATAGGAACAACAGTGCAACTTGAGATAGACTATCGATGGACATTAAAAAGATTTTAAATAAGATTAGTAAACAATGGATTATCAAAATGGTCCCTAAAATTTAAACAATGCTAAAACAAAAACAATTCGAATTTTCGCATTCTAAAATACTGAATACTTAATGTCGTCAATGAAAATATTTTGGATACTTTACCGTTAATATTTGCATATTGCAAACATTTGAAAATTCTAAAAGTTTATTAAAAATATTGCAGATATCTCGGCAAAGAGTCATTACTGTAAAATATAGCCTGTATTTGGTAGTTTTAGGGTTTCATCTAAGGTCGTTTGCAACTTTTCTGCTTTATTTCAGTTTTATTTGAACGTTAAATAAAAATAAAAGAATAATAAAGTTATTTGAATGTGGAAAATATTTTCATTTAGGTATGTTTTAAACTTTAGATATTTTTTGATAGTATTGTCAGTGGAAAGGTATTATATATTAATTGATTATATATTAAGGTATTATAAGCTACAGGTTAAGTATTTTACGCTTTTTGTATCACCCTGGAAAAGAAAACATTTAAATATGTTGTCAAGTCACAATGAGACGGTATTATGGCATTAACATGACCTTCAGTATATGCAAAGATTTCTCGATCCTACGATGGAACTTAAATAACTTGGCTCATAATATTATACCTATATCCATACTATAGATTTCTATAAAATCTACACAAAAACTTTATAGGAATATTGTCGGGTAGTGTAGTGTATATTATTAAGAGAGAATATAAAAAAAATCAAAGGTAAATTGCCTTTGAATTTTTTTATATATACCTTATTTTATTGACGTAGACTGCCTATCTAAAATATACCTAACTCTTCCAAATGGTTCGAACTTCACACTTGAAATCGATGAGCTCTAACTAACAAACTACGAGCCTTTCCATTAGGTATTTTTGTGTAACTATGTCTGTGTTAAAACAGCCATTTTTACTTTTCACGAGCACATTTACTTCATTAAATCGAACGTACGAAGCTATATATTTTTTTCGATTTTATGGCATCATTCGCTCGTAAAAAAGAAATGAAGGCTTTCGACCTTTCGTTGCATTCCTGAAGAAGGATTTTCGATTTCAACGCTTATTTAAAACGAGTCGCTATTTATTGGAGATTTGAAACTTGATAAAATTCAACTAAGTAGATAGGTACCTTAATTACATTGTTTTATGCAAGCACTTTAAGTGGCTAAGAGATAGATTTTAGAGAAAAAAAAAAATAGGTAAGTAAGGTAAAGTACCCTAATTCCGAGGGGTTCTAAAATCGGGACCTAATTCCGAGGTATTTAGAAAAACTGCATTTACGACCGATTTACAAGATCTTTTTTACTGCAAGATCACTTATTCAATTGATAATTTATCCTTACATAGTTATATCATCAAAGGTCTGGAGTAATGTGTATACGTTTTAAAATAATTGGTAAGTTTTGCGTCAAGAGCTGGTCCGAACGCACCCTTCATACATTTTGGCCCCTGTGCACGTGAGTACCACGTTTTTTTAAATAGTGATTTTTTGATTATTTTTATACTGTGTGTGTAATTCTTTGAGTTAAACTATTTAAAGGATTATATTTTTAATCGAAAACACTTAACCTTTATAAGTTTTTCTGAATAAATCCTACTACTACTACTACTACTACCTACTTTAACTAATTTGAAAAAGTAAATTTACAGCAGTAATAATAAAGGCAAAAAATCTAAATTGACATTTACTAAGCGTTTCATATTATCTATTATGTTTGTCTTTATTGCGAATAATTAAATATAGTACAGTTACAAAAATAGCCCCCCTGAAAACCGTATAAACAGTTTGAATGTATCTAAATATAAACGTTTAGACAAAATTACTGATAAAAAATACCGTCCAATTGAGTATCAACCTCCTTTTCTGAAGTCGGTTTAAAACAACCTAGTCAGAATCACCGCTGCTACCAACTCAACAAGATTTAATTTGTTAAAAAACAGCAGTAAATGATCCGATATAAAACCACTAATTACGTAGAAACAAAAATAGGAATGAGTCCAGTATACGATACGTGAACCACATAACAGAGTAAAATTACACTGGCTTTGTTCTTCATTAATCAAGATAAAATTTTCCTGGAAATACACACACAAATTAATCTTGTGAATAAAACTGTTTATGTTTTAATATCAAATGTCTGGTATAGCATTAGTATTGCTGGGAAACAAAAGCCAAACGAATTGTTTGAATAAATGAATAAAAGTTGTGTGCTTTTAAGAAAAACAGCATTTATGTTTGTATACTGAAATATGACAATACATATAATGGCAAATTTAGTTTTGTTTTTTGTTTTAATTTGTAAAACTATTTATGTACTTTCTTAATTATTTTAAGACACTTCTCAACAATGAAGGAAAATATCGTGAGGACACGTGGATTCTAAAATTGGGATCTGAAATTGCCAAGCCGCAATTGAGCAAGCGTGGTGATACATGCACGTGCCTTCTCTATATGGGAAGAGGCCTGTGCCCAGCAGTGGTTCGTTTATAGACTGGAATTATTATTATTATTATTAACTATTTTCTATTTTTTTAGAAACGTTCGATAAAATATCGTAAGCTTTAAAAACTGTAACCTTGAAACTGCCAATAAATAACTTAATTTTTTTTTTTTTTTTCGCCTAAATTATAAAAAAACACTCAAAAAGAAACCTACTTTATTAAGCTTAATATCAATAAGTATATTTACTCCACAATTCTAAATAGATCAATATGTTTGCTACACTATTACAAAAACATTCCCTTAAATAAAGATACACCTCTTTAAATGACGTCAACTAGAGTTAGGTATTTTGTTATTAACTCAATGTTGCAACTCACTAACTAAATGAAGATAAATCGTTCATTAACACATGTATTTGACATTCCAAAAAGTCTGTTGTTTGTAATGTCAAGTCCAAAATGTCTTTCGAAATTCGAATGTATCATTACGAATGTTCGAAAAAGAAAAAGCAAGAATACTAAGAAACAAAAGACGATACATAAAATAATGAGTTTATGTGTAAGTGAGTAAGTCCTGTACAAAGAAGTTCGGAGAACACTCGCATTTAGTTAGCGTTAAGGCGCGGTTACATGGGCAACTGAAGTTTCTCAATTTTCAGAGTTTTTTAAATTTTAAACAATAAAAGAGGATCTTGTTTTGAGAATGACTGATAGAAAATATATTATTATTCCGTTATATAAATAAGTAACCGAACTATATATTTTATAATATACAGCAAAAATGGTTAAAACAATTGCTGATTGGTTATCAGTCTCTTGGTCAATTGGCCACAGCCTTTTAGGAAATTACGGGTAACCGGTGTGGTTCCTTGAGCATCTGATGATGAGATTTGGTGGTTTCTGAGATCCCTCGTAACAATAGAATGAAATTCACAAGCACAGAAGTCGTTCTTTTACAAATAATATTTTCTATTGATAAACAAATATTGCTCATGTGACTGCGACTTTAGAGTCACACGTCACGCATTATTGTGACTAACCTGCCGCGCACA
Organism: Autographa pulchrina; assembly: GCA_905475315.1. Lineage (NCBI taxonomy): Eukaryota > Metazoa > Arthropoda > Insecta > Lepidoptera > Noctuidae > Autographa > Autographa pulchrina. The sequence continues at coordinate 4,043,761 of FR997769.1, forward strand.
CGGTTGCCATGGCAACCCAACTTTCTCGATTAAAGGAGAATGATTTGGTCCATTAGGTGTTCCTACGGAACCCTTGTCATAAATATTATGTTAGGACTTGATGAATTATGAGGGTTTGAGTGCATGAATTTTGTAATGGATAATGCTATTATACCCCGTACAGTCATTCCTTACTTTTAGGGTAAAATTATGAAGAGAGATAATTAATGAAGTTGAGAGTAATTATTCATCTATTTCGAGATGATACCTTTTATGTAAACATTAATTTAAGAATAATTAATTGTATAAATTATGAATAAAAAGTGCCCTTAAGTACTCAGGTTTTAAAGTGGCTAAAACTCAAATAAATTGTGATTTTTTCAAAGAATTATATTTTGCATATTTATACCACCTTACGTCTGTAACGAAAGAGAGTACTGTAACAAAAAATACATGCATAATGCCATTATTTCAAATTCAAATATCATTCACATCCAAGCCAAATTTACAAAATGTTATTTAAACAGCAAACCTGTGTGTAGCGAAACAGTATACATTAAGTTAAATACAAGTCTGCATTTAAACTATCTTCACAGCATTTTATTAAGATGACTCGCATTAACCGGAGTTCAGGAACTATTCCAGAGCAAGGCTCGGTTAAACTATGAACTATGTGAACTTTTTGTCGAAATAAAGCTATGGGAAAAAAGGAGACCATTCTTAACTTTTTAGTATAGCCACAATAAAGCCACTTACATTTTGACTTAGGGTTAATTTTAGTCGGCCTAAAATAGATCGGACTTGGGGTTAAAATAGTTGTGATAACAACGAACATTGGAAATTAAACTTAAAACTTTGTAAAAAATATACTTGACTACTACCAGTCAAAATGAAACCAAGCCAATATAGAATTTTAATATAAATCTTGCTCAAAGCCTAAAAGTCTAAAAGAAAAAGTTTGTGCAGTAGTGGCCTACTGCTTATTGTGTCATTGCAAAAAGCACTTATACATAAAAATAATTAAGAAACTTTAGAGCTATTCTTATCATTAAAGCGTATTTGACGCTTGAAGCGTATATGACGGGCCTGTTGGTCTAGTGGTTAGTGACCCTGACTGCTATACCGGAAGTCGTGGGTTCGATTCCCACTCAGGACAAATCTTTGTGTGATGAGCACGATCATTTGTTCTGTGTCTGGGTGTAATTTATCTATAATATGTAGCTATGTATTTAGAAATATATAAGTATGTTTATCAGTTGTCTGGTTACCATAATACAAGCTCTGCTTAGCTTGGGATCAGATAACCGTGTGTGAGTTGTCCCGGAATATTATTATTATAATTAATATTATTATTATTATTTATTTAAGATTACTGACTCACTGAATCACACACAAATAAACATTTATTTTTGAAAATCTTTTCCTTTAAAAACAAACAAATAGTTTTCAGTTGCTTTTGAATTTCAGGTTTCGTTTTAGCTGTTAGCAAGCGATTTATTAGAGTCGATCGCCTAAAGACTCGGTTGGCCATCAGTCTATATTTAACTTGAGAGTCATAATGACCAAAACAGTAATAATTTAGGTTGTAATGACAAAATTCCTGGGTAATTAGCTGCAAAAAGATAAAACACCGTCTGAAAACACAAGAGATGTATACAGGTTAGGTATCTCTAGCTGATTACAAAAATGTGGAAAAAAAATGGAAAAAAAAAGAAAAAAAAAAAATTATGACTAAAAAAAAATTCTCAAAAGTGGAGAGCGAGAGTCGGCGTCGTCACAGAATAGATGCTACCTAATTACCAAAAAAAGGCCCCTAAAAATACCGACGAAATTGGTGTTATAGTTTTGAATTTCGGGGCAAAAAATGATTATTTCAAAATCCTTTATTATTGTTATTTTATTTGTAGTTTTATTAGGTATTTTATTTGTGCATGTGATTGTGAAACCTATATCACCCTTTCGGGTCGGACAGGGTTTTCTTAACATCCTGTATTAATGCTTGTATTTATTTATGTGAGACAGAAATAGAATCATCCAAAAATAAGTTTCGGTATTATACCTTAAACACTGTGCTGTTATTGATTGAAAAATATATCAGATAAAGGATTTTGATTGATAAATAAACTATCAAGATAAATTGTTAATTTAACTCTTTAAAACTAATTATATTTTGCAGTTTCGTTTGAAACTGTAGAGGCTGTCTAAATTTAATTTTCTTTATTAATGATCTTGAATCAAAATATTTATTTATTCATTAATTTTCTTGGAGTAAAACTATTTGTAAGTGACAGCTCTAAATGTTTGATTTATATTCTACTCAACACTTTTAAAACAAGTAAAAAAAAATATTTTATTAGTATTTTAATTTAATTTTCTTTTATTTTTTTTCAATGGTGTACTACTATTATAAGTACTTTTTTTATAAAGAACACCGCACCCTTTTTTTAGCAGAATTTTATTTCACTGCAGTATAATTTAACAATAAATGTATTGAGGTGATAGATAATATAGTTTTTCATAATACATTTCCTATCTATGTACATATAACTAATCTTTTCTAATTCATTTTAACATAACATAACATACCATCACGCCTGTATCCCCGAAGGGTTAGGCAGAGGTGTAGGTACCAATGTACACCCATTCTAATATTAATTACAACATCATTTAAATTTTTATTTTTGCCTTTTTATGCAATAAATCTTTAAATCTATTTTAGTACCATCTCGAGACATGATAAAAGATTATCCCAACTACGTTCTCATTGTATCCACCCTCACATTGTAAGGGTGGCGACGGAAACAGTTAGTGCCTCCGTGCTGCTTCGAATCCGAACAGTAACTTATTACCTCGACTTATGTATAGGTTCCGGTTTTACTCTGTTCGGTAGTACGCTGGTGTTTTATGTGTCAAATGTTTTCCTGCCCATTCAGCGAGCCTCGAGTTTGTGTACAGTTGTTTTAGTATGTCTTAAGAAGTGAAGTGTGTTTTTGTTGATTTTAATTAATGGCAAGGATAGAACTTTGTATGTATGTATGCATATTGACTATACTAATAAACGAGTATATAATGAACGGAAGATATTTTTGTGTTAGGTCTGTTTAAATGCGCTAAAAAAAAAAAATAGTAGCTTGATCCATAAGGAAAATACTTTTAGTTAAGAAAAATAATTTTGGTTAACGAAACAGTAAAAAGATTCTTAAATGAATAGTTCCAATAAAGGGTATAAAAATTGAGTTCGACAGACATAAAAAAAAATCAAGACCTACTTTAACCCTATCTCAAATGAAAGAAAAACAAATAGATACTGTTTTTATTTAGTTTTCTTCGTTGAAGTGCCGTTTGAGTTTTCTTAATTAATAGGAACTCTTTTCTTGCCTTTTATAATCCCTCTTCAGTATTTGAACGACGCTTGTTATTTTTAATAATTTGAAGAGTACTATTTAATCACTATTTCTTTGTTGAAATTAAAGTCAAGATCACACGGATTGCTTGAAACAGTCGGTATATATTACCTAAAGTAACAAATGCGTAGTAAACTATGGACTTGTATGGATTAAGTTTGACAGTCGGAAACAAAAGATAAGCGGGGAGCTGCTAGTGAAAAGCAAAAGCAGTCGACATCTTGAGGAGTCTGTGGGTGGTATTCAATTATGATGCATACTAATATATTAATCTTAGGGTACCCGAGCCAGGCAACTAAGGTTGCCTCATTTTTTTTTGGAATATGAAGATGACTTCGTCATTATACGAACTTTGGTAGTTATCGAAGTTATTTTAATGCAAGTGCAACATTGACCTAAATCCATAACGCGAATTCAAATCTACAAATTTTAAACCCAATTATTATTGTTAAGAAAACCTTAAATATAGTATGATCTTATAAACTGTTGCGTAGACATTTAACAACGAAACGTTTCTCTATAATATTCGTAAATAACATCCTCCCACGTGAAAATTCATATTAAATCTCGTACAGTCAACCACACAGAGCTAGTAAGTTTTTGATAATAAAATCAACTCTATTCCAAAGGTATAAAGTTGATTTTGGTAATTCGTTGTTACGCTACCGTGTGGGAGGTTGTACTATCTCATAATGGAGACATATTTTAAAAGATGCGGTCATATTACGTTTTATACAGCCTCTTGGGAATTTATCATGGTATTTAATTTTACACGCAATATTAGGTTAACTGCTTTGATACTGAATTAAATATGATATAAAAGCAATTAAAATGATGTTGCTGTAGAAAGTTAGAAGGTTCAGTCAACGACTGAATTTTAAATTATTTGCTCGTCTTTTGTTAAAAATAGATGGCCCTTTTAATAAGGCTCGAATTGCAAATTGACGAGTGAAATTACTTGGCCCTATATTTTTGATTAAGATTCAGTATTAATACATTGTTTCTTTAACGCTGTAAATACAACTTTAATTTTCATCAGTGGATACTTTTATGTTAGTCATTTTTATTTTAAGCGATCAAGATGCCTTGAATATTTTTCATAGAAGAAAAAAAGTCCCATTGTACCTGCGCTTTTAGCCATAATTACAAAAAATAAAAAAACTGGCCGAGTGCGAGTCGGAGTCGCGCACGAAGGGTTCCGTACCACCGTCGTATGAGAGCCCCCCTTAAATATTCATTTTATATGGTTTTTAGTATTTGTTGTTATAGCGGCAACGGAAATACATCATTTGTGAAAATTTCAGCTTTCTAGCTATCACGGTTTATGAGATACAGCCTGGAGACAGACAGACGGACAGACAGACAGCGGACTCTTAGTAATAGGGTCCCGTTTTACCCTTTGGGTACGGAACCCTAAAAATAGCTTTCCAATTTAAGGAGCAAACCGAGAGATACCTACATACAAAAAGTAATTCCCAGAAAAGGCATAACGGAACAATTACCATGACCCCATCGTAATCCTTTTCCATATCTTTGAGTATAACTTTCGTTATGACGTCACGGCTTTCAATAGCCCATTCTATACAGAAGCAGTGAAGGCAGACAGTTTTGTCCGATGGTGGCAGTTAGCCAAATAGGGTGAGCTCATTGAAACCGTATATATTTATGGAAAGTAATCCTGATAATTATTTGAGGAGTCCGTTGTACTTTTATGTAGAAATTTTTAAGATATCTTTTTGGTATTTGAAAAGGTAATAATGTTATTAATGGCAGGAGCTGGATGCGAGAAGCTGAGGATAGAACTAAGTGGCGTGCAATTGGAGAGGCCTATGTCCAGCAGTGGACTGCTATAGGCTGATGATGAATAAAGTTCTTTTTTAATATCTCAAAGATATAGGCTAATTAAAGTGGGTTATTTTATAAGGCTTCAAAGCTTATAAGAATTATTTTAACGTTAACACGAATATTAAAATGGTAGGACGGCAAGCTCATATTGCGTAGGTCGGAGTACTCGGAGTACGAATAATTAATGAAAATATGAAAAAGTGACCATGACACCTGCAAAGGCTTTGAAACGTCGAGAACAAACAACTTAATAAACCGAAATGGAATACGATTAAAAACCGCTTTCCTTTAATTATGTGAATTCTTAGCTGTTATTATTTTTAGTAATGAAGTCAGCAGTATTTCGGGCTATTATAGGTAATAGACAATGATGGATGGATTTGCTATGGACGGGAAATTAACGGGAGAGTAATGCATCAATATAATGATAATGTATTTAATTTATAACATAGATTAGATATGAAGCATATAATGTATGAGACAGTTAAAATTAACCCTTGGTTTTTCAATGACATAATTATGTTTAATGTCTCGTTCATTGTTTTAAACTTGTATCAGTAGACTATACAGCATATTAGTCAAATAAAACTAAAGTGTATTATTACAATATACCTTTTTAATAGTTGACGTAAATTATTTATAAATTACATATATATTTTTTATTATTTACAAATTATTTAATTTCTTGTACTTTACCGTCAAAAATAATATTCAGTTAATAAATTAAAGTGGTATATTTTAATAAAACAATATCAAGTTATTTGTTTAAGAGTTGTCATGTGCGAAGTTTGTTTTAAACTTTACCCATTTAAAACAAAAAGAACTATAGTAAAAAACACTGACACTTTTTTTATTTTAGACCAATAAAAAGTCGATCTTCATTTTCTATCATCGTGATTCAAAAGTTAATTTGAGGTTAACCTTTTGGATATCAAGAAAATTGATGTTTGCTGACTTTATCTAAATCCACAGCATCCCAGAGGGCTACAGTGCTTGAAACTCTCACGTATTGGTGTATACGTGATATTTGAAATAGGCTCCCAATTCCTAGGATATTTTACTGTCATGACGTGCAAGCTTCGGTTAAGAGTTCGAAATTGACTACAAATAATGTGTACTTAGATTTTGTATGCATTGTGGTTGGACGGTGATAGGCGATGACACATGTTATAGGTTACAAAGATAATATTATTTCCATCTGTCTTCGATATCAACTGATACACATTTCCTTTGCTTAGGTACTGTAACAATTTTAGTTATAGGTACGCTTAGTACATGAACATACAAAATATAACTTTAATACCATAAATACGTTTTTCTATCCATAATCATAATCAATCAATAAATGGAAATTTAACTTGTTTGAAATTGTTAATTTAACTTATTATAATAATAATAATAATAATATTCCAGGACAACTCACACGGTTATCTGATCCCAAGCTAAGCAGAGCTTGTGTTATGGTAACCAGACAACTGATAAACATACTTATATATTTCTAAATACATACATACAGGGTGTCCGGTAAATAGTCCGACAAACTGTGGTGGCTGATACCTTAGTTCAGGTCCTATCCAATGAACACAACATATGTTCCCCGAAAAGTTACAGGTTTCGAGTTACAACCGATTTTCAGAAATTTTAGAATTTTCTACCTTGCATCAGACTTTTCCATTTTTCTTGCTGATTAATAGCCTTCGTAATACTTTTTGTACATCAAATTAATCTTGAATAGTTACTCTACGCTTTAGTAAGTCTCATATTTATCTAAAAGAAGAGTGTATTGACAAAAAAACCATTCGCTTGACAATTTTCACTTTTCGTTATTCTTACTGCTCAACTTTGAACTGCAGTGGTGAAAAATAAATGTATGTAGGAATTTTGTACAACAATCTTAAAAACTTGCTTGAATATTGGTGATTTTGGGAAGGTACAATACTTGCGTATTTTCCTTACAAAATTTGACAAAACAAGCTGCTGAAGTACACACATGGGCTTATTTGTTGAAATATTACTAATGTAAATCTGAGGAAAAATGAGACGTAACTTAACGCGGATCGTCATTGTACTATTAAATTAGGTATTTTCTTCTAGCGACTAACTAGGTACCTACACAAAATAATTGTGGCCAATTTCAATTTGTAAAATATGGAATGAAAAAAAAAATGCTCTGTTAAATTTTTTGCAAAGATACGGAACCCTTCGTTAGCATGTCCATCTCCAACTTGACCGGTTTCTTAGAAGACCAACTCTTCGTAAATACATTCTAGGCAAGTTGAACGATACAATATGGTTTGGGAAATTGGGTGCTAAGTGCAGTATGGGCCTGAAGTAAGAGCGTCCTCTAATGAGGGATACCAGGGCGTCCAAATATGGATTGGGCGTCCAAAACCAGCTATTTCATTGTTGTTGCATGAAAACTAAAGTGTTATAAAAATATATTCATCTAGTAAGGAAGTACTGAAGGAAATGGTAACTTTACACTAAAACATGTTTTAATCTGGCATAGAGAGTTAATGGCAAGAAGAAAATACCAAATTTAATTGTACAATGACGATCCGCGTTAAGTTACGTCTCATTTTTCCTCAGATTTACATTAGTAATATTTCAACAAATAAGCCCATGTGTGTACTTCAGCAGCTTGTTTTGTCAAATTTTGTAAGGAAAATACGCAAGTATTGTACCTTCCCAAAATCACCAATATTCAAGCAAGTTTTTAAGATTGTTGTACAAAATTCCTACATACATTTATTTTTCACCACTGCAGTTCAAAGTTGAGCAGTAAGAAAAACGAAAAGTGAAAATTGTTAAGCGAATGGCTTTTTTGTCAATACATTCTTCTTTTAGATAAATATGAGACTTACTAAAGCGTAGAGTAACTATTCAAGATTAATTTGATGTACAAAAAGTATTACGAAGGCTATTAATCAGCAAGAAAAATGGAAAAGTCTGGTGCAAGGTAGAAAATTCTAAAATTTTCGAAAATCGATTGTAACTCGAAACCTGTAACTTTTCGGGGAACATATGTTGTGTTCATTGGATAGGACCTGACCTAAGGTATCAGCCACCACAGTTTGTCGGACTATTTACCGGACACCCTGTATTATAGATAAATTACACCCAGACAACCAGAACAAATGATCGTGCTCATCACACAAACATTTGTCCTGGGTGGGAATCGAACCCACGACCTCCGGTATAGCAGTCAGGGTCACTAACCACTAGACCAACAGGCCCGTCATAACTTATTGCTTTTAATATATATTTATATTATATTGGTGTCAAAGGCGGATAAACGTAGCAATTATTAAAAAAAAAAAAACAGAATCCACGCTTGCCGTCGAAGTCAAGTCCGTCAAGTACTCGTAAAGGCTAGTTTTTCATCTGATTGTCTGTTATTATCTTTGCTGTGAGGTCTCTACTGCTAACAGTAGAGACCTCAGAGCAAAGATCAGAAAAGAAGTGAAAGCCCTTGAGGCTAACCTCAAGGGCTTTCACTATTCCACCGGACAATCTTTCATTATTTCTTTCCCATTTTTAGAGGCTTTGATGTTTGTGAAATGACAAACTAAAAAAATAATCTTTGAGCTGATATTCAAATGAGTACGAGTTATAATGTAAAGGCTTTTATTAAACTAATAAAATATTATGAAACAGGTTTTTGAGTGGTTTAGATGTTAACTAGTGCTTCCTATACGAATTTATTTTAAACTAGCTGTGCCTGCAACTTCGTTCGCGTGGATGACGAAGCTTATCAATGAGTCTTTAACCATTAAGGATACACACGCGACGGAAGCTTAAAAAATTGAGTAACTTCTCCCGTTTTCCCAACATTTCCCTTCACTGCTCTGCTCCTATTCATTGTAGCGTGATGAAAAGTATACTATAACCTGCCCAGGAGTATGAAGAATAATTGTACCAAGTTTCGTTAAAATCCGTCGAGTAGTTTTTGTTTCTTTAAGAAACATACAGACAGACAGACAGACAAAAATTTTACTGATTGCATTTTTGGCATCAGTATCGATCACTAATCACCCCCTGATAGTTATTTTGAAAATATATTTAATGTACAGAATTGACCTTTCTACAGATTTATTATAAGTATAGATAAAGGAATTTCGTAATTGGCACCATGAGCATTCAATCTTGGCACATTAATATGAAAACATATGTACAAAATACTTTATATTTAGATACAAAATCTATATAATCAAATTATATTCTAGCTAGTTCCTAACAAGGTCAGGAAAACCAAAAAACTCTTAATTATTATCGCATAAAAGGGCAGGTTACACACACAAAGACAACATACACAAACCATTTTTCAAACATCACTACTCCAAATTTCAAAAGGAATAAACTGCATTTAAGCGCAGCTCACGTTGCATCGTTCAAAAACCAGTTGTCAGAACCATTGAGAGAGCTTTGAAAATTCATGTAGAAGGGATAAGTTCGGGAGAAACGTCAGGTGGTGTTAGTAACCGACCCCATTTTATAGTAAAAACTAAAATGACACATTGAATAATGTATGGAAATAGATGAACTAAGTTTGCGAATATACGTGTCTTTTTCTTTGACGATCCTGCATTTTTAAATCTGAAAGTTTATTTTGAATGGAAGGGCTCGTCTTTTGGTTTTGTGGATTGTGTTGATAGAGTTAAGAGAAGATAATTGAAACTATGAAAATAAGTTTAAATGCCTGATTATTTAATTTAAGAACGTATTCATTTTTAAATATATAAAAATAACCTTACTGTTGTTTTTTCAACAACACTGATAAGTTAGCAAAAAAAAGAAGAAATAAAATATTTATTTATTTATTTAAACTTTCATGTACAATTATTGTGGTACATAAGGCGGACTTAATTAAATAATATGCGAATACATATAAAAATATATACTACTAGCTGTACCCGGCACGCGTTGCAATGCAATTTTTTCTACCTAGCACCTGCCTACTACCTACCTACTACCACTTAGGGGTATGAAAAATAGATAGTAGCCGATTCTCAGACCTACTGAATATGCATATAAAATTTCATAAAAATGGGTCAAGCCGTTTCAGAGGAGTATGGTAACTAACATTGTGACACGAGAATTTTATATATAAGAAGATAAATATACCTATATAGATAAATAAATTATACAGATGTACTTAGATATAAAATAAATCTTGCTTGCTATCTGGATGCTAATGAGGAGCTCCTCAATAAACTTGAGCGCTTGCAAAATTTGTGCATTCGTTTTGTATTCGGTCTACGTAAATATGACCACGTGTCTCACCTTCGCAAGCAGCTCAAGTGGCTCCCAATCCGTCTTCACCGGAACACTCGCATTTTATGCCTCCTCTACAATGTCCTACACAACCCGACATATCCCTCTTATCTGCGCGAACGCTTTACTTTTACCCGTCCTCCTAATGTCCCTTGCAGAACGCAAATAAAATCCTTGTTACACTTCCAATCCCACTCCACTGAATTCTATTCCTACTCCTTTACCGTTCACGCAGTAAGACTTTGGAACTCGCTTCCGCCTAACATCCGTGATTCCAAATCTCTCTCTATTTTTAAGAAACGCATAAAAGAGCACTATCTCTCCTTGTAATTGAGTAATTATATATATTCTTATTATATTTATTTATATATATATTAATTATATATAGTATTTGTGTATATTTATTTATGTACGTGTATGTATGTTGTTTATGACTATTTTATAATTGTAGTTAATTGAGTCACACACAATGACTGCCAATATTCACGACTTCTCCTTTCGCGGGTCTGCTGGCAGAGATTTCTTAAGAAATAAGCGGCACCTTTGTACATCATCTATAAATATGTAATTATTGTCCTTTTAACTTCTGTGTGTGTACATAAATTATTAAATAAATAAAAATAAAATATATAATATGACATGACGACGACCATATCAAATATTGACAGAAATAAAGAGGAAAACTTTTTAGTCTTACAAGTAGCTACGTAACATAAAGAAACGTTATTTCTTGCTACACGTAAGGCGTCTTTGTGAAAGGGCCTTGATTAAAAAATATGTAACTAGGTTTTATCTAGAAGCCGCTACAAAACTACCTACTAAGTAGATATACTCAAATAAATAGAATGAGATACTCAAAATAAAAAAATAGAAACTAGAAAACAGTGTAGTGAAAGCACGAAAAACAGACCACTCCAATTTGGAATTGCAACTTCACAAACACAAAAGCAGGAGCTTATACAATCCACAGCCTTTTTTACATCGACGGAAAACCCTACACCGCTGCCTAGTTCAGGCAAGCTGCCAAATTCCAAGTCCAGGTGGTTCCTCATAATGAACAATCCACTTATATTTTTTTTAAACAAAAGAACAACGAAGGTACATCCTTGAATTTAAAAGGATAAGTTAACACTTCCGCTAAAAATACGAAGCGAACAAAACTTTTTACAACACCAATTAAAATTCTCAAATGTAAAATTAATTGAATTCTTTGCGGACGGTATTTAAATGAGTAAAAATGTTCGTAGACTAAAGATACTAAAAGTAACTAGAGAATGGTTTTCGTGACAAATAGAAGTGCATTATGAATTTACATAATATTTTTATAGCAAACGGATGCTTCTGTATTTTTTGTTTTACTTTAAAATTGTGGCTGCAGCACTCTTAACATTTCTCTCTTATACTTGGATTTATTAAAAAAGTGAATTAACTTTATCTGAAAGGTTTGGTATAAACTGAATGAAATTTAAGTAGAGTAGAGTGTTTCTACAATACGGTATTCAATCCGGTAAAATACGGTATTCAGCTGAATCCGGTAAGACTGGTAGCCAACCCCAACATAGTTGGGAAAAAGGCTCGGGAGATGATGATCAGAGTGTTTCTACGATACTTTATTTTTCTGTTCTGTAAATATGTAATAGTGGTAGAAGGTTTATTTTGAATACAAAAGCTGAAGTTTAATAATGGCGGCACACCTTATGAACGGTGTAACAAAATCAATATTCTTCTTGTTCGTAAATATTGTAGCCATATATTTACCTAAATATCCACATGTTTCCAAAATACACGTCCAAAAACACCAAAATGTTTTATCCACATTAAACGAAATTAAGGCACACATATCGTGAAACATTCAAATTATACAGGGGTCTGTTTATTGCCAAATCTTGCCGCAAAGGTCAGCTGAACGATACGTCTCATGAATAGGACCTTGTACTGGCCGAGACACCTTCGTACGTGATGAGCATATGAAGCGAAAAGACCCGAACGATGAAAGCAATTTTTCTGTCTTTATAAAGCGTGTGGAATCTTGCGGTTAATATGAGTAAAGCAGCATCATCAGTTTTTGTGATAAAATAGGTGCTGTTTGTTAATCGATTTTTTTATTATAATAATATTATTTACGAGAAGAGCCCGAAAGAATATTCGCGAACTGGATGTAGTGGGTGGTGATATTAATTTCTTAAATTAAGTTTTCTTTAATTTTGTAATATTCCTGTGACTAACAATAATCCCAGAAAATGGAGACTGCAAAAGCCTTAACACTATCTCCTTTCTTACATAAACACGACGCTAAACTAATTGGTTATCAAGCTAAAAGCACAGTATCTATTACCGTCGTTAGGAGCACAAAAAGAGCAAAACGAAAAAACTAAAAAGACTTGGAATATTTTTCCTTCCTCTAGTGCAGTTTTCAGGATCATATCTTTACATGCAAACAGGCTAGCTTGATCCTTTCCGTTGAGCAAAAACACTGGAAGTGTGCATTACGTGCAATTGGTTAAACCCCCCTGGTGTTATAACAAGCATGCTCCCGAATTACGTACCGCTTGAGATGTTTTTATGGGGATGCATGAGTTGATGGATGAAAGTGCATGCAAATGTTTGCGGATTATAGTGTACAGTTTTGTATAGTCTTTATATAGTCTCTTATGTATGAACGTATGACTTATAGAGTATTTTTAATTTTATGAGCTCATGACTCCTAATTAGAGCATAAATAAAGTGCAAAGAAAATAGGCAATTGGAAACAAAAACAAATAATATTTGCTATATTATTACACCCTAATTACACTTTAATTCAGATACAATTTACCTACTCAAGAACTAATACTTACGAGAGCACATAATTCAAAACAAAAATTCGTAACCTTCAAAAATATCTAAGGACGCAAAAGGTATTCAAGATATTGAAACTTCCAAAGGTAACGACGAATCCGAGGTCCCAGAACCGCCAGGATCCTCTAAATAATAATGAGGAATTCTCAAAAAAGTACTTTATAAGGACATTAAAGATTCGGGCATATTGCGTTCCCTTGGCCGGTCAACCGAATCCCGCAATTTAATGATTTTTATTGGTCCACCCTTCCTGTAAAGGGACAGGAAAATGTACCTGACCCAAGGCTCGGCCACGCACAATCACATTATTGAACGTTTATTAGGTAACACATTGAAAATTACGGGCTTCGGTCGTTTAGGCGTTTAATTTGGACCGGCCGTAGTTTCTATCAAAGCGTTCGGCTTCCGTGTTGCGTGCTGTCAATTTTCCGGTAATGGTGTTGATGGGTGAGCAATTACTGTTTACGAGTTTCATTTCTTTTAAAAGATATTTTTCTTGAGGTTATATAGAAGAATTTCAGGCGTTTTTGGGCTCTATTCTAGTTTGTGGTGGAAAACGCTACTCCAACCACCACGAATGAGCCCTCATGTTACAAGTTCAAGCTTTCTGCTGACTTTCTTTATTTACTCATCAATATATCTTAATGTACTATATAATTGTCTATTTAAGTTATAGTAAAATCCTGCATCATTATATTATACATTATTTCGTTAGAAATTCAGAACCGAGCCGGTTTAGGTACATCCCCATTCAATACAATATAATTACTGAAATTTAATAGAATTTTGTTAAGGCGTAAAAGCAATTCTCTAATCAAATAGAATTATAAATACCAAAAAATGTCTCGGCCGAGTGTAACCTAAGAGTACTTTCATGTTTTCTGGGAAAATAAACTTAAAGTAATGTTTGGGTCTAAAACCACAAAGCCATTTAATTTTTGGTAGGTAAATAACAAAATTACTTGACTTGCCTTTACTAAGAATTATATTGTTAGTACAGTAAGGTCAACAATTAATTATTAAAATAAACTTGAGTCCTTTGGGAATAGAAAGGCGCTGTAAATATTAGAGTTAAATTGGAGGTAGGGTTGACCATAGGGTTTACTGTAGGAGTGAACGAAGACCTTTCCCAGCAGTGCAGCAGTAGGGCGCTATCAACACTAAGCTTCTAGAACCCTCTGGCTGACGGAACCTGGTGTTTGATTAAGTTTAATATTATTATTCTCTTTATTTCTTTAAATACATACAAAATACATTTTTAAATATATACAATAAAAACTAAAAATATACATTTAAAAATATAAAATGTAGCTTCCAACCGGCCTCGGGACGGGGTCCAAGCTGCCGGTGGTTAGGACTCCAGAGAGAGGAACCTCCTCACAATACGCGCCGTGTCGAGAAGTACCGCTTTCTGAATCAAACCCTTGACCCAGGTACCTAGCGAGAGCCTCTTAAGGTGTTGGTCGAGGCTCTTGGCTATTATGCCGTTGGCTGTAACGACTATCGGGACAATAATTGCTGAGTCCACCTCCCACATGTCGACAACCTCGTGCGCTAAATCCAAATATTTTAGTTGTTTTTCTTTTTCAGCTTTCACGAGGTTCTCGTCATGAGGAATTGTGATATCAACAATGATTGCCCGACGCTCCGATCGATCTATCACCACTATGTCAGGTTTATTTGCTATAATAGTCCTGTCAGTGATGATAGATCGGTCCCAGTACAGTGTGACACGACCACTTTCGAGAACTGGGTCGGGCACATACCTGTAGTACGGCACCTCGGATTCCACAAGTTTGTATCTCAAAGCAAGCTGCTGGTGGATAATCCTGGCTACTTGGTTATGCCTGTGCAAGTATTCGCCGTTAGCAAGACGAGAACAACCCGAAATTATATGTCTTAAGGACTCACCTGGACAGTGACATGCCCGACATATGTCAACTGTACCGTCCTTTATGATATATTTCCGATAGTTATTCGTCATGATAACTTCGTCCATAATTGCACATACAAACCCTTCGGTTTCTCCAAAAAGATCACCGAAGCGTAGCCAGGCTACGGACGCTAAGAAATCTACATCGGGCCCATGAAGGGTCCGGTAGTAGCGCCCGTGGAGCTCCTTGCTTTGCCATACATCCTTGCGGTCCTTGACGCTCAGTACGACAGGTTTGTGCCAGTTCTCTTTGCCCAAGGAGAGCGGCGTGAGGCCCTTATCCACTACCACCACATCTCGATGCATCCCCACGTCGACTTCGAGAAAATACTCCCTGAGGTTACATACCTCGCGATTATGGAGGGTCTTAGCATTTAGAAAGCCTCGACCCCCGCATTTTCGCGGGATATATAACCTCATTACTGAAGAGCGTGGGTGATGCATTCGATTTGCGGTTAGTAGTGTTCGGACTCTCCTATCCAAGGCGTCTAACTCAGTCTGAGTCCACTTGAGTACACCAAAGGAGTACATCAACACTGGCATGACCCAACCATTAAAGGCACGCACCTTGTTGCCGCCTGACAAAACACTTTTTAGTACTTTGTTCAAGCGGCCAAAGAAACGTGCCTGCAATGATTGTTTCACATCAGCAACGTTGATACCTAACGCCTCTGACATACCCAAGTATTTGTAGGTCTCCGTTGCAGAGAGAGACCTTAGGTTTATGGAATCCGAGAGCTGTATACCCTGGGATTCCACAATCCCACCTCGCTTTACATGCATGACCGCACATTTGTCAACACCGAATTCCATGCTGATGGAATTACTGAAGCTTTCAGTGATCTTCAGTAACTTCATCAGCTGCAATCCGCTGGTGGCAAAGAGCTTAAGGTCATCCATGTATAGCAAGTGGGAGATTACCTGGCTCCCTCTCCTCAACGAATAGCCCAGCCCCGAATTCTCAAGCAAAGTGCTTAGAGGATTCAAGGCCAAGCAGAACCACAGGGGACTCAGACTGTCGCCCTGGAATATTCCCCGCTCAATCCTAATTGGTTCCCCACCCTGTTGGATATCTCGACATCCTGGATAGTGAAGAACGGTACTCCATTGCCCCATACATGACATCAAGAAGGCGCGTAGAGTTGTATTAATTTTATATAACTCCAGCACCCTCATGAGCCATGTATGCGGTACCGAATCGTAGGCCTTCTTATAGTCTATCCAGCATGTCGACAGATCTTTTTTAGAGCGGCGAACCTGTTGGCAAATAGCCGTGTCAATAAGGAGTAGCTCCTTAGTGCCACGAGATCCACTCCTACATCCATTTTGAGAGGCAGACATAATGGAGAAACTATCAACATGCTTGTTAATTTTTGCCCTCAAAATGGACGTAAGGAGCTTATAGACTGTTGGTAAACACGTAATTGGTCTATAATTCTTTGGATCCGTAGCACTACCTGTTTTGTGGAGCAGATGGGTAGATCCTGTAGTCAAGAACTGTGGGAGCGAAGCTGATTCCACAGCAGACTGAAATTGAGAAGCCAAGCAACTATGTGAACTCGGGAACCATTTTAACCAAAAATTTTGCAGTCCGTCCGGCCCCGGTGTTTTCCAGTTTGCCATCGGACGGACTGCATTGGCTACGTCTTGGGGGCTGATTGTAATTGCCCCCATCTCTTGTATAGGTTCACATACTTGCTCAACCTCTCGCATCCAGTCGCCTTCGGAATGGCTGACAGGCACCGACCAGATGCTGCGCCAAAACGAATTTGTGGCATCACCATCCGGCAGGCACCCGCCATCCACGGCTGAAACCGGCCGCTCCCACGCTCTATGTACCCATCTTTGATCTTTTTGGAACATGCGATTCAGGTGAAATCGTTCCACCCGCCGTTTATAGCGTCGAATACGGTTTGCCCATGCATACACTTTTTGCTTAAACAGGTCGATGCGCTCTGTAACGCGGGCAGTATATTCACTGGGACTGATATCAGTCCCAGCAAATGCACGCCTTACAAAGCGCATCACGCGTGGTCGCGAATTTCCCTGTTTAAAAGCAATTAGTTTTGCAATGAGTGTCCTAGCCTCAGCAACACGCTGCTCGATCCTGCACTGCCAAGCTGGTACGGCTGGTTTCGGTCGTGTAGCTATGTTACTATGACAAATTGCAACATTAGCTACACGACATGCCGTAAGGGCCGCGCAGTACAAAATCGAGTGCGTGTCCCTAAGGTCTTCACTGCTCTCAAAGTAAACAGGGAGCAGTGAATCTAGGGCACCCATTATCGCTTTGTTGCGGTTATGCATGGGCAAACGAGGTAATCGAGGCCTCTGGTCGGGCGGCGATTTAAGATAATCCCGAATCGCATCCTCCAATGTACTCCTTATTAACTCACTGCACTGGGTACTTACAGTTATAGCCCCATAATCCTCTTCCCCATCATCAGGGGCGGTGGGTGGAGCACCAGGCACTGGCGCTACCACTGGTAACGAGGTGCTGGCGGCAGGGCTATGCTGTATTTCGGAGCGCAGTCGATCAAGCGTAGAGTCATCCAACCTATGATTACGCTGGATGACCCGCACCTGATCCGACAGTCGTTGTGCCGATACGTTGACACCCGGTTCAAGAGCCTGAAACAGAGACAGCATTCTCGCACGGTACGCAGTGAGGTTAGTTCCTCCCTCTGTCGCCCCGTAATATGCGCGCATGACGTTCTCATTTATACTTTGAGTCCACTTCATGCGCCGCACATCACCACCGGGAGCGGGAGCCCTGTTCGAGGCCGGTTGGCCCGCGGGCGCCAAGCTGGACGGTGGCCGGCGTCTCCCCTGCCGACGCACAGGTGTTGGCGACGTCGGCGGAGAGTAATACTCGTCGCTCGAGCTCGACGCGATTGCAGGTGCCGGTGCTGGAACCTGATCCGGCAGCTGGGAGGCGGAGCTCGGCGACGAGTCCGGAGGTGGTGGGCGTGCTGCTGCTCGAGCTTTTTGTCTCGTCAACATATCATTTTCTCTGTTTTCATCTTTCTTTGATATTTGTAGATTAATATGTGTTTGACGTATGTCATCTTTAAGTTGTCTTCTAATTTTTATTGTATTTCATATTTGGTTAAAACGCTTAAAAAGTATATAATATATATATTGATGAAACACAAAACTGTTTGGACAGATTATATTCTTGATTAATTGTAATAAATAAGGTATTTAAAATATATATTTACAGAGAAACTCAAATGTGGTGTTGACGTTGACGTGGCTTTTTTTTTTTTTTTTTTTTTTTATTATTATTTTATATTATTATTATTATTATTATATTAATATTATACATTATGTATGTATGCAAGTATTTTTTAATATTATTGTTTATACGTATGTAACAGTATGTATGTAGTTTATCTAAATAGGTAAAATATCTATATATATATATATGTATATATATATTATATGAATGTATAAATATATTTGTATAAATTTGGTTGTAGTGCACTTGTTACTATCATCTACCTCTGTTTTCTAGTATCTTTCCTGTCCATCCAAAGGTTGTCTGGAAGATATCGCTATTAGCGATAAGACCGCCATTGTACGCTTCAGTATTACTGTTTTTTTTATTGTTATGTAATTTTAAAGTTGTGCAATAAAGTATATTCTATTCTATTCTATTCTAAGTTTAATTAAGTCAATCAAAATAAAAAGTCAATTGAAGACCCTCAAAAATATTTTAAACATGTGATTGGAGAAAATCAAGGATAGTGCAATAAATACCATCAGGGCCGGCACTCCACCAAAGCGGAGACACTTCGTCGGGTAGTCGGGCCTAAATAACGATTTTAATAAAGATTTAAAAAATCTCCGCTCCGCTCTGCTCGTTTCCGTTTTGATAGAGTCCGACGCTCTGATGCTATTTGCCAGTTCATAAATAAACCGCTAAACTTCCCTCTTACTTTTAACGAGTACTTTCTTCTGATTTGCTATTCTCAGAAGCTGATCCAAACGTCATACAAGAACAATTTTTTGCGCAAACAAAGGTCTATTGACAAAAAGTCACAATATGGATCGGTAATGAAAGGTTTTGTCTCTTTATCTGCCTCGTCCATAATTATCCGCTTCCTTTTGCAGACTCCCATGGTATTTTCCATCTACTTATGAAGTAAATGTAATATCTCTTACTCCCACAAATGATAAATATCGTATCTATTTTTGTAGTAGTACTTTTCGTATGACTGATTTTTTACTACCGTATTTTTACTTAATTTCAGCAATGATGATTGAAGTAAGTAAATTTTGTAGGTAGTAAACAAAATAGATAAAAATGTACGCCACTTTAATAGTATGTAAAGACAAAAAAATTATATGCTTTTTATAGATTACGAGAACAAAAAAAACTATTTTACAGCGTTGAACTAAAAAAAATAAATAATCGTATTTAATTTATTTATTGACACAAAAAATACAAACTAAGTTTAAAATGAAATTAGAAACTCTTTATAAAGATCTCGGGCAAATCTTAAATTAAAATTTAAGTTGTACTAAATTACATGACTGTAGTTAGTGTTTATCACAAACAATCAAAAAACTAGTTAAAATTTTATCATGTTGTCAAAATTAATCTAAATTTACGATACACACAGGTTGAAAAACAAATTGTACGTCCTCTAGTGTATTTAAAACGGCTGTTTTCGTACCGCCAGAGCTCTCTCCATAATTAATCTCTATCCCCACGTGTTTGCATTACTTTCATGCTGGCCAGATGTTTTGCTTATTTTGTGTAAGAGTTTTAATATTAAAATATATTTTAAACCAGTTTTTCGTAGCCCGATGTGGATTTTAACGAATTGTGGTTTTAGTAGTTTTGTAGTCGGTGGTATTACTCTGTAAATATTGTTTCGAGGTAATAAATACTGGAGTATATTTCGCATTGATAAGCACGTACATTTTTCGTAAAAATATATTACAAACATCTTTCGTTTGTTATTCCAAAAAGAAAATTAAGCGTGTGTAAATAAACTTTAAGATTGTGTAATATTGTTTTTTTTTTTTATGGTTGTATTTAGTTTTTCTTTTTAGGAGTTTAATATTAAGATGCAATTAAAACTTTCAGACGCCTACTGAAAATTAATAATAACGACCCGGATTTTACCAATTTGTTGAGATGAGACAAATAAGTACTAAACTAAGTATATTTAAAGATTCTGTTTACATACATACCACCAATTTCACATCAAAAATAAACTCATCAGTAGTTGCTTGATTATATCAAAACAGTGTGAAATACGAGTAGAATACTTGAAAGCTTGTTTGTTTCGGTAACATCCGCTTTATAATAGAGATAATATAATCAGGATGTACATGTTCATACATACTGATTGAGGGATATTACTTAACATGATAATAACATCTTCTGTTTCCTTCATATTAACAACGTTATAATAAACCCAAGTAAATATCTTTCGTGTCGTCACATGTGCCGTGTGCCTAACTGTACAATGAATGGATTTGTATCTACAGAGATGTAGATTCAACCTTTTTAGAGGTGTGTACTTTCTTTTTTAGCCCAAGACAGACAATCGATGAAAAAAAACATAATAAGAAAACCTGGATTAAAAAATTGGAATCTGTAATCTTCAATCAGCAATGAGCAAGTGTGGCGATCAATGCTCATTCCTTCTCTATATTATTTTGGAAGTAGGTCTGTGCCCATGAGGTTTATGGGCTAGTATTATTATTAAATAGGTATATTTCACGACGAAACAATTGTACTAAAATTGCCAATTTCACCGAATTAATTAACACAAAATACAACCAAAAACCAGGCTTCTAACACATTTACGAAACCCAACAATTCGTAATTAATCAACACGCAAATTAAAACCAAAATTAGAACGGAGAAACAAATGAATATATTTTTCAAGTCCGTTTGACTCGTGAAGCAAATCTGCGTAATAAATATTAATGATAAAGATTGTGGCCCAAAAATCGTGAACAAATGTTTCCTTAATTTTAATTTTACGCTTGCATTTTGCAGCAATAAATTAAGATAGCGGTGACCAGCTGATTTATAGTCGACAAGTGAGCTTTAAATTTTAAGCTGGTAACTCTAGTCGGACAAAGAGTCTGTGGTGCTATCGTGTCGATAAGAAACGTGTGGAAAACTGATTTTGTATCGAGGTTATTTTTCACTACAGGTAAAATGGTACCTAGACTACCTACGCTGCTCTCAGTCTGAGGATTTGTAATAAAGCTGAAAACAATCAGGATAATATTAAGTGCTTTATAAGACTAACAGACGCTTTTTGTAATGTTACCTTCTGGTTCTCTCTTTAGAGACTTTTAAGTCCAGTGCCACTATACTGCAAATTTAAACAAAAATATAATAAAACTAGCTGTACCCGGCATGCGTTGCAATGCAATTTTTTCTACCTAGCACCTGCCTACTACCTACTTACTACCTACCTGCCTACTACCTACCTACTACCACTTAGGGGTATGAAAAATAGATAGTAGCCGATTCTGCCTACCTACCTACCTACCGATACCTACTGAATATGCATATAAAATTTCATTAAAATCGGTCAAGCCGTTTCGGAGAAGTATGGTAACTAACATTGTGACACGAGAATTTTATATCTAAGATGATCCGTTATGAGCTATATTTCAGACGATAGAAGTCAGTTAAACGATCAGCTACATGACATTTTAAAGGTTTTCGTAATAGAAGCTAACTGATATAAAAAAGATAGACAAACAAAGAGTATTGACTACTTCGAGATTGTAAACATCCTGAAGCAGTCAATACAAAGCTAGCAATGTTTATAAGTTCCTAAGCATTGTTTGTAAGTAGTGTTTATTTACTACTGACCTATATAAGGTAAGCGATTGCAGTAATTATAGAACTCTTAAAAGAAAGTGAGGAAGTAGAAGTCTTCCTGATTGATGTCCGGCTTTTAGTGGTTAATGTTATGATTGGCATATCCGATGTGAAAATATTTCGGTTAACATAGTCTTATGCATCTATGTACTTGCTTTAAGGTGTGCAGATGTATGTATATATATGTATCAAAAATGTACAAGAATATATATATAATATATATATCTAGGCACTTGGTTATCATCATCGTTTATTGCGAACCCCGAGCTATCGTGGGCAGGCGGGCGAGGAGAATTAAGATCAGCGAAACTCCACCGAACACGTCTTGCTTCAATGCGGAGCCACCAGATTCCTCTTCATCGGCGATGGCGACGGTCGCAAGCAAAAGAGCCCGGAGTTGCGTCAGTGTCAAGAAACGTCAACCCGCTTATCATATTTCAGCAGTTCCTTTTCACGTTTCTTAACACTAAAAATATCGGAGCGCCGATATATATATAAATATATTATTATTATGTTTAATTTAAATAAATTAGAAATGTTAACGATAAATGTAAAACTTAAAACATTTTTCATAACAATAAAAATAGTAAACTAAGCCATTTATTCGACAGCGTCTCTATATTCTTGCTAAAAATTATAACCAAGACAACTTATATTCAAATCCTTAAAATTAGCTGAAAACTGTATACAAAGTACTTATTTAAAACAAAATTCACAACATGCGCGTCTTAATACAATTCTGTACAAGGCACTGTCTCAAATATTGCTTCATTACTATGATCCCAGACGAAGTTATGGACCGTAATTCGTTTATCGACTCCACCGCTGCATCTCTGGATACGATATACATTGCGAACTTTACATACTAAGTGTAGAAATACGTGTATGTATAAGAAACAATGTATTGTTGACACATGTTTGGTATCGCTTCAGCTGCAGTCTTTTGTTTATCGTGTTATGATACGATTACCTTATTTTCCACGAAATAATAGTAGGTAAATAGGAGTAACGGTTTTTGAATATTTATAAATTTTAAATTGAGTTTTGAAGGTTTTTGGTTAGCCAGAGCACTTAGTTTTTGATAAATAATGATAAAAGTAAAATTAGTATTCGTTTGATCTGTATCGACAGTTCACAACTTTTTTTAACCGTTGGTGGGTGACCGAAGAAATACGATTAGGTACGTTGTACCTATCTTACTTAATTATTTTTATAACGTATGTTTTTCCTTATTCAATATAACATATAACAACCAACTATTGCACATTATTATACCTACATGTAAGTTATGTGTAAATATTCCCTAAAATTTCTGTAAGGAAAAGAACATAATAGCCTTATTTCATTGATTTGAAGCCCCTAAGACGACCCACTGACCGAAAACATTGCTCTACGTCTATAACGCCATGAATAAAAAACATTTCAACATAGTATAGGATACTAAAATAATTCCTTTGACTGTGGACTTTCTATATTATTATCTTTCTATATTAGTCATGCAAAAGAACTTACCGTTCGCTGTATTCTCCGCCATGTTTGCACCTCTGCTGCTCTGCCGACACCGTATCATTTCAACCCGCCATACTCGTAGCAATGACCGCTGATATTCCATGATTTGTAGGTTATGTGGTTCACACATTATCACTAGGAATATAAACCTAAACTACACCTTCACTACATATCTAGCAAAAATAAATTATTTCTACGAATTTTATTTACCTAATTTTTAAGTTATATGGTTCACACATTATCACTAGGTATAAACTACACTTTCACTCGATATCTAGCAAAATAAATTATTTCTACGATATTAATTTCCCTAATTTTTAAACGACATTATCACAGATCACTAATTTACTAGTTAACACTCACGTTTTGATCGTCTTTTCACGACCATGGTACCGCGAGGACTATGGCGATAGTTATCCGGAAAAATAAGGTTATTTATTAAAGAAAAAAAATCCACATACCCACCAATCAAGACCAACTTACAATGTACCTACCAGGAACGCATTCTCACAGCGCGGCAGCGTTCGGACGGTAGTTGTATTTTGTGACGTAAATTATTTTTCCACAAGGTTGGCTATGATAATGTTTAAACTGACGACTTGAATTGCTTATATATATATCGTCGAAATATGGAAATAATCATTTATTTACATTAACCAACTGTGATGAAATATAAATTGATGCAATATCGAAATAAAATTTAAAATGACAGGGTAATAAATAAAACAGTAAATTAATGTGCATTACTTTAATATTAAATCGATGTACGACATAAAAAGTTATCTGTACACGGATATTTATTAGATTTACAATTAAAATATGAACTAACGTGATCTGGATAGGTTTTACAGTCAGTCGTTTTAAAATATTGTACTCTCGACTGTGGTAATTATTTACATACATAACACACTTATAAACAAACATTTTTAGAACGAACAGCACTTAGTACTCAATAAAATTAATAATAGATAATAGGAGATAAATATGTAAATTACTGCAACGAATAAGGCACTGTACTCTATAAGGGGTACGTCACACGAAATGCATCGGCTGAGCCGTAACAGATTGACGGAAGGATCTTCTATAAGGCTTGACGCAAACAGGCCACCGACCACAGCCACCGGTGGCCGGCGACACACATTTTCATATGTTTGTCTGCTGTAGCAAGTGGCCGCCATCGACTACACGTGTGCGGCGCGGCTATACAAAATGTATGAAAAAGTATGTTAAGTGGCTGTCACTGGCCACCAGTGGCCGTGGTCGGTCGCCCGTTTGCGCGGAGCCTTAGATCGCTTCAACTCCACGATCCTTTAAGCTGTAGCTGCTAGAAAGTTTCACATTACTGTGTCGCTTCGGTACGCAGTAGAACGATGTGAAATGCCTGAAGTGAAGCGATCGTCAACTGTTTTATGAAAAGCATTATATTCCAATTTGAAAATTGAAGACGATAAATTATTTTATATAATAACAAACTAAGTTCTATTTTCTTTATTTCATTTTTGAAACGATGTATTGACACAACAATGAAAACGTTAAACATTCATTTTATTTATTTTTTATACAAAAACATTGTTCTCTTTCAGTTTTGGGATTCCCTAACTAATAGATAAAGTAACCCTTAAAAGATCACTTAATTGTCCGACTGTGTGTTTATATTTGCTTTTGAGAATTTCAATCAATCTCAATATATTTTGTAAATTTCGATCGACAAATAAAATGTATTTCTAAAGAAAATCTTTTATCCAGATACTGCAATCAGTTTTAAAAACGGATTATCAGCTGACAATTCCCAACCAACAATTTTAACCCTTAAATCTCCGCCAAGATAATCTATTTATTCTCAACAGAATGGTTACTGGTTAGTCACGACTAACAGTAATTGGTCTAGCAACACGTAGCGCAGCGTGTCGCCTAATTTGTGACGTGACAAGTAGACTGGTCGTGTTACAACTTAGATGCAATTGTAGAGTTTTAATTGGAAGATACTTGCAATTTGTAAAAGTGTAGAAATTAAGAAGTTGGAATTAAAATGGAACGTATTTATTTTAGGTTGGCAATATGGAAAGAGAATTAAACGTTATTACTAATTACGCAATTATCAACTTTGACTACATGTGTTTAAGTTCATTTTAGAATGACAAATATTAAAAAAGAAAAAAAAAAAATGGTTTATTGAAGTATATATAAGGTGCTATAAAAACATCTGCCACGGCTTTAATGGGAGGTAGTATTGTGTTTATAGATTACAATAGTATAGATAAATTATTGATTATTTATCATATTTTTTTTTCATACAAAAAAAATAACGTATAAATTTGAATTGATTTATTAGTATAAAACCATCCCGTGTCCTAAGCTGTTGCCGCTCCGCACCGAATTCACGTAATTTGTGAACCACGTTACGCAGAATAGAGTCAATGTTAATTTAACTATTTTATTTTCTCAAATTTAATTAACTGTTCCGGGGTACGAATGTTCTTCACTATTGTAATCTATAAACACAATACTACCTCCCATTAAAGCCGTGGCAGATATTTTTATAGCACCTTATATAAGTAAAAAAATGGTTTATTGAAGTAAGTAGAAGAATATTACCGAAAAGGGCCTAAAAGTAATTTGAATATGATGGAAACTGAACTATTAGTCATTGAATTAAGGTTCATAATCCCAAAGCACGTTAATTATTTCTTTAAAATGGCTGATGTATAGTTTCAGTTTTTTATGCGATTTTATGTGAAAGATTTTATCTGAGCATAAAAATTCTTAGGTATCTGAGTACGGTATTGATGCTTTAGGATCTTCTGTTATTTTGCTATTCTTACTTTTCTTTAGTTTATTGTATGATCAAAAAAAAGGTAGAAACTTTATTGTCAAGTTGGTACTGATATTAACAAGTTGGTATTGGACTGAATATTGTGTTAACTGCAAAATATTTCATCAGTTATATGTCATCATTCATCAGTTAGGGATCTTATTTCAAATTAATAACGCATCAAATTCTTAGCTGACCAATACAACTCCAACTCAATTGTAAAACACTCCACTGATTTACTAAAACAAACCCTCAAATACTAACAACATCCAATTCTCACATAACATTAAAGCGAAGAGACGCATCGCTAATTGTCCGCCAGATGTTACTAACATGTCAAGTTAGTACTAGACTTATATGTCACGTTAGTACTAGACTTATATGTCACGTTACTAGCCTAGCGTGTCTTCAGACAAGGCGTTATATTGTAGGACATTGTAACACTGAGTGGGATTCCTAGCCGACACTCGATTGGCTCTTAGCCATAACGTCGGGTAGTGTCCGTTTCATTGATAACAATGGGGTTAGCAGTACTTAGAATGAATTTCACATAATATAAGGGTTTTATAAAAATTTTGTTAGCTTATTATTGAGGTTTTACTTACTGAAGACTGTTAAAGGATTACCTTTAAAAGAGTATAGTTTATTCTGAATGTATCGAAATTTATGTTTGGAAGAAAAACTGAAGGAATTTATTAAGGATTGTGTTTGCGATTATATGTACTTATACTTCGACTTCGACGGGCCTGTTAGTCTAGTGGTTAGTGACCCTGACTGCTATACCGGAGGTCGTGGGTTCGATTCCCACCCAGGACAAATGTTTGTGTGATGAGCACGATCATTTGTTCTGGTTATCTGGGTGTAATTTATCTATAATATGTATGTATTTAGAAATATATAAGTATGTTTATCAGTTGTCTGGTTACCATAACACAAGCTCTGCTTAGCTTGGGATCAGATAACCGTGTGTGAGTTGTCCCGGAATATTATATATTATATTATATTATTATAGCCTTCATGGATAGACTGATTCTTTTATATAATATGTATTTTTTATGAAAAAATGTACGCCTAATGAGTTATTTCGTTCACCAAAAAAGTAACTAACACCATATCATCTACCAACTTACTTTGTATGTTATATTTAAAACAAATACCATCTATTCCAAACTAAATTCATATTCCATACAAACATTACACTAGTTGTCACACAAATTCACAAGTCCTTGTCACATTAGCCACTAACAGCTCTGACAATCGGGCGTTACAGACCAACAACCAATAAACGTGCAGAATTATCACGTCACTGTATTTGCAATGCAAAATCTGGTCTCGTGATTTCACCAATGAGTATGTGAGTTACCGCATTAATTGTTTTTGAATCCATATTTTAGTTACTTTAGAAGAGTTTATAGTTATTTTTAATAACAGGTTTTTTTTTTCTAAAACTGTTATGTTATGTTAAATATTATGTTAACGATAGATTACATCAATATAATAAATCATACTAACTACTTTATTTTTAACTAAAGTCTTTGGTAGCCTAGCAAAAACGGAAATAATAGAACATTATGTTAAAAACAATCTAAGATGACCTTTTAAATTCACTGACAAAAACATCTACGATGAGAATTTTAAATCACTGACATTTACAAATCTATTATGTAAATCTAATTAACACAGTCGAGTATTTATATAAAACCATATTAATTAACAAACTGTAACGCTATTACCAACCAATCATAAATTAAAAAGTTCGTAACTCTTATATTCCGTAACTAGTAGACACAAAAAGCGTATACCAATACGAAACACCAGCTTTTGACATCAAATCATAATTAAAATAATTATTAACATCATATTTGCATCCCTCTCAGATTTCATTAAGCTATATGAAATGACAAACGACATAAATAATTATTACTAGGAACAGAAAAATAATATTTTATGAAATACATACTTATAATAAATCTGTAGAAGTGAAAATTCTGTACATTGAAAATATCAAAAAAAAAAATGGCGGGGTGTGTTACTAGACCGACACCGAACACAAAACTGTGAAAAAAAAATTTTTGTCTGTCTGTCTGTCTGTTTGTTCAGGTATCACGCAAAAACTACCAGTTCGATTACGATGAAACTTTTTATAATTATTTTTTATTATCCTTGGCACCACACTGGGTAGTTTTTATCCCGGAAAAATATAAACAATAAAAATAAACTTAATTTTGCGGTTAAAAACTCATTGATAAGTTTCGTCATCCACGCGAACGAAGTCGCAGGCACAGCTAGTCTAATAATAAAATAATAATTTCAAGTTGCAAAGTATGAAATGGTTGCAGCTTAAATACGATGGGCATTACATTTAAGATATACGTATTTGGCATGTCTAAAATAAATTAACTTTTCTCAAGCCTTTAACACAATCTTGACAGGAGCTGGCAAGATACCAATTCTACACTTAAGTAGCCAGAGAGTCCACACAATATAATTCTGTAGGAAATTATACGCTATATATCGAACACAAATTAATATTACAACAGTTCGACTACGTCTAACTCGAAACAATGTGAATACATAAATGAACACACTGATTTGTTCGACACACAAAACAATGTTGAGTTATCAAAGGTCAACACAGTATAACAAAGTTCTGCTAACAACGATCTATCTCTCAATTCACAACGGAGGAACAACCGCACTGTCTTTCTGTGTCTACAGTTGGAAAACTGCTTCAGTACAATAGGAAAGTTTCAATTAATATCACAGTTTCCGTATTTAAAAGTAGAATACAAACTTCACTAGTTAGTCCGTGAACTATATACACTCCACTACACGATTCAACTAGAAACAGTAAGTTCTGGATACGTCCGAACACTGGCTTTTGTCTTGTTGTCACCCGAAGTAGTATTGGGCGTTGGAATATCGATACAAGCTCCTTGTGTTAGGGTCCGTTTCGGATTGTATTTGGACTCTTGGCAGAGTTTTGACCGCAACTCCTCTCCCTAGCGTGCCGTGCGGCATAGTTCGGAGAGGCATTTCTATGGGGAATTCGGCCACCTGTCCGTACATATTAGTGCTCACATGTGGATACGTATTGGGTACTGGTCGTCCGACGTACTTATTGATTTTAGGGCTGAGAGCAACGCTGGTGTACTGCATGTCTTGTTTGATGCCAGAGTCGACGGCGTCGACGGGGCCGGATAAGCTGGTTATATTAATGTCGTTATCAACTTCTGATATGCTGTCGTTGAAGCCGTTGGGGATTTCTGTGGTGGCGGACACGTCGGGGCCTTTTGGTTGGTCGGTTGTGTGCTTGTTGAGTGCGCAGCGGACTATGCCCAGGATTATACAGAGCAGGAGGGCTATGGCGACGCCCGCAATTATGTACACGTACATGATGTCAAATTGATCTGTGGACAAAAATATTAGTTAATTTGATGCTCGAAAAAAATACGTGTTTATTAGTATTATATTGTATTTTAATGTATTTTGTAGAGGCTTAGCATACATTATGTCCCAATAGAATTCAATCCAAAAGTTTTATTTATGTAACTACTATACAAACTAAAACACTCAAATAACTCCTATTATTTACAAAGTTTAACAAATACATTTAAGAAAATACTAACATAAATTCAACTAACATCAAATAACGAACCAAAATTGCGAGCGATAAACAATATGTATTAAAATTAATTATTGTTTAAACAACCATTGTAGGCAGATCTTAAGCCAGTATAATATTTCTTACAGCGCTACCTCAGCATAACTCTTATCAGGGTTTGTACAGGTAATTATGCATATTCTAAATCCTGGCAAACTTAGGGGATTTAATTACCGTATTGGATAAAGGTCACACGTTAGCCTCGTAAATTGTTACAATGTGGTTTTGTGGGTATGTATTTGGATTGTAAAGCTACCTTCTATATTACTAATAGAGTTTGATACCACGTTATTACTATTTAAGGATTCGGTACAGAGTCTTGCGTAAATAGCTCTTATAAATTAACAAAAACATCTTTAATTTTGGGTATGAATTTTTAATCTAAATATTTTTAAGACTAAATCAATTTGTGTTAGGTATCTAACGCTTGATGATAAAATCTCTTCTGAAAACTATTCTTTATGAAACATCTTTTCATAAAACGAAAAATACCAAGAATTTGTATAGAAATAAATACTATTATATCCCTTTTTTATTTCTATAATTTTTTTCTATGAAATTAAAACTTAAAATAACCAACAACTTACAGAATGAATTTATAATAATCTTGAATTATTCAGTGAAGCTTCACAATGTAGATTATACAATACCTGAGATTAAGCTAATACCTAGGATCCCGAGAGATGGAAAATTATTGCATAATCGAGTAAGACACCATTGTTGTCTAGAATCTGTTTAGACACTGCTGAATAATGATTGATGGCCCTATAATGGTTTCTATCTGTTTGTATTTAAAGAGAAATCAGGCTTACATGAGATACACACAAGCACTCGACAATCATCGCGTTTATGTACCTATACTTGTCTAAACTAAGAGTTAAGACAAGTATAAATAGTACTACGGAATCTAATCCCCGTGTGTCAAAATGTTTTGCAAACATTCAAATCACACAAAGAACATTTACACATAAAACAAACATTAAAGGATCACAAATGTTTGTCCCATGTGGAGGTCGGAACTCGGAACACATCACCCGGTGGTCGTTTGCGTGGTGACCTAAATTACTTAGCTATCTGTGCAGCCAGGAACTTTAACCCAACATTTGAGGAATACACAAGTATTGGTCCCATGCAGGGATCGCACCTATACCACGTTATGCAGTGATAGTTGGCGTACATCACTTGCCTGTCCGTGCAGTCAAAAACTTGTTACATACATTTGATGATCACACAAACATTGGCCTCTTTAACCGTAAGCACTTGAAGAATACATATGTAACTTTGGAGCCATGATTTCTGTCAATTCAATCGAAATAAGAAACGAAGATGGTATATGGTAAAGTCCGGTGAAGCAGTCAAAGCCTGCGCTTAGGCTAACTGCATAGAATTATTCCAAAAAAAAGATAGTACATGGGATAAGCAATCCAATCAAAAACTCGCGAAGTCTATAATGTGCGAGTCTTCTCGTGTACATATTGGTATCAAACTGACAATCCGTGGTGATAGTTACCATCTTTAGATAAATGATGTCGTGGTGGTGACGCAGACGGCTCATCTCTATTAATGCTGGTGATGTTGAGGCTGGTGGACATGGAAGGTCGCTGAGGAGGCACCGCGGCTACCGCTGGCGCTGGTGGAACTGCCGATTCTCCCCACCATCTGTCGTTGGTTTCATCTGGAAAAGAGACTGGTATTAAAATCTTAGAAAGAGAAGATAAAATTGAACCTTGCTTACAGTAAAGTTAATGAATGGTGGTCATCCAATAAAAAATAGTTCGAAAATAAAAAATTGTTACGAAGTTTTGCCGATAGTGTGATAGATATTAGGGAGACGAAAGAAAAATAATTTTCTTATACACATTATTTATTTATCATCGTCATCTAAGCCGAAAAACGTCCACAGCTGGACAAAGGCCTCCCTCACGGATTTTCACAATGACCGGTCCTACGCTTTCCGCATCCAGGCCCTTCCATTATTTATTACATAACATAAATTATTTACAACACTAAACCTTCCTGTGAGGTGTAATACATCACACCGTTAGGCAAGGTCAGGGTCTAAAGAATAATCTCTATAACATTATACTACTTATATACTTCAAAGGCAATTTAAAGGACCTCAATCAGCTTGAACCTTCTAAAGTTCTTTTATAGCAGTATTCCAATCTATAGAATTCTTTTCACTTTTTTTAATAACAAGCAAAGAAAATCCTTGAAAAGATCGTTCAATATCCACCAATCTTGACACTGGGTTCGTAAAACACGACATTCGAACACAATTTCCTAAAGTACCTACTTTTGTTGAGTAAACCCAATATTATATTCTACTTCACAAATATAAAAGATGAACTATCTTCAAAAAGTTTTTTAATATCGAGTCGGATCCTTCAAAGTAGCGAGAAGTAAATTGAGATATTGAGAAACAGTGGACGGGATTGATACGAATGAAATATGGAGATAGGTCATAGGACACAGCGAATGGAAATGCTGAAGTGGGGAAACAAAGGGTTGGGAGTGCATGAGCATGTTTTTGTTTATATATTCGTTCTTTGTATGCAACGCTTCCATGTAGTGCAGTTTTCAACAAAATATATTTATATATTTTTGTCTTTTTTTTAGAAATTAGACATGTTTTATGTCGAATTTCTCCCTTAAAGCCTCTTCCCTACATAGAAATAACTTTCCGAGTAATGCAGTCTTCATTATCAACTTTTACATTCGTTTTTTTTTTGTATCTCTCGTTTGGTTTAAAATCTGTAAATCCAGCCATTTTATATGTGTACCACTCAATGATGTGTGTTAACGATCATTTTCAGTTCTTACCACGTATAAAGTTAGTTTCCACTGTTTCCAGTAATTGATGCAGTTTACATACAAACACTACACTTCGTAAACTATCGAGTACCAATTGCTAATTTACGCTATTGGTTAGACTGACCGGTTTCGATCAGGTGCCAGCCTGTAATTACTTCTATAGGTGTCAGACTGAAACAGTTCACGAATAACATGGAACTGAAACAGAGAAACTATTTGATGTTTTGTGATTGCTTGTTGATAATTTAAATAACAACTTTGTTATTTGCTGCTTTACAGTAGTTGGTTGCAATACCATCTGAGGGTGTATTTGACGACCATATCAATTCTCGACAATCACTGAATACCTAAATCTCCGTTTTTTAGATCTTGTGAAAATACACAAAAAAATTGTTTGTGACAGTATTTTTAATTTACATCAGCTGAAAAAGTAGAATGACTGTTTGAATTAGGTTTCAAAAGACGTAAAAGTTTTATATAGCCTATTTGAATTACTTAGAAAAGTAAAAGTAGATGCTAACAAAAACAATGGTATAAATAAATGGTATAAAAAGTAAGAAAATATATTTGCAAATAAAGACACTGCTGAACAGAATATTAGTCTAGCCTTGGAGTAAATAAACATTTAATCTACCGTTACAATAATAGCTGTTGTTTGGGCTTTCTAATCATCGTCCTAGTTTTGTCTATTCTCAAACAAAACAGACACCCTAGCCCTCTAATATTAAATTACTAACGATATGCCGCTATTGCCCTAAGCCTCTACAATCTGGGAATCCCGTTGGTAATACAGAATGAAAGTTCAAGATGTTATACAATTGCTTTCAACTACTTTGTTCCTTAGAAGTTTTCTTGTAAGACTAAACTTAATAAACGTCTATTGAAGATAGCAAGTGGAACATTTCAATGAAGGAAGAAAAGCAATTGCCTTCCGCATTAAGTTAAACTCAAACGCCGCACCTTGAGGAGTTACTTGTAATTTTAAAGACGATATTAAAATTTCCATTTTGATCTGAAAGTAAGGGAAAATGTAGAGAAGTTTTATGATGTTGTTACGTACAATCTTGTGGAGATAAGGCTCACTGGAGATGACGAAAAATAAAAAGACGAAAGAAGTATAACAGACTTTAGCGAAATAGCTTTCGAGCTGATTGGCCGATCTAAAAGCTTAAGCCCTGTCTAGAAACGTCTGATTGTTTCAGACATATTCAGACCCAGACAAAACACTAAGAAGGATCTAACTGCCCTGATCAGGATTAAATATATCCTACAAATACGTATTTAAGACCGGCCATTTAATTGCTACGATTTCATTGAGGAGATTACTTGTTTGTTAGCTAACCTACATTTTTTTAAATAGCTGATATAATTTGGATGCATTAACGATTCAAATTAATAAAGAAAACAAAAAAAACTCTGAAAACGAACTAATAATAAAATCAAATGAAAAGCTTAAATATTCTACCATTTTAAAATGACGTAATGTAACAAAGATCTGACTTCAATGAAATTTATATGGGACTACCTTAGATGTATTGAGAACGTCTTCCTTTCAGTTGAAAAGGAGCAAAACCGAAAGAAAACTCAAAAACGATTCGCAAAAACTGTCTCGTTTTTTACTGATTGTACCGAGCACATCTCTAATAGATTTAGAATATGAGCCGTCACGAGCGGCGTCTTCCAAGGAACCTTTTATCCTGTAATCCGTTTTCACACTGACAAAGCAAAGAACCGTCCTGTCACGGATCCGAACGGATCCAAACAAATCCTCGCAGATTGCACGAGTCCAAATTAAGAGCGGATTAAGCAAATTTCTTCGTTTGTGTCTCATTTCATACACTTTCAATGGCGGATAATGCGTTTAGGGCTGATTTTGATTGTAATCTTGCGTCTCTCAATTGTTTTATTAACTTTAAAATAAATTGTATTAAGTTTTTAGAAATACGGTTAGACAGGCATCGTAATTTAAAGGCCATTTAAAAAATATAGTTTTGAAAATACTCAGAGGTGTATCCTATTTAACCGACTTTAAAGACTTTTTGCCGATGTTGTAGACCTTAGTAGTGGGCCCCTATAAATTTGATTGCAGTCGTTACATTTTGACATTTATTTGTAACTAGCTGTGCCCCGCGGTTTCACCCGCGTGAATGACAATTCATACACTATCTTTATAAATTATAGCCTATGTGTTATTCCGATGTATAAGCCACATTATTGTAAAGTTTCATTAAAATCCATTCAGTAGTTTTTGCGTGAAAGAGTAACAAACATCCAAACAAACTTTCGCATTTATAATATTAGTAAGATTGCTTATTTTGTTCTTATATCATCTTTCGATTTTTTGGTCATTTTTCGACGACCTCCGTGGTCGAGTGGCGTACGCACCGGTTTTCAAGGTGTCGCTAGCTCTGAGGTCCCGGGTTCGATCCCCGGACGGGTCAATGCAGAAACTCACTTTTCTACATTGTCTCGGGTCTGGGTGTTTGTGGTACCTTCGTTGTTTCTGAATTCCATAACACAAGTGCTTTAGCTACTTACTTTGGGTTCAGAGCAATGTATGTGATGTTGTCCGCATTTATTTATTATTATTATTTATTTATCTACTAGTAAACAAGGCATCATTTCTTTTGTACAAGACACAATAAAATACTTATTACCTTTATCAGGACATTTTGTAACATAATAATAATTACAAGCACAAACTCTTGAGTTTTAAAAGAAGTCAAAGTATATTACTGAATATCATACAGTAATGAGAAAGTTACAAGAGGGTGAATGTTCAGAAAACTAGCATGTTGGTACATTATTACATTCACATCATTATCCCACAAGCTTTTTTAAAGTTCCTTTTTTTACCAGCTTTTTTGGATTTCCTACAACACTGCTGCTTCAGATGAGTAAACTGTTCTAGTTTTTAATGAACTAAGTAATTTTTCATAAAATAATTCTTACAATGTATTTTTTCTATTCCCAAGTCCGCGATCTTTTGTAAACTTAACGATAGTTTGTATTTCACATTCGTGAACCACCGCATGAGACAAAGACCGTTTGCAAAAATACGAGTAAAAAAAAAACGCCGGAAGATTCGGTTATTTAGTGCAAATGTTACAGACGTTATCTTAAATTCATTGTTATTTAAGAAACTTTCCTTAGGCTGATGTTTACTCTCCTTGAGGTCATTAAACTCAATAAATTATTCATATAATCTTCAAGACCGTTCTATATATCCTGTCTTTATCACTTACAAATTTATGTAACGAGGTAACGAAAACATCAAGGTCTAAATAATTAAATCTAGATTGATTGGGGTATCAATTGTAAAAAACCTATTTTTAACATGACAGACGAGGTTTTCTATAAGACATCAAAAACTTTAATAATGTGCAAAGGTAGTGGGAAAAAATAAAGTATTGAAGCGGAGTTGTCGTATCCAATTTTTTTTAAACTTATTGAATCAATTAAATAAATTTGTAAAAGTAAATAATATAGCTTAGGTAATCTTTAAAAATACAATTAACTTTTTAGAAATATGATACTCGTACATTACTATTACATTAGGTATTCTTACATTTAAGTCATGTTTAAACTTACAAACGCAGAAAACCATCCCATTCCTTTCACAATAACAAGAAAACATACTTCTACCTGTATTATCTATACATTATAATAAATCTGTAGAAGTGAAAATTCTGTACATTGAAAATATCAAAAAAATAAATGGCGGGGGGTGTTTCTAGACCGACACCGAACCCAAAAGGGTGAAAAAAATAATTTTTGTCTGTCTGTCTGTTTGTTCAGGTATCACGCAAAAACTACCGGTTCGATTACGATGAAACTTAGTATAATTATTCTTTATTATCCTGGGCACCACACTGGGTAGTTTTTATCCCGGAAAAGTATAAACAATAAAAAACAAACTTAATTTTGCGGTTAAAATTCATTGATAAGTTTCGTCATCCACGCGAACGAAGTCGCAGGCACAGCTAGTATAATAATATTATCATTACACAAACAGTATATTACTTTATACTTACTTAACTTTATAAGCTACGTATCGTAGTTTGTAGCACTATAGCTCACTTCAGGAGATTTAAACTGAAAACCCCAACAAGCACATGACAGCCGAAATTTATGCTCCAAGATTAACCAACATTGTGAATTATCCGAAGTTATGGTACCTTTATAGGCAAGCAATAAAGTTGGGTACTTAAAAGATTGTAAATTGAGTTTAATTTTAACTAACTACAGGGAGTAAACTTTTAATTTGACTTCGTTTTGTTGTGGCAGGGGATTAAGAGATATCTTTGGTAATAATTCTTACAAAAAAAACCGACTTCAAAATAAGTCTTATATGGTTTTCTTATGGATCCCACTGTCAAAACTAGACAAAATTAAAATGGGATCACACGGGAAGCACCACCTTTCAAATAAAAAAATAATCATCAAAATTATTTCACTCAGTCGAGAGTACTGAGGCAACAAACATAAAAAAAAATACAGTCGAATTGAGTACCTCCTCCTTTTTGAAGTCGGTTAAAAATAGCTAACGATGAACCTTTTTTATCTATTTTCATTTATTACATATTTATCCAATATTATGTATAACTTAATTAAACGATGTACGACGTTCGATAAGATTGATCCATAACTATCGTCATTTGTTTAAGTGGTGTACATGAAGGGTTTATTGTAGCGCAATTATTTTGATGGCTACCATAAGGCTTTGATTCCAAATGTGGGTCGTGGTTACCGATCGATGTTCGAGCAAATAGTTTGGATAGTAATTAACATGATTGCGATTACTGTTTACATAGAACCAAATCATTGTGCAATATATACTCGTATCATTGGCCACATGGAGTGGACAGTTGTATTACTGTATTGTTTGTAGTTCGAATTGAATACGAGTATTTGATATCATAAAGGAGTTGCTCTTTTTATTCTACGTCATAATGTATTTGGTCTTAAAACTTGCATAGACATAATTGCTTGCTATCACAACTTGCTACACAAAGTACGCAGTAGTGTTTCCAGCAAAATTGACAACTAAGTACGTGGGTTAAGACTACCATAATATAAAAAAATTACGCATAAAAATTTCAAACTTTACCCTCAAAACTTAAGTTCTATTTTTGAACACCCAAAAAAAGGTAGACACTTGAGTCACTCTTGTCTTGGCTACTGTTATCTATATATATATTTTAAAGTCTTCCAAGTACTGGCTGGCTTAATAGGTTTAAAAAAATATAAAGCACTTACCGACGTCATCGTGTTCAAGATCGGACACATCGTGAGCAACTTCGTCCTCCTCAGGAGCACTTTCATACCTCTCCTTTAGCACCGTACGTGGAACTACAACAAAAAAAAACCTTATTAACAAGTGATTAGAGTGCATTTTAGAATAAAAGTTGGGTTTTAGTAGGTACTTAATTAAGTACAATTAAAAAAATGCTTTATTGAAGGGTTCATAGAGTGTAATTTAGAACAGAAGATTGGTTTTAGTAGGTACTTAACTACAACCAAAAAAATGCTTTGTTGATAAGTTAATAGAGTGCATTTTTGGAGGATAGGTTTAATAGGTACTCATTAAAGGGATGTTAATTTTAGACTTTTAGGGTGCTTCGCTTGAGTATTTTTGTTTTTCAAGTGCGGTACATTTTGTTTAGAAGCGGTTTTGGGAGTACGTGACCCGTTAACGTCCATTTTATTTTTTACTATATTCCCGCCATTTCACTGTTTCAAAGACTTTTATTTTAGACTTTTATTGAGTTTAGAAGAGGGAGGGTTGACAGCTTTATTTTCGTTTGTGTTTGCCGATTTACAAAATATACCGACTATACGGTAGTGGCTAGAAAATATTTGCATAGATAAATCGGTGAACGGAGATTGTATTTTCGGTTTGGGGGAAAAATTTTTGAAGTTTCATTTTTCTAAAATGTACGAGGTTTTAGATTGATTCCGTGGAAACAAGATTAAATATTGGAAAATTTTCAAAATCCAATCAACGATTTAAAGTTGCCACGTTTTATTTATAATGGATATTACCATAATTTCTTGATCCGTTTTTTCCTACGGTATTGATTATTTATAGGTAGCAAAAACATGTATTTCAGGGCTATATACAATTTAATGACGTACATCCGGTACCTATACTGTTAGTAATTTCAATATTTATTTAATATACAGCTTATTAATTTGTTATTCATGAAAGTAAGAATTGCAAATTAGGTTAGTATAGTTTAAACTTTTTTCTTTATAATTAATTTTTTATCACAGTTTTTATTTGAAAGCTGGAGATTAGCTAGATTAGCTGGAAATTAGCTAGATTTAATAAAAAAAAAACCCGAAAAATTAATTTCAAGAACTTCCTTTCCTTTGTTATTTACGTCAAAATTAATGAACAATGAGCCATCTTCTTATAACATCGCCTCAAGGCCATCTGTCGTCTAATATTAATTATTCTGAGCTAATCTACGGACACAGCGTCCAATTTAAAAGACAAATGTACAATGTACTAAGAAAATCATAAACTACATCTTAAATAATAGAACTAAGCAACGTAGTGGCTATCTTGATGAAATTATGGCTGTGTCATACATAATAAAGTTATATCCAATGTTTCGAGACACAGAAGTAAATAAATAAAATATACTGCTAATACCCGAACAGTCTGTTTCAGGTACTTTACATAATAATAAATAATAATAATAATAATATTCCGGGACAAATCACACACAGTTATCTGATCCCAAGCTAAGCAGAGCTTGTGTTATGGTAACCAGACAACTGATAGACATACTTATATATTTCTAAATACATACACATTATAGATAAATTACACCCAGACAACCAGAACAAATGATCGTGCTCATCACACAAACATTTGTCCTGGGTGGGAATCGAACCCACGACCTCCGGTATAGCAGTCAGGGTCACTAACCACTAGACCAACAGGCCCGTCAAAAAAATTACATGATAAATAATCAAACTATTTAGCAGACACATAAAATAAATTTCCATAACGTACCTAAGTTGAAAATGGATTGATAATTTATAATTAATTAAATCAATTAAACCATGATTAATTTTAAATGCGAAAGACCTACATTTATAATTAATGTAAAAAGTAGGTTCATAAACAAAATAACCCAGGGTGACTCATTATTTTAATGTGCCATTTTTATTGCATTTTTAACATTCATATCTCCTACACAAGGAAAAAGCAATGTTATTTTTTTACAATTATAATCCAAATTTGAACAATTAATAATTACCAAAAAAGAGGCTAATTAGATGAGGTTACAGCTGTGCTAATTCTTGTACTCTATTAAATAAAAACATTACCCTAATACATGGATACAGTTTAAGATATTATAAGCTATCGAATTGAGTCTAATCACTTGGATTGGTCAAATGGATTCTCGATACAACCTTATATGAGAGGATTTTAGAGGCTTTGTACTTAGATTAGTTAAATTGCCAGTGGTGTCTTCTGGTATTAGGCTTATAGCTAAGTAAAGGCACGGTTTATCCGATAATCAAGGTTCGCGCGTGCCGCGGTCGCTATGTTGATGGGAGATCAATG
Organism: Autographa pulchrina; assembly: GCA_905475315.1. Classification (NCBI taxonomy): domain Eukaryota; kingdom Metazoa; phylum Arthropoda; class Insecta; order Lepidoptera; family Noctuidae; genus Autographa; species Autographa pulchrina. The sequence continues at coordinate 4,084,283 of FR997769.1, forward strand.
TAGTACCTACTGACACATAGTCTTAACAAAGAATACTGTATTGGTCATTGATTTGAAGATGAATTAGAAAAACTTTAGTGTATGGAAATATTGAACGTACCTAATATAAATTATAGTTGATTTAAAAAAAAAATTAAAATCATCATACATACATACATAATAATCACGCCTCTTTCCCTTGTAGGGGTAGGCAGAGACCACTTCTTTCCGCTTGCTACGATCCTTACACACTTGTTTCGCTTTGTCCACTTTCATTATTCCCTTCATACATGCTGTTCGGTTTATGGTACTCTTGACCTGGCCTTTTTTCATTCACACTCACCTTATACACTTTTTTCGTCAATCGTTCTTCATTCATTCTCTCGATATAGCCAAACCATCTCAGCACACCTTTCTTTATTTTTGTCTCAACATCCATCATCTGACATGCTTCATCCACCTTACCATCCATTCCTCCTCTTGCATTCAACGTAGCGAAACGGCTCTCAGTGGGCCACTTTTCGTAAAAATCAATGTTTTATCTAAATTGATGCGAGTTATTTTAATACGTAAATTCCTGAATTTCGGAATACACAAACGATAGTGACCCGTAATATTTATTTTAAAGCTTCTTTCAGCATTCATTTTTGAAAACATTTCGTTCAGATTTCTAATGGCAGTACTTACAAAGGTTTTCTTGTGTTATTAACGGTCTCATTAGCAAACAGAATGGTTACAAAAATACAGAATATTGGTTCCGAGGATGCAAATTATTTGAGATCCCGTTTTCTAAAATTGTTAAACAGGATAATTAAAAATGGTATTGTGTTTGTAGCTAGTCTCAATGATTGCTAAGTGTAAGCCGTCGGTTTGACCGATAATACAGGTTAAGCCGCGCTCGCCGCGGTTAGTCCGTGGATGGGTGACCATTTAAAACTATGGGATACTGTGTTTCCCAGTAAAATGGGTTGTGGAGGTCAGATAGGCAGTCGCTGCTTGTAAAATACGGTATTCAGCTGAATCCGGTAAGACTGGTAGCTGACCCCAACATAGTTGGGAAAAGGCTCATGAGATGATGATGACTTATTTGTTCATCACAAAGAATTACGAAAACCATAAATGCATGCCATCTTTCGTATTTGCAGTCATGCTCTGCCCGAACATTTGGTACGTTGACTAAAAAAGTTTCAATGTCCGTCAGGTAGCTTCAAAAAATATCAGTGACGTAGGTATATTTACTCATGATGTACATACAATTATGTGAGTATTATTTTTTGTAAAATATTATAATTAAGTAATAAAGTGTTTTAAAGCTGTCTAAATAATGAATACATATTTATTAATCTTTGAAAATAAAGGACAAAGGGTGACGAAGTATTCGATTATCGACTAAAATTCTGAAGTAACCTTTCGCCGTGTTACGCTGAAGTGTCAATTAGTAAGCAAAAACGATTATTAAATCAGTGACAAATTATTCTGGGGTCGGTGTACCGTTTCCTAATATTTAATAGGTGTATTAATATCAAATTCAAGGGACGAAGGTGTGGCACGAGTTTTCAGGACATCAATATTATAAATTTTCAACATTTCATTAATATTTAGTCAACCCGTGCGAAGCTATGCGAAGCTGGGCCGGGTCGATACTATTTATTAAAAATATGGTCACAAAGTAGCTCTTTAACTATTATGTCTGTAGATAGTGTGTATAAACATTTAGAAAGTATTAATTACTTAGTCATTTTGCTATTTACGTTGTTGTCGCATATTTGTATATTTTTTTAAATAATTGTATTTTTAACATTGATGTTAACCTTTTTTTCAAAAGAGTAACCTATGGAGTTTCTTGTCCGGTTCTTCTCCATTGGAATGACATGTTGGAACCTTCAACTAGAGTCAGTAATTTAACGTTTTAAAAGAGCTTAAAAAGGCCTACTTGAAATAAAATTATTATTTTTTTTTACCTATTCATCAATTTTTTTCTGAAACAAGTGAAGTTGAAGTGCCCTCCCATAAAAAAAAAAATGAAATTTTACCTAATATTATTATTTTAACAGTAGGTACCTGCCACTAGTCTTTTGATGTAATTAATACTCATAACAAAAATTATAAGCATAGTACCACAAGCCTACTTATTCAACAAGAGTCAAATACTACTTAAAGTGTAAGTTTAGTTAGGTTCGTTACCAGGAATTACGGTCTTATCCTTATTATATATTGACCCTACATTTGTATGTTAGACCACGAGTCGAAAGTCGAAATATCAACTTTAACCCCTTGTCATAAAGGTCAAATTACTAGATTTGCCAACTCTACTTTCCAAAGTACATAAGTTTTAAAATATTAAATTACTAAAGGAGTATTTCTAGGAATGTAGACGCTGTGGCTTTTGGCTGAAATACGTGGAATTGTTCCTCTATACAATGACGTCACTGAGAGAAATTGAACCTATTTTGATACTTAAGAGGAAAGGGGAGCGGAGAGACTTTTGACAATTCGGTTTTTGAAGAAAGTATTGCTGTCGCTCTAATTCCCCCCGCCCTCTAATTCGTGCGATAAGGACAACTGCAGCTCAGACCGAAAAACTGACGAAAAATCGAGGTTTGGCTCTCGTCTATTTTCTCCCCCAATTCTTAACCAATTTTAAAGATATTTCATATACTGCATAAGAAAAGAATAATCTGTGCCTCTATTTTTTCTTTTTTTCAATAATCGTTGCCAAATTTGAAAAAAAACGCCTCTGAAAACTGCGGTCAAAATCGGCACTTTTTAGAAGGTTCTAGTTTCTTTAAATATAACTTATTTTAAAAAAGGTAAAAATAGGGGCATAGATCTAGTTCATATTTATATTACTGCAAAAAATCATAGCCCTAAGTTCAGAAACCAGCGAGAAAACAGACGAGAACGTTTGTATGGAGAAAAGTCCACTCCCCTTTCCTCTTAAGAATAATTCTGTTACCACCCCAACTTAACTCTAAAATAATTTCATCGTATCTCAAGATTTAGTGTAGTACATTTTTTTATAGACTGTTAACCTTGCGATTTAGGCCTCTTTTTACTAAATCTAAATCTTTTTTTATCTTTACCTTTTGTAAAGATTTTTTGAGTATTCTTAAAATATACAGTTTATTTTTCAAGACCTGTTTGTATCTACCACTGTAGCTTTCGACAACACTGTCAAGTGTGTACAACTGAATAAAGAATCTGTATCTACAAAGTTGATCTAAAAATGCTGAGCAAGTTATAAAAAAAATTGAATAACTAAAAATGTTTTTATTATATAAACTTATCAAGTAATCTAAACTTTTGAAGCGAGTGAAACCTCTTTGATAGTTTATTCAAGTAAATTATAACAGCAAACATTTCTAAGAACCTTTTACGATATCTTTAAGTTCAGTAATCGAATATATTCTAGAAATATAATTCAAAGAACTTTGAACTCTACTCTTATAATCTTAGAACACAATCTTGATATATTTTGCTAACTAATAATTATATGAAAATCCTGAAAAAAAATATTAAGTACAGTATGGATCGAACCGCCACCCACAGCGCATCAGTCTTATCACTTGGCAACTGAGCCAAATAGGTCGTCAAACTTTTACACATGAACAAATGGTATTGATCACTAGCTTCCGTTAGCCAGTTTGATTCTTTTGATAATAAAAAATCTGGCCATTTACACGTTTTAAAAATAAACCAAAATATGTAAAATGAAAGTTTAATGTAACATTCATGCCATATTTTTGATTAGGTATTATTATTTTGGTATATATATGGAATTTTTGTATACATAATATATAATATATAGGACGATCTTCAACCCATACTAATTAAGAAAAAAACAATAAGGTCAGTTTTTAGGTATCAAAATTATGAGTATACAGTATACAGTAACTTCATCTTCCAACCAATTAAAAGAACATCTTATCCGTTCCAAAACTATCTAATAAGAGCAATGTAATTAGCTACCTAAATACACGAACAGACTTAAGTAAAACAGACTTTCTTAATCACGCATAACATTAATCCTGAATTAGCACGAACACTCGCAATACTTGTCACACATACTGTAATAAAAGCTAAAACGAACAAACAAACTATTGTCTGAATTTATTTGAGAATAGCCAGCCAAAGTCGCGCGCTTTAAATATCTTTCACTATTAAGAACCAAGAACAAGCTTGGTTCGCTCCATAAATTTCTTTAACGGTGCTTTTTATTTAATTAAAGTGAACTTAACCGCGTTTAATTGTTTAACTTGATTACAGAATTTAGTGATTGTGGTATAAAGCTGATTGGTGATAGCAGTAGTTAATGATGCTTACGTTCCTATTGATCGATATATATTTTTTATATTCCTTACTGATTGATATGTTTTTTTAATGTTAGATAGATAATAATAATATACAATAATCTATACATATTAAAAAGCGGTCCACGGAGAGCCGCTTCGCTACGTTGAATGTAAGAGGAGAAATGGATGGTAAGGTGGATGACCTATGTCAGATGATGGTTGTAGTGACAAAAATTAAGAAAGGTATGCTGAGATGGCTTGGCCATGTCGAGAGAATGAATGAAGAACGATTGTCGAAAAAAGTGTATAAGGCGTGTGTGAATGAAAAAAGGCCAGGTCAAGAGTACTCTAAGCCGAAGAGCATGAATGAAGGAAATAATGAAAGTGGACGAAGCGAAACAAGCGTGTCATTACACGCTTGTTTCGCTTCGTCCACTTTCATAGAGTACTCTTGACCTGGCCTTTTTTCATTCACACACGCCTTATACACTTTTTTCGACAATCGTTCTTCATTCATTCTCTCGACATGGCCAAGCCATAGCCATAGGAGCCATTGCTCCTACACACAGTGCCGGCGGCAATGCCGCCGGGTTTATGCCGAGCGGCTATGCCGCCGGCAATGCGAGCCGCCGGCACAAGCCGCGCAAAGCCACCAAGCATCATTCAAATTTACACAGACATCACACAAACAAACCGCAGTAGTGGTGACAATGACAAATGAAATGACGCCGGCAAGCCGCGTAACCCGCCGGCACAGCCCGGCGGCCATGCCGGCGGCTCCTTTGTGCGGCAAAGCCGGCGGCACTGTGTGTAGGAGCCATAAGGATCGTAGCAAGTGGAAAGAAGTTGTCTCTGCCTACCCCTACAAGAGAAAGAGGTGTGATTATATGTATGTATGTATATTGAAAATCAAAGTGATAGACGCGGCCGGTCTATCAAACTGACCGCAATAAGCTCAAAAACTATAGTTTTCGCCAATAGATAGAGTTCAATAGATTAAAGAGGGAGGTTTGTGTGCTTTTCATTTATGTAGATACTCTTGCGAACCTGGGGCAAGTCGCTAGTAGTAAATAAGCTAAAAACAAAATGTGTCAGTTTAATTATCTAATATGGTTAAATTCTCAAAACACTACTAGTAATGTTTTTGTCCAGCGTAACACAGAATACGTGAACCTCATAAACTCCATCATATGAATTAAATTAAAACAATTATATACAAAGTTACTAACTTATGAAGCAGAGTGGCCAAATATATGGGCAATTAAGTGTCGGTGTCGCAGCCACCTGCATTATTGCACGAGCTGCATTTCGTACAGCAAAGTTTAACTTAATAGTTCTCTGGACTATAACAATTAACTACATTTACAGGACCGGTCCTATGATACAAAGTTAAAGGACCTAGAACCCAGGTCTCTTACGAGTATAATTATCTTTCCAAAGTAAATAACATGTACAAAAATGAATGAAAAAACTTGATCATTTTGAACAAAAGATTTAGATATATATTTATTAATTCGGCAGTCTCGAAAAGATAAAAACCACACAAAGATAAAACAAGAAAAATGTGACAAAAAGATCATTAAAGACTGCCAATTTTCTTCAAATATTAAACTTGACTAACAAAAAACAAGCAAGACTTTCATTACAAGATTACAAAGTAAAAACAAAACCAGCAAGACCGCTGCACATTATGATAAAAAGGGCTCGTCCTTAAGCACTGTTGAATGGCAACCACTATCCTACATAATAAAATAGAGAAAGAAGGAATTTCGACTCCGCTTCGCATTTTTATAACTTGGATTTATTACGAATGAAACGAGTAGAGTAGTAATAACTGAAAGAGCTTCAGGCAAATAACTCAATAGAAAGAGACATTTCTACTGGACTTGCTCGCCAATAGATCATATTGTCAATGATGCTTATATTAGGAAATTGGGTAATATTTGGTTTTTAATAATATAAAAATAATAAAAAAATAAATGCGGACAACATCACATACATTGCTCTGAACCCAAAGTAAGTAGTTATAAAGCATTTGTGTTATGGAATTCAGAAACAACGAAGGTACCACAAACACCTAGACCCGAGACAATGTAGAAAAGTGAGTTTGTACATTGACCCGTCTGGGGATCGAACCCGAGACCTCAGAGCTCGCGACACCTTAAAAACCGGTGCGTACGCCACTCGACCACGGAGATCGTCTTTTAGAATCCAAGTACTAAATTTGGTCCCAAATTGTAAAAAATTCTGGATACAAATTCAAGGAATTTATTATATATCCAAACTGGATATTGTAGTCTAAATAAACTAAACAAAGGAGTTAGAGAGAAAATAGATCTATAAATATTTTCCTTTTTTAATTTAATATTAATCCGAACTGAGAATTTCTGGCTAATTTTAAACTAAATTGGAGCTGTTTTGGAACTATCAACACGCCAATTCTGCGATACGCTGATTGTTTAACTAAAACTCTACAATAAAGGTACGATTTTGTTGGTCGAATTTCTGAAACTATGTAGACATGTATTTAATTAATTTCATTAGAAATAGGTTACAAATAGAATTAGAGACTGTATTTATTAAACTTTCATACGACCTTCTTTTAATTTTACGCTATCATTATCTTTTCACTTGTATTAAATTAGATAAAGACTGCTATAAATAGAGGCTGCTAAATTAAGTATGTACCAAATATTATGTATTATTCGCGACACACAGAAGCGTAAGCCAGCATTAAAAATCCATCCAGTAATATTCAAGGCGACTAATGCCGTCCTTTTCTCACGATGTTTGCTAATAAGAGATAGCAATATTTTTTTAGTTTAGTTTGTGAACGACAGAATCAGCGCCATTGTAGTGTTAATGACATTTTAGATTCACGAAACATGAAAGTCATACAATATTAAGTTCCCAACATGACTGCGTTTAATTAAACTTGAGTTTAAATATACCCATTCAAGTAAAACGCAACTGTTTTTAAGGAAATACATTTATATTACTCGGTCGACCTCCGTGGTCGAGTGGCGTACGCACCGGTTTCAAGGTGTCGCTAGCTCTGAGGTCCCGGGTTCGATCCCCGGACGGGTCAATGTAGAAACTCACTTTTCTACATTGTCTCGGGTCTAAGTGTTTGTAGTACCTTCGTTGTTTCTGAATTCCATAACACAAATGCTTTATAACTACTTACTTTGGGTTCAGAGCAATGTATGTGATGTTGTCCGCATTTATTAAAAAAAAAAAAAAACATTCTATCATTACTCACATTTAAAACTGTCATCAAATTACATTTAATTATACCAATACTTTCGAGTTAGGCTGTTTAGAAAACTTTGCTCAATAGACGTAGGTACGCAATAGAAATTACCTTAAAAGTTTTGCAGGTCGAACTTTTAGTCAAATTGACGAAAACGTTCTGTATTTCCGTTATTTAACTTAAGAAAATTTACTCGAAATTGAGGAACGAAAATAACCTTCTATTTGAATTATAATGTTTCTTAGGTATATTCCACTTTGTTCACCTGGGTGATATCACTCAGGTGAACAAAGAAGACTTTTGTGTCTCCTCACTTCACCTCGGACTCAATTCACCCAGGTGATATCATCTGGGTGAAATGAGTTGACTTTTTTGCGTAATTTGTTCACCTTGGAACTGTAAATATTATATTTTCTATATATATATAGAAAATATAATATATATAGAACATATATATTATTGACATATATGTATATTTTTATATATATTACATTATACAATATATATCCCCCAGGTGATGTCACCTGGGTGAATTGAGTCCGAGGTGAAATGAGGAGACACAAAAGTCTACTCTGTTCACGTGGGTGATTTCACCCAGGTGAACAAAGTGGAATATACCGTTTCTTAGCATGCCAGTGGAAGAAGCCAAATTTAGAAAAAGGCTGAATCGGGTTACTTAATTCTTGATTTTATTTCTTTTCTTATTAACCCTTAACTACTGAAAGAGATTCCGAGAATGTTGGTATTTATGACCCCTGAAACGAATTTGATTAGGCCTATAAAGTTCTAGGGTATTCTGGTTTTCTGATCTTGCACAATCTAAATTTATTGGCTTGATTCGCGCCTATAACTCTTTTACTACGAAGACTTAACAGTTCCCTTGTCTATTGGTATATCTAAGTGGTTTAGGATTTGTATTACTATAAAGAATATAATGAGCCAGCAGAGCAGTGGAAAATGAGATGATATATTTCTATATAATTGGGTATATTCTGAATGTAAAACTTATTGACTGGCATGTTGGTCTAGTCGATAATGATCCTGGCTGCTAAACCGGAGGTCATGGATTCGATCCTCACCGCGCACTAATCTTTGTGTGATGAGTATGATACAGGCTCCTTCTAGTTTGTGATCAGATTCTGATGGCCGTATGAGTTGTACCAAGATATAATAACATAAAAATTATATATTAGAACTTTGACAAAAAAATATCATTTTTCGATATCCGTTACTATATTCAACGTCCAAATAAGAATACACATGTCCTAGCTTCAGAAAATTGTCTTCATACAAATACTTTATGTACCAACATAATTTCGATTCATAAGAACATTTCTATTTCAGAACAATCAGTATATTTCTATCCAAGCGATTCTCTTCCGAGTTTCCTTAGCCAAATGCAATAGAGACGGAATATATGTAGATGTGTGCTAACAATAAATTCTTATGCGTGGTCACTGGCTTAGTAGTCTGTGTTATCTTATAAATTGAATGTATGCTACGTTGTTCTTTTATATAGCTGCTCATTTGTTTTGTGTAAGATGAAACTGGTTTTTTTTGTAAGATTATTATAATAGCTTTTATCTCCGTACGTAGCTCTCTCAAGTACAATTATATGTAAAGAATTTTTAATTGTGTACTTTGGATTAAAGCCTACTTTGACTTTTTTTTACCTATTATTTAGTGTACTGCATAACGAGCTCTTTTAAAAAAATTTACCGGATAAAGTACTTTACCTAAAAAATAATTGGCTACTAAAAGCTTCATAAAATACGAGTGTTCGAAGACAGCTTTAGTAGAATTTTATTTCTCCATTATACCTATGTTTTCACGTATCCAAGTCACTTTGAGATTTTCTATTTCTCTTGGTAAAGGGAAAATGGGAACTGTATTATCGGCTTAACATACCGGAAAGTCGTAAAAATGACTGAAATAAAAAAGTTACCCTAACTTTACCGATCTCTTTGGTAGTAACTAATGCTATTCGGGATTATCTTGAAATAATGATGGGAATTTTTCTCACATATTTTGTGGGTTTTTGATGATATGAGGTATATTTTATATTTTTGTTCAGTGCACGGTAAGTTGAGAGTTTGAACACCTGAAAAGAGCCATTTTAAATCTGTGCTAAGTTACATTTTCCATAAATATATTTCGATAGTTTGTTTACAATAAACGTACGACTACGTTGATTATTATTTATTAAAGAAATAGTATTCACAATAAACTTTAAATCTGAATTAGTGTATTTTCGAAGCACCCTTTTTTTTATTAACTTTCTAAAATTCATTGTTAGAACCTTAAAATGCGTGATATGCCAGTAACTTAACACAAATATATATCAACGAAAAAAAAAACAAAACACGATCGCACAAGGGCAAGCCTGATAAAACCATCAGAACCCTTAGCAAAAGTGTCACAAAGCTGACACGATAATAAAGATTATCATACAAAGCCTTACCTTAATATGTAAGTCAATTTAAGAGGAAATACTTGAGCCAAGACTCTGGTAAAGCAAAAATCGGTGATTGAAAATTGTGAAGTATCCTCGCACCTGTGCCGCTGCCTCGAATATTTTATGAGGCGGAAATGAGGTAAGTATGTCCTTAGGTGAGGCATTATAAATTTCAGTAATTCGTTGATCTAGAGTTTATGGATAATGGGGGTTTTGGAGTATTTGTGATGAGATCATTTTATTAGGAATTTTAGCTGTTGAAATAGACTACCTATTTTGATGGTCTAAATTTTAGTTTTCTTTATATCATTTGTTATTCATTTTGAAATACAATTAGTAATGAATAACGAACTGATTTATATAAAATTGTTTTCTTTTTGTGTATTAACACACACTACTATATGTTGGTAGGTACAATGCAAGCATACGTTGTCATTATTTAAAATTCTTGCATCACGATCAGCTACAATGAAAACTTATTTATGCGAATGTGACCTTACTCTGAAATAACAACCGAGTAGATATCGCTAAATCCGATTAAAGCAGAATTAAATTACATGCATAGCTAAATAAAAACTTCACGCCATTATAACTATTAAATAAAACAACGTTTACTGTGAGACGGTGATCGAGTGAGTGTTTTATTCTAGAACATGAATGTCATACAATACAATAGTTCCCTAAAGATACAATAGATGGCATTACTAGTATAGTATTTTGATATAATATCAACACCCCCACTTATCAAAATAACATAAATGCCCACAACATTTTACTCCAACTAAATTAAACAAAATAGTTACATCACTTTTACATCCTGTATTCCTAATAACTGCAAAAAATAATGATGCTTGGTATTACCCAAACCTTTAGTGAAAATGTCTGCTGGCATTTCAGCTGTTTCCAAATACCTTAGTTCAATAGTTTTATCAGCGACACAGTCTTTACAAAAATGGTAGCGAATATCAATATGCTTGGTTCTCTTATTAAAACTACTACTTGAAGACAGCTTAATTGCACCCTGATTATCATTAAATATAGTTATTGTATAGGACTCATTAATAATTTCCTTTGACAAATTATGCAAATAAATTGCTTCCCTGCAAGCATCTGCTATGCCCATATATTCAGATTCTGTGCTTGAGAGAGCAACTGTTTTCTGCTTTTTAGCCTCCCATGACACTACACTACCAGCTAACTTAAAACACATGCCTGTGTAAGACCTCCTATCAATGACATTGTTTCCCCAATCTGCATCAACATACCCTTCTAACTTATTATTGCCACATCTAGTATATTTTAACCCATAGTATGCCGTCCTTTTTAAATATTTTAAAATTCTTTTTGCATAACCCCATGTTACACTATCATAGCAATTGTTAAATTGACTTAGGAAACTTACTGAATATGCTATATCCGGCCTAGTTAATACCGCCAAATACATGAGCCCACCTATTAGTTGCTGATAAGGTATTTGACCATCACAATTATTACTTCCTAAATTAATATTTAATTTAGGCTCTAAAGGTGTATCAGCTAGCTTACAATTTGTCATGTTAAATCTATTCAATAACTGATTAACATAACTAGCTTGGTTCAATGTAACAATGCCCTTAACTCTATCAATGTTTACATTCATTCCTAAACAATTTTTAACTTGTCCTAAATCTTTCAATTTGAACTTAGAAGACAATACCCTTTTTAAATTATTACATTCAATATCATCATTTGAAAACAGAAAAAAATCATCTACATACAATGTTATTATTGTTATCTTTTTATCCTTGGTTTTTGTGTACAAACATGGTTCTAATTTGGAGCGTTTATAACCATAACCAACAAGACACTCATCAACTTTCTTGTTCCAAGCCCTTGAGGATTGCTTCAACCCATAAATAGCTTTACTTAGTTTAAGTACTTTACTATTATAGTTATTTTGAGAATTTGAAAAACATTCTGGTATTTCCATATAAATTGTCTCCTCAAGATCCCCATTCAGAAAAGCTGTAGTGACATCTAGATGTGAAACATCTAAATCAAGTTTTGCAGATAATGCGAACAGTAACCTCAAAGTTGAATGCCTTACTACCGGCGAAAAAACCTCTGAATAGTCCACATTTTGCTTTTGCATATATCCCTTGGCTACTAAACGTGCACGGTAACGAACACTATTATCAGTGTTCAACTTTTTACGCAATACCCACTTACTCTTCACTACAGTTTCATTATTCTTTGGCATATCTACTAGCTCCCACGCATGATTGTCTTCGAAACATTGAAGTTCTTCTTTCACTGCCTGTAACCACTGTTCCTTTTCTTCCCCTTGTAGCGCTTCTTTCAGACATAATCCATTAGCATCATCAAACACTTGCTCCGTAATACACATATTAGAAATTCCATACCTTTCTGGTTTCTTTCTGAATCTGCTAGGTCTGACACGCTGCTCTGGTGAGTCATAAGCATCTTCATACTCACTAGGAACATAAGTATTATCTGAATTATCTGGTGTTTCAAGCAGTGAATCTTCATCCATAGTTGTTTCATTTGAACTTTGTCTATCTGTGACAATTGGGTCCCCCACTGAACACGAGTTTTCAACAATTTGTATACTGGCAAAATTCTTTTCATCTTCCATGACTACAACATCTCTGCTTGTTGTCACACATTTTGTTCTAGGGTTATATACTCGATATCCTTTAACACCATCTGGATAACCCACCAGTATATGCTCCTCAGATTTCCTGTCCCATTTTTTTCGTTTTTCTTTAGCCACATGAACCATGACCTTGCTTCCAAATATTCGCAAGTGACTAATATCTGGTTTGCGTCCAGTCCAGACTTCATAAGGAGTCTTGTCATTCAATGACGGAAGAACGGTACGATTCTGCAAATAAACAGCAGTATTAGTTGCTTCTGCCCAAAACTTTTTTTCAATGTTGGCATCAAATAACAAGCATCTGGCTTTCTCTATGATTGTTCGGTTATTGCGTTCTGACAACCCATTTTGTTCAGGGGTGTAAGGGTTACTTTTTTGATGAATTATACCCTCTTTCTTGAGAAATGAGTTGAATTCTTTATTGCAATATTCACACCCATTATCACTCCTCAATATCTTTATTTTTTTATTAGTTTGTTTCTCAACTTTCGCTTTAAACTCTGAAAAACATCGAAGTGCTTCACTTTTATGTTTAATAAAATACACATGCATCATTCTACTGAAGTCATCTATAAATAATATGAAGTACCTGGAACCTGCTAATGATTCAAACTCCATAGGTCCACATATGTCAGTGTGAACTAAGTGCAGTAACTCATTGCTTCTTGAACCCTCATTTGTGAATGGTAAACGACACTGTTTGCCCTCACAACAAATTGTGCATGATGTTTTGTCAATATCAACTTTTCCATGGAGGTTCATTCCTTCTACAGCACTTGTCATTTTATTTATGTACTTACTATTAACATGGCCCAATCTACGATGCCAAGTAATCCCTGATGCAGACAAATTAGCCACCACACTGTCAGGTACTATCAGCTTATACACACCATTATTCAACACAGCTGTGGCCACCAATTCACTGTTTCTATTATATACTTCACAGCCATTTGCAGTAAACTGAACTGTATTACCGGATTTTATTAACTGGCTCACTGACAACAGGTTAGTAGTCAATCCTGGAGCGCATAATACTTCCTTGACTGGTATTTCATATTCACATTTATCGGTTTTTGTTACAATAGTCACATTTCCGGAACATAATACTTGCAACCTCTCGCTGTTAGCAACATATATATCCTTAGTTTTGTGATATATAGCATTTTCAATCCACTCTTCGTTAGCCGTTAGATGCATGCTCGCGCCTGAATCAATGTACCAATCATATTTGTTGAATTTGCCACTCAGAAACACCGCACTAAACGCATTACTTTGTTTACGATGTATTTCTTTTGTATTCGTACTGGCATTATCACTATTTGGACACTGATTCCTGTAATGACCGGACTGTTTACACCGGTAGCATTTGATACGACTTTTCACGCCGCCATTGAAGTTTGTTTTCATTGCGTTCCGTTCGTTCGATTGGTATCTCTGCGCGTTGGCCATAGACGATTTATTATTTTTATTGTGTTGCCATTTCTGCGTACCACTAGCGAATGCACCACTAACTTCATCGGGTTGACAGCTCACTTCCGTTTCCACCATATCCATGAGTTTTGTTCTAATGGCGTCTGTTGAGATTTTAATGCCCGAATGCTCAATCGCCATTATCATAGGCATGAATTTTTCAGAAAGCCCCGCTAACAATAAGCAACCGATCCACTCATCACTGATGTTAAATCCTGTCCCACTTAACTTTTGTCCTGTTTCGACTATCTGCGTTATGTACGACTGCATTGAAACACTATTTTCTAGACGAATCGAAATCAGATTACGCAAAAGAGATATCCTTCGCGTAAATCCTGAATCGTCGAATAATGATTTCAATTTATTCCACAGTTCCAACGAAGTCTTCACGTCCTTGATATGTACATATAACGCACTATCTATAGTCATAATTAATTTTGCCTTGGTTCTCGCGTCATCTGCGGCTTCTATTGTTTTCCCGGCTTCTGGCTTGATGCAATGCAACTTATCCTCCAGGATTAGAAAATTCTCCGCCGCGAAGATCCATTCATTGTAATTTTCCCGTCCCTTTAGCTTGGGCACATTTATTAGGTAGTTCGTTGTCATTCTTGCAAATTTTATTACAAATACTGAATAACTGACAACACGGGACTGGGCCCATAACCTATTAAATAAAACAACGTTTACTGTGAGACGGTGATCGAGTGAGTGTTTTATTCTAGAACATGAATGTCATACAATACAATAGTTCCCTAAAGATACAATAGATGGCATTACTAGTATAGTATTTTGATATAATATCAACAATAACATTAAAATCCCCAAAAATATTCAGTAATTTGCAAATTTTATCGACACAAAAATAACTACGCAAAATTGTTTACGAAAACCTTGGGCCCATTGGAAAACTGCTGAAAGAAACGTTTCCGCCGACTGACCTCCAAAAAATAAACATTTGACAAGGAAAAAACCGGGCGAAAACAAAAGAAGAATGTTTAAAAAAGCAAGTCAAAATGAAGAACAAACTTTTTGACTGATGGGAAAGAAATAACTCGTTTAAATCGAAGCGGAAAGGGTCCATTTCATTTTGTGTATACACATTGATTGTTTTCTAACGCAATACAGATTCTTAAGCGTATTTACTTCAGAGCCGTTTCATTTCTCTTAGCAGCAATATTGGTGTACGAATGGCGAATTCGGATTGAAGTAATGTCGACAGATGTTCATAAATATTAATAACTAACTTGGTCTGGTCCTGCGGCGCTTTGCTTGTACATTTTACTGGTCCTTAGAGACAATAATGTAGGGGTCCTAAAGCTATCCGTCCTACTGGGCGGTCTTCGTTCGCTCACTCCATTATTATAAGATATATGTGTACTGCTGTTTTCAGTTCCGCAGCTAGCATTACTAGGATTCTTAGCTCTGTTTATTTGTTTGCTACAACCATTAACACCATTAACACCAGTAACAATAGGGAATTGTGAATTAAAAGGTGTCGACAGGACGTTTTGTAGCTAGATTTGCATAGTTGGAATAAATTTTAGCTAAGAGCGGTTCCAGACCGGCGTTTTTTTACGCGCGTATAAGCTCGTATTTGAAGCACGCATAGTCTTTTGACACACGTTCGTCTCGTATGAGCTCGTTGATGCGCTTATAAGCTCGTATAAGTAAGAGTTATAGTTGCGTGACGCCAACTACTAGTTCGAGTGAACACTCCGGAATATCCACGTGTGCGCGAGTCCGGTTTTATGAAGCGCGAAGTGCAGCGCGCGTGTAAAACGCGTTCGCGAAAATGTGAAATACGTGCAGAAAAAAAAATACTAGTCTGAAACAGCCATAATACGTTTATTCCGATTTCCACACTGTTGAGAAACAAGTGCTACTGTTTATATTTCCTAAGAAAAACCATTTCTTTTACAGAACAAATGAATTGTTTAATGTTTGCTCTTTTTATTAGATGTTTCGCTTGTTATTTGAATAAGTCATTACCGTTTACTTTGTAACATTATTCAAATTGTATATTTATGAGGAGTGATTCTTGGTAGGTCAGACGTTTAGGAGCCAAATGAATTTGCTCGAAGACAAGCAGACAATGCAACTATAATGTAATGTGGGTTTTCCTAGTTATGTCCCGAAAAAGGAAAATAATGACGTGTTTGTACATCATTTTACTATTTATTTGACAAAATAAAATTATATTTGCTCTTTAATTACCCAGCTACTTAATTCTTGTTCCAAAGAAAGTTTCATAGAAACCTTTTAGCACGAGCTATTAAACATGTCTAGTCTTTGAAATAGGTCAAATGAGTACCTAGTGGTATAATTGTAAAAAGATTAATTTAATTGTACTTTTTTATGTCTTTGTTATTTAGAAGATTCTGTTACCGACCTATAGTTAAACACAAAAAATGTAAATAAAAAAAAAAAAACAGTTTTAATTGCGCGTCTTCCAAATCGCCAGTCCCCCATAAACTCTTAAATGAAACCAATACACTACACCATAAAACTCCAAATTATAAACCAAATTAAACACAGCATCTTTAACAGATTTACGACTTAAATCAGAAACGTTTACTCACCACAAGTGTAAACAACTTTGAGGTAGGTTCGACTCCCGGACCGGCAAGGCTTGCCGAACATATTGCTGTCTGCTGAGAGAACACATCTTCTTTTCCCGTGGCACTCCCTCATGGCTGTCTCCGTAGCATATGGCTCCAAACACGCTGAGAAATAAAGGTTTTATTAGCCTTTTGTGTAAATATTTATGTTATTTAAATGGGTCTAACGTATGGGAGAATTGATGATTCTTTGTGATGAAGTGAATCTGGGGTAGATTTTTTTTTGCTTTTTTTTCAATTTTTTTTTTCATGTAGGTACCTATCTAAGTTTCTAAAATGTCCGGCGTGCAAATTTAATTCTCTAGTCCTAAAGCTAGTGGTCATATTTTGTAAATGTCGAACAAAACTCATGTAATTTTGAACGGTTTTTGTAAAAGAGTTTTTATGAAAAAAGTTGATTGATTGTAAGAGAGATAATATGAATGACAAATCAGTGAACAGTGTGAGCGCTAATAGAGTGGAATGGAAGGACAAAACATTTTGTGATGACCACAAATAAACTGGGAATAGGAAGAAGACGTCATTCAAATAGGGTTGTCTTTTGTGTATCGTTAGTAAAATTAACATTTAAATTAGTCCCTAGACACCAACTGTAAAGTAATTAGGTTCATTACTGAAAATCAAAAGTACCTAAATATTCGTTTTAAGTTTTTTGTGTATTTTTTTATTCAAATACCTTTTACGAAATTTCTGTAAATATATGTGTTAAAATTAACGTTTATTATATGTTAAACTTAGGCGCTGGCCACACAGAAGAGACGTAAGACGCAGACGGGGCGCGGACATAATACGCTTCTATACAAAATGTATAGAACCGTCGCGCCCGCGCCCCGTCTCTTCTGTATGTTTTGCGTCGCGACGCTTCTATACATTTTGTATGAAAGCGTCGCGGTAAAGACAAATGTCCGCGCCCCGTCTGCGTCTTACGTCTCTTCTGTGTGGCCAGCGCCTTAACGTTAATTTTATTCTCCAACAAAAATATCTGTTGTTTAGTAACAAAACATTTCTTTAACAAAATGAACACTGGCACTTCAAACCTAAAAATACAGTAGCTATATATAAACCGAGCGGCATAAAAGGCCATTATCGATTTGATGTTTTCCATCCCCCGTTTATCGCTCACTTAGGGTTGAATAATGCGCCTACCAACTTACAAACTGGTGTGGCTGAACTAAAATTAGATGTACGTTTTTAAAATTAAGAATCGAGTTGAATAATGCAGTATAAATGATTTATTTCCATTTTAGTACCTATTCGAATAATCGTTTTGGTTTGTTTAGTTACCTACATGTTGTGCGCTTGATTTAGCGCTCATAAAGCCGGTATCGAGTATTTTGGTTGCACTGTTGCTCTAGTTTCGGGTTTATTCGATACTACTCTACATACAAACGACTAAACTTCGATATTATGGTTTTCAATTTACAGGTAAATAAAGGAACGTATAGTACCGCGTATTTCAAGATTTCTATTAGAATATAGCGTCGAAAAAAAGCTTATTTTCCATAAAAAATATGTCCGTAATAAATCTTCATCTTATGCTTTAAATAAATTGATTTCTGTTAACTGTGGGAGCCACTTTTGAATCGTTATCGTCAAAATCTGTTAAAAGTTTAAATTATAAAGAAAAAAACCTATAAATGAAGAAGAGAATAAAATGCAAACATTTAATAATAGGATAATGGGAATTCTAAACAATTCGAATATCATTCGGGTTCGTTTATCCTTACATTTCTAAAACGTAAGAATCTAAATAATTTATTCAATAAACAGGCTCCAATGGTCTGAATTTACACGTTAAAATTAAATTAGCGATTCCGACCGAGAACGCTTTCATTACGAAATTAGGTTTCCTTTAGAATGAATTTGAGATGGTAAAAGTAGTATAGTATGCTTATTAATTTTCTATAAACGTCTATTGCGTTTCATTGTGCGGTAAAGCTACAATTCCGTAACGTTTTATCTCGCTTTATTTATGCAAATGTAGAATCATTCGTGCTTTTAGTACTTATGTGTTCTGATTGAACGATTTTGGTACTGATTTACGTTTACTGTTACTGTTCAAATCAAAATCAAAAAAAATATTTGCTAGAATATGGTACATCAGGTGTTACAGTAATTTTGTTTCAGCATATCCTGCCATAACATGGCGTGCTAATGCTGAATTACTATTACTGTGTGTTACTATTAATGTACTATTGTTGTGTACTATGATGATAAATAAAAGCATCGAAGTCTAGCCCAGTGTTCGTAGAAAATGCCTTTTTTGGAAAAAAATAAAATTCAATGATAGTTTTTGTTTTGAAATGATAATCTATAGCGTATGTGCTTATTGCACTGTCTTAAATCCTACATGAAATCGTTCCTGAATTTAGGAAGGTGTAATATGAACAAATCATATGGTCTAGCATTTAGTCATAAATTAATTAATTTTGCAAGTGAATAAACAAGGATCATTTATGTCCCACATATACTACAAATACAGCAAAACATAAAACAATTGACTGTCTAGGGGGTACCTGAACCTCAAATTGCTTTAAAACAAATGACTATAATAATATATTTTCGGTCTCACCTTGACTCAAACTTAAGACGAACTAAATAGACATAACAATGTAAACAAACATTCTCAAGACACGATATTCCCCAAATGGAAGGTGTGAGTTTAATATATTACCTTACCTATTAACCCTCTACCGCTGGCCGAGAATCAGCACTAATAGCTTTGGGTCACACAAATATTTGTCCTCCAAGCCAAGCACTCAGTCCCACCAATCGGGTCAATAAAATACCCCGATTAAAATAATTGGACTCAAACATTTGAAGCTCAATTTACATAAACATTTACGATCAAGGCTTACATTAAGGTCTGGAAAAGTTTGCTGAAGAAAGTATTGTAGTATAATAATGTGATGTTAAGCAACTGCATTTTGATATTTAGCCAACAAAATAAGTAATTGAAATGATTGTTTGGTCAAATTATTTTGTTGCCTGATTCAACTTCACAGGACGATACAACAACAAACTAACTTATGTACATAATTCATGTCAAAAATCGACATGAATTTAGAAAACGCGGTCGGATGAAATTTTATGTCGACTTGTAGTTCATAACCTAATCTACCTCTAAGTTTAAAGGATCATGAACTATTAACATAAAACTGCTAAAAACAGCAAGTAAACAATATAATAACATTGTAAGTAATTCCACTCTCTTCCGCGTATAATAAATTGGCAACAGCGCAACACTCTTAACGACTAGCATCAAATAACAAACTTCATCTATCATTGGAGACACGTAAAAATGAAAGAAAAACACAACAGAAATGGCGGGAAGAAAACAAAACAGATTAAAAACAACGTGATGAGTTTCTCAGGTGAATGGAGTTTGGTGACAATAAGGACACAAAGATAATGGATTGAAAAAGTGAGTTGCAAAGGTGTTTAGACGAAAAGAAACGGTAATAAGGGTGACATTAATAAGTTTTTATTAAACATGTTTTTTTAAACACAAGCTTTATAACGGCTAGGTTTGCAGCTCTCGTACTGTAACTAGTTAAATAAGCCCTAAACACAATTAGAATACCTCGTCATGTTACGTAGTCCTTATAGTCACCTTCCGGGGCCGTCATCAGACTAGCTTTAAACTACCATATTTTATTGTCAGCGATTTAATTTAAGTACCTATATAAATTAATCTCAATCAAATGTCTAGAGGTGGCTTTATTTTGCTTTTTTAGATTTGACTCCAACATACACACATAAGTACACTGTAAGTTTATTTTTGACGACCGCCGTGGTCGAGTGGCGTACACACCGGTTTTCAAGGCGTCGCTTGCTCTGAGGTGGGTTCGATCCCCAGACGGGATAATGTTGAAAAATCACTTTTCTACTATCATCACACTATCATTGTCTCGGGTTCGGCTGTATGTGGTACCTTCGTTGTCTCTAAATTCCAAAACACGAGTGCTTGAGCTACTTACTTTCGGTTCAGAGCAATGTATGTGATGTTGTCCAAATTTATTTAAAGCTCGTAAAAAGTTATTTTTAAAATTCGAGAACAGAAAAAGAAACAATTAAAAATGTAATCATGTTTTTGACGGACTCGTGTCTATAAACTTTGTAGTAAATAATGTAAAACATAATGTATTTTTCAGGAATTTCTGAGAACTAAGGTCTATCTATATAAATAAAATAATTCAGCCGAAAATCTTTGTAGCCTGAAGCGTAGAGATGATTGGATCATACCTAACCAGCTTAGCGATCCTTCTATATTTTATTTCGGTAATTTATGAAACTACAATAGTATTTACGGCTTTGAATGATTTATAGAAGTTTTATTGTTATATTGAAATAGAAAATTGACTGAGACTGTCATACGATGATCTTTGGCAGTCGTTAAGTCAATTCTGACAACCAGTCTTACCATGGGATACTGTATTACCCAGTAAAATGGGTTGTGGAGATCAGATAGGCAGTCGCTCCATATAAAAATACGGTATTCAGCTGAATCCGGTAAGACTGGTAGCCGACTCCAACATAGTTGGGAAAAGGCTCGGGAGATTATTGAAATAGAAAATAAAATAAATAGGCTGAACTATATCTTATTCGCTACGAAACTGGGGTTGTTTTTTTTTGAACTTGCTGACCCGTATTGGGTATTGGTCCATGACCATCAATTCCCTTTATTTATTCACCAGAGAAGAGGCATATTCTCTACTAACAGTGAGTCCATAATTACCCCTATTAGGCTCTGCCTAAACACACGTTACATTAAATTAACCAAGAAACATTTTAGTCACAATGATACCAGCCTCATGGAACTTACAACTTAGGGCTGATTTTTCCAACGCCAGATAATTTTATCAGAGGAATAATTTAGAATTTTTGACAGGTCTTCAATACAAAATCTGTCAAACACGAATTTTATCTCTCGAATAAAAATTATCTGGCGTTGGAGAAATCGGCCCTTAGTTTGTTACAAAATTCTGGACACCTAACTACTAAGCCAACACAGCTTGTATTTGTGACAGGCTGCAAAAAAACAATGTATTTTATCCTAACTTTTACCTACCCACGTATCCAGTTAAGACTAAAATACCTACATTGTAATAAAATGATAAATACAAATATAAAATTAAAATTAAAAATTAAATGTTTAAAGTGGGTCAAAATCGAGTCCAAAGGAGTCGGTTACATAAATACATACATATATACATACATACAAGTGAAGCTAATAAAAGCGTGTTAAAAACTTACTTTCTTCCTTCATTCCCCTCGGTTGCGGGCACTGGATGGAGTCATATTCCGTCCTGCCGTATTGAGCTGAATATATCGCCACCCTAGAGTGGGGATTACAGCTCAGGTGCAGAACATCGTTCTCACAGCCGACTTTACTTCGGAATTCATCTGTTGACAATGAAAATGTATTAGAAATCTAAAATTTGGAAAAAGGAATGAAAAAAGTTCCAAAAAGCAGCAGATTTCAATTTATCTCAATAATAATATATTGACTGGCCTGTTGGTCTAGTGGTTAGTGACCCTAACTGCTATACCGGAGGTCGTGGGTTCGATTCCCACCCAGGAAAAATGTTTTTGTGATGAGCACGATCATTTGTTCTGTGTTTGGGTGTAATTTATGTATAATATGTATGTATTTAGAAGTATATAAGTACTTATATACTTCTTAAATACATACACAAACCAGACAACTGATAAACTTTTATCAGTTGTCTGGTTACCATAACACAAGCTCTGCTTAGCTTGGGATCAGATAACCGTGTGTGAGTTGTCCCAGAATATTATTATTATTATTATTATATTATAATAATATCTTGAAAAAACTGAAACATGGTTATCAGATCACAAACTAGGCAGAGCATTGTACATAAAGATTTGTCCAGGGTGAGAATCGAACACACAATCTTGGTTTTAGAAGCCAGGGCCACTAACCACTAGATGACCAGACCAACAGGCCATTTACGTAACTAACCACGCTAAGTATATAAACAGTTTCTCGTTTCTGTTCCCATTTATTAAGATTTAAATAGGATTTAAAAAGTCCAAGGAATTCCATACAAAAAGTATTTGATGCTCCCACAAAGGAAGTAACGAAACAAGTTCGAAATAAATCGAATTGAATTCAAATCGCGTTTCACATTTCTATCAAAAAGGAATTTGTCATCAGAGAACCTTTTAAAATGCACTTGGAAAAAGATTTCAAAGGTACCGATAAAAATGTAGTTAGATCAGTAAATTCATGTTGAATGTAATGAAAAATGATTCAGATTCCATTTTAGGTTCCATTGCGTAATATGTTATTCAATTTGCATTTGTAGGTAGTGGGTACGATGTAATGTACTTGAAATTAAATGTACCCTACAATTTCGCCCGAGTAAGTAGTCCCCGTTCCCGTAAGACATCATTATATTACGTGACTTTTTGATGTTTCTATACTATTTAACAGTATTCGGGGTCATCATCTCCCGAGCCTTTTCCCAACTATGTTGGGGTCGGCTACCAGTCTTGCCGGATTCAGCTGAATACCGTATTTTACATGGAGCGACTGCCTATCTGACCTCCACAACCGATTTTACTGGGAAACACAGTATCCCATAGTAAGAATGGTTGTCAGAATTGACTTAACGACTGCCAAAGATCTATGTATAACAGCCGGGACCTACTGTTTAACGTGCTTTCCGAAACACGGAGGGGTCTCGGTATGTTATAAATGGTCACCCATCTACGGACCAACCGCGGCGAGCGCGGCTTAACCTGTATTATCGGTCAAACCGTACGGCTTACACTTAGCCACGAGCCCCTCTTAAGTTATGAATGATGTTTCTAACCCGCCTTTTTACTTGTATTAAATTAATAAATATTAATTTATACCAATACAAAATAAGCTTGATCTTACATTGATTGATAGAGCTTGTATCTTACAGCTCTGGTAGCTCTGCGAACCTTCATTTCACTTCACATTCTTTCACACATTCACATTTTCACATTCACTTCATTTCATATTTTGGATATTCAGAGTTATGAAGCTTAGTACTTACAGGGACGGCATTTGTAGGCAACCTCGACGAACCTCCTGGACCCCGGGCAGGGGTCGACCCCAAAAGCCTTAGGGCTCGTATGGAATTTACACTGCCTTTTCTTCTGACAGGCCTCCACAACAGTCTGCAACAAGGAATACTACGCAAATTAGTTAGTATGCCTATTCTGTCTAGATTCAGTTTAAATCCTAGTTTTGTTGCCCTAAAGTTATAATATGAGCTCGCTTGAAACCTTTAAACTGTTTATAAGATGAAAATTCATGAACTGATGAGAAGGAAATTGTTTTCGATAGTATTTTTAAATTTTGTTAGGTCTTATAAAGGTTTAAGAATCTAGTAAATTAATACATACACTTTCTCAAGATATAACTACTTGTCTGAGTGTAACATAGTATTGTAATGATGAAGTAGATGCGGAAATAACAATGGTTAACCAAAAAACAACTTTACTACATAGATTTGAATAGTCGAACATCTTTCAGAATCTGCATACAAAAATATTTCTCCACCACATAACTGAATAATTTCTCTGTTATTATACGTTTAACAAATCCTTTTTTATCTGAGAATATCAAAAGAAAACAATATCGCGAAGCATAATATTTGTTCTAATAAAACGGGAAAATCATAACTTTATTTTTGTAAGGCGAAAAGAAAAATGGGTGAAAATATGAAAAAAGAAATCTCGCGTAGAATGTTGGATCAGAAGGGTTGACAGCATTGACAGCTGTTCGTAAAGCCGACTTATTGCCTAAACATATCAGAATGAGTAATAAAAATTCGTAAAAAAAGGAACAGTCACAAACACTCTGGAATTTCACAGAATGGATGTTTGGACAGCTATAAAATCGGAATGTTTGAACGTAATAGCGACGGAATTAAATACTTTTTTTCAATTGGATATATTATGTTTCGAATAAATATTTATGTGGCAATTTTATTTCTTTCAAAATAGCCAGTAAATTTTCTTTTCGGCCAGCTTTAAACTAGAATTTATTTGATGCCATGAATACAATTGAGACAAACATTTATTTTTTTAAGAACTCCATTTTTTGTACTAGGTCTGCGGTCACGGGAGACGGATATGAAAAAGTACTGTAACTGTGCATAAATTGTATATAAAATTGTAATTGTTATTTTAATTATCAAAGTTCAATTGTTTATCCATAAGACGAATAGTAGGTACATAATGAAATCGGCAACAGGAATGCATATGTTAATCGATCCTGAAGCAAGTTTGCCAATTAATATGACTACAGTAGACGTCATATTTCACACGTTCAATACTAAACTACCTTTGAGATGAACCGCAGCAAAGCAAGTTCACATTATCACTGCGCTCGTCAGGTAATATAATTATATTACGTCATTGTTCACACTACAGGTTCACATAATACTACGATGAGCCGTAACTTAACGAAGCGACTGACACTTAAATTATGGTTGAATGGTAGAGTTCTGGGGTATTTAAGTATATTAAACTGTAAACAATGTTTTAAGAAAATACTACTTTATGTAAAAATGAGGTCAGTGGGTCATCTTAGGGGTGATTATTTTTTTATATTAGATAATCTGTCAAAGAGATTGGTAATAAAGTCTAATTGTTTCGACATTTTATGACGAGATAGATATAACGGCAATGGCTAGAGAAAGGTAGTGATGTTTGATCCTCAATTATCCAAATTTCAGTTGTTTTAGACTACCATTGCTTTTCATTATATATCGAACCGTAATGACCTGATAAATAGTAATAATAATAATAATAATCCAGCCTATAAACGTCCCACTGCTGGGCACAGGCCTCTTCCCATATAGAGAAGGCACGAGCATTGTTCACCACGCTTGCTCCCTGCGGGTTGGCGATTTCAGATAAATAGTAAGTAAGAATATAATATTATTTTTATTTACATTTCGCCAAGCCAAAGGCCAAAGCGTCGGTGTTGCGTAGGATCTTTTCCATCCTTTTTTTTTTTTTTTTTGTCCCGGTGAAAATCCTTCATGAACTTCCTCCGTCCTGGGGAAGACGGAGGGGTGTGCCGGACTCCTACCGGCTAAAACCACCGGAGTGCTTCACCGTTCCCTATACCTCATCTCAATTATCAAAATTCGAAGACGTATTTTGGTAACAAACTGTTATTCTAAACTGTAGTCAAAATAGTCTTACAGATAATATTATGTGATATCGTCTAAAAAATACCTCAACTAAAAATATCAGTATACGCGATTCTTTTGTTTTTTTCTCCCGTCTTTTGTTTGTTCTTTTATTCATTGAATGTTTTTATCTAAGTTAGGTCATGTTGTTTAAAACATTATGGTGACGGTGTTTCTCACTAGACTGTGATGCAATTTACTTTTAGCGATGAAGGCGCAAGTAACACTGGATAGATTTATTGACGTCACAGTTGTCGCTCGCTTGTTTCGTTGTTTTATTTCGGTAGCCTTCTATTTTAGATTTCAGTGTAATTGAAGTGTGTTTTATATGGAGTATTCTTTGAAATTGTGTAAGAAATATCGTTTTTACAAAATGAAGGATGTATGGAGGGATGGATTTAAAGTTGAATTTAAATTAGGCACATAAAAAGTATGTAAATAAAAACGATATTACATAGTAAGTTACGAAATTTAGGCCTTGTTAACTATAATGGTTAGAGCTAGTATCTATCTAATGTGGACTCAAAAAATTTAACGTCAAACTATTCAAAAGTCCCCTTTTTCGTCTTCTAGTTATATTTTAGGCAACAAGACTAAAAAAAATAACCAAAACTATCCATCTAACCTGCAACGCGCTCGGCCAAATACAGGACGTGTCTCCAACGACCTCGACTGCCACCGGCTGGTACTCCGCCAGGTCTGATGCACAGGATCCTTGTGAAGCTGACGCCCCGTACTGTGCCACTTGGATGCTGATGGTGGTCCCTCGAGGACAGATGAGCGTCACCATCTCCTCGTCACAGGCTGCCTTTTGGTGGGTCCGTAAAGTGCCGAGGAGGAGTTCTGTAAACAAGAAAGAGATGGCTTTAATTTTTGAAATGACAGTAGACAATTACTGAGGTCGATTATATCACTCATATTTTAATCTAATATGAGAATCAGGTACAATTGCAAGCCTACACATAAATGTATATCGGTCAACAAAAATCAAGTGGAAACAGGTACATATTGGAACTGCGAAATTTCCTTGTAAAATTGAAAAATGTAGGTATGGCATGAGCGTTTAAAGCATCTTTCTTCTAATTATCGTTCCCTGAGTATCCTTAGAGACTCGAGATATTAAATTAACAAAATTAAATTAACGTATAATTTTCTCTAAATTATTAAATTTTCAATCATGACAGCATACGACCCCGTGACTCGGAGAGCTCGTAAAAAAAGGGTCTTGCGGTTGATCTCTGGGCAGTTAAATCGAGTCCCATAGAACTATACCATAATAATATCATCATCTCCCTGCCCTGTTACCAGCGCAATGCGTATTTAACTTTTATTCATCATCACAATTCACTTCACAATCCATTCATCTCTGTTTTGGAAAGTCTGTACATGTTTACCTATACACAGACATACTCATAACTTGTTTAGTTATCTGAATTGTGGACATACCATATAGGGAGCATATATCTTTTCTGTAGGTATAGGAAGCAGTAACAAAATACTTATATTTAGGACTTAAATATTTTATCAATTTTAAAATGATTCTACATAAAAAGAAACCAAATTTTACCCCGAGAGAAATTCAAGACGAAATAATTGTTCTCCAAATTTTATTTAATTGAACCAAAGGCCACAGTATCTAAATAGTTTAATCACCATCATGGGTCCCGTAAATGTCTAGACTGAAATATAGGAACAGTATTAACAATAAAGATGCCTTAAATTAATTTAAGTACGCAATTATCATTACACGAACTAAGTAATTAAAGGGTTACAACCTTGTATTACAGCTATAACTAAAACTTAATTAATAATGGTAAACAGTAATTAAGAATATTAATGATAACTTAAGAAGGATCTTATTAATATAAAATTTAGAAGTACAGTCGGCTGCAGTAGTGATAATGAATAACTAATATCCTAATATGCTTTTTCTTTAAATGGCTGTTAAGGTTAATAGGTTAACTACCTATATATACTATATAGTAACTTATATTCAGTTAATTACGTAATTCCAAAAAAGCACAGAACAAAGCGGCAAAAATAAAAAATAAATAAAAATAAAAATGTTTATTGCATAAGCTTGTATAACTTTACAGTAAAAAAATGTAACATTATTTTATTATTTGTAAGTAGGTGTCTTAAACAAAAAATTGCTTTATAGAATACTTAGGTATGAAAGAATTAAAAAAATAAAAGTTTACTATTGTTATTGATATTTCTCAGAACTATACAATATAAATTTATAACACATAGATTGTTAACGAGACGTCAGTCATCTAAACATTTTCAACTCAAACACAAAGAGCGGAAAACTGAAAGTTCAGATACTTCATACGCTGCACAACAGTCTATTGCAATATCAATAAGTATTACAATATTTTCTAATATCAAAATGGCAAAGAACGTTCCACCATAAAATAAATTTGGAAGCTTACACGTTGACAGGTCTATTTTACCTTAAGATAAACAATGTATTGAAAAATAAAATGAAAAATAACATCCCATGGGACAGAGGGAATGCCATATCAATCTTCATTTAAATCTTCCGAAGCGGTTTCTCCGATGGCTATTTTTGGGTATATTCTAATGCACTTAAGAGAATATTGCTTCGTTCTTTTCCATTTATGTGGGAACAAAAGAGGATCGCGGTATTGTTATAATTATGTAGATTATGTCTGTTGAGAGGAGATATTTTTTTTACATAACTTTTTTTATTGATACTGTTAAGCTTTCCCCTTATCACATTAAAATCGACTACAAATAATGTATTACAGATGGATGGTTTAAACTAGAATAAATACAAATTGATTAATATTTTTGACGATGGGTCCAAGAAAAGTTGATCGATATGAAAGAGTTATAATGTTTGAAACCGCACAGTAAAAATCGTTAACACGCATTCAGAAAAAAACTTTGTCTTGTGTCAACCAAAACCTAACCTAAATGATGTTTAGTGCTCTTCTCAGTTATTCAGAAAATATCTAAATGGTGTCTAGTGTTCTACTTAGTAATTCAGAAAAACTCGTGTCTAAGTAAGATATGAAAGAATAATACCAAAAACTAACAAGAGACAATTAAACCTCATATTTTATTCAACACACCAACAAACGTCAGAAGACCAACAGTAATACTATAATTTTATATGTAATAACACTAATTGGGTTTATATTAGCTACATAACAATTTGAAGCGGAGTTTGGAGGCCATAATAGATGCTAAGGCAACTTGGCTAGATCGTAACGAGCCTTGTTATGAACCAAACGTATTTATATGACTTTTATTTTGCGTTTTTGTGGCTCGAGAGTAACGTTATCATATTAGGTTATATAACTATATTTTTATTTGATTGGGCTGTTATTTTGATTGTATAAAGATAATATTTTTGTATATTCTTCTATATACATTAGTCCTGTGTGTGTCTTCACTCGCTTGGATTTTGTTTTTAAGACAAAAGTTTCGCGATGACTTACCAATAACGTAGCTATGATAAAATAACTTTTGATATCGGATGAGTAGTTTCAGAGATTTCCGTTTACCTACTTACATACAATCTTCAAAAAGGTATTTTTGTAGGTGAATCATATAAATACAAATCAGAAAAACATAGAACCCTTAACGATGTCAAAAATATTTACAAATAGAATATACTGTATATTTCATTGCTTCGATTGTATATACATAACATAACATAACATACCATCACGCCTGTATCCCCGAAGGGTTAGGCAGAGGTGTACCAATGTACACCCACAGTTCGCCGGTATGTTTAGGTCCCATGTAATAGGGGGCGAGCCTATTGCCACTAACCGGGCACAAATCCAAACTCCGACCTGCTACTGAGAATTTCATAGAAAAACCCAATAACACCTTGGTCGACTTGGGAATCGAACCCAAGACCTCTAGCGTAGCAGTCGCGCTTATCACCACTAGGCCAACGAGGCAGTCATAGGATTGTACATAAAAGTATAAATAAACTTCAATAAAATCATGAGTAGAACAACAACGTTAAGACAATACAATATATCGAAATAAAAGTCATTCAGACAAGTGCAAGCCATTGCAAGTGTTGATGCGAGAAAACGAAGCATTCGATATTTTATGACACAGTTTATACCCAATTTTACGATATTACACTTGAAACATAAAAATGGGAACAGCTAAGAACAAAGTATTGGACACTAAGTTTAAATAATGCACTGAAAAGTTCCAATTCAAGTCAGTAAATCTCGTCCAGTCTTTCTTATTTAATCCGGTAGTATTTCTAGGAAAAGTATTGCCTAGAAATCTGTTACTGATAAGGTAGTGTAAACTGGAGTTTATAATTATATTTATTTAAAATTATAACATACATACACATACATAGTCACGCCACTTTCCCGTAGGGTTAGACAGAGACCAATTCTTTCATTAATAATAATTATCTAGAAAATAAATGTGTATTAAAATATCTTATTATTTGTAATAACTAGGTGTTAGGGCTCTTCTATAAAAATAGTCTTAAAGATTTCTTTATTTTTAATACGGGTATACTTATAACACGATACCTTCCAGAAAGAGACCATTTCTTTCTGCTACATCGAGACACGCTAGGCGAATGAGACTAGCCAGAGGTATGCTCGATAGATAACGTTCTACACAAATAGCACTTACACAAAAAACTCATTGATAAGTTTCGTCATCCACGCGAACGAAGTCGGAGGCACAGCTAGTTCGTAATAATTACATGAAGCAAAGCAGTGTTTCGTTTAGTTGAGAAACCCTAAGACGTAATTTTTTTTAAACTTGGTCTTTAATGTTTTCGTTAAATTTGTTTCTGAGGTTGACGTTAATTTTCAGCGGTGTTTACTTACTATTGGATGACCTGATTGCCGGTTTATTGGCAAGTACGTAAAATACCTTATTTAAAGTAGGCTTTGGGTATCTACACCGAAAAACATCCATCATATTATTATTATCTACTTCCAGATTGAAACAAAATAAGGAAAGTAACGCTTTAGATAAAATCAAACATTTGTAAAAATAATAGTAACCAATCCCGGAACTATTCCTCAGTATTTATGTGGTAATTACCCTCTCACATTTTATCCTACATAGCCTCTATCACATCTTAAATGTTACGCGGAAGTCTCATCAAATAAAATCCTACAGCCTACTCCAATATAATAAATAATAACGACCTATCAAAGTACTCTTAATACTAATTTATAATGTCCAATAAATCTGGAGTTGTTTACCTTATCTGTATAAGCCCACACGCACACGTGTTATAATAAAACTCCTAGATTATATTTTATGACTTTTGGTTCGCAGTCCTATACCATGAGCTCTTAAACCAGGACTGTTGTTAGTATTATGGAAGCGAGACAGCGCTCTACACTGCATATGGCGGCGTCTCGCTTCAGCAACGGCAACTGTCCTGCTCTAAGAGCTCATGGTACAGGGGCTGTTGTAAAAAAAACATGGCGGATACAAGGTTCATTGGTTTTCATTATGTTAAGCTTAAAAGCTGTGGGAATTGTGTGTTTGAAATTTTAAAATATTTAATTACTTTTTGTGGATTGTGATATATGAGCTATGAAATGGGTTAAAATGTTAAATGTTATTTATTGGTATGATAATAATAATTTTAACTTGTAAAAAAGCTTACATAGTATGAAACAGAGAAAAATAACTTTAAAATAAAAAAATGCCGAATGATCTTGCAGACATAAATAGCAAGTAATACCATAGAAAAATATACTTACAAAAGCTGTTAGAAACTCAATAAACAATAGTAATAGCTTTGAAACTAGGAACTAAGAAAACAGGTCGATAAGTATTAGTTACATTTTAGGTACTCATTAAGTTAACTCAAGGATTATTGGGATAATAGAGAAATTACAAATAAATTAGTATTGTTTAGAAGGTTTAATAAGAAACTAGCTCTTTCAATTATTTTGCGTTATCTTGATATTTAATTCAATAAAATTTACTTCTAATCGAACTATAATTTATTAAATTCACAACTTAGAATCATCTCTATACCGTTTCTAATACACAAATATTTGTCTACCAATATACTAAAACAGATCTACATAATCTAAATTGATTGTAAAATAAAGTTAATCTTATAAATCAGGATTAATTAGTAACGTTGATCACCGTAGTCTTAACCAACGGTAATCCTTAAACAAAAGGCCATTAAGGGATGGCTATTTATAGAAGCTATCATATTTCATACACACCACACGTGGTTGACGTCAGTCTGCCGGTAGGAAGAAACTGACAGAATTGGATAAGTAAGGGTGATTATTGTAATATAAAAAACCGGCTAAGTGCGAGTCGGAATCGTGTACGAAGCGTTCCGTACAATAGGGAAGTAGGGATGATGACTAATTATTATTTTTTTGTTCATCTTTTAGTTAACTTAAAAATATTAGACACGTATTTTTTCGTTTGTCCCGTAAACATGAAAATAAAGCGAGTACAAATCTTGCGTGACGTCACGTCTAAGCAAAAATTGTACCAACCCGTGATCACAAGCCTGAACTTTAAAGCGGTTAATCTTCGTATTTTGTAATTGATTTAATAAAAGAAAAAATATTTTGATTATCTTAATGGTGGACTAAATTGATTTTGACTTTTCATACCCCGTCATCTACCCTATTATCTGAAAAAACGGCAAAGAAAACATGTCTGTTGTATGGACCCGTTAAATGTTTATTTTATTTTTTGTATTTGATACTATAACGGAAACAGAAATACATAATCTGTAATCATTTCAACTTTCTAATTATCACGGTTCAAAAGATACAGAAGATGACAGATGGACATACGAGTGGACAGCGGAGTCTTAGTAATAAGGTCCTGTTTTACCCTTTGTGTACAGAATCCTAAAAATATAGTATTTTCCGTACATTATACGTATAAGGATATTGGCCAAACTGTCATGTTTGATATTACTTGGGTTTCGTAACATTGATAGGTTATTTTCAGTGTGTGTTGCCGACTTATTTTGGTAGTATTAGGAACCTAATATTGTTACGGTAGTTTTTGTAACGAACGTAGGCGTTAGTTATATATAAAGTGTTTGTATTCTATTTATAACTTTGACTTATTTAATATCAAAGTAAAACTGATAAAGAGAAAATGTAATAATAAAGGCTACGTTAAATTTATTTATATTCGATGTTAATAATAAAGTTTGAAGTTTTTATTTAAGGACGAAAAATAGAAACAAACCATTTTAATTATAACGTCAAAGGTAACATTTATAATGAATTTTTCTAATACTGTAAACATCGACCTTCAAAATAACGTATTTTTTTTTTTTTTTTTTTTGCTTAGAAGACTTATAAACTAAGCCCCACAAAACCGTAGTAATGGTTTGACTTTGGGTATATACCTAAGGGTGCGTCCAGATTTGGCGAATTTGCACCGAACGTACAGCTCGCGAGATGCACATTGGCGGCGATCCACCCGAGTACAACTTTCTCAATTTGTTTCGAATAGTCAAATATAAGTAAATAATAAAAACTGTGAATGTTATTATATCAAGCTAATCATAAATATGAATACCTAAATCTTTTAAATGGGTAATTCTTTTATTGGGGTTGACAATTATTAAACTTGAAATATTTACAATAATATAAAAACTAAGCCTACACAATAAATAAGAAAAATTATAAACTAAATAAAACTAAGAACTAAAATAAGGCATCAAAAAATTCATCCACATCGCTGTCGACTGGTAGTGTGCCCAAAAGGCTGGCAGCATTGCTACGTTATATGGCAATGCTTATTCGCTGACCTAGGTAGAAGCCAGCCTTTGGGTCACGCGAAGTGTCAACCAGGCGTTTGGACAAATCTTTAAAATAGCTTTATTTATATATTTAATCTCTCTGTTCTGTTTGTGTTTTCGAATAGATTAAGAAAATTTATATCCCGTTTTCTTAATCGATTGTACCTACATCTTAAGTTAGCAACAAAGCGGCACTCTCTGGCGTCTTTGTTGTCAATGTTGTGTTTACCTGTAATTGGCATATATATTAGAATTTTACCGTATGATTAAGTTTATGTATGTATATATATGTGCTGTGGGTGAACCTTAAGTAAATAAATAATAATCTTTCCATACGGTTCCCTTTATTTCTACCTACATTCATGTAGAAATATTCCTTTTCCTAATATATTTATACTAAAATCACGTGGATTCCCGTCAAAGAAACAGATGGAATCTTTGACGTAGGTACTGCGAGGTATTCCGAACGCAACTGTCAGGCTTGGTTAAAATGTTTTTGACACGTCTACCCAAATCTAAGAGGTTTGTGCTTGGATTTATTACGCGTTCGTTTGTCTTTTGTTTTTTTCTGTATATATTTTTTTGTCGACGGTGGAGAAATATCGGCATGGTGTGTCTGTCTGTGCATCGTGACTGCTAAATAAAAGGACTGATTTTGATGCGTTTTTTTTTGTTTAAGGCGGATGTGATTGGTCTCGGATGTGGTCGGTATTTTGAAAGTAAGAAGAAATTTTCTATGATTTTTCTTGATTTATATTTATTGTCAATATTTATAAGTTTTGTTTTTCATATAATTTTATAAATAAAATTTAGTTAAGTCCTGTACCAATATATAGTAAGCAATATAGCCAGACACTAGTACCTACATCACTATTATGTACTATATATATAAAAAAAAATTACAAAAACATTTATTTATCTAACAAAACAAGCTCTTTAATTAACTAGCATTACTATTTAAACTTGCATAACGTCCCGTTTATGCTCGAGAACCGTAATACGTTGCACGTGTGTCAGACCAACGAAATGAAACTTGGATTACAATGCAATTCTCAGATGCAAGCTTCATGCTATGCTATGCAAGGATTTGCGATGTAATATATTGCTTTACGAGTTTGTAGCCGATTTAGCTGGATTTGGTAAAAATAATCTGGTTTGAATTAAAATTGAAACTACCATGTTACTGGGATTAAAATTTTATGGTAAGTTCTAGAAGAAAAAAAGTGTTTAAAAGTAATTTGTATTTTACACAATTCAAGACTTTAATTAAGCGAGTTTAATAACATATTAAAGAAAAAATGGTTTTAGTATTTTTAATTTTTTTTTTTTGTAGATTAATCTATCAACACTTAGCTTTAATCTCAAAATATTCCATACATTAAAACTGCATTTATCATACGATAAATAAATGTTTTTCATAATAAAATATCACATAAAATATTTTTCCTGTCATAAAGTTATTCTACACACATTAATAAACCTACCTTCTATACTTCACTCATCATCTGAAAATACATTAAAACATTGACATTTATATTTTACACCTCAGATCCCTCTCAAGTCCATTAACGCATTCATTTATTTTAAAACAGAACACTGAAAAAAGAAACCCAAGCACGCACAAGATTAATTCTTTAAAAAAAGTAGAAAAAAACGGGTAAGTGCGTGTCGGAGTCCTAATCGAAGGGTTCCGTACAATATTGCAAGATAAAGAAAGAGTAGGCATTTTAAATGTACTTGTATAATAAAAGAATACTAGAGAGGTATAATAATTATTAATTACATTAGCGATTTATTTTTAAACGGATTCTATCACTGTTTATTTAGGTCTTAATTTTAAAGGAAAGTTTTATTTTAAAATCTAATATTCGCGTAAATCTCAGATAGCAATAAGTAATTTTTTTTTTGATAATTTTATTTGTTGTAGAGGCCATAAAAATACACAAACTGAAAAAAATAACTTTCTACCTATTACGTTTCATGAAATACAGTCGCTAACAGACAATCACGGCAAACGTTTACACCCTTCGAGCACGGAACCCTAAAAAGCCACTTACCTCATTATTTCAGAGCAGCATTATATTCTATATTTAGGTAACAGAGAGCATCTGTTCTGGTTAGCATAAGGTAGATATAATGAGAGTTGAACTTGACGAAGCCACGGTTAGAAAGTCATCAATCTTAGTCACACAATGTAATAGTAAAACCACGTGACATCGTAGTTTAGGAGAAATGTGCTTATTTTTGGATTTCTGTAGTTTTATCTGATGTGTTAATGTTTTGTGGGAAAGAGACAGAGTATATTCTCCGCTTATCGATCGATAGATCGTGTGTAACTTATATTTTGGAACGATGCATTTTGTATTGAAATAGCGTATTTATTTGACCTTTATATTAAATAAGTTTTGTTCATAGAAAAAGTGTAATTAATTTTGTGTAACATTACACACAGATTCTATTATAAGAAATTATATTGCAACATTTATTTGCGTCTATAATTTTGATCTTTATTAAATTATTCTGTTGTGTAGTTATCGCTTTCAAAGAACTTAATTGCTTTTCATATTTTTACCAAAAAATACGTCGTCCTTTTATCCTATAATTAAGGTTCCCAAAACCAGTTTTTATCTCAACTACAGTGCTTTATACGCAAAAGATAATTATTAATATTTAAAAAGGTACGTGCCGATGTAAAAGGCAGGGATTTTTCAAAGGGCATAGATGAGGGTTCGCTCTAAGCCCAATAAAACACTTGCCCTTTAGAGGAAAATAAAGAGAAAAGAGAAATTTTGCCTAATTAATAGACACCTTAAAAGTATTGTTGGGGAATTTGATTAAATTAGCCCGAAAAAAATCTTTTGAGAATTTTTTAATTGGGTGGTAATAATAACAGGCTTTCACAGCCGTCGTTTTAATTACTTTTTATTTAAATGTAGCTAAATAAGTTTGTCTTTAACAAAATAATTATTACCATAGAGAAAGTCTTCTTCTTCTTTCTTAGGTCCGTCTATTTACTATACAGTGCGTGAAGTGAAGTATTGAATAAATCAATAATAAGTTACATGACGTAGATACGTTCCAATCATTTATCTTCATAATATTTTAAGTTTGTAATCAGTAAATGGGCTATTGATTAAAAAAAGAACCCTTAGTATAGTCTAGCATGTGGTAGATACCCAAATATAGTCATTCAAATTATTTAAAACTTTTGAATATTTTTTTAGTTTAATATTTTCTTAGTACATCTAAATATATTGAGACTAATCTTAAGTATGAATCTTAGGTTACATATTAAAAAATCAAAACTTTCTTGAGCAAATTTCAAAAGAACAACGTACAAATCAACAAAGTTTAAAATAACGATGGTCATTTGATCAAAGTTCAGCTGACCAAAGTCTGGAATATCAATGTTTAAATTATTTTTACACTCATGACCAAATCGTTTAAAGGTCAAATGGACTACTGGATAAATTATTAATTATCAAATGGATTAACTGAAAAAGGTATAAACAATACAACTTGACGGCCTGTTGGTCTAGTGGTTAGTGACCCTGACTGCTATACCGGAGGTCGTGGGTTCGATTCCCACCCAGGACAAATGGTTGTGTGATGAGCACGATCATTTGTTCTGTGTCTGGGTGTAATTTATCTATATTCTATAATATGTATTGTATTTAGAAATATATAAGTATGTTTATCAGTAGTCTGGTTACCATAACACAAGCTCTGCTTAGCTTGGGATCAGATAACCGTGTGTGAGATGTCCCGGAATATTAAATTAAATTATTAAATTAAATATTAATATTAGCGAATAACTTAGATATATAATAGAACAGAAAGCCTTTGCACAACATGACCGGTTTGCTAATACAAATAATATAGGCGTTATACTAATGCGTAATTTATATACATAACATTGTTGGTTAAAAATTCTACATGTTGTGTTACAAAAGTTAGTGACAGAACCGAATCGCTGCAAAACCGACTTCACGTAGTCTTGTCTGCCCTACCCCTAGAGTGTTATTTAGAGTCGCGTAGGCGCGGAGGGGCGAGGCTTTAAGATTAGTCTCAATACTTGAGTCTCTCTGTTTCAATTAGGTACGGTGCTAAACCACAACACAAAGACAATTATCAAAGCTTTTGACTTGAAATAGGTGCTATGGCTAATTAATATTTTCTTACACTAATCAGTCCTGCTAAAACAAGCCCATCTAATCAAAACAATGTTATTCAAACAGATGAGTACTAGAACTCGATCTAAAATAAATAAACGCTATACATTTCCGCTTATTATTAACTACTTTTTATTTGTAAAGAAGACACCTACCAATGGTAAAGGAACATAATTCATTGTAATTAACGTTAAAGAGAACACTCAGATCTCACCTAGATCTCTCTTGTCCTAAAGTACGATGGCTAATTGATATTTTTTTATAATAATAAACAGTCCAGCCAGCCACATAAAGCCCGTCTAATCAAAACAATGTTATTCAAACAGATGAGTGCTAGAACTCGATCCAAAATAAATAAACGCTATACATTTCCGCTTATTATTAACTACTTTTTATTTGTAAAGAAGACACCTACCAATGGTAAAGGAACATAATTCATTGTAATTAACGTTAAAGAGAACACTCAGATCTCCCATCTTCACGCAAGATTTTTATTTATATTTTTTCTTCCAGACATCTCTTTGTGGTATTTGATCCGTAAACAGGATCGTCTTTGTACTAAAGCTTAATTCTAACACCAGATGAGTTTTCTCTTGAATTCGAAGCTATTTTTATTTTATTTGGTTTTATTTTGGAATATTATGGTTTCGATTCTTGAGTGAGTTGTTGTTTGGTGAGGAACGTATTTATTTAGTTTTTAGAGACGGTATAAAGTATGAGTTTGATGATGAATTGATGATTTGTATCTGTTGGACATACTTATTTACATTTAATTGTATTATGACGTTTAAAAAAATCATAACAAATTGTTGAACATACTTTATTATTTTTTACAACGCACGCACAGTGTATATAACAATGACGTATTTGATTTAAGTTTAATTAAAATAAAAACTTATCTGAAGTAAATAAACTTCAAAGAACAAAATATGTAATTATAATTATATGTAGTTACATATAGCATACATAAATGGCATGTAATAACGTTTTAACGCTTCTCACACGCTATTCAGTCCCTACACAACTCTAATCAGGTAAAACAGAAATAGATCTAGTATTATCTAGTATAATCCGGTACGCAACTTGATGCACAAGTAGCAAGAGTAAGCGGAGCGAAATAGGTCACCTAGGTGTCAGCGACAAACCTACGAACCTACATCCAAGCAACGTATGCAGCGTGCAACTGTGTTAGGAATGAATTCCCAGAGACACGAAGTAAGCTAGACTTAGGACGAAAATATGTTTAGAATAAAGTTTAATCTTCAATTGTTTTTACGCCGTTCGAACGTTGGCCCATACTCTAAAGATAAATGAGATTGAACTGATAGTAAAATTGGATTTTTTTTTTATTTGTTTTGGCCGAGAATAGTTTTCTATGGTACTTAGTTCCAATGAATGTGCCAAGAATGCTTTTTCAGAAAATTATGAATGTAATGTAAAATTGACGTAAACACATGGCAGGCGGGATGCGAGGTCTTTCCCTTAACAAAACTGTTAAAAATAAAAATACAGGGCATCTCTAATCTCAAATCATTTTTTATTAAGGCACCGCCTGAGAAAACATTTCATATAATAATACATGTCATATTAATAATGTCTTTATTTTAAAACAATCATTATTTATACTATAATTCTTACTTACTGTCATTTGGTGCAAGGTTACGCGGTTGCCTGATTCAACGACAATTGTGTACCGGTTTTAATTTACTACAAACATTCGATAATTTTTCAATCGGACGATTATTTACCACCTTATTAAGTTCTGTTAATTGTTCACTTATTGTTACGTCGATGGTTTAATTAACGACGTTATTATGAACTGTTTACGCCTGACCGATTAACATGAGAACTATATTTAACCAACAACTGTTGTTTTTTAAGGGTAATACGAAGCATCTCTCTTTTTCCAGCCCTTTTGACGAATAAACAAACTTTAGATAAATATTAACGTTAACAGAAATTCCAAAAAGCTGATGAAAAGAGTTATAAATAACGAATATCATTGTGAACGATAGTAAAAATTTAAATGTTCCCCAGATGTTCTCTTAATACTTGTATTTCGGTTACCATGACAACCAGTCTCCATTACACAATAGTCTGCTATTATTTATTTCTCCGCTTTTACAACCTAACATTATGAAGAGATTGGTTGAACCAATATATTTTATCAGCAGAAAATAAACGCGGAATTTCGATACAGTTTCGATACCAAAATAATCTATCGAGCTAATACAGTTAGGATTTATCGTTCAGCTAAATTATACTGCTTAATAAATAGTCAATTAAAACGAAAATTACGTATTTTGGCGAAACATCTAGATAGCTAGATTATTTGATTACACGATTACTCTTAGAGCCGTTTTACACGAAACATTACGTGAACGCTGAGTTGAAAAATGCGAAGATTTGGAAATGTTGCGTTAACACTGCGTTTTATGCAAAAGTTTTACAAATTGGTGAACATTTGGACGAAGCGACCCCGCAACCTATTGTGTACTGAACTGATGGAACTTTGTCCAAACGTTGTTTTGGGTTCCGTTGAAGCTGCGTCAATACCGCGCTGCGTTTAAACAACTTACTGTGTTCCATGCCATGTATATTTGTGTGTAAAACGTCAGAGCGTTGCAGTGACAAAGCAAGGAATTGTCCATTGGCTACAAATAAACCTGATTACTGCATAAAGTATGCAGTTGAGAGATCAATTTCGCCAAAAGCTACGAGCACAGGAGAGCCTTTTGGATATTGTGATGCATTCTCATTAGTCAAGTCGTTTGCCATCGGCTTCCACAAAGCTACTTGCCATTTGGAATACCTTCAATTATTGCCTAATTCTGCAAACATTGGCCTTTGTTTCATGTATGGCATTTGGTTTATTGGCCAACT
The DNA here is from genome assembly GCA_905475315.1 of Autographa pulchrina. NCBI lineage: Eukaryota > Metazoa > Arthropoda > Insecta > Lepidoptera > Noctuidae > Autographa > Autographa pulchrina. The sequence continues at coordinate 4,125,047 of FR997769.1, forward strand.
AACTTCGTAAATATCGAACGGAATGTGAGGACCTATTTCTGTTTTGGTTTTTTTTTTGGTAACCTCCCACGGCACTCTTCAGTGAATTCTATTGTGAACAGAGGCATGAATGATTGTTCAATAGGTAGCTATTTATAAATGTTTTCGGTGAATAAAGTGCTTTATCTTCTGTCAAGTAGGTGAAGATAAATAAATGATTACTGTTACGTTTTCGTTAAAATATACTTTAAATAGTAAAAGCTGTAAAGTAGACTAAATGTACGTAGAAAATTCTCTCTGAACAAAAGTTTCGAGTTAAAATGCCAAAATTACCGTTCCGAAAAAGTCCCCTAACAACTTGGGTACAATAAAAAAATAAACTTTTTCCACAACATAAAGTCCGCGTTTTATTGCGGAAATCTTAATTTTCCTAATAATTAATCTCAGATTGTGGGGAACCCTTGTAAAAACGTTTCATTTTGAAGAAATGAAAGAAAGTTGTTAGTAGGTAGAGCAGTCTACCTGTTACATAATTTCCAAGTAAATTAACCTAAACCTACTTCTAACTTGTTCCTTTTTTCACTACCCCCGTCCATTATGAAAAACATTTAAAGGGTTGTGATAGTATAAACAATTACATTTTAGAGATGTTGTTGTAACAATTAAGCTCTTTGACGAAAAAGGACAAACGTTATGTCAAAAACATCAAACAGAGTTGTTCCAATCAAATACATGTCCTTTTGAAGTCAACCATTCGTGGAAATTACTCAAAGAGATAGTTTTACGATGTTTGGATGAGAAAAAACTGAGAGACATGGATGGACATTTATGTGTTAGGAATGTATGGCCCATGCCATGCGCCATCAAAACGTTTTTACGACTAACATGACCAATAGGAGAAACTGCCCCCAACGACTGATTTATAGTAGTTCCGTTGAAAAACATAAAGAATACAGCTGCAGACATATTTAGCGGTTAATGGGACGTTTGAATTTTATAACTTTGCTTTAAACAATTTAATGTTGTTTCTTGGGGGCCTATTAACGTTCTTTCGGTTCTATATGGTTATAACAATCATGTGTTGCTGATACTTAAAAATAGATAACAGATGGCAATTGTTTCATATTTTATGACTAGAAAAAAATGGGGAACATTTAAATCTTTGGATTGGTTTTAGATATCATATATAATTTCTATTTAAGCCTGCGTACGGACCAAACCTACTATTTTAGCCGATAAATGGGTAAAAAAGCGTACCATGATTATGAAATTTTATTGTGTTTGTGGGTACACAGGTTTAAAAAATCACTATCAAACTATCCGTGTACGTAAATACAGTTTTAATAGTTTTTCTTTGTAAACTACATGTTTTTAAAGGATCATACGTTTATTTTGTTTTTAAACTATTGACACGATGATCGTCGATCGCTAACATTCAAATCGACACTCAAAGCGTTTACAATGATTGCAATATAAAAACAAAACCGCAATAAAATCTAACAGCTGCTTTTGCTATTCAACCTTTTTTTCATATCTCAGACAAATGTAGATTAGGTACCGTTTCAAAACTAGCTAACCCCAAACTTTTTTTCCAAACCGAAAGTGTAAACATGTAAAGGTGTTTTTGCACATAATGGCAATATGTGAGGAATACCTAAAAGTCGAAAATAATAATTAATTTGTTTAACATCTTTTTCCATAGTTCTAAAAGTGCGTCCACATCTGACGAACGAGCACCGAACGAGCATTACATGAGCTGCTAGCGAGCATGCCCCGAGCGGCGCGCGTACGTCTGGAGGACGCCGTTATTGACACTAATGCGTTCGCGGCCTGCTCGCGTGCTGCTCGTTCGGTGCTCGTTCGTCAGATATGGACGCACCCAAAGACCTGGTATACAGAAAATACTCAATTCACCAAATTCTTAAACACAGCATTATAAATTATATTTCCTAAGGGTCTAAATAATTATCTTACAGCATGTTTACTCATTAAAATACACAGTAATGTTACTCAACAGTTGATCACAACTTTGTTTACAGGCTGATGCCCTTTTGGCTTACCTTTACTCCTTTGTCCTTGCACCCTTTGCTGCCTTTGGACCCACACGTGTGTACACTAACCGCAAGGCTCGGGCGAAGGAAGTCAGCTGAGAGTAATCTTTGCAAAATTCTAACCAAACTACACTGCTCTGTTGATTCTGTAATCTGTGTTGCTTATTATTTTATTTAGAACCGTATGTTGTGCGGTTTTAAGAACTAGTTTTGAGTGGCAAGTGATTTATTTTTTAATCCGTGTAGTTAATTGTATTTAGAGCCCTATGTTATGTGGTTTTAGGGATTAGTTTTGAGTGTTACGTTTACTTTGGGGTTGTAAGGTTGTCGTTGAAAGTGTCGTAGGGTTTTTTGTTTTTATCACACGTAATTAATACTATTATACTCGATTAGATGTATTTTTAATCCATGTAACTTATTCTTGATTTAGAGCCCTATGTTATGCGGTTTTAAGGATTAATTTTGAGTGGCATGTTTAGATGTTTTTAGGCTTGTGAGCTTCGTTTAAAAAGTCGTAGGATTTTTTTTACTTTTAACACACGTTAATAAAATTACCTATTACACTTGATTAAATATTTTATTTTTGTGTAACATATCTAGAATATAATAACATCTTCTGCATGAAACACATTAGTGCGTTAAAACATAATATTACTAGCTTTACCCGGCATGCGTTGCAATGCAATTTTTTCTACCTAGCACCTGCCTACTACCTACCTACTACCACTTAGGGGTATGAAAAATAGATAGTAGCCGATTCTCAGACCTACTGAATATGCATATAAGATTTCATAAAAATCGGTCAAGCCGTTTCGGAGGAGTATGGTAACTAACATTGTGACACGAAAATTTTATATATAAGATTTATATATTAAGATTTAGATTCCCCACGACACAGGGAATCCTAGTGTGGGGTCCAGGGCTATACTAAAATGTAAGGTAAACAATTTTTGTACAATAAAGATATTTTTTATTTTATATTACGTTTTATTATCTATATCATAAATCATTGTTAAGAAAGCTATATCGTAATACGAGATTAGTCGTCGCTCAATATCTAATCAATTTGGTCATTGAACCGTGGATGTCAGGGGAGGTGAACTCATAACATATCATAAATATTTATAGCAAGACGTAAGTCTCCCAAATAGTAATATTTGGTAGTTCATGGATGTGCTTTTTTACCGTTTATTAGTTTACAAGTAGAAAATTCCATTATTATCACGTTTATTTACATTTCCGACTTAAATAACAGAGTGCTTGTTATTAAAGGTCTTCCTACTTTTTTCCTATTTTTTTCTTCGGCGTGTCGTCCTGGTGTCTCTCTGCTTTTGTTTTTGAAACATTAGACGTCTTGAGGTACCCACATAAGTTTCAAATATCCATAACAACATTAACAAACTTTCAATATACCTTTAAGATAAAGTACAAAACAGCTCATAATCTAATCAAACTCGCTTCAGGTAAGCACACCAAATTAACAGCTACCTAACGCCAAGAAAACTTCAGGCAAAGCACAATTACGGTTCGCCGCCAACTTAACCTTAACTTAAAGTTACCAACTTACTTGTGTATTGAGCTAAGAACACATGGGTATTGTTGAGATCAACTTAGAAATTCGAAACTCAATCACGTTCGGCAAAATCCTTGATTGTTGGCCATTTGCAAACGAGAAAATGTGTGAATATAATTTATATTTGGAACGCTCGTGTTTTGTTATTCCAAATCCGTCTCGTATTATGATCTTGTCTATTCTTAGGATGTGTTCGAATTATGAATATCGTGTCAGAATTTCGTACTGAAATACGTTCTATTCGAAGCATGTTCTATAAATATCCTACTTATCTGTATCCCTATAAAACTGAGATCAACAGTATTATCATAAAAGCCCTGTCTTTTAAACAAGAGATAAGAGCGACCCTACTTAAAAATTCAAACGACAGAGACAGTTTGAAAGAATACATTTGTGTAGGTATAGAGTGTTGCATTTCTCGACCTAGATACCTTGCAGACGACCTGCAGTTTTGCTGTTTCACTTTACATTACTAGTTCGTAAAGCCGTGCTTTTGAAAGCGAGAGATTTTAATAATCCAGCCTATGAACGTCCCACTGCTGGGCACTGGCCTCTTCCCATATAGAGAAGGCACGAGCATTGATCACCACGCTTGCTCTCTGCGGATTAGAGATTTTGATTGTAAGAAATTAAGTAAACGGTGATGTGAGTTTGAAATGTGTGTTTCGCTAATCTGGAGAGATTTTATTGCCGACGAATATGGGTCGCCTTAATGTGACGTTTACAGGAGTTACGTTACGTTAGTTTTACAAAAGGTTTGCAATCCCCGAGTACTATGTTGTACCGAATTGTATGTCGATATATTGAGAAAAAAACAAGTAATGAGCACTTATTATTTGTTAAGTATTATTATATGCGCTGACATAATAATATGAATATTTCGTAATGGTTAGATGCTTAAGTAGGTAATTTTGTCAATTGGTCGGTTTCAAATTGTTAATAGCTTTCTCTAGATAGGTATTGACATCACAGGCAAGACTCAATCCGTTATTTGCCAAAACGCTTCCGGAACCATAATTTTTTTACTTAAAGACAAAAACTCTGTAATCGTGTTGGCTATCGTTGAACATGTACCTACATCAACTAATGACCATACAGCAATAAATCTATTGTATTAACAACTTTATCGCATTAATAAAACAAATGACTGCCGCCATGTTTCGGCGTCAATAAACTTTAGCCAATACACTTAAGTAGCCACTACAATATTCTTGTTTCATCCCAAACAATATGATAGATCAACGGAAGAGTTTTATGTCACCATTTGAGTGTGGATATCGTAAATTTATAACAGTTCTTGTTTTATTATAAACTGTCGAACAAATTGTGAATCAATGTTTCGGGCTCCTAATTATTTACATACTTAAGGTACCGAATGTAGCTTTACACGAAGGTTTTAACCTAACCAATCCGAATTCTAAAACTGGGTCCAAAGGTCCAATGAGCTCTGTAGTAGTTAGCTCTGATTGAAAAAATATTGACAGTTTTTATATGTAATGATTAGAATAATAATAAACTAGCTAGTTCACAATCATACGGTAACGTACAAGATTTATTTTAACGAAATACGTTAAAAACAATAAAAGGAACATAATACAGAAATGAAACAACAAATCATTTTTTCACTTCATCGGCTTCAAAATGTGTTTCCTCGATAAAACGTTTCTATTTTTTCATTGAAGCTCGTTGGCTTACGTAGCAGTCAAGTGGTATTTATTGCCTACTTACATCTGAGTGGCAGGAAGCAAGCGATCGAATGGCACGATTGCTCACACGCCAACCGTCATAGTGAACGTTTAGTTCTTTTAAATCCTTCATTTAAAGCATTAGTAGAAAAATTATGTTCAATTTCTTGAATAGGCCTTCGGGGTGTGACGAAGGTAATGGACACCGGACACTGTTTAATTTACATATTATATCAAATGGAGCTGGGAAGGACACTTAATAAGATTCGGTAAAATTATATGAAGAGTGCATTCCCACAAAATATGGTGAGCAAAAAGCTGTGAATTTTCTTTGTTATCATGAATTCGTAATTACAATAATATTGGTTGCACTAAAATGTAAAAAAATGTAACTTAAGTACTTCAATAAAATTATGTGGGACCACCTCTAAGGTACACATAATACCATATCGAGGGCAATCATATTTTTTAAAATCTATCCTCCATTGCCGGAGACATCACTTAACAAATATGAAAAAAACTTGGTAAATAAAAACATACTGCCAAAGTCATGAAAACACTCTTCTTTTAAAATCAGCTTTAAACTTGGATACATTTTCTTTATTATCATTTAGGTATCCCCCATACTTCTCGCAATACTCAGAAAACCACACACACTAATTCCAAATTATAAATAAATTTTAAATTTATTCACTAGCTCAATATCAGCTAATATTTATCCCGTAAATTCTAAATGAAAGTTCTGAATTCGTATCCTTGTAAGTTAAGCTAGTTTCTCTCGACTGAGCGCTGTCGTTTAGCGCGTTAATTTCATAAAACGTGCATGTGGCAGCTACTGGAACTTTGTGCCAAAGCACTTAGCGATTTTGTTCGGCGGTTGACTAACGCTTTTTCTGAAAAACTGCTCTAAAAAGTGCGCTGTATTGCTCGAGAAGTTTGATTAAAATGCTAGTCGTTTGTATCGATGTTTTGCGAGTTGGAAGTTTGTACCTATATTTCTTTAATGTGATTTTTATATTGGCGTTTTCTTGAGAATATTTTGTGATAAACTTTTTGATATAATAAACCATGATTTATGACTTGACATTACGATAAAATTTACAATATAAATAAGTTAGAAATGTCTTCGTTCTATCTTGGTTCTGAAGACACTATTGTAGGCAGTTACATCGATCTGGTGAAATGAAGATCTGATGTAACAAATATCTCTGTTGCGAGTCTTGTATGTTATAGAGGTAGATTATGTTTCTAAGAAAACATTACACATATACAAGCACCCCATCATTTCAAAATAAAAAGAATATTCCCTTCAGAAGCATCGTTTATTTTGCACCCTTTGAAGCACTTCCACGAAATTCTTTACACAAGAGACACCAAATTTTCAGCCACAAAAAAAGTAAACAACTATTAAATGGTGGATTTGACAACTTATTTCACTTTGTTTCCGCTACCGGACCCATTTCTAACTGTCATCTTCACGACTATTATCCGGACGCTTTTCAAACTGTCTGTCGTTTGAACGAAAGTTATTCATGAGTAATTTTGGGCTGAAAATGTAGGTTTGTAAGTAAATGCCGCGACATGAAATTTGAATTTGCAAAATGGCGGCGTGTAATAAAGCCTTATTGGTTGGTACAATTTGTGTGGAATGTGTTGTAAAAAGTTTTGGACATTATACTAACTGGGTAATTTAAATTAGTTAGATATTTTTGTTCCTACAATATTTTGAAACACTGCATTTTAATAGTTAGGAAAACGCGTTTGGGATTCAGTCAGGTGAATTTGACTTGAGATGTCCATGTTCAGGAAGTTTGACTGAACTAATTTTCTCATTCATACTTGTTTAAATATTGAGATCAGCAAAAGAATAAATGCGGACAACATCACATACATTGCTCTGAACCCAAAGTAAGTAGCTATAAAGCACTTGTGTTATGGAATTCAGAAACAACGAAGGTACCACAAACACCCAGACCCGAGACAATGTAGAAAAGTGAGTTTCTGCATTGACCCGTCCGGGGATCGAACCCGGGACCTCAGAGCTAGCGACACCTTGAAAACCGGTGCGTACGCCACTCGACCACGGAGGTCGTCAAAAGAGAATATAATGTACATTATGATTCGCAAAACATTTACTAAAAAGAACATTAACAGTGCTCAGTTCATTTAAAGTCCTCAAATGCTTTTAACTAAATGCGAGTTTTCTATTCACAATACAGGCCAACACTAAGTTTAAATCGAAATCGCAATTCGTTCCAAACTTACTATTACTGGCTGCGTATACTTTAAATTGCAACAGTTTAACCCAAGCCAAATGTTTAAATCTATACTTATAATAAATCTGTAGAAGTGAAAATTCTGTACATGAAATACATTTTCAAAATAACTATCAGGGGGTGATTAGTGATCGATACTGATGCCAAAAATGCAATCAGTAAATTTTTTGTCTGTCTGTCTGTATGTTCCTTATAGAAACAAAAACTACTCGACGGATTTTAACGAAACTTGGTACAATTATTCTTCATACTCCTGGGCAGGTTATAGTATACTTTTCATCACGCTACAATCAATAGTAATAAGTTCGTCATTCATTGATAAGTTTCGTCATCCACGCGAACGAAGTCGCTGGCACAGCTAGTGTTTAAATAAAGAATAAAATTTTATGTTATTTATGAAAAGAACTAGAAAACAAAGACATTTGGTAAGTAACCATAAAATATGCTATATAGGTCAGGTAAAAATGAATTGTCTGTATGTGTAGTTATGGTATAATATCTATCCGCTCGGTTTACCACCAAAATAGTTTAGACCATTAGCGAACGTGAGTCAAATATAAATGGGCTTTATACTTGCCATTATTTTATAGTATTTGGGATACATGTTTTTAGTGTAGCTACTTTTGACATTTTTGTTTTAAAGTAATTTTTACACAGAAACTGGAGTTGGACCTTGACTTACATGTATTTTGTTCTGAATAAGGAGGTATTTGTATAATGAAAGCTGTTTTTTAGGGTTCCGTACCCAAAGGGTAAAACGGGACCCTATTACTAAGACTCCGCTGTCTGTCTAATCGTCTGTCTGTCTCCAGGCTGTATCTCATAAACCGTGATAGCTAGAAAGCTGAAATTTTCAACAAAATTTAAAAATAAAATTTCAAATGATGTATTTCCGTTGCCGCTATAACAACAAATACTAAAAACCACATAAAATGAATATTTAAGGGGGGCTCTCATACGACGGTGGTACGGAACCCTTCGTGCGCGAGTCCGACTCGCACTTGGCCAGCTTTTTTTATTTCTTACAGCTGGCATTGTACTATTACAGTTTCCGTATTATGTCGTTTTACACTAATTATTATTATTATGCCACATCTAATTATATTAAGCAAGAAATGTACACCAGCCTATTGATAGATTGCTATCTTAGCATCATAGTATTAAGACTATATAACATACCCCTAGGTGTTTTCTTCATACGTGTATTTTTAAGCGAAAAACCTTACCTAAGGTACTCCACACAGCCTCGGTAATATATCAAGTGGACGAAAAACAGAATTTTCTTATTAATGATCGTTGGAAAATTCTGTCGGCGTGGTAGATAGGTGATAAATTAAAGTTCAGCACATCACGGAGGTACTTTAAGAAGTGCACACTCATTGTTTGTGTATTACATATGGTTAATGAGAGCACAATATACCTTCGTGATATGACATTAATATCCTTGGTTTTGAAAAGGTTTTGTTTCATAGTTTTTGACAAAAGTTTGTGGAGGAAAAGCAAATTTTGTACACACACTGGCTAATTACTTACTATGAGCTCTAAAAGCAAGACTGTGAAAGCGAGATGGCACACTAAACTGGCGTAATGGCTCTCGCTTCCACGGTGGCTATTGTCACGTTTTCATAGATCAAGAGCTCATAGTACAGTCGATGAATTTTGTAAAGAAAATATAATAAATATAGTTTTGTACCTTCTAAAACAGAAATAAAATCTACTGCAGTACTTTAACTTACAATTGTTTTATTATACTTAACTGGGGTATATGTGAATAAAAATGTATTTTTTATCATACACAAAGGCTGGAGAGGTGCCGGAGCCCATAAAATATGAATTATGGTGTCTGTGATAGCCCTGTCGACTTCGCCGCGGGAAAACTGGTACAACGTACAGAAAGTATAAATTTCTCCTGTTAGCTTGTTGGACCTAGATAAATAGTGTTCCATTGGAGCATATTTCTCATTTTTCTTTAGTAATATGGCTATAACGTCTTTTGAAACTTAGGGTAGGATAACGATACTGGGTACTTTTTAAACGACTTCAAATATAGGAGGTTTTTAGCTCGACGGTTTAATTTTAAAAATAATGGTACATATTTTGTCTCGAAAATTGATGACAAATAAATTGGCAAAAGTAGGAGCCATTATTTTAAAGTAGAATGATTGAGTTTTTTATATTTTACAGACATTTCTGTGAAAATTCTGTTCTTAAAGCTTCGAGGAAACTCTTTGACAATGATATTGAATATTAAAATAAACCCTTTATTATTACTTCTGTGAATTCTTCCTTTATTATGTCAAGAGTTTTAAGTTCAGAAATTAAAAATGACCTGTTAAACATTGAATTGTTAGTCTATTTCAATTCAGGGGGGTAGTTCCACCGGCCGGGATTACTACATTACATTTTATTAGATAAGGCATTCAACTTTGAGCAAGTTATATCTCTACTGTCTTGCTTATAAAGGCACTTAGCATAGGTATCACATATATATTTTTATATCGACAATGTTTTTAGCCAGTTTAATTCCACAAATATGCGCGTAATATAACCGTCATAGCCTATTAAGGCTTAGGCACTGAATATACCAAGTATATATCTAAAAAGCGTATGTATTACATTATGGACCTTAAGGATCTATACATAAAGCTCTATATTACGTAATGATATAAATACAAATACAGCACTACAAAATACTTGCAGCAGAAATTCGCAACAAGAAAAAAACGTTTAAAAACGTTAGTATCGTTTTATGAGGCACGTCCATTTTCACAAGTGGACGTCGATCGGCCGTTACGAACCGTGCTTGTAATATAACATACTCGATACTACAAAAATATGGACAAAAGATCCAGTTTATATAGCTATTGAAAGTAAAAAAAAAAATGTAGTATGCAGTAATTAAATTCTTTGAAATAAAAAAAATAAACTTTGGTTTCGATATTTTATTAATTTAATAGCTGTGCAATTTCTAATTGCCTTGCTTTTTCTACCGATGCAAGTAACGTGATGTTAAATAACAAATGCAAAAATATTCTTTCCAATCAGACTGGTAGTTTTACAAGCGCGTTCATACGAAAAAAACTAAAGCTTGTGTCCGTGCATATGAATTTTCCCGATGAAGACAATTTTCAGAAAAAAATCATGTACTAGTTTATAATTCATCTTGATTGTAGATTTTGTTATTTTACATATTACTAGCTGTACTCGGCGTTGCAATGCAATTTTTTCTACCTAGCACCTGCCTACTACCTACCTACTACCACTTAGGAGTATGAAAAATAGATAGTAGCCGATTCTCAGACCTACTGAATATGCATATAAAATTTCATAAAAAACGGTCAAGCCGTTTCGGAGGAGTATGGTAACTAACATTGTGACACGAGAATTTTATATATAAGATTATTAGACGTCCATAGTCAACAATATATTATCTTCATTTAAGTTACGTAAACACGAATAGAATCAGATACCAAATGAGATAGAACAGTTATCAAGAACCAAAATAAACCTTCTTCGTCGTTTTTATTATGTGTTAATCGTCATAGAAAATAAATGGCTTTGTTGTCGGCATCGCAATGACAAAAAGACTATTGGATATTGTTGAACTGCGACACATTCATATGTTAGGTATTATGGACTATATGTTAGAGAAAAAGTTATTTATTGCCTTTCAGTTTGTACTTGTATATGAGAAGTTAAAAAAGACAATGAGAAAAGAAAAGTTAAAAAAGGACTAATTGTAAAATTTAATAATCCACATTTTCTTCCTTTTACCTTTTACTAGCAGGAACAATACGAGAAGGTAACAAATAGTTCCTATATAGGTACATATAATTACTACGCACTTTACACTAATTTACGATTTTTGACGACCTCCGTGGTCGAGTGGCGTACGCACCGGTTTCAAGGTGTCGCTAGCTCTGAGGTCCCGGGTTCGATCCCCGGACGGGTCAATGTAGAAACCAACTTTTCTACATTGTCCCGGGTCTGGGTGTTTGTGGTACCTTCGTTGTTTCTGAATTCCATAACACAAGTGCTTCAGCTACTTACTTTGGGTTCAGAGCAATGTATGTGATGTTGTCCGCATTTATTATTATTATTATTTAAGCTATTAGGTATTTTAATTTAAGCTATGGAACTGGATATAGGACTTTACTAAATTGAAAATATGTTTAGAGAGTTCCCATTCTGCTTGGGCCACCAAACGTTAACGTATCACGATCATGATCATCAGCTTGTGATGCCAATTTTAAAGGGCTTGAGCATCTTTTACTTTGTCCTATTTTTCTTCACGTCTATGTCTAGGCTATTCACGTTGTCACTTAATCCTGTGTAATTTTAACCCACACCAATGCATTAACATAACCTACATTACTTGTCAGGTTAATGACATTGCAAAAAAAAACCCAAACCATTTTAGTCATACCAACTAACATAGAAAAACATTAAACGGAGAATTTTAACGAGACCCACTTTACCAAGACCCTTAAACCTCCTTAATTAAAATAATTGCAAATGGCAATTCAACTGTTATAAAATCAAAACAAACTCGACGTTACTCCATTATAAAATAACTTAATTAGAAAGTTAATTAATTTTCTCCTATTCAGCGGGAGGTAAATTAATGTGTGATGCAAAGCAATATTTTGCGTAACCAGTAAATTATCGTTTCTGTTTAGCAACGGCCCAAATCAGTACGGAATTAGTCATTGGTTTTAATTAGTATCGCTATTTGGAACGAAACGATTTTGTGAAGCTCTATAAAGTTTAGCCTTGTTAAAATTGTAGACAAGCAAATTTAAAAGCTGTCATTTCAGATTTTATATACATACAATTTTCTTGTCTTGTTAACTAATATTGTATGACGTTAATTCGATTGAGTACTAACTAACATAGTATCCAATTAGGGGTAATATTTGTTATGAAAATAGTAAATGTTGCGATAAAGCAAAAACCTTTGATAAATACATTTTCATTCATTATCATACTCTTTTCGGGGTTCTGTACCCAAAAGAGTAAAAACGGAACCCTATTACTAAGACTTCGCTGTCTGTCCATCCGTCTGTCGGCTGTATCTCAAGAACCGCAACGGCTTGACAGTTGAAACCTTCACTAATTATGTATTTCAACAAATACTAAAACAAAATAAACGCGAACGAAGTCGCAGGCACAGCTATTATCTAATATTTCTGTCTCCGCTAAGCCAAGCATAAGATAGGATATCTTGCTGTGATTAGGCTTATACTTTTGTAAAACAGTTTTAATATTTTCCTTTTTAATAAAATTTTGTTCACACCCCTTTTCTCTACGGTTAACAAAGGTATACTACAGGGTTTGCTACATTGCACATCTACTTTTTCCCAAGATATCAAGTCCTATGGTAGAGGCGAGTCTATTTCTGATTATAAAGCGCAAATTCTCTACTTTTTTTTGCATCTGAATAAAATCTTTGCTAATTACTATTATGATGCTCCGTACATACAAGAACAGCATTTGAAAAAAAATAATCAGAATAATTATGTAGTTAATAGTTAATTAAGACTATGAGTATCTTTACAATTGTTCCTTATACTTTATACCCTTGCTTCAGAAGCAACTCTAACACAAAATGGTTTCATCGACCACTCAATGCAAAAAGTCGAAGCAAGCCAAGAGGGCAAAACGTTACAAGCATTCAAACACACACATATACGTGATCAAAACAAAATCAGTACTCGGGAAGTGCTCCAAGTCGGATTACAACAGCTTTGGGCGTCCAACAAGATTTTTAGGGTACCATTTTCAAACTTATTTCGGGGCTAAGGCGTGTGTAAGGAGGGCTAATACTTTTTGACATCTGTTTATCTTGTACATACCTAAAAGGGTTCTGCTCATGTACTCTAGAATTTTGACAAGCATTATCCTTGTTTAATGACGGGCCTTAAAAAGGGACTCTGAGAATGTGTGCGTCATGTACAAGCTTTAAATTTTAAATAGAACAAGGGTTGTCGGAAGTATGGCGTAGTTTTTGAAGTTCGAGTTTATTACTTTACGGTCTAATTTACAGATTAGTGTTATATGCTATGTGTAGTTGTTTTACTATGTATATGTTTAAGCCCCGTCGCAAAACGGTTTTTATAAGTTTGACGTGTCGCACTGCCTGTCTGCCTGTGGCATCAGAGCTCCTAAATTAATAAATCGATTTTGATGCGGTTTTTTTATTCAAAGCTTGTGTAATCGTGGTCGTTCGTAGCTACAATGTTTAAAAATTGATTTGGTAAGAGTTATTATCAACATCAGACACACACGAAGGAAGAGGTTCCGTTGGTAATTAATCGGGCAAGTATTTAACAGTTCTGTCCTTATAAAAGCCTAATTTGTTATATTATTATACCTACAGTCTAAAATAATTATGAAAGTATACAGATTCAAACTAAAAGTCATATATTCAAGCTTTACCTAGGTTCGAACCACTCAACAGTAAAGTGAAAATAAACACGTCTTTTTCTCGAATTTTTACTTGTTTCCTTGTTCACCGAAACGCTAAAACCTAGTGAATGAAACACAAAGTTTTATACAACAATAAGTGAAACAATATTCCTAAAAAAAAAAGAAGAAAAAATACTCCTTTCTTTTATTTTACTAGAGTAGGTGAGCTCGATAGCAAAACGTTAAATTGAATCGTTCTTCATTTGTTTTTTACATACGCAAAAGGGCCGCTAAAAATACATTGCTAATGTTTATATTATACATCGTTTAATATATTTTACTCAAACAGGTAAATACAAATCTAACATGGAAAATACCGTAAAGAAACTTTTGATCGAATAGGTTTTGAAGAGAAAATGTTATTCAAATATCCTTTTTCTGTATAAAGGTGTGCGTAATAAAATAGACAAGTTAAACATGTATATCGAAGTGTAATACAACTTCAAGGTAACGCTTAAAAGGTCTAATGTGTTTGTTAAAAGTTTGGGTATACAAAATATTTTTATATGGGGTCGTATGAAAGGATATTAGTAGGTACCTATGTTTAAGGAAAAATTTGGCGTTGGATTCAAATTGTATGGTTTTGGATTGCAGTTTTTACCTAGATAGGTGGTTAAAAGTAACTAGTATATGTACTTTGTTCCATTATTATATTAGAAGTACTCGTCTCGTTGTAATGAATATTTAAGTTATCAATTATTGCTTGGAATAAAACACATGTTATGTTGTTACAAATTACCTTTTTCAGGCCTTTAAAATGTTTAGTTTCAAAACCTTGTTGTAGACCCTAAAAGGTCCATATTGAAGACTAAAAAAAATAGATGAACATACAGCTTGTATAAGGCTATTTTAAGCTGTATAAAATCACTTTACATAATATTACACCCGTATGCCTAGATTTATTTAACCCTGAACAAACATTAGCCAATATTTCAGGATCAAACGAAATATTATTTCAGATTCAAAATTCATTCAAATTTAGATTTCTTATTCATTATTTTGTAGGTGTACTGTATGAAGTTTTGAATAATAACCAAAATTCAAGCGCTTATTTAAATCTATGAAGGTAACGCCTGTTATCAAAATAAAGCAATTCATGTATAGTCAAATTCCTTTGTTTGTATATATTTTTCAAAACAATTAATTAGGTCAAAACAAATTGAATGTCTTGAAAAATATTAATAGTCAGCTTCTTATTTTCATTTGCAAAATAAATAAAAAGTTTCAAAATTTAATCTTAACTTATTAAAGTCGCAGACAGTTTCATATTTTTTAGTTTCTGCTCCAGACGACCGGAGCTGAGTTTGCGCTCACATTGGAATAAAATAAACTTGCTACAAAATCGTTGCAATCTCATTTATGATAAAACCTTATTATACGGAGTAAGGTTTATCCCGGGTTCCATTTAACTTAGTTGGTCAAGTTAACAGGAAAACTACGCATTACCTAAAAGAAAGTTAGTGAACTTACCAAGATTATCGGCTCGATACAGCGGGAATATTGCGACCCACAACACCACCAGAAGACCAGTTTTTCTCTCCATTTTGAGAAACACTCACTGTCAGTTTTTCGAAAAAAAGTTTGATGGTAAATAAATTTTGGATGACATTATTGAAAGCATTGTCTTTTTGGGGCTAGAAACTGAACTTTTAGAGGTGATTGCAGATTCGACGTGGACCTGAAACAAAACAGAAACGATTTTACAAATGTCAACAATTATAGCAATGCGGTCCGAAATCATCCCAAGTTTCTAAAAGGAAACTCCAAGAAAATTAAGATAGTGCGTTCAAAGCTTAGCTCACGGGTTAACTGTACCCTAATTATCAATTAAACTTGTTTGCAGTCCGTCAACACTATGTAAATTAAGTTTAATGTTCCAAGAGATGATATGTTGGGTCGGGAACCCAAGAATCAACGAGTTTCTCATAAATGTTTAAATACAGCGGTTCACTCTGTAAATGGAATGTAAATGGGGCTAGCAGACTACGGGTAATTGTTTAATAAATGTAAGGTCTCGTAAATCTTAGGTATATTAAGTTTTGGGTTAGAAAGTGCCTTAAGGATTATTTTTATGTACCATAAAGTATAAGGCCAACTGGAATTAATTGAAGAATAGAATTAAGCATCTAATATGCGTCTGTCAAAGTTTTTGGTTTAAGTGAGAAAATTCTAAATATTGTTTAGGTTAAATTCTAATCATTTTCATCATCTACGACGACCTCCGTGGTCGAGTGGCGTACGCACCGGTTTCAAGGTGTCGCTAGCTCTGAGGTCCCGGGTTCGATCCCCGGTCGCAATGTAGAAATCAACTTTCCTAGATTGTCTCGGGTCTGGGTGTGTGGTACCTTCGTTGTTTCTGAATTCCATAACACAAGTGCTTTAGCTACTTACTTTGGGTTCAAAGCAATGTATGTGATGTTGTCCGCATTTATTTATTATTATTTATTTATTTTTAATTTTGAAACACAAATTTTCTTGTTATTTTTCATTTAGTTTTTACTAAAGCGTTTGATACAGTAAGCATAAGTTATATTGAGATTCCACGTAAAAGATAGTATCAAAGTAAGTTTCACGAATGAGTCAAAATATTCCAACATCTTTGAGGATAAGTTTGAGATATTTATATGTTAAAGAGATGCTAAGTAACCAAACAAAGTTTGAAGAGAATCCAACAAAATAATATATGTGCGAAAATGTATATTAACTAAAGAAAATGTTAGCGTTGATTTTGTTGGCCTACTTAATGGTAATTTGAGTCGTGTGGCCACTGAGTCTATTATATCTCATATTACGTATTGATAGTTAATGAACCTTCGTTATTTTTGGTAATTTTCCATATATTATTTATTATCTTTCCAAGCATCCCATTTATCCAAGTATCAAATTATCCTAAACACACAAAAATTAACGCATTCGTGCTATTTATTGCAATATACATTAATTCATAATGTTTATTGTTTTTGTAGACCCTTAAAATTAGGCTAAACGCAGTATAATTTCGTGTCCTCAGCGAATCGTATTCGCTTCGAAAATAAACGCGAAAATGATAACAGCATCTTTCTTCTTCCGGGCAGTAAATCTTACTACTTTTCCTTATCCAATCTAATATTAAATCTCGATCAGTCATAAGAACAACTAACAAACATTTATTCGCATTGGGGAATAATATTTTAACGGAAACTTAGTTACACGTTGAACAGTTTTCTTCGTATTCTGTAAATATTCGAACCTTACTGCCTTGTGGTACACCATCAACATCATCTCCCGAGCCTTTTTCCCAACTATGTTGGGGTCTGCTTCCAGTCTTACCGGATTCAGCTGAATACCGTATTTTACATGAAGCGACTGCCCACAGTATCCCATGGTAAGACTAGTTGTCAGAATTGACTTAACGACTGCCAAAGATCATAGTATGACAGGCGGGACCTACGGCTTAACGACCTACGTCTCGGTATGTTTGGAAATGGTCACCCATCCATGGGCCATCCGCGGCGAGCGCGGCTTAACCTGTATTATCAGTCAAACCGTACCGCTTACATTTAGCCACGAACCCCTCAACACCATTCCACTGAAATTTAATAGACCCTTAAATTGGAGGTTTGAAAGTATGGTTTAAGTTGCCATGAGAAATAATGACGTCATGTTTTATAATGCGAAAAAATTTACCCATATTTTTTCCTTCATAGTCAAAAGTTTTGACAGCTTTAAATAGGTCAGAGAGATTAAGTTATTTATATCAAATGTCGTTAAAAAAAAGTTTATTTTAAGGAACTACACCAGTTTCAGATTTATCACGTTTTCCCACTACTCGTAGTTTCGTACCGTTAAAATGGATTGAGTTACGGTAATTTAATTGACCGTAACTCGAAAAAGTAAAACCGGAGCTTCTACCTGCTTGGTTTCTAAGTAACGCCACAACAAACTTGGAGTCAAAGTATCTTGTAAGCTATCCAGTAATGGAGAATTAATAATAAGTTTCCGTTCCAGAAACCCTCAACAAACAATCAAATTGTTCCTCTTTACAAAGTAATTTACACGGAATTTGATACTTTCGCCGAACACTATTTCCGTTGTGAAAATTCAGCAATTTTCACATCCATTACCGATAACGCCTAATATACGTAAAATATCAGGTTACGGAAACCCGTAATGGTTAGGAAACTGGGTTAGTTTACAAATGATTTTGCAAAGACATGCTGTTATGGTAACGGTAATGAGAGCGTTGATGTGGTCGAAGATTATAGTAAGAATGTGCTAACTACTTAACATTAAATTTTGAATGCTATTTTGGAGAAGAAAATGGAACAGAAACGTGTTTTACATAAAGATGTGTATGAACATGCAGAAACAACAGCCAAGATTAGAAATCGATGCCCTTGTTACAGTTTCAGACCAATATGTAGATTTTGGCTTAAGGATCTAGTAACACTAACCTAGTTTAAAAAATATGTGAAGCAGAAACAAGTTTAAAATTGACAATTAATAATCCCTTAATATTTCAAGGCTAGACACTTAAGTTCAGTGACATTTCGAAATCAAAAACAAAAGCGTCAATCAACTCTTCCACGAAATTAACACAGAAATCACTTGGCTCGGAAATAGGAACGATGATAAATACTTTCTTTATCTAAAAAGCAAAAGAAACATCTCCAAACAAATAAATTCTAAGTCGTTATAACCGATGAGTTTTGTAATCTATCATTTGATTATTCAGCTTCCGATTTTGGCACCAGTTCAAAATATACAGTAGATCGAAATAGGAATTTCGGATGTTGTATATCATTACAATTAGATGAAAAACGGATAATACAGGGTCAATAGCATTGTAGCATGAATATTAATGAGGGGATTCTACCATTGCCCTTACTATTTTTTTATTTATTTTTTCGTATTATAAAACGGAAATAACCGGTAAAAAATACATAGAAAATTTTAGACAGACTACCAATAATTTATTTAAAAAGGTATGTATTTCTAGTAAATACCTAGAAAAAGTAATTCTGTAGTAACAATTTAAAATGAAACTATACGCTAATATTTTCAAGCGATCGACAAGAAAACACTCAAGACAGAATCGTCAAAAACAAGGACCAGAATGTGTTTTAAAATAAAATAAATTCGCTAGCTTTTAGTGGATAATTTGTTGGTTTCGGACATTCGTTTCCAACTCAGGTATATATCGGCAAAATCTCCGCTTAGAAATGTAACCGTTCTTGGCAGTAGTAGGCAAGCCAAGATTTTTGTACTTGATAGTTCTACAATGCTAGTCACGATTGTGATAAAACAAGAATACTTTGAATCGGGACTACGTTAAAGAACTTTAATTTATTTTAAAGATATAAAAGGTGGCACAGTTTTTTTTGTATTCATCTTAAGCATATTATTACTGAGGCATTGACATTTTTGTTGATAATAAGGGAAGGTTAGGAGTTTAGTTGATAATATAAAGCGTGTTACCCCAAAACGCTACGTCATCTTTTTTTATAAGCAACCTTATTAAAAGTAGTGAGGGCTCTTTAACCGCCTTAAAAAAGGAGGAGGTCCTCAATTCGACTGTATGTTTTTTTTTGTTTGTTACTTTAAAACTTTCGACTAGGTGAACTGATTTTGATGATTCTTTTTTTATTTGAAAGGTGGTGCTTCCCGTGTGGTCCCATTTTAATTTGGTCCAGTTATGACAGTGGGATCCATAAGAAAACCATATTTAAGCCTTATTTTGAAGTCGGTTTTTCTTTGTAAGAATTATTAATACTTTTTATGTACATTATCTCATATAAATTTAGGTAATAGGCACAATTTATATACAAGATACAATATAATTTTCAAATAATATTAAACTTAATATTAGTAAACTGTACTAATCTTAAATACAGTCACAAAAAAGAAATGATCTTGTTTCATAAAGTCTTAGTTTAAAAACAAAAGACGGTAATTTCAGAAACTATTAAAGGAACAATTCGGTTTTAGCTTGTTAACTTTACAGATGTTTAAAGTTGTATCTTTTATAGACTTGGCCTAGTTTCATCTAAACTTGGATTATTTTATGCTAATTTTATGGTCTCGTTTATTTATTATTTATTGGTGGAAAGATTTTCGGTTAACGCTGTATATTTAGCTTATACTACTTAATATCCATACATACAATGTGCTATACAGTCATAATGTAATGTATACACTTAGCACCTTTACATTGGTTTTCTTGTTAATTTTAGTTAATTTTAGGTCATTGACAAATTATTTTTATAAAACCCTTTTATATTTTTAGTGAGTTTCTTCAAAATTTTTGGTACCTAGTATTTTTTTTTAATTTTCGCAATGTGATTACATATTTATGCTCGTGACTTTACTAAACTACAATAAAATGATACTAAGCCTAGATCTTTTCTAAACTATGTTGGTCTCGGTTTCAGTGTACAGGCTGAATACCAGTATCTTAAATAGAATCAAAATCAAAATAATAAATTAAATATACTAAATTAGTCATGTATTTATTTATTTTATCAGCCTAAAGTCCGACTGCTGGGCAAAGACTTCCCCACTGTACTTCCCCTAGTCTCTCTCAAGAGCCGCGACAGTATTCATGTAGGTAAAAAAAAACACCAGCTATATTCACACAGTCAATCTAAGTACCTACTAGCATTAAATAAATAGGTATTTCCCTAGCTATTCCCAAATCTCAATTAACAGTACACGCATTACATAAATTGCCGGCCTCAGGAAAACTTTTGTAAGTACATAGTTTAAACACTTCGTTATTTATGCACCCTTATGCGCCCTAGAGTATTAAATCCCTAAAATCGACTTAGTTTGGTACAGAAAAAAAGAAATTTAGTGCACTTATTTATTTCTTATTATCAAATTACATTATATTTACCGTCTTCATAATTGAACGAGAAAGTTTATTGCTTTTGATATCACACTAGCAAAAACATCCTGGTTTCGGACGGTTAAACAAAGTAGGTATATGAATTGTAAGTAATATGGTTTTCATCATTGGCTAAATTTCGGTAGTTTTTAAGAAACCCAATATTATCTTAACATAACATAACATACCATCACGCCTGTATCCCCGAAGGGTTAGGCAGAGGTGTACCAATGTACACCCACAGTTCGCCGGTATGTTTAGGTCCCATGTAATAGGGGGCGAGCCTATTGCCACTAACCGGGCACAAATCCAAACTCCGACCTGCTACTGAGAATTTCATAGAAAAACAAAATAACAGCTTGGTCGACTTGGGAATCGAACCCAAGACCTCTAGCGTAGCAGTCGGGCTTAGAACCACTAGGCTAACGAGGCAATATTATCTTCTTATATTAAAATCAGAGTATAAACTAACAAATATTAAACTAAAACCTTAAAAGCTTGAGCATAACACTCTGAAAACTAATCCTATCGCATGAAAGCCTACAGAGAACCAAATCCTTATACCAACATTTTCTAATTGATATCGCACTTATAATTCAGGACACGTTTGCTTACCCAACCACTCTGTATATTGCCTAACATAAAATACACACCGTATAAACATAATTTAATCTCGGCTTGTAAATTTCTCACTGCTGGGCAAAGGCCTCTTATTACCTTATAATCATGACACTTGCTCACAAGAGAATTGGCTAAATCAATCAGTATTCAAAAATATAGTAAAAATTGCCAGTTAAGGAAATTATTGGCAGTGGGGTCTAAGATTAAATAAATCACTTTGGTTCAAACTTGCAATCTTTTCAAAATACTTGTTCCGGCCGATGCGGTGCAGCACTAGCATCGGATCTCTATGGTGCGTCGCGTGCTCCCACATCCGCGAAAGCATCAACCGGCCTATTCGCCTCGAGATCGGCCGTCGAGCAACACGCATTAGTTTAGCTAGCCGCGGTTTGCTTTATATCCGTCCGCCATTATAAGTTGTACAGAAACATATTTTAGAGTCCATATAGATTTATACCTTTGGAGTCAGATTCTTATTATTCAACCTCAAAACGGTACAATAGTATTTGACCTTTGAGCCGCTAGGCCACCACCACATTTCCAAACACAAAACATTGTATTTACTTTATTATAACATAAACAAAAGCAGAACGGAGCCTCTAAATTAAATCTCCAATTCCCGTGACATATAAAAAGTCATTCATTGTTACCAATGTTAAACCATACCCTTTATAAAAAGTCGCGGCTCCTGCGATTGCCTTCATTTATTCTGACGAGTTTTATGGCAAAAGTGTTTCGTTACGGGGTTCTGTATTTATAAACCCCGACGCCAATAGGATGTTAAAACTGTGTGGTATAGTGGCTCCTAAACAAATGGACCAATTGTGATACATTTTTAAGAAGCTAATGTTATCGTTAGCTGTAATTTATGAAGATGTTGAGTATTTTGAAAATTGTTAGCAACTAACAATTTCTTGAGAGTTTTTTATTTTTTTTTATTTAATTTAATTTGATGCTGTCATTAAATCTTTTCACGTTTATTTAAACGTTTTGCCGATTTTTTGTGTTTTTAACGTATGTAACGAACAATTTTGATAATATCTTATAATACGTAAAGATGAAGAAGAATAAGAATTCAAAAATACTTCACAGACTTTAAAATTTTATAGCTTCCTAAAACTCAAATTTCAAGCGCAATTGTTCCGGGGTTTCATAAAATTCTTTATTCGGGGTCGGATCCCTAAAACGCGTATCATACCGTGACAAAGAAAATTAATGTGGCTTTTTAAAAACATTGTAACTTTTCTATTATACATGGATAAAAGAAGTGCAGTAAAGAACAAAGAAAAATGACAATTAATAAGAATTAAGAGTGCTAAAGTTCTTTGTGGACTAAAGTACAATATTACAGTATGAAATATAAGGAAAATTTCAGTCCTTGTGTTAAGTTCAAGACACATTCTTTAATTTAAAATATTCCTCGAGGATGGTAATAATAAAATTAGATTTCATTTAATACATAAAAATAAACAAAGAACATAATAATCAACATAAAAAAATATAAGTCATTTATCATCTCGCAAAATCTTAAACACTCATAACATGAGCGGATTATGTCGGATTTGAAGGTAATAATACAATTACATCATAATCGATACAAACTGGTTTTATATCGATGTCTAGCATTCGAAAGATTAGTCTGATACCAATAATAATTAGTCTGTCTTACTCTTCTTCTACTCTTGTTAAGACTGAATATGGTCTAATAAGCACTTCACTTTTAAATTATCAAAAACAACATTCCTTATCCCAAAAAAGTGAAAAAACCCAAATAAGCCCCACTCCAAACAAACGGCGTAAAAGACCGAGATTGGAGCAACATGAACAAAAGAGTGACGGAAGTTCCTGAGCGTTGGATGCATAAACAAAATGTATGAAAACCGGATAAAGGGAAGTTTCTGGATTGAATCTAACTAGATCTAGAACGAATGTAGCGTGTGAAAGAATGAATTGTGTTTGTTACTTGTTCAGTTTTGTGTTTGTTGGTTGAAATATTGTTGTGCGACGAATCTTCTGTATCCAAACTAATATTATAAATGCGAAAGTAACTCTGTCTGTCTGTCTGTCTGTCTTTCTGTCTGTCTGTCTGTCTGTCTGTCTTTGCTTCACGCCTAAACTACTGAACCGATTTGTGTGAAATTTGGTACAGACATAGTTTGGAACTTGAGAAAGGACATAGGATAGTTTTTATTACAAAAAATAAAATAAAAAATAAAATTTATTCCGGACATACAGCGCCATCTATTAGTCAAGCGACGGCATCAATTCAGTACTGAAAATTCATCGGAAAAATGTAAATAAATTGTAAAAAGGTATGAAAATATAATATAATACAACTTTTAGTACAAAGAAAATGCTCTAACGGAGTATATGTAGATAATTCTATTAGTACTATATGTCGAGTTGGTGATCGCGAATTCAAACGCAGAGCTCATTATGTTGATTTTTGAAGAGTTCCCTAGAATATCTTCCACATTTCATTTTTGAAGAGATTCCGCGAGATCGGGAACTATGTGGGTAAAACCAAAAATCTGCCGGAAGTCACTATTCCAAGCGAACGAAGTCGCGGGCAAAAGCTAGTTTCTTATATCTTAGTTTATTTAGGTATTTGTTTTTGTGGATTTTTTTATGTAAATTATCAAAAATGCCAAAATATAATTGAAAAAAAAATGTCTAATATTATTAAACTACTCCGAAAAATAATTTATGATTATATTAAGAAAAGTCTTATGTAAGCTTATTTTTATATTTACCATGAATTAACGATGTTCAAAGGTATCTTCCTACGTGTTTTAATGATTGGTTATGTTAATAAAGCAAAGACAAAGCTCATTTACAAATAAGCTCGTTAAGTACTCGTACATTACATAGGCTACAGTCTCTTGACATAATATGTAGTGCTGCTTTCTAGCCTAGAATAGAGCGATCTTACAGCCATGCTCAAAACTGGCTTTATCGGAATTTATAGCTTCTGATCCATAAAATCTGAAACCGCAGTTCATGCTGCAATAAATATGGGTAAAGCTGACAAACGATTTATACCAAAATCTACTGCAACATTATAACTAACTGGGCTCTTGTTATAAAGACAATATAAACGACATCTCTTAAACATACTAAGAGAATACACAACAAAAAATATATTTATTAACAGGACTTTTATGTATCCACAATATTAATAAATAATAACAATTAAAACAAGACAATTAGTCTGCTTGCGACCACGGCCGGTGTAACCCGGCCGAAACGTCAAGCCCAAAAAAAGTTATTAATGCATGAACGCGCTTATTCCCGTGAATTATATTACTAGAAACATGCAGCGCGATAGTTTAAAAGTTAGTAATTAAAACAAGTTTAATAATGAAGAGTCCTATACCAAGATTTACGTTCATTCTACTTTTTCAATCAATTAATTTCCAAACAATTCATTATATAACTATTTTTATTCATATAAAGTATCAAAATGTCATTGCCCATTTAAAATTCACCTATACGTATTATGATACCAGAAATTTTCAAATTAATTACCAAAGAAAACATTTTCTTTATAATCTGTCTTAAACAAAAGAAAGATCTACAGCAACAGACACGTGTGTCAAAAACGGGCAAAAGTCAGTTCCCTGCGGTACCCCCAACATCATCTTAAGTTCATTGTCTTAAATCTCCAATCCCTACCACTGAAACATGTTTGGACTTCTAATTGGATTTCCCAAGTACTCTCCGCTCCTTTGATCGCATTTCCGCGGAGGTGGTGATTATGCCAAATACCTCACTTTCAAATATCAAAGGTATGCCTTTGTCTGACTTTAATAGGCTTATTTTATACAATCTTTGCGTCTTAATGGAATTGACTCTTGCTGTTGAATGAACCTGTTTATTAAATTTCTATTTATGGGAGTTAACTTTACTGTATTAAAATTATTAAGTTGCGTAGCAACAAAATGTAAAATTAAATTTTGTGTATAGACCAGAAAATGTTTTGAATTACTACTGTTATAAACAGTAGGTATACAACTGACACCCATAGTAGGTTTATTACCTGGTACGAATATTGAACTATATTTGACCTTTACATAATTATAGATTTGGATAATGTTATTTGATACATATCAAATAACATTAAAAAAATTCTATTTATAAATAACGTATCGAAAAACGTTAATGAAAAAGTATTGATGTTTTTAGCAGTAATTGAACAACATAAAACGGAATAAAAATAAACGTCACGAACTAAATAAAACGAAATACCACCAAACCCATCCAATTACAAACCCGATTGACAGTAGCTTAACTACATTTCAGTGAGCAAATCCATGATTAAATTCGCTCCTAACTGAGATATGCCTTGCTCCCAATCCAGTTACAGATTGTTTAATTCTGAAAACCCGATTCCAGAGCTTTTAAGTGATTGAACATCGAAAAAAACAAATGACTGAAAAGCTTTTTTTATTTGTCACTCTCAAGCCAACATTTTGAGGGAATCAAGTAAAGTGTTGCGTAATTTGCCTTTTAAGGAAATTGAACAGGAAGAGAGATTGATTTGTCTTCATAAAGTATATGAATTCGTCAAAAAGAGAGATCCAAACATTTTCACAATTTTCTTAAGGCAAAACAAAAACAAAGCTGAAAATCTTCGTGAATGTTTCAAAGTGTGGTTTTCCAAGTAGTAGACGAAACTTTTGAAGCTGAATTTTGAGTTAAGGGACCAATTCTGCTAACTAGTTCAATAGTTTGCTTGTACTACATGGATAATAAAACATTTAAGTTCCTACAAGTCCCAATGCCTTTTGACCATTAATTTTCGTAAATACAAAATCACATGTTTGAAAAATGGTTAGTCGTAATTTGTTTTAAATCCAAATAAAGTATCTGCAATATAAATGATTATATTATCTGAATTATGATTCAACCGGGCCCTTATCTACTGGTATAATTATAATGATTGATTATAATTATAATTAACTCTACGTTTCACGGTTTACCTATAATTATAATCTAAGAGTTACCGACTATAATATGTAGATATGAATGTATATGTCGCATTCAATCAATATGTTAATAAGACAACGATACAACCTGGGGCCTCATTCCGCTATTTAAGAGTTGCTTGAATTGACCGAATGACCTGCTTCAATTTTTCATTTTTACGATAATTGGCATTTTGCTAACTGTCAATTACGAGCATTAATTGGTCATTACGATCATTCTCTTCGAGATTTAAATGAGATTTTATTATTGACTTATCTGAATACAAAAATTAGGCACAATTACAAGTACACTGATCGACTGCTGACATGCATTTAAAAAAGCTGAATCGAGGCCCTGTAAACAAGACAAGAAAAGCGTATCATCTACGTATATGGTACAAAATAATTTAATCACCCATAGTGTTGTAACTTATAATTTAAGTAAGAAGTTCTAGAAAACCTAAGTGTAATCGATTTAAAACTTTGTCATGCAGTGAGCAAGCGTTTTGGATAAAGTTAGGCCTATTAAAGTGCTAAAGTTTTCAAAAGCCGATCTCATTATTAATTCTTCTATAGTAACGCAGTTTCAGGTTTTAATGTAAGTTTTGATGAGGTTTTACCAAACTGCTTTTTTTGTCTGTTTTAGGTTTGGATACTTCGTATTTAATTATATTATCCATACTTTAGATCAATATTAAATGATAGGCATCTTTCTCACATCCAATATCGTAAAAAAGAGTCACTTAATCCTAAAATTTATTTTGAAGTTTGCAATAAATAAATAAATTAAATTGAAATTTGCAATAACCTATAAAAGGAAAGAAGTAAAGATTATTGCCCTACTCACTTTAAAAGATAAAAAGATAATTCTCATGATCCAACGTCTATGTGACGGTTATGAAATTATACGAGTCGTAAAAACTGAAATGAACGGGAGAAGGTTTCAGGTAATACATAACTTGCTTAAAATAAAACAGGAATAAACTGTTCTCATTGTAAAAGTTATGAGGAATGAGGGTTTATTATATTATTATTGAAGTTTTTCAGGTTAATGTTGAGAAAATCTAGCTTCCTTGTTCTGTGTATTATCAAATTTAGGTACATACCTTTACTAACGTTACCTTACCAATGTTTTGTACCTATATTATATCACAAGTCGTTCTTTGATCTTTATCCAGATATAAGGATATCTATTATTTTCCAAATATTCTTCAGGTTTCACTTGTAACGTTCAAAAATTTTGAAGACATAAAAGAGTCGGCAATCATGGGCTAGTGGATATTGAAAAGTCGAAGAAGTTATGTTTCATAATACAAAACGTCATTAATTTGTTTTATGATAATCCAAACTAATATTATAAATGTGAAAGTAACTCTGTCTGTCTGTCTTTCTGTCTGTCTGTCTGTCTGTCTTTGCTTCACGCCTAAACTACTGAACCGATTTGTGTGAAATTTGGTACAGACATAGTTTGGAACTTGAGAAAGGACATAGGATAGTTTTTATTACAAAAAATAAAATAAAAAATAAAATTTATTCCGGACATACAGCGCCATCTATTGGTCCAGCGTC
This sequence comes from Autographa pulchrina, assembly GCA_905475315.1. Lineage (NCBI taxonomy): Eukaryota > Metazoa > Arthropoda > Insecta > Lepidoptera > Noctuidae > Autographa > Autographa pulchrina. Next base: position 4,153,101 of record FR997769.1, read on the forward strand.
GGCATCAATTCAGTACTGAAAATTCATCGGAAAATGTAAATAAATTGTAAAAAGGTATGAAAATATAAATGGCAAATCAAAATAATATTTTGAAAATAAGGGAAAAATAACATTTTCGCCTTTTTCGATCGGCAATAACGGCTTTAATGCCCTAAGTGAGTATACATATCTTCAATTCAAACGCAGAGCTCATTATGTTGATTTTTGAAGAGTTCCCTAGAATCTCTTCCACATTTCATTTTTGAAAAGATCCCGCGAGATCGGGAACTATGTGGGTAAAACCAAAAATCTGCCGGAAGTCACTATTCCACGCGAACGAAGTCGCGGAAAAAAGCTAGTATCTTCTAAATTTAATTAGGTATTTGAATAAGTATCTAAAGTAAGTAAGGTCTTTCAAGTGTTGAAGTAAGTTTACATAATATATACCTAATTGTAGCAGTAGGTAGAAATTAGATAGTTTGATTTTCAGATATCTACAAACAAAGGACATTGCTCTGCGTTCCTTCAGTGTTGGCCCTGGAGCCAAGAGCATCGGAAAATTATGTATTGTATTCTCTATCATTAGTAAACTCCTATACGATCTTATTTTTATAGCGGACTAGCTGTAGAATAGATATATTTAAAACAACGAATCAGATTTTGAGGTTATAATTTAACCATAACAACGAATATTGTGTATACTTTTTCATTCACTCTGACAATGAGTAATGACGTAACTATGGTCACGTCAAAACTAGGGATGCAAATGCGACACCATTAATCGATATTTTCTAAGATTTACTATGGTCATACGTTACAAACTGTCTTACATCAACTTAATATGTCATAACATTATAAGTATCACGTGTGTCTTTAGTTTACTTATAATAACACTCTTCTACGCTTGTAATAATAATAATACACAATAGCATTTGCACATTATATTTTATTTTTATTTAGTTTTATTGTAATGTATTTAGTAAAAATGTTTTTTTTTTATTTAATGAAGCTCAAAAGGAGATTACTGTTGTATTAATTGTTGTAAATAATCATTTAGATATTAAACCACACACTTTTCTAATTGATCATAAGAAAACCTTGAATAATGATTATAGAGAAATAACTAGGTTTTGTTCACTGCATAATATTATTTTAACTACCTACATATTTAAAATCGAGTGTGAACGCATTCATAAAGCATTCTTATTAGGTTTTTAAAAATACACCTATAGAAAAAAAACAATCGATCGATTAAATATTCAATCGATCGATTATAATTGATTGGTCATCCCTAATTCACTATCGACACGACATTAGGCGACTACTAATGTCATTAGTCGCGTAAAATACTATTAAATGTACATTTTGGCAAACAGCTAGTCCGTGTTAAAGAAGTATTTGCAACTTATATAATAAAATAGACCATTAATTATCGTGTATTCAGATACTCTTTATTGCACAGGGCCTATTTGGACATTGTCTTTTAATGTAAAAGATGTTCCAAAAAAAAGCGCTCGCTGAACTATTCTTAGTATTTTCAGAGCCAACTTCCCGACCGGAAGCGGATGCACTTAAAGAGCCTTTAGCTAGCCTAGAATTACAATGCTACAAAATACTGCATTGGTTCTATCAAATTAATGGACGGTATGGGTTTTCTTAAAAAACAATATTTAATACTAAAATACTCTAATGATGTACAAAAAAGGATATTTTAATGACGATGAAGATTGTAATAATCAAAATTTTTGAATGACACGTTAAATAACATCGACTAAATCATCATCGAAACTGGTTAAAATTGTTTATTGTTCGTGGAAAATCCTCTTTACAATAATATTCATAATCCCAAGAATTTCTAAATTCCAAAAACCATTGATGTAGAAAAGGTCAAGACAGTTTAATTTACCTTTCCGCGAACTCCCTAAATTAGAGGACCAGTAATTCGTTTCATAATAGGGACACAATTAAAACTAAATAAGTGACTTTCATAATTAATATTCATGTACTCTTTAAAGCCCCCTTTTAATTTAAATCTACAGGTAGTTAAGAAACCCCTGTCCGATCCGTTAAGGTGTTGTTAGGTATCGATATCTGATTACAAAAATGTGGAAAAAAAAAATGGATAAAAAAGAAAAAAAAATTATAACCTATAATTTTTTTTTTTCTCAAAATTCGAGAGATAGTTTCGGCGTTGTCACAGATGATACCTAATTACCAAACAAAAGGCCCCCAAAAATACCGACGGAATTGGTGTTGTAGTTTTTGTTTTATTCTCAAATTTAGGGAATTTCGGGGCAAAAAATGATTATTTCAAAATCCATTATTATTGTTTCTGTCATGAATTTTCCAAATTTGATATTTTATTTGGGCATGTGATTCTGAACCCTCTATGACCCTTTCGGGTCGGACAGGGGTTTCTTAACACCCTGTATAATAAAACTTCCAACAATTTATAATGCCTATCCATATAATTTATAGTTTCACTCCACCCCTAAGACGACCCACTGACCGTTTCTTGGTCCGCGAAAGCCTACAATTAACCTAAGCATTCAGGCGCAACAAAATCCTTGAAACATTACTAATATAAATTAATACTAAGGAAATAGGAAATTATATGGAAGAAGGGTATATCACAAGAATGTACTCCAGATTAATAAAATTAACTGGAGTACTAGAGGGAGGGTAGACCAAAAATGTATTATGAAAAGAATCTTCAAAGGTTAACCCTAAGATGTCATCTGATAGAGATGAAAGGAAGAAAAATGCGCGACGCCTCAGTAAAAGATAGTGGAATGAATTAGTTTAATTATAATTATCTTAATTAAAAATAATGAACGTGTAATTCCATGATTTCAAGATTTCGGTAATCTCCAGTGTATAGCAGTATTGGTATGTGTTCAGGACGTATCACTAATTACTGATTTAGAACTAATCCAATAATTAATAAATACCTTCGGCGATGCTTTTGCCCATGAGTGGAAAAAATTCAATGAAATTTTCTTCATTGGTATATAAGATATTTAAATAAAGCAATAGATTTTTGTAATCAGCTTGCTACTTTGATTAAAAGGTAAAAGATCGCCGTTCTTCATCTTATCGTTATTACGTATTTTAAATATACTCCAATATTATGACAGAAGAATTTAATTATACCTACAAAATTAAGGCTCAAAGTTTAATAAACATTAATTTACTTTATCATAAATCCGGCTTAAATATAATAAACGTACCTCCACCGCGTACATTAAAAACCAAAATCCAAAGTCTTTAACATTTAAAACCAAAATTCATATTTCACATAACACCACTAGGTAAACATCACGTATTAAAATCCCACATTTTAACACTGAAGTTTAAAATATAATCACGTAAAATACGCGCGTGCTGTTTGTTCGTCAAACTGACACGTGCGGTCCGTTCAGGAGCGCGCGAGCGACTGATGAGAACAGCGGACATTGGATGAGAATCAACGCGTTTGAACTGCGCAGAGACGTTTAGGAATATTATGGTGTTCTAATATCGGTCAGGCGTGCGTCGATGGTGTAGTGCTAATTAAAATGACGTTGACGACCATTTGCCTTGAAAAATGTATCAAGTATTACTTATTTATGGCTTTTTAAAAAGAAGTATTTGATTTTCAAAGCTCCGTCAAAGCTTTAAGTTATTTTAAAAGGACGTGAGATACAAAAGGACTATGATATTGTATTGTCTTTTATGTAATAAAGTTTCTTTTAATATCTTTCAGACAGTTATTTTTAGAGTCTTTATTTAGGGTTTTTTTTTCCATTAGTGTCAGCCGTCAAGTCCGTCAATATGATATTAAGTAAACAAAAAAATAGTTCTGTTTATTAGTTAGCTAGATAAATAATAATTGGTCTTTACTTATTCACATTGATTACATACAAGTGTTAGCTGACGATCGGATGTGTGCTAGACATTAAACAACGTTTGGTACATCTATCTTAGAATGAGATAAACGGAACCTAACAGCCTATGTAAGCCTAATTATGTAAACGCCTACTTGAATTTTAATGGCATACAGTATTAAGCTTAGAGAGGGATTACTAAAAGGTTTTCTTTTAGAAAATATCTGCTAATGTGGTTTTTTAGAATTACGCAATCGACCTTCAGATAAATTAACATGATTAGGTATTAATCTTTTTTGAATTAACTAATCTGTATATTTCGTTTTAAATTTTATTTTTTTCTTTTTTAATTTTCTGATTTGTTTTAATAAAATAATTGTCATTTTCATGCCTTTTTATTTATTTTTTTCTTTTTATTGTCTAATTTGTAACAATAAAATAATTGTCCTTTTCATGTTGTTTCTCAGTAACTGAAATTATTTACTGTACACCTCATAAGTTTTTGTAGCATTTTTATCTACAAGTTAAGTTTTCAGTATTTTCTAGGGAACCGATAAAATTAATAGCTTTTATTAGTTTGTAACGTAGCCTCTACAGATCTGACCTTAGTTCCGCTGGATCCTGCGGTTACGGCTAACAATGTACTAATTAATAACGACTAAGCCGGTCTTTCTGTACGTCATGTAGCTATAAATTTTATCCTAAGCTTCTCTCCGGTTTGGACCGGCTAGCTGCCGGTTTCAGTATTCCGGTTTGCGTCCGAGAATCTGTAAGGTATGTTGAGAAATACAAAAGAGGTTTTGGCGACCAATAAATATTTTGGATCGTCAAGATGTCTGTGACAAAATTAATTAGAATTTGAATATTTGTTCAGTTAATTTCAAAAAAGTTGGATTTATTAAAAACGCAATGAAAATGGGTTCACAATTGACGGACAAATCAGAGAACATACAAATAAAAAAGATATATATAGTCGGTCATAGAACCTTTTTTTTGGAAGTCGGTGAAAAATAGAACAAGCAGGACGACCTAGACATATTACCGCAAAGGCTGGTTGGAGATAGCTCTATACAAAAATATAAAGAACAAACTAGGGAAAGGCCTTTGGCCAGCCAACACAAAAAAAAAATCTGATCATCCTTGTACTAAGACCGAAAGTTGTCAAGATTTATAGACCACATGCCAATATGCCAAACGCCAAACGGCATAAACGATTGGCACGTATCGGTCACATCGGATGCCAATACATCGACAGAGGATTAAAAACATATTGTTGTATTGTTGTGTTGACCTACCTCCGTAGTAGCTAATCGAGAATTTATTGTTTCCTGGTATTCGACATGGAACATGTTTTTGCTGTATACATGGTTTATTTTTAAACAGAATGTAGTTATTAGCCTGGTGGTCTGTATGAATGTTACATACGATATTTATCATTTAACTTAATGACTTGAGCACCCAAAGTGAATCATGGCTTTCGATATTTAAAGTATGAGCCAAGGACAAACGGCCATGCCACTCTTTGGTTGTATCTTAACAAAATTGACAACTTCTCATGCACGCATCCGGTCCTGCGCCTTCCACATCCAGTCCAACTACATACATATGTAAATCCATATTTCTGGTCATTGGTTCATCAGGCAAGTTGGGAAAGGCAGAGTTGAAAAAAAAAATCCTTAGAGCAACATTTTATAAGGATTTTCTGGACGGTTATCCAATATTGTCTCATACCTAAGCTTTACATGAGCAATGACCTTTTTACAGCATCATATGTTTTCTTTAGGTAAAACGACTGTCAAAGATCCAGACACGTCCAAGTACAATCTTTTTTGTGTTATGAAAACTCATATTCCTTCATCAATTTTATTAGTGACAGTGTACTTAAACGAGTGCAAACCACTCTTGCATTCAATGCATTTGCGAGGATAGTAATTAACTTTCTCATCAATCAAGTCAAATCATTTACCGATATCAATAATGATCCATTCTGGATTTAAATGGAAATCGTATTGTATAATTAAATTACATATTGTATATAAATTTAGTAAATTAATAACTATTATAACTCTATTATTTTATCTATAACCAAAGCTTTGATTAAGCTTGTTAATTTCTATGTTTATAATATCTTAGCAGCCTAAGCCTAATAAATGATGAAGATCTATAACATGTATTCAAAGGTTTACATGATTTCGTTTGTAAACTTAACCTAAGCCTAATAAGCTACTGTCAGAATTTTGCTACGGAGGGCTTACTTAGGTAAACAATTATTTTTTTTTGGATTTTCGTTTCAAAATCAGTGATCATTAAAAACATTTATATGCTGTGAGTTAATTAACGTCAAAAATTTAATGTTATTTTTAAAATATCTTTGCTTGGCTACTATAAGATTTTTTTTCAGGCACATGTTCAAACTGTTTTTTTAATATAATAATGAGCTGACTCTACAGCGTCTCCCTGTATCTGCACAAAAATATATGTATATTCAGTACTAGCTGTGCCTGCGACTTCGTTCGCGTGGATGACGAAACTTATCAATGAGTTTTTAACTGCAAAATTAAGTTTGTTTTTTATTGTTTATACTTTTCCGGGATAAAAACTACCCAATGTGGTGCCCAGGATAATAAAGAATTATTATACCAAGTTTCATCGTAATCGAACCGGTAGTTTTTGCGTGATACCTGAACAAACAGACAGACAGACAGACAAAAAATTTTTTTTTTACACTTTTGGGTTCGGTTTCGGTCTAGTAACACCCCCGCCATTTATTTTTTTGATATTTTCAATGTACAGAATTTTACAGATTTATTATAAGTATAGATTTACGACGTTTTCCACGAGTCTTTATTCATGCGAACCTTGTCCAGACAATAACAAACACAAAAAAAAACCAACCCATTTTGGTTTTACCGTTCCTAAGACATGCTCAGTCATACATGGGGAAATTGATTCAGAGATGTATCTATAAAACTACATGCATAATTTTATTCCTTCAACTTACGTTTAACTGTCAATCAAATTGACAACCAACTATACTTGTAAATATTTGACGGCTACATGATCCAATTAATTGTTCAATTAACTTTCGTTAATTAATTCCTGATTGTTCAATCAATCGGTAGGTAGCATCTGTCTCATTGGCGCTCGTAAACATGATCGGTGTGATGTTAAGGTGTATGCATGAATAATCAATACATAACAATATTGAAATTATTATATTGAATAATTGTATCAGTATTAATACTGAATTTGCGTGTTAAAACAAACTCATTGTTTTTAATTTCAAGTAGGCCTTTTTAAGCTCTCTCGAAACCCTAAAATACAAATTCCAAAATGTAATTCCTACGGGAAAGAACCGGCAAGAAACTCGATTGGGTTCTCTTTTAAATAAGGCAAACATCAATGTTCAGAAATGCAATTATTTCAAAATATGCTACAACAACGTAAGCATAACGTATCACTCCGAAGGACTAAAAGCCACGTAAGGTTATAACACAATTAGAAAAAACGTTATACCAATTAATAACTTACCTAACAATTATCAGTTGAACCCATATTGATTCATCATCTCCCGAGCCTTTTCCCAACTATGTTGGGGTCGGCTACCAGTCTTACTGGATTCAGCTGAATACCGTATTTTACATGGAGCGACTGCCTATCTGACCTCCACAACCCATTTTACTGGGAAACACAGTATCCCATAGTAAGACTGGTTGTCAGAATTGACTTAACGACTGCCAAAGAGCTATGTATGACAGCCGGGACCTACTGTTTAACGTGCTTTCCGAAACACAGAGTGCTCTCGGTCTCTGAACCCATATTGAGTAGCGCCTAAATATTATCCATAAAATGTAAGGTCATCGAACTTTTACTTATAACATTCGATTATTATATTTTGTATAGCTTCATTGAAACCCGAAAATCATAATAATATTCCCTTAAATAACGCTACAGAGTTCAATACTCTGTGAACGTGTTAAGGTGGGACTTGTAATATTTTATTTCGAAAATAACGAATAAACGATTTATTTATTCATGTGTACATAATTTCTAATACATTTACAAAAGAAATTATAATACAATTCGTATTTCCTTCATACATGAATTTGTTAGGAATTTTATATCTATATTCTAGATGGATACAAGGTATAGGTACCTAGTAGTGTTCTAAATTCAATGAATTTGTGGATTTCATAGAAAAGAATAAATAACATTGATAAATGAAACATTACTTGCCAAATAGGTTTTTATCAAATTAAACTAATAAATAAAATTATAAGGACCTGTAAACATACTACACCACGAGTATTAAATTTTCATTCTTCCTGAAATTTTAAGTATCCAATAGGTCAGCTATTTAACCCTGCTTTATACTAAATTTAATTTTGTAAATTTTAGACAGGTCAGATCAAAGTACAAAGGATGCATATTCAAAGCTTTCAAAAAGCAATAATAGTCGACGTAAAATTCTAAAATACATCAATTTTCCACCAAAATTGCATTGAAAGCTCAACGGGGCCCGGAGCTATAGTATCAAAGGAAAATATTTGATTTCTTCAGCAATAAACAAGTGCTTTTCAGTTCGTTGACTCCAGAACACGGATTGACTCGGCTCGAGTCGGCTTTCAAAGGTTATTTCAATCAACCTGTGTCAAGTTCGATTATATTAACTTAACACTTAGCTCGGTTCTTTGGAAGTCAAGTTGGAATTTTGATGGGTTCTTATCAAGAAAGGAAATGTTGATAAGATTATTTTCGGAGTTTTGGAAAGTGTTTTGTGTTGTGGTTGAAATCGACCTTCGTTTCCAGGATATTTTTGCACGTGTAAAGGAAATAAGGTATTTTTACTTCTTCCGATATATCCGGCTTCGATAAGTTTCAAATTAGTGTAGGACCTAGTAATCTTTTTTTCAATTAAATATTCAAAATATATATCACAGAATTTCAAATGCTTATGATAGAAACCATAAAAGCCTTTGGAGGCTGATATGACTAATGAGTTCGAAGTATGGAGCTACTGAAATTGAAATACGATTGATAAAATTAAATATTAGTAGCATTTGGTGATGCCTAATATTCAATACAATATATTATTTATGTAACAGACATAAAGTGGCACTAACCACTTTATATGTAACATAAATAATTAGACATCTAGATTTACATAGAATTACTAATTAAACATTATCTGGAATACCTAATTAATGAGTAAGATAATCTTAAAATACTTAAATGAGTGAATGTTTTCAGTAACGGCGAAACACTAATGATCCTTTTCCCGCTGAGAATTAATACCGGTTTAAAAAAAATGGATAAACTTGTTGAAATCACTTTTCATACATACATACATATTATAATCACTCCTCTTTCCCTTCTAGGGTTAGGCAGAGACTACTTCTTTCCACTTGCTACGATCCTTACACACTTGTTTCGCTTTGTTCACTTTCATTATTTCCTTCATACATGCTCTTCGGTTTAGGGTATACTTGACCTGGCCTTTTTTAATTCACTCTCGCATTATTATTTTTTTGTCAATCGTTCTTCATTCATTATCTCGACATGGCCAAACCATCTCAGCATACCTTTCTTAATTTTTGTCAATACATCCATCATCTGACATACTTCATACACCTTACCATTCCTCCTCTTACATTCAACGTAGCGAAGCGGCTCTCCGTACGTATCGTAATATCAGACGCAATTTCATATTTGATATGAAGGAATTATTTTTATTGCAATGTTTATTTTCACTGATAAATGTTATTTTAAAGCACAAAACAATGTCAATAACAAATTTACATATGTAACGCATATTTTAACTTCGATTTCCAACCGATTCGAAACTAACAATTTAACGAAAAGCAAATACTGGGTCAATGGAAGAAAAATGTTTTTTTTATACAATAAGGGCTTTCACAAAGTTGACACGAAACGTGAGATTTTGCAAATAAATTAAATAAAAATATTAATATTTACATTAAAATTGGATTTAAAAAAAAAATTACATCAGCAAAAACACTTCATGAATTTCCCAATTACTCATCATCTCCCGAGCCTTTTTCCCAACTATGTTGGGGTCAGCTACCAGTCTTACCGGATTCAGCTGAATACCGTATTTTACATGAAGCGACTGCCTATCTGACCTCCACAACCCATTTTACTGGGAAATACAGTATCCCATGGTAAGACTGGTTGTCAGAATTGACTTAAAGACTGCCAAAGATTTTTGTATGACAGCCGGAACCTACTGTTTAACGTGCTCTCCGAAACACGGAGGGTCTCGGTATGTTATAAATAGTCACCCATCCACGGACCAACCGCGGCGAGCGCGGCTTAACCTGAATTTCCCAATTACTAATCAATAAAAAAAAAATACGTAATATTTATATCAAAACCTGCTATATCGATTCACTAAAACTAGTAATGAAATAAAACAGACATTTTCTTTCAAATTTGAGTGAATACCTGTTGTATAAAATCGCTAAAACCGTTTCATTTGTCTACATGATAAAAACAATCTAATTTGTAAAGGTATTTTCTGCTATCCGCTTACATTTTCATTCGACAACCAACAATGAAACGTGAGGTTTTCATCCATGTGCAACACATGCGCGCACCCAGGGTTCCGCTTGTCTATCACGCGATGTCTGTCTTAAGGAAACAATAAACACGTAAATAAACTATATTTTGTTTTTATAGAATAGTTTGGACTGTTATTTTTCCTGTAATTAAGACATACATCTATGGACGAAATTTTTTCGCAGCGTTGTACTTAGAATATTTGCAAATAAAATTGAAATAAAAACGAAAAAAAAAATTGTCTGCACTTATACTAATACTCTTTCACCATACAGAGATACCTTATCGGGAGAAAGCTAGTTCGTAATCATAAGTAACCAAATAATAAAAAAAGCAAAAATACTTAGTTCAGCTTATAGTAAAGCCTCTTCTTGTACTATAATAATAGATATAATGGTAAGCATTGAACGATTTAGAACTTACAAGTGCCAAAAACAGGGCAAAGCAAAGCGAGATTATATCAGTACCCAGTTGATGCTGGATTAACAATATTTTTTAAAGCTGAGCTGGCATTTTATATTTTTTATACAGAACCCTAGACGTATATCGACTTTATTCGATAATAATACATCGTATTTGCGTCTCAAACGAATCGATATTATTCATTCGTAGTATTCCCGATCGGAAGTGCCGCTACTTTTGTAAATAAAAAAAGGGGTTTCAATCGAACAGGCGGATATTAGTCGGCACACAATCATTTAATGGGTTCATTTTGAAAAATTACTTCCAATTTTTCTCTTCCAATTAGAGAATACGTTCTGGGCTAGGCGTGACTTTAGGGTTGGGAGTTAATCGGTACATATTTCAAAGCTCTATTAAGCTATAGTTACTTATAGATTATATTATTATTACTTGTATGTTTCACTTTCAGTCCTACTTACATACCTATGTATCCAGTTTCAGAATACCTGATACTAGCATCTAAAAGTTGAAAATAGATTAGTGTAAATGGCGTTTGCTATTTGAATGACTATTTAGTCATTCATTCAAATACTTACGACACCTGCAGCCTAGATGAATATACCTTAAGAAAACCAACGTAAAAAAAAAACAAGTTGCCTAAAATCAAATAGATAAGAAAGTTGAAGTAAAATCAGCAGTCGTTATTTCTATGTATATAAAATTATACATCTTTAAATGTTTCTTTGAAGGTTGTGATGTCATCCGAAAACCTATTTGTACGAACCTTTTTGGGCATTCAAATTGATTTCGCCAACCCTACGCATTTGCAGAATTCAGTCCAAAAAAACTCCTTTATTGACACACGATACATTTTTTGTTGATATTGAATTTAATTAATTCACGATTTTCACCACTATGGACGCTATTTTAGTTTGAAAATGTTACAGAATTATTTTCATTTTCTGTTTTATATGAATTCATAAATTATTGACCCGTCAGTATCAATGAACGTAATTATTATTTTTTGACACGAAACAACATTTGATATCCGGACTCGAAAAATGATCCTTCCCACCCTAGAGTATAGATAAGAAACTAAAGAGTGAGCCTATCAAGGTATGAATCATAACTTTGTTCATACTAGTGTATGAACTAGTTTTGTCGTTAATATTGTATGAAGACGGAGCGCGCCGTTTTAATTAAACTATCTAAAACCCTAATATTATCCTAACATTGTCGAAACCGATATTTTCGATATTTTGATGTTTTTGTCGATATTTTTTTTTTGTCGATATTTTCGCATAAAAGTCTGTCGTTGCGCGAAAAATAACTTAAATCAGAAAATGAATGTACTAGATACATCTGAAAACTGCTCTCGCTCGGCACAAAGGGAAACTAGCGATGTTAGCGGTCTATAGTATATCTAAAGTCTATGCCTCCCACAAAATATGAACGTTTATATACACAACAAAAATAAAAATGAAAACTTAGCCTGTTACATAATACCTTCAAGCATTAAGTCTGCCTATGCACCTCACAGTATTAAATAAACAAATAAAACTAGCATAGGTAATACACATAAAAAAACTATCTCACCCGCCGCAAACATATTGCTATCAAAATATAATTCCTACAAATAAAACCGATGCCCCATTCATGTCTAAACATCAATCGTTGTCCCAAAATATCTGTCGGTCGTTTACAAAATTTGAAACGCCACAGATAAGAGGAAGGTCAGAAATGAAACCAGTCCCTGTACCACGATCTCCTAAAGCAGGCCTGGTAACGTTGTGTAAGAGGGACGGCGCTACGAACAGTGTATAGCGCCGTCTCGCTTTCACAATTGTGTCAGTCTAGCGATAAGAGACGGGTCAGCAATGAAACCAGTTCGCCTGGAAAGGCCCACGATAAGGTAATTTGGACGCTATACGGGCATTTCTCTTCCATCGATGTAACACTATTAACGATGGTTTTACTCGTGATTTGATTTTGATTTGCTAGTTACAGTTTTATCCGTGTTTCCAAAAGGAAGCTTAAAAGTTTTAGCGATCAGAGTTGGTAAATTGGAACGCTGAGTAACAAAATAATCGGAAGTTAGTATCGTATGTATTTTGTGTTAAGAACTAAATGGCATACTATCAAAGAGGCTGACATCCAAAGTTATTATCAAATCAAGCAGAAAAACAAAATTAAATTTGTTACATTTCTTGGTTATAGTATTGTTGTCGGTAGCTATTGGTATAGGACTTTATATAATAGATTGTAATAATAATCCGGCCTATAAACGTCCCACTGCTGGGCACAGGCCTCTTCCCATATAGAGAAGGCACGAGCATTGATCACCACGCTTGCTCTCTGCGGATTGGCGATTTCAGATCCCAATTTTGGAATCCAGGTTTCCTCACGATGTTTTCCTTCACCGTTTGTCAGAAGTGTCTTAGAATAATTAAGAAAGTACATATAACTTTGAAAAAGCCTCATTGGTAGGTACTTGCCTGGGTTCGAACCTGCAACCTTGTGCACACAAATCCGTTCATTGAACAGCTAGGCCACCACGACATTTAATAAAATAGATTTTAATAATTAAGACTAATTTACCAAAAAAAATATGTTTTCACTTCATAAGTATTTCAGAAAAAGTCATTTTGAAAAGACAAAAGATTTTAATTGCTGACCTTATTCTCAAACAATGAAATAATTTACAGGTATAAATAAATAGTAGCAAGGAAGTACTATATACCTACATATCTTTAGATCTGTACACGTAAAACGGAGTGCAGAAACATGTTTGTAACAGGATCAGATATTTTGCCAACGATATTTTAGTGTCAAGCATTTGTTTGTTTTGAATCTGATGGCGGAGATAGGTTTTTGTATAACAATATTAGAGGATTCACATACACGTGTTTCGGTGATTTAAGAACGAGTATTCGAGTAAAATTGTAACATTTAATTTTCATTTTAATTGTTGTAGAATAATTCATATAATAACACATAGATTGCACATAAATGTAAAAAACTACTAGATCGATTTACGAGCGATGAGAAAAAGGATTCAGATTTCGGATTTCAGATGAACTCAGTCCACAGTTGTCGTAAATAACGTGTAATATATACAAAAAAAAACATGCATACGATTTGTAACCTCCTCTTTTTGAAGTCGGTTGAAAAATAAAATAGCCAGTTTATAGCTAACACGTGTTAAACAGTTTTTAAACTAGATGTAAGGCTAATCAGTGACCTTTACTATTAATAGTGTCTGGAAAGTTCTTCTGATTTTTAACATCGAACTTTTTTATTTGAAACAAGTTTTCTATAGTTGTGTCAAAAGTTCATATTAATAGACGTTGTATGAATAATTTTAGATAAAAATATTTAACAAAGCATTGGCCTCACTAATCAAAATTGTTTTGACTGCAAACCTTTTTCATACGGTTTTTTTTTAACCGACTCCAAAAAAAGGAGTAGGTTCACAATTCGGATGTTTGTATTTTTTTTTATTTGTGTTTGCGCGTAACTCCGTTGCTTGCCAACCGATTTGAATATTTTTTTGTTGGAAAGGGTATACTTCCATATGATCCCATAGTCACCAAGTCGGGATCTGATGATGGAATCTTGGCGAAATCGAGGGAACTCTTTAAATTTTATAGGAAAACGTACAGCGATTTTATCTGCAGTATTTTGTACTCTCGCATTTAAAAACATATTTTCATGAATAGTAGCTTTATTGCATTGATTTACAGAAAAACGATAATTTATCGCCTGTAAGAATAATTAATTGTGAAACGTCCTACAAGAATTAAATTGGGTCATTGAAAATAAATTCAGGATTATCTGCTTTACAAGGCACAAACGCTTCTTGGGAATAAAACAATATGTCGTAATTGTATGAAAATAGTCTGAAAATTTTACATGGCGTTTACATTACATTTTCAGGTGTTTTTTTTTCCTTATCTTACCCTTTATAAAAAACGTTTTGTTTTCGCAGCGTGGTGTTTAGAAGTGTATATTTTAAACTTTTTCTACGGTGTTTTGGATTTTGACAGGGATAGCAGAGTATAGAAGCTGCAATATAGTTTTTTTTTTAATTAGAAGTTGAGTTGAAAGAAGCGATTATTAGATATGTTAGTAGTGTACATTTTGACAAAATAAATAATTGTCTTAATAATGTTATCCGCAGTTAGGATAATGTATCTTTACGAGCTTACTTTTATTCGATTTTCAACACACTGTAGATCGTTATTTTCATCCTATAAAATATACAAAATACAATAACGATAGTATCGTTACCTAATCAAATCATCAGGCTAAAATACATTCCAAAATAATATCGAAAATCCTCTATTAAACGTGTAAATCCGTATCCATACAAATATTATAATTGAAAAAGTAACTCAGTCTTTCTCTCCTGTCAGTCAGTCCAAGTTTCTGCTACGCTTTGACGACTGAGCGTCATAACCGACTTTTAAAGAATTAAACAATGAGTGAATAATATTTTAAGCATGAGTATAAGTTTAAACTCCAAAAAAAAGGTAAAAAGTAGCCAGACCTTTCTGGCATTTTTACCGATATCTAATAGTCACGCGCGCAGATACGCGGGCGAAAGTGAGTCATCATCATCTGCCTAGCCATTTTTCCCAAACTATGTTGGGGTCGGCTACCAGTCTTACCGGATTCAGCTGAATACCGCATTTTACATTGAGCGACTGCCTATCTGCCTCCACAACCCATTTTACCGGGTAACACAGTATCCCATAGTAAGACTGGTTGTCAAAGATCAAAGTATGACAGCCGGGACCTACTGTTTAACGTGCTTTCAGAAACACGCGGGCGAAAGTGAGTATAATGATAAATATAATTTTCATTCCATGACATCAATCCGTTTCATGTGAAATGAATTGGTTTTGATCACTGAACATTATATTCGTGGTTTTGATGTTATTTCATCATGTCTATTTAATGTAATTTTAGATACCAATAATGATCGAACTACATACCAATAGTAAAAATAATAGTAACAAAATATGTTACTCTACTCTACTCTCTTTGCAATTATTTATTTTTAAATATAATACAAGAACAAACACTTACAACTATACTAAAATCTTATATAAATGAATAAAACTAACACGCGTCAAAAAACTCATCGTCATCCTTGTCAATGGCGAGAAACGTGCCCAGAAGTTCGGCGGCCTCTCCTGGCGAAAGTATAATAACCTAATGGGTAATAATAATTTTTTCGAACCGTTTGGGGTTGAAACGCTCGGGTCATGGGGTCCGAGTGCACGAAATCTTTTTAAAGAACTGTCAAAACGTTTGGTAGACTCTACTCTTGATCAGAGAGCTGGTTTGTTCCTTGCACAGAGAATCAGCATAGCCATTCAACGTGGCAATGCTGCCAGCATTCTGGGCACGTTTCCTACCAATAGTCAATCTTTATTTATACTACTAATACCTTTTTAAATACCTTTTCGGGTCAAGTGACGTACCCCGAAAACAATATATGCTAACAAACTTAGAGACATTTTTAAATGTGTATCTGTCGCTTTTTACACCCTAAAGTGACAGAGACAACATGATTCTCTCAAACTCATTGACTTTTTAGTATTCCGCTAGATGTTTTAGTTACTTATTAAACATTTCAGATTTATTTGTACCACTAGTAGTTATTAAAATCAAATATTATTCTAAATTCAAATTTTCAATATAAATAATATCACAATTATTAAAAAAGGCAAGTCGAGGTCAGATAGGCAGTCTGGAAGCCGATCCCCACCATAGTTGGAAAAAGGCTCAGGAGCAGATGATATTAAAATAGGCAAACCTAAACTTTTTAATCCCATTCCTTTGTTTAACTGAAATCGTGGATACAAACCATTTAAACTATTAATCACTTGTTATTTTATCACGGTGGCATGCAGTCGAAATGTAAAAAATATACTTTAATAACAAGTAACACGCATTCGTTCTGCAAGCGAGCACGTAAAAAATATCAAAATGGTTGATACATTAAAATTTTAAAGCCTCGTAAATATTCGGTTTTTTATTTCGACTGAAGTTAAATTTCGTATATATGTATACAATATATTGTAATGATGTATACTGAGCGCTGACACACGTGTATACACATTTTGTTGACGTTTCTATTGCATATTTTTTGGAAAATGATGTTGGTAAGGTACTTTTTTTCTATATTTATATTTTAAGATCGTATTTAAATAAGTCCTCAGTTTTTTTTTTAAAAAACCTATTATAGTACCTACATTGTCAGCAATCTCTAATATACAATTCTAAATGACTGCCCTAGCTTATTTTCTCACTTCAGATAAAATCACAGAATTTATCAGAGAATAATATCTTCATATATTTTTTGTTTACTATGACATTTCAAATTGACCTAAAAATAACGCTTCATTTTGCCTTCTCAAAAAATACATAAAAAATAACAAACGTAAATACTTAACATTACTAAAATATAAAAATAAACTTGGCACAAAAAAATCCTAACCCAATAAACCAGGTGCCATGTTTTCCTGCAACATAAAACTAAAAAAAAAATTAAAACAGTGAAACTAAAACAAAGTGAAATTTAATCTACAAATGCATCTTTGTCACCATAATTCCCTCGAAACATTTTTACTTTATTATGGCTAACGAAATATGAAGAGGAATTCTTTTATTTCAGTATCTATGTAAATGTCTGCCACCAAAGCACTTTAACAATATGTTTCCTGTTGTACATTATTATATTTTAAGCATCCTTCTTTCTATTTTTATACTAACATCATTTTCATCTCTAGAGAGAATAAATGGATCCACATTTTACCTAAACGTAACCGTATGATTGGGGATTCATAAAATCGAAACAGTGCTTTTCAGTTATGGTAGGCAAAAGTACTTTTTCGGGATAAGTCAATGTCACAAGCTTTTTATACGAATCCTGTAAATAAACCAATACAAATTGTGTTACCAAAATCCTCAAAATAAATTGTCTCTTGAAAGAAGCTCAATCAAGAACGACACAAAAAAATATACTGCAAACAAAGAAAAGATTTTTAAGAAATAATTTTAGACGTTCTCGATATTGTATTTTGTTTCAGATCCAGATTATGACAATTATTTGCTTATTTTTATTTGATGGTACAAATTCAGTCCGCTTGCACAAGATGTTCCAATTCGTGGATGGTTTCAAATCAGAACACAATCTGCGTGGGTTCCTCCATGTTGGCAATGACTACGCTGTCTTCCTTCGAGCCCCAAAACCACACGACAAGTATCTAATATACGAATTATATGAAGCCAAAAACGTACCTGAAATAGATAGTTACAAGCCTCAAATGCTGGCGATAACGAAAGTGCCGATTGAATACTTGAAGGATCAACTGAAAATGTTCAGGAGTGAGTTGTATAAAGCTAAATATGTGGATGATAATGTTGTGCCGGGAACTCAAGTTAAAACTTTAAGGGAATGGCAGATAGACAGGGCACTTAGTTTTCATGATAGTAAAGGACAACTGCATGATAAGGTGCCTGTGTTAAGAACGATACTCTAATACATTTTCATTTAGCCGTAAATAGTGATTAAAATTAATGTACTGAACCATAAATATATATTTTTTGGTTTTATATAAGATGTATTTTTTAATCAAACACTGCTCGTGTCCGTACAAAGTTTTATTCAGAGTCAGAATCTTTTGTTATTTTAAAAGTTTTCCATGTTTTGAAGGTGAAGGTACTTAAAAAATATTAGTATTACTGTAGTTTAAGTCAGACCAAGTTAATGCGAATTTCAAACTAAATATTTTTAGTAAGAAATAATCTATAAACTTCGAGAAATCCAATTCAAAGATAAGTTTCTTTCATTCCACTCTATTATTAAAATCGTTCTTAGCTATATCCTATTTCCTTGAATAAAATAGATGCAAAAGTTTCTTTCGAACATTCGGACGTAGAATGAGGATTTATGAGATGATACCTGAATATTTTTAGTTCCTTTGAGCATATTACAGTTTCGCAACTTTAGCAAGAAAGAACTCGAAAATCAGTAAGGGATTAAAACATCTCCTTTTATTTTCCCTAAAATTTAAAGGTAATCTTGCTCTTTTATCCCCAAAATAAAATACAATTCTTTTCGTTACGTTTAACACCTCACAAACATTCCAGTCCTGTATTCGTCTGCAGAAAAGATATTTTCCTTATCGAAGCAGTTTTGATAAATAATTCTTAATATTCACTACTTGAGCCTCATTGGCGGTCATCCATCATCTGAATGGTTCCCGGCAGTTCCTTGTGCTAAGAGTTTTTCGATCCCTACTACTATAATCCGTTGGGATATCACCTCGATTATAATAAAAGAGCATGAGTAAATGGTTTTGTTCAAACAGTACTTATAGACGTTTTCTTATTTTTTATCGCACCATGATTAGTGAGATTAGAACCATTACCAGCCTCTTTGTTAAAAAAATCTCGAAAAAATTTAAGACCATAATTTGTCTTTTATATTTCCAAGTAGTATTCCAAATACATTGTATGTCTTTTCCAACACGTCACATAAAAATAATTTCAGTTTTTAAAAGACCTGAGTGTAATTCGGATTTATTAATTACCACCTTCCATGTAACACACTATCTACAAAATGGAGGTATTGTTCGTGTCTAGCTATGTAAATGACGGCATAAAAGTATCTTGTACATTGCCCTGCTCTGCTTTACTTGGCACGTTTGGTATCCATGTTACTGAAATTTTAAATAACGTGTATAATAAACTTGCCAAGTAAAAGGTTTAATGGAAGATAAATATGCCAAGTATTCGTAGTAACCGGTTTCTGGTTATATTTTGAACAACACGTTTTGTGAACCAACTCAAATGTATGATACTGGCTATATAAAAAAAGGTAAGTATCAACCTACAATCATTGGAAAGGTAAGTGACATTTATATCTTTATCAATCTTCTTTTGTTTTTAAAACGAACTGTTCCAAAATCGAATTGTGTTTGAATTTGGAAGTCGAAAGGAGGATTATCAGGGTGGGTTTCAATCATCTGATCAACCGGTAACAAATTATGACTGTATGTATGCGCCAGCAATTTTGTTATAACGTTAAAAAGAAAACTAATGAGTATATAAAAAAAGTTTCTTTGGAAAAGTTGTTTGTAATCATGAGTACAATTACGTGTTTAAATATCGGTCACTAATAAGCAGTCACCCTGTATAACCATATTTATTGATATATATTACTTTGTTTCTTTACAGGAAAAATCACAAATCAATCGTTCATATCCTTAGTAGGGGTACAGCTTTCATTATCGTATAATTTATTGCTTTTACGCGTCGAGGAAAGGGTTCATCAGCCGCGACAGTCCTACTAAAGGAAAAGTATAGAAACGTGCATCATTGTATTTCTTATTTTGATATATGGAGTATAAGCATAGGAAGCACCGTATAAAAGAATTGTACCTACCACACATCAGTGATATCACCTTTATTTCCAAGGGGTAAGGTTCAATTTCCCTTAATCGTTTTTAACTTGCTCTTGGTTTCGATAGTACAAGGCTTATTGATTAATGCGATTTAGAAGAGGTTGGTTTTATCTTTCGTTGTTCGTGAGATTGACGTTATCAGATAGGAAAACTTCTATTGGTTTACAGTGGATTTGAGTTCTGTGTGATATTAACGCGAATTATATTGAAATCATAATGTTCTTAAAATGTTTTTGTGGCTAAAATAGCTAATTATAATATATAAATAATAATAAATAATTTTAATTATCATTTAATTTTTATAAACATTTTTGTATTTAAGTCCTCTATAAAGAAATCATTCTTAAACGTTCAGTCATACGTTTTCATAAATTATATATAGTATTTTAAGATTACTTTTGCTGGACTAGTAAACTACCTATACTAAAAACTTGTAAGAAATGTATTACAAATAAAGTTCATTTCCAAAATAGATAATACTTAACATTACATTTATAAATGTTTCATCTCAAAAATATTTATATTTGTAATAAATCTCAAAATTCATTGGATAGCTGACGTATAAAGATGAAACATTCATTATTAAAATTAAATGCCTCAAGTGTTTTTGAAGAAGGACGATTTATAATGAACTTGAAGCGTGTTCAAGCGAAAAGCAGATCATGATAAATAAAATATATGTATTGGAGTATGTATAGGTAAATGATTTGGAAAAATATCCATGAATAACTACAACTACATGCGTTCGATCTTGTTACATGATAATTATAATGGATAAAATTATTACCCAAATTGGGAATAACGCATTACATCAATTTATCGAAGTCACTATTCATTATTTGCAAATACATTAAATCTATGTCCTCTAAACGACCAATTTTATTAACAGAAAACAATGTTGTTACCCAATTAAAGAGGTGCTTAGTAGACTTAATTAACAAGACCTCTGCTTTCTAGAAATCTATTGATCAGATAAAACGCCTTATCTTAGACCATCCCCGTTTCTGGGTCAAAGCCTTTGTAGCTAAAATTAACCATTGCAAAAACCCCACTGGAATTTAATTACAATTATATTGACTTCAATGTCCATCAACCATAATTTACAATTTTAAACTTTATGCCCTACATCTTAAGATCGATATCTCAAATCAATAAAATATGTCCAGTAACACGTTTGATGTAGGGTGGTACCTACTTCACTTGATTAAAAATAAAATTGGGGCTAATTTCATTCGGGCGCATAATAAAATTACGGCCGCGGATACCAATTTCATAATATAAGCCACACCTCGCGAATTTCTCCAATATTGCCGAAAGAACGACCGTCCGTTACTTACCTTTTGTTTAATGCTGCAGGATATTATTTCCGGTCATGCCATCGCCCTGAATTATTATTTTATCGCTGTAATAAAATTAATAGGCAGTGTTCCCTTTTTCGTTTTCTAAGGATTGATGAGTTTCGTACTAGCTAGCCGGTTTCTTGATAATCGTAATGAGATTGAAACGAGTCGCTATAAATATGAAATCTTTGTAAGATGTTTCAAATTTGAAAATTGAAGTTGTTTGTCAAGAAACAGTACGGTCTGACAGCTAAAGTATTGGTTCGACTGATGAAAAGAAGTTTACTCGTAACGTTTTAAATGGATTGACAGAGAAAATTACGTAAGGTAGAATTTCAATTTAGTTTTCATTAAATTTAGTTTTGACTATTATAGATGATTCAATTTTGAGTCGAGACAATGCTCCATTTTAAGGACCAAAATGTAACTTGTAAAGAAAATAAAATTGGATATCTTCTTACAATCTGACTATTGCCTGAACTCAAATACTGAATTGGAATACTGGTAAAAAAAAATGCTCAATAATTTAAATCAATAAAATTAAAATATCAGGAAATCATTTATATTTTTGGCATACACACTAATTTCCGGAACTTATAAACAGAGAATTGGGTACAAAAATCCTGTACATATTACACACCCTTCATCACTCTGCCCTACACATTCCAGTCACGTCTGTGCACCAGCCATCCGCCAATTACAGTATTAAGTCCCAATGTGATTACGACCAATTCTATCGGCACTTAGCAGGCCGGTTTCAATCGGGGTATTACAACAACCAAATTACGTTTGATATTGGAATTGAGCCGTTGTAAGTAGCAGATAATATTTCAGTTTAATGATTCTCTTTGAAAGTTTTGAAGGAAGTTTGTAAAGTTAGTCTCTAGAGGGTTATGTTTAGGTACATATTTTTGTATACCAACGTCCAATAGTATACATTGAATTGGTACAAGCGCATTTTCGCACATTATAGAGATTATCAAGTCAGAAGTATAGTAGCAAGGTTAATCAATACTTTTATCATCTAATTATAAAAAAAAATTAGATATTAATTTCTAAATGTAATTTGACGAGTTTAAGTCATTTTTGGCATACATAATCGCCAACCGTTTTACTCGTGCTGCTCAGTCCCTTTAAAGGCTAAAGTAGGAACAAATAGGTATTTGAGAACATCTTAAAGTTAGGTCGCACTTGTGCAATAAACAAAAGTGAATCGGGGTCTATTGCTTAAATGTTGAAACAAAGTCAAGATTGTTTCTCTACTGATCCGTAATGACGAGCAAATACTTTAATCGTAGACGAGGGACCCAAAAATCCATTACACACGGTTCACTTGAAAACCTAATTCAACTGTACACGTTTGATGTTAATTCAGGACTTAGCTTTATCTCCATAGATTAACTTAATGTGTAAGAATGGGTGATCAATTCGGGTTAATTTAGTAGATGGGCTGTTGGGCACAAATGAGCAAATTATCGAATAAAAGTCGCGATGATAAGGTCTTTGAAAAATTTTCTCTTTTACGTAAGCTTTACACGTGTAATAATTATGTTTGTGGTTACGATACTATCTTATTTTGATAAAGTATGTTTTTTTTAAGGGAAAGAAGACCTACTACTTTAATAAATATGATATAGGTACACAATCGTTTTAAGTGAAATCATCAGCTCTTTTCGCAGTATTTAGAACAGTAAAAATTGTCTTTAATACCGATACCTTGTGTACTTGGACCCTGTATATCTGATCTGATATACCAAAAAAAAAATCCAAGCCTTTAACAAAAAAATACACCAAAACAAACATCTAAATCCGGTCAAATTTTTAGTCTTATTCCTAAACCAGGATACAAAGACGACGTTCGGAAAATCGTTGGCAATAATAGAATAGGATATTTAGATTCATGAATGCGGAGATCGCATCTGCGTAATAAAATAAACCGGGGATACACGTATGTCTGAATAAAAAAATGAGGGACCCTTATTGTGCATGCTTTTGTTTTTGTTTTATACTAAAAAAGAGGTTTGAGCTTGCTTTCTTAACGACTGTTCAACGGTATTTGTGTCGCTATTCTTAACTTTTGTGAAGACTTTTGTAATTATGAGTACAGGTAGGTACTTCGATTTTAACCTAATGTTGTTTTTGATTATATTTACTTTGTCTATATTCTACTTATACCATAGTAGGTCGCTTCATCATAATCATAGATATAAAAAAATTACATGATTATAATCTAATTTTTTATTGAATTCATGGATTTAACTGTACAGCGAAGTGCAAAATTATTATTCCTAATTTATTGCTATCTCTTTAAATATATTTAATAACTAAATTTTAGTGGATAACGATGATCAAAATCAGTAAAAATAACTATTCTAAAATCGATTAAAAATTAACTTTAAATAAATATTACACAATCAATGTCAACATAATGTTTGGATTTCATTAGTGATATCATTTCCGTATTAATTGTGTTATAACTTCCGGTAATTAATTTCGGACCGTTAATTAGTGAAATACAATTTTCAATGATGAAAAGCTCGGGATAAATTGCGATATCAAGATTTATAATGATGATATAAATTACGGAACAAAAAGTAATAGAATAATTATATTTTTTATTCTGTTTTTTCGCTAATATCCCATAACTTAGGTATACTTATGTTGAATTTTGTGCCGATGTATGATTGTTTGTACCTCATTCATTCAAAAAGTGCTAAAAAGTTCTACATTGAACTTTATAGTAATACTTAGTATCTTACATATTAGAATAACTTATTTTATGGGACACTTAATACAATAGACAATAAAATCTCAAAGGGCCTTTGACCTCCTGAGTAAGGGTTGGATCCGCACATAAAACTGAAATTTACAGTCAGCAAATATTTGTATCGGGCCTTACTTGTATACAGATCGTGTTTATATTAAATTGCACTTACAATACATTACAAACACAGTATTGGTATTATATGTTGTACGACCACCACTAGTAATATATTCCTACATATTCCACTATTTAAGAAAATTCAAGAACAATATACCTTTGTCTTATAATTTTTTATTTTTTTTTCTTGCAAGCAAATGTCTGTTTTTTATAGTTTTGTTTTAGTAACTTCAATTTATTCGTGTCCTGCTGTCTGTGCCCGCAACTTGCTTTATATTGATATTATAATTCTAAACGCGAGGACTTGTAATCGTCTTTCTGGTGGCTATAACCTCCTTTTTTGTTATGATTTTGTTAGCTGTAAGTCCTCCATGTACTAATAAGTAAATAAATAAATAAATATTTGACGTAGAATATTGAAACTTCAAGTCAAATTTGACACTTTAAGGCAGATAATAGTGACAGGTAGACTTTTAATTGTTCTTTTTTCTGAAACGCCAGTTTTTCCCACACCAGATAATTTTTATTCGATAGATAAAATTCACGTCTGACATATTTCGTATTGAAGAACTGTCAAAAATTTTAAATAACTCAGAAAAATTATCTGGCGTCGAAAAAACTGGTCCTTAGTTAATTTGCATTTCAGTAGTGGGTAAAACACTCGACGTATATTTGATTATTCAAGTGAGACTCAAATATTATGATCGAATTTGTGGTTACCCGCTATACCGGAGGTCGTGGGTTCGATTCCCACCCAGGACAAATCTTTGTGTGATGAGCACGATCATATTATTTTCCGTGTCTGGGTGTAATTTTTCTATAATATTATGTATGTATTTAGAAATATATAAGTATGTTTGTCAGTTTTCTGGTTACCATAACACAAACTCTGCTTTGCTTGGGATCAGATAAACATGTGTGTGTTGTCCCGGAATATTATTATATTATATTATTAAACTCAATCATGTTTATTAGAAACAAAACATATATGCATGTTTAAAAAACTATTTCAATCCCAAAATAGATAGCCTCATTAAAATATCGATAAAATCCGACGCAGCGGTATGAAACTGATTGATAAAATGGATCCTAATTACGCATGATTAGACAGTTTCTATTAAAATGTAGGCCTAATTACTCTCTGAACTGAAAATCAATTAATTCACTGGCCTCGAATATAATTACACTGAGATGCAATAATAGATAATAATATAAGGTAATGAGCGTGGTTCGTATAATAATTTGAATACGATATCTAAAAATGGAAGTAGATATTTGGACACGAAAAGAAAACTACAATAATTTTGGAAATTATTATCTTAAGGACTACCTCGTCTTTAATATTTTAAATATTTACAGGCATCGTAAAACCTCCAATAAATTACCCTGTTGATAAACAAGGATGCTTTTAATCATAAGCTCAAGTCAACAAAGTTATAAAATCCAGTCCAATATCTCTCCAACAATAATAATAATAATATTCCGGGACAACTCACACACGGTTATCTGATCCCAAGCTAAGCAGAGCTTGTGTTATGGTAACCAGACAACTGATAAACGTACTTATATATTTCTTAATACATACATATTATAGATAAATTACACCCAGACACAGAACAAATGATCATGCTCATCACACAAAGATTTGTCTTGGGTGGGAATCGAACCCACGACCTCCGGTATAGCAGTCAGTCACTAACCACTAGACCAACAGAGCCGTCAAGCCGACAATATTTCAGTTTTTTATTAATATATTAATTAATTAAAATTACCCTTTAATTGCATTGTCTCTATAATTTGTAATTTCCTAAAATTACATTTTATTTCCCAAAAATACTTTTCCTAATTAAGAAATGTTTTTAACAACAAGACATCATAAGTAAAAGTATAATTCCACCGAATAATAGCAAGCTAATTCAATTAGCGCAAAACTCTGTGGCCGGGTATTAACCAAAAGACAAATTGCCCAGTTTCACGCTTCGCGCCCGTAAATTCCTGTAGGTGGCTATAAATTAGCATCAGACCCTTAAAGGACTAGTCCTGTTTCCTCGAAGTAACTGTAGGTTTATTTCTTTCTATCACGACGTTTGTAGGTTGGGCCAATATTGAAATGGAAAAGAAATAAAATGTGACTCTTTTGTTGTGACTTGTGTTTGGTGCAATAAGGATGAATGTAAGTCAGTTTTTGGTTTATAAAATGAAAATTCTAGAAAAAGTTGAACAATTTTTTTAACATTTTCAGATTAGACTCTACACAACTCAACAATTTTAATTTTAAAATGAATTACGTAATACATATCGTCATCAAACGATTCATATTTTTTCCTAAATTAGATGCTGTTAAAAAATGCGCACGATGCATAGTTTATAAGAAATACTTTGTTCCTACTCCTTAAAAAAGTAGCAGTAAAACTTCAATAAATATTGTATACTAAGGTAAGTCATGGAATCTAATAAAAAACCATCGGTAGAGATGTCGTCAGACTAATGCGTAAGAGCCTTGTCTTATGCAGCCTTATTACTTGTGCAGACTAGTCAATGCTTTATACACGTCATTTTATTTTTAACCAACTTCAAAAAGGAGGAGGTACTCGACACAGGTACAGGATACAGGTAATTCGACTATATATATATATATATATTTGTGTTTGTTACCTCAGAACTTTCGACTGGGTGAACTGATTTTGATGATTCTTTTTTTATTTAAAAAGTGGTGCTTATTGAGTGGTCCCATTTTAATTTGGTCTAGTTATGACAGTGGGATCCACAAGAAAACCACATAAGACTTTATTTTGAAGTCGGTTTTTTTTTGTTAGAATTATTTCTCTATAAAATCCATACATAGCAAATTGAATTTGTAATTACATTTCTTTGGGACAATCCTTGGGGTATACCTAATCAATAGCAAAAATTATTTTTGAAGTCGAGAAAACGGAGAACGTGTTTTTTGATGAAAATTAGATAAACAAATTAAAGTTAGATTGAAAAACTTTCTACATAAACATTCGATACTTCACGTAAAACTTTAAATATCAACGTAAGTAAAAATATTCATAGCGTTTGCTGTTTATTTTATAAACTTGTCATTTTGCTTCCAGAAAATAAAATTATATTAATTTAAAACTAATTGTTATGTAATGTTTTGATTTGAAACCTTTTTGCCACCTTATGTATAAGCAATTCTAACTTTTTTGAAACTACACATTCATTTTTTTATCTACAGTATCTAGCTTTAAATGGAATACATGTACAACTCAGTTTCCGTCTGAAAATCATTCGCATATCCTAATATATTTGACTCAAGAAATCCACAACACATGTCACTTACAATCATTGCATTTAATATAGAATACTGACGACATTCAATATTTGATGCTTCGTATCATAAATACAAGACTTATACTGAAAGATCGAAATGGAGAAAATGATATCAGATTTCCAATAAGCCAGTCATACTGCAAAATATCTGTAACTTGGACGTTGTATCTGATATTCAATATAAACAGAGCTTTTGAAGAAAACTACTCTTTATTTATGATATCAGTCAAGATGCATTTATCTTATAACTCTAAGTAACTTCATTTGAAAAGATTAATAAAGTTCTGAACGTTGGAAATTTAAGTTATTGAAAGTTTATTTTGTCCTGTATTCTGCCGTACAAAAATGATCCTTATTGCTTTAAAATAATAACTATGTGTGTCGGTATTTAATTGAATATTTAGATTGAAAGAATTTTACTTGTTAGGTATAAGTGATGTTGTCCTATAGCGAACGAATCATAAACGAACATAAAAAATATGTGAATCAACTGACAAACTCATCCTAATAAAAAAAAAAAAAGTTCTTGAAGTCTATTCCAATAAATATAATTATAGGTATACCAGGTATCTTGCAATATCATATAGGTCAAGAGTACCCTAAACTGAAGAGCATGTATGAAGGGAATAATGAAAGTGGACGAAGCGAAAGAAGTGTGTAAGGATCGTAGCAAGTAGAAAGAAGTGGTGTCTGCCTACCCCTACGGGAAAGAGGCGTGATTATATGTATGTATGTAGGTATGTATGTATAATATCAACAGTATCTACTAGTACCTAGTAGCACTTTGACAGCTATATCATAATAATATCTATTTCAAAGCGCTTAGATTTTCGTAATTAATTTAGTATAACGGATCTGCTTTCAACAGTGTCAATATACCTACTAGGGTGAAATGCATCGGATAACTGTATTACTCATTCAACGAAATCTCGGCATTGTCAAACGTTACAATTAATTGATGAGTTTGGTTATAACCGTTTTGGTCGATGTACTGAGAACCGGGTATTACGGGAAAACGGGAAAGGAATTTTAATGTCGACTAAAATGCTCTGATTAGTCCACTTTATTAAACGTTGCTTTTGATTTTGCGAAACGTTGATTGTTTATTGGTTGACATAACAGATTACCACTAATTGTAATACCTGCGGATACACAACATAAATAAACATAACATAAGATAACATACCATCACGCCTGTATCCCCGAAGGGTTAGGCAGAGGTGTACCAATGTACACCCACAGTTCGCCGGTATGTTTAGGTCCCATGTAATAGGGGGCGAGCCTATTGCCACTAACCGGGCACAAATCTAAACTCCGACCTGCTACTGAGAATATTTCATAGAAAAACCCAATAACATCTTGGTCGACTTGGGAATCGAACCCAAGACACAGATTACTAAATAGTTACTACGTAACAGATACTTCACTCAGTAGAAAATTTCCAATACCTACTGCTATAAGAGCCTACTCCGTCGCGTTAGCAACCGCTGCATGCGAAAATGTGCCTAAATGCCCAAGCGTACAGTTGTGATTGCTTTGCACCGCGCGATCCCACAGCAATCGCAGGGCTGCCGCTTCGATAAAATTAAATTTACATAACTTTTTGTGTCATGTTTTTGAGAACTGTGAATATGTTCTGACTTATAGGTATGTGGCAGAATAAAATTGAATCGTTTCTAAAATATTTTTTTTATAAATTGGTTCTGACCGTGCATCACTGTGTAGGTAAAATAAAAAAATCTTTAAAAGTTAGGTAGGACATGTGTTTTATTTTTATATATTTTTGTATAAATTTCTTACCCTTTCTAAATTCTCGGTTATTAAATTTTAGTGTAGAAAAAATCCTGAATCTTATAAAAAGTTTTATGAGATATTGTTTTGGAAAACAAGGGCAGAGAGAATCAAAATGTATGTCATTTAAAATTTCATAAAGAGTACTACCCGGCCTTTGTTTCATATTTTTTTCAAAATAATGAATAAACATAGGCTCAAGTTTTCTTACATAATTATGAACAAATATAAATATATTACACTTTTATTAACAACGTGCGTGCGCTTCGCTTGCGAAAACCTCACTGAATTTGGTCCGCAAACGGCCCGAGACCGCTCGGCCGAGCGGTAGGTAATTATAGCGCGCAAGTACATGGAGTGACGGAGGCCTGCCCAAGACCTCTAGCGTAGCAGTCGCGCTTAGCGCCACTAGGCCAACGAGGCAGTACCAATATAAATATACTAGTTAACTATCATAAAAAGGGTAAAATATTGAAATGTATACTTTTGTGTGTCTTTACTATAGACAGAACTGCTATATAAGCATCATACACATGATATTATGACAAATTCATATTTATTACGGTAATAACAAAGAGGATTTTCTTTTCTAAGACATAATTACACAACAAGTAACAAACTTTCTAGTCCCTTTGAAAAATCTAGTAAAAATATCACCGGAATACCCATAAATCTTGAGAACCAACTTAATTTTAAATTGGCTTCATAATTTTTAACACTATCGCAAAATATCCTAGAGTGACGTCACGAAGCGCTTATTAACGAAAGGGGAAAGTCCGCTAATGGAACCGGCTCGTTCAGAGATTATGTTCCCCAAGCGAAAAACGTCACTGAAACATGTCGTTGAAAGAGTAAAACGTCGCCTCTTACACCGAAGTGTAACAAACTTCTTATTCCGTCACCGGCGGTTGTCTCAAGCTACGTTGGCGGTTTCAGTTTCACCAAATCGAGTGTGTTTTGTTTCATCTCATTATACTATAGGAAAAATAAGTTGACACGCACGGTGCATACGGCGGCGGGGCCGTGACGTGGTGCCATCATGACTTAACAGTGTATTTTTAAGCCCAAAAAACGTGTGTGGACAAGAGACCTAACACTGACGACCGTGGCCAGCTAACACTGTAATTCGCAGATGCTACACACGGCGAAGTAACCTTAGATTTTCACGCCGAAAAACCGTGAATGAACAAAAGGCCTAACTGTGCTTGCGCACACACAAGTGCACTGTAACACGGGACTCTGCTAAATACCATTTTTAACCGACTTTGTAACAGAAGAAGGATCTCAATTCGACTGTAGGTATGTTTAATGTTTTGACTGTGTGTTTTTATCATGGAGCAGTATAACACTGAGTTACTGGGCGCAATAGACCACTTGTATATTTTTCCTAATTATGTTGTGTTAATAATATCGATTGTATTTAAAGAGTCAACAATGTTATAATATTTATGCTACTACGCGGTGTGATATGCGCCTCTCGAAACATAAGTACATAATGAAAGTTAATACCGCCAACACAGTTTATTTTGACAGCAATGGATTACTTTTTAACTAACTTCAAGTGAAAATATGATAATAAACTATTAAAATATGAAGTATGAAATAATGTTTTTAACATAAAGTATACTTAAAAGTTAAAACATGTTAGCGGTTCAAAAATAGTTTCCCATTTGTTTTATTTACATTTAAGGCAGTGCTTTTTTTCTGCGTTTGTTATGCGGCTTAGTGATAGTAAATAAATCTACAAAATCAATAACTAAATAAGAGAGATTGTATTAACGAGTATAAATTATATGATAAGCGAGTATAAATAAGTGTAACATTAAATGATTTTCTACAAAATACCTGTAATAAACAAAAGCCGTTCCCAAAAACCATATTACATGATTAAATCCCCAAAAAAGCGGAACACGCCATAGGCCCATAACTAATATATCATTGGCACCAATAAGTGTACGGGGCTCGATAAATGACACCAGAGCCGTGTTATTGCGAAGCCCAGGTGTTAAGTATTGCGGCCAGATGAATTATTAGACAAAACCCTTCATGTGTTCAAGGTGATTTTACGTGGGATAACCAGGTTTGGCAGTTTTAACCGGATTTTGTTTTGAAAGCTGTATTTATTCTTCATATTTTATGAGGATTAGCATTCTAGGGTCATCCGATACAGCTGAACGCCTGTAATTTAACAGCGATTGATATCTGACCTGATACATTTCCTTTTCTGAAGAAAACAATGGTTTGGAAACTGCAAAGGATTTAGTAAGTAGGTACATTATTTCTAAGATAAGAGTTTTACTAATAAAAACCTAAAATATAAAATTTTACAGGAGAATTAAAATTCGAGTTCACATTACAAAACAATGAAATATGTTAATAGGAACCTGTATTCGAACCTAAAAACATGCGCTAACGTGAACTTATTTTTAACCAATAAAACAAGACACATTAGTTGAAACATAATAAAACCTGAAACAGTTTCAGCGATTTGAAATTTCATCAACAATATTAATTTTCACATTCCTCACTCGAAATTACGGTTAAACATACCAGTTGTGTCTAGTTACACGCTATTTATAATACTCTTAATTTTTATACCCCACTCAAAAGGTTTTGTGGAAAAATACTTTTGTTAACCTGTAATATACGGCGCCAAAAATCGGCATTATTTTTTAATTTTGAATACACTGTGTCACGCTCATAATTAAGAGTAATCTAACGAATCAACCAAGTAAATATCCACGCTAAAGAGCATACAAACGTGAAAAACAAAACCTTTCTAGCACAGTCGGGCAAAAACAAATGAAACCCCATTTTCTTTCTAGATAGCAGACATAGAAACCAGTGAAATAACTCCGGCTGTCATCGTTTCTGATATCAAAGCAGACTACTCTATAGACCCGTTTTCATTTACTAACGTGTCGACGTGTCAAAGTCACGCTTTTATTTGTTGTGACAGGAGCGTAACCATATTATCGGGCGCACACATGTATTGGGTGAACACTACTGAACAGTTTTTATAGAAACTGAATGCAACTGATCAGAGAAATGGAGCCTGTAGTGATTGAAGTTTTGCAGTGAGGTGTTGTCATGGCAACCAGTTTCTTTCAATCTGTTTAGGGAAAATATGAACAAACAGTTTTGGAGGTATGTTTTTAATTTGTACCTTCAACGTTTCTGTAAGAGACAGTCGGTAGTCCGTGACTTTGGTTAAAAAAAATATTGGGATTACATAAGATGTAGCTTTATTGGTAGTAATTAAAATAATAATTGGAAATATTAATAACAATCCACGAAAATAGTTTAATAAAATCTTCTGTTATATTAAATTCTCTTCACCAAACAAGGCTATCTTAAAAATCAGCTGCATTTCATCGAAGCGTGCTAATTATAAAGACTGAATAAAAAATAGAAGGGGAGCTATATTTATCACGGAATGTGACGCTTAGTCGCGTCAGGATTTTTTCTGACAAAACGAAGTTATAATTAAGACGAAAGACAAACCAACGTGTAATAAAACACGCCGCGTTGACTGACGAAGAACTCTGACGTTTTATACAAGGTGCTTCAAAAAGTAAATTAAAAAGGATGGTACTATTTTATTGCGTGACTACTCATAATTGAGTTCATTTACGACATCTAATTTTCTAAATACCTAAACAGATTTGGATGGGATATCGATAGAATGGTTTCCTTCACCGTTTGTCAGAAGTGTCTTAAAATAATTAAGAAAGTACCTGGATCCCAAAATTGGGATCTAAAATCACCATGCCATACCAATCCGCAATTGAGCAAGCGTGGTTATCAATGCTCGTGCCTTCTCTATATGGGAAGAGGCCTGTGCTCAGCAGTGACACGTTTATAGGCTGGAATTATTATCATATTTTATGTCGTTAGAATTTTTACATCATCCCAAGTACCAAACGGCATTTTTGCTTTGGAGAAACATGTCGCGGTAAGGAGCCATTTTTAATCTTGATTATTACTTTTATAGATTCTAACTGTATAAGGATCAAGCCTGTAAAAAGGCACTTATTTGTTAGGTAATTATGTATGAGTATAATATATACTGTTTACGTTGTTCAGATACGCATTCAATCAATCACTTTTCTTCGGAGAGTTAAATAGTCGGATGAAGTTCTGCAAGGTTATCGAAACTTTCATGGACAACGGATAAACAAAAGAAATTCTGCTAATTAAAGCATAACTTGTTTGATTGGAACAATGAAAAGATACATGTATTTCTATAACACGTCATATCAGGTGACATTACGATGATATAATAATAATCATTCCAGCCCATAAACGTCCCACTGTTGGGCTAGGCCTATTCTGATAATAAAAAACTTAAGTTTTTAAATTAGGCAAGAAACTATTTAGGTAAATGCAGTTATACCAAAAATCACTTTCATGGGGACCGAGTGCACGAAATCTTTTTATAGAACTCTAGAAAAGTGTGGTCGACTCTACTCGTGATCAGAGGGCTAGTTTGTTCCTTGCATAGAGAATTGGCATAGCCATTCAACGTGGCAATGCTGCCAGCCTTCTGGGCACGTTTCCCGTCATTGACAAGGATGACGATGAATTTTTTGACGGGTGTAGTTTTATTTATTTTTATGTTATATGTATAAGTTTTAATTTTAGTATAGTTGTAAGTGTTTGTTGTTACATAAGATTTAAGTATAGAATTGTAAATAAAAATATAATCCGAATATTATGTGCGAATACTAGACTAAGAAGATGCTGAAAATTAGCCTGAAATGTATGGTTCTTACTAAACTTAGCTGAGCATGTAACAACCTATTGTGCTAAGCACTTGAAGCAATGACGAGAGTTACATAACTAGCGACTTAACAGGTGAATGAGCTAAAAGGAGTTAACTCCACTGAGAGTCGAATTTGTACCTAATATTATACGAATATTAGACCTATATTCATGTTTCTACCATTACTGCATCTGTACATACATACGTACCGGATATTTACTAAATAGATTCTAAAAACATGTTAAGTAAGAGGCAGAGAACTGGTGTCATTAAATTTAATTATAAAATTGATTTCTCCAAGACCATAGTATAAAAGTCTTTTGCGTCAGTGTGATAGCAACGGCGGTGAATAGTGATGAGTCTCTCTGAATGTTAGTCTCCTATAAATTATATCAAAATGTCACTTTGATGATTAGTGCTCTGTACCAGTCCAGGGGCCCGAGTCTGCTACTTACACTCCGTGCCAGTATGACCACAGTTGCATCGTCCGGCGGCGTTTGGGCCCTCTCGGGTGCACTCGGGCCGCTTCGGGCGCGACTTGTGCGCGTTCGGGCGGCCCGAAGCGGGTTCGGGCGGCACGAGTCGCGCCCGAAGCGGCCCGAGTGCACCCGAGAGGGCCCGAGCGCCGCCGGACGATGCAACTGTTGTCATACTGGCACGGAGTGTAAATAGCAGACTCGGGCCCCAGTAGTCAAAATAATTATAACAATGGAGCATTTCGTCAATAGTCTATAAGTCGGCATTATTTAAGAACAAATTGTCTATATTATTATGTTAAAAACTGCAAACAAAGGTAGTGGCCAAATAAAAACACCTTAAGAAAAAAACATTTCTTTTTTTTTTTCATCCAAATTAGTTAAAAGCCAGCAAACCATAGCACTCAAGTAAAATACACGCTGTATAAATTCAGTGGAATTTTTAAATGTTTCCTAACGACCCTTAACACCTGCGATGGGTATTTTAATGTAGACAATTTAACTGTTTCTATGTAAATCATCATGTTTATAGGTATATATTTCAGTGAGGATATAGTGATAGATTTATAGCAAAATCCCGTGATAGTTTAATTTTCTTAAGGTTATTTTAGATTAGTTGGATTCTTATCGCGGAAGTTTGCATTGCTTTCCCGCCTGGTGTTCAGCATAAGGGAAGGGTGAATGAAGCACTCCGGTGGTTTTAGCCGGTAAGAGTCCGGCATACCCCGCCGCTTTCCGCAGGGCGGAGGAAGACCATGAGGATTTTCCCGGGTTAATAAAATACAAAGGCTTAGTTGGATTCTTGATTTTATTTATTTCATAGTGTGTTGTGTAACTATTATTGTTTGATACTTTTCTGAG
Organism: Autographa pulchrina; assembly: GCA_905475315.1. NCBI lineage: Eukaryota > Metazoa > Arthropoda > Insecta > Lepidoptera > Noctuidae > Autographa > Autographa pulchrina. Next base: position 4,188,838 of record FR997769.1, read on the forward strand.
TGAGATATGCATTGTGCAATACATCGTAAAGTCCTAATTGTAAGACCATTCATGAGTTAATCTATGATCTTTGTATCTTGCCTATGTATATGGTGTATGTACCTTGCTTATGTATATGGTGTATGAACCTTGCTTATGTGTCTGATCTATGTAACTATGTGTATCTTTATGTATCTGTATGTTTTAACTTGAGTGGTAAATACTATTTTATGTTTAGATATTATTAGTTTCAGATCATCATCAGGTTAGAAAATTGAATAACCATAGTCAATCTTACTTTTAATTTTGAACTATTTTCTTCAAACATATTTGTTAAAAAATTGCTTCACGATAAACGCGCTGGCCATTACATCAGAGGAGTAGGCACTTACGATAAATTTAAGAAAAATAAACATCTGCTTTAAAACTTTAGCGAAAAGTAAATAACAAAGTTGTTTGGCGCTAATGAACCTTGCGATTGGTTTCCTCAAGTTTTAATCCTCATAAAATCGTAGAAAGTTCTATCACTTTCGACACATCGACAAATTGTTTCAGAAGTCTGTAAATGGAAATCACTAATAAGGCTGTCAAAACTGTCAGAGAGAGTGATTTTTTCTAGATGTTTGTAGTAAGTACCGTTATTATGTAAAATAATAATTTACTGCTTAAAATATTGGCGCTAAGGATTATTTTAGTTTATTAAAAAAAAGTACGTCTCAATTGTTTCTTGACAAGGTTTTTTTATTAGCTGATCTTTTTGAACAAAAATAGCCCAATTGTCAAAATCTTTAGCGTATGTCATTTTTACATTCGTATAATCTTAAAAACTGGCCAAGTGCGAGTCGTCCTCGCGCACGAAGGGTTCCGTACCACCGTCGTATGAGAGCCCCCCTTAAATATTCATTTTATGTGGTTTTTAGTATTTGTTGTTATAGCGGCAACGGAAATACATCATTTGTGAAAATTTCAGCTTTCTAGCTATCACGGTTTATGAGATACAGCCTGGAGACAGACAGACGGACAGACAAACAGCGGAGTCTTAGTAAAAAAAACACTTTTTAGGGTCCCGTTTTACCCTTTGGGTACGGAACCCTAAAAAGTGATTTTTTTGTTAACATTAAGGTTATCAAAAAAAAAAACACTTTTTGAAAATTATGTTCCTCGCAAAATTATGTTCTTATGTTTTCAACTTAAGTTGAGCCAGCCACTGTGATGAACATATATTTTTTTCTATCTACTAACAAACAAATATAAGGACAGAATCAAATATAAGTTAGGAGATAACATACAGTTTTTCCAGCCACACGTAGCCATTATTTATTCACTTCTGTGCGGCTATATATAACTATTCATTCCTATGCAAATAAATTCATTTATTTATTCATGCCGTAGGTAGCAAGTTTCGAATTTCTGAAACTGTGTACTTGTGATTTCAAGCTAAATGTATGACCCACTTCTTAAGTACCTAAATGTTGTAAGGGCATTATATTAGTTTTGTGAATGTAAGATTTCATTTCAGTTGAAATTCTCCATTTTACATTATCATTTTGAAAATACAAACGTTGTGTTCGAAAACTCTGCACTCTATTTAGGTACAGTTTGCTTAAATTTATTAACAATGACGTCTGTTTTAATTCCGTGCAAAAAGAGGATAATAAGGCGGTAATATGAATAAACAAATGTTATTAAATAATTTCATTCTAACCAGATTTTCGTCAAGATGGTAAATCATAATTAGCTATTAGGTAGCTATATGCGCTTCAGATATTTTGGTCAAGTTTATAGTCTTCATTTCCTAATCCCTATATCCCAATGAGACGGGAATCGGCTTTATATGCACAGGAAGCTCAGAAAATACAAGCAAGGACGGGTTTGCGAGGCAACTCGGCATTTAATAACAAAACGGTGCTTTGCGAGATCCGGAAACGAACTAGACAATAACACAACGATCGCCAATCCACATACCAATAAAGGCAAACTAATGATCGATCTATCTGCACGGCTAGTTGACTGTCAGACCTAAAGTCCACATGTAAACTAAGGTAAAATAATACCAGCCTATAAACGTCCCACTGCTTGGCACAGGCCTCTTCATGGGAAGAGAGACAATATGGATAGAGAAGGCACGAGCATTGATCACCCCGCTTGCTCTCTGCGGATTGGCGATTTCAGATCCCAATTTTGAAATCCAGGTTTCCTCACGATATTTTCCTTCACCGTTTGTCAGAAGTGTCTTAGAATAATTAAGAAAGTACATATAACTTGAAAAGTTACATTGGTACTTGCCCGGGTTCGAACCTGCAACCTTGTGCATACAAATCCATTCATTGAACCGCTAGGCCACCACGACTTCAAACTAAGGTTACATACATCTAAACGTAGGTTCGTAAGCTTCTATTTGACTGCAAGACCTTTTAAATCCACGTGTAAACTAAGGTAACATTCAACCAAACTAAGGTTAGTAAATAAGATCGGCGCCAAACACCGTTCGCGACGCCTGGCCATCGCATTTACATAAGCACTTCGTATTCTCGCGAGGTGACCACATCAGCTTGTATTGGAAAATTGAATTTACCGCAGAATGCAATACAAGAATGCAGGGAAAATATTCGTACAACTTTTATTTTGCAACTCCATTCACTCTTCGAGGGAAGTTGCGACTAAATTTATGTGCATTTTCACGAAAAGAGAACATATTACCTTATATTGGTTGGAAAATGTTCTGATGTAGACGTTTACTGTATTGTGGGTGGTATTTTGGGATCATTATGGTCGTATTTATGCTAAAGAATTTCTGAAGTTTGAAGATTACAAAAAACTTTAAAAGACGTTGGTTGGGAGCTACCTGTTCATGTTTTAGGTAGTTACATTAATTTTTTTTTTTTTATAATATTAGCAAATATGTCCAAATTTGATAGGAAGCCGTATGAACAAACCGTAGGCTAAGTAAAATACTTAAATGATTTCAGTAGGTACTTGCTCAATTAACTTTGTTTACTACTTCTCTACATAAATACTACACTCTTTAATTGTTCTCAGGTAAACGAACGGGTAACAACAAAAACTTATAACATACAGAAGTAGCAAATTTATGAAATCCACTTACAATCCAGGCTTAAAAACTTCAAAATAAATAAACCGCGAAGTTTCTTACTTGGGTGCTCTTGAAATGCTTCGGCTGTGTTCACAGGACCATTCTATTTAATTTTATATTTTGCTTGAAAATAAAGCACCCTGTATGCTATTACCATATTTAGGGAGTGAAGTTTTAGTAGTTCTCGTCACTAGCTATGTAAAATGCAGAAGTTTGGAGTACCTAGGTACTTTACTATAGTGTGGTACCTAAAGAAGAGTGCACTATGACGTAAACATTATTATTTAGTACGTCAAACATTGTGCATTTTTGAATGGTGTGTATCTTTGAAAATGTTTAGTTTGATTTTTAAATAAAACCTTTGCTGTAGAATGCATAGAATAATGTTTGCAACTGTTATTTAGTAGAGAGGATCAATTTTATGTTATATTGCCAGCAGCTTTGGTTAAAAGATATAAAGAAATCAGAATAAAAAAAAGATTTATGGTACATGAAACTGTTTACTGATAGATGCCATATAAACTTAGATATTAAGTAGCATACTGCCGGTTCTACCTGCTCTAAAACTGCACACAAAATTTTAGTGCAAAACGTGTTAGTAAATACAGCTTTACTTTAGAAAACAGGCGCGAACGTTTGAAGCACCGTCTAACAATGTCGCGCCTCCGCATTCTGAATATTGAATGAACACCACTTATTTGAATGAGACGCACGATACCTAAGAATCGGCAATTATTAAAACCAGGAAATGGAAAATGTAATGGAACAGTTCGAGAGTTTGATTTGTGTTTTACGAAGTGGTTTCTTGGTTTGTGGGTCGTGCTGCTCTCAGAAAGTGCTTAGAATGAAATGTTATAGTACCTTATGTAGTAATTATGTTATATTGTTCTTTCGTTTTATTGTGTTTGCAAAACATTATGCACATCTTAGAGTAAATTCAAGCTATTAGCAAACACAGCATAATTATGACAAATTATTTAAATCATTTCTATCATCGTTAACCCTTATAGAAATGTCACTGTTTACATACTGCTAAACCAAACAAGGCAGGCGCAATACCGTCGATGCCCGCGCACCAAGAGCATTATAACAGCTTAATAACAAGAATAACGATAAAAAATGGCCGGCTTATACATACCGTGTCCAATAAAGTAGCGCGATTTTGCTGGATTATCCCTCTTTACCTTACGTCACGCATAATTTAATGTGCCACTTCACTGTCTACCCTCATCCGTGCTTTTATATTAGAAGAAATGTTTATTCGTCATAGGTGTTTGAGTAAAGGTTTATGTTAGTGTTGAATAATACATTGTATACGATATTGCAATTGGGTTCCTTTTTGGATTGAATCGGAATGTGATTCGTTAGGTACAAAAGAATAATTCTTAAGTTGGATAATAGATGGCGTTACTCGTGATTTTTTAAACGTCATATTAACAGCGATTGTTTATGGATGATGATGAGAGCCACCAATTAAACCACTATTGAAGCTACTAACAGGTTTAATATAATAATTCTGCACTGTACTTTATTACAAAGGTAGAATAGGGCTTATAGGGCTAGTCGCGCGCGTGTCTCGATATATATGACTATTATGACTAAGATGCGTGCGCACGATCCCACGATTGTGTAGCTCTGGCGCAGCGTCGGCGACGCGGCGATGTAGGCGCCTCGCGGGGTTCGCATCGCACCTGTGTTGCCAGTGACGCGAACACGTGGCTCGCGGGGTTCGCATTTCACCGGTGTTGCCAGTGGCGCGAACAGCGATTGTAATTCAAGTTTCGAGGTTTCATTTAATAAAATGATTATTTATTTCAATGTCGCCAGGTTAATAAGATGAATAATAAGGAAAAATTTACTTTTTTTTTTTAATAGTGATGTTAGTTTTCCTTTTAAAGAGTGTTGTAAACAAACAAGTCATTAGTACTAGAACTTTACTTTGGAATGTAGTTTGCGGTCAGAAGTTTTTTTTAAACCAAAATACTACTGGATATAGCCTCAATCTTTACAACGACAATGTCTTTAAAATAAATGCAACATAAACAAGAAAATATAAGAAAAGAGGGTACTATATAAGAGAATGAAAGCCAAAGTGATCATAAAACATCTTAACTGTCTTAGAAGTGTTTTACAAAAATCCATAATGTATTTACGATTTCCTTACGACCTGAATAATGGGCTTAGTGAAGGGCCACTTTATTTGGACAATGATGTTCCTATTACGGCCTTTTATCAAGCTTGACAGTTAAAATGGCGATTGAGTTTAGTTTTTTTCGTGATTTGATAGTGCTGTTGACATTTTCATTGAAATTATATTCATTAAAATTCTGGTTTGGAAATATTTGTTTTTAATTTTTTTATTTTTCAGTTATTAAGATTTGTTTGAGCTTAAATTTGGTTTTTAACTTTTTTAATTAGTATTTATTTTTATTAAGTGTTTCGAAGATATTATAGGATCCAAGTGTAGTTTTATTTCTCTTTCTTATCTCCTCCCATATAAATTGTTTTAACATAAAATCCGATTGTTGTCTTCTTACAGAAGTTGAAGTTGTGTCTGTTGTACTTAGTTTATTTTTAAGAAATGTTGAATCTTTATAACCTCAAAAATAAAGTAAAGAAATTAACAAAAAATCAACAATAACGTTTCTCAAAAATATCTTTCCCAACATCTGTTTATAAGGCCTCCAATAAATTCAAATGGCCTCCATTATTTCTCGGATTCTCTGCCCATCAATCCATGCCAAGTAATTCTGTCAAGAAGTCGTTGGCCACGTAATTTATAGTTCAATTTCTCTCGTAGATGACCACTTCAAACTGTTCGCCGCTAATTGTCAGTACTAATCGAAATTGGTGCCTATTAAGACGAACTGTATTCGAGAATGGTTTTGTTTAACACTTCAGAGTAAGGACTCGGATAGACAAGTTATTGTAATAGGTTTGGTATTGTTGGGTAGAATGTTTGAGTGACTGGCTGCGTGAATGTTCACTTTTAGAATTGAAATTAAATTTACCAGACATTTGAATTATTTATAGAACTTTTGTTACAAGGCTTTTGATGATACTGGTAAAGTATCTAGATTCCAAGTGTATAAAGTTCCTAGTGTGTAAATATTTTTCAGGCACTGTTCGTTTAAATCCCAAAATACAATTTAACTGTTATGTGAAGCTTTATTTGATTGGCTAGAAGTAACTTAATTTTAATGTTCAAACTATTATCTATTTAACCATCATCTCCATCATCAAATGGGTTGTGGAGGTCAGATAGGCAGTCGCTCCATGTAATATACGGTATTCAGCTGAATCCGGTAAGACTGGTAGTCGACACCAAAATAGTTGGGAAAAGCCTCGGGAGATGATGATGCATATTCAAAAAAAACTCCTGAGACCAAACTAACAATTTATTACATAATTCACAGTATTAGACATTGACTGCGCAGATCGATATTTTAAACAAAAAAAAAACTCTGAAATTGATATTTTTGTATTTTTATGTAATTCCTTTCCATATTTTCTTCTCACTCGATATTCCCAAAATCACGCAAGTACCACAATGAGACAATTTGTATCAATCAAACTGAACTTGGCAATGTTATTTGAGAGCCTTCGAATTGTAAGGACAATTATTTGCCAAACCTCACAAGGTTCGGAAGCCTGGATATCTATACACATATACATTTTCTTTTATTCTCAGATCATTATGGTAATAAGTCCTTTTGAATAATGCAGACTTGTCTGATGAACCGCTGAATATGCGTAAACTTTGGTATTTTTTATTTTGACGACGTAATCAGTTTGCTGATCAACAAACTCGGCTCATTGAATATGTTTTAAATTATTTTTGTTCGAAAATAACTTAAAAAGACGTCTCATAAATAAGAAATATAGTCGCCTATTTTTCTTAGTAATAACATAAGCGCACATATAGAGAAAATTAGACATTAATTGCTTAACAAACTAGAAATTCAGTCAATGTTATTTACTTACAGTCTTGAAGAGTCGGTTTCAGTAAGATACTATTTATTTCAAAGAAACAAACCATAATACTAAAGCGGCTACATCGTACGTAACCGCTGAGTTACTCCGAAAGAAAGTCATTTAAAAAGCATTAAATTTGCAATTAAGTTCCTAAATTAGGGAAAAAACGCAATTCCTTTTATTTTTCTCTTATATTTCTACGTACTTGTTAAATAAAGTATTAGGTACTTATAATGCAAAGCTTTTTTGCAAAGATGCTGATTTTGAGATTGTTTTTTTTTTTTGTTGGACAAGTATTAGTGTTTAAACAATACTAAGTACACTTTTAATAACAATTCTAAGTCTTGAGAGCAACGTTTACATTTGTCCTAAGATTTTTCCGTCAGTTATCTAAGAATTTTATGATGTTGTCTTTTTCGACGTATCTAGGTACTTAGGAAGTATTTCTCGAAATGCCTATAAACTTTTCGTTGAGGCACAAGAGTGGCCAATCTACAAAAAAATATTAGCTCCTAAGTCTATCCTACTAGATAGTACATAGATAGTATATAATATACTATCTCTATACAAATATTTTCGACTATCGTCTTTACTAGCTGTCATTAATGACCGCGCAACATATCTTCAACTAGCTCAGAAAACTTTAGTACACTTCAAACTTCCGCCAAACATTACCAAACTCAAAAGAATTAGTCAAAGACAGCCTGGACTAAAAGTCATTATGGTTCGCTTGTCACCAAACGTGAAGTTAGTCATAACTCAGAGACCAAACTCGGTCAACGCGATTGGTCGAAACTTCCCGTGCTTCTAACTTCGACGAACTTCGCAATTGTTTAAGATCGCCACTAATTGTTGAAATGGGAATAGTTTTGTGGTTTGAAATTGTTTTTCGAATATTATGCTAATATTTAATGAGTTGATATAACCGAATGCTTGTAAAATCAATTCGATGAGCACCCGCCCTATCTATACCTACTTATAATGAATCTGTAGAGAGGTCAATTCTGTACATGAAATATATTTTCAAAATAACTATCAGGGGGTGATTAGTGATCGATACTGATGAATTTTTGTCTGTATGTCTGTATGTGCCTTATAGAAACAAAAACTACTCGACGGATTTTAACGAAACTTGGTACAAATATTCTTCATACTCCTGGGCAGGTTATAGTATACTTTTCATCACGCTACAATCAATAGTAATAAGTTCGTCATTCATTGATAAGTTTCGTCATCTACGCGAACGAAGTCGCTGGCACAGCTAGTATTAAAAGGGTGCTAATTAAACAGGCTTCTTTTTAATATCATTATTCGCCCCCAAAAACGTATGTTGCCTTCTAAATTACTAAGTCAGCCACAATTAACGAGCATCTAAATAATACTATCTTAGCCACTAGTTATCTTCTAGGTAAACGACTCTAAATACAACTCAGCATAATGATTATTTTTTAGCATCTAAATTTGTAGCATGCATTCTAACAGTAAACTTCTAAAATACTATTAAATGACATCAAAAAATATATTTATTTAGCTTCTAACTTTTTAACTCAATACGTTTAAAATGTAACTCATCCCATATTAATTGATCGTCAAAATTTTGCTAAAAATGTCATCGAATAGTCGGTATATTGGCCACTAATATTATCAGAAGCTATTGAGGAGAGACAAAATAAAAGATTTTATTTTTAACCGACTTTAAAAAAGGAGGAGGTTCTCAATTCGGATGTTTGTATGTTTTTTTTTATGTTTTTTCGCGCATAGCTCCGTTGCTTTCCAACCGATTTGAAATATTTTTTCTTTGTTGGAAAAGGTATACTTCCCAAATGGTCCCATAGTCACCAAGTCGGGATCTGATGATGGAATTTTGGCGAAATCAAGGGAACTCTTCAAATTTTATAGGAAAACGTACAGCGATTTTGGTATTTTCTACAAGTGAAGCATTTGCGTTCAATAAGAACCATTCTACTATCAGATCTGATGATGAAGCCAAGATGACCTCGTGAATGTAGCGGGAATTCGTTGGATGTGAGATGCGTGGCACTGGATTTCGTTTGACGGAAATTATCATGAGGATGATGAAAGGGTGTCAGCTGAAGGCCTACCCATATTATCTAAGATTTAAAATATGTCACTAAAAAAAAAAAAAAATTTTTTTTTTTTGCAAAAAAAAAAAACCGACTTCAAAAAATCGATAAAAAAACTAAAAAGTTAAAAATAATTCTATAACCTACGTATATGAATAAACCTAACCTAAACTATTTAACAATTTTTTGGAGTCGGGGCCGCTGTCGCTGTCGTCCCGCGTACTCGCGCCAAATCATGCAGTGGCTATTTTCACGATAAAAGAATATGATGTATTATTTTACATGCTAAGTTATAATAAATTATGCTTTCTGTAGAAGCTTGAATTATATTTTTTTGAGGACATTGCGTTGAAGCTGTAAAACGTAAAATGGTGACGAGATGTAAAATCCGAGGCCGAGTTAGTAAATTAGGTGTCAATGCATAAATAAGAAGGACAAGTCACAATAATTGATGATCTTTACTTGACGCTTTCTATAGAATATTTAGTGGGCGTTGTAATAGATACGAATTATTTTAATAGAGGCTATGTCATTTTCCCGTTGCTTAGTTATAAAATTAGAAGTTTAATCACGTGTCCAATAAATAATTTTGTGGCTAGACTTATAATTTCCCGTATTAAAATAAAGATTTAAAGAGTTTTTGGAAAGGTTTATTTTATTTTTATCGAACAGTGTATTTATTATGTTACAGTTAATTAACAAATTATAGTTGCTTTACCGCTCATTTGGTTAAGTGATTAATTTTCCAGGTACTCCAGTGAACGATTATATTTAACATTATTTCAATCCAACAGAATATACTTCATATTATTTATATTAATATTCATTATTTCCTACCCACAAAGATTTAATAAAATATATTGTACACAGATGTCAGAATGATTTTAGAATCGTCAAAATATAGACACGTAAATCGGCGAACTCTTCAACTAAGACTATCGCTATTGTGAAAGCGAGACGGCGCATTACACTGCGCGAAGTGGCATCTCCCTTCCACAATGAAAACGGTCTAGATAACGTAAGCTCATTGAAAGGGCGCATTGCTAAAACAAGACCTCTAACAATTAATTCAAAGGCTTTTAACAGTAATCACTTATGTTACAGGTATATTAATGGCTCAAAATAATAAACAGCTTAACAAAATCATCCACGGTAAAGCCTAATGTGGGCGCTACGGAACCTCCCAAAAATGTCGACACAACAAAACTTTGATTAAAACTTCGCACCGCTCATAAGTTGGATGGGAAAATGTATGAACTTAACATACTTGGGGAACTTTAAGGTATTCATAACCGGGTTTGTAATTAAGATAATGCTTGACATACAACTGTTAACTTAACGAGAAAACTACGGTATCTTCTGTCCTGTTTAGGGAAGGTAGAGTTTAAGTCATGTGTACTTAAGTGAATTTAGGAGTTTGGTATCTATTTATAATCAAGTTGGTACTCGTATTAGCAGATTACATTATTATTATATTAATATTCAAATGGATTTTATTAAACATTATGGTTGGCATAATTTATGTATGAAAATAACACACAAAATTAAATAATACGAACGGTTGTTGGTAATTTTGGATTTTCCGATGAGTGGTAAAATAAATTAATGTTAATTATAATCTGATCTACGAATCTTGCTCAATAATAATTTAAATTATTTCGGAGCTTATCGATGTTTAGCATGTTTATTTAAATTTAACATTTATTTATTTGCTGCCATAAGTGTCCCACTGCTGGCAAAAGATCTCCTTTCTACTTATTGGGTTATATTATATGTCATTTCTAACACACTTCATTTTAAGATAATCCTAAAAATAAATTTAACGAAACCTTCTATTGACCTTCTTTTTTAATTCCAAAATACGAGGACATGCTTTTCGGCCCTGAATGTAACTAATCAGTCCTTAAGGAAGACTCGCTCAAGGCTTTTAACAATCCGTTGGGAATCGCTTAAAGAATAAAGGATGATTCTTTCGAAGAAAATTAAGGTCGTACCTTAAAGCTATGCATTTCTTATCTACAAGGTAAATTGGAAAAAGCTTATCATAAAAAGAGAGTACCAAAATATATAAAAATAAAGCTGCAAAGGGTGATTAATGTTCGATTATCAAAATTGCTTGAAAAATAATAAAAGGAGAAGCCATAAAAACCACCCTTATTATAATGAAAACATTTAACAAAAGAGAAGGGATTTAACAAACTTACACAAAATGAGTATGTTTTTAAGTTAACTATACCAAATTGAGTTACAAAAGTTTCTTAAGAAATCAGCTAAATAAGAGGTCTAATAATGACGTCACATTTGTTCGCAATGCGTTTCTAACCGATCTTACCTTGAGTCCTAAGACGCAATCAAGGGATCCATATAATCCATTTAAGCTCGGTTTGGAGTTAAGCGTTAAACTAATGCCCGACTTAAAAGTGGAATAACTTTCCTTTAATTGTTTTGACGTTGAATTTTGATGGTAGGGACTTTTTAGGCCTATTTGGGCTATTTTGAAAGACATGGGTATGTTTTTCGATAATATGGAATAAGAAAACATTTGAGTTGTACGAAATCTTCGATCATGCAATTTTCCATATTACTAATTGATTCACTCTCTATGTCAATATAATTATTGAGGTAAGTCAATAAGTAAATAGGTTTATTAAAATCGTCACGCTGTCAAAACGAATAAAAAACCAAATGCGATGTGCAGCTTTGAGGTAGGTGAACTTCTTCTTCTTCCTGCCCTTTCCCAAATTAATTGGGGTCGGCGCACCATGTCTTTTCCTTCCATTCCACTCTATTAGCTGTCATACTCTCATTCACTGCTTTTTAATTCATTTTATCTCTCACACAGTCAAGCCACCTTTTTTTAAAGTAGGTGAACATGATTATAAAGTTTCCACTGCTACCGTGAAAATCCTGAACAACATAATTAACTATACCACCGTACGTACCTAAGTCTGTGGTCGTCGTGTGAGTGAGACACCGCTACGCGCAATGTAATGCGCCATCTCGCTTCCGCAACGCCAACGGTACTGCATTGCGAGTTCATGGTACAGGTACTAAGCTTAGAATTTCATTCAACAACCACGGGATTAGCAAGGTTTTAAAAATCAATGCCATAATTTACAAAATTTGCGTCAATTTAAACCTAACATAAATGTAGTAGAGTAAATTTGCCGCGACATTCATCGCGAACGGGATTTGTACGTGTAATCCCTACAATTGGGAATTTAGCCAAGTAATTTATGTTTATTATGTTCTGCCCCGATTTAGTCGTGTTTATTTTTACGTCAATTTAGCTGTTGGTATGATCAACGACATTTTCGATGTATGTTGTTACCTGTTTACAAAGCGATTTATGTTAATTGGTCTACACGTATGACGGTTTAGTCAATTGTACATTACTATTATTATACAAGCTGTAATTGTATGTTGAGATATACATCACGTGCGGCTTTGCGATTTTACTATATAACAATTTAAAGTAAGAAATCCTTATATAATCCAAACACTTTACCCTATATTATATAAGCCCAATAACCAAAATCAAGGTAATCTTAATATATATAAATCTCGTGTCACAATGTTTGTCCTCAATGGACTCCTAAACCACTTAACCGATTATAATAATTCGCACACCATGTGCAGTTCGATCCAACTTGAGGATAGTTTAAATCTCAAATTATAGTCGCAATTTTAAGAAATTGACGCGGACGAAGTCGCGGGAATCAGCTAGTAACAATATATAATGACATTGATTGGACGTTCCAGTATGTTGTCATTAGAGTACAATGGAATACCGGTCGGCCTCTCCATATAAGATATTACCTTTATCATTGCTTTTGTCATTTCCTGTAAGAATTATGAAAGAAAAGGTTGCCTGAAATCACAGTAAGTAATGTCCTAACAAGCAAATATTAAACGGAATATTAGTATGTAGAGCTTTCATATTATTAAAAGAATAAATTAATTTATCGACTATCAGTTAACTTAAGGTTAACAGAATAATAAAATTTAGATCAGAAAATAAATAATAAACCTAAGAATCCAAAATGAGATCCCAATTTCAATTTTACGATACAGAAATTTTATAATCCTCAACCAATGAATTCTACTGTTGATAACAAATTTCAGAGCCTAGATAAAACAGCAGAAACAGATTTCGCCGCGAAATCTAATTTCCAAACGAATTACGGAGATACGTCCGTCGGGTTAATCGGATAGAAAAGTTAGAATTCGTTAATAAAACCATATCGACGCCTTGGTATTCCCATTTATCCTTTATTATTATAAAATTGGGAGCTCGAAAGTTTTCTAATAACTTAGTGGGGCCCTCGTTTAAATTCCAGGTAAAGGATCCAGATCTCAATCAAACTTGGTCGCTTGAAGCGTGAAGTTGGGCAAACAGCGTTAACTTATGCAAAAACGTGTCGACTATTCGTTCGCGACTAATTGTGTGTGACTAATGCATGTGAGCTTCGAATATTTTATGAAATACTTTTTTAGGGTTCCGTACCCAAAGGGTAAAACGGGACCCTATTACTAAGACTCCGCTGTCTGTCCGTCTGTCTGTCTCCAGGCTGTATCTCATAAACCGTGATAGCTAGAAAGCTGAAATTTTCACATATGATGTATTTCCGTTGCCGCTATAACAAAAAATACTAAAAACCACATAAAATGAATATTTAAGGGGGGCTCTCATACGACGGTGGTACGGAACTCTTCGTGCGCGAGTCCGACTCGTACTTGGCCAGTTTTTATATCAAATGGCTTCACAGTTTTTGTTCTAAATTTTAATATTTGTTTGACTGTTTTTAGCTGGCTTAATTCCAGTTAAAAAAACAAATGACAGCGGCTAAGGATTAAATTGTCGCTAATGTACTCTGGCATTTACATTTACTGTACGTAATAAACAGGAACACGAGTCAAGGGTTAATGACTTGTAAATATATTATTAAAATACGATATTGTATGACGCGTAGTTTGTAAAAATATACGGATAATAGATTAAAAGTTGACGATGTTTTTACTGAGTTTTCCGTACCAATATTTTTATGTGACTGTCCTAAAACATTTTCCGTGGATTAGATACATATTATGTTCTCTTCTTAGTCACTGCATAAGAAAACACGAACCACGGGATTTGTAACAAGCATTGCAAGATCAGAGCGCTTACTATGATCTCATAAAGCACAACTGTTACCGTTGTGGGAGCGAGACGCCACTAGACACTGTAGTGCGGCGTCTCTCGTCCACAATGGCACAGCTTAATAACAAGGGATGTCGCGACGATTATTAAGCTTGTTGCATTATACATGTGAACTCCTTACTCAATATTCCGTTACACGCTTCACTTGAACTTACAATGCATTTCAAGGCAATTAACATAGCAGTTCCTGTTGTGTAATGTGAATTACCCGAAGCAACTGATTAATGTTTTTATTAAAATCTGTAAATAAATCTAATTGGTTCTGTTTGAGAATTTAAAGTACGCCATGTGGTGTCATAAAAAAATGGTTCGTTTATATCCACATAACTAAAAAAATATTTTGAGAAGTTATCTTTTGAATAGGCCCACCCAAAAAAGGCTTTATAAACAGCCATTCCAAAAAAGTTAAGTCAAGTAACTAACAATTTAAGAACACAATAATATTTCCCGAAATATCTAAAGACCTTATGGTAAAATGATGTTTCATACGAGAGTCTAGGAACGGAAAGAAAATTATGAGATTACCTATTGTCCGTCGGTTACCTAATCTTATATATAAAATTCTCGTGTCATAATGTTAGTTACCATACTCCTCCGAAACGGCTTGACCGATTTTTATGAAATTTTATATTATTCAGTAGGTCTGAGAATCGGCTACTATCTATTTTTCATACCCCTAAGTGGTAGTAGGTAGGTGCTAGGTAGCATTGCAACGCATGCCGGGTACAGCTAGTATTACTAAATAATATAAAAAAGTCGAAATTTCAGTGGTATATGAAGGGAATGACAGACTTTCTTTTGCCCAATTTTGTCGTTTGAAAATATTTTGGCTGATATGAATGTATGCTAAAGGTTAAAGTTCTGATAAAATTGAGTCACAAACTACCTGTAGGTATTCAATCGAAATATAAATGTAAAAATGTTGAAAGAAAAATACCATTTGATCATTTAAATAACTACGCTTGATATTAGTATTGCGTCGCAATAAAGAGCATTGAAAACTCTTAGGATGCGTCCACATCTGACGAACAAGCACTGAACGAGCATTACAGTAATAGTTCGCGAGCATGCCGCGAACGCACTCGCGAGCATAAGGGTGCGTCCACATCTGACGAACGAGCATTATGCGAGCAGCTCGCGAACTGCTCGCGAGCGGTTTGCGAGCATGCCGCGAACGCACTAGTGTCAATAACGCCTTCCGCCAAGCTGCTCGTGTAATGCTCGTTCGTCAGATGTGGACACACCCTTACAGTAACAGCTCGCGAGCTATTGCTGTTACTGTGATCTAGTTCAGTGCTCGTTCGTCAGATGTGGACGCACCCTAAAACTAAAATTATTATACTTACATGTAACTGAATTCTACGTAGGTTAAAGAACAAGTGATCAAGATCCGACCATCAGACTTTGTAACTTGTATCCCAATTAATTTTAAACTAAACACATAAGTATCCAATCATAGATGTCATTCACAAAATGGCCGTCATTAAGTTCTACAAATCACATCTCAAAGACGTATTTAGAGAACTTTATACCTTACACTCGAAGTTTCAACCCTACGGATAACCGTTTATCTATAAGTTAACTTTAGTTACTGATTGAAGATAGTTCAGATCTGTTAGTTTAACTTCGGGATTATGGTCGTGGCATTTAGACCTGGCCTTAGAGCATGAATTAGTTAACTATAGAGGGCGTCTAACGGAGTATGAACAGTGAGCTGAAGTATGAACAAGTGTTGTCTTTAAGATCACGTCAAATTATTGCCAACGAACGCGCGCTGTTTTATTAATATTATCAAAAAACCTTATATCCATTTAATAACCAATTCATATTGTAACAGTCGATTATTTCGCACGAACGTCATAACGAAACGAGCAGGTATAATTTACAGTTTAAAATGTACTTAGGATTTGTGCAATGGCCACGTCTAGCAATGCGCACACTCTATGCTTACTTATGTATACTCTTAGTACGTGACATAATGGTCTTAATATTGTTCTATTTATAGGAAGAAAGTAATAGCAAAAATGTCATTGTCAAACAACAAGATAGATGCAGTGCAAAAATGATTGATGTCAAAATTATATGACGGTCTTTTACTTAATTTTTATTTGATTGAAAAACATTTTTTAGTAAATCTGTAGGAGTAAGCCTTGGGGAAATATTTTACGGTGTTTAAAGGATCTAATATAAATTAATTATTGAGGAAAATGTAACAAAATTTACACAATATAATGATCAAATTCCCTTCTACTCAACAAACGTGTTTCACTATTTAATTGAGTTCAATATACCTTATCCAGTAAGACCTTAGACATATAAAAAGGTAAATAAAACTGTCATAAAACTAAAAACAGATATTCAAAAACATGGGCATTCTCGGACTTCATTCCCAAGGCATTTAAGGGTTTAAATCGAAACATAAATACTTATTTATTCGTAAGCAATGCTACCAACCCTTTTCCCTCACTAAACTTTTACGAGTTGGCCAGATAATCAATTGATACACTTTATACTTTTACGCTGAGACCGTTTATTGGACATGGCTGGAAAAGTATTGTGTCGACATTATTCTTTTACAGACAAAAATATGCATAGATTTTGCCTAAGATGTAGACTTTGAATATTCAAGTAGGTAATTTTGACGGTACTAACATATTGAGTTCTGACGTTTACGTGAATGTTAGACATTGAAATAAAACTACTTTTACGGATTTTATCGCGGTTTGTATTCAGATTTTAAGTCTCGACGTTTCGACACCTTTGCAGGTATCAAGTTCACGGGCAGACTCATGTTCTGACATAAAAAAACGTTAAGTGATATATTGAATAACTTAGAACATTGAGCTTACTGTTTTATGATTATTTAATTACGTATGAAACGACTGATGAATTAATAGGCTCGTTACGCATTGTTTCTAACTCCACACAATTTAATTTTAATACAACTAAAAGAGCCAGACGCAAAAAAGCAAAACATTTTACTCCATATAACTAACTAGCTGATCCCCGCGACTTCGTCCGCGTCAATTTCTGTTATTATGACCACGATTAAGAAGTTAAAAAAAAAAGTATTTCTGCGTAAATGATAATTATATATAATTAGTATAGATTATGTTGATAAAACTCTGTAGCAAATAATTGGCAATAATGCATTAATTTCGACCAAATGATTACCTTAAAAAAGGTTATAGTGAGTCAATTTTAAAAGATAGACATATACTGTCGCAGACATTTTTTTAGATCATTCAAAGCGGAACAATTCTTTCATGAATACATATATTTTGGGTAACTCGAACAGTTTACGCAGCGCACGCAACGGAAGCTTTCAAGTATGAATATTTTCCCCCGTTTTTGTGACATTTTTCACTGCTGCTTCGCTCCTTTTGGTCGCAGCGTGATGTTATATATCCTAAAGCCTTCCTCGATAAATGGACTATCTAACACAAAAAGATTTTTTCAATTCTAACCAGTACTTCCTGAGATTAGCGCGTTCAACCAAACAAACAAACAAACTCTTCAGCTTTATAATATTATTAGTATTAGTATAGATAATGCATTAATTTCGACCAAATGATTACCTTAAAAAAGGTTATAGTGAGTCAATTTTAAAAGATAGACATATACTGTCGCAGACATTTTTTTAGATCATTCAAAGCGGAACAATTCTTTCATGAATACATATATTTTGGGTAACTCGAACCGTTTACGCAGCGCACGCAACGGAAGCTTTCAAGTATGAATATTTTCCCCCGTTTTTGTGACATTTTTCACTGCTGCTTCGCTCCTATTGGTCGCAGCGTGATGTTATATATCCTAAAGCCTTCCTCGATAAATGGACTATCTAACACAAAAAGATTTTTTCAATTCTAACCAGTACTTCCTGAGATTAGCGCGTTCAACCAAACAAACAAACAAACTCTTCAGCTTTATAATATTATTAGTATTAGTATTAGTATAGATAATGCATTAATTTCGACCAAATGATTACCTTAAAAAAGGTTATAGTGAGTCAATTTTAAAAGATAGACATATACTGTCGCAGACATTTTTTTAGATCATTCAAAGAGGAACAATTCTTTCATACATATATTTTGGGTAACTCGAACCGTTTACGCAGCGCACGCAACGGAAGCTTTCAAGTATGAATATTTTCCCCCGTTTTTGTGACATTTTTCACTGCTGCTTCGCTCCTATTGGTCGCAGCGTGATGTTATATATCCTAAAGCCTTCCTCGATAAATGGACTATCTAACACAAAAAGATTTTTTCAATTCTAACCAGTACTTCCTGAGATTAGCGCGTTCAACCAAACAAACAAACAAACTCTTCAGCTTTATAATATTATTAGTATATTAGTATTAGTATAGATAATGCATTAATTTCGACCAAATGATTACCTTAAAAAAGGTTATAGTGAGTCAATTTTAAAAGATAGACATATACTGTCGCAGACATTTTTTTAGATCATTCAAAGAGGCACAATTCTTTCATACATATATTTTGGGTAACTCGAACCGTTTACGCAGCGCACGCAACGGAAGCTTTCAAGTATGAATATTTTCCCCCGTTTTTGTGACATTTTTCACTGCTGCTTCGCTCCTATTGGTCGCAGCGTGATGTTATATATCCTAAAGCCTTCCTCGATAAATGGACTATCTAACACAAAAAGATTTTTTCAATTCTAACCAGTACTTCCTGAGATTAGCGCGTTCAACCAAACAAACAAACAAACTCTTCAGCTTTATAATATTATATTAGTATAGATAATGCATTAATTTCGACCAAATGATTACCTTAAAAAAGGTTATAGTGAGTCAATTTTAAAAGATAGACATATACTGTCGCAGACATTTTTTTAGATCATTCAAAGAGGAACAATTCTTTCATACATATATTTTGGGTAACTCGAACCGTTTACGCAGCGCACGCAACGGAAGCTTTCAAGTATGAATATTTTCCCCCGTTTTTGTGACATTTTTCACTGCTGCTTCGCTCCTATTGGTCGCAGCGTGATGTTATATATCCTAAAGCCTTCCTCGATAAATGGACTTTCTAACACAAAAAGATTTTTTCAATTCTAACCAGTACTTCCTGAGATTAGCGCGTTCAACCAAACAAACAAACAAACTCTTCAGCTTTATAATATTAGTATAGATAAGCGAGTGCTTTAAAAAAACCTCTATGGTATAAAACGAACATTACATTCAGCCAGTAAAATAGAATAGGTGAACAAAAAAATAGTTTAATCTCTATCCCACTCGGCGAACTCACCGCAGAATCGATTAGCGGGCTTGTTACTAATTCTATTTGGTTTGAACGTAGCAAATATTAGAATCAAATAGTTTAATTTATTTCTACTCTTCCGATTTATGAATTTAAACAAAGAAATACTAATTTCAAAATTGTATTTCTCTCACAAAGGATACTACGGCAGGTCAATTAATTTAAAACGATTTTTTGTTAGCTTTTCACGCAAATACGGACAACGGATTTTAATGAAATTCCTATGGATATAGTTCAAAGACTCAATTACGTGATAATGAACATTATTTATTAAGCCTGGTTTATGATTCCGTTCTGTTTGACTATAAAAAATATGACTTTTAAATTAAATATTTGTTGTACTCTACAGAAAGCGTGGTTTAGGTCACCCAATTACCACAGTACGCGACGTGCTGCAAGTTCCATCTCATTGGACAAGCATTTGTGTGATTCACAAATGGTTGTCCCAAGTCTTCGTGTACTTTGTGCTTGTGATATGAGTGTTCGTAAAACCCCTCCACAATGATTCGTTCCAGAAAGTCGTTTTATATAAGATAAAAACAATAATAACATACATAAATAAGCATCACAGTAATTATTACTGTGATGCTTATTATAATACTTTATTTTTTATTCAATAAAGGAGACTTTTTCTCTACAATACTGGCTTATTAAACTGGTTACTAGGCCACATGAGATATATTTTTTTTACGTTTATTTACCAAAGTGAAACCGCGTTAAAAAAGAAATTGCGAATAGGAGTCAACAATCGAGTTCTCGTTACAAATTAAATGTGCTGATCGATTCCTGTCTAAGCAAACACGTAAAAACGATCTGTTGTACAAACATCTTATGATGTACCAGCAAACAGTATTTACTTTGAGATTCCGAGAACTTTGAGGATAACCTGCCAGAACTTTCCGTTTTTTGCAAAAAAAAATGATTTTCAGGGTACGGTACCGGTACGGTAAAGGCCGCTGAAACCCTGTTACTAAGCCTCCGGTGTCCGTCTGTATGTCAGCTTGTTGTAGCTCATCAATTGTATAGGTAAACAGTTGACAGCTTCACATAATTTGTATTTCTGTTGCAATAACAAATAATAAACAACATAAAGCATCAAAGAACTGCCTCGTTAGCCTAGTGGTGCTAAGCGCGACTGCTACGCTAGAGGTCTTGGGTTCGATTCCCAAGTCGACCAAGGTGTTATTGGGTTTTTCTATGAAATTCTCAGTAGCAGGTCGGAGTTTGGATTTGTGCCCGGTTAGTGGCAATAGGCTCGCCCCCTATTACATGGGACCTAAACATACCGGCGAACTGTGGGTGTACATTGGTACCTCTGCCTAACCCTTCGGGGATACAGGCGTGATGGTATGTATGTATGTATAAAGCATCAAAAGAGGCGTATTGTTTTAAGTTCTTGGTCGATTTTAATGGTCTACTTTAACGTCAATAATCGTACGTATTGTACGATGGTACGGAACCTTTTGTTGTGGACGGTTGTTTACGGACTACTTTCACTACGTCTTATTTATTTATTTCACACCTTACATCTATCATTACAGGTTACCCTAATTCAATAGATGAAGTAAATCTAAATTACACTAAGCACATAAATCACATATTAATAAACTATTACAAACTTAAATACTTATAATTAAACATTACCATTCACATAATACGTAACCCTTGTGAAATCATTCAACGAGCATGAAGATATGTCGAGCCTTTCAGCCACCATGTTGAGCGTGCGCAGAAATGGAGGTATTTATTTATTTATTATATACTTCTTGCACACAATGTACAATGGCGGACTTAACGCCTTAGGCGTTCTCTACCAGTCTACCTATATTTTATATTATATCCTATAAAATATAGGTAGGTATCCTACCTAGGTATTCGTCAGTGCAGCCGTAAAGGTAGAGCCAGATAGAGTATACAGTTAAATAAAATAGGTATATCGATAAGTTAGAGATGGAAACAGCCTATCAGAAAGCGAAGATACTCCATGAAAATGGTTGGTTATTGGCTGAATTCTGGGTAACAATAAGGCAGCCCTAACAACATTCAGGAAAAGGTCTTGAAAAACGTGTTTTCTTTAATGACTTTTCACCTCACTCCAATAATCCTATCTACTACTAGCTATCTACTAGCAAAATACTGAAAAATATTTTAATTTCAGCTAAATATTATACAAAATTAATGTGATATTCTAAATTAGAGAGTATTAATTATATAAAAGTAATTATACAATTTGTAACGTTTGTTATACCTACGTATGCACGTATAGCATGAGGTTTGAAAAGTAAACCAATCAAGTGCTGCGATACTTTACTCTCAATAACATGTCATTTCATCAAGTCATAATCAAGACCAAATTAAACATCAGATCAGAATAATATAACATAGTCGTTATTGTCCGCAAACTCCTGTATATTTATTAATTTACTTCAGACGCAACAAACAAAAGCTTGATTACTCGCCTTATAAATCATGGTTTCCTTCCGTTTTGTTTGGTTTAATAAAAAAACTGCCTAATAACGTAATTAAGGAATGTCAAGCCGGAGTCTCTTTTTGTGATCGTTAACTTAATAAGTCAAGAACAATAATTAGATAGAGCTTATGTTAAATAGGCCGCCGGGTGCCTTTTTTTGTAAATATAGATTACGTTAACCTCGAATGACATTGAAATAAAAATACGTTTTATGGATTTTGTCGCGGTTTATTTTTTCAATTATTTGAGTTCCGACATACCCAAATAATTAATAAAAATATGAAGGTAGCACGAGCAACATCTACTGTCAAGACGAACGCCATTTCAGTCTGCCCGTTACCATGATAACTGCAAAGGTGTCGAAACGTCGGGACCTAAAATTTTAAAATATACCGCGACAAAATCCGTAAAACGTAGTTTTTTTTTCAATGTCTAACATCCGCGTAAACCTAAGAAACCAATATCTCTAATGATAGGTTAACGTCAATGTATAATTATAGCAGACTCTGAGTCTGCTTGCGACCACGGCCTGTGTAACCCGGTCGAAACGTCAAGCCCTAAAGGTATTTATGCATGTACGCGCTAATCCCCGTTTTATAATATTTCTATAAACATGCAGCGCGATAGTTTAAACGTAGTTTAGTAGTGCGTAAAAGTACTTCTGACGTGAATCTTTTGGAAGTAGGTTTCTACATAATTATTATTTAAGCCAATATTACATAACGCAAGGCCTAATAAATGTTACGCGTGTCGGGAAATATTGGCAGTGTATGTAGTATGTACCTAAAGTAAACACATTAAGCAAAAGAAACGTAGCGGCTTGAACGCTGATAGAAAGTGGTTTATCGTTAGTATGTAAAAAATAAAAACTATTCATTTAATAGGTACTTACTACTCTTGTAGAAATTTTACTTGGGTAAAGGGGCTGTTAGCAATTCAGATACTTAGAATATTGTTATAAGTATTTAAACAAGAAACAAAAATAAAATGTTTTTTTTTTTACAATTGTTTCCAGAACAACTACTACCAATGTTTTAGATATTTTAGGTAAGCGTTACATAATCGTAGCTTTGACAAAGCAGATCAGTATAAAACGAATATTAAAAGACCTCCTTAAATCTCGCCAATCCTTAAATTTCGACAATGGGATAAATATGCAAGGTCCAGTCCATTGCAGGGCCACACGGCTATGGTGTCATATGCCATTGAAAATAGACGACGATGAACTGCAACTCGAACGATATACCCAACCAAACCAGTCACAACTCTCTAGCGTTTTAGCTCCGCGTCAAAAACTCCAGGTGTGTACAAAATAAAGTAGGAACAATCTAAGTAACCGCAATGTACTGTAAATGTCTACGCGATGGGGAATCCGGGCAAATGATTGATGCTCTGTTGGATTAATTAATCTTGCTCAAGTCGACCAGTCTCCGGTTGATTACTGGGAGGTAGGCACTTGAAATATTTGTCGTTAAGTGCCTACCTCTGAAGTGCTGAAGCATTCGTTTTATTTGAGAGATTTAATATTCAATATTTGAGTCGAAAGTTTGTAAGTTAGTGGTTAAAGTTTTTACTTTTGGTAGAGTTGTATTGTTATTGTTAAGAAGTTATGCTTTAGAGTTTATGGATTCAGATAAGATAGGTAACGAAGTCGTTAAATAGTTTTATTTACTTGGATTTTAAAACCGTCAACTTTATAAAATTACCTTCCTCATTTTATGGTGGTAATAACGTATGATATTTTATTAGATAGGGTAGATTATGATAGGTCAAAATGTAGGCTTAATGTAACCATTGAGTATGTAGGCGCTTCGCTATTTCTAGTGTTAAGAAACGTGAAAAGGAACTGCTGAAACATGACAAGCGGGTTGACGTTTCTTGACATTGACGCAACTCCGGGCTCTTTTGCTCGCGGCCGTCGGATGAAGAGGAATCTGGTGGCTCCGCATTGAAGCAAAACGTGTTCGGTGGAGTGTCGCTGTTCTTAATTCTCCTCGCCCACCTACCCACGATAGCTCGGCAATCGCAATGAACGATGATGATAACCAAGTTTCTACAAGTATTTTGTAGACTAGGATAGAATAGACCTGTCACAACAGAGATCAAATAGCAAAATCCGTTTACATAACAGGTCAACAAGCCCGCCTCGAGGGTCCCTTGGCGCAGACTGTACATTATGTACATTTGTACATTATATACATTGTCATTCGACACTTCAATATCAGAAGTGTCCCTGAATACATTATGCTAACGTGAATTAACATTACTGAAACTTAGAGTTTAGTTTGTCGGCGTTACTGGGGTTTCAGTTTTAAGACAATAGGGATGATGACTAATTTTTATTTTTATGTCCATCTTTTAGATAAGAAAAAAATATTAGACACGTATTTTTTGTTTAGTCCCGTAAACAAAGAATTACGAAGATACAGCGAGTACAATTCTTGCGTGACGTCACGTTTGAGTACAAATTGTACCTAGCCGTGACGTCACAAGCCCCCACTCCTGAACTTTACAGCGGTTTATCTTCGTATTTTGGAATTTATTTGAGAAAAGAAAAAATATGTGTCTATTATATTTTGATTATCTAAATGGCGGACTAAATAAATTTTGACTTTTCATACCTAGTCATATACCCTATTTTAAAGCTTTAAAATTAAAGGTTCAATATAAGCAAAACGCACGCTTTTTCAAAACAAGATTGTTTGTCTTCTTGTATAAACGAGACCGAATGTAAGAACTATATGGATTTTTTGTAAATTTTAATAAATTCATTCACCATCGTCAAATTAATCTCTTTCTCCACTTAAAGGAATAAATCCAAGTATAAAACCGACATTTTCACCTTAAGACAAATCTATACTTTTAATTCTACCCACCTAATCCAGTTTAAATATTAAACGTAATGGCATTAAGTGCTCAGTGCTTGCCAAGCCCCGGCCTGAGGACGACGTTAACAAATGGTTCTCCGATTC
Organism: Autographa pulchrina; assembly: GCA_905475315.1. Lineage (NCBI taxonomy): Eukaryota > Metazoa > Arthropoda > Insecta > Lepidoptera > Noctuidae > Autographa > Autographa pulchrina. Next base: position 4,213,894 of record FR997769.1, read on the forward strand.
TGATAGTACGACACTCCCTGGACGATAGCCTTGCTGTGTTGACTAATCGTGTCACCAAATACTAAGATAGATAGAGGGAATATTATTTTTCTGTACAAGAAAATACATGTAAATGAAAAAATACATGTACAAATGGAGAGAATCGGACTTCAAGTTAATTAACTTCTGATTTAAAATTGTAATGTCCTTAAAGGATTAAATATTAAACTGTAGTCAATAAAAAAATACTTAATCAATAATGAGTCAGATTTGGGACCTTTGCCCATCATTGGAAGACAATAACAAATTAGATATGTAAAAAAACTATGAACCTGCGTGATAAAAACCATATTCTAATTGTTGACTATTTATTAGGAACCTTACGGTAAAAACAAAAAACACATGATTAAATTGAAAAACTCTGCCATTTTTGATGTGGGTTAAAATAAGTGTCTTAAAATAATAATTTTATAATAATTAAGGCATTTATTGGTTTAAACATCATTACAAAGTAATTAAACCCACCAAACTGTGTGTCAGTTTGTCGCCGGAAAAGAACAAGTAGGTAACGAGTGAAAAGTGTTGTATCAGGTCTTAATGCTTTATTTTATTACTAGCTGTACCCGGCATGCGTTGCAATGCAATTTTTTCTACCTACTACCTGCCTACTACCTGCCTACTACCTGCCTACTACCTGCCTACTACCTGCCTACTACCTACCTACTACCTTCCTACTACCTACCTACTACCTACCTGCCTACTACCTACCTACTACCACTTAGGGGTTTGAAAAATAGATAGTAGCCGATTCTCAGACCTACTGAATATGCATATAAAATTTCATAAAAATCGGTCAAGCCGTTTCGGAGGAGTATGGTAACTAACATTGTGGCACGAGAATTTTATATATAAGAAGACTAGCTGTACCCGGCATGCGTTGCATTGCAATTTTTTCTACCTAGCACCTGCCTACTACCTACGAGTACCTACTACCACTTAGGGGTATGAAAAATAGATAGTAGCCGATTCTCAGACCTACTGAATATGCATATAAAATTTTATAAAAATCGGTCAAGCAGTTTCGGAGGAGTATGGTAACTAACATTGTGACACGAGAATTTTATATATAAGATTACAAGTACCTAAGTATATTTTAAGAAACATTGCATACAATTTTATAGAAACAAAGCAAGTAGCATATATTATTATTATACTTTAATGAGACAAGACGACTTTTAACTTTTTAAACATTATTCTTCTCAACTTTTTGTCTTGACGCAATGAAAGTTGCGGCGAAAAGTTGTAGTCGTAATTACTAAGATGTTTAAATTATTTAGTGATGTTCTAGAACAGCCCCGTTTTTTATGTAGTGTAATGTTACATTTTAATGAGGGTACAAAATGTAAACACACTGTATTTCTTAACAAATATAAAAGAAAAATACTTCTAAAAATCCTTTATTCAGAATTATAATTTTCTTAGGTTGGTTAGAGTTTTCATTAGTTAGGGTTGATGCTTATTATATACCTATTATGAAAAAAATACACGTATTTTAAGTAATAAGTATATTTATATAAAAATGTTATCCCGTCAACACAAGAAGACTAGTTTTTTGTCACACGTGATGTTAAAATTAACTTCATTATTTGAGAGTTCACTAATAGTAAAATCAATAGTATGAAAACAAAATAACCTAACCAAATTTATCTCATTACACGCATACTCTCATTACACTCATCATCTACCTGGCCTTTTCCCAAACTATTTTGGGGTTGGCTTTCCGGATTCAGCTCAACACCCTATTTTACATGGAGCGACTGCCTATCCGATCTCCACAACCAATTTTACTAGGAAACACAGTATCCCATAGTATCATACTCTCATTACGCTGACACTCATTATTTAACCAATCTTATATTAAGAAGACATCAAATCGACGCAAGTCCGTGCCATTTCAAACTATTTGCGTTATAAGAGGTCGATTTGATGGCGACCCTAAGTGCCTACTGACCGTCGTTTTCTTTTTCAATCCAAAAAACTGGTCCCAGAGGTCGAAGGACACCTGTGACCCTTACATGTTCCAATCAAAACGTCTAATGCTATTTTCGTCCTTTTATCTGTCAATAGAATTTGTATTAAAAAAAAGAGTGTAGTATTTAAATGATAGGTTTTTTTTGTTGACTTATCAATTAATAATAAAAAGAACCAGGTTTCCCGCAGGAACGCAATGGATAATCATAAAAATAATTTAATTATCCAAAATGGCGGCGATGTGGTTCGCCACCCATCAAGTCACACACTACACTTTTTAGCTAAGATACAAAAAAAAGTACCGAAATAAGATTAACCCGAATGACCTTTTGTTAAACCGCTCGGTTTTCCCACAACGCAAACTGGCACGAAACAAATGTTTATATTACCTTCAGACTTTATTATGTCTCAAGTTAGTCTGCAATAGAAGTTTTATGTCTGAACTGCACCTACGACGAAGTTTACGGTATGAAAGGGGGTTAAAAAAGAAAACGATGGACGCAAGAAGTGTCCTCCTATCTTTTTTCTTTTCAAAGTTTGTAGACTCAGATATTCTCCAGAATTCAGGCCAGTGATATAACTTTAAAAGTTTGAAGTTGATGCAAAAAGACTTTCGAAATAGTTTGCATCTCATTTATTTTATATCATACCCATAAGAGTAAACAGAACGTCGTACCTACATTTTTTTTAGACCCATATTAATTTGTAATTTTTACAATCTACCTGCAAACCACATATATCATTTTATCGGTAATTCATAATAGCCGATATACATATTTCGCTTTGATAAGTAGGTAGTTTTAGAAAATCTGTGTTTTCAACCTTCATTTTCCATGTGTCGTAGTTTATATACATACATTTTTATACTACGTACCTTTAAGAAATTTCAATAACAGGTGAACCAATGGGTCAGTGGGTTGTCTTATGGATACAGTAATACATGCAAGTCATAACACCAACAATTCTACTCACCTTTCTAAATGGAGTCGTGAAGACAGGTATCCGAGCTAATTAAGCACCGACCTGGCTTTCATGCAGTTTGAACATGCTGCTATCATCAGTGTGTGTCAGGCGCGCCTCCGTGCTCCGGAAATTAATATGAACTGGAAACGACAGTTTCGCTTCACTATTGAAACTAGACTTTTTTTATTTTGTTTTTTATAGTGTCAGTATATGAAGGATATTTACCTCTTTGTTAGATACATACAAACTTCAAAAGTAAATAAGCCAAAACTTTGAATTAACCAACCTTTATATAATAGAACTACGTTTTAAACGGATTCCATCGCGGTTTATTAAAATTTGAGTTACCGACATTTCCACGCCTTTGCAAGCGTCATGGTCGCGGGCAGACTGAGGTGATACTCGTTTTGACGGTAGATGTTATTCGTTCTACCTTAATAATATAATTATGAATTTATTTATTTGTGTTGCGACCTACAACTTTTTTGTATAAAATACTTCACACAATATAACTATTCAGTACTGTCGAAGTATTTATGATCAACAGTCGAAACGCCATAAAAATCACAAACGTAGACTATGAATACACATACATACTACTTACAAACGTTAATATGAATACACTACCTACGACAAACAGGTAAATAAAATAGTTTCCATATCGAGGTATTAAGCCAAATACCACCTTCAAAATCGTCATCACCAAACTTAATATTGGTACACCAAAATCCGAATATAATTCCTAGATGAACTCATCAAAGTTCTCAAATTCACTCGGATCGACACCAAGCAAACCCTTTGCTTAATTATCTGGAAGCCTATACACCTAAATATTTCTGGTTCATCAGACTTCTAAACGTTCGACCAAATCCTTCCCCAAGATTATCAAGGTCACCCGATGTTTATCTAGCAATATAAAATTTAACGGCTTCAATTCTCTTCGTGCCAACTTCTGAAAGAACAAATTTAATACTTAAGCTATCCAATAAAATATTACAAAAGGATTTGTTGAAGTTTCGTTATGTCATTATGAGTTTTTACATCTTTGAACTACTTTTATTAAATGAAATAACAATAATTTTACTATGAGATGTTTTTGAATTTTTGCAAGTTTTCTGGTACAACTTCGGTTACCTCCGAGACTTAAAAAAAGGGATTCGGCTATTCACTAAATTACTAAAAGGAGTCCATTGGTTTAGCCTTTAAAATTACTTATATTTTGGTCGTTTTTATTGTTTTTGCTTCGAAATTTCTGCCAACTAAAGCCTCTTCCATGGATATGTTTTCAGTGATAGTTCCCCTTTGATTGATGATACAGTCTATCAGGGGGAGTGATGCCGGATCATCGCTAATGATTGATTACGATTCAACGTCCAAGCTTTTCGACTACCTTTGAACGTACGTCTTGTTTTATTCTATGAGGTAAATGACATGGCCGGAATTAGTATGGAGCAATGCCCTGAAGAAAACTCTCACGTGCAGTGATGTACAGTATATCATATTAAAGCTTATGGTTACAATAGTATAAGTTTCATGGTCAGGGAACTTGCGAGAGATCCGCGAAATAGGTTTTTTTTTTTTAAGTGCCTAGATATTTTGATGCCAATGTACCCTATAATAATAATAATCCAGCCTATAAGCGTCCCACTGCTGGGCTCAGGCCTCTTCCCATATAGAGAAGGCACGAGCATTGATCACCACGCTTGCTCTCTGCGGATTGGCGATTTCAGATCCCAATTTTGAAATCCAGGTTTCCTCACGATGTTTTCCTTCACCGTTTGTCAGAAGTGTCTTAGAATAATTAAGAATGTACAATGTACCCTTTATTTACATAAAATTACGCGCCAAGTCAACAAGTGGAAAAAGGGTTTAAAATCGAAATACATAGGTACCATGTCATGTAAAACTTGTTGGTGATTATATTGATGATTGATATATTTTGTAGTTAAAATCTATTTTTTGGTGGAACGCGTTGTTCCTGATTAGCCCTAACTATCAGTGAGGACTGGGGAGAACGCCTTATAATATATTGGTAGTATGTAGTATCTCGTTAGACGTTCCGATCTTCGTCATTTGCCTATGATCTTAAGAGCTCGTCGTCTACTTATATTTTCTGCATATTATTGGATATTGTGAATTCCTGATAGCGAATTGGTTAAAAATATACAATTGAATAGGCAATATAACATAAAATAGGTAGAACTTGTTTTTTTTTACGTATTCGTTGGGCAGTGTTTAAATGAAACTATTCTTTACACTGAACAATATATAATCATTGGATAACATACAGCAATACATTCATAATGATTGTTCTACAATATTATACAATGCAGGAAAACAATGAGAAACGCTTCCTCGCGTAGTGTTTATTTTGGTTAACTCGGTAAGTAGGATTAAATTTAGATGTATATAAAATGTATAGACTTGTTTAACACACATTTTAAGAAAATCATCATTGCAATTACTTAGAAAAGACACTACCAATATTTTCATCAAGTAAAATAGTCGGGACGCCGACGAATGTAAGCACGTCAAAGCCTGGATGTGTTTACTCGGCTGCCGTAAAGCGACATCCCATTCAACGGCAACCTAAAGCTACTGTGGGCAGTCAAGATCGCCCCGAAGTATCCCGAGACACGGTACAATCTGTACCAAGTAAAGGGACGGCTGATGCAGATGGTTTCATCAAGGTAGAGAGAAGGAAGAAGAAGCCATCTAGCCTAAATCAATGCGGAACTGCGTTGACCGGTCCAAACATGCTGCTGCGCCCCGCAATTCCAACGACGCAGCTGTATGTGTCGCGCCTTCACCACTCCACGAAGGTCGAGGAGATCGTGGAGTATATACGCATCAAGACCAACTGGACATTGAGAGTCGAGAAGTTGGAGCCGAGACATAACACAAATTTTAAATCGTTTGTGGTACGTGTGCCGACTCAGCATCTCGACATGTTTCAAGAGCAGTTTTGGCCGAAGGGTGTCGTTTTCCGGCGTTTCCGCGGGAGGCTACGCGACACCACGCAGTGCAACACGACACCGCCTACTCGTGTCAAATAGACTTTAATTAGTTTTATGTTAATAATTGTATGTATTAGTTTATAGGTATTTTTTTGTTTTATTATTATTTATGGATTGTATTTTCTATGGGCCCTAGTTGCCTGAAATAAAGGAATATTATTATTATTATTATTATATTATTATTATTATAAAATATACATTTATGCAGTTTTCTTTAAGGGTTTCATTAGTTATACATTTTTTATTACGTTTTTATTCTCTTTTGTCTTAATTTTATGGCAATAATTTGACACGTGCAAGATTTTCATTATTCATTCCTTTTTAGGGTTCCGTACCCAAAGGGTAAAACGGGACCCTATTACTAAGACTCCGCTGTCTGTCTGTCCGTCTGTCTGTCTCCAGGCTGTATCTCATAAACCGTGATTGCTAGAAAGCTGAAATTTTCACAAATGATGTATTTCCGTTGCCGCTATAACAACAAATACTAAAAACCACATAAAATGAATATTTAAGGGGGGCCCTCATACGACGGTGGTACGGAACCCTTCGTGCGCGAGTCCGACTCGCACTTGGCCAGTTTTTTTATTTATTTAATTTCTCTGGAGACTTATCGATCAGTTGATAGGGAAAATTCCGTGTTTTATTTTTATAGGTACAGAACCATAGTATGTATACTTGAACATGTTTATAATAACGTTGTATTCTCTGGAAGCACAAGGTATTCTTGTAGGTATGAAACCTTTGAATCATAACGAGATATAATAGGTATTTATGTGAGTTTGAGTGTTAGCTACAATATAGTTACATTCAATAGTACAGTTCTAATCGGCTAACCGTTTATTTCATACACATCAGGGAGCAATAACATGCAAACCTGATCAAACGTGAATCAAATATGAATACTGTTTTAGTTTATGTTTATGATATTTTGAGATGTTGAATATATCGATTATTATTTAGCCTCCAATCGTACGGTAGGGATTCGATAAATGTTTGAATACGGTTATGCATAATGTTAATAAATAAGGTATCATCGGATTTAGCTTTCCATATTTAGAATATTATGAACTTGGAATACTAATCGTTGTTATTAGTTTCTTAATATAAACAGAATTAATTGGCAGGAATATCAGAGTGGACACAAGTTTATATTATCCTCTTTTGATTACACGAAATTTCCCGATGGATTAAATCTTATTTATATCTTAAAGTATAAACTCTATAAACGTATAATAAGTGAACAAAACCACTCGAAAACCTTTAGTAATATTAATACATCATCCGGTAGATCTCAATAGGGCCAGTAATGGGCCAATATTACTCACAATAAACTGGGATATTCGACTGGGCCTTCTCGAATAAATGTCAAATATCCATAGCTTAAGTAAAATAAACAACGGACCCACAATCTGGAATCTGAAACGAAAGTAGTGGACGGGAACAATAACCATAAATAATGATACGAAGAGGAACGCAGTCCTATCGAATCGACGACATTTTAAAGAAACTGCTTTCTGATTTCCATATTCAGCAAATAAGTTCTGAAGGAGCCCGATTGAGAATTTTTCAATTACATATTCTTAGAACTGAACTTTTGGATCGGAATGGATAAATGGCTTGGGATTGATCCTTTTATAGGGAGATAACAAGCGGCTCTGATACTACATAAAGGATAAGGAAAATACCTGATAAAAGTTTTGTGAATTCAACTAGAAAATCTGTTACTGGGAAGAAATTTGTGAGGAACGAAGGTTCATCGTCGCCCGAGCCTTTTCCCAACTATGTTGGGGTCGGCTACCAGTCTTACTGAATTCAGCTGAATACCGCATTTTACATTGAGCGACTGTCTATCTGACCTCCACAACCCATTTTACAGGGGAACACAGTATCCCATGGTAAGACTGGTTGTCAGAATTGACTTAACGACTGCCAAAGATCTAAGTATGACAGCCGGGACCTACTGTATAACGTGCATTCCGAAACACGAGGAACGAAGGTTCTATGGCATAAAAACCTAATGCTAATTTTTATGTACCAATGTTTAATGTAATAAGTAGTTAACTATTACCAATAAAAAAATTGCATAAAGCAAAAAAAAAACAGTGTCAGAAAAAAAACAGTGCATGCTGAGTGCCCAGTGCCCACACCAAAACAAAAATAATAAAGACATTACTACATTATTGATTCTATAAAATATCAAGAATACAACTTCAAGTACAGAGGCATTTTATAATCTACAAAGAAAAAACATTTAAGATATTTCAAGGAATACTTTCTAGTAAAATAGTTTATTCAAAAAGAAAAGTTTTTAGACCTCAATAAAATTGTCCTAATCTGTTTTATAACATAGGAAGAATATGAATAGGCTGAAACACAGATTTATCGAATAGCGTAAGTTTGACTATGTCTGGATACATTTCCATATTGAACGAAACCGAATAGTAGTCCTTTGTGTATTTGTCCACGTGGAAGCCACATTGTTTTAACGGCTACGCTTATTTTAGAAGAAATCATTATGTTTGTACTTTTTATGTTAAAATGCTTTCGGTATAGGTACTTGAATTTCGATGGTAAATATTAATTGGAATCACAGCGCTTTTATAATAATAAAAATATTCCGGGACAACTCACACACGGTTATCTGATCCCAAGCTAAGCAGAGCTTGTGTTATGGTAACCAGGCAACTGATACACATACTTATATATTATTTCTAAATACATACATATTATAGATAAATTACACCCAGACAACCAGAACAAATGATCGTGCTCATCACACAAACATTTGTCCTGGGTGGGAATCGAACCCACGACCTCCGGTATAGCAGTCAGGGTCACTAACCACTAGACCAACAGGCCCGTCAAGTTTTATATTATCGCCGATAGTATTTTTCATTATGTAAATCAACTTTTCTAACAAATTAAGATTTATTAACAGGTTAACTGTCCCGCTAGTAGACACAATAGTTAAACAATGGAAATGTTCATATGTGACTCACGGGACAGGGAAAGGGTTAAGATTAAATTGAGTGACTATTTATAGTAGGTACGTAGTCGACGAAATGCGTGGTTACTTATTACTTCAAATCAATCTATATGCGTTTTACATCATATACCACGACAATTTCACAGAAATCATTTTATACAACAGATTAAATAAACCTTTAATCCAACCGAACTGTTAATAATCAACAAATATTTCCATCAATATTTGACCCGAGGCTTGAATTTAACTCATCAATACCCAAAAATATCCTTTGAGAATTATAATAGCAAATATCTGAAGCCAATCTTGGGCCAGTAAAGGTCAATCTTCCAATTCAATAACGTCTAGTTCAATTTATATTTGCAAATGACTGTATTCGAAATATTGGATCATTTTGTAAAAGCCGATCAATTTAGTAACAGACCAGTCATTTTCAATGCAGTGTGTGATTAGATGTGGCTGGCTGGACACGAGTAGCATCATCTAATTTATTTGGTAACTGATGGTTCTAAATATGTTTGTTGTATAAAATTGAAAATTAAGGTTTTAGATAATTGTGTTTGGAAAGTGTATTGCTTGGAAGAGAGTTGTGAAGGGTCCAGCAAAGTGTTATGATAGTTATGTATATGGACGCATAAATTAGATTGCTCACATGGTTTATTTTTTTGTAATTTTGAAGTGGGTAAGTCGAAATGTTGAGCAATGTATTAGACACAGGTGACATCCATCCTAACTTTAATCCGTTTTCGGATAAAATTTTAGAGACGAAATAATTAAAAAATATTTATTTATCTAAGTTAATGCTTATAATAAAATACTTTTTTTCATATTCAGGTAATAAAAAGTAAAATCTTGAACTAGTTAGTTAAAACTCTTGTCATAAAAAAATACATAAATCCAACATGTCGAGATATACCGACAAGGAAAATGGGAGACCAGAACTCTTCTCTCTTTACGCTAAATTCATATAAAAAACGTGACAGGCGTACGGACTGTGATAACTGAGAATATAGTACTTCCACTAGAAGAGACAGACATATATATTTAAATAAAAATATTAATTAAATTATTTATACCCGACCCATTCATTGACATTCTGATACTCAATTCAAATCATCAAAAGTAAACTGCGCAAGTTAAATAATAATTAAAAGAACAGTACCAATTTGGAATAAGTCGTAGAATAGTAAAGGTTAATCCTTTCTGCAAATTAATTGATAACTGTTGTCATGGGAACCTAAACGAATTGTATAAAGACTACCAGGAAATGAGCCCGGATAAAACGAAGTTACTCTACTGGGACTTGGTCTGACGTTCGTCTGATTACGCAATAACTCTGAGGCAGACTAATAACGATGGTAATGAACCCTATCATTATTTTAGTTCTTGATGTAAATCTTAATATATATAAATCTCGTGTCACAATGTTTGTCCTCAATGGACTCCTAAACCACTTAACCGATTATAATAAAATTCGCACACCATGTGCAGTTCGATCCAACTTGAGAGATAGGATAGTTTAAATCTCAAATTATAGTCGCAATTTTAAGAAATTGACGCGGACGAAGTCGCGGGAATCAGCTAGTAATAACATATAAATACAGCGACAAAATTCAGTATCGACAATGAGACGTATATCATTAATTTTTAAAGCCATTTTACTTGAATAACATTACCAAATAATATAAAAAAGTATACAAATCTTTAATTCATGATAGTAAATTATAACACCAAATATGATGACAGACGACACGATTTAAGAAGTACCATCTACCAGAATGTGCTCTATAAAAAAATAATAAGTTCTTATTTCATAAATAATTCCAGCACTTAACTACTTTAAGCAGACTATTTAAATTAGCCTTCTTTACACCAAAATACGCTTAAGCAAACGTAGTTTAGGAACTGAAGAAGGCAGCTGGCAGTGACTGGATGCAAAGGGCGGGAGATCGTGCGCTGGGGCGCTCCTGAGGGAGGCCTATGTCCAGCGGTGGACTGCAACAGGCTGATAATATAATGATGATGATAATGACACCAAAATAAAAGTATTTAGAGGTACTTCTTTGTAAAAGTTTACATCCATGTTTTTCACTTTCGTCTGCAGGTTGATGAATAGCAAAGGTCAATGGCAGATACTGTGTAACTCTGAAATTGTAATTTAGGGTCCCTCAACTCACTAAGAGGTACATCAGTGACGTGACAGACTTAAGTAATTGAGTTTAATTCTAGTCATTGTGCAGACTCAAATGTGATTATTTATATTTATATTTTGACAACGGTGAAAGTTAAGTGTAGATGTTATCATAGTTTCGTAGCTAAATTGTGTTTTATTTATTTAAAGTTTAATTTTAATTTTGTACTTCATTTTAAATAGCTTTTTCAATGATTGGAGTTTAATTGCTTTTTTTTGTGTTAAAAGTGTTGTGTTTTATTTGTACAAAATAGTTTTACGTCCTAAATGCGTTACAAAAATATTTATTCAGATATTTTGTAAATATATTTTTACTGTATACAATTTTCTTTATTTTTGTATATGTATATTATGCTACTAACTATTACATTTACCAAGTGGTTAAAAAAAGTAAATTATGCAGCTTAGATAAAAATAAAATTATTTGTAATTTTTTACTTGCTACTAATAATTAATTCATTTTGATCACGGAACAGCTAAGAAATCCTAAACAAACATTTCTTTCAATTAGTATATTTTTGGAGATCCCTTTTTGAATGTTGCAATAAATTTTGTTAAGGCTGACTACAGAAAAAGGTGAAGGTTTATTTCTTAAAATTTGTTCGTTATGTTTTTTTTAACTGAACTAGGATGATAAAGAGTGAACGGAAGATTTGAACTTTCTTGTTTTGTTTAAGTTGATGAATAAACTTAAAGATATTTAAGAGTGTAAATATCTCGGATTTTCGAAGAAATTCACAAGTTAGGGAAAATAACATTTTCGTTTCGTGTTTAGGAGATATTGCAGTAATAAAGTATATTTTTTGCAATATTAGAGACGATTATTTGCAAATGGTTCTTAACCTATTTCATTAGCATTCAAACCTAGAAAAAATCAAATTAGTATTATACTATTATGGTTTCAAAACTATAACAATAACATACATAAAAACAACACTTTATTCCTAATTAATAATTATGTTTTGTTGGTACTAGCTACCTCACTAGCTTTCTAGCTACTACCAACATAAAAATAATAAGCCAGCCTATAAACGTCCCACTGCTGGGCACAGGCCTCTTCCCATACAGAGAAGGTACGAAAATTGATCACCACGCTTGCTCTCTGCGGATTGGCGATTTCAGATCCCAAATTTTGGAATCCAGGTTTCCCCACGATGTTTTCTTTCATGGTTTGTCAGAAGTGTCTTAGAATAATTAAGAAGGTACATAGGTATAACTTGGAAAAAGCCACATTAGTACTTTCCTGGGTTCGAACCTGCAACCTTGTGCATACAAATCCGTTCATTGAACCGCTAGGCCACCACGACATACTACCAGCATCCACCTTACTAAAATAAGTAACCTTATATCAAGTATCAAAACTTCATCAACGAAATGACATGTAATGACGTCATAATTTGAACACGTGATAACTCCGTAGTATGGACAACATCATAAAGTTACGGTGAGTGAAGGATAGCATCTCTGACGACCATAAAATAGTACTAACATCACTTTATATCGAAATTTATGGCTGCATAGAAGGCGCTTCAACCATTAACATAGTGTGAAGTGAATAAGATTAGGTATTAAAGTATGTTTGTATAGTATATTTCGACGGGCCTGTTGGTCTTGTGGTTAGTGACCCTGACTGCTATACCGGAGGTCGTGGGTTCGATTCCCGCCCAGGACAAATGTTGTGTGATGAGCATGATCATTTGTTCTGGTGTCTGGGTGTAATTTATCTATAATATGTATGTATTTAGATATATATAAGTATGTTTATCAGTTGTCTGGTTACCATAACACAAGCTCTGCTTAGCTTGGGATCAGATTACCGTGTGTGAGTTGTCCCAGGATATTATTATTATATTATATTATTATATAAGCTGGAATTATTATGATATCGTGTCTTTATAAGACGGTCTAGGTAGAGGTGTGAAGTTTTGGAAAAGGTATTCCGCACGGTTCAATGGCTTTTCGTAAGTATTTCTGATACACAACGAGAACGAACATTTTGAAAATAATATAACTGCGTAATTTTCCAATAATACTTCGAGGTTAGTTATTTAGAAAAGATTATGAGTCACCCAGCTAAATAAGCAAAATAGCATTTTGTTTTATAAGGTTTTGTGAATGTTAGACATTGAAATAAAACTACCTTATACGGATTATGTCGCAGTTTATTTTAGATTTTAGGTCCCGTAGTTTCGACACCTTCCACGGTCACGGGCAGTTTGCCCTGCCATGATACCTGCAAAGGTGTAAGTTTTTTTTCAAAAGTAGTAATTTTATAGTAGTTAATTAAAAACAAAACAATCTTTAAATATAGCATCACAATTACATTTATAATTAATTTTTGCACAAGTCTTAACTCTGAGATAAAAAAAATGCTTTTCAAGAAATGTGTGTAGTATTTAGGTTCTTAATAAGCAAGTTTGCTTACATCAAACCGCTAGATCAAGACAACACAATACAGTCAAATAAAGACCTTTCCTTTCCTTTCCGTTAACAAGTGATTCATGGAACCCGTCAGGGACGTTCAGAACACAACTTTTCTCCTGTTATCTTCGGAGTCAGGTACAAATGACGATACGCTGTGGTTCCCATACATCACACACGTCAAATTTTATTGAGAACGTGTGGCTTTCCGCACCTTGTTTGCCTTCAGTTGTAATCAATTTTGTGTAGGTAGGTGTTGAGATGACCATGAGTAAATATTTTAAGTTTTCGTTTCTTAGAAATTTGTTAGTGACAAAGTATATAATTAAAAGACTTATACATACAAGCAATCTAGTAAGCAATAATAATAATTATATCTCTTTTTTTGTTCTTGTATAGCATGTAAGGTGTATTCTTTGTTGGTGATCCATAAAAATAAATAAATATTATTTAAACGCGAGTAGCTGATGTTCTTTCTCAGGCCCTAAATATCTCTGTACCAAATTTCATTTATACTGGATCAGTAGTTTAGGTGTAATTGCTTAACACAAAGACAGAGTTACTGTCGCATTTATAATATAAGTAAGGATAAGCCTTTTGATAACGTTATTTGAGAAACATTTTTTTAAGTTCCCAAACGACTATACAATAATTTGGATACCATTGTTTTTAAGCCTTATTTACTTTGCTAAAGCTAATGAAAATTAAAGGTCAATAAACAGACATAAAAATAAACATAGGCTTGGAAAAGCCTAGAAATCCTAAGAAATCCTTCTTATGAACTTCAAATCAATCACTCTGACAATCACAACGTAGCTAACCAAATAATATTTTTCCTTCCCAAAAGATCACTGAAGCGACAGAAAACTTTATTATCCATTTCAGATACCCATCGAAATCAAATTAAGTCATATAAACATCGCCGACAGATGATTTATGATATTTTTCTCGATTACTCTTCAATGACAATTTATTATATTTCAAACATTTTTATTTCAAGTTATTGGGCAGATTTATTTATTTTAGTGCCCATTTATTTTGATTTAGGTTTTAAAAATAATTATGGAGGGCAAAAGTTTGTCCTAATTGATGTGAAACATGTGCTTAAAAACACGCATTAATGGAGGGTATAAATGCTCCTTATGATTCATTAAAAAAACCGAACGGTTATAAACGTAAGTAATACAAGTATTATATCCTAATAATCGTTACCTAATAAGATTTCAAAATATTATGTTTGAGAATTAGGTACATTATAATTGATATTTATAGATAGATTACCGATTTCAAATCGCTACCTACAAAATAATAAATACACAGGTATATACAGGTAAATACATTGTGCCGCATTCATTATAATATTTTACGTGTCGTAGGCGCTCAAGAATATATAAATCAACTTACTTCCATTTCCATAAATCACTCGGTTATAAAATGAACATCAAAATAATAAGTTATTTTAAATTAATAAAAGCGATACATAATACCATAATGTGATTATAATTAAATCATAACAATGCTTAGAAATTCGTTAAGCCGATACGACAGTCTGAACAAAACGATTATATTCAAAGGCTAAGGTTTCTCACACACGGTTATCTGATCCCAAGCTAAGCAGAGCTTGTGTTATGGTAACCAGACAACTCATAAACATACTTATATATTTCTAAATACATACATATTATAGATAAATTACACCCAGACAACCAGAACAAATGATCGTGCTCATCACACAAACATTTGTCCTGGGTGGGAATCGAACCCACGACCTCCGGTATAGCAGTCAGGGTCACTAACCACTAGACCAACAGGCCCGTCAAATTATACGTATGACCGAATCCAAACTTAATATACTCAATAACGAAAGTTATATTACTTTTGTTCGATTCCAACGCGATTCCTGATTAACTTGACTGTATCAAAATGTATAATCGCCAATTTAGAAATTCACTTTTGTTTTCTTTTTGGATGCAAAACGTTCGGCTTTTGAAATATTTGTTACCAGCCTGTGGTTCTGAATATGGAGTTGTAATAAGATCTTATTAAAACGATCTATAATTTCAAACTGATATGAATTAAATTTGAAAACAAAAGAAATTCGAAGTATTTTTTATTTGATTTTAAGAAATGTTTCTGTCATCAAGTTATTAATTAATTACATTACGCCATCAGCTATGTCTGGTTAGATACAGACATAAATCTAATTAAATAATATATATAATTATCTGTATTTTCGTGTATTTTTATGTTTATAAATCTAAATCAAATTAGTCTGCTTACATAAACAAACAATATAGCGTTACTTACGTTACTTGAACATGTTGTATAGAGCTCTAAATTAAGCTTCATATTTATTTTTAGTTAAAAATAGTACATCACTTAGATCATTTATACCGACTTACTGAAATAATAAACCACCTAATATCCTGCTTACAATAGCAATTTCTTCAGCACATTAACCACGAACACGTACAAAGGATCGTAAACCTCTAATAAGAGGGTCTCACGTTCGTGTGGCTGTACCGAGGAAAGCTTTTATTCGATTAATTTCTTTGACTTGTACTGTACCTATAAATGCAATCAAAAAATATTTGTATGATTTTGGTTCTGTAAAGTCTAGGTGGAAGACTCAGGTGGCGATGAAGGGTGGAACAGGATACGTTGAGTCTCCATAATTAGTTTGTGAATGAAAAGCGTGGAATACCTTAAAAAAATATGGTTAGGTTAAAAAAACAATAAATGCAACTTTTATAAGACAAAAGGATAGTTTTATTTAAAGTTATCATACTTAGGGTTGTTTCTCAGGAACAATTACACAAATCTAGGTTGGCTCTGATTTAAATATTCAAGTAATATTTTTGCCTTCTAATAAAAACAGCATTGATTACTGCTGTGTATTTTTATAATTATAAGTATAATTTATAATTATATTAGTATAATATATAATAATAAGTATAATTATATAAGTACTTAAAAGCATTCTTTCGTATATAGCGACATACATACGTGTCTTGTTTGGTCTCCTTTTGTTAGCTCTCAACCTCACATCAATGCTGAAAATATACCACAGGATAAGATGCACTGAAATAAAGTCACTAGCAAAGTTACGTGCAGTCTTCTGTACATTTATGTAGTATAGAGACACAAGAACTGCAAAAACTAGGTTAAAACAGAACTTGCGACGAGATTACCCGACAGTGACCACTTCCATTCGCTTCAAGCACTACCCACTGCCTACTACTCGGCTACTCGGCTACTAGGCTTTAGATGAAGTTATTTCTCGCACTGTAGTATAGTTATTTAACATTTTGCTAACTTCATACAAAAAGCTAGATACATTGAACTGAAATTTAAAAACTATTAAATAAATCATTTTTTGTACTTGTAGCAGTGAATTTTGTCTTTAAAATAGATTTTGAAGAAAAAGTTGTGTAATGCACGGAAATTTTCATATTATCAAACATTACGTATTATCTTCTTATATAACAAAAATGTATAGCACTATTGCATAGAAATATTATAAAATCCTTTCTTCTTTTTAGTTCGTGATTTAACTTTTTATATTAAACCAAAAAGATATACCATTCCAATGATATAAAACTAAAAGACGCCGCAGGCATCCCATTAAATACAAAAAGTAAACAAACAATAACAACACAAACTAATTTATTGTAATTACAAAGAATATTGCAGTTAATTACACGTGCGCATTCAGAGATCGTTAAGATGTCGATTATGTTCGAAGCACGTGTCACAAGTCACTGCCACAAATAGTCTTACGTACAATTTGGAGTTCGTACGTGTTTGCGGGCTTTCGATTTCAGCCCACGATGTTATTTTTATGAAGCGAAAAGATTTTATCTTCTACCTCAAATTAGGGGAATAATGTGGTATTTTAGGGCTTAGAAATGTTTAACGTTGGTGTTATAAAAGCTGTGTTTTTTATCAGTCTGGGATCTTTGTGTATTTATGTCTTTTGAAAGTAATGATTTCTTTATTATTTTACATTACTTGTAATCTCCTGTTCAATACAGTCAAGTAAGATGCTAACAATCGTAAACAAAGACGGAAAGCCACAATAAGACTAGTAAACATCTAAATTATTCGTTTAATATATACAGGGTGTTAAGAAACTCCTGTCCGACCCGAAAGGGTGATATAGGGTTCACAATCACATGCCCCAATAAAATATCAAATTTGGAAAATTCATGATAGAAACAATAATCACCAATTTCGTCGGTATTTTTGGGGGTCTTTTGTTTGGTAATTAGGTAGCATCTGTGACGACGCCGACTCTCTCCCTCAAATTTTGAGAAAAAAAAATTTTTAGGTTATTTTTTTTTTCTTTTTTTTTCCTTTTTTTTCCCCATTTTTGTAATCAGATATCGATACCTTACAACACCTTCACGGGTCGGACAGGGGTTTCTTAACACCCTGTATGTAATATTCAATTTTACACATTTTAAGTTTTTCTTCATTTCTGATAAATTGCTATGGTATATACAAATCTCGCTGTGAAAATGTATTATCAAGAACCGTTTTGTTCCGTATTTTGGAAATAACTAAATATTTTTTTTAATTGTAACATTTAAATTAGATATATACTGCTTTGTTGTTGTTTGTAGTCTTAAATAAGTTACAATGTCTTCTTATTGTCTTTGTGCAAAAACACCCTTTTTATAGTTGTAATATTCAATCTAATAGGCAAAACATGAACGTGCATATTATTGTATCTTTTTTAACATCCTGTGCTATTTCGTAAGTTTACTCATGTTATACAAATAAAATGATCTTTATCTTTATAAAAGAACCAGGAAGACGTATATTGTAAAAAAAAAAGGTGTTTTGTTTGTACAAGAAAGAAGTAGTTTTCTAAGAAAATTGTACTATCCGTAAAACAATACCCATGTTTTGCAACTATAAACTTTTGCGATTATTGAAAAATGTACAATATTGGATCTTGAATATTTTATGCTAAACAACTTATGCGGTTAGTTCACAGTTTTTTGAACTTGAGGTTATCGTTTTCTTGTCTGTTTAATCTAAATTGCGTCTATATTGACATTACTGCACGTATATATTATGTATGTATGTTCGTCGTTGCTATTCCCTAAAGCCTTCAGTAGTACCGTAATTCTGTGTACGTTTGCCTAAGATAGATTAAAGGTTTAGGTTCGGTAAGAAGATCTTATTGTAATTTATCGGGCTTAATTTCAAGTTTCTAAGATTAACCAACTACATTCATGAACAGAAAAGAACTTTTAATTGTAGTACTTTTGTTTGAACTGCAAATTCAATGTAAAGTATTTGAACAGAACACAGCAATTTCTTAAGAAAGTCGTTTTATAATGTACCAAAACCCGTAAATATTAAGTACACAGACTGATGTTTTGAACCACGAACAATGGGCCTTTTAAAGTAACATGTGGATGCACATTATTAAAAACGTTTTATACATAAATTTCCCTTATTTAATACATCAGGTCAATATTGAAAGCTCCCCTTTCATAATCACTTTTTTTTTTTTTGTAGAGATCTTTGCAGTCAGCCTGAGCACAGGCTTTGACTGCTTCACCGGACTTTTTTCATAATCACTATACTTGGCTAATGTATTGGTAATCGCGAGAAACCGCTGCATGTCTTGTTGGCTGACTCCCAAACCGTTAGGTTGTAAATCCAAGACTCCTATCTACTACTATCTTTGTAAGGAAATACACGGCGCCAAATCAAAGTGTCTGCAACTATCTTATGTCAAGTTGGTGGCTTTAAAATGTATTCTTATTAAATCTTATAAACGTTTAAGAAAAATTAACTGAAATATAACAGATTTTTCAACTATAATCCTCTGCTTTTCCCGTGCTCTGCTTCTGACGGCCACCATAATCTTTAATAATAAATATATCATTTTAAATTAAGTACGTATGTAGTAGGAAAATATTCCCAAAGACTTTATATCCTATCATTTAAGTTTTTGTTTTCAGTTATAATTTTATACCTACTTGTGTATTCTATAATTTATATACAGTATAAAGAACCTGTTACGACCAAATTACTTAAATGGCGCTAACATCAAACCGCCGATCAAACACCAAAAAAACTGAAATATTTCAACTTAATAAACTTTTCCTGTAACAAATGCCCATCGACAAATTATTCGTCAACTAAGTCGAACACGATGTCGACTAGTATTTTCATAAGATTGCCATTTCGGCGGGCGTCTACTGTCGGTCGAGTTTTCAAAACTTTTCTCGGAGCTTATGACTTTGTACTGCGAACGTGTTGAGAATAAAGAAAGAAGGGCTTTAGTTCCAAGTCTTCAAAGCCAGAACACTCGTCTGGAACTGTTAAAGCTTATTTAGATGGTACGAGGAATATCGCATAAGCAGCTTTCCATTGCTGACTATGATCGGTCACTTATGAACATCATAGCTGCACGACCCCGCAATGTATTTTATGTGCAGGAGATTTTACGCATAGTCTAAATCAGGCCTTAAAAGTTTATGTAAACACATAATGGGCTGTATACGTCTGTCTGGCGATGTTCGTGCGTGGCAGATTTGAGACTGGATGTACGTTATTGAGGTTAAAATACTTACTAAGCAGTTTAGTAAGTGCACATGAAGATTTAAATATAAGGAAAGTATTTATCGGATTTAAAAACAAAAAACAGCCCTTTCCTAAAATTTTGCTTTTTAGCCGGGTATATTTTCTAATTTTGACTTCTTGCGTTTGATAAAAGGATATGATTCACAAATAGTGTAGGTAAGATCTATTAACCAGCGATAAAACATTAAGTCTTTACTTGAGCCTGGCCTAGATACATCCAGTTCATTAAAAAGGAGGAGGAATTGAAATTCAACCTCTATATGCACATCTAAAACATGATTAGTACCACAAACATCTTCACAATAGAAGGAATACAAAACTGCGACAATATTCAACAAAACGTCACGCAATAGTGAAAGGGAGGCAGAATTCGTATCACGTACCGATTTCTATTGGTATAAGTAATCCTTTGTGGGATTTACATGCATACCAAAGAAACAAATGGGGCCTATAATAATAAATCACTACCCTAACGACGTTACTACAAGCGGACCGTGTTTTGAAGGAATTGCTTGGATAGCGAACGTTTCACTGGTTTTCAGTTCGGCTTTTTGTTGGCATTTTGTTGGCTTTTTTGGAGAAGGGAAATGTTTGGATGTTTGAGTGATAGATAAGCTAATAATGGGACTGTGGTGCAGTTTGAGCTAAATGATGACATAAGTTTTCTTTACAAAAATAGTTTTCTTTTGAAAGAAAACCATTTAACATGTTAGGTATAACTCTTTACTTTGCAGAAAGTGTTCTACACAATGTTAATAAACATCGTAATTTAATACGAAAGAAAGATACAAAATTAAGAAAAAAATTGAACCGTAGGCAGGACTCGAACCCATGCCTACTGGTTAGAGGAACTTAGGTATCTATGCGCATGTAGGTAACTAATACCTTGCACTGCACTGAAAAATTCTAATTACTTACGCAAAACATTTTTTATAACACTTATATAAATACATAGATTTTTCAATATATTTTATATTGAATTCAACCATCAGTAAATTAAAATATTATTAGCAATTATAACGATCACCGTTGTCTTTATTATTATAGTTGGGTATACCTACCAACTTACCTTTAAACATTTATAACCAGCTACAGGATCTTCTTCTATTTCGCCTTCTTATACTTACACCATCTTGCTATATCCAAATAAAACGAAAAGAAAAAATATCAGAATGATAAACGAATCTCGGTATCTTTACGATTGTTGTATTGTTAATAAAAGAGAAAAAAAAATTGGTGAAAATGGAAAACAATTAGCCAAAAAAGTAACTACAGTGTTTTATAGTTCCCAGTTTGTATGTTTCAAATTAATCACTATACTTGAAATAAAAACAAAATTAAGTAATATAAGTAATAACATAACAATATCATTAAACATAACCACTAAATAAACCAACATTTACGTTAAAGTAAACATTATTACAACGCTATTTACTAACGCCATCTAGCGAACGAGCCGTGAACTAATGGGCCTTGTTTCAGAATAATGTAGTGTTCCCGCACGTTTGCTTTCAACGTAGATTGTGGAACAGGAAAGGTGAAATAAATTTACGACATTCTACATTGTAAGGGAAAAATCTGGTAACTTTTATAACCTACACCCATCTATGTATAATGAGCAGCTACAATATTAAGTACCAATTTATATCCAACATATAAAAAGCTATAAAGCAAGTTAATATTAAAACTCATGACAAGTAATTATTAAAAACAAATCTTCATAACTGCAGCGGTTTCTATTTACTGTTAATATTCCCTTCCAGATAATAACTCATTCAGACAAAAACTTAATTAGAATACAATAAATTTTATATTTATTTTTGAATTCTTCTTCTTGTTTCATAGTTGCCGTTTACCTGTATAACATGTACACTAATGCCATCTATCCAAACAGCGCGGAGTTATCACTGAAGCCTGTAGCGTGTTCACGACTTGTAGCTGTTTTGTTACTGTCGTGTTTCACAACAGCAATATATTGTGTTTTGTGTTGTATACAACCGAAAGGATTTTGTGTGGTTATTTAAATAATATGTTTTATGTCAAATTGGCGTTCGAATTGATTCAAAAACAAGTTATGCAATATCTTGTTCAGATGTGTTTTATTTATTTTTTATTTAGGATAAGTAACATCTCTGTAAAATTTGCATCCTGGTTTCTAAACACGTTGGTTTGTTATGATATTTACTCTAAAAAGAATTAGATGAAAAAACACATGCTATTAAAAACACAATTTAATTTAAATATCCGAACGTCTAAATCAAAACGCAGACAATTTCCCACACTTACTAGTCCAAAGTATAATCAATAGGAATCATTGAGCAGATTACGAGAGAAACTAACGTTTAACTATTGATACGACACCAAAGTTCTGATCCCTTCGATTACAGTTGTAAAATTATGCTGATTCCTCCTCTGAACTCTAAATCCAAGCCACTAAAACGATTTCTTATTCAAATATTTTTTACGACCTTTTATATTCCGTAATGAAAGTTCACAATCAATATTGTCTGGATATTGAATTTTTATCCACGTAATTTTGTGATAGGCTGTTAAATTTGCATAAAGAGGAGGATACTTTTGAAGTATTGTTGAGGCCTTAAATCTTTTATGGCGTTAAACTTTTAGGTTGTAAGGGCTACGTGATAAATTTTATCCCGTTGTAAATGCTTCGACGTGTTCATACCTAGGGTATGTTGAAGATAGTGATTTAGGTCATAAATAAAACCTTGATGTTTTTTAATTTTTGTAAGCATGTATTTGTTACCCCACCTGCCATTATCTTTCTCCCCTATTAAGCAGCATGAGTGATACCCATTGCCGTAGGAATATACCCTTAATTTCCATAAATAATGACGTCAGCCACGCAACCATTACACCGCATTTTAACAAGAAAAAATATCGCATAACTGCGGTTAATGACTTACCCATTATTTTTGTTATACATCTCTGTGGCACTCCTGTCAAATAAAACACAGATTTTCCGCATTTTTATTTTAAAAAGTTATAAAAGGATTTACATTTCGTAAGATGTAGGTTTCAACTACTTAAATGAAGCTTCAGTTTCTATACAAATAACTCTCTCTATATTTTATAAAGGGCATTAAAATTAACCATCACAGATGGGATTGAAGGAATAATTTGAAATACAAATGTGCTGAATTGACGATATGCAAAAGTAGATACATAGGTGCATCTCTAATGAGCGTGACAGATTGAATGATGAGTAATAAAATGTACAGAGCAATTAAGTTTCTTAAACTAATATAATGTAACAATAAAAATATAAAACCCAATTCTTTAGTCTGTCCATAACTCCATATAATTATTTACTAACCATTATTTTTACACAGTCTTGCTTTATAAGCATTTTGTTTTGATGTGCACTTGTTTTACACTAAAAGCAGTAGGTCCTAGAGACATCATTCGTGCCTCCATCATTCTGGCGTCAGCCATAGTAATAATTACTGGAATGTGCTCCTAAACTCCTCGGACTCGTCATCACATTAGGTTCCATTTCTTCTTCATTACTTCTACTTCTCGTAAACCTAGGTGCCATGTCTCTTGCAGATGGCACATAGTCGACATTACCGTACATATTCGCTTCTACAGATGAAGGATATATTGTACAAAGAGGTTTCATAGCTCGAAGGGTTCCCCTACTTCCGGGGACATTTTTGTATAGAATCATATCGGGATGCATAGGGTCGTGGAATGTTCCCGATATGTGACTGATATCTGCATCGTTATCTATATCAGAAAATGCGTCGCTAAAGACATTTGGAGCTTCTGTAGTATACATGTCCCCATTTTTAGAGTGGTCATTTTTTCGACGAATGTAGCATCTTATGGAAATCACCACCGTCACTAGAATTATGAAGATCAGTAATCCTACACTTACTGACAGCAGTAGTAGAGAGTTCCCTTGTAGTGTTTCTGAAACAAACATTTTCTGGTACCAATAGGCAAATATTTGTTTGAAATTAACAAATGCGTTTTAGTTTCTGTTTGGCTCAAATACATTGATGAATAGTGTTTGTTAGCAGTTTAATTGGTGTACTCGAAATTTATGGACCAAACGCGTGTATATATTGTGAAGGATTAAAATATGAAGGTATTTTATACCATTGACACATTGTAAAACATTTGTAAAATATTTGATAGCTAACAATCGTTTTCGATTTCGTGTCCCGTCATTTATGAAACAGGATAAAGATTTTAATAATATTTATAGTTAGTTTGTAGGTACACTTCACTATTTAGGTACTTTTTTTAATAGTCATGTACAGAGCTTATGAAGCTCAACAAAAACTATAGTAAAAGATGTCTTATTACCTGCATTTTCATTTCTGTCGACCTTTTTATTGGTTGTTGTTATCTCACTTTCCGATGGTGTAGTATCTTCAACTAAAGGTGGCAGAAGAGCGCTGCCCGCGTTGGGATGCTCTCCCCACTTTTCACCAGCATCTTCTATTAAAATAATATTAAAGTTAAAACTATTATCTTTATTAACAGTTTAAAGGCCTTTTGGAGTAGTATTTTCATTATGTTTACCTGATTCATCAACAGGATCTATGTTTGGATCAAATTCGCTGAACATCTCGTCTCTTTCAGCTGCACTCTCATATTTCTCTGAGAGGACACCTAATGGCACTGAAACAAAATGACATTTATTAACTAACAGCTTTTAACAACGCATTTTACGGTTTATGAAACTTTATGTCGGTCACAGTCATAAAAATTTGAAAACATAAACTGAAAAATGGGTATTTTTGGTTTTGAAAAAAATCACGACGTAATATATGCTATGACTTCTTCTTAATAAATTGAACGGTCGGCACTATCGAGTAACCTCATGAAGATGCACTGCAAGAAATATTCTAATCCCTTATAAAAAGAAACACTATTATGAAGAACAAAAAAGGACAACTTTACCACTAATGCTACCACAGAATTTTGTACTTTACACTGAACAATGGCACAAAGAGCAAAGTTGCAGGTAAAATAGAGATTTGTATTGTTAAAACTTACAAGATGCATCAGAATAGAGTTGTTCAGAAGTTGGACAAGTTGTGCAACTTGCACAATTACAGGGTTGACGCTTCTTCGGCGCTGTTCGAGGTTTCAGGAGATGTTTTACGGAGCTTTCTCATGAGTTCTTGTTCCTTTTCAGGGTGTTATGTAGAATAGCTAACGATGTATTTTTATTTGAATGCGCTAGTAAAAAAAATGCGGCATTGCAGTGATGTATTTTGGAATGAATATGTAGCGTTTAACGTTTATATGTTAGTGTTATATTGTAATGGAAGCGGAAAGTGGGTGATCTTATGTCATCATGCTTATTAGAATAGTCAAGTTTAGCAGTATACCGGTGTAGGCTGACTTGATTGATTGATCAAACACGTGATAAACTATACAACTCCGAAGTGACAAATAGCACATTAAAATCAGAGTTTAATGATTTTCTTTTCACAACTTCATAAAAGGTAAATAATATCAAAAAGTCTTCCAAACTTACCACAAGCATAAACAACCTTGAGATATGGTGTGGACTGAAGGCTGCATGATGAGTTAAAGGTCCTGCTGTTGGCGGCAATCTGACAGCGCCGCCTGCCGAGGCACAACTGGATAACCGTCTTCACAGCATGAGGAGTTTCGCATGCTGCGAACAAAGTCATCCATTATATTCTTCTGTAGTAAATTTAAATAGATATTTAAATAGTCTATTATTTCTTAAAGCAAGTACTTAAATCGGATAGTGTGCGAAACTCCATGGTGCCTTTTGAAATTGCCAATAAAATACTATTTATCAAAACACATTGAGTAAACAATAATTGAAAACCAATAATACTTTTTAAGAATCGAGGATAACAATAAATACGAAGTGTGATGTATATGCTGTTGGAGTACCTTTAGAAGTAAATAAAAAATAAAACAAAAACGTAATATTTATTTTCTTACATGACGGAACTGTAAGCTACTATTTAATAATTCAATAATTTATTAGCATCTGTATTTCCCTGAAACACCTGTTTTCATAAAAATATAGAGTAATTTTCCGACTGCCTACTTTTATTTTTCAGCAACGTAATAATTCCACTAATTTTCAGTCTGTCAAAACAAATTACGAATGCTAGCGTTACACATAAAAATAGGACAATGCCCAACCCGTGAAGCCATTAGGAATGAAAAATGAAATTTACACATTTTTATAATTATTATATACTGTAGCATACCAATTCCACGAAAATTATTAGACATATTAATTTTAGGCGGACAAGCGTCATTAAAGGTCCGGTATATTTAAATCACAGACTACACATAATGATATTTGACGACCTCCGTGGTCGAGTGGCGTACGCTCCGGTTTTCAAGGTGTCGCCAGCTCTGAGGTCCCGGATTCGATCCCCGGATGGGTCAATGTAGAAAACCACTTTTCTACATTGTCCCGGGTCTGGGTGTTTGTGGTACCTACCTTCGTTGTTTCTGAATTCCATAACACAAGTGCTTTAGCAACTTACTTTGGGTTCAGAGCAATGTATGTGATGTTGTCCGCATTTATTATTTATATATAAAATTACTAAAAACTAGTGAATGATAGGCAATCGATGAAAATCATTAAATTAGTATAAAATTACAGATACTTTGTTGCTGTAAGACCATTTCACTGACGTTCCATACTAATAATAGCAGCCCTACTAAAACAAAACATCGGTATTCCTTTGTTGGCGGGGTAATTTTAATAAAATAAGTAGCTTAAGACACTTCATGTGTACCAGGTGTCCCAGAAAGTATGGATAATCGGGTGTCAAAAGGTAGAAGACACTTCCAAGGTTTCCAAATTTAATTATTTAGTTATATTATTGTGTTTCATATCCGTTAGGTAACAAAAATACCTTTAAACTTAATCACTTTATCTTTCTATTATTCCATACGTATGGGTGATTCAGATACATCTAGGTGTCCTCTACATTAAGGCATGCATGCTTTCTAGGACACTCTATATATATAAATAAAACCGATGAGAAAAAAAAATGGATGTCAAAAGAAAATAAATTAGTCCTTTAGCAGCTTTAACTACGATTGGTATGTACCAGTTAAAGCTGCTAAATATGTAGCTAAGTATGTAGGAGTACTTTAAAGATAACTGCTTTTTTATAGTATAGTCGACAAACTCCTTTGAAAGAGGTTTAGGTTTTGTCATTTAAAATTCGTTTTCTCCTAAAGTTAAGAAAAATAAAGTATTAATATAATTACACAATTACTGGGCTGTTTGTCTGCTAACCAAGGCGAGACCTTGTTTACGTTTTCTCTCTTGAATCATTAAGAAGTTTGACTTCCATTTGTCTTGTTTTTACATGAATATATTCATGGTCACCCAAAACATTTTAATTTTTAAACAAATACGTGGTTTTTTATACTGAACGCAAATAATGATGTGGTTAATTATTTGCCACTGCAGAGCTCAAGCATTTGACGGAAAGAGACAAATCTTACCTATTTTGTTTCTACGTGTATTTTTTTGAGATTGACGCTATACAAGTCAAGCATATTTATAACTTTGTATGTAAGATGCATACAAGTAAAAAAATAAGAAAATACCTAAATATTATATTTAGAAAATATATTATTATCTTCTGTAAGCTATATTTTTGTTGTTTCCTTTACTATATGAACCAAACAATAACTAAATACGATAAAGGTAGTGACTAAAGAAAATCCCGAAAAACAATTTATGTTTTATATGTTCGTAAAATACTCTTTGGATTTTTACTAAGCGGCTTTCGTACTTATATTACATTAGTATTATTATGACAAGACCCACACAAAAAAATATACAATAGAAGTATATCGTATTAAGAGAGACAGCTATCAAAACAACGATGTAATGACAGGACTTTTGGGACAAAGTGAAAAATATATTTTTACTCTATTTTTATTATGTAGTCCTAATTCTTAACCGAAGCAAACATTTAAATCCTGGTTTGTTTAAATATCAAGTAGGTAAAAAAAAAATCAAAAAAAAAAAAATATTATCCCACTGGGGCCCGAAATACCTATATAAACCTATTCATCGAAATATAGTAAAAACGAACGAATCTCTACTTAATCGAATTATATGTAGGAATATAAGTAGGAAATAGGTACCTACTTTGAATGCAAGTAAAGAGCCTCGCCGATCGACAGTACCTAATACATCCGGATAGACCTTGGCTAGTCAACCTCGCTACCACTTTTGTTGACTAGGTTACCTCTTAACCATGGCGTAGTTTCCATGATTTCAATGCTACGAACATTAGCGAATATAGGGCATGAGTTACTATTTCCATGCTATGAACCCGCATATACACGGTGTTAAGAAAACCCTGTCCCACCCAAAAGGGTAATATAGGGCTCATCACATGGCCAAATAAAATATTAAATTTGGAATATTTATGATAGTAACAATAATAATGAATATTGAAATAACCATCGGTATTATTGGCGGCCTTTTGTTTTGATCATTTGGCAGCACCTGTGACGACGCCGAATCTCACTCTTGACTTTTGTGAAAAAAATAATAATTTTAGGTTATAATTTTATTTTCCTTTTTCATTTTTTTTTTAACTTAACGGATCGGACAGGGTTTTCTTAACACCCTGTAGTTATAACGATGAGCACTTACTTTCATCCTTCACCCCTTGTGTTTGCGGGCACGTGACAGCTTCGAACGCCGTCCTGCCGTACTCCGCGTCGAAGATGGCTATCCTGGAGTGAGGGTTGCAGCTCAGCTTGATCAGCTCGCCTTCGCATCCGATGCGACTGCGAAACTCATCTGTGGAAAAATATATATTAATAGGTATTTGATGAATAAACTTACCCTATTGTGTCTTAACTTAATCGAAATAAAGATTCACTGGTAACAATAATAACCTTATAGCGTGACATATTTTAATCTACGGAAAACCAGAAAATCCTAAATATACCTATGAATATCCAAAAAACTACGACTCAAAGTGTAGCAAATTTCATTTATTAAAAATGCATCTAACAAAGTTTAGGATTTGGTTATTAGTATCTAAAATGCAAAATACAAATTATTAGCATCAATTTTAGTACCACAATCATTAGCCTAAAACATTAATACGCATAACACAACACAAATCTGGTACAGAAATAAATTTAATTATAAACAGCGGAACTCGCCGTGAATTTTGTAATAAACTAATAACACTAATTGAATATCACTTTCAAATTAATTAGTTTTATTCCACCCCACTAGATGTCTCTTCCATCGATTGCGAAACACCCTTTGTTTCAACTCTTAATGCAAACCGAACTCAACCCTTTTTCCATTAGCAGGTAATATAAAACCACCAATACGGTAAAAGCGTGGCTAAGTGTTCGTTTATCAATTAGTGGAGTGTCCGAGTGTTTTACGCTTAGGAAGCTATAACTAATATTAATGACGTGAATAGACGAGCGTTTGAAACGTCAAACGTCACTTCCCGCCGATGCCTCGTTTAGACGTAAGCGATTTAAATGCGTCGTCATGAGTACCATTATGGAGCCAGTAACCTAAAGAGGGTTTGAAATGACGTCGTAAAAAAATGAAGGAATTACTTTGAGAACGTTTGTTTGTGAGAAGTGATATTTTTGTAAGGCGTCTGGATTTCATGAGTCATTGTATACACTATGAATTTTAAGAGGTAATAAAATAAAATGTTGTTTAATATCCGCTTAGAGCGATTCTGCATACTAGTGCATACATCTAAGTAATATACTTCAAGAAAGTATGGTTTAAAATGTTATTGCTTCAGAGTTAGGTTGAATATGATTGAAACTGTTATTCAAAATTGGAAAATTAAGGACAATATTAGCAAGATTACAATTACTCAAATGTAAAAATCACGCAACGTTTTGTCTATGTATTAGTGTTGTTATGGATATCCATATCCGTAACCGAAACTATCGGATATACGAAATAAAAAAATATCCGTAACCAAATCCGAAATAAAAGTTTCGGATAGGACGGAGTCTAACTAAATACTACACTCGTACGAATTAACTGTGCACTCCGCTGGAATGCGACACCTCTCCCGCTACCTAATGACGTCACAGCGCGAGGTGCACAGCTATTCGTACTTACAGTTCCTTAAAAAATTAATATCCGTAACCGAAACTATCGGATAATCCGAAATAATTTAATATCCGTAACCGAAACCGATATTATATTTTACCAATATCCATATCCATATCCGGATCCGAAATTATACATCCATAACATCCCTGCTATGTACTTATCGATACTAACAGTCGGTTTTTTGTTTACAATTTAGTAATATATATAAAGAACAGTATTTTTATTCTAGTTAGAATTAAACCATCTTCCGTAACAAGACCTCTTCGGAGCATCCTCAAGTTTATAAAAATGGCGCGATACAAGATACTAACTAATGACGTCACTGGATCTTTTTACCGCTTTTTATGATATAAATTACGTTTTATCTGATATATTTACAGTTATTGCAGGAGTGCAACTGGAACATGTTTCAGTGTAAATAACACTTTTTTTATTATTTATTTAACGGATGTTGATCGTACGCCGTAGCTACCTTATAAAACTTAATAATTTTAAATGTTCATTTTTTCATAATTGTTTGTTAAATCCATTTTTAATTTAAATACATATTAAAAATCTGTAATTTTATACATAAAAATTCAAATCATAAAGAAAATATTATAAAGTCCATTTCTGAATTATTTGTCTACCGCTCTTATATAGATATAATCTGCAACGTGACATATTATATACTAGGACTATGATAAGACTAGGTGTGTCATGTATCTTCAACTGTGACACATAACCTACATCTATTAAATATTAACCTATATAAAGAATAATACGTGTAACAAGTCACGCAGACAAGTACTTGTAGCTGCCACAATACCTGTCATATTACATAGGCTGAACTAAAATGTAGCCTTGAATCGGTATTATAACTCAATAAAACGAATACCAAGGCAGAAACAAAAGCGAAATATCTTTAATCGTTTTTGCTTCTTTTTTAGATACTAATTAACTTGTGAGTCATTTGTTTTTCTATGTAAAATGTTAGTGTAATTTTAGAAATAACCTGCATACCGTCTAGATCGGTACTCTTTTGATTAAGCAAAAATCGAGCGATTGCATCAAACTACTTTTTGAAATGAATACTAGCTATTTACTAGTAATGATATAAATGAAACAGATTTTATACAACAACTTTTTTATAAGTTTAAAAAATAAACGCCAGGCTTTTGAACCGCCCGTCTGCACCTCCCGATGTGCATGTGCCACACCTATGAGCCGCTCCTGTGTGCCACCCCCGGTCATTCACCCCATCCAGGAATTTATTATCTAAACATAAATCACTTCAATACACTTCCTAGGTAAGAGCATGACGTCACGCGATCGTAACAACCCTCTTTTTGTTTTAAAGGGACGATATCGGAATACCGCTACCCATGTCCGTTTTTTTTGTGGTCAGACCAATTTCGTAATAGACAGGTTAATCTATTTACCTTACATATCAAGGCATTACGGCTAAAGATTATTTATTTTTTGGTTATAGCAACGCAAAAGTATTGCAACAAAAAATTAAAAAATGAGCACTGTAGAACAACCCTTCACTATAGAAATAGCTATATTATGATGTCCATAAAGGTTTACAACAATATCCCAAAATTTATAAGAAAACAACCATTGAAGTTATTTAGAAAATTGTTAAAGGAATGGTTGCTTGAAAAAAACTTTTATAATATAAAGGAATTTTTTGATTATAAATGCAATAGAAATAGGAAAATGTCATATTAAACCATATTCATTGATCCATTCATGAGTAATAAAATTTATGTATACATATGTAAATAAAATATTGTAAAAAAAGTGTAAATAAATGATTATATTATGATTATGTTGTTATAAGTTATAATTATAAAACAATGTGCAAATATTCGTATGCCTCTTACAGAGGCGGATGTGTTTAAGAACTATACTTGTTATGTTACCAACTTTTGTACCATATCCTTGGCGAATAAATATCTTTATCTTTATCTAACAATATCTTAAACAAAATAAAAAATACGACTCAAAAAATGAAAACACAAGTAGAGACGTTTCTATAGAGCGGAACTTTTATAATCATCGATCAAAATCAATTGGGCGGCAGGATAAAAGGCTTAGTTTTCACTCGCCCGAAGTACGAAGGCCTAATTCGTAAAACAAACTCATTAATTTTAAAAGTGGTCGTTATTGGTCGTGGTCTTTACTGAGTAATTAAGGTAGCTACCCCTTAATGGATTCGACTGTACGGATAGCCGATTGGTAGAGGTGATCACAACAACTACGACTGCGCGAGTTGCTACGGGTTCGGACCCCGAATGTAACAAATCTGTATTACATGTAGGGCTAACTTCAGTCTGGGTTTAGGTACTTTAAGTATATGATTTTAATGTTTGTGAGTAATGGATGACAAAAATATGTAACTGCACTGAGAGCCGAGTGGTATATATGCGATTACGCCAGTTACAACTGTGTGCGACATGTTGCAAGGTCGATCCAAGGGACAAACATTTTTGTGATCCAAGTCTGGGTGTAATTTGTGTATGTGTTTTTTTTATTTTTTTTTTATTATCCTACGTTGTCCCAATGCTGGGCAAAGGCCTCCCCTAATGTGAATTTATATTGATAAAAACCCCGCGATACAGGAAATAAATTAACTAGTGCCGTGGTCATTTAAAAAAACAAGGAATGTTTACACTTACCTAGTGCAATAATCATTTATTTAAAAACGATAAAAGGTACTAAAAAATTCAAGAAACTAAAGCACTCTGACAAACGGTGGTCACGTTTTAAACAGACGGTACCTTATTACTAAGAATTGGAAAGGAATACTAAAGAGTATTAAGTTATATTTCTCAACTAACTAAGGAGAAAGAGACCGCGATAGTTCGTGCCTCACAGTATAGTACCCGGTTTGCTATTTCATTAGTGTTAGCGTTAGTTCTATTGAAATTTAAATGAGGTTTTATTTAACGTAATCTTACATATAAAATTCTCGTGTCACAATGTTAGTTACCATACTCCTCCGAAACGGCTTGACCGATTTTTATGAAATTTTATATGCATATTCAGTAGGTCTGAGAATCGGCTACTATCTATTTTTCATACCCCTAAGTGGTAGTAGGTAGGTAGTAGGCAGGTAGGTAGTAGGTACTAGGTAGGTAGTAGGCAGGTGCTAGGTAGAAAAAAATGCATTGCAACGCATGCCGGGTACAGCTAGTAAAAACTAAATTTTAAATACTAAGACGATTTTCGTGGTATCTAACTATATGATGTTCATAATATCGTTGCAGTATACCGTGCGATAGAATCATCACCATTAAGCACGTTTAATAATAAATTCAAGGAATGTTGTATTCAGTCGTTTTTATTACAAAACAAAACAAAAATTATACAGCTAAAAACATAAAACTTTCTTTGCTCGAACACTTTTTTGATCTTAATAATAAAAAATTGTAAAATAACGCCGTTTTCCAGTTTTAGTAGGTATATGTAGGTAACATATATAACACTAAAATTATTATTTACTTAAAGATTTTTCATTTCGTAATAAATACTCTAAAGGTTTCCCGACACGTGTATTTGGGTCGTTGAGTTTCTTATTTAACTTTCTGACGCACAAGTTATGCAGCACTTTGTGTGCGGTACAACTTTCTCAATAGCTTGACGTCATGGAAAACAATTAGTTCGAAAATAGAATACCGTTTCGTACTTTTTAAAATTTAAACATATTTTTCGTTTTTATATAATTGATGTTAATAAAATAACAAAAATACAAATCGGATGTTACTGAATGTCCAGATTCAGGGTAATGTGCCCGTTTAAAAAGCAAGAATAAAATAAGAGAATGACGTTAATTATATTTTAATCTAAAGTATGTCATAAATATAGTGATAATATATATATTTTTTTTTTTATAAGAGAAATGCAGTAGCTATTGTGCGATCTTTTTGATGCGTAAACTCTTTTCTCTGCGGCCTCTTCCTGTCACGTGTCTAATACCTGATACACGTCGCTGTCAACATGTCAATCAAACTGTGATGACCGTGATGACCGTAGGTATCGCACCATTGACGCCGCCAATCAAAGGCCTTGTATCGAGTCTAACCATTTGAATGACCGTCTAAATGACAACTTAGTTATCCTGCCAATTGATTGACGTGTGTTCACTTCATCGCTCCTGGGTTTGGCATTGGCTTTAGGTACTCGAAATTATTTTGTATATTCTTAGAGTGAATTTACACATTTACTGTTACTTGTTTGTTTACGTGGATTAAATATAGTTAAAATAACATAAGCGTAGATATATAAATATATGACATACCTATAAAATTGGTTGGTTTAAAAAATACGCTCAATATTTCATAGCACTCACCATTGTTTATACTAACAAACAGTTATTATAGCACATTTTCGTGTATACAGGTACATTATAATAGTTGGTAATTCTATGAAATACTTCAGCGAGAATAACGTCAAAACGAAACGTCTGTAGGCATAAATCTGAATATTGCTGTATCATTTCACGCATTAAAAAAAAGGAGACGATGAATAAGTAGTTCTTTTATTCGTATTAAAATAAAAACTAGTTTCATTCTACTTACATGGGCGGCATTTATAGGCTACTTCCACGTATTTGCTCTGCATGGGGCAGGGGTCCACCAGCCCCGGCATCGGTAGCGTGCTGAACTTGCATTGAGGCTTCTTCTGACAGGCTTCCACCACCGTTTGGAGGAGAGAATACTGGGAAACGAAGGGTTGAAATTAGAAAAAATATTGATGTTATGTGCAGAAATCTGTTGCATAAATATATTTTTTTTGGTTTAATATTGCTGACATTTAACCATCAAACATAAAAAAACGGTTATAAACTTAAACCCACTATTTTGTTAACAGATCTTAACATGGCAATGGTTTTAAACCTTGAACATAACTTTTAGTTAGTTCAGATTTCGAACTAAAAACTATTTGGTAGATCCAAATAGTATTTAAGTTTCTAATCGGTCATAATCGTAAGTCACGTTATGCTGGCAGTTACTTGAGTTTATGAATTTACTTGATGTAAGTTATCATGTATTTTACATGGAGCGACTGCCTATTTGACCTCCACAACCCATTTTTACTGGGGAACACAGTATCCCATAGTAAGACTGGTTGTCAGAATTGACTTAACGACTGCCAAAGATGTATGACAGTCGGGACTACGGCTTAACGTGCTTTCCGAAACACGGAGGGGTCTCGGTATGTTATTATGAAAGTAAATAAGTAAAAAATCCTCTTACACAAACAATACAGGAAAATTGTGAAAAAAGAACACAAAATATAGGACTCGCAGTCAGATTGCGCTGTCAGTCACTGAATATTGCAGCAAGAATGCCAGATATTCAATGTCAGTCAGTCCAAAATACTAGTACATACACAGAGATTTCTCCATAGAAAACGAAAAAAAAAATATTCCTATATTCCTTGCCTTTTCATTATTTCATAGGAAAAAGAAACAATGGCCGAAGTAAACACAATGAAAACTCCTTCATCAACGAAATATGGCCGAA
This sequence comes from Autographa pulchrina, assembly GCA_905475315.1. NCBI lineage: Eukaryota > Metazoa > Arthropoda > Insecta > Lepidoptera > Noctuidae > Autographa > Autographa pulchrina. The sequence continues at coordinate 4,249,721 of FR997769.1, forward strand.
AATTTCATATTTGGTTTAATAACGGGAGCAAGAATATTTATTTAGGTTAGAAGAAGATCCGTTGTACAGTTAACCGCACGTCAGTGTCAACACTTTGTAATTGAAAGCACCTTAACTCCATATCATTAAGGTTGAACTTTATAAATACATTTGTTCTTATATGATGACCGTACAAGCTGATTTTGCTACTTTAATTGAATTATTAGTTTTGTTTTATATAAGTTAAGTGACTATTATGATTTCGTTTTACCACTTGTAGTTTGAAACGGTGTCGAGTGATAGATACTGTTTAGTTCCTTCTAATTTTATTTGTAAGCAGGCGTTATGTAATATATAGAGTATTCAGTATGTAAGTAAAAATCTTAATATGAATATTCAGACATATTTTCCTAAAAGAGAAAGCATCATACATCACCAACTTTAAGAAGTGCCCTTAAGAAAAATATCGCTTTAAGTGCAAAAGAGGATCTAATGTTTCCTATTAAAGTCATTTTTCTTTTTTTATGTCAAAGAATGACAAACGGGCCTTTGGCCCACCTGATGTTAAGTGCTTCTTATAGTCTGTAGACATCCGCAATTTCAGCACCTTTGCAAATAAGGTTTTGTGAATGGACCGTTCACAAATTCTTTTAAGGAACTTTGTATTTTATGCTAAGTCTCGCGTTTGGGTTTATTAAGCAGTAGGTTTATGCTTTCTTTGTTTTTCTATAAATTGTTTTTGTGACTTGTTTTAATACAGACATCAAACTTACGTAATGGCTAGCTTTAGGTTAATTCTTGTCGGAAGAGATCAAAGTCTAAAATGGATTTGAGGGATGTCAAAAGTATCTTAAGATTTCGGGGATTGTGGTATTGGAAACTTGATATAACGCCTGAAGGCACAATTTACACTTATACCAGAAGAGTTCATAAATGTTACGACAAAAATTATCTTTACTTATATAAAGTAGCGTTGTTATTTTTTTCAACAAGATAAACACATAATTGATTACATAATAAATGTAAAACGAAACACGTTCAATTTATATCGACGAAAATTGTTTTGTTGTCGGTCCACAATTGCCGAAGATACCGCTTATCAAACATACAGACAAAAAAAGAACCTCATCTTGAAGGTAGGTTAAAATACACTGAATTATACATTAAGGTCTGAAACCTCGAACGTGATTGCATTTAGGAAATGTTTAGGAACGTCTCATATATGCATAAAATAGAGATTACATTCGTTCGCATGCAAGCTGGCACCATACATTAGGCTATTCGGATTCTGCTTGCACTGGATTCCACCAGTTAGAATGCGTTATGACCCAACCAATGAATAGCCTGAAAACTGTGGGCAAGCTAATTCAATGCTGAAGTTTGAATGAAAACTTTATTAACTTAATTAGTTCATTAAGTCCCGTCAGTTGATTGGTATTTGCTTAATTAGGGCGGAAAACAGCGGGATTGGTAAGTACTGTAAAAATAAAATATCTTTTTTTTTGGGATATTCCGCGGGTATGGGTTGATACTTATTATTTTTATTACATACAGTTTGACTTCAATTATTTATTACCTAATTGATAAATAATTGAAGCGTGCGGTACTACATTTATACGTAGGTAACTTTGTACATTATTTGTAACCCATTTATAATTTTGAAAGCGCACGTTAGTTGATAATTATAAGAAGCAATACAATTAATAGGAGTTAGAAGAACAAAGAATTCAATTCCATCAACCAACCTGCATAACATTTGGTCGTCTACAGCGTTTACTCTCTTCTGTTTCTTGAATGCCCAACGCTGGGCATCCGCTGTCTTCCCCAGCCTTCCCATACTGGGCAACTTGGATACTGATCGTTGTGCCTCTGGGACAAGCTAAGGATACCATCTCGTCTTTGCAGACAGCTTGGTGCATTACTTTAAGAGTGTCGAGCAGGAGAGCTGTAACAAAAGAAAATCAATCTTAATGTATAAAAGATAAGATCTTTAATGGATTGCTACAAATACTTATGATAGGTATAAAAAATATAGTTTTATGAAGGTAAATAACCATTTATAAAATTGGTCAGACGTAAAAGTAGGTACGAGAAGTTAATCTGGATTATCGTGTGTGACGTTGTTTGGAAATTTTCAGAGAAAATAAAACATGATATTTGATTTTATAATAAAGAAATACAGGTAATCTTTTTGACGAAAATATTTGAGAATTTCTAAAGGTGTATTGTGTCTGGATTAATATGAAAATAACCTATTTATAGGACAACAGTAGAAATTTCTTTTATATTTGGCTTTTATAAGATAACGCTCACATTTTGGGAACCTCATTCGTCGCGCAGGTGTTCACTCAATCATATTGCAAGACAATACAATACAAATTGCGTATATTTACGTACAGACGTATTTCAATACAAGAATCCAGTTATTCAACGACTGTTGCTACCATTGGTTTTGATTGGTAAATAGAGTAGGTACAGTTCTGTAGACGTTTTTCATTCTGAACGTATGTCATTAACCTGGCAAATCATAATTTGTAATTTTGGGTATACATTTTTGTATGTACCAGAAATAAAATACAAGTTTTTTTTTATTTTTCAGGCTTTTTTCATACAACAGCAACTTTGTCTAGAACAATCACCCTTAACGACGTAATTTTCATATTTATTGCGCTTTGATACGCTTTGACTCTGTGCTAGTATGAATTGAACTAAGACTCAAACTTTAATATTGATACTTAAATCCTTACTAATATTATAAATGCGAAAGTTTGTTTGGATGTATGGATGTTTGTTACTCTTTCACGCAAAAACTACTGAATGGATTTTAATGAAGCTTTACAACAATGTAGCTTATACAGCGGAATAACACATAGGCTACAATTTATAAAGATAGTGTATGAATTGTCATTCACGCGGGTGAAACCGCGGGGCACAGCTAGTATCCTTATAATGCTAGTGATATCGACCAATGCCCTTCAGCTGTAGCATAACTTGATGAATCCAATAATATAAGAAACATTACGACACAATATTTTGAACAGGAAACTTCCTCTTAATAAAGCCAGCTGAAGAGAAAACACGTGGCCATTACACGCAGTAATCAAGGATTTCGTAAACAAGTAACAAACAGGGTAGTAACGATGACGTCACACTGATACACTAATGACACATGTTCAGATTACTTTGAAACTTGTGACTGTTAAAGTTTTCTCACTTCACCTTGCGAGTTCTTGTTATGAGCGCCAATTTACTCTTAGGAAGTCTACTTCAAGTTATAAGTTAAGGTATAACGTTTATGAAAAAACCACAAGGCTATATATTTTTTCTGAAAACATTTTATTGCTATGGCTTATTTGACTCAAAAATTGTTCTGACCCAATTTTTTTTTATTTATGTTCCGAGATATCTACCCCAATTGTAGACCATTGTAGTTTTTTCTTTAATTCAAGTCGATTTTTTTATATTTATGTGCTTTCAATTATTTAATTTAGAATTCACATTGACTATAGTTTCTCCTTTTTAGTGAACCTTGCTACTAGTACATAGGTGATTTCGAGACACAATATAAAGAAGAATACCCAGCTAGTAACTAGATCACTATTCACGACCATATTTTAGGATTTCGGGACAATTGGGTGCAGACATTGAATGTGTGGAACTAGGATTTATGGGTCAAAACCAGGCCGGCTTAGATGCCTGAATAAAATACATAGTTTTTTCACTAACTTGACTAAGTTAGATGGAGTCTAGAGACTCTAAAATCTATTGATTGTTTTAATTATAGTTATTTAAAAACACGTCTGAAAGTGTGATAAATTATTTGTTAATATTATTTAAATATCTATAAAAAATATATAAGGTCAAGCCCATATTTGTCAGTTCGTCACTGGTATATAAAAATCGACCTAATATACTAAAACTAATTACATGTGAATTAGAGCTTTTCAGCTTATTTTTAAGTAAAACTTATAAAAGGTCAAGGAGAACAAGACGTGTCCGGAAATAACTAAATATTCTTAGAAATCCAATTCGGTAGGGATTTCTGGCTGATTGGTATCCGATAAAATTGCAATAGACTCACCCCTTGTTTTAATAGAACTTATGACATGTGCCAAAGCGTAGGTGTGTAACAAAACACTGCCTACCACTTAAGGGAATAAGCGTGATGATAAATTTCCTGCTATATTTACTTTCATATAAACAAATAGGTCAGCGTTTAATTAGGTTTAGTTACGATGCCACCTTTATATGAAACTTGCGTGTTTGTTACAAGCCGTTAAATATGTACATGAAATAATGGCTGATACACACCTTGCTGTCAAAACGCCGTGAAATGAGGACAAAGATAAATAGAGAAAAACTTTCGTTAAACTTTTTATACTGAAAGAAAATGCACGCGAAATGGTTACTAGTCAGTTGAATAAATAATTTCAACAAGCAGCTTTTGTTTTTCTACTTCGGAAAGTATTATAGATACTGCCATAATAATAATTATAATTATCAAATAGACCCATAAAATATAAAATGGCAATTTTTTAATTTTTTTTTAGGTGTACCAATAAAAAAGCAATTTACAATTAAAACAATTTATCGTAATTAAAGCACAGACCACGTATCACAAACAATAGGCACTTAGTATAATACAATGGCAGCATATACAAAAAAACACAACGCCCCAAATTTAACTTCGCGGCCGAATTAATGAAACCCCAAAACAGCGCCTCTAAAAAAACAAATGCAAACATTTGCATAGATATTCGCAATTTAAATACAGCTGTGACACCTGCACCTATATACCAACCTAACGGACTTCATTTATTCTTATAGAAAATACATATAACTTTGAAAAAGCCACATAGGTACTTGCCTGGGTTCGAACCTGCAACCTTGTGCATACAAATCCGTTCATTGTACCGCTAGGCCACCACGACATAACAAGCAGATGATAATAATTGATTACTCATAAATATAAACTAAACGATTCCAATAGAAAAAACAACTAGATTGATTTGGTTGATATTTATACAGGAATAGCTCTGAGGTTATTTTCATTATCGATGACTTCAAAATTGTGTGAGTGCACGAAATCTTTTTAAAGAACTGTCAAAACGTTTAGACTCCACTCGTGATCAGAGAGCTGGTTTGTTCCTGGCACAGAGAATCGGCATAGCCATTCAACGTGGCAATGCTGCCAGCCTTCTCGGCACGTTTTCCGCCATTGACAAGGATGACGATGAGTTTTTTGACGCGTGTTAGTTTTATTTATTTATATAAGATTTAATTTTAGTATAGTTGTAAAGTGTGTTTGTTCTTGTATTAGATTTAAGTATTGAATAGTAAATAAATAATTATGTTACTTCAAAATTTCAGAATACTAAAGTACAAAAAAAAAAGAACAAACAGACGAATTGAGAACTTCCTCCTTTTAAAGTCGGTTGAAAAGACACTATTTATTTTTCTAATATGTATTTACATACAGCTTGTCAAGCAAGACGATGTCAGAAAGCATATTACATACTACATATTCATGCATTTACAAGTTTCCAAATATAGTAAAAAAAAACACAGGTAAACACTTGAATCCAGAACACATTAGGTACCAGCATAAAAAGTAATTCTTACAGGTAAATATTTAGCGCCAACATAGCGGAAGGTACAACATAGCACCCAGAGGTATTTAATCGTGTGTCGAACGGCAATGTATCGTCTAAACGGTATATTCCACTTTGTTCACCTGGGTGGCATCGCCCAGGTGAACAAATTTAATATATTATATTTTCTCGTATTTAGCATTAGTAGGTGCAATCAGTATAGTAAAAATAAATTTTAATAATAATTTAATACCTTTTGCCATTTTGTACCTATGCGAATGATAAAAAACGACTTGAATAATAAAAAAGTCGCATTTGTTCACCTGGATGATATAGTTTCAAAGTGAACAAAATACACTAATTTTGTCAATCATTCACCTGGGTGATGTCACCCAGAACATAGTGGAATATACCGTCGTTCCCGGTACTTTATGCTTCAAGTGACAAGTACACCCGTATCGACGATCTTACGTAGGTACTTTTATACAGAAAATCCAATACTGTGTGTGTGTGGTTTTAAATGTGATGTTTTCTTGGTGTACTTCTCGGATTTGTTGCATGTATAAATGGCGACTGGCTATTCTTTACTAAATTATAATTATCAGAGACAGAAATAATGCTGTATATATTATTATTTCAATAAACATTCGACACTTGCGTCCGATGACAAGCTAAGAAAATAGACAAATTACATAATACATGACATAATTAAATACATAGTATCATTTGAAGTTATAAGTATTGTTCTTAAAACTAAAACGATTTTTGTTTGCAATTTGTATATTTTTTAATTGAAAATAATCTAATAAACAATTTATTTACTAAATAAGTTTCAACAATACCTAGGCCTTATACTCTCTTAAAATATAACTATGTTAAAACTTCAAAAAGAAAAATAGATTTTGTAAAATAAACTTCACAGTGTCTGGTCTTCCGAGCTGAACATTCTTAAAACTTTAACTGCAGAACTTGTAGTTTAAGCCTAAAAGAACTTTACAATCCCACTCGAAAACTTCAACACCCACTGAATCATAATTAACAATGAAAACTGATATTTTTACAAACTTTTCATTTTAGAATTTGAAGGTTAAAAGTTAAAAGTGTCAAATTAACAACTTTTTAGTAATTTTTTGTCAGTAACTTGAGTAAGGTGTCGACTTAGGCTTTGACAAATGCCAAAACAAAAGGCCTTTGCTCTATAGTAAGACAATACGAGCGATGAGAATAAAATAGTCATTAACTTTTTATTAAAGTGACTATAAAGGTTTAGTTTTTTAAAAATCCAAAGCCATAACATATAAAATAAATTTAAATTGTAAAAAATAAAAAAAAATATAGACCTGTCTCGTAGCGTGTTTATTCACGTACGGCTCGTCTTAAACACTTACTTACCTAAACTCTAAGGCTTTGAGTGAGCCAACTGTTTCAGACGCATGTTAACGTCACCGAAATAACTTATGAACCTACCACGAAAGTGTCTAAACCAACAGTACATTGTAAGAACACAAAACACAACAGATTCTTCTTTTCAATACAGTGAAAATAAACACCATATTCTTTGTTGTACATGAGTATTAATAAAAAATATATATCACTTAAATATCACTAAAATCCCTAATGTCCCTTACAGATCGCAAATAAAATCCCTGTTACATTTCCAATCCCACTCTACTGACTTCTATTCCTACTCCTTTACCGCTCACGCAGTAAGACTTTGGAACTCGCTTCCGCCTGACATCCGTGATTCGAAATCTCTTTATATTTTTAAGAAACGTATTAAAGAGCTTTATCTCTCCTTATAATTGAGTTATTATATATATTATTTATTTATTTTTATATATATATATATATATATTCGTTATAAGTATGTAGTATTTGTGTATTTATATATGTAAGTTTTATAATTTGTAGTTTTTATAAATTGAGTCGCACACTGACTGCCAATATTGACGACATCTCCTTTCGCGGGTCTGCTGGTAGAAATTTCTTAAGAAATAAGCAGTACCTTTGTACATCATTTGTAAATATTTAATATCTTTTTTCTGTAAGCTATTGTGTGTGTACATAAATTATTAAATAAATAAAAAAATAAAATCTATTAATAATTAATTTGCCTTCTTGATAAATAATAATAATAATAATATCCCGGGACAACTCACACACGGTTATCTAATCCCAAGCTAAGCAGAGCTTGTGTTATGGTAACCAGACAACTGATAAACATACTTATATATTTCTAAATACATACATATCTATATATATAAAAGAAAGTCGTGTTAGTTACACCATTTATAACTAAAGAACGGCTGGACCGATATGGCTGAAAATTGGTGGGAAGGTAGCTTAGAGCCAGGAGACGGACATAGGATACTTTTGTACATTAAAAAAAAAAAAAAAACAATTAGGTAGTAGGTAGGTAGGTAGTAGGTAGGTAGTAGGTAGGTAGTAGGTAGGTAGTAGGTAGGTAGTAGGTAGGTAGTAGGTAGGTAGTAGGTAGGTAGTAGGTAGGTAGTAGGTAGGTAGTAGGTAGGTAGTAGGTAGGTAGTAGGTAGGTAGTAGGTAGGTAGTAGGTAGGTAGTAGGTAGGTAGTAGGTAGGTAGTAGGTAGGTAGTAGGTAGGTAGTAGGTAGGTAGTAGGTAGGTAGTAGGTAGGTAGTAGGTAGGTAGTAGGTAGGTAGTAGGTAGGTAGTAGGTAGGTAGTAGGTAGGTAGTAGGTAGGTAGTAGGTAGGTAGTAGGTAGGTAGTAGGTAGGTAGTAGGTAGGTAGTAGGTAGGTAGTAGGTAGGTAGTAGGTAGGTAGTAGGTAGGTAGTAGGTAGGTAGTAGGTAGGTAGTAGGTAGGTAGTAGGTAGGTAGTAGGTAGGTAGTAGGTAGGTAGTAGGTAGGTAGTAGGTAGGTAGTAGGTAGGTAGTAGGTAGGTAGTAGGTAGGTAGTAGGTAGGTAGTAGGTAGGTAGTAGGTAGGTAGTAGGTAGGTAGTAGGTAGGTAGTAGGTAGGTAGTAGGTAGGTAGTAGGTAGGTAGTAGGTAGGTAGTAGGTAGGTAGTAGGTAGGTAGTAGGTAGGTAGTAGGTAGGTAGTAGGTAGGTGGTAGGTAGGTGGTAGGTAGGTGGTAGGTAGGTGGTAGGTAGTAGGTAGGTAGTAGGTAGGTAGTAGGTAGGTAGTAGGTAGGTAGTAGGTAGGTAGTAGGTAGGTAGTAGGTAGGTAGTAGGTAGGTAGTAGGTAGGTAGTAGGTAGGTAGTAGGTAGGTAGTAGGTAGTAGGTAGGTAGTAGGTAGGTAGTAGGTAGGTAGTAGGTAGTAGGTAGGTAGTAGGTAGGTAGTAGGTAGAAAAAATTGCATTGCAACGCATGCCGGGTACAGCTAGTTATAGATAAATTACACCCAGACAACCAGAACAAATGATCGTGCTCATCACACAAACATTTGTCCTGGGTGGGAATCGAACCCACGAGCTCCGGTATAGCAGTCAGGGTCACTAACCACTAGGCCAACAGGCCCGTCAAAATAAATAAATAATAATAAATTCGTAAGGCACAATAATTATGTTAAATCCTTTGATACGATTATTTTTAGAAAGAAACACATTGGCAAGTCATAAACTAGACCCCAATACAACAATTGTAAGGAAAACACTTAAATACCTAAAGTACGAAAACAATCAAAGAACGAGACTCAGTAAGACTTGTTACAGAAACAAAACCTACTAAACTAAGTTAATGAAAAGTAATACGGTATACATTGAAAACGTTCAAAGAATTCTAGTAAAAGAAAAGGATTCTCCAAAAGGACTATTCAAAACTACTTTCGGTCGGCCCTTTGGGAAATTAAGCCCAATGCCCTTTTGACAATGCTTATCTTAGCATCTTTTTGTCTATTAAATTCTATCTAATCATGCTTTCGGGCACAAAAATGTTGAGGAAATACGTCATTCATTTGTTTTTCTTTTCGAAGGAACCGGTTTGAATTTGGATTGTTTTCTTTTTTGTGTTGGATGCCATATACCTACCTCATTTAGTATTATTACGACGTTGATTTATCAGTCAGTTTTACTTTGACTTATAATTTGTATATAATATATTATAAATACAGTTGCATAATCTTTTGTTATGAATTCTTCACTCATTTAATCGGATTTGCAGGCTAATTATATAGTTTAAAATGAAAATAATAACGTGGGCACGTGGCCTGCACTGAATAACGGAACAATAATTAAGACTTTTATTTATAAGGTCAAACACGAGTTAATTAGGCTGGTAACGACACGCGACTACTACATATGTATGTCTGTATGTATGGATGTACGTATCTCGTTACCATAATGGGATAGGTTAATGTCAATCTATTGCAATGTTCGGCTCACAAAATTCGATCAATGTTTTACACTTATATGAATGATTGGTCTCGCGCGCTCGCTCGACTAGATACCGCACTGTCAACAAATAAATTGTGCTCCCAGTGTCCTTCTTATTATGTGTAGTATTGTTTTTACACCATTTTACTACGCAAGTCGGCATTTTACATCGAATTGCAAACACAATAAAATAAAATGTTCCGGAGGTCTAAGTCAAACAAAGCTGTCAAAGCTGTCAACGTGACTAGCACGGGTACGCCGGGCGTACTATTTTCGCCGCATTTAACGAGTACGACGGCGGTATCTAGTCGAGCGCGCGAGACCAATCATTCATCTAAGGTTTTACACCTAAACGCAAAATGACTCAAAACTCTTAAAGTAAAATAGACCATTCAATACTATGTGATGTGATCCTTATACTTAAAATTATTAATTAAAAGGAAAAAAAAACTTAAATCCTTATTTAGGTGCAGTAAAAGTATTTACAAACAAAGAAATTATCCTTAAAATCATAACAAAACACTTGTCCATTATGACTAAAAACTCAGAACCCATTTATTTCAAGCCTCCAAGTCAAATGTCAGTCGGTGAATAAGACTAAATAACAAAAAAAATGTAAGAACGTTTTTATTTTCTCTCCATTATACCGAAACGGGCGAGTCTATTAATGTGACATACCAACAAAAGGGACCGAGGAAGCCCTTTCCTGTAATCTGTACATTGTACATCTGAATACCCTTATCAAGCAACTGGAAACTCAAGCACGAAGTACCTTTTTTAGGAGGGCAAGTCCTCATATACTTCTGAACTGGGGAAGATAGAGGGTATAGACTCTCTCTTTTAGTAGAAACTAACCAGGAACCTAGTTTTAAAAGGAAAAATTCTAATAAACTTTCTTCGGTCTGGGGTCTTCCTCAGTCTACCTTTACTCCTTAGAACTATTATATCCGGGATATCTTTTCTTTGACCAAGCGGAAAAGCATATAAAAGTTTTGGTATTGAAACCAACACCAGAAATTTGGGAAATACCTGCGCCCTTACTGTGTGTACTGAGCCACTGTGAAAGCGAGACGGCCTACTACACTGCATAGCAGCGTCTCGTTTCCACGGTTTCAGCAGTCCTGCTTCAAGAGCTCATAGTACGCTTACTGACCTTTACTTCTAATAAAATTACTCTTATAATCCTCAAGTGTCTAAAAATACGTCACGATTGGAAAAAAAAAAAAAAAATTGTACAAACAATAAAATTGTCATTTCCAAGTTAAGTTAAAGGTCAGAGATTAATTAATCAAGGTTAATCCTTCTAAAAACTTTATTACCAACAATGAACATTTAAAAAATAAAAAAATAAATATCGTCAGCAATAGACAAGGATGGCCATATTAAATAACAAAGTCCTTTCAAAAGATAAAGAGCAGAATATGATCGTTAATTCCAATTGTACTCATGAAGTCATATTATTTTAGTTAGTTACCCTTGTCGTGGTGGCCTAGCGGTTCAATGAACGGATTTGTATGCACAAGGTTGCAGGTTCGAACCCAGGCAAGTACCAATGTGGCTTTTTCAAAATTATATGAACTTTCTTAATTATTCTAAGACACTTCTGACAAACGGTGAAGGAAAACATCGTGAGGAAACCTGGATTCCAAAATTTGGTATCTGAAATCGCCAATCCGCAGAGAGCAAGCGTGGTGATCAATGCTCGTGCCTTCTCTATATGGGAAGAGGCCTGTGCCCAGCAGTGGGACGTTTATAGGCTGGATTATTAGTTACCCTTAGGTATATTTCTTCAACATAATAATAATCTAATATACTTTCACTATCTAAAACAAAGCAATAAGCCTGTACAAATTACTTCAGAAACTCAAATTGCTTCATAACAATTAGTTATTTTATAAATAGTAATAAGATACAATAGGTTTACCACCTTTTAAGTGGAAATTACGATAAGTAGGTACTAAAAGGTAAAATGTTATTTAGGCCTTACTTAACAAATAGCATTTTATTTTTTTCATTTGTTTATAATACTAGATAACTAGAAATAGCAAAAAAAACCGACTTCAAAATAAGTCTTATATGGTTTTCTTTTGGATCCCATTGTCAAAAATGGACCAAATGAAATTAGACAACACGGGAAGCACCAGCTTTAAAATAAAAAAGAATCATCAACTCAACTTAACTCAACTCAATCAATTGACCACCTCCGTGGTCGAGTGGCGTACGCACCGGTTTTCAAGGTGTCGCCAGCTCTGAGGTCCCGGGTTCGATCCCCGGACGGGTCAATGTAGAAAACCACTTTTCTACATTGTCCCGTGTCTGGGTGTTTGTGGTACCTTCGTTGTTTCTGAATTCCATAACACGAGTGCTTTAGCAACTTACTTTGGGTTCAGAGCAATGTACCATTAAAAAGCCCTCCTCCTTTTTTGAAGTCGGTTAAAAATACAAAATATTGATGTTTAAAATTAATATACTGCTATTATATTGTCATGGTTTATACATTTAGAAGATGTTGTATATTATGTAACAAGATTCATAGTTCCGATGACGTCAGATATGACTGTTCGTAAGACCGCGAGAGACAATTTTATTAAGACATGACATTTTGACGTCACAATGTCATCTATCATCTTATAAATACGTCCACTAGAATTGAATTGAGTTCTCAACTTTAATTAACTCCTATAAAAGTAGAGATATTAATAACCTTAGAAACTTTGCAACGGGCTCTTTTTGTTTTAGCAAATCTTGGTTAAAGAAAATCTTGGTGACATTAATTTAAAGCATTGTTAACTTAGAACTAAAGAACTTACTTTAAAAAAAATATGTTGTATAAACAATTAAAATACTTCGCTGTGATTAAATCTTATTTCTATACTAGGAAACATCTAACAAAATTCAATAGTAAAAACTATGAAAGTAGGCCTCGTTGGCCTAGTGGCGCTAAGCGCGACTGCTACGCTAGAGGTCTTGGGTTCGATTCCCAAGTCGACCAAGGTGTTATTGGGTTTTTCTATGAAATTCTCAGTAGCAGGTCGGAGTTTGGATTTGTGTCCGGTTAGTGGCAATAGGCTCGCCCCCTATTACATGGGACCTAAACATACCGGCGAACTGTGGGTGTACATTGGTACAGCTCTGCCTAACCCTTCGGGGATACAGGCGTGATGGTATGTTATTTTATGTTATGAAAGTAAACAATTTTTTACCTTTCCCTTTGCATCTTTAAAAAACAAAAAGATCACATAATCCCCACTAATATTGGAAACGAAAAAGGCAAAGCTGCTTTTCACACATGACATCGTAAGGGAAATAGGACAAAACAATAGTCGGCCAGATAATACGTATAAAAGGTGTTTATGTTGCTCCCAAGAGATAAGCTCTAAGGATCTACATTGTTTGTCGCTCTACGATTTTTGTCCCGAGTAATAATATAGACAAAGGAGTGTATCGAGTTCTCGCAATAATCGATTTTGCAAGGGTCATCTAAAGTAAATAAATGACGGTCGACTGTTTTTTAGGAACAATTCGTTTTAAAATGAATGTATATGGGCCGTATTGCTGCCTATTTATTTGCATTAAGTTAATTTTGCTTTTTTTTACGAATTCTGTAAGAATCATTAGCCGGTTAAATGCTGCTTGTGTAGGCTTAGTTTTTATAATATTGTAAATATTTTAAGTTTAATTTCATTAATAAAATTTTAATTCACTTTTTAATGCTGCTAAAATTAGAATATAATCGTTTTAAATGACATGCAAATATTAAAAACGATTACTCATTCCAATTATTATCTTTACAACGGTTTTTTACACTATTAGTTCATAACAAATATATAACATGTGCTGTCCTTGAGATATATTTATAGTAACAAATAAATATACATTCATCGAAGTTTGGCAAATATGATAACTGATAATAATTATATGGCTCGTCTTTTCAGTAAGCAACGATAGAACTCTCACTCACTTACGTACTTACCAATTGCGTTCTAGAAACACGAATTTTATTCAGTGACATAGGGATCTACGTATACTACTATGGGTAGCTTATTTATTCGACAGGACTAATATATTATGAAAGAGGAAATGTAATGTTTGACTGTTTATTAAAAAAGAGGTTCTTACAATATTAAAATTACGCAACTAAAACTGCGATCAAATAGTCCGGTCAATCTACACATTGCAAGCTACAAAAATTACCATCAAGCTGAAATTAAGTAAACTTGTTCAATATACAATTAAAAACAACTCCTCAAAACTCCCCATCGTTACGACCCATGGAAAAAAAATACTCAAGGTCAAAGGTAAAAAAAATGGGTTTTTCGCGATTTTCTTCAAAACGGTAAGATTTATCGTAAAATTACCTCAGACAAAAATTGTAGATCATAAAATTATCTATTTAAAAGGTATCAATATTTTTTTTCCTAATAGCTACCGCTTCTGAGATAAAACTATTCAAAAAGTTGTAAGCGTCATTGTATGCATAAGCGCGCCACGTATATACTCTGTAGCTGTAATATAAGTAAAAATAAAAATAAAATTTAGTTTTTATAATATTGTTTAATTTCATCAATAAAATATCCTTTTATTTGAAAAAAAAAGTAAAAATATGTTTCTATAGGTGTTTTAACTTATTTTTAAAATATAAAATATACAAAAGGATGCAGTGAAAAAAAAAGTGGAAACAGGATGCAGTGCTAAATGTGGTTGCAAAAAAGTTGGACTGTTTTGTTCTCTTGCATGCACGAATTGTCAAGGCCGGTCGTGTTCTAACGTTGAATCACCAACAGCAGAGGATTCGTTTGATACTGATGATCAAACATGGGATACATCGCTTCTCACGCAATTTAAGATGAAGAAGTAAAAGAAGAAGAAGAAGAACAAGAAGAAGAAGAAGACGACGACGACGACGACGAAGATCAACAAGAAGTAATTGAAGATTACGAGTAGGAAGTAATACATTTTTCTACTGTTTTTTAATTTCCATCGCTTTTATCAATTCCAACTTCCATTTCCATCGCTTTTATCAATTTCAAATTGTGGAATAGGTCTACAGGGGAAACAACTTTTTGAATCGTTTTATCTCAGAAGTGGTGTTTTTAGGAAAAAAAGTACTAATACCTTTTTTATAGATAATTTTATGATCTACAATTTTTGTCTGAGGTAATTTTACGATAAAACTTACCGTTTTGAAGAAAATCGCGAAAAACCCATTTTTTTTACCTTGAGTAATTTTTTTTTCCATGGGTTGTAACGATGGGGAGTTTTGAGGAGTTGTTTTTAATTGTGTTTTGAACAAGTTTACTCAGTTTCAGCTTGATGGTAATTTTTGTAGCTTTGCTCTTGTTTTTTGACCTAATTTGACCGGACTAAAAATAATTTTAGACTGTTATAAGTTCTTAAAGCTGCTATGAAAACACTATAATATTATTTTTGTTGACATCGCAGAAGTATTCCCAATCCGATATATTTATATCGTAAAACTATTTATAAGCAAATCCGTGTAGTTTCTCTAAAGTTTTACTGTACTCGAAGGACCATTTGGAAACAAACAAGTTTTGTTCGTTATGTAGAAATAACTACGAAGAAATATTTACGTGTTCCTAGTTTAATACTAACTCAGAATATCCGTCAGGGGATCAACTTAGGAATTAGTTGATCATCTGTTAAACCTCATGTCAAATATTTCGATTAGTCTAATAATAAGGGTAATTAGTCCTTCGGTAAACTAGTAAATAAAATTGACATAAAACAATAAATTTAATGAAACAGATTTTTATAACATTTGACAGGCCTGTTGGTCTAGTGGTTAGTGGCCCTGACTGCTATACCGGAGGTCGTGGGTTCGATTCCCACCCAGGACAAATCTTTGTGTGATGAGCACGATCATTTGTTCTGTGTCTGGGTGCTATTTATCTAGTATATGTATGTATTTGACGACCTCCGTGGTCGAGTGGCGTATGCACCGGTTTCAAGGTGTCGCTAGCTCTGAGGTTCCGGGTTCGATCCCCGGACGGGTCAATGTAGAAACCAATTTTTCTACATTGCCCCGGGTCTGGGTGTTTGTGGTACCTTCGTTGTTTCTGAATTCCATAACACAAGTGCTTCAGCTACGACAGCTACTTACTTTGGCTTCAGAGCAATGTATGTGATGTTGTCCGCATTTATTTTATTATTATTTATTTAGAAAGTTTATCAGTTGTCTGGTTACCATAACACAAGCTCTGCTTAGCTTGGGATCAGATAACCGTGTGTGAATTGTCCCGGAATAAAAAAATAAAATGAAAAAAGTCACAATTTCATTGAAATAGCTATTTGGCAATAAAATAAATATAGAATAAGATAAAGAGAAAGAAACTTCATAATTTCTAGTCGTCTCGTACCTAATTTCTTACTATTTAAGGCATTATGAATTCTGTAAAAGATTCTACAGACTAATTATTTTCGATATCAAAACTTGAATAAATAAAATATTTCAACTATTTCTTTATAAATATTTATTCAATGTCATTACCAAGTCTCTCAAAATATTTGCGTTCATAAATATGTATTTATTGCAAGAAAAGTTGATATTGAATTAATAATACTTTATTACTAATCTTTTATGTATTCGTTTCTCTTTCTGTATATTATTAGTTTAAGCATTTAGAATAAACATTATTTATTCATGAAATTAATACGCCGAAAAAAAAATATAACTTTCAGAATATCGTACTCTTATTTAGTTACTGAGCATAAAAACTTATCATAAATTAATTTAGACTGATTTTATAGCCATTTACACTTTAACTCTGGTGTAATCACAATTTACCTTCATTGTTTATAACTTCCCTATATGCTATACAGGTTATAGGGTTACCACTATTATTAAGCTCAGAATACGACACAATAATCCTAGTATTCCATATGTTATTACAGAACAAAGACTTCTAACCAAAACAATGTGCAAGCCCTAAACAATACTCTTTAGTCAATCGATGGTCGTCAGTAAATCACGGTGCAACTCGGCTCCCGATTAATCAAAGATTAACATCGACCACGACGTGCCCCGGGCGACTACTTCATTAATAATTATCTAACGAGGAGTCCTGACCCCGATTAACAGGCACCGGGCTAAACGTCTGTTATCACGGTGCGCTCCGCCGATCAACTCGCATCCGTGTCATTTATTCCCTATCAGGCCATGGATTGCATAATCTAGTTGCGATTAAGGCATTAGCTTAAAACTGGACTCGAATGAGGTAGTTACTTACCCCCTTATTACAAAAGATGGTCTAAAAAAAACCGAGGTTTTAGAATAGCCCCGTCTCTTTTTGTTATATGACATAAGAAAGTGATGGGTATATTTTAAACCTGGGTTTACCTTAGTCTTGGTTTAAACCATCTTTTGTAATAAGGCCCTTAGAGTTTGGATTTCTGGGGTTGATGGTGGGCCATGTATTTTTTAAATTTTATTACGGGTCAATTATTTGGTATGATTATTTTTCTTGTTTATTTTTACCCGACAGCTGCAAAGCCAAAAAAGACAGTTATTACAATGTAGTAGGTATATTTATGGTCTTCAAATATTCCTGTAATATTAATTTATGAGAATTATGAAGACAAAATTAAACTTTCTATTTATAAAGCATTTTTAATCCATAAAAAATCAAGAAATTAAACTAAAAACAAAAAAGTAATAAATAAACAGCCTAAAGTTCACAGCTGAAAGAAAGCTTGGTTTATTTAAGGTACATTACAAAAAGTACATAGAAATTACCACCACAGTATCACATGATCCATCCATCTCGATTATAATTATTAGTCCGATCATTTGGCATTAGTTGTGAACTAACCCGGCATATCATTAACGTCGTGTGTATTGATCTAACTGAGTCAGACATAACAATAATATTATGTACTAGGACACACGATATGCTAGTATTGATTTACGTTAGCCGTTTAACAGGAAATACACAATGTTTTGAACGTTTAGTTTGTAGAAATAAATGTAATGTGTTTTTATCAAAACTTTTTTGAGTAAATGTCACTTTTGATTTGTAGTTCAAATCACGTTTCATCCTTATTTTCAGTTAGTGATTCATACTAACAATATCTAAAATTTTCAGCTATATTTAAACCTTGTAGGTGTTTTAATTATTTCAATCTTTTTAATTTTTATACACTTTTGCCTAAATATTAACCTGAAATTCGTTAAGAGAATTGTTCTTCTCAATTTAAATTTGATGATAAGCTCTAGTTTTAAAAACAAGTATTTCCAAATAATAAGATGCAGAATAATTAACTTACAACATACATACTTAAAAAAACAATCCTTTATAAAATCGTTGAAATGTAAAATGGATATGCAAAGAACTCTCCAGAGTAGTCATGTGAACGAACCACGTATAATCGATGGATTCAATTGTAAAAACCTATCGCATTTAGTACGACTTTCAACGTCCGTAATGCTGAATCAGTATATTCCAAGTTATACAGAACCGCAAACTGAAGTGACTGTGTTTTAGGGTTCCGTACCTGAAGGGCGCTACGGGACTCCATTAGTAAGCTTCCGCTGTCCGTCAGTCAGGCTGTATCTTATTAAACTTAATAAGTAGTTTAATTCGGATTTCTATTGCCGCTATAACAGCAATAAAATAAATTACCATGATTCTATTAAATGAGTACTAGCTGTACCCGGCATGCGTTGCAATGCAATTTTTTCTACCTACTACCACTTAGGGGTATGAATAGATAGTAGCCGATTCTCAGACCTACTGAATATGCATATAAAATTTCATAAAAATCGGTCAAGCCGTTTCGGAGGAGTATGGTAACTAACATTGTGACACGAGAATTTTATAAATAAGATAATGCAGTTTCAAAAATACTACATACGTGTTGAATTAAAAAGTTTCTTTTTTTAAGTCGTTTAAAAAACGAATAT
Source organism: Autographa pulchrina (assembly GCA_905475315.1). Taxonomy (NCBI): domain Eukaryota; kingdom Metazoa; phylum Arthropoda; class Insecta; order Lepidoptera; family Noctuidae; genus Autographa; species Autographa pulchrina. Next base: position 4,268,556 of record FR997769.1, read on the forward strand.
GATGAATTTCAAAATGGCAGCGATAAAAACAAGTAAATCTTGATGGCCAGCAACTACTACAGTTTTGTTTTTGTTCATGGTTTGCCCTCGTGTGTAATTCCGACTCGCACTTGACCAATTTTTATACCATTCAAGTCTTGTTATACGAGCGGTGTAATTAAAATAATTATTTAAAAAAGCTTGCTTTTAAATTTAAAAATAGATTACGGTGTGGCCTGGTTTAGTTTTAATGAAGGATCATATTACGTAATAGCTTTAATAGTACAGTGGACAGCGAGGCATTGGGAGTAACGTGTTACGAAAGTCGACTCTACTGCTTTGTAATAAAGATGCTGTGAATATCAAAGTGTTGCTACTAATGTGCTTCTGAGTGTATGGTTTTGCTAGTTATATTTGAAGGCCCAGTTAAAGTAAGAGGTAGAGGAGTAACTACATCTATCTGCATATTTTTAACGAAATAAATTCTTATATGTAAGATTTTTATTCGATGTGTTTTAAATATTTTAGACAAATATTCAATTTTTTACATGATTGTCAATCATGTAAAAAATTGAATTATGACAAATAAACGTAAACTAAATATGAGAAGTGAAAACAATGGTTATATATGGTAAACATTAAATAAAAACTTATAACAAAAATATTATATGTAACACTTTTATAAAAATGCCAAAGAACTTGGCACAAAATAATTTCGATAGGTTGACCTTGAGACAGCAGTCCTAAAATCACAATAATTTTGAAGCTGTACTTAATACCTTCAAATATACTAACCCTAAAATGTTAGACAACTTCAAACAAGCAAGATGTAAATAGTGACAGTAATTGGCCCTTAAAGTTATTAACCCTACAAAATATAGTAACGGTACTGGTGAAATTAACATGCCACCGCTGTTTTAATGCATCGAATAAACGGCTCGGAAATAATTATGGAAGCCATGTTGCCGTATTACTGGTATAAACTTGTTTGTAGAGGTTGTTCTGTTTGAGAGTTAGTATGTTTAGTTTTGTGGGGAAGAGTGATTGGTGGAGAATAGTACTCTAATTGTAATTAAAAATTATTTATAGATAAATTTATTCGGCGTATCACACCTGAATCTATTATAAAAGACTCGTAACTTTCTTTGGAAAATAAAACACATATTATTTTTTGTAATAATTTTATTGTAATCGAAACATTGAAAATATAAATTGTATGCGGATCCGTTTAGAAAGGTTTTATTTCAATCTGTCATATTTGCGACACCCTTAAACATGTTTATCTACTTAAATTTTTTTTTTTACCTTTTTAGGTATTTTATTTATCTCATGTATGCATACATATAAACATGCCTCTTTCCCGTAGGGGTAGGCAGAGACCACTTCTTTCCACTTGCTACGATCCTTACATACTTGTTTCGCTTAGTCCACTTTCATTATTCCCTTCATACATGCTCTTCGGTTTATTTATCTCTTTAGTATGTAACTGCAATTATAAGGCTTTTGTAAACTCAAACTAACTAAGCTAACATTTCAATTAACTTAAAAGTGTATGAAATAATTTCTGTAGGAATCAGTATTGTGCTTTAAAACAAAGTTTCTTAGTGCGGTACTCGCCTTACATGTAATACTAACTTTAGTTTAAAACCGCAACCACACCACCTAGGAGAGATGGCCGCACTAGGGACTTAGTTATTATTATTATTTAGTTATTTAATTTGAGTTTAAATACGTTTACTTGTTACAAGATCATTACTGATATTTTAACAGAGTAGGTACCGATAATGTGGTATTGAAATCTTACGGAAGGCTACTTAACGAATGTAGGTAGGTCCTATATGTGTGATTTTCATATGTCATATACATGTAAAAAACACTATACACACTATATACAGAGAGAGAGAGAGTTTAAACCTATAACATAACTTATCTAGGTATTATCTAGGTAGGCTTACTTTCATTTTGTACTCAAAGGATCCAAACTAAATTAATGTATTAAACATTAAATAAAATTGGTAATTTAACATACAAATGTTAAATTACCAATTTTATTTAATGTTTATGTTTTAAAACAAAATATTAAAATTTCAAGTTCAAAAAAGCATTTCTTACACAAATTGAATAGAAATCATAAAAAACCTGTCATTAAAAACGATGCCACTTGTACGGAAATCACCTATTAACTTAAAAATTACTTCAATAAATTTTCTCACGAAGAAAATCACAAACATTAAGATTCATGACATAATTTGAGGCTTAGTGCTTAAATAGAGTACCTAGCTTTTAAGTAAAAGTGCCAGATTTTTAACGGGGACTTTTAGCAATAAAAGTTAGAAGACATTAGATCAACTACAAAATTGATTACTATTATTGTGCTTGAGTTGTGGCTATATGATAAGTTTAATTTAAAAATGCAAGAAGATCATTTTAGGTCTGAATTAAAAAAGTTTATTTGTACAGTTCCAAAGTGTTATAGCTCCTTGGTCAGACCCTTTTACCAACTGCTGGGCCTTTTCTCTTTTTAATATTCGTCCATTTTTTCGTCACAGACGTTTCCTACGGTTTTTGCGATGTCACTTACATGCTTTTGGAAGACCCAAAGTAATTTATAAAAAAAAAAATTGCCATCAATTAATGCTTCTATCCACTTTCTGATTTGATAGTCAGATCGTTTTTCTGATATTACATAACGCAGATCATATTATGTATAATTTTTTTAGCTAAGTAGCATTTACGTGTACCAAGCGTCGGTTAAAATCAACTTTACTAAGCTTAAAAACTTGCCAGAGCTTCCATAAAGGTTTCAAAAATACAGCGCCCATAATTTATTTGTGAATGCCTTTAGAAGCTACAGCTTTGTTTGGTCCTAAAGACCGCCTCCCGTTTGATATACTGGAATATTTATGGTTTCTCTGAGGCATAAGGCATTTTGCCTACGTATTGAGATCTATCTTCTACGGCTGTTTATGAACTGACGATACCATTATCCTCTTCACGGGGTTGTTTTATGAAAATAGATGGCGTACATTTGTATGAAATAATCAGGACTTTTCCTCAAAGGTGTAGTCGGCAGGGTTTACTGCACGTGCCGAGTTATTGTTGTAAATAGTCCGCACATGTATTATGAGCTTAACTCTTATACATACGGGTGTATTTAGGTTATCAAGTTACATTTAGCTCTATAAGGATTCGTTCAAAATTTTAACCTCCGTTGGTTCAAATATCCACTTGCTCCAAATATTCAAAAACCCAGCAAATCGTACCGATTATTGGAATGACGGTACCTTATGTGTTATGATCTATTTGAGTGCCAAATTTCAGCCAATCTGACCCCTATACCAATCTACGTTCGGTTACATTCACTTTTATACAATATTTGGATCATGTAAATTCATAGTAACATCGAAACATACTATGAATACAACTATACGATGTTTAGGTATGTATATGAACGACCTAAATGGCGCAAAGCGACGTTTCCGCTTGGGAGTATGCATCTGATTCCAGTGAAACGCCGCCGAGATACAAGGAATGCTAATGTGGGAATAATTATGAAACGTTCACTTGTTTACAAGGAATATTGCTCATTTAGTTCGCCATTTAAGTATGTGATGACTTCCACTTGAGAGTTAGTTAAATGTAAGTGATCTTCAGTAATTTTTGGATGATAGTATAAGAGTAAAATAACTTTATAAATCGTGTAGTTGATTACTCTGCTGTGCCTGACCGGGTTTACAATACCAATCGTATTTAACTGTATAAATTAACCACCTGAGAACTCACATTAGGGAATGCAAAATATACCTATTAAGAATTATAAAAAAAAAAATAGACAATTATTCATTTAGCTGACGCGTCTAGTGCAGGATAACCAGAAACAAATCAATTTATGCAAGTCTTTATCAAGATATTTGAAAGAGTATTCTTATTCTCTTAATTTATATTTTTCTACTCGTAGATACTACAAAACATGGCCACAATCTGATCACAAAATAACTACATTTTCTTTCTCTATAATAATTTTTTATGCATTTAAAACTTTTCTAGCTTAATGCAACAAGAAAGAACAGATTAATACATTAGTATAAGCCCTTTAGTTAGATAAAAGTTCATTTTAATCGTATTATCTCGGAATATTTTTGTAGCCAAGCCAATATTGTTTGCCAAGTCTCTCTTATTATTGACAACACAGCACTTAGCTAATCCCTATTAAGCCCGATGCATAATGATAGTAACATATTTATTAATATCATATCGATGCTAATCCAAAATAACAGCAAGTGCAATATTTGTTAGTAACTTCTAATCAATAGTCAAATAAACTAGCAAATAACCAAAAAATAACCATCACTCAATATTTAAATAACAGGTTTATTCGCTTGTGAATTAACTGAAAATATACGCGTGACTTTTTTTTGTATACTCTGCGACTATATAATTATTCTGGCTTTTAAACTGTTTTACTTTCACCGCCATGTTTATTTGTGAAAAGACATTTAAGTATGGTAAAATAATTCAGGCTTGTATTGTTTTTATCACTTTAAAACTGTCTCATCTATTGAAATAAAGGAATACTTTTTTTTAACCGACTTCAAAAAAAAGGAGGTTCTCAGTTTGACCTTTATGTATGTATGTTTGTATGTATGTTTGTATGTATGTATGTAGGTTTGTCCGCGATTATCTCGCGTTTGGCTGAACCGATTTTGATGCGGTTTTCAGAAAATAATTTGTTAGTTCAAGGAGAAGGTTTTAGTATGTTTTATTTCTCAGTATAGCTATCATTACAGGTCACGTAACCTAATGCGACAGTTTAGCTAATATAATTCTTAATCTATATATGAAACTTAATTAATCCCACCAAAAACATTCAATGTAAAAAAAAGCCAAGTCTCTCTATGCAATTCTTCCATCGTAAAAAGTTTTGAGATCGCATAGGAGCCAAGTCCTGTTCAACTTAATTTGTAATAATAAATCAATATTTTGTGACTATATCAATAGTTTTGTTTACATTACAATAACAGTGACTTGGCCATGAGCACAAGTTAAAGGTCGTTTGCTCCTTTTAATTACGTGCAAATACCGTTGAATTTATATATTATATATATTATGGACATGATTTTGTAACTGATTGGAATTTGAGATCACTATGGACTAAACATGCGCCATAGTGCATGTGCAGTTCACTGATCTTGGATGATACCGACTGTCGGTTAAGGTGTCCTGATATTATTTATTATTTACTTGCAACTCCTCCAAATATGCCGCTTTATATTTGTATCTTATTGTGCTCATGGCCAAGTCACTATTATTGTAATGTAAACAAAACTATTGATATAGTCACAAAATATTGATTTATTATTACAAATTAAGTTGAACAGGACTTGGCTCCTATGCGATCTCAAAACTTTTTACGATGGAAGAATTGCATAGAGAGACTTGGCTTTTTTTTACATTGAATGTTTTTGGTGGGATCTCATTTATTTTTTGTAGGTATCTTTCTTTTATTTTTATAAATAAACAAAATTGCTAAAAAAATATTTGCTTTTTGTACATAAACAAAGAACAAAGTTAACAATGCAGTCAAAATTCATATACCATGTTCTTGTAAAACCGCAAATATAAATTTGTTTCATATTATTTACTAAGGTATATAATTTATTACCGTTTTTATAATTTTCCCTTTACATGTAGCTAAAAACCTATCTTGGTGCCAAATTTGAAGGTTCTAAGTTTGCTAGAAGTACCTTAGATTTTTGATGATCGGTCAGTGAGTAAGTCATTGAGTGACAAAATGGTGTAACTTTGATCGCTCATAACTCGTAAACTATTGGTTCAAATGTCATGTAATTTTGAGGCTGAGCTTGTTTTAATACTTACTCTAGGTCATCGAAAACCTAAACCCCTAGCTTTGTCCGTATCGATGATACAGGGGGGGTGAAATAGCCGCGAAACGCTTCGAGAAAAGAATGGTACGACCGTGCCCGTTTTGCTCGAGACTTGGCTGGGGCACTGCCGTGCCCCCAGATTATTTACTAACGTTTAGCCTTCAGTATACAACGACAAATAACTTAATAACTTTTAAACTATCGTGCTGCATGTTTATAGTAATATTATGGAACATTAGAACGGGGATTAGCGCGTACATGCATAAATACCTTTAGGGCTTGACGTTTCGACCGGGTTACACAGGCGTGGTCGCAAGCAGACTGCAATCCCCGTTCTATAATATTGCTATGAACAAATACTTAACTTTTAATTCTAATTACCTTATATAACTTCTAAATATCATCAGAAACTATTCATAAACTCGTAATTCGATCAAATAGCATTCTCAATTTATCCTTAAATATGCTTAGTTATATGTACAACAAAACAGCAACATTAAAATCAAATCAAATTCATAAATATAACGAAAACAGTCGTTGAGTAGAAACCCAACAGTTTTCAGTACTCCCGCCTCTCTGCCGCTCCATTTCAATAGGTTTTTATCAAAATTTATGATCGAAATAAACGAAATAACACTACACAACAAAATGGATGTCTAACGACCATTGTATTGTATTATTAAACACCTATTGTTGACAATAATAGGTAGGATGTATTTCGGAATGGAACTCGATTTCAATTGAACGAAACTTTTTATGTTAATTAAATTACGTTAATATTCATAATGTTATTTGTGTTTGTTTATGTTCATTGTTTGCTTTATAACACCTGATTTTATGTAAAAAGAAGCTTGATTTTTAATTTTGTTTTTTGAACAAGAAATAATTTTGATATTTCGTAACCGAAATATATATTTTTTTATTACAATTTTGTATTTGTGTTTTATTGTAAACACAACCAATTGGCACTAGTGTTTTTGGGCTCATTTTTATTAGACAATGATCATCAAAGAAATAAGTACACAATTAAATGTATACTTTTCCCATTAGCGTTTTCAATATATACCTGAATTATTTCCTATTTACTATTTTCATTTTACTACATACAAATTGAGATTAAATTTATCTCTAGTATAACAATTCCCTCATCAAATCTTACAAACGGTTTGAAACAATAAACAGATGATAAACACGGTCCTACTGTTTTCTTTACCAATTTCAACGTTATACTTATGTTAATAAAAGGAGGAAGTTCAAAAGTTATCAAATAAACGGAATAACAAGAGTTTTTTGACTGCTAAGCTACAAACAGATTTTATTATTTTGATGTGAAATTTCAATTGTCTTAGATGTACTCCCAGAATATTTAAGGCTTGTGTATATTAAGTTATTTATTTAAGGTAAATCAGTAAATTGGTAAACATGTTAATTAGTCATTAGTGTTGAAAATACGTATATGGAATATTTTGGAGTAAAGTTACGTATAAACAACAATTACTGCGATACAAATGTGGATTGTGGAGTGAACAGTCGAAATGTGTGTGTCTAACCTCATTTTGACTACATTTTATTTTCCGATGATAGTGATATAAACAAGGGCAGAAAACAGAGGAGGCCTATACCCAGCAGTGGGTGATGCCAAGCTGATATGATGATGATGAGTGACATAAGTGTTCACACACATATACTCTGTGTGGTGAGTCTCTATGGTGTAGGGTATCGTAAAGGAAATGTTGCATGGCCTAGTCTCCCTCCACTGTGACCTATTACTACCCCAATCTAAAACCCAACTGACCTATACTTAAGTATGCGTTAAAGATCAAGTACCATAATTTAAGTTCAAGTACACTTAAAGTACTACAATTTATGATTTCATATCAAGAATAGTTCCAGAATCCATTTATTACAGTTTTCAATTTTATATACGTTGAACGTACTAGGAATGCCTTTATCAAAGCTATATTTTAAAAATGAATTTTTGAATGGAGATTCCTCCCCTGTCATAAAATTTTTGGGCAAGACTAATTTTGACGGATTACTGGTATATTACTCTCACAAAATTGAACCTTTAAGTAAAATGTCTATAAGTAATACTAACGTTTACTCATGGAATGCTTAGTGTAAAATGCAAAACGATTCATCACAATTATGTTTATAATTTTAGCTTTATGAAGATAGATTTGGTCCCGGATGAATAAATAGTTCCTAGGGATTGTGAATACTTCGTTTTTTGATATTTATATATCGGCTCAGGACAGCCGACATCGGTAATATTCATCGTGGACGTGGTCGAGGTTTCGAAAAGATCTTTATCAAAGAAACATCGAAAGAAATCCATAGTACACTTTAATCGATCGTTAAAACACTTTACAATAAGGGTCTAATCAAAACTATCAATGATGGCATCGAATTTAGACGATTCGTCGTAAATGTGGTTCGCGCTTGGTTCGCGGACCGTCATGGGACCGTCCTTTCTTTTTCAAGTGACGTCCATCTTCCGCCGCGCTGCCAACCACACGACGCTCCGTCAGAGTGACTGTTGTCACTCTAATTACAACACAGACCTTCATTGAGCGGCGCCTTCATATATTTCGTTTGACTCGCAAATTTAAAATATCATTATTTTTATTTACCTATATAGGACATTCTACTTAGAACAACACAATACCAGTTTTTTTTTGTACTATGGACTTTTTCACATAATATAGGGACTTATTCATCTTTTGAATATTTATACAAGTTTGTAGTACATTAAGCTAAAATTAGTTATTTGCAATTCACGCGGATGATGCCACCGGTAAATATACATACAAAACTATTTATTTACTTGAAACAACAAACAATGTTGCACGGGACATTTAACAGTAAACTACTAAATTATTCAAGCAGTAAATTATCATTTGGACTCCTAAAACCGTGGCAATAAAACATAAAATAATTAAACTTTGCAAATTCTAATGTTAAATGAAGAATACATTCTAGTTTTCTCTTTTGTTTACACGAGAAGGCTTCTAACAAAGGTCAAAAAATATAAATAAAATTAGGATTTCGGAGACAACTGACAGTTTTTAAGGGTTAATTGAAGTGGGATTATGGGTCGAGAAATTCGAAGTTTAAAATAAAGGCCGGTGTTTACTTAGAGTATTCATGGTTGGGTCGGCTTCGGCCTTATTTTGTTTCTGTTATGTGTGCCAACTGGCATGTTACTTACCTTTTTTCAGTGTTAATAAGGCCTGGGACGTAAGGAGGCCGAATACTTGGGCGCGATATTAAGTGTCAGGTTTATTTGGGTTCCACTTATTACTATCGCGTCATTGGTCTGGTGTGAACATTGCAGTAAGTGAGGTCGTCGGTTAGATTTCGGGGCTGGGTTTTATTATTTTACGCATGTGTTTTGTAAGCTTTTGGTATAATAAGATGCAGATGTGAGGCAAGCTTTTGTCTTTATTTGTTTACATTCGTTGATATCTTATTACATGAACACATGAAAGTAACGTAATCGTATAGGTAAAAAGCTTATGAGCTAAAAAAATGATTAACAAAAATGTCACAGTATCTAATAAACCTATATTGTAGAATAAGTATTATCACTGAAATGTCATTACAGTCGTAAAATTTCAACTAGTTGAAACACACTACATCATTTTCAAATTAGTAAAATTTCGAATGTCAGAAAACATTATTCGATCCTTTTAATGAACAAAAAGCCTATAAACGCTTCAGCCTACATAAACAGATTAATGAGAGAAACTAAACAAATAGGCCCGAAGCCTCTAATAGATTTCAAATACCCAGATTATCGTACAACGCAATCTCGAACTACTTTAATTTATTACTTTCGAGGGCTATTATAGGTACTCTAAAACCTTTTTAATATTCAGTTTTTTACAAATAAACTGATGATCGTTGTAATAAAATTAAGAGTTAGTAGCTCTTGTGAATAAAAACATGAAGTGCAGGTTGAACTTTAGGTATACTTACTTATAGTTGAGTTGAGACATTGAATCATTATTAGATAATGTGCTTGTAATAGAAAAATAGGAAGTTGATATGAGATAAAAAGGATTAAATGCTGAGATTACGAGTAATGTCAAATGTGTAAAATCATTTACTAAATTACTAAGTAAGTTATTTTTGAAAATAAATCGACATGTATCAGATATATATATATATAGTACCTACATTATAGTTAGTAAGGTAAAGACGATGTAAAAGATTTCAAAGAAATGTGGTCTATTGAATTCTGGTACAAATATAGAGGGTTGTCGTAAATATACTCATTTCGGTGTGTTTGTCGTAAATAACACAAAAAGTATTTTATCTATCGATGAAAAGTTGATAAGGCACTCACCAGTAACAAGAATTATGAAATCTCGAGGAATATGTAGAAAAAACTTGTTCTGCAACATACAAGTAAACTAAAATATGTATGAAATAATATTAAATCTTCAATAGGTCAAAATCAGCGTATTATTAAGCTTATTTTTTAAATATAGTTTTCTTGTTTAACTTAAGTTTGATGGTAATTTATGTGGTAAAAATATTAAGCACAGAACCCACGAATTATGTATTGAATGATCAAGGAACAAGTTATACTATATTTTGATATCATAACTAAGAATTGCTTGATAGAAGAATCCCGCAAAAATATAATTAATCTTTATTCGAGACATGAAGAATCACTCTCATAAAATGTCCACTATACTACAACACCCAAACAGTCACCCAAGTCAGTTTCTCATGAATGTAGAAAAATAAAAAAAGAGGTAAAATTCTACCTTTCCTCTAAAAGGGTTTAATAATTGCTTCCTATACTGTCTCAGTTTTCTATACAAAAGGCCAAAAAAATGGTCAAAAAAAACGTAACATTTAATGTACCCTTTGTGGAGTACCACTAAAGTTTTCGAGTACCAGTCCCAAGTAACGGAACCATCCTTGTTATATAATAACGCTGCCTGACATTATCCTCACGTATTATCCCGTGGGAAACAAAGGTGCTTCTGAATGTTAACATACCGACCGAACAGAATACCTATTTACTTTTAGCCGGGTTTTTATTGTCCCAAAGGGACTGACTGACGCAGAGGGCACATTTCAAACGTATCTCGAAATTTTCTTTAAAAACGTTGCAAATGTGACCTACACATGGGTAGATAGATAAATGGGGATGTGGGTCACATCTGTTTATTAATAGTCTACGTGAGCAACTGAACTGTGCTAATAGGCTAGTCAATATCGCCAGTATAGTGAGATGATGTGAAGAGGGCTTCATATTTATGGAAAATGTGAAATGAAATAGTTTCTCTACATTGGGAGCCATATTTAGTTCCTAATATGAGGAGAATGTTTGCCTCAGTCCAAATCTACATAACTCTGGTTCTCTGTATGTCAATCCTAGTGTCACGATTCTTTTTATTTGAGTCCATTTGAGTCTAACGTCTGTTTGGTATAACTTTTTGGAAGAATTTTTAGTGCCGCTTTTAAAAGCTTCTCAAAGTCTCAAATCGCATTTGTGCTACCTGTCTTTGACGAGACAACTAGGACACAGAAAAATAGGATAAAATTTTCTAACTTTAAAGCTACCTAACCATTGCTGAGAATGTTTGAAATCGCCTAAGCGCTCTGCTTGTCAAAAAAGAACATTAGAGTTTACCCAAAAAATACGAAACGTTGCTGTTTCATTAATATTTTGTTAAATAGGACAAAGCTTTTTATTTTATTTATTTTTTACAACTAATACTAACAACATTTTACTGCAAGTTGGAAGTTAATACTTATAAAGAATTACATTAAAATCTAAATAGGTTGTAATCTGAGTTATTTATACTCGAAATTAAATAAAGTACTTATGATAACATCAACGAATGTCGAACAAATACCGTACAGTTAAGGGCACTTATTAAAGCCACTTATTCGGAATTGAAAGCCTGATCGCTGATTTGTGGAATATATTAGAGAAATCAGATACGTTCGGAATCAATTATTCGAAATACAGATAGATGTTTTTAGATGCAACTAATACGGAAAAGGACATCATCCACTCTCTATACATTTTTGGTCCAAATGCGAAAGAGCCGGCCAACAAAAAAAAAATTATATTCGGACAGAGCTTGTCCTCCTAAGCATTTCTTATTATGGCACCAAAGCTGTAGCACCGCTGCACGCGATTTTATCCAGGGTTAAAAAATCTGAATTTTCATACAATTTTTCGATCACATGCCACGATATTATCGATAAAATGAATTACTAGGAGGACAGAGCTTCTCCTCCTAAGCATTTTTTAATATTGCACCAAAGCTGCAGCTCCACTGCATTTAAGTTATTCCAGGGTTAAAAGTTCTGAATTTTCATACATTTTTCGATCAAATACCATGATATTATCCTTTAAATGAATTACTAAACACAAATGAAATGTTCTGTTATGGATGCTAGCTCTTAGTTAATGATTGGGGGTAGTAATAAATTCAGGGATTTTTGTTTATAGGTTTTAATGTATTTTATCGTCGAAAGCGTCTTGCGTAAAAATCGTATACTCTTATCCTAAAGCTGGTGGTTATATTTTGTCAATGTAGTGCATAGCTCACATAATAATATGCACCTTACATGAGAACAGCACCCAATTAGCCTTTTTTCTGTGACTCATCACGCAAGTGAATTAAGAGAGAGCGATAGCTAGTCGTTTCGATAAAAGTTTGGACTACCACATTATATAATTCCGCAAGACATTTTCGACGATAAAATACATTAAAAACCTATAAACAAAAATCCCTGAATTTATTACTACCCCCAATCATTAACTATGAGCTAGCATCCATAACAGAACATTTCATTTGTGTTTAGTTATTCATTTAATGGATAATATCATGGTAATTGATCGAAAAATGTATGAAAAATCAGAATTTTTAGCCCTGAATAAAATGAAATGCAGTGGAGCTACAGCTTTGGTGCCATATATAAAAATGCTTAGGAGGACAAGCTCTGTCCTCCTAGATATTCATATTATCGATAATATCGTGGCATGTGATCGAAAAATTGTATGAAAATTCAGATTTTTTAACCCTGGATAAAATCGCGTGCAGCGGTGCTACAGCTTTGGTACCATATTAAGAAATGCTTAGGAGGACAAGCTCTGTCAGAATATAAAATTATTTTTGGTTGGCCGGCACTTTCGAATTTTGGACCAAAATGGATGATGTCCTTTATTTAATTCGTTCGCTGAATTAACGCTTATTCTATATAATAATAATAATAATATGGACAACTCACACACGGTTATCTGATCCCAAGCTAAGCAGAGCTTGTGTTATGGTAACCAGACAACTGATAAACATACTTATATATTTCTAAATACATACATATTATAGATAAATTACACCCAGACAACCAGAACAAATGATCGTGCTCATCACACAAACATTTGTCCTGGGTGGGAATCGAACCCACGACCTCCGGTATAGCAGTCAGGGTCACTAACCACTAGACCAACAGGCCCGTCTACTAGACCAACAGGCCCGTCAGTTATTCTGGAAGTTGGTAAATCACTATGTCATTGGGTTTTCATTCCACTTTTCATGTTAAATATGTATAGATTGATAAGCAGTCAGGATTTATCTTCAATTATCAAAAATGGTTTTAATGGTAATATGAATAAACATATTTTATGTATTTAGGTTAAGGTTTAAAAATTTAAACCTAGTTTGCGTATTATATAGGCACATAAGCATAGTTTTCATAATTTCAGAATAGGTACAAGTAAAATAAATTGCAAGAAACTCACATAATAATGGTCAAAAACAATGTTCCCTTTGACAGAAACGTAAGGCAATCAACGAATCATCATTTCCACATCGTAATTGAACCTCAAAAATAATTCCACTTCTCAAATTTGTATTGTAATTCAGTTTACCTATTTCTATAATAAAAAAGGCAAAATCAGTCCTATATCCTCCACATTTAATCCACTCTATATTCCTTTGAATTGATTCCTTTGTCAGTCAATCAGGCGAGCTTATGTTTAGTTTTCCGATACGCAGTGACTGTGAGAATTCTTTGCTTCATATTTGTTTTGTCTTCAACCTTTGCATAATCGGCTGAGAGGAAACTCGACGAAGCTTCCAAATTTTCACGTTTACCTATCCAAATTCAAGATCCATGTAGTATTTCAATACATTTAGGACATTTATAAGAATGCTTCTTGTGCCCTCTGGATTTACTCGATTTGCATTCTTCCTTAGGCAAATTTTGTGATGTTAATTAGCCTATGATTAATTCGTTCAATATGATAGAACTATCAAAAACCAAACCATTTCTTCAAATCCCATTGTTAGTTTTAGAGTTTACCGCGTTGAAACAAGCTACCTTTTTTATATTATTTATCTAGATTTAACTAATGTCAATCTTAAGACCTTGAGGAAATCTGAGCTATTCATACAGTATTTGCTTCTGTTTCAAACCACTTCTGCTCCAGTCATGCAACTATGTAATAAAATATAGAACAGCCTAGATTCCAATAATTACCATGTTAGCTAGTAACTTTATCATCAGAGGGTACCGCCCTATATTTGTTCGTCCATGCACGTAAATACCTCTATGAGCAATCAATCATTTGTGTGTGATCAACGAAGTGCAAGGTGACATTATACCTGATTGAATTTGTTTATGCTGACCCTTGACAGGGTTAATCTCTCTACAACTAAACTATAGCCACCTTTAAGACACCTTTGGGAGCCTTTCACTCCAGTGCGTTGCCCATTCTTACTTGAACACGTGAGGTGTTTTACAGTTTACAACTACATAATTTTTAATTACATACCTAAGTAACAAACAAAGTTTGTTCATTAATTTTAGTCGTAAAAGTCAGAGAGGTAAGGACTTAATTTTATGTTGCAACATTATTTCTACTTCTAATTTAATGGTTCGCATTAAAGTTGCTATACATTAAAGTTGCTTGACTTGTTAGTAAATGCAAAATTACTTAAAATCATACATTTCAAAATATGAGTGACAAGTTGCAAGATTTTTACTTAGCTTAGCTTATTGTTGCGAGAGAGTTGAAATTTCTAGAGTAACAAATAAATTCTAACAATTGACGTTGGCTTACTCAGACGTCTATATAATAAAACAAGCATTTTTTTTTTAAAACCCACCCAGCTAATATTCATTCTTAATCAGACCGTCAACAAAATTTCTCACAAGATTTTATCTTTAATACATTTTCTAGGAAAATGAAACGCGATTTTTCATTTAGTACTTGCCACTTCCATCGTATTATATTTTTTATATTTTACTTTTTCTACGGTCGTACTTAAAACGAAACGTCACGAAATGAGTTTCTAATAAATGTTGTTTTATTTAATGTTAATGGATGGCCGAGAGCTGTTGTCGTAAAGATGAGAGGCATGTTAATTTATAAGCGGAGATAATTTATGTGAAGCTTTTGATTCCCATCTCTCATCCAGTCCATAAAATTTTAAAATTCATGAATTAAAATGAGTGTTGCAACAAGTTTCGTCATATGCTAACCTATAATCTATAAGCATGTTAATGTAAGGTATTTTAAAATATACTTTTAGCAAAATTTCTATAATAATATAATATAATAATAATATTCCGGGACAACTCACACACGGTTATCTGATCCCAAGCTAAGCAGAGCTTGTGTTATGGTAACCAGGCAACTGATAAACATACTTATATATTTCTAAATACATACATATTATAGATAAATTACACCCAGACAACCAGAACAAATGATCGTGCTCATCACACAAACATTTTATATATTTCATATAATTCAATCATTTCTAGCACATTCAACTTTCAAAACAAAGCATAAATATCAAAACGTGTTTGAATTCACTTCGTCCAAATTCGTTTAAAAACGTTGAATATTACATATTAAATGGTTGACTTCGCCCTCTATAACATTGTTTCAACTCGAGTCAGTCACGACATGAAAAGGGCTAAATTCGCGGTTGTCACGTTTTTAATTAATTTACGAGTGGGTGAGGCTCCAAGGATCACGCATAACCTTTGCTCCGCCTATGTGAAATTCATCAATTAGCGTAGTATGCCGCGGTCACTTACATTTACATTTTCATCATTGTTAGACCGAAATTAGCAGGAACTATAAATAGTGGAGTTGGGTATGGTTTGTTCAGATACCGTAAGGTAAACGGTCGTGTAATATGAATTTAGGAGGGGTTGAATTAGGTCATTTTAAAGTACCGGTGTAGACTGTTGTCGTTTTCCTTGGCCCCCGATATGCAGGTAACAAAAACGCAACTCAAAGATTCTAGTTGGTAAGTATCTGATACACTCTTATGCCTTTCACATGGATGAAAGTCAATGACATCATAACAAATTACCAAAAAGAAGGTTTTATGTTTATTCCAGGAGGTTTTTTTAATTAACGTACACTGAAAATTATATGCGTACAAAGTACCAGGAATACGTCTATTTAAAGAAAATATGTATACATCACTCTAATATTTTTAGGACTGACTGAAGTGAATTAATTCAGTATTCTTGAAAACAAACATAAAAAAATTATTATTAAAAATTAAAAAACACGCCTGCCATGTAAAAAAAGAAAAAAAACAAGTCAAATATTTGCAGTCGGGGTCGGTTACTTGGAACAATTCATTACAGGTCCCCGACTGCAAATATTTGACTTGTTTTTTTTTCTTTTTTTACATGGCAGGCGTGTTTTTTAATTTTTAATAATAATTTTTTTATTTAATACCTTTTAGTGAACAACAAAAAAGCATGACACAACACAAAAAAAAATTTCGTTCGGAACCCTTTGCAGGCGATTTCGACTCACACTTGACCATTTTTTAATGTCCACATAGCCTATGTCACTCGGGATAACTCAAAGCTTCTAATGATACCACAAACATTGAAATCGGTCAAGCCTTTTAGAAGTTATGGTGGAATAAAGAAACTCACAAACATACATACATACATACATACATACATACATACATACCTACATACATGAACCCTGAAAACATAACACTCCTTTTTGGGCAGTCGTGTAATAAAATAATAGGAAGCCTCATAACATTTAATTATCCTTTAATTACAAACTGATACTTTTATCAAGAAATATAATTTCATAAATAACAATTTATTTTCTAGAAATTTACTTTACAAGACATGGCATATCATGCACAGGTGTAAAAACTACTATAATAAACTAATGATATGTAATAGTCACGAAGGGTAATATTGAAGGCAATGCAGCTTCAAACCGAACAAAAATATAAAGTGTATTTCCTCAGTAAAGTAGTAAAAGTAAAAAGTATTAAAGTTCTTCAAAACAATAAACTTGTGGTCAGTCTTATGGCTTTTAAATGTATGACTTTAAAGGAAAGACTGGATATTATTCGGATAATAATAAAAATATCTCTCTTACAATATTTAAGCTTGGATAAATCATATGGTATCGTTATGAGAAAAATTACTATCGGTTATTAGTCACGTAAAATATACTCGCATTTGTCATTTAAAAACTGGTCCTTAAACTAGTAAGAACTATAAATGAATTAGTTCCAGATTATAATAATGGAAGAATAAAACTAACCGAATAAAAAAAATATATACTTTTTTTGATATGTGTTTACACAGTAACAGGTACCTTTAACGAGAAGAGCTTGAAACAAACAGTTGTTATTTATGGTAAATTACTAAAATTTCCTTGAAGAAAGAAACGTATTTTGTTCTATTTACGGTTTAGATAATTCATGAGGATTTCAATTCTATGAACTTACCTATGATAACAAGCAATTTTATATATGATACTCGTACTTAATCATTCCATCATTTAAGACATTTCACGAATGTTATTTTATATCCTACCTTGTTTATACTTACTACTTATTTCTATTAATTATAACCGGAAATCGATTTATTGAAATACTTCAATTACAGGAAATTTTTATTACTTCCTCAGGACCATATACTAACTACAAAAGTACAAAACATATTATAAGGTTATTCTTTTAGCCTGTATTATATGTAGTGGAGCTTTTTATTTTTCGTAAATATAAAACGCTCGTGAAAGTCGTGGTGGCCTAGCGGTTCAATGAACGGAATTGTATGCACAAGGTTGCAGGTTCGAACCCAGGCAAGTACCAATGTGGCTTTTTCAAAGTTATATGTACTTCCTTAATTATTCTAAGACACTTCTGACAAACGGCGAAGGAAAACATCGTGAGGAAACCTGGATTCCAAAATTTGGGATCTGAAATCGCCAATCCGCAGAGAGCAAGCGTGGTGTTTAATGCTCGTGCCTTCTCTATATGGGAAGAGGCCTATGCCCAGCAGTGGGACGTTTATAGGCTGGATTATTAAATATAAAACTTCGTCTTAACTACATTAGACTAAGGCTTCCTTGTTTATGAACCCGTAACCTCTAGCTTGAGAATATAGTCTATGAAGTTCTACGTGTTTGCATAGAATATACATATTAATGAGAATTTGATAAGATAATCTACCAAATCTTAATAAGAGCAACTCAAGACCAGCAAGCTCGGATACCAAGAAACGATTTAATCTCAACTGTATTTTGGTTACAAATAATAATAGTTATTTTGTTACAAAACGCTGTAAATTGATTTATATAATGTTTACTAAATAGAAATTAATTTAACTTAGACAGCTAGACGTTTAAGGTCAGTCTAGGGTTTACGTACACCACCGAAAGCTAAAGAATATTTAGTACCTAATATTATTTTAAAGAATAAAACCTAGGGATAATGTATTACCAAATAAATGGGTTGTGCAAATGATGTAGGCAATTTGATAAATATGTTTAGAACATAGAACTGAACAGGTGTACGATATTAGTCATACGTAATCGACAGAGCTACAAATCTAACCAAACAAAAGGTGAGACAAGTTTCGTTCCGTAATTGGCCTGTAAGGCAACCTGTCCTGCGATGAGTGAAATACCAATGCTCGTCAAATCACGAACTAAGAACCAATCCTGTAGAGATTTTCATTGATTGGTTAATGTTGTCATGTTTATCTATGTAATAGTGAAACAGCATAAGCTGAAAGAACTCAAACCTATTTCTTGTTTATTTACGAATCTATACGCACTAAGAATTTGACTGCCTAATTTGATTAACATCATGTGGTACATAGTTTGACGACCTCCGTGGTTGAGTGGCGTACGCACCGGTTTCAAAGTGTCGCTAGCTCTGAGGTCCCGGGTTCGATCCCCGGACGGGTCAATGTAGAAACCAACTTTTCTACATTGTCCCGGGTCTGGGTGTTTGTGGTACCTTCGTTGTTTCTGAATTCCATAACACAAGTGCTTCAGCTACTTACTTTGGGTTCAGAGCAATGTATGTGATGTTGTCAGCATTTATAGTTCTGTATTTAAATTATTTTAAATGACAATATTGTTGTTTTATTAAGTCGATGTAATCTCAATGTAAATACCTCGTCATTAATACAACCTGTATAAGCAGTGAATAGGAACGACTCTTTAAAATTATTATTAGCCAGAAAACACAATGTTTCATTAGTACGTTTGCAATTCATTGTTTACAATTCTAAACAAAACATCAAACAATAGCAACAAATTCCCTATCGGCAGCCACTTAATGTTTTGTTTACTTCAGCAATACCAAAGTTAATTTAAATTAGCACTCCAGTCAAACAAAGGTCTACAGTACACAGTTCAATCAATTCGGTCAAAATTTACCGTTTTTAGCAATTAAATTGATTTGAATACCCAAGTTTTCGCTACAATACTTTATTAAACAAAGCGCTGTCGGCATTAATTGGCAATTCATGAGTATTCGCTGGAACATGTTGATTTTGCTTGCCAAAACATCAAAGGTTTGTTCAAGCAACCTTCGGTGCGGCCAAGTTACCCGCAACTTTACGGAACCTATCAATATCAAAGCTACTAGCAACGTTTAATTACTCGGTCATAAACTAAAGGAATATTGTTGTCGACTTTTTATGTTATGAAGGCTAAAATAACAGTTTGTAACGCGATCGTTATAATGAAGTCTACAGATTTTTCTTCCCTAAAGAAGGAATTTTGATTTCAGGGCAACAAACTCTAGGTAGTAGAAGAGAGTTTCTGCGCTGAGAATGCTTAGCGATCCCGCTGCTCCAGCAAAGGCGAGAAGGGGACCGGGGTGTTTTTGGTCGGTGCAAGTCCGACATATCCCCACGTCGGTCGTCGTGCCCTCGACGTGGGTCGAACTCATTAGATTTTCACCACGAAAAAAAAAAAAAAAAATCGTAGAAGAATATTTTATTAGATAGATTGAAAACCTTGGTTGTGAATGTGTTCAAAAGTTAATTCTTAGATGTCATAAAAAATTTCATTACTATTTCAAAGTTGGTTTTATTTTCCTGTTTAATATTTTCTTGTTAGTATATTAACACTATAGAGTCGTACCGTATAGTCCTATATTTACCTTTTCACAATATAAAACAGTGTTCTTATAGCCTGACTGTCCACACATGGCGCACAACAGTAATGCACTAACAAAGTTTTATAATAAAAGTAACTTCTGCTATTTTCTACACAGACTGATGCAGGTAAACAAATAATATGTTGTACATTCGAATATGTACTATTTCATTGTACATACCTAAACCTACATAATTATAATTGAGACATAGTTATGTACTGATTCTGTTGATGACAGCGCACTAATATAACTAATCTAGCTTCTAACTAGAATTAAGTACAGTCAACCGCACAACATCAGTAAAAATTGGAATTGACATCAACCTTATGTCAAAGCATTAAGGTGTCTTTTCGTAACTCGTTGTTTCTAACGCTATGCGGAGAACTGTACAAGTATAATCTGAAATTGCTTCTAAGAAATTTCATTTTCAATATCTTAATGACGGTGCATATTTTTAAAACAAAACAAAAGACTATTACGGTCTGTATTTGTTTTTGTGAAAACCAGACCAAGCCTTGTGCTAAGACAATTTAATTATGATTTGAGAATAAAGTGCATTAAAATCCCTCTGATATTTCCGATGTAGTATAAAAGTTAAATGAAACGCCAAAATTAGGACACAGAAATTATATGTTGAAAAGCAATGGAGTTGCACTTATTGACGGCCAACGTAATAAATAAGATTAAAATAAAAAGCTTCAGATGCAGCTAGTCCCGTAGTACTAGTAAAAACAATTTTACAAGAGCAAACACGATGTCATTGCGTTGTTACATTACAGAGTTGATATGACCACATTCCGGCTCCATCAGCTTGCTAGTCCAAAAGTACAATTATATTGTATTTGAACTATACTTATTTGTGAGCAAAATTTCATCTCCATCGTATAACAAGAAGTGGTAGAAATTTATCTTGCAATATGTGACCTAAACAATACATGTATGTACATTGCACATTCACAGCAGGTTAAATAAAACCTAGTAATAAAAAGCACAAGGACTTTCCCCGTCCTTAACGCCAGTTATATTACTACACCAGAAAAGTTACGGCGCTACAATCCTCCCATTTATCCTGAATATTTTATCGTTCCTGATATCCAAAACAAACACACATTACATCGTAACGACGAAACCATTGTCTCATTATTCCTCTCGCTCATAAAAATGCAACATATTCCCTACAATTAGCATTCCAACTGAACAAAATGTCTTATCTTATAATTTATTAACTTCGGCGACGGAACTTAGCACTTTTTATTAGTATGCGTGCTTCATTAACATAATAGAAGAAAAGTTTAATTGAGTTCCAAACTTCAACTCCACTCGAGTTAATGGAACTCAGTATTATGCAAGATCGTAACTCGCATGCCGCCCAATTGAACGCTACGACGTAGTAAAGATTCGTAGAGCTACGAACTCGTAGCAAATGATGTTGTGATTATCCAAAGGCTTTGCTGCGAATTACTGGCAAACGTTTTAATTCGCGCGAGTGAGGCTGTTTGCGTAATTTCTGTTGCCAAAACACGATGTTGCTAACTGTGCTAATAACATATGTTACGCGTTAGGGTTGGTAAAGTCGCGCTCGAAAAAATTACGATATATATTAGTTTTATTTTTCATAGAATTCCCATATTGACTGTTAATATTTATTAAAAATTCATGGAAATTGAATTTTATAAATTAAGCCTAAATGTACCAATATCAATTTAATTTATCCATAATTTTCAACCATCTTAGTACACTATAAAGGTTTGATCAAATCCAGGTTTTTTTTCCTACTGTATGTAAACTGTATTATATACTTTTTATTTACAAAATATGTATGTGAGTATAGTACAAAAATATATAAAAAATACATTAAAGAAGACCTCTAACTTTAATAGGTATTAAACTTGACTAAACGCTTTGATAAACATTCACTCTAACTAACTACAATCTTATACCCATCCACAATGAGCACTAGATAACCAATCACAATTTAAATATAAACAAAGCATAAAATACAAGCCATTTTACATTGTAATCACTGTATAATTAAACCACAATTTGTATAACACAGCTTCAGCAAATACACATAACATTTATATTCTAAATACGGATGCAAATAAAAATAACAACTACAAATAATATTAATAAGCTCGAATGACGTAATTAATACGATAACACTAGCAATAAACATATCTAAAACCATTAAAACGGTGTCGACGAGTTATTAAGTTAAACGCCATTAGCCACTCGTATGAGGATGGCTCGGTAATTATGTAGTAATAAATCTTACACCAACCTAAATTATCGGAGTTGCTGCAGGAAGGGCCCGGGAGAGCCAGGAAAGCGATAACCACGTACCAAACACACATCATGTTCATTAAAAACAATAAACATTCGAAACTACAACACTTTGTAACTCATAACTTAAAACAAGGCCGCACTTGAGTTTGAGTTTGACAGCAGAATTCGCGCGCAAATTATAAAAAAAAAAAAACAAAAGTTCGTAGTCGAGTTTTTTAGATGTAATTTGTTGACAGTGGCGTCCACGTGGCGACCGCGTGACGTGCCGTGTCCGAGGTAAACAAGCGTGTGGCTACAGTGACTCCGGACGTTCGACTGACGCGAGCCAGCGATACAAACGCCCCACGACTATTGGTCACGGCACACGGCGAGCCATCAATTTCGCTTGACGTTTCAATGAAAACCCTTCCTTCCCTCGAGTAAAATTAGGGAGAGTCTTCCTATAATTAAAAATGTTTATCGATTAAATCGAGCTTATTGAACTTTTGGTAAACTAATTTCATAACAAGTTTGACAAGAAAATATTTTTGGAGTATAAAAAATATTTTGATCTCCCATTAGATCCAAAAATTCTTTGCTTAAGTAAGTACTAATTAATTACCATCAAGAAAGTTAAATTCATCGAAAAAATTGTACTTTCGAAACATGATATTTTCTTCAATCCTGATCTTTGAGCACCTTAAAAAGCTAGTTTAAATAATGTCAAGATAAATATGTGTCGTAACCTAAAATATTACTGGGACATTATTATTCGTGGCACGTGAGAGGCCGCCGTAAATAATAATATCACATCGAGTGGAAACGTGGGGGTATTCGTACAAAGGAAATGGACTTTTGAATTTGTTTTTACATACATTTGTGTACTCTTAGGTTGTTGAAAATTCTTTCAAAGGAAACTAGTCAAGTTTGATAAAAGAGCGTATTAGAATGAGTGTCGGAGAGTACTATGAAAGTTCCAAAGAAAAAATGGAAACTCCGTAGATTCCAAGTTAGGGTATTTTTGTTCATGAAGTAATTCAGCACATAGTAAGCGACTTCTGTAACCACACTGTTTTGTGATCAATATTAAAATGCAAAAAAATAAGGTCAACCTAAATATACAGAATCAATAACTTAGACACAATATTCGACCTAAACACAATATTTCACAATATACATAACAAAATACATTTTGAAATAACAAATCAAAACACAATTCTTAGCACTTATTTCATAACCATGTTTAAAACGAAATATGTTTTTAGATACGTTAGCAAATGTCCCAGGCCAGTCCTAAAAAAATAAAAGTCCCGAAACCCTTTCCGAGTAAAAAGTACACATTCTCGTATTATTTTACCAAATCCATTACGTGTATGCTACAGGGAGCACTTTAGACACAACTTGGGTTCGATTGATAGAGAAGGCATATAAAATGAAAACAAAATAGGCAAATAAAACTGAGGCCTGATTTCGACGAAAAATATCGTAAGTTGCAGTACATTGCCCGGTCGTGCGGCTGTGTTATCATAAGTGATCGAGCATCGACGGCAATGTATGTACTTGCATGATATTTCTCGCACGATTTCAATAAGCTTTAAGTGATAAAATATATTGGGGAGAGTTTGTTCGTCTGTCGGTAGTTTTGATGACGTTACTTTGTGATATCGAGCTTAAAAACTATGCGTTAATTTTTTTTGGATTCTAGGTAACGACCCTTTTAGCTGAAATCTGGTCATCTAGTAAAATAGTTATGTATCTATACTAATATTATAAAGCTGAAGAGTTTGTTTGTTTGTTTGGTTGAACGCGCTAATCTCAGGAAGTACTGGATAGAATTGAAAAAATCTTTTTGTGTTAGATAGTCCATTTATCGAGGAAGGCTTTAGGATACATAACATCACGCTGCGACCAATAGGAGCGAAGCAGCAGTGAAAAATGTCACAAAAACGGGGGAAAATATTCATACTTGAAAGCTTCCGTTGCGTGCGCTGCGTAAACGGTTCGAGTTACCCAAAATATATGTATGAAAGAATTGTTCCTCTTTGAATGATCTAAAAAAATGTCTGCGACAGTATATGTCTATCTTTTAAAATTGACTCACTATAACCTTTTTTAAGGTAATCATTTGGTCGAAATTAATGCATTATTGCCAATTATTTGCTACAGAGTTTTATCAACATAATCTATACTAATATAATATTATAAAGCTGAAGAGTTTGTTTGTTTGTTTGGTTGAACGCGCTAATCTCAGGAAGTACTGGATAGAATTGAAAAAATCTTTTTGTGTTAGATAGTCCATTTATCGAGGAAGGCTTTAGGATACATAACATCACGCTGCGACCAATAGGAGCGAAGCAGCAGTGAAAAATGTCACAAAAACGGGGGAAAATATTCATACTTGAAAGCTTCCGTTGCGTGCGCTGCGTAAACGGTTCGAGTTACCCAAAATATATGTATGAAAGAATTGTTCCTCTTTGAATGATCTAAAAAAATGTCTCCGACAGTATATGTCTATCTTTTAAAATTGACTCACTATAACCTTTTTTAAGGTAATCATTTGGTCGAAATTAATGCATTATTGCCAATTATTTGCTACAGAGTTTTATCAACATAATCTATACTAATTATATATAATTATCATTTACGCAGAAATACTTTTTTTTTTAACTTCTTAATCGCGGTCATAATAACAGAAATTGACGCGGACGAAGTCGCGGGGATCAGCTAGTACTTAATACGATCCCATAGCATAGCAAATATTTGTGTAAATTACGTGCTTTGAAATAGTCATTAGTGCATAATGATGCATTCACGTAAGTAAAACGCAATTATGATGTGTGTGCGAGTTTTTAAATGTAGAGTACTCTTTCAAATTAAAAAAGAGGTTCACATAACAAGCATTTGTTTCTTTTTTCATCTGATCCTTTAGAGCTTTGTCTAGTGCTGTATAGATAAAATGCTCTACTTCAATTTAATCCTTTTGAAAGATAAACCATCTACAGATATAATCTTTCATGAAATGTAATTTAACTATTGTAGACATAATGTACCGTGGCCCAGATTACGAAGGAAATTTTGAATTAATTGAAATGATTCAAAGGGTGTATCCAATTTCAAGAGGAGATATGAAACCCTTGGTGAGTTGACCACGATAAGGATTACCTATTATTACGAATAACTATAGAGCCTATACTTAAATAATTTTCTTTTGTAATATCTTTTTTACCCGACTGTCAAGAAAGGGTTAGGTTATGTTAGATTAGTATTTCTGTGAACTTCTAAATTACCTTGTTTCTTCGGCTGGATAGATTTTGACATTGAAAATATTGTTATATTTCCATTAAAAACCTAAATATTTCATAAGCCATTGCACGTGGTTTTTTCATAGATCTCCTGGTAAGTATATTAAATCCACTTTGTTTCTTTTTCATCATAATACCGTTGTTGCTAACCGGTATTTCTTAACAATACACTTACTCTTATACTGAGGCAAAATATTCCCTAGACTCTCATACTTTTAAATAAAAAAAATGCTATATTACCAAATTCGTTTATCAATAAATCATTTTACTACCGTTGCTTATGTTTATAGTATTTTGGAATAAAATGCAAATAAGCCACAAACATAAAATAATTTACTCTGAAGGTAAATCTTATATATAAAATTCTCGTGTCATAATGTTAGTTACCATACTGCTCCGAAACGGCTTGACCGATTTTTATGAAATTTTATATGCATATTCAGTTGGTCTGTGAATCGGCTAATAACTATTTTTCATACTACTAAGTGGTTGTGGGAAGGCAGGTGCTAGGTAGAAAATATTGCATTGCAACGCATGCCGGGTACATCTAGTAAAATATATTATTGAGATAAATAAACATTGGTACTCAAACAAAAAAGTTTATTAGTTTAAGTTTATACACAAAACACCAATAAAACCATTTTCGAGTCATATTTAAACTAAACCTGTTTCAGGGAGGGCTTTGCACTAATTATATTGCCAGTTAACCTCATGGGACCATATTATATATGTTCATATATTTCTGCTATATGTTTTCTCTGTTTGCAAAGTCAGGGAGCTAGAGATAATGAAAAATATTCACGTAAATAAATTATGAATATACTTCCGGCTCTTTCTAACATAAGACAAAACTGCGTGGAAAAGAGAGAGAGGCCTTTTATCTTTTGTAGTATGACTATACGGCCGATGCATTTGCTTGTAATTATTATATATAGCCTTAATTGTCCCACTTGGGTCTTAGGCTGTCTAGGCCTGACGATTTTCGGTTCCTCACCTTTTTTTAAGATTCCATATCAATTTTTATTATTGTAATGTATTGCAAATCTCGTCTCATGTAATGAATGCTGTAATCAGAACTTGAGTGTTTCTGTGCTTAGTTTACACTTTGGAGTAATACGTGCATGTTACATACATGTACTAGTATGCTTAGGTTCATTATCATACATACTATTATATACATGTACTTGTATGTTAAGGTTCATGATTATCGCATTTAAGCCGAGCCGCATCGTGATACGAAATGGATACTGGTTTGCTTTGTATCGATTGTGACAGAACTATGACGGTTATCCACCAATCTGGAGATTGTCTGTCCATTCTCTTACTTAATCGATTATTGACAGATGTCAGTATCGATGGAGCTAAGTATCAACTGTATAAGGTGCAAATAATACAATGAAGCTAATAAGATTTGACGTAGAAATTTGTATCATTTAATGTATAATATTGCTTGGTACGAATTTATAAGGTCATTTATTGATTTATTGATTTTAATTAAATTGGCGTATATTGATTTGAAAAATATTACTGAAATTGCTTACACTCAAGTTTTCGAGAGAAGTAACACTAAATAAATAGACTACAAAAAAATGAATAGAAACAAGAGAACTAAAAAATGTTAAAATGATAACTTTTTTTATATTCACTACTTAAGACGTGAATTAAAAATGTATACCACTAGCTCCTGAACTAGGAAGGTGTAAATAAAGCCACAGGTGACACGTAATGTACAAAGTTACCGACTAAGGAGCGGGATTGTGAAAACTTATGCGATTGCAGGGTACAATTGAAAACAACTTTTGTACTTATGTCGCGACTTAAGATTTAAACTGTAACTGTTACGGCAAATGATACTCATAATTTAATGGCAATAACACTAGTTATATTATTATGTTAGTTTGTTGCAAGGAAGAAAGGATTTAATCATTTTGGTAAACAATTAAATGACGTATGTTATTTTTTTACATTCTGTAAAAGATTTATTTTTTGTGTTTGATTCTGCAAGTCATAAAAAAATGGTTTAGTAAAAAACACCCAGAGATTTTCTACATAATTTTTTATTCATTTTTTTTAATTATAAAATAAACGATACACTACATGCAAATATTTAATATTAACTTAAATTTTATGGATACGGCCCGAATATCTCCGGAAGCGATAATACAAACAATCCGCTCGGAAATCCGCACACCAACATTTAAATACCGATACCTATATATATTCATAATAATGATAAAAACAATATTACTTCAATGATATTTTAAAATCACATAAAAATTAAGGCTTCAATTTACGTTAGCAATTGTTTAAGAATACATTCTTAAACAAAACGTTGAAAAAGGTAAAATTCAAACAAAATTTTCCCAATAAACTGATTCAAGTACGGAAATATCATAACAGTTATAATTTCTCGCAACCCTAAAGAAAGAAAAAGTTTTTGTTTCATCGTTTTGCAGACTGTATCCGTTGTTCCGTTCATTAAGCCAAACAATAGGTACATAATACAACTAGAAATTCCTCTGCATAGCAGTTGTGTTAACACTACACAAACTGAACTATTTCTTAATTAACTTTCTTTCTAGCCCATTTCCCAATCTATACAAACTTATAATAAATCTGTAGAAGTGAAAATTCTGTACATTGAAAATATCAAAAAAATAAATGGCGGGCGGTGTTACTAGACCGACACCGAGCCCAAAAGTGTGAAAAAAGAAATTTTTGTCTGTCTGTCTGTCTGTTTGTTCAGGTATCACGCAAAAACTACATGTTCGATTACGATGAAACTTGGTATAATTATTCTTTATTATCCTGGATACTGGGTAGTTTTTATCCCGGAAAGGTATAAACAATAAAAAACAAACTTAATTTTGCGGTTAAAAACTCATTGATAAGTTTCGTCATCCACGCGAACGAAGTCGCAGGCACAGCTAGTTTCTGAATAAATATGCACGTTTATGATCAATACACGAACTCGTCGTTTTCCAAAAACTGCAAGACGTTTATTAAATACAATTCTGCCTATACCAAGAAGCAACGGAAACGCAACTCAATTTGGCTACAATTCGACTCTGAATACACCAATCAATGGTACATAACACAATTCTCCTAACTGAATAATATTAAGCAAGAAGCGTCTTATTCCAAATTATATTATTAAATAACAAACATCCCACTACAGATAAATATTTACTCATATAAGAAAGGCAAAATTTTCCAATTCTTTAGTACTATAAAAACAATTCTATAGGTACTCATAAATCACAGCTAAGTTTAACTTAGAACAAATCAGATTTCGAACAAAAAAAAACCCACGTCAAAGTCTGCCCATTCGAATTAAAGCTACGATGCTAAACACAGACATACATACTAAAACACAGACACACTGTAAACTTACATAACTACAAATTTTTCATCAAAGTTTAATCTTTAAACACAAGACTATAAATTATTATTGAAAGACGAAACACCTCTAAAATAAAGCAACATGCATCCGGCACGTAGAAGCAATTTTTCCGGTTCGGCAAAGGGTAATCGATTCTGCTACATATGAACTTGACTTGTTTAACAGCTCATTAATCATTGCTCCTAACTTTATATGGGGGGTACCGATAAACGTAGGGTAGTGGAATAAAAAGGCAGGTGAGCATACCGCCTGGTGCTTTATTACTGGCTTATCGATTATAGCTTTTAAGGAAAAACTTGATTTATGCTGTACAATATTTATTAACTATTTATTATGTTTTGATATTAACATAGTCTATACAAGTTTATAAATAGTGATTTTTCAACGACCAAAAAAGTTGTAGACAGGTAATTAATAGGAGTGTTTTATTTTATCATTGATTGGTTTGATTCAATTTGTTATTTTACTTAAAAGAGGTTTTCATTATTTCTACGGTAGTGAGAAGGTAGTTTATTACATAATTTTATATTCAAGAGATCATTGATCTTAATAACAGATTTAATACGTCGAAGAAAAATAAAAAATTGCGTTCCATTTAAGGAAACTGTAGATTAAAAACAAAAACGAAGATTTCTTTGAAAAATCTTTAAAAACAGATCAAAACAAACCAACCCACAAGAGGCATACACTCAATCAAATCAACTAACTAAAAAGTAAAGCCAAATATTCTTCCAATCTTTTATTTAAACGACAGTTGAAACATTGACGTTAAGTGCCCAAAACTCGTGCCTTTTCCAAGCCCAAACGTTTGGCATTCACAAGTTGTAAAACTTGATTGTGGGAAATGAGGAGCGATCGGTGACAATCAAGTTTCTCAACTTATAAACAGTTTTATTAGTTCAAGTGAACGCTTATTGAACTATGTTGGTGACTTTACAAGTGCGAAGTTTCACATTTTTTTTGCAGGTTGGATTTTCTTGTTTAAAAATACAAGGAGGTTGATAAAAAAAATGGTATACCTTTATTGGTTTGAAGGATTGACTTTTCTCACTACTTAATGTTGTCTATATACCGTTTATCGATAGAAAAAGGGTATTTTTGCTGTAAGTTACTAAACCTGATTATTTATTTCCAGTTATAGTAGCCTAGTGTGGACCGAGTCAATGATGAAGACATTAAAATAATGAGCAAGTTTAACGAAGCGTTCTTTGCCGATTTCTCCAAGACGAGGACGACGTGATCAAACGTAAGTCTATGCTAAATATTCATACACAACGACACACAGTAGCAACATATTTGTGTTATTCAGTCATCCCTTAATTACGTAGATAAACATTACCCACAAATGGAAATGAGGGGCTCAACGTCAAGTCTACACGAGTTATCTAGCCTCCAATCACATCAGATCAAACACCACGAAGGTTGTAATGCTAACTATGAAATCGGTTCGTGTTTGCAGAGAACCGTGAATGAAAGTCCATGTATGGCTAGCCTCGAGCCAACGTCTGAAAACCCATCTTTATTTGCATTGTAAACAGCTATGAATAAACATGGGCTTAACAGAATAACGCAAAAACAAATGCTGACTAAACATGCATGCATAATCTAAACATAAACAATATTAAATATGAATAAAATCAAATATGAACAAAAATTTACTTGGTTAATAATATTCATAAATTATTTATTATGAAGATTGATAAATCATAACGGACGGAAAATGGATTTTAAGTATTCCAATTTGAGGAGAATTTATACATAAATATCAACAACAGATTTGTAGGAAAACCGTAGTATCAAAATATCAGACTTTTTAAAATTCGTCTGGCCATATCATTCTCCTCATAATTCTCCGAATAGGATTTTCTTCCGGACTGTAGTGCATTTACGGACATAAATCTTGCATGACCGAGGACTCAGAGTATGGAACATTCTGTTGGTCATCGTATCCACTATACAGCTTATATACTGACTTATTTCACCTTGTGGGATAAACTTCGTATGCAGTTAGACAAAAATGCATTTTAAATGAAAACTTTAATCCAATGAGTCTCGACGAGCCATTCTAGTTTCGTGTCTTCTTCGAAACATCATATAGCTGACTTTTACGATAGTCATAAACCAGTTCCACAATATCGGACCGAACAACCGTGTGTATGAAAGTCAGCTTAATACCTCAATTTTTATTCATATCCACATTTTCCTCCTCATCCTTATCTAGAACCGCTTGGCAGATAGGCATTGAGATATTCTGAGGGACGCGAAGTACTCTTAAATCAAATCTACTGAATCATTCCGGGTTTGAACGGTGCCTTAACGACCAGCTACCCTAAACATACGTAATATGACGTAATCTTTTGTGTAAAAGGGTAAGGTCGAGAGGGAACGATTGTAACCCTGCTATTATGTCTCGCAGTGAAAGAACTAAGAGGCTCTGACGCGCTTGTTTAAGTCATGTATCGTAAATTTTGTTGAAGTTACAGACAAAAAGCGTTGAGCTCTTATTGTGATGGTAATATTCATGTGGAAAACTTTTTGAACCTTTCGGCTTAGGCTTTTTCGTAGTCTGACTTTTCAAAAAAGGATATTCAAAGTATGCTTTAGTTGTTATTTTCTATACAAATTTATGAAACTTTTATATTATCAAATATTATAATGCTTTTAATATTCTTGTTCTAAAACATGTGCAATGTAACTTATTCCTATTATAAACCCTAATCGCGCACAAATTTCTGCATTCTTTTCAATATCTAAGAGTGCATGATCAAGCAACCATATTTGTAGTAAACTTAGGAATGTGTCTTGAACATGACTGACGTTTCTTTAGTACATCAATAATACCCAACTATTCCGATCCTTTCCAATTATGTTCGTCTACGTGACGGAGTGCTCCTACAAACACGCTGGTATGTGGTTTATTTACGAACATACATCATTGCTTCCCATCTCATAGAGAGTGTAACCGTATGTCTTTTGTTTCTTTTATATTTTTGCTTGTTGTGTGAGCCATAGCCCCCAAATGGTTAAACCGATTTTCATTTTTTTTGCGTACTGTGGCAAAGAAAAGTATTTTTCGAGTCTCACTTCCCTGAATTTTATATAAAACATAGATTGTACTCGTAGTTATCTGTTGAATTGTATATTGTAATTATATAACTTGTAAGTTTAAATTTAAAAATTGAAAACAAATAATACTATAGCATTTTTTTTAAGTTATGTGTGCTTTTCATATATATCATGTAGCGTTAACTGAAGTAGTACCTACGTTAGAATTAAAAATACCATTTTATTTACCTTACTTGTAAACTTTTAAAGTAATGATAGTAAACCATTTTGTTAATTTTAGAAATATTGTTATTTCAATGTTTATTAATTGGTTAAAAAAATAATAATTTAAATATGTGGTAAACGACTTTATGGCAATTTGTATGAGGAAGGTTAGTTACAAATTATTACTACAAAATAATAATTCAAATTCAAAAGAAACTGTAGATATAAAAATGGTTCAGTTTAAGTAGTCATTTATAAATTGAAGTCTCAGTAAAGGTTCTCGCTAAGAGTACTTTTCAATAACTTTTTTCTAAGAATTTTCCTTAAGAAATAAAGGTAATCCCGTTTTTATACCACGGGGATATAAATCTGTATCTCAGTATAATTAACTAGAGGTACGCTTGTATTTTTACCTATAAAGAGTAGAACATAAATTACTGACATATCATAATAATATGACACTTATTTACCCTACTTTCAATTTTTCGTAACTTTACATCATATATTTAACTTAAAAAATAAAATTATTTTTATTTTTTATTATTTTTATTTATCAACCATTTAATTATAACAATGAATGAAACAGGCAATTCAGTAAAAGGTAGTAGCTATACATTGTTTTCCTTTTATTTCTATATTAACTTAGAAACAAATAAAATAATGTGTGATTAAGTAGAAAGGAAGAAAATATGTTTTTTCTTGAACACACATTTCTATCTCCTTTGGGATGACTGGATAATTGGATTTCGGAAAATATTTCTGAATAGATGGTAGACCGTATGTAGTATACGTATTCAGTTGGGATGAATATTATTTTGGAGTACTATTTGTATACTAGATAAATTGAATAGAAAAACCTACGCGCTCCAAAAATCAAGCCGACCGCGTTCTTTCAACCAAGTTCAAAAAAGGAAGACCTTTCAATCTGGTTATACATTTTTCAATTTGTTTTCTTTTTTTTATTTAACGGTTTCGGTTCTTGATATAATTCTTTTAGCAATTTTAAACTTCTATCAATTTGTTTTATGGTCATAAATATCTATCGGCCACCCTATGCGTACACGATGCGGCCGCCGCGCCACCTCCGTACCGCTACCGGGCTTTTACGCTGTGTACTATATACGCGGCGAGTAAAGCCAGCCACCGAACGGCTGCCGCGCCTCGACCCGCCACTATTCGCTTTTGTTATATCATTACCGGCTGCCAACGAACGTAACTGTTCTACCAGTTGATTACTATCACATCTATAGTGATGTATAAAAAGGAAGCGCGGTGGCCGTTCGGCGGTTGCATCGTGTGCAGAAAAATCAAAGAAGGCGGCGGCATCGTGTGTACGTGTTCTTATTTAGTTCAGTACTTTAACATAATAGTATATAGATCCTGCGCCTGATTCCTCTCCGGTCGTCCCGGATTGCCGTCCCATAGGACCAGATAGTGCACCAGCTTTGCGCTGTACTATGATAGATTATGGTAGCTTGTCTATCTTAGGTATTTAATATTTTAGAGCTAATATTGTTTGCTGTGTAGTATGAACTAGTTATTTATTAACAAAAAATACGCTTAGGTAAATGCGTACTAATGTTACGATATATTTTCTGTTTCATTTCATTGTGCAGTATTATTATTGTTATAAAAAAAACAACAAATTATAAATGGCATCGGGCCCTCCAAAATATAACATATTTTTATGAAAGATATTTATTGATAAAATTTAGATAAAACACATTTAAATTAAAAACAAAACACTTTAATTAAATTAAATAAATGACAAGTCATTTAAAACTTTTCATTCGAAAATGGAACAAGCGTGACATTTCTTTTTAAACTTCCTTACCAGCCAACAGAAATTAATTAACAGTTACTAGCGGCCAGTTGCAACTAATAAAAAATATAAAGCTTCCATCAAGTGGAAATAGGTTACAGTACACAGCGTTGGCAACGTCCTCGGCGAACTGTTACCCTGGTACATTACCGCAATCTGTGGGACATTTACCATTACTGCTAGCTACATTTTGCTATTAATATCTGCGGTTTAGATTTTTGAAATTAAATTAGCTTTTAGATACCTACGTAAATATTAATTGTTAGATTTTTTGTCAATGTTAATAGTTTTGGTATTTTAATCAGGCATATTTTTACTGCTGTTTCAAGTGTCGAGGGACAAAAAACATGTGACTAAAATAATCTTAAATAGGGTAAGTATTTAAAAAATAAATAAAAACTACTAATTGCAAACCTCAGGAAAAAAGTGTTAGAACTAAGAATATTTTTATGTCTATATACGAATTATTTTTTGTGTTCATCTTCTTAGTAAACACTTTATTTTATCATGTCATTGATTACAACATTTGGTAGGAACAACTAAAAAAAAACTTAAAAGGCAACGTTTATACCAGCCCCTTTACTTCAGAACATATTCAGAATCTATTTCAGACAGTTTCTCTATAAAGCGGTGCACACACACAATGCCAGCCAAAACGGGTTAAACAAAAAGTTGAGCCTTCGAATAGTTCGCGCCTTCCTCCAAAGCTAAGCTTAAAGCGCATTTAAATTTAACTTAGACTGTGTGTCTAGTCTCTACGAACTAATGATCTACGGCTTTCAAATCTCGCTTTTGATGTATCCTTTCAATTTGTAGGTATTGAAGTTTTTAATTTTTCGTTGTGTTTCTAATGACTGTGAATTAATGCAGTGAGAGCTGTTGTTCTGCATATTTTAGCTAATTGTTATCAGTGGCATTAGTACGCTTTTGTTTTAATCGTTCTTTCGTTGTTTGTGTAGGTATATTACCTATATAACTCAAAAAGTAACTACCTATTTTCTATTTTTTTCCGATAAATTCTTACTTTTGTAAAATGAAAGAGTATTTTTGGCTAGTGTTAAAAACTACTAAAGATTACAGCGATTATCAGTCAAACCATTACTAAGGTTTTGTGGGGCTTAGTTAATAAATTTTCTTAGCAACATGTAAAACAATAAATAAATAATAAATAAAAAAGTTTCACAAAATAATAATAATATTAAGTTACATTTAAATAAAATACTTTCAATTCAATTAAATTCATTTAAATAAAATATTTATAAACACAGACAAAAATAAACAATACTGTATTTGATCACGTGACCTTGTTACGATCAAACACACATACAGTTAACACCAAAAGGTGAAGAGACAAAGGTGTTTGCAATTTGTCCCTGCACAACACATTTACATACAAAAAGACGACTAACACCCTTTCAACAATTTACTTCGACACACACAGAGTAGAATCAAGTCATGTACGTACTATTTCTAACAAATAAACGAAGGCACTGCGATAACTGTGTTTTAATTTCATGCATATTTATTCACTTTTAGTCTTGACATAAAAATACTATACAGGGTGTAAAAACCCTGTAAAAACTCTGTCCGATCCGTTAAGGTATTGTTAGGCATCGATACCTGATACCATTATTGTAAAAAATAATTGGAAAAGAAAAATAAAAAAATTATAACCTAAAATTTTTTTTTTCTCAAAAGTCATGTCAGAGATTCGGCGTCGTCAGATGTTGGCCAAATGATCATACAAACGGCCTGCAATAATACCGACGAAAATGGTGGTGTAACTTTTGTTTAAACAGCAACCGCAACTTTAGGGATTTTCGTGTCAAAAAAAGGTTATTCAAACTACATTATTATTGTTACTATTATGAATATTCCAAAATTTGGACATGTGATTGTGAACTCTATATCACCCTTACGGGTCGGCCGGGTTTTCTTAACACCCTGTATAAGCTTAAGCTTTTTACTTATAGCTAGCTACAAGAATTACGATCAAACCCTAAACACATATTTAATATTTGACGGGCCTGTTGGTCTAGTGGTTAGTGACCCTGACTGCTAAACCGGAGGTCGTGGGTTCGATTCCCACCCAGGACAAATGTTTGTGTGATGAGCACGATCACTTGTTCTGGTTGTCTGGGTGTAATTTATCTATAATATGTATGTTTTTAGAAATATATAAGTATGTTTATCAGTTGCCTGGTTACCATAACACAAGCTCTGCTTGGCTTGAGATCAGATAACCGTGTGTGAGTTGTCCCGGAATATTATTATTATTATAATATCTAGATTATTTTTTATTTTTCAAGTATAGGAGAGGTGGCATGAAAGGGACACGTATTGAAAGGGACAATCCAAATTACACGCAATCCAAAAACACACGCACGACATCGCCATTTTAGAAATGACAGGTGCTTGAAGTAAGGCGCTAATGGATGTGCATCGGGGTTGCCATACAACAATAATAGTGTCGTTTCGAAGCGATTTTTTTATGCTGGTAATTTGGATTGTCCCTTTCAATACGTGTCCCTTTCATCCTACAATTGCGCACTCATAATCCATAGTAATAATATTATAAATGCGAAAGCAGCTCTGTAAGTTTGTTTATTATGTCTTTACAGCTAAACCACTGAACCGATTTAGATAAAACTTGGTATATGGTAAGTTTGAATCCTAAGACAGTACAATATAGCTTTTTGCACGGTAACTAACTTCTAGTTAGGTTTAATCGTCTTACTCCTTCATCTAAGATTGTTTTCTATCATCTTGTTTACCTTAACAAGGTCATATTTATGCAAAGTTTGCTAATAAGCCGCCATATTCATTAGACGCGAAGTTTGTATAGGCTGAATAACCGGCTGATTGCCAATTTAGGTGACGAACGCTTTGCACTCGGTAGGCCTTCGGCTTTTATAGTCATAGTTATTGCTAAGCTGCTGTCCGGTTATCTGCCGATCGAATTTGACCCATATGCTTAACACTTCTAAATGCAAAACAATTAATGTTCTATTTAAAGGAAAGATAAAATAAAATAGAATTCTAGATGCAATTTTATATGGTTAAATATCAAGAAAACATTATGTGCTTTATTTATTTACAATTTAATACTTAAATCTAATATAACAACAAATACATAGTAACAACTATACTAAAATTAAATCAAGAAGTATCTTCTAAATAGTCTCCAATTTTTTTTTAAAGATTGGCCAATAAGATGAAAAGGCCTTTAAAGTAGAACAAAAAAAAAATATTTGCATTCGTTCGAAAAAGAACTTAAAGCATACATAGCATAGTGTTAATGTTGTGCTTAAATTCCTGCAAATTCTGATCACTTGATTCATTCAAATGCTGTTGCAAATTCTTAAGTTCAGAAGTTGGAAACTAACCGAAATGGACCATTAAAAGCCCTCAGGCTATTGTCGTAATATGAACTCAAAATGAATGGTTCTGTGAAGCCGCACTTATACGTCCGTACCTACTTGTTACTTTCCAGCAAACATTTTTAATTACACCCACAATGTTCGAGATATTCCATTTTAGATTACAACCCACATCAAGCCTTTGAAGCGATGTAATTTTAATTCAATGTAACAAGCTGATGACAAAGGACGGTATGGTGGACAAAAATGTTTTAAATTTTTGTTTGAATAGAAATGAACACAAATTCAAGTAATTAAAATCGGAAAACCGGATTAACTAACACACACTAGGCATACATTTTTTGCACATGGATACATTATACCAATAAAAATCTTATTTAAACAAACATACTAATAGGGATTTTTCTATAACAACATAACGAAAAATAACACTTACTTATTTTACTTTTTTTCTTTTAACATAAGCAATATTTCCCCCAAAATACATAAGTTAAAGGATTTCCCCTTCAACTAATAGACAACGAAATACAAGATGGCGCCTGTTCTTTGCGTTAAAAATATTACACAAAAATGCGGAAACATTGTTGCGTGGTAACGCGGAACACAAATCATGCTGTCCACCCTAATTTTACGATATTGTGAGGGTAAACATGGCTACCATAAGGGTAAAAGCGTATAATCGATTTCCAGTTACATAGCATGTTGAAAGACTACTCATTAAAACGAATTTAGTTTTTACTGACTTTTGCTTGTCACCGTGTTTGCGCAGCAGTCAGAACTTCGTGACCGGAACCTAATGGTTAAGTTTTTACTGAAAAAGGAATATGAGTCCACACAAAAAATATTAATTTGGAGAATTGTCTTTTCTTCCGTTTTCGCTTTGATCAGTAAATAATTACAAGGATTTCGATGAAATTTGACAGGTACCGAGTAACCCCTTCGACAATGCGAGTCTCCGGTATCCGACGACTATATAGTCACCAACGACTCATGTCTATACATATAGTATGAAACTTTCTTTTACGGTAGTAGTTGTTTGGATACTAAAATCGTCGAGTTTCAGAGTCTGCGTCGCGCGTTGCGTCGTCTATTTCCAGCTAAGTTCCAACCACACATAAGAAAGGTTTTTTTAGGGTTCCGTACGCAAAGGGTAAAATGGGACCCTATTACTAAGACTCCACTGTCTGTCTGTCCGTCTGTCTGTCTACAGGCTGTATCTCATAAACCGTGATAGCTAGAAAGCTGAAATTTTCACAAATGATGTATTTCCGTTGCCGTGTTACAACAAATAAAAACCACATAAAATGAATATTTAAGGGGGGCTCTCATACGACGGTGGTACGGAACCCTTCGTGCGCGAGTCCGACTCGCACTTGGCCAGTTTTTTTATTTTTATTTCTAACAGCTAGCAACAAATTATGTTGTTCATTAATAATAAGTAATTGTAATAATGTTTTTAACATATGACAAAAAAAAACAATTTTTGGTCTATTGATAAAATAATACACGCCTTTTAATTTCTAAGTTAAGGGTCATTGCGGTCCTGTCATCTCTATTTCGAGAGCTATATGCACTGCAAAGAGAATAATTTAGTATTTAAATCGCACAATGTTGCGCACACGAAACGTTCCCAATTAGTAATCAGCGCGTTCTATTGAATCTAAATACGTGACATCTTTCATTTGCATATTTATGATCAGGACGTAAGGAAATTAAGGATTTTTTTATTCATTTATGTTTGACGAAAAGCTATTGAACTGTAAAAGGCAGGTTTTATGAGGAATAGTACATAGAATAAAAACCTGATTTAAGTGTTTAAAAATTGAAGATGCTGAAAGCTGTAGCGCCTCTCAACGGATTGTGTCTGTAATTGTCATGTTAAATTATGTATTTCTTAGCTAAGTGTTTTTATCACCAAAAAGTGACGTATTTCTTTTCTTTCAATTCAATAAGCTACTTTCTTTTCTCGAAGCTCAATAGCTTGTGTGCCAATGCATACAAGCTATTAAGCAACATTTTTAATTAAAAACATACAGAAGAACCAATGTTTTTCTGTATGTTTTTAATTAAAAATGTAATTGACAGTCGCTAGTCAGTTTGCCTAAAGCTATAAAAAACAACGAGTACTGGTATCATCTTGGACAAATTGCAAGTTTAATTTCACATTACTTAATTAAATATTAGCTATGCTTTCGAAGCGCGAAAGTTGTAAAATTATTTTCTACAGATGTGTAGGATATAATCTTCTAAAACGGTATATAATCTTCAGACTACAGACAAACGAGCACTAGTAGGTATAGATTTCGACTTTTTTTTATCTTTTTACACGATGATTTAGTTGTAGTTTTACAGACCAAAACTTTACTGATAGGTATACATTTCACATTTTTCCATCCCTAAGTAAACAAACCTTAATTCGGAGCAAACATTATTTTCCAAATAATGCCTTTTATATAACGCGTACTACTCATACAACACTTATAGAAACAACGAGCTAAATTTTATTATTGGGCAATATATAACTTAAAGTTATACGAATTGAAACTCAAAAGCTCAAGACGTTCTGATACTATCTACAACAGAAACATGCCCTAGATACTGCACTAAAATCAGCCACTACAACTTACAGTTTAATTTATACCAAACGCATTCAATCAAGTAAGTGGAAACTAAAATAGTACTAAACAAGACAGTAAAATCAACAATGCAACTAAAGTTTAGTTGTATCATCACACCATTCGCGCCAATTTAGTGCATTTCACTTGGCGGCAAAGTTTGCATTTCCACATCTCCCCACAATATTGGCGACACTTTATTCTATTAGACATTTTAAAGGTATTTACATAATATGACGTTTCTGCGGTTCTAGAAAGTGGTGTGTGAATTCAGAAGTTGTTTTTATTCCTAGAATTTTAAACAAGGTTGTAAAAAGAAACAGTTATTTAAAAACTTGATTGTATGTTATATGTGTGTTTATTTTTGAGAAATTATAGTTTATAATTATTTATTTTGTTTTTAAGTGTTCTCTAATATTTTTTGTGTAAACTTAGCACAATATCCTAGGGAACAATACCTTATCACATAATATACCTTATCATATAATAATCCATGCAGTGATGCAGGTACACAATTAATATACAACATACCGGCGAACTGTGCGAAAGGGTTAGGCAGAGGTGTACCAATGTACACCACATTGGTACACCTCTGCCTAACCCTTCGGGTATACAGGCGTGATGATATGTTATGTTATGTGTCATAAAAATTTTACTTAACACGATTTATTTATTACCAGGTGAGCCGTTTCCCCTATTAATATTAGTTTAAAAATGCTCAAAATAGGTTGACACAACATGAACTATCCACACCCTTCGTTCCAATTTCCTGAAAAACCTTCTAATATACTACGGCTATAAAAGTGCGAGGATTCATTTACTGTTTGACATGACATTTGCGTGAGAAAAACTAGTTACGTTCCACACACGACTCAATTTAAAAGTAGGCCAGTCCCTGCAAGGGAGAGCTGTAAAAATTACATTATTGTGTTAATTCCAGTGAAAACTGGAATACGTTTTGTATTTTTGCGGCGTCAATTCTGACTGCTCTGAAGTCTGAATAAAAATTTTTAGATGTACGAAATATGTATTCAAAATGGTTTTATGTAAAAATGTTTTTAAACCGACTACAAAGGGAGGAAGTTCTCAATTCGCTTTTTATATTTATGACGCGATTTATATCGGGAAATTATGGATCAATTTCAAAACATATATGTGTTTAGGTGTCCTATATAAATTGCACAAAAGTCGGTTTATTTTAATAAATTTTTTTCTTTCAGAATATTTCACTATATGATTTGGGTTTTCCAGCTGCGAAACTAATTACTCTTTAAAACACGCATCCAAAAAAAACTGGTCTACCTATGTTTTTCAGTAACTACCAGGTATTTGCAAAATACAGATAACTATTTCTAAACTGCCAACGTTAGTAGTTAATTCCAATAAAGCTACGAAAATACTATTTATTTATTTATTATCAAAAGACATGCACAACATAACAGATTAAACTAAGGCGTTGTACAGTTAAAGAAATACATAACATGTAAAGAACAGAAAGTTAAACATTTACAAACACAAAATATTTGTAGGCGCTTCGCTATTTCTAGTGTTAAGAAACGTGAAAAGGTACTGCTGAAACATGACAAGCGGGTTGACGTTTCTTGACACTGACGCAACTCCGGGCTCTTTTGCTCGCGGCCGTCAGACGAAGAGGAATCTGGTGGCTCCGCATTGAAGCAAAACGTGTTCGGTGGAGTGTCGCTGTTCTCCTCGCCCGCCTACCCACGATAGCTCGGCAATCGCAATGAACGATGATGATAACCAAGTTTCTACATATTCATACAAAACATAAAAATAAACAAAGAACATTAAAATCAACATAAAAAAAATATTATATATCAGTCATTCATCAACTCGCAAAATCTTAAACTATAGGTAAATTAATATTTTGCCGCTACTGGTGTTTCATCCATTTAACAATAAAAGGCCCGGTCTAGACTGAGAACTGCATAGTTTAGGAATGCTCAACCGAGTGGATGCCTTGTTTTATCTCTTCAAAGTTAGACTGCCTTAGACGACCAGTTTACTTTAGATACCAAACTTTCGGTCTTTCAGATGACAACAGGAGAACTATCGAATAGAATAGCAAGAGGAGTAGAAGATCTTATAAGATACTCAATAAGAGGTTCGCCTGATGAATAATTAATCTCGAAGGCCGTTTATAGAGGAGTCTCCGATACCCGACGTCTAGTCTCAATGTAGAACGAACCTCTATGAGTATATTTGGCGGTATCACCTCGTGAACAAACGGCCTTATACTGAACATAAAAACAATAGTCTTTTTTATTATTATTGTAATGTAAAGACGGGAATTCTGTTGTGAGTCACATCAATTATTTGTTAACAATGCAGATTACCTAATCTATGTGCTACCTAAATTAGCTGAAAGATTGTTGCTTAATAAATAACTAAGCCTTCCTTTTATGTCAAAATCTGCACAACACATTCTGTTTTAGAGCTGTGTTTACTCTGTTACGTAATCTTTATTTTATTGTTGATTGCGCAATGCAAATTTAATTCTTTAATTACACAATGCCCAGGTTTTCTATGCAATTATGTACATTAGAAAAACAAGTTGAAAAATAAAACTAGTGTATTACATAATATAACATACCATCACGCCTGTATCCCCGAAGGGTTAGGCAGAGGTGTACCAATGTACACTCACAGTTCGCC
This sequence comes from Autographa pulchrina, assembly GCA_905475315.1. Classification (NCBI taxonomy): domain Eukaryota; kingdom Metazoa; phylum Arthropoda; class Insecta; order Lepidoptera; family Noctuidae; genus Autographa; species Autographa pulchrina. The sequence continues at coordinate 4,311,597 of FR997769.1, forward strand.
GTATGTTTTAGGTCCCATGTAATAGGGGGCGAGCCTATTGCCACTAACCGGGCACAAATCCAAACTCCAACCTGCTACTGAGAATTTCATACAAAAACCCAATAACACCTTGGTCGACTTGGGAATCGAACCCAAGACCTCTAGCGTAGCAGTCGCGCTTAGCGCCACTAGGCCAACGAAGCAGATTATTTAACGAGTATTACATAAACGCATTTTAATGTCAAAATATAATGAGACAGTGAATATAAGCGACAGGTTAGGTGCAGTGGGATCATAGCGGTGCGTCCGTGCCTAATTCGTGTTGGCATGGACCCGACTCGCCTGGCACGGCCAGACAATGTACTCTTATGTGTATTTATATGGGGTACACAGATGCCAGCATTTAATATGGCCACATCTATTTAAATAAATATTTCTATTGCCACATGTATTACGGAGCATCCCTAGTTTCATTTTTTTGTGTATAAATTGTCAGGATAATGTTTGTGCGGACGAATATTTTGATGGTATCATTATATGAATAATTGTCTGTAAGGTTTTGATATAGAATTTAATGTGAGGTTGTGAAATGAGGCACAATTTGAGTGGTTTTCTGAGCTGATCGTGCATGGCATTTTGTGTACATTGACAGCAAAATGGCCGTCGGGTCAGCTAGTAAATAATGAGAAGAATAGCATTCCCTTTTTATATTTTCTATATGAATGAGGTATAAGATTTTTGGCAGATAATACAGACAATTAAAATATTTTCCGTTTATTTATCACAATAATTGGCACACAAAATATTGTCACAAGTATTCTAAACACAAGACACTTCCCGTTATAATAAAATAAACATGAATAATTATAATTAATTATTATCCTGTTTTGTTAGCAGACACATTATTTAAACATTTAATTAAGGCTCGTAACGGCTTAATTAATGAACATCTCAGGAATATATCATATGATTATATAATTTCGTGTTTAAAATACGCCATATTTACTTGGAATGTTTGTTGAATACAATTACGTTGGTAGAACGTGCAATAAAATTAGCATGCGTGTTTGGGAAATTGATGACTTGTGAAGTTGTCACTTTGTGAATATTATTACAAAATGTTTTTCTTTGATGCATATAATTAACTTATGAATAATATTAAATAGACAAATAATAAAAAAATACCCCGAAATATCTTCCGAGTCATTACATACTGGCTTATTATAAGAAATCCGAATTGCCTTGTTAAGTCGCCCCGTAAAGTACGACTATTACCTCTAGGTACTCAGCCCAGGCAAAAACAAAAGGAAGGCAAAAGTATTTATTGGAAACACGATACAAATACAATAATAAATGTGCGAATACTATTATTACATCAATGTCTGTTAACGTAGCAAACAGGGAAATAAGGTACGACGTGCATTTGCGACAGTAGAAATAAGAAAACGCGTTTTTGTACCGTGGTATATAAAGGACCACTATGTATTCTTTCCTCCACTATGTATAAAATTTGCCATCATATTTTTTATACAAACAGTTCTCCAGAAGCCCGCTACTAGACATCCAATTGGCAATTTTAAAGTCAATTCAAAAAACACATGCAAAATATGTGGATTCTTAGAATTTTAATACAATTATAAATTAATTTAAAACAAAAATGTTATGATTTCTAGGATAAGTAACAAAAAAAAATGGTTTTTATAATTCGTGTTAGTTTATTTGTCAAATGCGCGCCATATCTTACTTTCTACAACTACTTATTAGTAAGACGTCATTATCGGCACATGTTGTACATTGATGCCTTGTAATAATTATTACATTTTCTTTATTATTTCATTTAGGTTTGTAATTGTTTTTTTATTCGTTTAATGAAGCGATAAATTAGAGTTATTTTAAGCTTCAACACTTATTATTTACGTCAATCTACGTGAATGTGCCTTTAAATAGATATAATGAAAGAAGTCCTAAGTAAATATTACGTACTTATATTTTTATTGCTGTCTTTACTAGTTGTAAATGTCTCTACTATACTCAAGTGTTGACCTTCATTTCAATGCAATAACATATTACACTGTTGAGTTTCAATTCTATTCCTTTTTAAAGTTAAATAATAGTAATTGTTGTTTGGTGTTCCATAGTGTCAGATGTTATCATGATCCCCAGTCCTTGTCCTCCCACTGCTGGGCATGGGCCTCTCTTCTGTCGTGCCATTTGCTACTACCGGTAGTATAGTGTCAGAAATATTTGAAACTTGAAAAAACTTGTTTTCTAATAATAAAGAAATATAAATAGCGCGAGATAGAGAAACATAGAAGGACTTGGGAGAGGCTTTTGCCCAGGAATGCAAAAGTACAGGTCAAATAAAAAAAAGTATTAAAGAAAACATTAGCAGGGGCATCAATAAAAAAAAAAATCATTGAAGATCATCGTACGTTTTCTTAACAGAAAACGAGGACCGGACTAATGTAATTGAGCTCTTGGTTACAATAATTATCAAGATTGGACGCGTTGGCGACCACTAGACAATTTGTAAGCTTATTTATTTTGCTAAATTTTTAGTGAAGCCGATAAATAGAAGAATTTCTATTTGTTTAGCTATTTATCCATCTAGTACATGAAATTCACATGACACATCACATCACGACATGCTGGGTAATCAACCAAATTATGGCCACGTCAAAACACACGTAAACCCATCTTACATATGTAAGATGGGTTTACGTGTGTTTTGACGTCATCATCTTACATAGATTCAAAATAAAAGGGATTAAATCAATGACAAAACAAACAGTTACTAAACAAAATTTCGTCCGAAAAACAGGGTTCCGAAAAACAATCATCTCTAAAATCAACAAACGTCAGCTCCAAAAATAAGGGCCTAATAATACCGCCGTACTTATGAACCTTAATGCTAACGTAAACCAATTCCAACAAAATATATCTACGCCCTTTCAATATTAATAAATTGTTACCGATGCAAGGTTTCATGAATATCAAAAGCGACATTACATCGGGGACGATCCTAAACAAACACATACTTTTCCCAATAACGCACACAGTATTGGTTTAATGACAATTTGCTTGTTAATTCAATAGAAAAGCGACCCTTTTTATGTTGTAGATAAAGAATTAATTGGCACTGCTCGTTAAGGGTTAATGCCCGGTTTGAGACCGGTGCTTGGGAACAATGAACATTAGAATTTAGAGTGGAATTTTGAATTTTAGTTTGTTGTACGTTAAATCATGCACGGGTGTGCAGTAATTTTCATGATGTTTATTTATGAGACCTCGTTCTTGGGCATAATTGTCCCAGCCAACATATTTATAACCGACTTCGAAAAGAAGCGGTTCTCAAGTCGACGGCTATGGATCGATTTCAATAATTATTATTGTAATCGATAGGTTATCCTCAGTGCTGTGCACTGTGGTCTCATTTAAATTCAACCAAACTCCATTCGCTAGTTTTGTTTTTTTTTTTTGTATTTATATGTGTTATCAATTACTGCAAAAGTTTTCTGATTTAACCTGTTGGCGTACTTCTAATGCTTTTGCTTAAAAATGTATATTATGATGGGCTAAATATTTATAAATTACTAGCTGTACGGCATGCGTTGCAATGCAATTTTTTCTACCTAGCACCTGCCTCCTACCTACCTACTACCACTTAGGGGTATGAAAAATAGATAGTAGCCGATTCTCAGACCTACTGAATATGCATATGAAATTTCATAAAAATCGGTCAAGCCGTTTCGGAGGAGTATGGTAACTAACATTGTGACACGAGAATTTTATATATAAGAAGATGTTCATATTACCAGTACATCACTCCTAAATATCTCTAAGATGAGTGTACAGAGGTTAAATAATTGACCTTGTGACTCACTGTAAAGTTTATTTGTTAGCAAGACTATGAGTCGTCATAATTAGTCAATTTTGTGTATATTCTGTACTGTGTTGGAACAATCGATTCAAGGCCACATATTATGTACCGACAGGCATGGTATATGGACACAGTTGTTTTTTTAACAAATATACCTATTAAAAACACAAAAATAATATTATACTCAATACTCAATTTTTATCTATAGACACTGTTACTACACATTTAGATATTCTTATTTTTTATAATGACAGTCATGTGTTTTACATTTTTTCATGAAAATAATCTAAAAAGCAAACCCCTGGTCGATCAGAGTACTTATTAAGACCAATCAAAGAAGCAATAATTCTAGCATAAAATATTAAACTAACTGCCTCGTTGGCCTAGTGGTTCTAAGCGGGACTGCTACGCTAGAGGTCTTGGGTTCGATTCCCAAGTCGATCAAGGTGTTATTGGGTTTTTCTATGAAATTCTCAGTAGCAGGTCGGAGTTTGGATTTGTGCCCGGTTAGTGGCAATAGGCTCGCCCCCTATTACATGGGATCTAAACATACCGGCGAACTGTGGGTGTACATTGGTACACCTCTGCCTAACCCTTCGGGGATACAAGCGTGATGGTATGTTACGTTATGTTCAAATATTAAAAATCTAAACAGTACATTAGTACACGCATTCACATATAAAAATTAATATGCACTTTGCATTACTTTCCAGGAACGGTATAATACCGAAGTCGAATAAATAAATCCTAGAACCTATATGCACCAAACGCAGACCATTTTCTTCTTTGCTTCCCTATGTAAATGGCATATTATCAACTGCTAAGTATATTTGAATTGTATAACTTATTCATATACTTATACAGCCAGTTACTTAAGTAGGGTTCCTTAATACACATTGGTTATGAAACAACAATTTGATAAATAAATCTATACTTATCTATACATATAATAAATCTGTAGAAAAGTAATTTTTGTACATTAAATATATTTTTAAAATAACTATCAGGGGGTGATTAGTGATCGATACTGATGCCAAAAATGCAATCAGTAAAATTTTTGTCTGTCTGTCTGTCTGTCTGTATGTTCCTTATAGAAACAAAAACTACTCAACGCATTTTAACGAAACTTGGTACAATTATTCTTCATACTCCTGGGCAGGTTATAGTATACTTTTCATCACGCTACAAGCAATAGGAGCAGAGTAGTGAAGGTAAATTTTGGGAAAACGAGAGAAGTTACTCAATTTTTTAAGCTTCCGTCGCGTGTGCATCCTTAATGGTTAAAGACTCATTGATAAGCTTCGTCATCCACGCGAACGAAGTTGCAGGCACAGCTAGTAATTGAATAAACATAAATGTAAAATTTCAATAATCAATTTCTCGGTTGCCTTTTCAGATCCAATTCAATTCAATTCCTTATTGCATACCATAATGTTACATAGGTGGTCAATTATTCAGTAAGTTCACAGCTCATTATGGACCCTGACCTGTTGACCATTAAATAACATTGGAAAAACAAAGCTTTAAAAAATATATATTTTCTATATACTAGGCGTCTTCTGATAATCGGGAAACATACAGAAAAATAAATAACAAAGATTCCAAACGATTGAAAACCTTGTTCTTTTTACACGACTGCCCAAAAAGGAGTGTTATGTTTTCATGGTTCATGTATGTATGTATTTATGTATGTATGTATGTGTTTGTGAGTTTCTTTATTCCACCATAACTTCTAAAAGGCTTGACCGTTTTCAATGTTTGTGGTATCATTAGAAGCTTTGAGTTATCTCGAGTGACATAGGTTATGTGGACATTAAAATAGATTGAATAAAAATGGTCAAGTGTGAGTCGAAATCGCCTGCAAAGGGTTCCGAACGTTTTTTTTTTGTGTTGTGTCATGTTTTTAGTCAATTAATAAAAACCAAACAATTCACGCATATAGTATACTATTTTACGTCTGTACGGAACCCTCGGCTCAAAAGTCAATTTCACACTTTGCCGTGTTTCTGGTGTATTGTTATTATAATCAGAAAACAAAATTATAAAACTGTTTGACATCACATCACGTGCCTTTACTTCAGACAAAATGGCAACATGGTAAGTTAGCTGTCATTTGTTACTATGTTTATTTCTATAGTGTTATATTATTAAATTCTTTAATGCAGGTAGTTTATTTATAACATTCAGCCAATTCAAATCTCATGGAACATGAAAAGGAAATAAAAATAAAACGAATTTTATGTTTTGAATTTTATGTCAAATTAAGAAAAATCTGTTTAAATAAAGCAAATTCCCGTTAAGAAGTGGGAGCTCGCTCCTTCATAAAGGCGGAAACATACTTACGTGTCGTGGCGTGGCGTGGCGCTTACTGTCGTGACGGTGTGTGTGCACATTAACGTGTCGTGGCGTGGCGCACTCTGGCGTTATTTCTGAACAGTATTTAACGAACCTTCGCAGCGTTTAAACATACATAATGTTTTCTTCTGATTCGGATAGTGATTTTGATGATGACCTTCAATAAATATCTCTTAGCAATGAAACTTCTTAAAAGCAAAAAAAAGAAAAGAAGATACTGGGTTCACCTTATTATTCATTAAAAAGTTTAGGTTAGATAAGAAACAATTTTATATGGTGGTTAAGTATTCTTGAATTTTCTAATTTTCCGGGCAACTTTCCATATTTTTTCTTTCATAAGAACCTTCTGTCGCGCCACGAGCCACGCGCCGCTATAGAAACACATTTGCCTGTCGTGTCGTGTCGCGTCATAGCCCCCACCACCGCTCTGGCGCAATCGGTGGCGAGCAGTCGGCGCCACGGCAGAACGTGTCGCGACACGACACGACACGTAAGTATGTTTCTAACCATATTAAATGTATGAAACCGATATGCTTCTGGCGCGTCACGCCACGCCACGACACGTAAGTATGTTTCTGCCTTAACTCAATGTTGTGACGTCATGCAATTTTTCTAAATAAATATCTTCAGTTTTTGTTGCCAAAAGTAAGAATAAATACACCGTGTGATAAACGCGTGCAATAACAGTTATAATGGGTGACTGCAGCAATGTGGTACTTAGGTACTTACACAAAGTATTTTAGTTATTCACTAAAATATTATTTTTCATTTCATTACCATTTTATATTTTTTCTGTTGTCTGGTTACCAGGGACGAAGGTCTGCTTAATTTGGGATCAGATGGCCTTGTGTGAATTTTCATATTATATTATTATATTTCTATTACTTATTACAGTTTTGCCAGTGCGTCATGCTTGTCTCCAACGACGGGGACTGCTCCTCAAACCTTTGCAGCAGCTGTTCAGTACTTTGCTGCAGCGCAGTGTCTCCTCTCACGTGAGCCGGTCCCTGAAGCAAAACTTAAATGTAAGAGAGTTTGGAATTTTTTCAAAAACAGATTTGTGTGTAGATACAATTCATTATTTTACATTACGTTTGTTTTTTTTTATCCTCTTTCTTTAAACAAAAGGAAGATATAGTTCCATAGGTTCACAGAAAACGTATTTTACACTGATCATTAAAATAATCTACATTAATATTATTTAATTAATATTGTGACATTTCCTTCTTCCAGCCGGCGAAACTTTTGACTTCATAGTTGTTGGTGGGGGCTCTGCTGGAAGTGTAGTTGCGAACCGATTGAGTGAAGTTAAGAAATGGAAAGTATTGCTCATAGAAGCAGGGAGCGATGCACCTTTAGAATCAGATGTAAGTACCATACAATCTATATAGGATGACTTACAGTGTTTGCAGTGTTTTTAAGTATTTCATGTTATGATGAAATTGTATCTGTTTTTTTGTTTAATTATTATTTAAAGCAGGAAATAAAATTACCAATGAAAATATCAGTTAATGTGTGAAAAATATAAGCAGTTTCATGTAGATTGTAAATCGGTATTAACATTATCAAGTATTGCTTGGTTTGGCGAAAAATATAATAGTGTTTTATTCGTCATTTTACCTGTCAATTAATGTTTCTTTAAACACCTTACAGATTCCGGGTTTTGATGGACTATTATTCAACACTGATTACGACTGGCAATACGAAACTCAGAATGATGGAGTAACAAACCAAGGTCTAATTAATGGTACAGTAGGATGGAAGAGAGGCAAAATGCTTGGTGGCAGCAGTGGCATAAACGCTATGCTATACCTTCGAGGAAATGATCAAGATTACCAAAACTGGTACAATGCAGGCAACAAGGAATGGAGCGTAAAGGAAGTAAAAAGATGTTATAAGAAATTAGAAAGCCTACAAAATCAAGAGATGCTAAGTAATTCCACAATCAGTGAACACTATGGCCATGATGGTCCACAAGTTATCAACAAATTTAACCATACTCTTGATCGTTATATAGAAAAAGTACTAGAGTCATGGCATGAAATCGGTTTTCGACAGGTTAAGGATCTGAATATAGAAAATGTAATGGCATCTGCAAGAGTCACTACAACAGCAGCCAATGGAATAAGACAGAGTACAGACAGGACTTATTTATTACCAGCTCGAAAAAGATCAAACCTTAAAATATTAAAAAGTTCTTTAGTAACGAAAATATTGATTGAAAAGAATAAAGCCTATGGTGTGGAAGTAGATAAAGATGGCAAGAATTTAAAATTCCTATCATCTAGAGAAGTAATAGTAAGTGCTGGTGTACTCAACTCTCCACAACTGCTTATGTTGTCCGGTATAGGTCCTGCAAAAGCTCTTAAGAAAACCAACATCACTAGTATTGTCGATTCACCAAGGGTCGGACAAAATCTTCAGGATCATATAATTGTTCCTATATTCATATATGGAGATGTACCCGAAGAGTCAAATACAAATGACGTAATGTTTGATAGTATAAATTATATTTACAAGCGACAAGGATCTTTGACGCATAGTGGTGTATCGAGTGGAGGAATGGCATTATTTTCTACGCTTAAGAATGCTACTTTTGCGAATTGCCAAAACCACTTAACATTAATTCCGAAGAATACTACAACTTTAAAAGATGCTTACATGTCAAGTTTCCGGTATAATGAGACAGTAGCTGAATCTATTGCTGCACCAAACAGAGATCATGGAACTTTCTTCATCCCTTTTACTATTCTGCATCCCTACTCGCGAGGAAATTTAACTTTAAAGACAAATAACCCGAAAGATGCTCCTTTAATGTACTCAAATTATTTCCAAGATCCGAGAGACTTAGAGACCGCTGTAGAAGGAATTAAAATGACGACGAAAATTCTTAATACGACGTTCTTCAAATCCATTGGTGCATTCTTAGGAAGGATCGATATACCTTCCTGTAATGGTTTTGAATTAGATAGTAAAGATTACTGGAAGTGTATTTCTGTTCAGGTGGTAACTACAATCTTCCATCCAGTTGGAACATGTTCGATGGGATCTAATGTAAAAACGTCGGTGGTAGACAGCCGGTTGAGAGTACATGGTGTTAAGAGCTTGCGTGTGGTTGATGCCAGTGTGATGCCGACCACAATTAGTGGTAACACGAATGCTGCTGTCATTATGATCGGAGAAAGAGGATCTGAACTTATTATTGAAGATAATAAATAATTTGGACAACACATTTACTTACTCCGACTATTAAGGATGTTTGCATAGTCAAGCGCTATTGTGAAACCAATCTTAATGACAATAATATGTGAATTTCGTTTTGTATTTTCTATTTCTTGTTTTCATAATATACTATTACATATTCATTTATTTTGTTAGCTATTTCATCAGTATTTTTATCTACTTTTCCATTCATTTAATAGTACAAAATGCTCATGTTTATTAATGACGAAAAAAGAGCAATTTGTAGATTTTGAAATATCTGGGTACAATATACACATTACCTTATTATTTATTTTAGATTTTGAACATGGCTAAACACTGGCTGTTCTACAGATAGATTTTGTGTTGTGGTTAGGGTGCGTCCACATAACACTCGCGAGCCACTCGCGAGCGATGCGCGCACTTCTGTCGGACGGCGTTATTAAATTAACACTACTGCGTTCGCGGTACACTCGCGAGCTGTTCGTGTAATGCTCGTTATATCTGTACAATATTTAAAATATAATTCCTCTTCAATATTAGTAATACGATAATGAAATATAGTACATAATCTATACAAAAAATAGAGTAAAATTGTTACATAACTTGGGTATCCTGAAGCCTAAAGAATTTCGGTCTACTACTCGAAGATAGATAATATCCTTCATTTTTACAACACATTCAGTATTTTATAAAACACGCCAACTGTACCTACCTACTCATTATTTGTACAGAATAATTTAAACACTGCAAGTATATAAATTGGTGTCGTCCACAATAGGTAACATTTGTTTTTTATTGTTGATTGAAGCACCACAATGACATCATGGTGAGTTTTTTCTTTGTATAATTGTTTTGAATTTTATAAGAGTTACTTATTTAACTACAAAAACACATAAAATTAACACGGTGTGTAATTATTTACTTACCATGTTATTTTTTTCTGTTTTAAAGAATTCCACGCAATGGAATTTTATCATTGTGTTATAGAGGGGTTACACAGACTTGAATAAAACAAAGTGTTTTTCTATTAAATCCGCACTCTATGCAGTGGAAATAACAGTATTGTTAGGTTATCCAATATAAACAAACTCGGATACAATAAGGGCCTATCACGAATCAAAAATCCATTAAAGTTGATAGTGTCATTCGCCAACCTGTGATTCGTGGAAATTGACAGATAGACCTTACTCGAAACATTTGAATCTCTATAGCTCCAATGAGTAGTTGTGTATAAGTAACACGAGATCGATATTAGAAACTGTTTTTTTAGGGTACGAGTATTGTAATAGATAAAGAAAGTAGACTGGTATATATTTTTATTATCTAAAGTGAATACATAATTTAAACATTTTTAAATTACCTAATAAGTATGTATATAGGTGTAGATAGTGCTGTTTACAAAAAAATATATCGAACCAAATCAAAATCTACATAAATAAATGTGAAAAATGCAAATACATTTTTTTACAGTATTCAAATTCACGATTAATTTCCGGAATTATTTCCTCAAGTTTAAAAAAAGTAGTTTTATATAATGCATTTCTTTTTAAGACGTCAAACAAACCTCGTCACTGTTCTTTGCCCAACTATTAAATACTTGATTTCCAGTTACAGTGGTGCCTGCTTGACTCCAACTACAGGGGCTGCTCCTCAGACCTTCGCAGCAGCGCTGCAGTACTTTGCAGCAGCACAATGTCTTCTCACACGTAAACCATTACCTGAAGCTCAAGTTAATGGCAAGTCTGTTTATAAATAGGTAGTATGACTTATAGGTATTTGTAAACTGTCGGCGACATGTGTTTTTATTCTTAACATGCTTATGTAAAGAATGTTCGTCGTTTTAACAATTTTAACTTTTGCATTCATATCAAATATCTCGTCTTTTGATCACTTAAAATTTAATCGTGTTTAAATAATATTTCTTAATTTTAAGTGTTACGTAGACGGGACAATTCTCATAATATATGCTGATTAATATCAGTTTGTAATATTTGTCCCACTGCTTGGCAAAGGCTTCTTCTCGTGTAAAGAAGGAATAAGCATCAATCACTTATTTAACGCATATTCCTAAAATATGAATAACTTATGTGATATCATAAGTTAGTTATCATTAACGCCTAAATAATAAATAAGCAAACTAAACCATCTAAAAGTTTTAAATGCTTCGCTGTTTGTTATAGATGGCGATTGCTTCGATTTCATAGTGATTGGAGCAGGTTCAGCTGGAAGTGTTGTTGCTAACCGACTGAGCGAAAACAAGAACTGGAAAATACTGGTTATAGAGGCAGGTAGCGACGCCCCTCTGGAAGCCGATGTAAATATGGTTTTATATCCTAACGCCGGCGCTTTTTTTGTTATATGTTTAGTAATTAAAGCACTTATTGATCTACTCTTGGTACAAGGTTCCAAAAATGTTGTTGTTATAACTAGGAAACTTTTGAGTTTAATATCATTATTAACTGTATTATCCATAACAATTTCAGATACCTGGTTTGGAAGGAGCCTTATTTGGCACGGAGTACGACTGGCAATACTTAACAGTAAATAATGGTGAAACAAGCCAAGCTCTCATAAATGGGACAGTAGGATGGAACAGAGGCAAAATGCTTGGTGGCTGCAGCGGCATTAACGGCATGATTTACTTCAGGGGTGATGAACAAGTGTTCCAAACTTGGTACGACGCAGGGAACAAAGAGTGGAGTGTAGAACAAGTACGTAAATACTTCAAGAAAGCAGAAAATCTCCAAAATCAAGAAATGTTAAATAATTCTACAATCAGTGAGCAATATGGTCATGATGGGTACCAAATTATTAGTAAATTTAATAGCACTTATAGTCACTACATACAAAAGGTGATAGACTCTTGGGATAAAATTGGTTTCAGAAAAGTAAATGACTTGAATTTAGAAAACTACATGGCATCTGGAACTGTCACGGCGACCGCAGCAGATGGTATTAGACAAAGCACGGACAGGACTTATTTAGTACCAGTGGCAGACAGACCCAACCTGAATATACTGAAAAGGACCTTAGTAAAAAGTATTCTGATTGATGAGCATTTAAAAGCGTATGGTGTAGAAGTAGAAAGAGACGGCAAGAAAATGAAATTTCTGACATCTCGAGAAGTTGTATTAAGCGCTGGTGCAATCAGCTCTCCTCAACTGCTTATGTTATCTGGTGTTGGCCCTGCAAAACTTCTTCAAGATAACAATATCGAATGTCTTGTTGATTCTCCTATGGTTGGCCAAAACCTACAAGATCATTGTTTGGTACCCATACTAATATATGGTAATGAACCGAAAGAACTAGATTCCACTGATATTTATCACAGTCATATAGACTATCTTGCCAATCGCACTGGTCTTCTATCACACAGTGATTTAATAACTGACGCATTATCAGTCTATTCTACGGAAGAAAACACAACTTATTCAAATTGTCAAAACATTTTATCAGTTCTCCCGAAGAATTCAAGCACAATAAAAGAAACTTTTATGTCCGCGTTCCGGTACAACGAGTCAGTTGCTGATGCTATTGTGGAACTTAACAAAAAGTATGGAACATACTTTTTCATTTTCAATATTTTACAACCCTATTCGTCTGGAAATATATCCATAAGTTCTAACAATCCTAAAGACAAACCTCAGATATTTCCAAATTATTTCCAAGATATAAGAGATTTAGACGTAGCTGCAGCTGGAATAAGAATGGCAACAAAAATACTTGAAACTGAGTATTTTAAATCCATTGGTGGTTTCTTAGGAAGAATGAATGTGCCAGCTTGTGACGAATTCGAACTGAATAGTGTCGATTACTGGAAATGTATTTGTATAAACTTGGTTTCTACAATTTACCATCCAGTAAGGACTTGTCAGATGGGGGCCGATATTTATTCTTCGGTAGTTGATAGTAGATTGAGAGCTCACGGTGTCAAGAATCTACGTGTAGTAGACGCAGGAGTAATGCCAACGACCGTCAATGGCAACTTGAATGCTGTAACCATCATGATCGGTGAACGGGGTTCTGATCTAATAAAAGAAGACAACAAATACTAAAACTTTTGTATACGATGTTTTTTTATAAAATCCAGTTTTGGTAATAAATAATAATGCTATAATCGTGTAACACGATGACTAAATTATTTATTATCATAAATTTTTCTGATATTTCTATTTGTGTGTATTTATTTCTCCTGTTTTTATTTCTAATACCTATACTGCTCTCAAAACTGCACTATCATCCAATTAACATACGTATCCGAATTCAGCTTAGTTACAAAGAAGGCTTAAGAGTTAATGTGCAAGAATTTACTCTTACGTACTAATACACCAGCATCTTCCATACTAACAAAGTCCTGGGGCAAAGTAAATAAAAGCTTAATATGAAACTCAGCGATTCGTCGGCAAAATGTGGTCAACAATAAAATTTTATGGCATCTATTTTCATTTTTTATGAAATTTCAAACATGTAAAAAGTATTCTTGATCGTTTCGATTGTGGCTGGCGATTTGGTTTAAAAGAAAAAAACACAATGATTAAAACCATTTATTTAAAAACATTATTTCAAACCATCACATGGATTAAGGTGCCCAGAAATGTTACTATAAGTAAAATTTACAAATAATCTTCTTTAATCAATTCTGCTCCTCTTTCCCCAATCATGATGCATGCACCATTTGTATTACCACTAATAGTTGTAGGCATTACTGAAGCATCAATAACCCGCAAGTTTTTCACGCCATGGACTCGCAACCGACTATCTACTACCGACGTATTTATACTTGAGCCCATCTGGCAAGTCCCCACGGGATGGTATATCGAAGTCACTAAATTCGTGCCTATACATCCCCAATAGGCAACACTATCCAATTCCAAAGTATTACAAGCTGGCACATTCATTCTTCCCAGAAAAGCATTGATGGATTTAAAATATGAGGTATTTAAGATTTTTGTGACCATTTTAATGGCCGTCACTGCAACTTCTAAGTCTCGAGGATCTTCAAAATAGTTTGCATATATAACAGGCGCATCTTTAGGGTCGTTTGATGCCAAAGAAATATTTCCTCTTGAATAAGGATGTAGAAGGATGTACTCAAAGAAGTATAGTGCATGCTCTTTGTTTAAATTTACTATCGATTCGAGAACAGACTCGTTGTATCGGAAAGTCAGTTCTAAATTCATTTTGATCAATGGATTGTTCTTATTTACTACTGTAACGTGGTTTTGGCTATTTGGATAGTCAGCATTGTCTAAAGTAGAGTAGAATAATGCAGCATCTGTTATAATACTACTTTGTGCCAAAATTCCTTTACGGCTAACGAGGTAGTCAATTACATTTTTCAAGATTTCCGTAATCGTAAGTGCTCCAGGTTCATCGCCATATATTGTTATTGGTACTAAAGCGTGATCTTGAAGGTTCTGTCCTACCATCGGGGAATTAACGAGACTTTCGATATTATTTGTTTTAAGATGTTCTTGTGGTCCAACACCGGACAACATTAATAGCTGTGGCGAACTTATAGAACCGGCACTTAAAACAACTTCCTGACTTGCCAAATAAGTTTTTTTTACACCGTTTTCTTCCACTTCTACTCCATAAGCTGTAAATTCTTCGTTAATTAAGACTTTGGTTACAAAAGCATGTTTTACTATTTTTAAGTTTGATCTTCGTTCAATTGGCTTTAAGTAAGCATTATATGTACTGCGGCGAACTCCGTTAGATGCTGTCGCAGTCAAAATTCCTGAACCCATGTAATTTTCCACATTTAGATCTTTAGTATTTTTAAACCCAATCTCGCTCCATGACTCGAAAATTTTATCCGTGTAACTACGATAGGTATTGTTAAATGTATTTATAGGGAGTGGTCCGTCCTGGCCATATGCCGATGCAATTATTGGATCGCTCAACATAAACTCATTTTGGAGACATTCCGCTTTTTTAAAACATCTACGTACTTCGTCTACGCTCCATTCCGTATTGCCTGCGTCATACCACGCTTGATAATCTTGATCATTTCCAGTTACATAAACAAGGGCATTGAGACCGCTGCTGCCACCAAGCATTTTTCCTTTCGTCCAGCTCACTTCACCATTTTCGACCGCTTGGCTTGTGACTCCATTATTAACTGTTTTATACTGCCAGTCATGTTCTGTATTGTACAAAAGTGTTTGCAGAGCAGGTATCTAAAACAAGTTACGTTATTACTTTTTAAAAGCACATTTTTCGTCATATAGTTTTTGACACTTATTAAAACTATTTTCAAAGAAAATTGCATATTCATATCGCAAATTACCAGTATCCCATATTTATTCATGTAATATATGCAATAATATTGAAGGATATTATTATTTATATGTTCTATCCTAAACCGCTACTCATAAGTTTGAAGTTTGAGAGGATATTGATTTCATGCCGCAGGCGTCATTTCAGAGATGTATTTCTCAATCCTACCCTTTTAAAAAATGAATGTGAGGATGCAAGGATGAAAGATTTAAAAATAATATTACACACTGAAAATCCTTTATTTTCAAAGTTAAACTTTGAAATGCATGAAATGTAAAATACAAGCTTCTGGTGAAAAATTTAATACTTACATCGGATGTTATCGGTGGATCACCTCCAGCTTCCAATAGCAAGACCTTCCAGTTTTCATTCTCAGATAACCTGTTAGCAACAACGCTGCCGGCAGAGCCCGCGCCGACGATTATAAAATCAAACGAGTTGAAACCTGCAATTGATAATTTGAAAATTTTATTATTAGCGCACATAAGACGGTAACAGGTTTGTCCTTTTTTTTAATTTATTCGCACTAGGTAAGGTAGGAAGCTGAACCTGATCTATTATATTTTTGCCATTCCTACCGTCGCGTCGGCTCAGCTATAGACGCTTTAGGTTAAACTGAATGCACTCAGAAAAGTAATGTCAGAGAATTCTATTTTATCACCAACTGTTTTGGTATTTTTCCTGTTAGGTTATTTTTTGTGACTACATTATGTTTTTTATGTAAAATTGTTTTACCTTTTATTTCTATTTTTTTTATAATTTAATTTTTTTTTGTACCTTTTTATGTGAATGCGTCAACAGTGTAGTTTTTATTATTCATTATGTAACGGATTGATTGCTTTTAATTTTTTTTTTGATAGATTAAATTATTTTAAAAATTTTCTTTATTTTTGTAACGTAGTTTATATTGCGCTGTTGACGCATACATTTAACCAATAGGTAATGTACAAATAATTTTAACAATTAAATTTTTAAAAGAGTAACCTATAGTCTCTTGCCGGCCATTCTCAATAGGAAGGACACTTTGGAACCATTCAACTAGAGTCAGTAGATTTCAACGTAACGTTTCTTGATAGACTGTTTTTTTTTTGTTTATAAGAAATTAAAACATTTTTACTGGCACTCAAAACAGTTGGTCTGATAATTTTATTTATTTTCGTATGTAATTGGATCCGAGACAAGCTGTATATTCCACATGTTTACGAATTTCACAAAACTAAATAAAACTAGTTTTTATTGAAGATATAGAAGTTACTTATATTTATAACTATCATCTTAATCTCAATAAAATGACAAATAAAGAAGTTTCTAAACCTTGACTAAAGTCTACATGTAAAGGACCTTTGTCACGTATGTTTTAGATCCAGCATCGTGCGTGTGTTGTTACTAAAAGTAAAGCTTACCGTTGGTGTTCTCCAGCAGCGTATCGTGCGACAGCAGACACTGCGCCGCTGCGAAGCACTGGAACACTGCTGCTAAGGTCTGCGGTGCTGTCCATTTGAACAGGGACAAACACGGCGTTGTAAGTATGCTAAAACATATAAGCATAAATATTAAAAAATAACCCAAAAAATTTATAACCCGAAATTCTAAAACACTGTAATGGGCTTTCTTGTTTTTTTGCTAAGAATACTTTCGAGTTTCAATCATAATTATTATCATTGGGAATTGGGATTTTGCACTAAAATACGTTAGACTTATAACAATCAGCTTTTAATTCCAGAATAAAATATATAGCAAGTTGGTAAATGTTGCACACTAAATAAATGCAATAGCATTTCCATCTACGTTGTTATATGATTTTTGCTGCTAAACCATACATACATACACATAATCACGCCTCTTTCCCTTGTAGGGGTAGGCAGAGACCACTTCTTTCCACTTGCTACGATCCTTACACACTTGTATCGCTTTGTCCACTTTCATTATTCCCTTCATACATGCTGTTCGGTTTATGGTACTCTTGACCTGGCCTTTTTTCATTCACACTCGCCTCATACACTTTTTTCGTCAATCGTTCTTCATTCATTCTTTCGACATAGCCAAACAATCTCAGCATACCTTTCTTAATTTTTGTCTCAACATCCATCATCTGACATACTTCATCCACCTTACTATCCATTCCTCGTCTTACATTCAACGTAGCGAAGCGGCTCTCCGTGGGCCACTTTTCGCAACCGCAATAAACGAGACGTGATGGGTGGCGAACCACATCGCCGCCATTTTGGATATTAATATTAAATTGTTATGTATGTATGTTAAATTATTATTATGATTGTCCATTGCGTTCCTGCGGGATAAGGAATTGGGAAAGGATACGTTGGAAAGGATGACAAGGTAGGACGGGTTATAGGATGCTACCATCACGGAGGTACAATTAATGTAACAGCAACAGCTAGGTCAGTCCGGGGTCGCGTACCCGTAGTGGATCTAGTCAGCTGTCGGACAGATAACTGGTAGATCCACCCGCTAAACCACATAAAAGATAATTTTGAAAATAGTTTAATTTTATGTTAATGACTTTAATTAAAGTATAAATAAAGTAGGTTATTACCAAGACGCCATCGTCGGAAGATGTAAAGCTCAACTACCAGGACGTTTGTAAATAGTAACATACTTTTATATACTTCTAGTTTATTAATGCCAGGGTCAATTAGGTATCATTAAGATGAGCTGTACAAAAGCGGGCAAATATGAGTCTTGCTCGATCAGTTCCGTACGAGTTTTATCGTCATCGTTTAGAAAAAAAAATTAAGCATTTGTTTTGCTAATAAATTCAATATCTTGTTTATCATGTAAAAGTGTTTTTTCTTTTGTAATTACGTACTTTCTATACTCCTCTTCTTTTTACCATTAATAAGTACAAGTAGGATGAATGTAAAAAGTCCTGCTTTTTACATTTAAGTACAAACAATATGTGCGAATCAACAATGATAAAGACGCTGCAAAGATTTAAAAAAAAAGTGATCCTATAAGGTTTTCTTTTTTCTTTATAAAGGTAAAGGACCCTAAAAATATTACGTTGAATGTTGTTATTCATTTTTGTTTCATTTATTTAAAGCGATTAAGTATATTTAATTATTAGGGTTCCGTACCTCAAAAGGAAAAAACGGAACCCTTACAGAATTACTTCGTTGTCCGTCCATCCGTCCGTCCGTCTGTCAAGACCGTTATTCTCAGGAACGCGTGGAGGTATCAAACTGATAATTTATATCTAATACTCAAGTCTACTGTCCCTTGGAGCTGTGAAAAAATCAAACTTCTAAGCCAAAGCAATCAAAAGATACAGCCGTTTATGCCGCAAATTTTCCGTACTCGCACGGGAATCAAAACCTACAGGGTACTTCCTGTGAACTTAGAATCTTGAAATTAGGTACGAAGTAACGTCTTATAGTACAGATAAAGGAAAAATTGCGAAATCCGTAAATTTTTAGTTACATCTATAATAAGAAATATTTTTGAAAATTTTAAAAGTTACTACTTCTTTTCTCATGAACGCTTAGAGGTATTAAATTGAAATTCTTATCAAATACTCAGGTCTATAATACCTTTAAGCTGTAACAAAATCAAACTTTTATGTCAACGCAATCAAAAGAAATAGATACACACCTACAGGTTTGTACGGGACCCTCGGTGCGCGAGTCGGACTCTCGCACTTGGCCGGTTTTTAGTTTTGAATCTTAGAACCATACGAAATTTTTCGTATAGATAAGAAGACCAAATAAAGTTCTAATGTTGTTTTTCTTGTCATAAACTAAATTGTTATAAACGCCAACTATATATGCTTACAGAAAATTTTTATAATCTTATCTAATTACATTCTAGTTTAATCTGTACAAGTATTATGAATACGATTGTTTGTATTAATGAATGTTTGCTACCTACTTTATTACGCCCGAACGTTAAAACGGATTCGGCAGTCATATGTAGATATTTGTAAGGGTGCGTCCACATCTGACGATCGAGTACTACAAGAGCAGCTCGCGAGCCGTTCGCGAGCCGTTTGCGAGCCGCTCGCGAGCATGCCACGAACGCACTAGTATTAATTACGCCGTCTGACAGACGTGCGCGCGCCGCTCCCGGCATGCTCGCGAGCTGCTCGTGTAATGCTCGTTCGTCAGATGTGGACGCTCCCTTAGGTTCTTTAGGATTATTAGACAAGGACGGGCCTGTTGGTCTAGTGGTAAGTGACCCTAACTGCTATACCGGAGGTCGTGGGTTTGATTCCCACCCAGGACAAATCTTTATGTGATGAGCACGATCATTTAATTTTGTTCTGTGTCTGGGTGTAATTTATCTATACATATAATAAATCTGTAGAAAAGTAATTTTTGTACATTGAAGAAATTGAAAAAAAAAATAGCCAGCGTGTTAAAGGATAACAAAAAAAACCCATTTCCATCATTTTTGAAATTTTTGTCTGTTTGTTTGTGCACACATCACGTAAAATCTACGAATTCAATGCAGACAATGTTTATATTCAAAAATTATACACAACTTGAGGTATAACTTAGTTTTTGTTTCATCGAAATCGGTTCACTCTATCAAAAGATATGATTAATTTAGTGAGTTCAAGAAGTAAAATATTACAACACGCAATTCAGTACAGTAATTGCATAACAACTCTCTTTTGCCGGGGGTCAGATTTTATGTTACAGTATCAAACATAAACTACTTAATCGAATGGTGTAAAAAATTGAGAGGTTGTTTTCAAGAAATCGTAGATGGTTGTTAGCTATGTTGAAACATGCTATTGAATCTAGCTGATAAGGGGTGGAGCTTTAAATTTCCAAAATCATTTTCTCAACTGCACACATAAATTGGCACTATTGACAGATAAACAAGAGGGTAACCATGGCAGACTGAGGTAGCCATAGCAATCTTCAATTTGATTAGTACAGGACCTATGTTTTAGTGAACTAGCTATCGAAGTAAACAGCTTGGCGGTTGAACGATTGGAAATGAGTGATCTTGCTGCAAGTTCAAATCCGGTTGTTAATGTTTGTATTTTTTTTCATGCGTCCATTTTCTTATATATATAAGTTTGAATTTTTTGATACCCAAGTTCAAATCTCAGTAGAGATAACTCTTTTTGTGTTTTACTAACGTATCTTTTTAAGTAAAAAAAATATTTGTAACATTTTGTTGTATTTTTGGTCGCAATAAACGACATCTTTAAGTCGTGAATTTTTTCTCAACCGATATATAAACTTACAATTATTTAGTGTTTGTATTTACTAATCTCCGTAGGTAAGTTTGTTCCTCATTGCTGATCATGGAGGAACAAACGTGCATGGCATATACCGTAAAGTGATTCAGGCGTAAATGTCCTGGCCATTTGCCTGGAAATTTACGCATTCGCTTCTGACATGAAAACGTAAGCTTCCCCATAGATCACTTTATAGTTGGTTAAAAACTTTAATCCACTTTCAAACTATTTTTCCAACATAATGTGTAATGTTTTCTATTGGTCATCTATATTATATTCCATGGACAAGATCTTTTTGTATTTGTTATTTATTTTCTTTTACCCAAAAACCCAATGATCTTTTTATCACACAATCTTTAGTATGTACGGTAGTACATACTAAAGATTAACCTACATGAGAAGCAAGCTACCTTTTAAAGAATATTAAAGAGGTAGTTTGCTTCTCATGTAGGTTTTTATGCGTACATGATGTTTTATTTATGTGTTTAAATTTCATAAAGTTTTTGTACCCTATTACCGGAAGGTTGGGCCAAAACCCTAAATAAAATAAACTTTTTATCGCATTCTCTACATTTTAAAATATATACGTACGGTATTTAAGCCCATCACCTTATGCTGCACCTTACACTTAATTAAGCGAATTGTACAGGATACAGCCTCTGACTTTAATCAGGGTAGAATGAGATTGTCCTTAGACAGCTATTACTTAATCTTTTCAAACAAATAATTTTAAACACAGTTTTGGTAATTCTGCCACTGCGCCTCTCAAACCGTACGTCAACTTTTTGTAACTACCTCCTCTTTCAGTTTCATGGGTCTCATGTCAGTCACTGCCTATCTGATATCCACTCTCAATTTAACGGCGTAGTTCAATTTCGAGGTTTCGCACCAAAACCTCGCGCACTGTAGTCTCACTAGGGACTACGGTACCAACGAGAACTATAGCATAAAAAATGGACTAATTTGTTTTTATGGATTCGGTTTTTGGGTGCCCTTTGCCATTTACTGCCTAGAGCGACAGCTGCTTTTACTTTAACTCAGAGTTGGCGCTGCCAGTAGACTCAATACCAAAACATTGACCTTCAATTATTGTAACCAACTGGGTAAAGCACAAAAGAGAAAACATACTACATATATAAAAAAGAAGATGAAAGAGTCAGTTCATATTTTGGACATTTACATCGAAAGCCACCATGAAAATTATAATTTTTTCTCACGGTTCTGGACTTGGAAGATAAATCTAAAATTTTTAAACAAAGTAGCATCAAAACCAATCCTTAAAATTTTTAGAGGTAAGCTAATTATATAATTATGACGATGGTACTTTTTTATTTTGAGAATTTATACAAACAGCAACATTTGTGACAAAATTTACTCGGCAGTAGGCAGTTCGTGTTAGTGGCCCTCTATATCACTGTCAAATATTTATTCATAAAGATGAATGATAGGTAGGTATATAAGCGAACAACGTCGCGGGTACAGCTAGTTTATAATATGTATGTATTTAGAAAATGTATAAGTATGTTTATCAGTTGTCTGGTCACCATAGTACAAGCTCTGCTTAGTTTGCGATCAGATGGCCGTGTGTGAGTTGTCCCAGAATATTATTATTATAGCTAAATAAGCAAAATTTATATTGTTTGATATTTTTTGAAGGTGAAGTATCTTTACCGGGACTAAATCTGTTTAAAAAAATATGATTAATTTACTTTAAATATACAGATATTGTTGAATATTACAAAGTTATTTAATGATGATAATGATAATATAAGGATAATAATTATCCCACGGCTGGGCTAATGCTTAACCTTATGCAAAGAGCAAACCATTGATAACGACGTTTGCTCACTTGAAGGTTGGCAATTTATTTTTAATCCAGGTCGCTGGTTGGTTTTCGCTCCCTGATTATTTTACCAGTGGTATCTTAAAATTATTAAGAAAGTTAGTACGTAACCATAACTTTGTGTTACTATGTGACAATTCATTTGAAAAGTCACATTGGTGTTAGCCTAGGTTTATACCTGCAACCCACTGTTCAATGACCAGATTCCAGTGAATCTGGTCATTGAACTGCTAAAATATTTACAAGAAGAAGATGACTAGAACTTAAATATAATTGTAATTAAATCGAAATGTATTTCGTTATTGTAATTAAACTTAAACATTATTGTAATTAATATGAAAATTACATACCTACTACATAATAATTAATTATTTGAACACAGTGCCATCTGTGGAGCTGATGAAAACGAATAATGAAGATCGTAAATGATCAATATGTAAGTTCGCCGCAATTTCAACAGATGTCGTTACTATTGTACTACCTGTAACGATCCCGCTGTAGAAAGAAATCCACGGACAACTGAAAGTCTGTTTTACAGGATAAATTCCTTCTCTTTTATGTACAATTATATGTAAGGAAGAAGCGTATAATAATCCAGCCTATAAACGTCCCACTGCTGGGCACAGGCCTCTTCCCATATAGAGAAGGCACGAGCATTGATCACCACGCTTGCTCTCTGCGGATTGGCGATTTCAGATACCAAATTTTGGAATCCAGGTTTCCTCACGATATTTTCCTTCACCGTTTGTCAGAAGTGTCTTAGAATAATTAAGAAAGTACATATAACTTTGAAAAAGTCACATTGGTACTTGCCTGGGTTCGAACCTGCAACCTTGTGCATACAAATCCCACCACGACATTTTAAGCTTAACATTGACCTAACCTGACTAATACCCTATGATCGTTACTATGCAACTACCAGCAGTAGGTAATATTTTAGCTATACCATCAACAAAATACAATTAATAAGTGATATCCGGAAAATTTCCATTGGCTCACCTAACGATTAGAGATCACGGTTTTTTCAGAACACCATAAATACTAGAGGTATTGGAAATGCTTGTTCAACCTGTCTCCGGATCTACCGAAAATCAAAGATATTGTACATTTTTTTATGAACCTAGTCTCAAAAGTTCCTACACATAAACGTACAACATATGTTCTGTATATTCGTACATTATACATTTTTTCTCAGGCGTTGGGTTGTACTATATAGTTCGAAATTATACTATTATTATTACTTATATTATTATTATTATTATTAAATTGGATGTTCATAAATGTATAAAAACAAAACAATTACATACAGCATTCAGTGGTATATCGACGGTGTATACAAAATCATTTTATGTGTGGCCAAAATCAAAATAAATATACATGAATTAGCCTCGGTTATCCGTGCAATCATATTTCAATTTCTTTCTATATTATATTAGTCTCAGTCTAAAGACAATCAATAACTGATTACACATATCTACAAATAATAAAAATGTTATAAAAAAAATGAAAAAAAAAAATCTACTCGGATCGATGTAAATGAATTTTATATGGAACCACCAAAAAAGAAAATCGGTAAAAAAAAGTATTCTGACGAATGATACCTCCTCTTTTCGAAGTCGGTTTAAAATGATTTTGTTCATTCAGATAATACAGTAAATATTGTAGGAAATATCTTTGGCCAATATAATTTTATCATTGTGTAATTGAGTAAGTAGGTGTGTATAACCATCATACACATTTTCTGAACTGTCATTGTTGTATTAAATTTATTTGTTCTGTACATTGCGTGTAAAGAGAAGGTACAATTCCAATAAATATAAAGTACTACAGACAAACAACTGAATTAGTTACTATCTAAATATAAAAACATGTTTTACTTGAAAATTGAACACAATATGTTTCTGTAAACTTTAATTAGCTTCTAAATATTTTGCATGAATTCTTAAGTTTACGCGCATGTTAGACATTAAAATAAATTACTTCTAACGGATAATCGCGGTTTATTTTAGGTCCCGACGATTTAGCACCTTTGCAGATATAATGGTCATAGGCTGACTGCAGTGGTTCGTCTTGACAGTGAATGTTACTTCGAATGAAACCAACAGTAAATACCTACGTAGGTACAACATTGGGAGATGAATTGTCTTCATGATAAGAAATGGCTTCATTTTAAACCGTAGTGCGTTTATACTAATAAAACGACGCTTGATCGGGTCGACCCTGATTATCCATTACCACCAGCAAACTTCTTTAAGCCAGGAGGGCAAATTAAGCCCTTCTTCCATCCCTGGCCCGCCAGGCGCGGATCGGAAGGTCGCTTGTGGCCTCTCGCTCTCTACCCGCGCCCTCTTTAAGCGCCGTCGCTTGTGGCCTCTCGCTCTCTACCCGCGCCCTCTTTAAGCGCCGTCACTTCTTCACAGAACTCAGTGACGGTGCTCCAAGACTCCTCACTTCTAACCATACAGGCAACTACGGCCGTAAGCGAGAGGTCTTCGCTAATAACAGCAGCAATCTGACGCTGCGAAGCCCAAGCAGGACAATGCTCGAGCGTGTGCTGCGCCGTGTCCTCGTTGCTGCTGCAGTGGTGACAGCCGAGGCTACCGAGCTACCTAAGCAGATTCTGAACCACATCTAGGGCAGATGCAATACCACACCTAGGGCAACCCACGACCTAGGACTTAGGGTAGCTCTGTATTAAAAAAGGTACTATTACATGTTGGTCCTAATATCCATGTTTAATTGAACACCAGTCTAAAGGAAACTGGTGGGTAAGGAAAGGGATTTCGAGTTCAGATATGCGGACGTTACTCGTAATATTATACTAGTTTTAAGCTTAATCCGGTGACGTCAGAAGCTGACCGAAACAAAGTTTGGAAGAAGGCTAGACGTTATAAAAAAATGCGGGAAAGTATTGGTGAAAATATTGAAAGCAAACGTGCCAAAATTTAACTTCACGTGTCATATTTAAAAGATGACATCACGGTGAGTTGTAATATTTAAATATATATTTAATTATGTTGCCACCGACACAAACTAAATATGTCTATTTGTATAGTTGCCTCAATAAATTGAGGAAAATTATGCAAGAACATCATAAAACATCTTATTTCTTTCAATTATTTTACCAAACACAAATAATTCATTTACACAGATGTACTAAAACAATTTATCTATGTGTTCCAAGAGACCTTGGTAATCTTAGACGAGAGAGAGAGAAATTGCTTTCCAACCGACTTCAAAAAGTGGAGGTCCTCAATTTAGATAAAGATATTTTTTTTCGCAAATATGGTTACACATACATGGTGGTACAGAGAAATTTCTTTGGTTCAGCCATATTTTGCCACGAGGTCATGCAAATCTTAATCATTACACATTAGAATTTATTAAACATTAAAAGCTAAATTTTATACAAAATAAATAAAGAACAGAAAGATATACCTATAACCCTTTCAATACTAACATTAAATCCTAATTAAATTCTCTATACAATAAAATCTTTTTCATTGAGGAATTCACTTATAGTATAGTAAGTTTTAGTCAGTAAAAAATACTAAATATAATAAAGGTAGTTCTTTCCACTGTTTAGGTATTTTATTATAAATCACCGGAGCCATGCAGAAGACACTTTTGCGCATAAGTTCTGTTTTAGCTGATTGTAGAGACTGTAAACTATTGTTGCGTCTATTATGTGGGAATTTATCGGCTAGGAGTTGAAATTCATTCGGGTTCGATTTAACAAATAAAGCTACTTCTAGGATGTAAAGACAGGGTAGGGTTAATATTTTATATTGTTTAAAATACGGCATGCAACTATCGATGGTTTGCAACTTAAATATAGATCTTATACATCTCTTCTGTGCTTTGAATGCCGTTTCTCTTCCCGAAGATTTAGTTTATCTGTATGTTATTTTTGTTAAATGGGTGCCATGCGATATGAGGAATTACAGATTAAAAAATATATATCTATAGGGTGGTCCTCAAAGGTGGTTCCATATTATTTTATTTGCCATTATAATATATTTTTCATCAAATTCGATCCACTAGTTCTGTTTATTTTTTAATTGAATTCCGTTTATTCTTCATTTATGTGCAATCAAATATTTCATGTAGTTGCACTAATCCAACAATGTGATGACATAAATACTTATGTTATGCTTAATATTCCGTTTTTTTTTTTAAAGCTCCTTTCTATGAACTGTCTTCGACTGAACTGGCTATATTCATCAAGCCCTTTGGAAGATAGAGAATAATAAATCGATTTCAAACATAGAAATAAAGCACAAACATAGAAAATACAGTCAAGAAACCAAAAAAAAAAGTGAAGGTGATATTCGGGGAGCTGCCAAAATATTGTTTAGCAACGACGAGGTTGCACCATGCTCTCCAGAAACTCTCTCCGCGCTGGAGAGCAAACACCCTGTGCCTGGAGATAACCTTTCCTTTCCTGACCCACCAGACCCAAATTTACACTCCTTTCAAATTTCAGTAAAACAGTTGGTCGAAGCCATAGGTTCTTTCCGGAGCGGCTCCGCTGGCGGTCTGGATGGCCTGACTCCCCAGCACCTAAAGGACCTCACAGGCCCCACTGCCGGTGAAGCTGGTGAGTCGCTTCTGAGGGAGCTTACGGCTTTGACAAATTTAATGCTCGCAGGTGGGGTCCATGAGGGGATCATCGACACCCTTTATGGAGCCAACCTGTGTGCCCTTAGCAAAAAGGATGGTGGTATTCGCCCCATTGCTGTTGGCACCACCTACAGACGTACGGCAGCCAAAATTTGTTGTAAGTTGTACAGCAACGTTTTGTCTGATAAATTCCAGCCCCTTCAGTTAGGCTTTGGCTCAAAAGGGGGCTGTGAAGCTGCCGTACACGCACTGTCCACATATTTGGCCCACAGGAAAAGTGAGGTTATTCTAAAAGTTGATATAAGAAATGCGTTCAACTCAGTGAACAGAGACACCTTGTTGGCAGAAGTCAAAAGTGAAACCCCCAAAATTTACAGTTTCCTTTGGCAATGCTACCGAAACCCTTCAAAATTAGTCTATAAAGACAATGTTTTAAATTCGGCTGTAGGTTGCCAACAAGGAGATCCTCTCGGGCCGGTCATATTCAGTTTAGCCATCCATCCCATTATTAAGGAATTGAAATCAAAATTTAATGTTTGGTATCTGGATGACGGAACTCTAGGAGGCGATGTCAACACTGTAGCAGATGATTATATATCCCTTAAAACAAATTTACAAAAAATTGGTCTTGATTTAAACACAAGTAAGTGTGAAATATATATTCCAGATACACATTTAGATAAAAAATTAGCTTTACAAAAAATCCAAACAATAGCCCCTGAAATTAACATAGTCAATAACTCCTCTCTTCGCCTTCTAGGGTCCCCAATTTTAGAAGAATCATATGAAAATTTTATAGATGATAAAATTGAAAATTTTCAGTCAATTTCGAATAGACTTTTCAAAATCTCTTTACATTCTGCTATTACTTTAATTCGTTTTTGTTGTTTTGGTCCAAAATTTACATATTTTCTTCGTTCTTCACGACTATGGAAACATTTGCCGCTTTTGGAAAAAGTCGATAAAATTATTCGGTCCACGTTAACGTCAATTTTTAACGTAACGTTGGATGACCGAGCTTGGACCCAAGCCACGCTGCCGATCCGATTTGGTGGGCTTGGTGTACGTAAAGTTTCCAGTCTAGGCTTACCAGCATTTTTGTCTTCGGTCCACAGCACTGAAAAATTAACCAGGCAAATCTTAGGGTCTTCTCTGGTTGATTTTCAGATTCTGTGCATGACTGAGGCAGTAAATAGTTGGGAATTGTCCTGCCCGGGCACAGATCTACCCGAGCAACGTTCTTCTCAGAGGCAGTGGGACGAGCCGCTTTGCAGTTTGATACGGAAAGAATTAATTAATACGTCAATCAACACTGCAGAGCGCGCGCGTCTCCTGGCTGTGGGAGAATGGGAATCGGGCCTCTGGTTACAGGCACTTCCGTCAACCACTCTTGGTACGATTTTGGATGACAATACTTTCCGGCTCGCCATCAGTTTACGTTTAGGTATACCTTGTGTCGCATGTCATCGGTGTCAATGCGGTGAAACAGTCGATTGCCTCGGTCACCATGGCCTGTCCTGCAGCAGGAGCGCAGGACGTATATCCCGTCACGCAAATATTAATGACATTATTCGTCGTGCTCTTGTCATTGCCGGTGTACCAGCTGTTTTGGAACCCAATGGTTTGGTGCGCAGCGATGGTAAGAGACCTGACGGTATGTCATTGTTGCCTTGGAAATTTTGTCGGCCTTTGGTGTGGGACGCAACGTGCGTCGACACCCTTGCGCCATCCCACGTTCTAAGTTCGGCGGCCTCTCCTGGAGCTGCTGCTGGAGCAGCGGAGACCCTTAAACGGCGAAAGTATAATAACCTAATGGGTAATTATATTTTCGAGCCGTTTGGGGTTGAAACGCTCGGGTCATGGGGTCCGAGTGCACGAAATCTTTTTAAAGAACTGTCAAAACGTTTGGTAGACTCTACTCGTGATCAGAGAGCTGGTTTGTTCCTTGCACAGAGAATCGGCATAGCCATTCAACGTGGCAATGCTGCCAGCCTTCTGGGCACGTTTCCCGCCATTGACAGGGATGACGATGAGTATTTTGACGCGTGTTAGTTTTATTTATCTATATAAGATTTAATTTTGTTTGTTCTTGTATTAGATTTAAGTACATATTGAATTAAAGTTAAAAAAAAAATACTTTATTTTGAATAATTAATGGCCTTTTTCTTTTTATTATAATATTTTTTTTTTTTATTATTATATTTTTTTTTATTATTATTTATTATTATTTTTATTATTTATTATTTATTATTTTTATTTTTATTATATTAAAAAATATTATTTGATTAAAATGTCACTAGTCAGTTTTTTATGTATCTGCGTAGATACATTAAACAAATTGACTAGTCTGACTACTGACTGCTTTATCGGAATTTTAACGTAACATAAAATAACGTGACATTTTTCTGCTAAACATGTTTAAAAATATTTAAAAATTGAATTATTTTCACTTTGTGTATCAACGAGTTCATGTATAATTCAGAATTTGCCACGATTTTAGTTAACATAATATATGTTTGTATTTTATATTATTATTGTAATGAACATATTAATTATTTAAAATAGTAGGTATATAAAGCACTGCTAAATTTTCTGGCAGCATTCACTCTTAGTTGACAAGGTACCGACAATGGCGACTTGGTAAGTTTCTCAAATTATACCAACTTTTTCGTTTTTATTTTTTTTTGTAATATACATGTAACATACATAATAGTCACGCCTCTTTCCCTTGTAGGGGAAGGCAGATACCACTTCTTTCCACTTGCTACGATCCTTACACACTTGTTTCGCTTTGTCCACTTTCATTATTCCCTTCATACATGCTGTTCGGTTTATGGTACTCTTGACCTGGCTGGGTTATAGGATGCTACCATCACGGAGGTACAATGAATGTGACAGCAACAGCTAGGGCAGTCCGGGGTCGCGAACCCGTAGTGGATCTAGCCAGCTGTCGGACAGATAACTGGTTGATCCACCCCCTGAACCCATAAATATCCTTAAAAGTAATTAGTCTTAGTTTTCAGAAACAAAGTATCCGAAACATAATTCAAAGAATCAATTAAAATAGATCAGATAGAACTAAATTTGAGTTTGAAATGGGAAGAAATTTCACTGGAAGATAAAACAGTTTAGTTATAAAATAGGTCCTTATAGATGGCTACCACAGAACATAATATATTTAACATATTCCTTATTTCGTTGTTGGATTATCCAGAGAGAGATTAAGGAACGATTATTGCGTGCGTTTCAACAGATAAATATTGTCAATTCTTTTACAGTCTCAACAACGTGCCATGCCTGTCCCCCACAAACGGAGCGACGCCGGCGGCATATGCTGCAGCTCTGCAGTACTTCGCGGCGGCGCAGTGCATTCTAGCACACGACCTACTCCCAGAAGCAAAAGTTAAAAGTACGTTTTAATCCGGACTTCACCAAAGCGGAGACGAGCAGAGCGGCGCGAAGAAGTTCCCTAATGGGAACTGAAATGGGCCTAAATGACAAATTCCTTTTGTTATTTAAAAAAGTCTTCATAGGACTGCTACTGATTTACTGGTCTCAGCTTTGGTGGAGTCCGGCCCTCATACATGTACAAAACAACTCACCTTGTAGAACTCAATTTGTATATTGGATTGAAAATACTTCCTAAGTATTTACACACAAGGTTTTTGTTTCAGGTCGCGATGCTTTCGACTTCATCATTGTTGGGTCTGGGTCAGCAGGAAGTGTGGTAGCTAGTCGGTTGAGTGAAAATGAGAAATACAATGTACTGCTCATCGAAGCTGGTGGTGATGCTCCCCTTGAATCTGATGTAAGTCTTTAGAGTTTCCATCCTATAAAAGACATTTGCAAAACATAGCCTCGATGATCCATATGCTCATTGATACCGAAAAAAACACATTGTCCAGAAATATGAAAATCTACTACGTTTAAAACCAGAAGCACTATAGTACAATTTTCAATTCAAGTCAGTGTTGAATTTGACAAACATTTTAACGGCTGTCAAAAACAATACTTTTTAACGATTTAATCCCAATATTTGTTATTTAATTACTATAACTCTTCTAATTAATTTATGTATTTTTTAGATTCCCGGCTTTGAAGTATCTTTATTCGACTCTGACTTCGATTGGTCATATTGTACAGTGAACGATGGAAGAACAAGTCAAGCTCTTATAAACGGAACTGTAGGCTGGAATAAAGGAAAGATGTTTGGTGGTAGCAGCAGTATTAATGCTATGTACTACGTGCAAGGAAATGATCAAGATTATCAAAATTGGTACAACCAAGGAAATAAAGAGTGGAGCGTCGACGAAGTAAGACGATGCTTTAGAAAAATAGAAAACCTCCAAGATGGAGTAAGGTTAAGTGATCCCAAAATCAGTAAGTTCTACGGTCACGAAGGACCTCTACATGTTAATAGATTTAACAGCTCTTTCAGTAATTACTTTGGTAAGATTATGGAAGCTTGGGAAGAAATTGGTTTCAGAAATGTTCCCGATTTAAATATGGAAAACATCAATACTTCTGGTTGCTTGCTTGCTACTGCATCTGGTGGAGTGAGACAGAGCACAGCTAGAGCATTTTTATCACCTGCGGGAAATCGATCCAATTTGAAAATTTTAAAACGATCTTTGGTTACAAAAGTAATAATAAATAATAAATCCAAAAAAACCGAGGGTGTCGTAGTTGAAAAAGACGGCCAGAGATATAAATTTTATTCAAAACGAGAAGTTATACTATGTGCTGGTTCAATTGCCTCTCCACAACTGCTCATGTTGTCAGGTGTTGGCCCTGCAGAACATCTTGTAGAAAAAGGTATCACTCCTATTGTTGATTCACCAAACGTTGGACAAAACCTTCAAGACCACAGCGTGGTACCCATATTCATATATGCTGATGAACCGAATGAGTCAACATTACCTAACACGTATCTTAACTATATGAACTATTTGGTTTCACGTGAAGGCGCTTTAGCTCACAGTGATATAGGCACAGACGCCAGTGCATTCTACACAACCGTTGAAGGTGCTAATTATCCAGACAGTCAAACCATTTTGGCTATGTACCCTAAAAATTCTCCTAGATTGAAAGAAGGTTTCGGTCACACTTTCCGTTACAACGATACCATTATGGATTCTATTGTTGAACTGAACAAAGACCACGGTCTTTTCTTATTTGTTTATAATCTTCTGCACCCTGTTTCCAGGGGACACATATATCTTAATTCTAAGGACCCCAAAGACGTTCCTCTCATTTATGCAAATTATTTATCAGATGAAAGGGATATTGAGACTACTGTTAAAGGTCTTCAGTTGTCAAGTAAAATAGTGAACACGGAATATTTCAAATCTATCAATGCGGGTTTGGTAAGATTGGACATTCCAGCATGTAATGAACTCGAATTAGACAGCTATGATTATTGGAAGTGCATCAGTATGAATACGGTCTCTACTCTGTGGCACGCTGTGAGGACTTGTCAGATGGGATCCGACATAAGTAACTCCGTGGTGGACAGTCGGCTGAGAGTGCACGGAGTCAAGAACTTGCGCGTGGTCGACGCCAGTGTGATGCCCGGTACCATCAGTGGTAACACTAATGCTCCAACTATTATGATTGGAGAAAGAGGTTCTGAAATGATATTGGAAGACAACGAAAGCTAAAAATCTATAATATTGACACTGAAATTCGTGCTAACGGTTCCGATAATCGGTACTTAAATATATGAATGAAACTTAACTTGTGTTTTACTGAGGCAATGCAAAATTTCAAAAGTCATTGAACTAATACGGAATACGAAGTAAAAGAGTAGATGAGAATAGTAAAAAAATAAACCTCAATCTGTTAAATATTGTATACAATGTTACCAAAAGGATGTATCTATCCATCATATTTTCAGTGTCAAATAATCGATGTGAAAAATTAGACATCAATTATTTAACTAACTCATTTTAAACTGGTAAACTTACTTTATACCAGGAGTACTCCTCACCCGATTGATGTGCCCTTTCAGTAACACCCTGTATAGTTCGTTAGATATTTTTAATGTTAATATGTTAAATAATTGGTAATTACTAAAGCTGCGTTAAAGGAACATAGCTGCTAGGTATCTATAGTGTACACATTTGAGATAGTCGTTTATTATGCATAAAGTTTATATTTGTATAGTTATTAAATAGGTAATTATTTATTATTTAAAATAGTACAGGTGTATAAATTGCGCTTCAATTTTGCAACAATATTCACTCGTAGTTGACAAGGAATCGATAATGGCGTCTTGGTAAGTTTTTATCTTGCTTTTAAGCAATTTCTTTTACGGGATTTGCTCGAATTGTACCCCATTAATATGCCCTGTATTTTAAGAGTAAACTTTGGTTAGACTTATCCCAAATAAATATAAGACCGAAACAAACAAGTTTGCAATTTCAGAAACACTTTTATTATTAATTGATCTTAATTTAATAGTATGTACCTCAAACACTTGTTTATTTGGCGCGATCCCTTAATGATGTTCATTATTATTGTAAAGGCAGCGTCTTGCTGGGGAGTTTGTTGCGCCGTTTCTTCTCCTCAGCCAAAGCACTTAGGAAGCGGTGAAGGGTGATCGAATTAGGGTCGGTTCATGTCTGGCGGGGGGCGCGTCGCGTGTTGTCGTTTGCTTGGCGCCGGGGCGGGCGGATGCATGGTGGGGTATTCGGCCTTTCACACTCAACTTATATTGCGTTAGTGCGTCAGGTGTGAGGGGTTGAATGTCTCATTGCGTGTTTGTCTGTTCTGGCGTTGCGCGGCCGATGGTACGCGGTGCGTTTTCCGCCGGATATGAACCGACCCTTAGGGTGCTGTCTATTTTTGTATTTTGTGTTTGACGTTCGATAAGTGCTACTGTGTACCCTATATTTAATAAAGAATATTTGAATTTGAATTAATGAGGTTTTTCAATGAGTGAATTCTACGAATTCCTCTTGATGTAGATATTTTGTTATATGTAAAGACTAATTTTTAGAGATTTTCATTTACCTACTTCTTCAGGTAGTTCATAGTTTTCTTTTGGAACTTAATTTTAAAAACCTATTGCGAAGGTCAAAATAGCACATAATTATCTTCTACTCAGTACCTAATGATCATGACCACCATGGGGAACCAAATAGTTTTAGTGCGTATAACTCAACAACAATTTTTTTTTGGTGTTTAAAAGCCTTTCTATATCTTGCAATATATGTATTTTTTAGGATGTGTGTTTGTCTAGGTCTTCTTCTTCTCGTTAATCTTGCAAGCTAGATTAGAAAAACTTCTTGAAATCCAATCGTTAAAAAAATTGCACAATATAAAAATTTGGTGCCACAACATTGTGGTACTTTCGAGCTGGTCTTATCATAAAAAAACGGGGTCACCGTGTGTGAGTAGAACTTTTTATGGAATTGACGCAATCCTGTAAAACAAGAGTTTGAAATGGTTTGATTTGTCTTTACCAGTACTTTGAGCATAGCTGATTTAAAAGCTTCTATTTTAAAAAATATTTTTAGGGTTCCGTACCCAAAGGGTAAAACGGTACCCTATTACTAAGACTCCGCTGTCTGTCTGTCCGTCTGTCTGTCTCCAGGCTGTATCTCATAAACCGTGATAGCTAGAAAGCTGAAATTTTCACAAATGATGTATTTCCGTTGCCGCTATAACAACAAATACTAAAAACCACATAAAATGAATATTTAAGGGGGGCTCTCATACGACGGTGGTACGGAACCCTTCGTGCGCGAGTCCGACTCGCACTTGGCCAGTTTTTATTAATAAAAACTAATGACTTTCACTTCACAGTTTCAGCGACGCGCCATGCCTGGCGCCGTCAAACGGAGCAACTGGGGCGGCATATGCTGCAGCTCTGCAGTACTTCGCAGCGGCGCAGTGCATTCTAGCACACGACCTACTCCCAGAAGCCAAAGTTGTAGGTAAGGGCTATTTACTCAAACAAATACTAAGTAACAAAGGTCTTATTGCGGGAAAAATCCTCCGTAAATCGTATCTCCTGTGAAATCGTAACTGATCATTCATACTATGCGAAAAGGCTAGGCCGAAGAAGCTGAGTTTTGAAGATAGAAAGGCATAAGATATGTCTTATACCTTTTGACGTTCTGGGTGCTACACAAAGCATAATTTCAGGCACACTGGGCCTTTTCTGCGACCACCTTCAACAAAATTTACTTATACTAACTCGAATGTATGTTTTCTTCCCAACTTTAATTAACAAGTACATTTATTTTTACAGATCACGATTCTTTTGACTTTATCGTTGCTGGGGCAGGATCTGCTGGAAGTGTAGTCGCTAGTCGGTTGAGTGAAAATGAAAAACATAGTGTACTGCTTGTCGAAGCTGGTGGTGATGCTCCCCTTGAATCTGATGTAAGTTTTAAGATGCGCACAACGAATAACATTTAATGAATATGACACATTACAGAGAAAATAACGTTAATTTCAGATTCCTGGCTTTGAAGTATCTTTATTCGACTCTGAGTACGACTGGTCATATTGTACAGTCAACGATGGGAAAACAAGTCAAGCTCTTATAAACGGAACGGTAGGCTGGAATAAAGGAAAGATGTTTGGTGGTAGCAGCAGTATTAATGCTATGTACTACGTGCGAGGTAATGATCAAGATTATCGAAATTGGTACGAAAAAGGAAATAAAGAGTGGAGCGTCGACGAAGTAAAACGATGCTTTAGAAAAGCAGAAAACCTCCAAGATGGAGTAAGGTTAAGTGATCCTAAAATCAAAGAGTTCTACGGTCACGAAGGACTTCTACATGTCAGTAGATTCAACAGCACTTTAAGCAGTTACTTGGGTAAGGTTCTGGAAGCTTGGCAAGAAATGGGTCTCAGAAATGTTCCCGATTTAAATATGGAAGACCTCAACACCTCTGGCTGCTTGCTTGCTACTGCATCTGGTGGAGTGAGACAGAGCACAGCTAGAGCATATTTATCATCTGCGGGAAAGCGATCCAATTTGAAAATCCTAAAACGGGCTTTGGTTACAAAAGTACTGATAAATGAGGAATCAAAAACGGCTGAAGGTGTTGAAATAGAAAAAGACGGCAAAAAATATGTAGTTTATGCGAAACGAGAAGTTATACTAAGTGCTGGTGCAGTAGCTTCTCCACAGCTGCTTATGTTGTCAGGTGTTGGCCCTGCAGAACATCTTACAGAAAAGGGTATCACTGTTATTGTTGATTCGCCAAATGTTGGACAAAACCTTCAAGACCACAACGTGGTACCCTTATTCATATATGCCGACGAGCCGAATGAGTCACCATTACCCAACTCATATCTTAATATTTTGAACTATTTGGTTTCACATGAAGGTCCTTTAGCTCACAGTGATATAGGCACAGACGCCAGTGCATTCTACACAACCGTCGAAGGCGCTAACTACCCAGACATCCAAGCGATTTTAGTTATGTACCATAAAAATACTCCTGGATTGAAAGAAGGATTCGGTCACACTTTCCGTTACAACGATACTATTATGGATTCCATTGTTGAACTGAACAAAGAGCATGGTCTTTTCTTTTTTGTTTTAAACCTTCTGCACCCGTGTTCCGAAGGATACATACATCTTAATTCTAAGGACCCTAAAGACGTTCCTCTTATTCATCCAAATTACTTTTCATGTGGAAAGGATCTTGATACTGCTGTTAAAGGACTACAAATGTTCAGTAAAGTTATAAAAACAAAATATTTCGCATCTATCAACGCAGGCATAGCAAGAATGGATATTCCAGAATGTAATGAGCACGAATTAGATAGTTCCGATTATTGGCGTTGTGTTGCTAAAAACACGGTCTCTACACTGTGGCACGCTGTGAGCACTTGTCGGATGGGATCCGACATAAGTAACTCCGTGGTGGACAGTCGGCTGAGAGTTCACGGAGTCAAGAACTTGCGCGTGGTCGACGCCAGTGTGATGCCCGGTACCATCAGTGGTAACACTAACGCTCCCACTATTATGATTGGAGAAAGAGGTTCTGAACTGATAAAACAAGATCATGAGCACAAAACACAATGATACTGGCATTGCGAACTGTTTCTAGCTGTAGATACTAAATATTTCGGCTACAATAAATGAATGAAACTATCATTATAGCGTTTTACTGTGTTAGTGCATCCTTTATTTAATGCGTACCGAAATAGGAAGTTAAATCTTAAATTTTAAGTAGAAGTTACATAACTAAAGCTTCATTATTTTTAAAGGGCACGTGGAGAATACCCGAGTATAAAAAAAAATATTTACCCACACACAGGTTTTCATAAAATATACACTTGAACTTTACACTAGAATATAATTGAAGGAGAAAACAAACAGATGTATCTTTACTAGCAGCACAACATGAAATATCCAGAGAATTACATAAAATAAATAATGCAAAAACAGTACGGTTTGGTTGTAAATCCCCTCTAATCGGTCCCATAAGAGCTCTGACCCAAATTCGAGGTATCTTTAGCTATTTTCACATGATTACAGAACCGAAGATTATGTACGACGATATAGGGTGTTCTCATGGGCTGAGTAAGGAACTACTGGTCCTAAGTAAACGAGTTGGTTAGCGCCGCGTAAATATTTTAACATCAGAGTTGCGCGAACCTTGCTTATTTGTGCAAACATTGGACGACAAATGTTGGTGAATAAAATTGTGTTAATTTTGGCTTTTATTTTGTAAGCAATTTGAAGAAGGTTTTCGTGGTTAGGACAAAGCGTTTGTTAGCCACGTCGTAGGCTACACTTGATTTAGGTTAAGGGTCAGACCACAAAGTATCGTGGAATGATTTTGGACGTACTTACGTTTGCCACATCTACCAATAATTAAGGCGAAGTAAATTAAGATTTACTACCCAAACGTGTCGTTCTGCAGAATAATATTGAATGAATAAAGTATAAAACAAGGACATAATAAATGCTTTACCCTCTACTCTCTATTAAATATAGCCATGCATACTCCGTACTAGTATTATTAATGCGAAAGTCTGTATATTTTGCCAGTCTATCTGTAACGCTACGTGGCCAAACTTTTGGTATGGAGGTTTTTGCTCCGATAACCTATATCCACGTGGGTGAAAGCTATTCTGTAGTATAGTGTATAATGTTTTGAATAGAACTGTTAATGGCAGCTATTTTATTAAACTTGTGGATAACAAACTAGACTAAAACATCTAATTTTCTTTATTTCGATACTCGTACGGCATGGCTGCAGATAGCCCTTTCGTCACAATCACGACAAAAATAACAAGACTACGAGTACGTTTTTCTGTAGATCGGTATACGTCACAAAATAATTATTTCGTAAAGCAAATTCAACTGACTAACGTTATTACTGTTATCTATACTAATATTATAAAGCTGAAGAGTTTGTTTGTTTGTTTGTTTGTTTGTTTGGTTGAACGCGCTAATCTCAGGAACTACTGGTTAGAATTGAAAAAATCTTTTTGTGTTAGATAGTCCATTTATCGAGGAAGGCTTTAGGATATATAACATTACGCTGCGACCAATAGGAGCTAAGCAGCAGTGAAAAATGTCACAAAAACGGGGAAAAATATTCATACTTGAAAGCTTCCGTTTCGTGCGCTGCGTAAACGGTTCGAGTTACCCAAAACATATGTATGAAATAATTGTTCCTCTTTAAATGATCTAAAAAAATGTCTGGGACAGTATATGTCTATCTTTTAAGATTGACTCACTATAACCTTTTTTATGGTAATCATTAAAATTTGGTCGAAATTAATGCATTATTGCCAATTATTTGCTACAGAGTTTTATCAATATAATATTAACTAAAATTATCATTTACACAGAAATACTTTTTTTTTTAACTTCTTAATCGCGGTCATAATAACAAAAATTGACGCGGACGAAGTCGCGGGGATCAGCTATATCTATACTAATATTATAAAGCTGAAGAGTTTGTTTGTTTGTTTGTTTGGTTGAACGCGCTAATCTCAGGAAATACTGGTTAGAATTGAAAAAATCTTTTTGTGTTAGATAGTCCATTTATCGAGGAAGGCTTTAGGATATATAACATTACGCTGCGACCAATAGGAGCTAAGCAGCAGTGAAAAATGTCACAAAAACGGGGAAAAATATTCATACTTGAAAGCTTCCGTTGCGTGCGCTGCGTAAACGGTTCGAGTTACCCAAAATATATGTATGAAAGAATTGTTCCTCTTTAAAAAAAACATATAAACATCCGAATTGAGAACCTACTCCTTTTTTTTAAAGTCGGTTAATGATCTAAAAAAAGGTCTGCGACAGTATATGTCTATCTTTTAAGATTGACTCACAATAACCTTTTTTAAGGTAATCATTTGGTCGAAATTAATGCATTATTACCAATTATTGGCTAGAGTTTTATCAACATAATATTAACTAAAATTATAATTTATAATACTTTTTTTTTGTTTTTAAACTTCTCATCGCGATCATTATAACAGAAATTAAGGCGGACGAAGTCGCGGGCAACAGCTAGTAAATAATAAAACTGCTTAAACAAGAATAAAAGAATCGTCTGGGACTGTGACAGAGGATGAACTTAGCGCTTTACCACCATTTTTACTTTGATCAAATCCAATATCTGTGGGAACAGAGACTATAACAGCACTTTGAACCACACAAAAACGCATAATTTAATAGTGATGCTAAATATTACACAAGCTGGACTCAATTCTGCCCGTTTAGGTAAAAATGGTCAATAATTATAATAGTTTCGAAGGTATTTTGTATGATTCAGCTTAAAAGGAAAAAGGCCAAAAGGCTGTATATAAAACACTAAATAAGGTTTTAAAGTCATTGATATATAAAATGTTTCAAATTAATAAAATTGAAAAATAATGATTTCGAGTTATTATTACCTACTCTAGGCTGGGCGTCATTAACAGGCGACCACACAAATTGTGCATAGCGGCGTATGTAACTAGAACAGAATAGGTGCACATTATCAAGTTATTTTACACAGTATGAGAGACTGCCTGTACTATGAGCTGTTTAAGCAGGACTGTTGCTATTGGGGAAAGGCGACGGCGCTATACATTGCACGTAGCGGTATCTCACTTCCACAACGGCAGCAGTATTGCTTTAAGAGCTCATAGTAAACGCGCGTCCGTGGATATAATTTTGCTATAACGCAGCTATCAAAACAGGAAGTTTGGTTGATCCACGCACGTGTTTTGCGTTTAATTTTGTAAGGTTGTTATCAAGTAGAGGTGCAGCCTGCGAAATTACACAAACATTCAATATATTTGTGTGTGTTTTTTTTAATATCATTTTGTGTGAGCTTTACCAATTTGCAATGCATAACCTCCGACATTTTACTTCAACTCTTCATTCTCAAAGCAAACTAAGCGCGACCTGTAGTAATTAAAGTCTTCATCAAAGATCATTTAAAACTTAAAGGTACCTAAACGATAAGGTACCAAACTAAAGGTACATGTGTTGTTTTCCATTGTATCTCATTTATCAAAATGAAGTAGTGACCGCGGTCGCGGTCGACACTCCGACAAACGAATCGCGGCGACACCCTTCGAGCCACTCTTGTGGAACACCACAATCTCGACAGTTTAGGTTTCTCATCGTATTAATTTAAATGGCTTTTGACACGTGCTTTGTTTAGTTCCTAGTTTAACTGTATAACTTTATTATGTAAAGACTATTTACCAAAATCAACTATTTTTTTAAATAACGTAGTTTATTTGTACATGTTGTTACCAAAAGGGTATATCTATCCAAAAGGGGTGAAGATTACATGTGGTGTAGAGTCTGTATACAGAATTTCAAAATTCATTCATTTAAAAAAAGAGGTAATTCAATTTGCAAATCAATTATCTTTCACCTATATACAGTTTCATTAAACACCAAAACCATTGAAAGATCTAAAACCAAATTAAACAATACGGTCACCAAATAAGCCTTACGCAGGAAACTCTAAATACTCTTTAAGTTTCCTCGGGGAAAACATTCGTGTATCCTCGTTTATCTAATCTAGATTAATCTACGGGTGTTACCGGATCCCTTAAGAAACGTTTCGGACTGCAAACTTGTTTCGCAGTAAGTCGCGGTAAGAATACACAAAGCTTTTTCTCCATTCAGCTGGTCTTATGTAAAGCTGGGATTTATTGCACGTGTTATTGTAATAAGGTTACACGTAAGAAAGTTATTATTAGTTCTAAGAGGTTTATTTAAAAAAGCACGATAGTTTTTGTGAATATCGTTTCTTGAAACGAGTTAGACAAAAGTTCACAGTACGCTATATGGCTAGGGTCGCTAGTCTCGCATGCGGTTTAATTGTTATTGATGATGTATATGTTAGACAAGCTACTGGCGTATGATTGGTGGAAACTGATGGATATACCATATACTAAAGCAAAGAACCTAGAAGATTAGTTTAATCGCAAAATCTCTCTCTCTCTCTCTGACCCGAAGGCTAAAAAAAAACACTAAATGACATTCACTTTCGAAGCTTTTAACTTCAAAAATAGCTCACATATTCTTGTAGACTTAGATCAAGTTATAGATAGTACAATAAACTGAGATAATAAGGTGTCAGAGACAAAGAAACAGACAGCTAATAAATATTTACGTTCAACGATCTTAGACCTTTATTATTCTAGACACGTTTCATACCATTGTATTATGAGTCTCTCCAATGCAAAACAGATCTTATTCCATAATGTTGTTATCTATCAGAAATTAAATGAACTACTTCTAACTAACTTGGAGTTGCAAGATGCAAATAAGTAATGCAAATAAAAATATTGCGTTCTTGTTATTAAAAGAGGTTTATATAAATTGGAAAATGGAGTTCTGCGTAGTTTGTGAGAGAAGGAATTCACAAAGTCATCCTTTGAAAATGTATCTCTTAGAATTGTAACTGTGAAAAAATATCTCACACTGTAAGTACCGGGGCGAATTTTGAAACAACTTTGCCGAACCCATCGATTTGGATGACCCATTACCGAACCTGTCATTTTCGCGACTTTTTGTCGTGTTTAAAGTTGTGATTTCAGCCAGTTATGAACCTGTAACAATTACATGTAAGGCCTCTTCTCATAATGAGAAGAAACGAGTGATTATAAACATTTACCAGGTCACATCTAAGTTTGCGATTTCTATCTTTATCAACTCAATAGCGTCTTAGTGTGTCGTATTGAAAGTAGTCACTAATAAAGGACCTGAAAGGACCTAAGTATTCTTGATAAAGTTACCTTAGTTCCAAACTAGCTATGTAGTTACAACTACCCAACCAAGTTAGCCACTAAAGCGCTATTCAATTATAATATTCAAAAGTCCGTTAAAGCAGTCAAAGCCTGCGCTCAGTCTACTGCATCGATCTCATAAAAAAATACATGATATTCATTCTTTAAATAGATTCCAGCTTATCTGTTGATTAATTCATCAAAGTGCATAATTCCCATCACAACGACGTCACTTCATGCATCGACCCGCACTAGCGTTATCGTGTCAAATACTTGAAGCTTCAACCAAATGCAGCGTTCGTATATTTCTATGTATTGCACTGTAGTACGAAAGCGGGTTTTAAAAGCAATTATCTGCAATGAAATGTATCGTGTTTTGTTCTTATTAACGCTTTATTCCTATGTATCACAATAACATAGACATAGTTTTTAAATATTTTTTTAAAGTAGTTACTAAACCAGCTTTTGAAGATGTTTTTAATAGTAATAAAATCTCTCTGAAAAATTCAGATAGTGAAGCGAGAAAATAACAAAGGTCTCAATAAACTCGAAAATAATTTATATTATTTGTCTCTGGCCAAAGCTTAAAGGGTCCATGATTGATATCAAAACGGAAAAAACACAAGCGATTTTCCATTTGGTTGTCAGGTAATACCCCTATGTGAGGTCAGATCGTCAGAAAATGTGTTTTACGCTCCATTTTATGATACCAAGGGATATTTCGGCTTGGTTACATAAAACTTTATCGATATTATGTGACATTTATACATTGGGTTTGTTTGTCAATCCTTTTTGGTTTATTCTTGACACAAATATAATATTTCTTAGAATTCATGTTTATTTAAGTATATACAGGGCTTGTTATATTAAACATCATGATGACGGGCCTGTTGGTCTAGTGGTTAGTGACCCTGACTGCTATACCGGAGGTCGTGGGTTCGATTCCCACCCAGAACAAATGTTTGTGTGAGGAGCACGATCATTTGTTCTGTGTCTGGGTGTAATTTATGTATAATATGTATGTATTTAGAAATATATAAGTATGTTTATCAGTTGTCTGGTTAGCATAACACAAGCTCTGCTTAGCTTGGGATCAGATAACCGTGTGTGAGTTGTCCCGCAATATTATTATATTATTATTATTACATTATTATTATTATCAATGTCATTACAATTGTTTTTGGATTTAGACCACAGGGCTATAAATACAGAAGAGAAAATAAAATCATTGAGATTTTTAGGTAGTAGACATCTGGCATACACAGTGGCGTTTTTTATACAGTATGATTATGCAATAAATGATTCACATAACTTCTCTATTTAAACGTCTCGTTTGAGATCTTTTCTGACGTAACAACGAAAACAGAAACAAAATGATGTTCTGTATGTAAATTCATGATAAATATTTCATATTTAATTTGTTCCAACGTCTTCTCAACTACTACGAAAACAGACAACTACATACATAAAAGTAATTTCTGCAAACACTGGATACTTAAGAAAATAATGCTGTATTTTTATTTCCATTACGGTTGAAAAGTACTAAGAACTTTTCCGAAACCTTCCATTTCAAATAAAA
Source organism: Autographa pulchrina (assembly GCA_905475315.1). NCBI lineage: Eukaryota > Metazoa > Arthropoda > Insecta > Lepidoptera > Noctuidae > Autographa > Autographa pulchrina. Next base: position 4,355,776 of record FR997769.1, read on the forward strand.
ACGTTACGAAATAAGTCTTCAGCGAGTTTGCTATTGTTGGAAAAAAGAAAAAAATACAAACAATAATACATAGTAAGAATAAAATAATTTTACGTTCCCCTTCAAAGGTGAAAGTTATAAATTTATTCATTGTACTTCATTACCGTAACAATGTAACGGCTATTCAGCGAAAAGCCAGTTAAAAAAAAACAATCTTTTCAAATTTATTTACTTAACAAAACGCCTTCCTTTTTGAAGTACATAAACAACTCCAGAATTCTTCCGAGTTCTATTTTACCCTCTCTCATAATTAGCTCATAATAAAGTACAGTTTCCAAAAAGTTTTCAACTACCTACCTATTGATCTTTTAAGAGTAATTATTAAAGATTTATTTTTACAAATCTTCGTATTGTTTTCTAATCAATTCCGCAGCCCTCTCAGCAATCATGATGCTAGGTGCAAGTATGTTACCGCTTGTTATTTTTGGCATAACACTAGCGTCAACCACACGTAAGTGAGTGACGACGTGAACTTTTAAGTGACTGTCAACAACTGAAGTGTTCGGATCTGGTCCCATCTTACACGTTCCAACCAAGTGGTTCATTGAAGTTACCATGTTCAAAGAAACGCATTTCCAATAATCTTCACTATCCAATTTGAAAGCATCACAATCCTTTAACTTCATTCTACCCAAAAACCCTCCAAGCGACTTGAAAAATATAGATTTCACCACTTTGGATGCCATCTTGAGTCCTCTAATTGCTGTTTTTAAATCACTGGCCTCGTTAAAGTAATTTGTAAAGATAAGCGGCGAATCTTTGGGATTGTTTGAACTTAAGGAAACATTTCCTGTTGAATGGGGGTGTAAAAGATTGAAGGCAAAGAAGAAAAGGGTATGATTTTTGTTGAAATTTGCTATTGAATCTACAATGGAATCTTTGTACCTATATAAAGATGTGAAATATTCTTTTATATCGAATGAATTCTTAGGTATTATTGAGAGATGTAATTGGCACTCGGGCTGACGTTGTTTTTTCGTAGTTGAGTAAAACGCTGAAATATCTGTAAAAATACTACTCTCTGCTAAGCGACCAGTACGATTTAAAACGTATTGAATAAGGTCAGAGTGTTCTATTTTGGAAATTGATTTTTCTCTTGTATTGCCATATATCGTTATTGGAACAAGCAAATGATCTTGCAGGTTTTGCCCAACCATGGGAGAATCAAGTATGCAAGTTATATTTTTTGACTGAAGATGCTTTTTAGGACCAATTCCAGACAACATAAGAAGTTGGGGAGTATTCACTGCACCTGCACTAAGAATAACTTCATGGGTTGAGTAAAACGTTAGATTTCTATCATCCTTTACCACTTCTACTCCGAAAACTACTTTAGTATCCTTTGTAATTAATATTTTTTTTACAAGAGCATTTTTGAGAAATTTCACATTATTTCTATGTCTAATTGGTGCTAAATACGCATTATTAGTGCTTTGTCTTACTCCTTCCGATGCTATTACTGTAGCAACTCCAGAACCAAAAAGGCCAGCAGTATTTAGATCATGAACGTGCCTAAAACCTATTTCGTGCCACGATTTGAGAACTCTCTTAGTAATATCTCTATCAGTGCTATTAAATCTGTATAACACAAGTGGTCCATCGTTGCCGTAGTAGTTTTTGATGTTAGGATCTTTTAGTAATTTTTGGTTTTGAAGACTTTCAGCTTTCTTAAAGCATCTGTTTACGTCATCAAGGCTCCAGTCTTTGTTTCCAGCGTCATACCAGTCTTGGAAGTCCTGGTGGTGTCCCCGAATATATAGCATTTCGTTGAGACTACTGCATCCCCCGAACATTTTACCTCTAGACAGATTTATAGACCCATTTATAATCCCTTGATCTATGGCGCCATTGTTTGTGGATACATATTTCCATTTGGATTCACTATCAGCCATTGCTTTTTCTAATCCAGGGATCTGGAAATATAAAGGTTCAACAATACATTTTTGCCCTAGATTATTTGACGATGTTGGTTTGTTAAATAATATTCTTTAATCTAAAAAGAAATTGCTTTTTGTCTTAAATAATACACTGTAAACATATATGATAAAATTAGCTAGTATTATTTATATTTTTGCGATAAGCTGATAACGAGAAGAGAGAACAAAATACTACTCTCAATTATGTAATATTTGGCATGCAGTTTTTCTAAGCCTGTCATGTTCCCAATTACTTTGAGTTTATGCATCACGTATTTTTTTTCCATTCATCTCTTACTACTCAACATATCATCGTCCACTACTTTTCCCAAACATCTTAGCCACTTTATATTATTACTAGATAGGTACTTACATTAGATTCAATAGATGGATCGCCTCCAGCCTCTATGAGCAGTATCTTAAAGTGCTTGACTTCACTTAGACGGTTCGCGACCACACTCCCGGTTGTACCCCCACCGACGATTATGAAGTCAAATGATTGAAAGTCTGTGAAAATCATACTATTTATACTATGCACGTATTTTTAATTTAAAAATACGTATTTTTCTAATCGAAATGGCTAGTGTATGTTTTTTTTTTAATATTTCATGTTCTTCGTTGTACAAACAAAAACCAGTAATTTACATTACTTACTTAACACATCAGAGTCTGGCAACTCTTTTGGCGTAAGAAGGAACTGTGCTGATGCAAAGTACTGCAACGCTGCAGCAAACATCTGTGGAGCTGCACCCGTGGTAGGCATTGCACATGATGCATTGCCCAGACTGTGTAAAACAAAACATAGAAAAATACAGCTAATACCTAAATTAACCAACTATTCCCATTCATTCCAAAAATTGCCCTCAAGTACTTAAACGCAATAAACTTTAAGACGTTCTTAATTGTCTGTAAATATGTATATTTACACCTTTATGTAACATAGACAGCGGAAATCATTTTACGAATGATTACGAAAAAAAAAACTGATTTAACAAATATAAACATACTATGTACTAGGTATAATAACTTACCAAAACATTTCATAAAATAAGTTTTAACACAATGACTGCATAGGTCTGCAAACAACGTATGAATATCACATACTGAACTACAGCTAGACTCATAATAATGTTATTTTTCAAAGCGTTTTATTATTTAACTGCACAAAATAAAAACAAATTTATTGATTTTATCGTCATAACAGGTGTTGTGATATCCATCAATAACTTTAATGAGTAACTGTAGGTCAAACACCTTTACTCAAACAAAAACATAATAAAATATAACTCACTCTCTCGTCAAGACTACCTAAGTTAGGTAATAATTTTACACTCAAAAAAAGAAAAACCATTAATTTATTCATAATTTGAAAGAAAAATATACATGTTTATGTATTAATATCATCATTAACATTACACGCACATTGTTTTTAAACTCCAAATTGCCTATACAACAATAGGTATAAACTATATATTAAAAGTCATTCGAAACACGAATAGTTAAACCCTATAAAACACAAAAACCTTACTATTTCAAATATCAATCAATTGCTCCCTCCAATATTTGTTCCACAATACGATGATAAAGGGTTAAAAAGTTATTACGCAAAAGACAATAGGCAACAATGAACGAAACAAAAGCCGAACTTACAAAATATGATTTCACCAGCCTTACCTTGCTATGAATTATGACGTCTACCTTAGAATAAAGGACTCGGTTATTATAAAATTCATTTGGTATTTTACGGAGCCATCACTTTACTTCGTTTTGAGTCAGCTAAGTTAGTCCGTAATTATGTTTTAATGCTAATCTAGACCGCTATTCTGTTTTTATGACTTTGTATAATACAATATAACCCTACATTTGTCTAATTGAAAGGCAATCGCTTCTTTTACCCGAGGGTTATGTTTTTGACTATGTGCAATGTGTGTGTTTATTTGTATGTGTGTTTGTGCGTATGTATATATTATGTGTGTAGGTACGTATGTATGTATTGGAATGGAAATATCCCTACTGGAATGACAATAAATAAGAGAATAAAACCTGTTTTCTTACTATTTATTTAGTTTTTAAATATTTTGTTATTTACAAAAGTAATTATAATGAGCTTATTGTACGTCACAAATAGTTTATTTACTAAGACTTTGTATATTTGTTTATGTGAATAAAAATACCAACTAAGATAATTATAAATTATGTATTACTACCATGTTTTGAATATATTCTATGACAAGGTAGGTAAACACGGAATGAAAACACTTACTGAATGTGCAGCTAACGACTACTAAAACTTAGCAGTTCAACCTAGAACACGTTCTTTGATTACCAGATTAGCGAACGAATTCTTTTCACGCTAATGAAAAAGATTTTAAGTGAATTCAACTACAAAAAGCCTTGCAATGGTGGAACTTTTCTTTACAGGTGACAGGTACAAACATTCTGCTCACATTTGCTCAACTTTACTCAACAGTAGAGTAACTTTTTACTCGGTTTCCAGTAAATAGAAAGTCACCTATTTGTGGGCGAGGCTCATTCCGTGTCTAAACGTTGTTAAAATCTATGATTAGCGCAGACTTTACTCAGGCAGCGCCAACCGACGAGCTCGTGAAAACAAGTTAGAGGCGCGGCAGGATTCTAGGCCAGGAGTCGACTTGGACAAACCTTATTTATTATGACTAATTGTAAGATAACATTAAATATATTATGGAGAGTATTGCGATCAAACAGGCACATAAACATACATGTATATTAGTTATAATTTTGGTATTTATCACTTCTATAATTTATTGTTTGAAATACATCATTTTTTAAAAGTGAGAATTAAATCACTTGCCAGCAGAAGTAAATAAGTAAACCTATTTTTCAATCATAAAATAGTTATGATTGAAAAATTGGTTATATGTTTACTGTATTACTTTTCTAAGCCAGATTCATAACATTTTAATGCAAAACTGTAACATAAAACTGTAACCGAAGACATAATTTTTCATTGCAAAATAAGTAAACCAATGAATTAGTAATTGTCCTAGCTCCTGACCTATGTGCACCATTAAAAACATGGCGTCGCAATAAGAGGTGTGTTCCGCAACCCATTAGGTAATTGAAGCGGCCATTCACCTAAGCGTCGGTATTTCACACTTCTTTATATTATCATTGCTGGAACATTTTAATAAACTGAAATACAATCGAAAATGTACAAAAAAAATAACTGACATGAATATGAAAGCCTGTTCATGTATGGTACTATTGTTAATAGTTAGTTTTTTTTATCAAATAACGCAGTACTTTTATTAGGTCCATCACCCATCTCAATAAAAAAGCAGTCGGTTTCGTTACACCGTGGATCGCTTTTACATAATCTTTAATTTGTTGGATTCATCTCCGCCCCGAATAAAATAATAACTACAAAAATATCGGAAACAGAGTTTCGGTAGGTACGGCTGAAACTTATTTTATGACTAGCTGTGCCTGCGACTTCGTTCGCGTGGATGACAAAACTTATCAATGAGTTTTAACCGCATAATTAAGTTTGTTTTTTATTGTTTATACTTTTCCGGGATAAAAACTACCCAGTGTGGTGCCCAGGATAATAAAGAATAATTATACCAAGTTTCATCGTAATCGAACCGGTAGTTTTTGCGTGATACCTGAACAAACAGACAGACAGACAGACAGACTAAATTTTTTTATTTCACACTTTTGGGTTCGGTGTCGGTCTAGTAGCACCCCCGCCATTTATTTTTTTGATATTTTCAATGTACAGAATTTTCACTTGTACAGATTTATTATAAGTAAGTATAGATTTGCGAGAACACTCACTTTAATTAGAATGGTTAGAATTGCACAATGTTACTGAGTAATACACGAACCATCTTTAGTTTTATTAGTATTTTGATAGGAGTAAATAACCCTTTGTAGTTATTATCTTAACCAAACGGTATCGGGGTAACACCTAAGTAGTTCATTAGTTTAATCAATGTTATTCAAGGTTAATGACTTGTGTAGGATGAAATGGTAATTAATGAAGCATTAGGCGGGCTTGTGTTTAGAAATTTCATTATATTTCACTAGATACTAATAATAGCGAGGGTGGTATGAGGCTGATAACAAGTAAAGGATGTTCTTGATATCTTATTCCTTAGAAGTATTTTGTATAGGCTATTAAGTGGTGCTTAGTCTGGCTACCACCAACCCAAGACAAATGCCTGGAGAGACAAATATGTATTTTTTATCTATTTTTTAAGTGGACGAATGCACATGTAGTTCATAATAATATGAACTACATGTGCATTCGTACACTTAAAAAAGAACTTTACTTGTCATAAGACAAGTAACACTTTTTAAACGGATTAACGGACATTGGATTCCTTCCATTTTTGAAAGAAACAGCGCATAAGTCATTTCTTTATGTCTGTATTCAGGAGGAGTGTATTCAGGGGTTGTAGAGAATACTTTTTCTGCAAAGTTCTTATAAAAAAAAAACAAGTATTAAAAACTATGCACAGGTATACTCTAAAAGGTGACTGTAGTTTTTAAACTTTAACCTTTAAAATAAACTACAAGTAACCCTAACTTACCTCAAGCTAACTTAAAATAAGGTATTTTTCTTCGCCACGTCAGTTCTATCGGTCGACACACAACAAGATTGGTTATAAAAGGCGAAATACAAAGAAACTTGATCGTAGCTAAAGCTATAATAAATCCTTCTTGAAACATTCTTAAACTAACAATCTAAAATACACCATAGTTATTGGCACTTGCAAACTCACCTTGGGTTTCAGAACTTGGCTTTAACTTACAAAAGAATGCTAAAAAAGATTGTACAAAACTCACGAGATTTTCAGTGTTCAGTGCTACAATTTAAATCGATAACCTACAACAATTCTACTACCTGACATAACATAATTTAATTGATATTATCCATCCAATACGGATACCATCAATACGAATATACGTCATTCGTCGTCGTCATATTATATTTCGTTTACGTCATAAAACTGTACCTTACCTAGCTTACCTTTTTTTTTTTTTTTTTTTGCGGGGTGAAAATCTAATGAGTTCGACCCACGTCGAGGGCACGACGTGGGGATATGTCGGACTTGCACCGACCAAAAACACCCCGGTCCTCTTCTCGCCTTTGCTGGAGCCGCGGGATCGCTAAGCATTCTCAGCGCAGCTTACCTAGCTTACCTAGCTGTTTTAATTAACATGTTGTTTGGTAAACATAGATGTGATGAATAAATACCATTTACAATACCATAAAGTAACTGTGTTTTACCTGAATGGAAATACATTTTTTTTCATAGTTTTAATAAGATCTCACCTGTTATTAAAGGTTAACATTCTATAGTCTTTAAATATCTTCAATGTCTTTTCAATTTGAGTACAATATAGACCTCAATGAGTCAAAATATAAAACACCAAAGTACGGAACAGTATAATATTCGCAAATGCAACAACTCTGCAGCTTTAGTTTTTTCATCTGCCGCAATACAATTAGGAGCTTTAGTGTCCTCAAAAAAGATAACTCCAAGTGAAATGTCAGTAGCAGATAGTCTGTAGTGCCGGGTGAGAGAAAATATAACGAAGAAACAAGTTTTATATTTTATACTCTAAGGTTTCTCGGATTACCTCAGGGATATTTGTATCTTAGAGGTCAATGATGTTATAATGATTATGGATGTCAACACTTTTAAATAAGATATAAATTATTTAAATAAAGCTTTATAATTGGTATCTATAAATTACTATTAGACTGCCTCGTTGGCCTATTGGCGCTAAGCGCGACTGCTATGCTAGAGGTCTTGGGTTCGATTCCCAAGTCGACCAAGGTTTTATTGGGTTTTTCTATGAAATTCTCAGTAGCAGGTCGGAGTTTGGATTTGTGCCCGGTTAGTGGCAATAGGCTCGCCCCCTATTACATGGGACCTAAACATACCGGCGAACTGTGGGTGAACATTGGTACACGTCTGCCTAACCACCCTTCGGGGATACAGGCGTGATGGTATGTTATGTTATGTTTACAATTACTATTCGTCTTACTCAGGGCAAATGCTTCTTCTAGACAATAGGAAAAGCACAGATACTATTTTACGATAATCAAACTCGCTAACTGTGAATTATCGAAATAACAATTTATTAAATCCAAGTGCCTACCAAGAAGAATTAAGAAGGTTTTTAAATAACTTTGAGAATTACATATTTAGTCTGGGTTCAAAACTGCAATCACACATTTGAGTATTGAGCAGCCAAATGTCTGTATTATAAACATAAAGATGTGCAAATGCTTAAATAGATACAATACGTACCCAAAATAAAACAATAAATCATCTCAAGTTTAATCAAAGTTGTTCACACTTTCAAATAAAACGATAATAACACCAGCAACACTTAGCCGCTTAAAACTTGTAAATACGTATTCATGTTTTAACTAAGCAACGGGGAAGTTCGGCTAAGTTGAACCAACTTCGACCTCCGCTATTCGAAACACCTCGGTAACCTGCCTGACTTTTAGCTCAAATGGACTGCTTTCCTTCCGCATCAAGAATAATCTAGCCAGAATTTCACATAATTGTCTTTATATAGTATTCACTCACATTTCAGTGTCTGACTTGAAAGAAAGAAAGAAAGAAACATTTATTTGCACAGAAGACAGGTAGTACCAGATTTAACAATGATGCACAGCACTCATTAATGCTAGAAATATTAATGGAAATGGTGTGGGTTGGTTTATTTTAGACAATCTATTTAATGTTCTCTCTCATCTGCCTCGTTGGCCTAGTGGGTCTAAGCGCGACTGCTACGCTAGAGGTCTTGGGTTCGATTCCCAAGTCGACCAAAGTGTTATTGGGTTTTCTATGAAATTCTCAGTAGCAGGTCGGAGTTTGGATTTGTGCCCGGTTAGTGGCAATAGGCTCGCGTATTACATGGGACCTAAACATACCGGCGAACTGTGGGTGTACATTGGTACACCTCTGCCTAACCCTTCGGGGATACAGGCGTGATGGTATGTTATGGTATGTATGTATATTTTAATGTTTAATAATTGCTACATGTACACCTAGAGGGAAAATTTTAAGCTAATTTATGAAAGAAGTTATCACACAAGACATATGCGCAGTTGTTTTATATTGCAAACTCATGAATTTTTAGTAAGTAGACACTTGTAGATTTTATACTATTTTGAAAATTATTGTTCAACACAAACGTAGAACCTAAAATTACGTAGTTAGGTGCCTATATAATAATAATAATAATATCCTGGGACAACTCACACACGGTTATCTGATCCCAAGCTAAGCAGAGCTTGTGTTATGGTAACCAGACAACTGATAAACTTACTTATATATTTCTAAATACATACATATTATAGATAAACTAGCTGATTCCCGCGACTTGGTCCGCGTCAATTTCTTAAAATTGCGACTATAATTTGAGATTTAAACTATCCTATCTCTCAAGTTGGATCGAACTGCACATGGTGTGCGAATTTTATTATAATCGGTTAAGTGGTTTAGGAGTCCATTGAGGACAAACATTGTGACACGAGATTTATATATATTAAGATTACACCCAGACACTAGAACAAATGATCATGCTCATCACACAACAATAATTGTCCTGGGCGGGAATCGAACCCACGACCTCCGGTAAAGCAGTCAGGGTCACTAACCACTAGACCAACAGGCCCGTCAAATATATTATGTGTGCGTATGCGTATGTATATATTGTGTGTGTAAGTACGTTTGTATATATCCCCTACTGGAATGACAATAAATAAGAGAATAAAACCTAATAAATAACTAAATATCATTTATCTTTGTATTTTACTTCTAGGCCTTATCAAAATTTGCTCTATGAATGGCAAATAAGCAAATCATAACATCAAAGATAGAATCATAACAACCATGCTATCAATATTAATGTGTTGATTTGATTGCTAAAGCGATTTCATTTATCAATTAATCCATCACCTAACCGATCGAACAATCCGATTGTATTAAAACAATAAAACATTTCACAACTCTTTTAATTTTAACAACAGCGACAATTTAATACTGTTACAAATTAATTCAGAGGTTCATTGCCATTCATGGCTTATTAAATTTACCATATAAATGAATTACGAGATGAGTATAAAACACGGTACAAATTATAATCACCTTGCACCCGTGGGATGCAGCGTACTGTTAATTATGCCCGCCCTCCTCTGGGGTCTAAAAGCCGAAGTTTAACATATTATATTGAATATTTTCAACTGGTATTAATATTTCAATGTGTTTACCATTTCGTGCTTATGTGTACAGCTGTGTGCGTATTAAACATGACATTTCAACCTTAGTTGATTTCATTAATTGTTTACATATTGTAATACGACTTTTGTCTGTGGCTATGTTAAATTTTGACGGGATGTCTTTCTATACGATTCTGTTTACCATCTTGCCATGTGAAGAGGTATACTGGATTCTTGAAGTGCATATAATCGACCTAGTTCAGTAACCAACTTGTAGTTAAAAGGTTAAGAGAATGGAATAAGCATCGGTAATTTTTAATTTCAACTCCAATCCAAAAGAGACCATGCCAATCGGACCATTTTACAAATTTAGAATTTTACGTACGGTACTTCAGACGAAGAGACTTTAACTCAATTGATTCAACAAAAGGGATTTTCACATTCGGCACCTTATTCTCGGAATATTCCTATCGTAGTAAAGTAGGACATATGTAGGATGGTAAGTGTAAAGAGCGATTTGTCACCGTCGCGTCGGAAACGGAACTTTTTGCTCGGGGATTTGAACTTAGACGGCAAAGTGTTAACACGAAGCGCCGGCTTATAATGACATAACTCCGTACTTAAATAGCCTTTAAACACGTTTTTATTTTTGGGATTTTCGTTTTTTGGAACTAGTGAGATGAATTGACAGCTTACTTTACTAAAAGGAAGTTGAACCAGTTAAGACTGTAAATCCATGATTTTGTCATCATTTGTGATGAATAAGTGGGTGTAATTTATCTATAATATGTATGTATTTAGAAATATATAAGTATGTTTATCAGTTGCCTGGTTACCATAACACAAGCTCTGCTTAGCTTGGGATCAGATAACTGTGTGTGAGTTGTCCCGGAATGTTATTATAATTATTATAATAAGTCATAAGTTTTTGTCATCCTTCGTAATTTAATACAAATAATGTTTTGTCAAATTATTATGAAAATGGATTAAATACCTGAGACAATTATAATCACGAGTAGGTTAGACAATAACAAGGAGGCTACATCGTCTTACTCCTATGTATATACAGGTATTACTTTTGTAGTAAATAGACAATATGCCTGCCTCAGAGATTACATTACCAAAATGATTTATAAATTGCTAAAGTCACTGGCAATATTAAAAAAAAAATCAGTTTGATATCTGATATTTACAGAAACGCAATTTTTTTGGTTGAACATCACACGAGTGGTTCACATCTGAATAGCGAAATAACTTTATTGAATATCTCGTGGGAATTCGTTTAAATCCATACGACTGTACACATGTGTGGCTCACTGTACTTGTATATTGCATGGACTTGGTTCGAGTCGCAATCAACTTCTGTCGATCTAAAGTTCGGTCAATGAAAATTCTTCTGTAGACGTTCAACTTAAATGCAAAACGTTTCGATTTTAAATAAGGTATGCAGCGTTCGATTTAAATAAAGGCTGCTACTGAACGTACTTACTTATGTACTTTTCTACGTATACAAGTGCTTTATTATAGTTCAGACCTGAAGCTGTTTTGATGTTCGTCATATATCGATCCCGCTGGTGCTGCAGATGTTAATAGGTAGTTAATACCTAGTTATTAACCGACTTCAAAAAAGGAGGAGGTACTCAATTCGACTGTTTTTTTTATGTTTGTTACCACAGAACTTTCGACTGAGTGAACCGATTTTGATGATTCTTTCTATTTGAAAGCTGGTGCTTCCTGTGTGGTCTCATTTTATTTTGGTCTAGTTTTGACAGTGGGATCCATAAGAAATAAATATAAGACTTATTTTGAAGTCGATTTGCTTTTGTTAGAATTATAATAAAAAAGTTCCAGTAATCATTTAAAAATAACATATATACTCGTGCATACAAAGTGAACATAAATATCATAAAACACACGAGCTTATCAAATATGGTTGCCTTTTTTCCCTTATGCCTTTTTTCCTCAATCATCCTGAATAATAATTAAAATCAAATTTCTCGCTTGACATTTAGTAACTGCCTCGTTTGCCTAGTGGTTCTAAGCGCGACTGCTACGCTAGAGGTCTTGGGTTCCATTCCCAAGACGACCAAGGTGTTTTTGGGTTTTTCTATGAAAGTCTCAGTAGCAGGTCGGAGTTTGGATATGTGCCCGGTTAGTGGCAATAAGCTCGCCCCCTATTACATGGGACCTAAACATACCGGCGACCTGTGGGTGTAAATTGGTACAACTGTGCCTAACCCTTCGGGGATACAGGCGTGATGGTATGTATGTATGTATGTACATTTACTATGTGAATTAGAAAAAAGACAGCACGTACTTTAATTTACACGTATTCTCTTAATTTGTATTGCAGATGGTGCACCACGACAATCACAGTTACATCTTTCAAACCAGTGAGCTTCGTATAACTTGTTTTCACTCAGTACAGACCGTCATATTACTAGTTAAATTTTTTATATTAATTTCGCCTTTAACACAATGCAATAAGGTTCGTTTTTGAAATCCCTTGTTAGTACTCAATATGTTTTCCACTACAGTAAAAAGGTACCCTAAAACAGAATTGCGCATTGCAAACCTGTTTCATGGTGTGTCCGTTGATACACAGGGTGTAAAGTGAATAATTCATATTTGACATACTGACGTGGTTTTTTTAGAAATAAACAACTTACTCCAAAAAAGTAATATCTGATTAAAAAACAGGGAGAAAGATTTTATTTTTGGAATTTTCTTCAAAGAAGGTATTTAATCTCTACAGTATTTGAAATATGACCGGGCATTTCTGTTACACCCTGTATAAGGACAAACAACTTTGTATATTATGTGAATACATAGTGCATCCCTGTATAACATGTTAGTATAAATATATTTCTAGGAAAGTGCAGTGCGACTGTATGGAAATTGTAATTAGGACAGACACAGCCTTACATTTTCATAATTGGATTTAGGAATTACATCGCAGAAGTGGTTCTTAATTTCAGTTGAAGAAATGTAAATCTTTTCATGGTTTTGGTGTTTGCTTGTTTACATCGTTGGAGGTATGTAGTCGTTACTTAGTGCAAGTAGCAATAAATTCATTTGAATTGAAGCCTAAGATTTTCATGGCAAAGCACCAATGTAAATTAGGCTTCTTAAATTGGAGGAACCAAAATAATTTAATCATTTATTAAATTACCAGATCAATGTTTGGATATAGCCGTGCTTTTCGACTATGTTGAAGACACATATTATGGTAGTAAATTTATTTTTGACTGTAATTTATAGAAGTAAATAGCCAAATGTTACAACTTTGCAGACAGGTAGGTAGATTAAAGGTCAATATCAAGTATCTGGGGGCACGGCAGTGCCCCAGCCAAGTCTCGAGCAAAACGGGCACGGCCGTACCATTCTTTTCTCGAAGCGTTTCGCGGCTATTTCACCCCCCCTGTATCATCGATACGGACAAAGCTAGGGGTTTAGGTTTTCGATGACCTAGAGTAAGTATTAAAACAAGCTCAGCCTCAAAATTACATGACATTTGAACCAATAGTTTACGAGTTATGAGCGATCAAAGTTACACCATTTTGTCACTCACTGACTCACTCACTGACCGATCATCAAAAATCTAAGGTACTTCTAGCAAACTAAGAACCTTCAAATTTGGCACCAAGATAGGTTTTTAGCTACACGTAAAGGGAAAATTATAAAAACGGTAATAAATTATATACCTTAGTAAATAATATGAAACAAATTTATATTTGCGGTTTTACAAGAACATGGTATATGAATTTTGACTGCATTGTTAACTTTGTTCTTTGTTTATGTACAAAAAGCAAATATTTTTTATAGCAATTTTGTTTATTTATAAAAAGAAAAGAAAGAGACCTACAAAAAATAAATGAGATCCCACCAAAAACATTCAATGTAAAAAAAAGCCAAGTCTCTCTATGCAATTCTTCCATCGTAAAAAGTTTTGAGATCGCATAGGAGCCAAGTCCTGTTCAACTTAATTTGTAATAATAAATCAATATTTTGTGACTATATCAATAGTTTTGTTTACATTACAATAATAGTGACTTGGCCATGAGCACAATAAGATACAAATATAAAGCGGCATATTTGGAGGAGTTGCAAGTAAATAATAAATAATATCAGGACACCTTAACCGACAGTCGGTATCATGCAAGATCAGTGAACTGCACATGCACTATGGCGCATGTTTAGTCCATAGTGATCTCAAATTCCAATCAGTTACAAAATCATGTCCATAATACCTATATATAATATATAAATTCAACGGTATTTGCACGTAATTACAAGGAGCAAACGACCTTTAACTTGTGCTCATGGCTAAGTCACTGTTATTGTAATGTAAACAAAACTTTTGATATAGTCACAAAATATTGATTTATTATTACAAATTAAGTTGAACAGGACTTGGCTCCTATGCGATCTCAAAACTTTTTACGATGGAAGAATTGCATAGAGAGACTTGGCTTTTTTTTACATTGAATGTTTTTGGTGGGATTAATTTTGTACCGAAGTCCATACACAAAAATCCAATCCAACAATTTTTTTTTGTTTACGCATAACTTTTATCCATTCGCAGAATTTCCAACAGATGGGTCTACATAAGCTTAAAACCCTATTATAAGTTTTTACAATGTTTGCGAACACTCTTAGAGTTGCGAAAAGGGTTGAAAGTTTCGAGCCTATACAGATTTCATCATACTTTATGAATAGTTGAACAAAAAATAATCGGCCGCTGACAATAGAAGGCTTTTGGGAGAATATCAGCTGATTGCTGCAATTTTTTAAAATATAGTAATATTATCAAAAGAAATTAACTTATAAGTCATTTTATACCATCTAAATAGCATTTACCGCTCACATTTCGCTCGCAATTACACAAAAAAAAACATTTTTGATTTGTCCAAAGATTAAATCTCTTTACAAAGCATTATAACCAAACAAAATGAACTCATCAATAAAAATGCTTCATTAGCAACTTAAGCAGAAATACGCGTTTTTAATATCAATGAAACAAAAAAACACACGCTTGTACAAAACAAACGTCCCATAACCCATTAAATAACAAATAAATTCACATCGTTCCGACACGAATTCGGCGCTTAATAAGGTCAATTTCATCGGCGTCCCAATTACTGAATTATTTCGCGCTGTGAAAATAAAAAGGCACCCTTTTCAGACGGCATGCCTGAATAATTTGTTGTGACAAATTGTGGGCCTATTCAAAACAAGCGGCTGTCAGTGTCTGATTTACGTGGCTTTTGTGAGCTTCTGAGGCAATTCAGGGGACATTTTCTGTACGCATAAGCAGACAGAGAGGTTTTTGTGGTCGTTTCTGAATGGGAATGGGAAGGAACTTTCGTGTCAACTGTTCGTTGGTCTGTGCTTGTCGGGGTATTCGTTAAAATAAACTCATTTAGAATTTTCCCTCTACTATCAAGATGATAATAAACTTGCGATATTTCACTGCCGAACGTTTACAAGCTATAATGTGTATTACATGTTCGATTTAGCTAACGTAATTTTTCATGGAAATATGGGACTGGCTGCAAGAAAAAAGGTTGTTCATATGCATTAGGCTAAATTCTATTATTTCTAATACATCCAATTGACAAACCTTTTAACACTTCGTTCAATCCCATTTACTGTTTTCCCGATAATCAGCCAAACATTCTGTGATACGGGTTAACTAGTTAAGTAATAATAAATGATTCCACGTATTAATTGGTCTAACTAAAAGTGACCGCTATTAAACTTTGTACGTCCGAAGTTCTGCGTTCTCGTGTTAAATCACTTGTGCGAAGGCTGCGGGGAGCCGCCTGGTTGGAGTATAGTGCAATTTAGTGTAATTACTTAGTACTAAAACATCTCCTGTATCTTCAGTGTCGGCAGTCAAAAAGTAGCTATTTAATTTCCTATTAATTATTTCACAAGAAATCACTCCCGGTTGCTATCTGTTGCAAGTTTTTCCAAGAATCATTTTGTTGAGACTATGAAATACTTAGATGGACTTACTATCGATCAAGATATCTTTAAACTTAATGAATATAAAATGATAAACAGTATTGCAATCAAATAAAGCATATAATAACCGACCGAGGGTAGATAATAGAGAAAATTATTAGAGCTTTCTATATCCAGAGATAGGTCGGTATATACAGAGTTGTTTACAAGCTTATAATTAAGGATTTTTATACTTTAACTAAACCGGAACTACAATACCTAACTTGCTTATTGATATCTGAGGTTTATGCGAATGTTAGACAATGATACCAGCAAAGTCGGGAAAACTAATTCAATACATAACTTGCTCTTTCTAATAACATGATATTTAATAAACCTTAAGAAAACGGTTACTAAAACCGGTTCGAAGATCAATGCTGACTGCAAGTTAGCCGGGATAGCCATAACTCCGAAGTAGCATACGGCGCGGTGAACTTGCGAGATGAATGTTGCCAGTTCGCTAATAAATTATATTGGATGCCCTCCAAAATAGCAATACCACGAATATTTCATATTTGCATCATGTTTTTGAAACTGTTTATGATTTCAATACATCTAATTTGCATATAATTTGTTTGGCTAGTTATTTACACAACGCAAAACATTTCAGATGAGTTTTTTTTAATACTTATGCTTGCTTAACTCGAAGTAAGATACATTTTTGCCAAACAGTGGTAAACGAAAAAAGCTAAGCTAAGGATTCACTATCTTCGGCCATAGTAATAATACAATAGAACTTTACCTCATTGGCTATTCTGAATATCACAAAATGAACATGACGATAGTATCAATTTAAACGATGTAAACTCAACATGATATGTTCGTTAAAAGATTTATCTAACAATACACATTAGCAATTTTGGATGATTAGGCTTTATATATTTCGAACTCCATAGACGAACATTTAGGTTATTTTATTCCCACTTCTACCCACACAATAGACAACTAGATCCAGATAAACATCAATCCAACAATCAGCTTTAAGTTACTTCGACAACGCGTACACCTTCGTATGCGTAATGCATTCGCCTTAGGTTTGCACTGTTTGTGTCGCCTTCCCAGAATCCTAATTGAGATGTATGTATTTGTGTTGGGTGTAATTGCTTGGTGTTGCAATACATGTAGTGCAAGTATAGTGTAGTGTGAACACACGTTATCGAGTGAATGGTTTTCACCGATACAATATATGTACGAATAAGATGAAGATATAAGATAAAGTGGTAATACAATGCTAATTTTTCCTATTGATTACAAGTCGATTGTAAAGTACTTTATTTCCTATTCCTTTCTTCCTTATTGCTGTTCTAGACAATCATACTTTTATTGAGTTTTATGCAATTATTATGTGTAATGCCAGCTTATTCGCTATAAGAACTGCATAGAAAGCTTAAAAGCCGTACCTAAGCAAATAGGATGGGTAAAACTACTGAACTAATTGTGAAGGGACTTGACAGTATTGTAGTTTATACTTAAAAATAACACATAAATCCTCATTTAATAAGATAACACACAGACGAAGTTGCAGGAAGCTGCTAGTTATAATATCAAGATTACACATTTTTTCATCTTGCTTTTTTTATATAAAAAGTCATCTCTTAAATCTATGTTCACGGTAGACCTATTCCGTTATTAAATCGTGTTAAATCCTGAATCATGTGCGTCGTTGGACGTAAAACCGTTTTGTTTATGAGGTTGCTCTCCTGTTAAAATTTCATCGAGCTTAGGAGCTAACGTTTCCTACGTTTTACTATCTTACAAAATTTTAATACTGCACATATTTCTTCTAATACACAATTATCTGGCAGGTGTTTGTGATCGTTTGTTCGTATTTATCCAATACTGTTGAAAATTTCAACTCTCATAAAACTAAATTTTCAATTTCGTGAAAAAATGGGTTGTAAATAAATAATAAATAAATAAATGCGGACAACATCACATACATTGTTGTGAACCCAAAGTAAGTAGCTAAAGCACTTGTGTTATGGAATTCAGAAACAACGAAGGTACCACAAACACCCAGACCCGAGACAATGTAGAAATGTGATTTTCTACATTGACCCGTCCGGGGATCGAACCCGGGACCTCAGAGCTAGCGACACCTTGAAACCGGTGTGTACGCCACTCGACCACGGAGGTCGTGTAAGTTGTAAGAAACACACGTTTAAAAAAAAAAAAACAAAATGAGAGGTAAATAAAAAAAGTAAGATTTATTTATGAACTGGTGAAGAACAGTATGTTAAACGGCAGTCAATAAAGCTATCTTCACAAAAACTTTTTGAACGCTTACTTAACTATGTGCCAAAAGTAAAACACTTTTAAACTCCAACAGAACTTCAAAGTCGGGCCAAAAGTCCACTTGAAACAAGACAACGAGATAATTTAAAAAGACTTGACCTCCCCTTAACATTGTACAACAGACGAAATTATGCCGACTTAATTAATTTATATGTAGGTCACTTTACTGTATTTTCTTTGGGTATATTACTTCACTAAACCGAGTTCTCGATAAAGAATGAAAATCGAATCGAGATTGAATCGATTTCGATTCGGGATTGACTCGATATAAGGCTAGGGAGGCGTTGTCGTTGTTTAGAAAATATGGCCTAAACCGCAACGAAATGCATTCGGTAGTTAGACGTAACTTTAAACTTATCCGACTTCTTTTCCTAACCGCTAAACTAAAGGCATTTATTTAAAAAATATACCTATATGTATTTTCCTGCAATACTATGGGACACTTCTGTAGTACCACAAAAATGTGGAGTTCAGATAGGCAGTCGATCAATATAAAATACGATATCTAGCTAAATTCAGTGAGGCTAGAAGCCTACCCCAACCTACCTTTGAAAAAGCTCAGCTGAAAATAATCCTGCAATAAAATGTTTATTTAAATATTGCATAAATAAATATGATTAAAATAATCCTGACAACTTAACATAATCGCTATATTTTAAAAGACTCGCCTTGTATAATATCGGAAGTACATCACGAGGTAAAAGATGTCCCCGCAAAATATTTTTCTTAAAACAATCCCATTAAAAACCCATAACAAAACAAAACAGCTCATTAGGTTATCGCCTTACAAAATCTCTAAATAAATCAACTCACGACCAGTACAGTTAGGATAAGATAACAATGTCTAAACTGATACCATAAGATTGCATTATTGCAATAAATAATGAGATACACCCGCTATCTCTGAATACAATGACTTGTTTAGACGGTAAAGCTTGGGTTCTGCCATAAATTTCACTTGTGGAAACTGCTGAGAAATATGTGCAGAGTAAGTAGTTAGTTTAGCTTGAAATGTTCTGATTTTCTTAGTCTTATTCTTCGTCTTAAGAGGAAAGGGGAGTGGACTTTTCTCCATACAAACGTTCTCGTCTGTTTTCTCGCTGGTTTCTGAACTCAGGGCTATGGTTTTTTGCAGTAATATGAATATGAACTAGATCTATGCCCCTATTTTTTCCTTTTTTTAAATAAGTTATAAATTACAGAAACTAGAACCTTCTAAAAAGTGCCGATTTTGACCGCAGTTTTCAGAGGCGTTTTTTTTTTCAAATTTGGCAACGATTATTGAAAAAAGGAAAAAATAGAGGCACAGATTATTCTTTTCTTATGTAGTATATGAAATATCTTTAAAATTGGTCAAGAATTGGGGGAGAAAATAGACGAGAGCCAAACCTCGATTTTTCGTCAGTTTTTCGGTCTGAGCTGCAGTTGTCCTTATCGCACGAATTAGAGGGCGGGGGGAATTAGAGCGACAGCAATACTTTCTTCAAAAACCGAATTTTCAAAAGTATCTCCGCTCCCCTTTCCTCTTGAATAGTTTTAAGAAGCAAATAACAATTTGTTTGAAAAATAAATAATACGAATAATTCTGGACATTTTCTCAACACTTTTTAAAAATTTCACAATTCAAAGATCAAGTTTTAAATCTCCTCTTTTCGTTGGATCTTTAAAATGCAGATATTTTATTTAAAATTAAAATAGAACAGTCTCTTTTAACGTATTCTCCAGCTGATAGAGAATAACATCTAAAATTATTTTTAACCGTAAGTTTTCGTAATGTTTAGTACAATCAAACATTTTGGGTATCAGGAAAGCAATCGTAAAACATGTCTAACGACTTGCTAACGAGGATGCGAGAGAAAAAGCTCAAAAAAGCGGACAAACCCGGGATACAGATAAGTATGAAAGATAAAAGAAATAAATGTGATTTAAAGCTTGTGACCCAAATTTTCCGGACCAAAGTTTTCTCAATAGATAATTAGTGATTCTTCTTGAATATTACGCAAATTAATTTCTTATCTGAAGCGTTTGCTTTTTTTGTGTGTGATTGTTTGGTGTCGTATATATTTTGTACAATTTTCTAACTGACTACTAGACCTATTTATGAACATTTATAAATCAGTAATATAATGTCACGAGAAATTAGCACGAGACATTTCCCGTGAAATTATATTACTGTAAACATGCAGCGCTATAGTTAGTATTTATAAATCCGTTCTAGATTTATTAAAATTTATTTATACAATAAATGATGTCGAGGCTTCACTTGATATTCAAGGCATCAAATAAAAACGGAAAAAATTGCCTCGATTTTTGGTTTCTTTTATTGTTTGTACGTCGAAGGTAAAATAACTGATTTTCCGCATCTTTTGTTTTTGCACTGTGGTGTTGTTACGGTAGCATTTGCATATGATGCACAAACGCCTAGAGTCGAAAGCAAAATGTAGGTTATGTAAATATTTGTTCCGTTGGGTTTCCGCAACACGAAACAATCACTGTAAAGGTATATCGTATCATTTTTCACGAACTGCAAAAAAAAAATAACATAATTTTTTTTTGGTCATATTTGATTACTCAATTTTGGTAAAATTATTATTCTTCTTTATAAGGCTTCTTTAATTCTACCGTCGCTTTATTGCAATATTGGGTTTGACCTGTAGTCTTACAGAATAGAAATACTGTAGGAATTTTAGATGGAGAAAATTGCTGTTTAACATGTACCACAGGTATATAAATGATAAGAGTATTATATCACAATCTATCAGAATAAAATTTTGATCTTCCTGTGTACTATCTATCAAACATCGTTTAAATGTTTCTTAGAAAGTAGGATATAGAATATTGTGGTATTACACAACAATAACAAAGTCCCCTAAGCCTATTATTATATTCCATTCATAGCAACAATTTCCCGGAACGAGTAAATAACCAAACAAATAGCTTTTCTTAAAAACATAATTTCTCCATTATGTCGTATTTTGGACCAAAAACCTATTGTCAGCTTTCGTGAGGCTGTCACGTCTGTCACAAAGTTCAGGAATATTGAAAAAGTTTGGTTGCACCATAGAGTAAAAAACCTATAGAGTGCATGTATCGGTAATATTGCCATGCCATGCCATTGTGACGAGGGTAAACATTTTTTTGGCTGAATGTACTACAGTCGTTTACTAATTTAAATTATCTTTCGTGCAATTTTATTATATTTATTTTTATTATATTAATTATAGATAGTTCAGATTTTATTAGGTTTTGAGACAGTGTTATAAAAGCGGTGCGTTCTGTTTTGATATTACGAAAAAACTAGTTCATACTTGTGCTCACGGTTCGTACCCTGGTGTGCGCACTCTGTACTTTCTTATCTATCCTCTATGGGTTCCACGATCTAACAGTGATATATCAGAAATCCTCAAAGTTTTTTGACAGCGCAGCAATAGCACAATTCCTATTCATTTTATTGGATCCTTCTAGTATAAGTTAGGGTTTTATCAAAATATTCTGCGTCCAACTGTAATAAATCTAAGGAGTATTAATGTAGAGTCGTTCGTGGTTTATGCGAGTGGGGAAATAGTTTATGAGACTACCTGACTCTGCACGTATAAATTGTGGTTCTCATCTATGAATTTATAAGTATGCTGTGTTCACATTATCAAGCACCAAATATATTAAACATTCTTCGTATTTTCAACATTTCAACGATTAAACAAGAGAATGAAGATATTTGTTGAACGTACCTAAGAGTAAAAAACGTTAAGACGTTTATTTCTTTAAGGAAAAGATGACCTTTATCAAGCGGTGAGTGACAAGCCATCCTTATTTTATTGGACAAGTTTTTTTTTTCTTTGTAAAGTAGTGTTTTATATAACTACACGTTTTCAGTACTAAAATTATTTGTTGAAACATTGGTATTTGAAAATATATATTTATTTTGTATAAAACGTTTATTTTGAGTCATAAACTATATAACCCTTTCGTATGTAACGCAATCTTTTTTTAAATACGTAATAATCCTCAATAAACGTTAGTTCATATTATTGTCATAAGCAATATTTTTTAAGAAAGTTAGTGGCTAATAATAATCGGCGTAATCTACTATTATCGACCTCCTAATACCACTCAACTATCCCTACAGTTTAAAATATACATATACATATGTCTTGTAACGCACAATAATACATACATAATAATAATACTCGTAAGAATGTCAAGCTTCACGTTTGTCGCATTTCACAGGATTAAGGCGGTTAACAGATGCCAGCTGCCTGACCTCATACAAGCGTTACAGTTATTATACCTTACAGCCGACGAGAAGGCACGTTAAGTCTAAGTATTTGTATATTAATAAACCTATGTTACTACATATATTAACAAATCGCAAAGGGTATGTTTCTATATTTACACCGTTTTTGGATGCTGTCTTTTCTACTGTGTTATGGCTGAGTGTTGCAAGCAACAATTCAATAATTACCTAATAAAGATTCAACAGTTGTTTTTAAGCTAACATGAAAATCACACAAATATTTATATCTGAAGACAAATCAATGACAACAAGCACATACCGATCAATGTTTATATAACGATAAAAGAATTCTAACAATACGTCATTTTCTACGCATATTAGATCAACCCTAACCCAAAATTTTCTTAATACAATACAATTTTATCCTGTCTTATATATTTCTCATTTGACTTTTGTTTTATCAAGCAAGAGCATCTCTATTTTCTATCACCGGCGACCACGAATAACAATTTTAATTAAAATTAAACCTCAATATAGTGGGGTTACTCCGTTTAATTACGTCGAGCACATTGACGGTCCGCCATGTTGCATGCTGAAATTGACACACATTGTGCAACAAATTAATTAATTACTAGCGTGACATTTTAGAATGGCTATGAAATAAATATGTAGTTTCGATAATTAGCTGGGTGTTCTAAGTTTGTGACTTCGAAATTGTATAAGTAACTTTTTTTAAGTTATATTTTTTTTAATCCAATATGCAGTAGTAAATTATTTATGATAATGAAAGTTAATTATAAATACTATTATTATAATCTTCGCTGATAAAAATGGACTAGGAACCTACAAATATTATGGTATTATGTACTTAAGTAGTTATTTTTATTATGAATTAAACTAAGTACTTAAGTTAGTTAGTTACTTCATCATTTAGCCAATCATAGTCCACTGCTGGACATAGGCCTCTCCCAATTTGCGCCACAACACCCGGTCCTCCGCCCTCCGCATCCAGTCCCCTCCAGCGACCTTTTTCAGGTCGTCAGTCCACCTGGCGGGGGGGCGTCCTACCTTACGCTTGCCGAGTCGCGGTCTCCATTCTAGGACTCGTCTGCTCCAACGGCTATCGGTCCTTCGACAGACATGGCCAGCCCATTGCCACTTCAGCGAGCTAATTTTACGAGCTATGTCGGTTACCTTGGTTCTTTGTCGGATGACCTCATTACGAATTTTATCCTTCAAAGAGACTCCGAGCATAGCTCGCTCCATAGCCCGCTGCGCGACTTTAAATTTGTGGACTAGTCCAACCGTTAATGTCCACGTTTCGGCACCGTAAGTCATAACAGGTAGGACGCACTGGTTGTAAACTTTCGTCTTCAGGCATTGCGGTATAGGCGAAGAGAAGACTCGACGTAGTTTGCTAAACGCTGCCCAGCCTAACTGAATTCTCCGATCGACTTCCCGCTCGAAGTTGTTTCTACCAAGCTTGATGACCTGCCCTAGGTAGATATACTCTTGAACAACTTCGAGCATCGATCCTTCGACATATATCGGTCTCGGCATGACATGTTCATTGAACATGATCTTGGTTTTATCCAAGTTCATGCCAAGACCGACCCGTCGTGAAGCTCCATTCAGGCCATGCAGCATCTCGCTTAGTTGGTCCAGCGACTCTGCCACTATGACGATGTCATCGGCAAATCTAAGGTGCGAGATGTGCTCACCGTTCACATTTATACCCCGTCCAGTCCAGTCCAGAGTCTTGAAGACATCCTCGAGCGCATTGGTGAACAGCTTTGGGGATATAACATCCCCCTGTCTCACCCCCCGACGCAGCTCGATCGGATTGGTCTTATGGTCATGGAGCTGGACAGTCATTGTGGCGGTGTCATATAAGCATCTCAGCGCCAGTCAATACGACATCGTTGCAGAGCATCCAGAACCGCCCAAGTTTCGATGGAGTCGAAGGCTTTCTCGTAGTCCACAAAGGCCAAACACAGCGGCTGATTGTACTCTTCGGTTTTCTGCACAATCTGCCGAACAGTATGGATGTGGTCTACGGTGCTAAAGCCTTTTCGAAACCCGGCTTGTTCTGGTGGCTGGAACTCGTCGAGTCTTCTAGCGAGGCGGTTAGTGACTACTCTCGAGAACAACTTGTAAATGTGGCTCAGGAGTGAGATAGGTCTGTAATTCTTCAGCAAGGTTTTGTCGCCTTTCTTGAAGAACAGAACCACCGCACTCCCGCTCCACGCTTGTGGTGTTAAGCCTTGATGAATGACGGAATTAAAGAGACTCGCTAGCTCTTTCAGGACTGTGGTCCCACCGGCCTTAAGGAGCTCGGTTGTAATTCCGTCATCACCCGGCGCCTTGTTGTTCTTTAGTTGTCTGAGAGCTGCCTCAACCTCGCCCGGGTCGACATCCGGGATGTCCTCGGTGTAATGGCGCGTGAGTGGGGCTCTGTGGTCATCTTCGCCTTGTCTCGATGGTTTAGTCACCCGTGATGCATATAGGTGTCTATAAAAACTCTCAATTTCCTCGAGAATCTCGAACTTAGAGGTGACGGTCCTGCCATCCCCGGTCCTCAGTTTCGCCAGATGGGGTCTACCTAATTGCTGAGCGAAGACTTTGGTGCCTCTATTTCGCTCAATCGCAGCCTCGATATTACGAGTGCTGCAGCGTCGGAGGTCACGTCGCGTCAGTTTCCTGATTTTCAGGTTTAAGGACCGCCTATCTGACGAAGACATCTGGGCGTCCGGCGTTTCTCGTCTTTCCTTCATAAGTTCGAGAGTCTCGGGTGAGAGCTTGGACTCCCTATTACCGCGTTTTCCGGGGAACAACCTTCGAGACACATTTTGTAGCGTTTTGACCACTGTGTCGGTTTTTTCGTCAACATTGTCCGTGGTTTCCAGCAGTGCGAAACGATTTTGGAGTTCCAACTGGAACTTATCGGAACCTAAAGCTATTTGGGGCAGCGTGGGTCGGAGAGTAGGTCTCATCATCCTAACTCTTTCAGCCTTAAGGTTGATATTTAGAGAGCCTCGGACGAGTCTATGATCGCTACCGGTATTAAACCTATTGATCACCGAGACGTCTCTAAATATATGCCGTTTGTCCGTGATGATGAAATCTATCTCGTTCCTCGTCACATTATCGGGGCTTCGCCATGTCCACTTTCTGTGGGGCTTCTTCTTAAAGAAGGAATTCATTAAGAAGAGCCCCTGGGACTCTAAAAAGTTGACCAACATTTGGCCTCTGTGATTTCGGCGCCCCACGCCGTTAGGACCGATTTTCGTTTCGCCGCATTCTTGTACTCCCACCTTGGCATTAAAGTCTCCCATAACAACGTTGTAGTGAGCCTTCCTGGTACCATGTAGTGCCTTCGCTATGTCTTCGTACATGGTTTCGGCTATCTCATCAGAGTATGTCGAGGTCGGCGCATATACCTGCACCACCTTCAGGAACTTCCTGTCGGTGATTTTCAATAAGAGGTACGCTACCCTTGTCGACACACTACTGATTTCCACAACGCTGCTTGTGAGACACTTGTTGACCAAGAAACCGACACCGCCCTGGGAGGGCCTATCACCTTCTCGGTAGTAGAACAGGTCACCTGACTCAAGGGTTATCGTGTCCTCCCCCTGTCTTCGGACTTCAGATAACCCCAAAATGTGCCAGTTTATGCGACCCAATTCTACCTCGAGTTCGGTGAGGTGTTGGTCCAGCCGTAGACTTCGTCCGTTATACGTCGCCAGGGTCAGTTTTTTGAGGTAGTGGTAGCCTCCCGTAGCCCGGAGATTCCTAGCACCCCCTGTCCCGCCGTTACCGCGACCGCTACCTTGGCCGGGAATAGCGGGACTACCGGGAACTGGGGGCCGTTTTGTGTGGTGTGGGCTCATACAGAGGTTTTGGCCTACTAATGCCACGCTGGCCAGACGGGTTGGCATAGGGTTTGGTCTCGAGTTTTCCTTCTCTAAGCAGTGGTTTTCGGCTCTGCTCAATTTTCCCTTAGTCGCCTTCTACGACACCCACGGGATGAGATGGGGTGGTGACCTTTGTATTCTTTAGGTCCGTCACCACACGGACTTCCGTCACCACACGGACTAGTTAGTTAGTTAGTTACTTATTAACTATTAAATAAGTAACTTAATAAGTATATCGAGAAATAATAATATTTTGAACAACGGAAAATGTTTTGTTCTCTTACAGAAGTATATATTACGCCTACCTTATGCAATTGATCTTAATAACTTCACTATAATGTTCTGTGCTAATACCCAAACCTTGATGCTTTTCATCAGAATTCATAACACACACAAATAAAAACAAAACACGACTACTTCTCAAATCGAACAGAAACGCAAACGTCTTTTGTTTTATTATGTTATCAAGTAAAACACATCTTTATAATTATTTAGTGAAGTTATAACAACGAAACAGTGCGTAACCACCGAAATAAATGCCCCGAGACTCCATGACGGAAATTAAACTTTGAAACAGCGTGACACTTTAATTAAACAGTTTTCACATATTATGCATGTTCAAAATACGTCTGGCACTGTTGTGCTTTTGTCTTAAGTAATGTATTGTTTCTGTTATTTTAATATTGTACATTAATATACAAAGGAACGTTTAATTGACTGTTGTTTTTAGACAAAATTAGGGTGACTTTAGAAACGTTCTAGTATCGTTAGTTTACCAATTGTTGGGGTATTTATATACAGATGAATAAAAAATCCAAAAATGGATCGATTAAGTTTTACATACATAAAAATTATAATTTTAAAGATTCTATCGCGCGATATATTAAGTTTGTAGTTCCCGACGTTTCGAAGTTTTTATGTACATACACACACCTAATAGTAAAATACTTCATAAGATTACAAAACGAAGGTTATGAAATGAAGGAATCCGTTCACATAATTTTTAGGTTTTATTTAACTATCTGAAACCCCAAAGTACATATTTGTCTCTACATTGAAAAGTAAATCTCCACTTATTGCAACACATCCTTAATCCCTTAGTGGTCCCTGCGGTCGCAACTCTCTTTTGGTTTAATTAAACATTGAAAACTAAGCGGTTCGCCTATCGAAATAGTTTTACATGGATATTTACATCTGGAAATGTATTTAAATATCCCTTTAAGCTATTTTGTATAGATCCCATACCTACATAGACTATAAACTAACTGCCAAATTATAAATGTATTATTTTTACTACCGACGCAAAATGAGAGAGGTGATGCCTATCTGTCTGTGTGTGTCGGTCTGCGGCATCGTAGCTCCCGAACAAATCCACCGGCTATAATATTAGTGTTTGAAAGCTGACTGGTCGAGATGGTTCTCAGCTATGTTGTAGAAAGATCGGTTATAATTTAAGAGAGACCTTTGCACACCAATGAAACAGGTTGTTAACAAATAGGAGTTTATAATTATTATATTTATAGTTAGTTTCAGTCAATGGTGGCTTATCCAGTGTTGATAGATACCAATGTCTATTTGTACTCGTCAATCAAAACCGCACGCCAAACAAAGCCTTTCTCTCCATTAAACATGCAAATGACAATATCAATTTAACAATATTGACTATACTACTGAAAACAATACAATTTAAATTGAATAATTTGCAGGCTAGAAAAATATATTGAATTCCTACCGAATTAGTTTATCTACAAACAATAGCCAATACAATATCCACAATTTTTAACTGACCATCCACCTTTTTTTAGTTACTGATAACAAATAGGTATGTTTTACTCAATAACTTGTATTTATTATTATTAACATTTTTCAGGTCTTGCTATTTTATTGGGACCCGCTTTTTCAAACAATATAATGTTTGCTTTATAATTCATCTCATCAAAGTTTACCATAATAAATACTAAAACCTTCTCCTTGATCCAACTATTTTCTAAAAACCGCATCAAAATCGGTTCAGCCAAACGCGGCATAATCGCGGACAAACATACATACATACATACATACATACATACATACATACATACATACATACATACAGGTCAAACTGAGAACCTCCTTTTTTTTAAGTCAGTTAAAAACACCCGCTTTTCTCATTTGTATCACTCAAACTTTATTTAGTTTGTTTAAAAACCGTTGAATTTAGCTGTCTTACGGTCAGCTAAGACTCGATAGAATATCACCACTTATAAAAAGATGTACATGTATTAAATGATTAATTAAACTATTTCGAATAACTCACTATACATTGGTAGAAACCTCTAAGTAACCCTTTTACCATTAATCTCAGTCATTCGTAAATATTTGTAGTTCCACTGAAATCACGACCCTTTCATCCTACAGTGTAAACAAAATAGTTTACTGTATCTATTAAATCTACTATATTTGTAACTCTTACTTAATATTTGGTTGTATTTGTAATATAGTATATCTGAATTAACGACAATTCGAAACATCTATGGTCAGAATCTTTACTAATAACATTGCCCTCAAGTACTATATTTTTATAGAACTAGCATTTTCGGATCACATTACACCTTTCCTCGGAATCGATTCGCAAGTCTAAACTAACGCACTTCTAAGATTACCATTCAAAGAATTAACAGCTTCTATCAAAATTTTCTCAACTAGCGACCCGTCCCTGCTCGCACGGTATTCGGAAATTCTGGGCTTTTCTCTACATATAACAAATAACATACATTTATTATACATACAAACATTCCCCTTGAATCACCCTATCTATTGCTGAAATTGCACTTAAATTCGTAGAGTAGTTTAAAAGATCTAAGCGACCAGACAAAGGAAGCGAGTTCCATTTTATACAATGTCACGATTAAGTCAAAAAATAATCTACAAAGCCATCCCCTCAAGATTACAATTTATCCGTAAAATTCAAAGTCAAGTTCACGACCAACAAAATCCAAGTGAAAAGATGTGAAACATTATCATGAATACATTAACAAGTTTTAAAAAGATCAAGTGTTCAGTCTACTGATTTGCATAACATCAACATAAAATGGCCGACTGAGATTTTATAATTTATCGAAGGTATACGATCCTTTTGAAAGCTGTTTTAATAATAAATAGAGGGATGAAGGGTAGAGCGAAATTAATATTTTATATTTTGTTTTAAGTGTTACACTGTGGGTATTAAAGTACCCTTGTAGGACAATAAGATTTGGGTTTGCGAAAATCCTGTTTTAAAATGGGCACGTGATCTTGCGTTAAACGTTTTTCTTATTAAATTCTTTGATATGTTTTGTAAGAACAACTTATAAAGGTGTAGTTTAGTTTGACACAATATGAGAAATACTCCAAAGCTTGAAGACTCGACCACAAATATTCGTGTACTATGATCATATATTATGATCATGTAATATGATCTTTTAGCAAGGGCTTTAAAATTTACCTGCCTAATTTAATTCACAAGGATTTTTTTTAAGCCTATACTGTCCTATTCCTGGGCAAAGTCCGACCCCAAGTCCTTCCATTGGTCCTTGTCTCACGCCACCTCGAACCAAAAGAATTATTATATTAAAAGTCAGTAGTAACCGGTCATATAACGAATAATAATAATATTCCGGGACAACTCACACACGGTTATCTGATCCCAAGCTAAGCAGAGCTTGTGTTATGGTAGCCAGACAACTGATAAACATACTTATATATTTCTAAATACATACATATTATAGATAAATTACACCCAGACAACCAGAACAACTGATCGTGCTCATCACACAAACATTTTCGAACCCACGACCTCCAATATAGCAGTCGGGGTCACTAACCACTAGACCAACAGGCCCGTCTTATATATCCGAATAATCTTAAATACCCACAACAAATAATACACGGTCATTTATCACAAACAGATTGTGTAAAATCATGTCCAATACCGTACAACATTCTGTATTCCATTGTCCACTGGCGTTCATTATCAACACTGCAATGTTTAATCAATTGGACACAGCTTTAAATATAAAGTTATTTATTAAACTAGAACAGTGATTGATACTCCTACATTATTCAAATGTAACGGTGTGTAATGAAATTAAGCAGACTGTTAATTGAATTAGCACAATCAACCATATTTATGTTGTGGATTTTCAATGAGTTTGATATTGTGTATGAATATTCTCATGTTCACTCGGTTGTATATGAAACTTACCTGCTGGTTATGAAATATAATCATAGTTACAAATTATATACCTAAGGAAGATGTATTAAGAATCAATATTGCTGTCAAATGATACGACAAAAACATTGTTAATTTCCTCATTACTCGGAATCCAGAAAAATAACACGAAAATGCGTGCCTTCTTCTTTTCCTGTAAATTAAACACTATTATTATGAATCATATTTAATCTATTTATTTCTCATTCAGTAAGCTGCCGAGCAACATGAAGAGTAAAATATAATAAAATCAGAAGAAAAACAAAAAAACTACATGTCCTAGATTTAAGTTACTTTGCCAAGCTATGTAGCCTAGACAAAAAGTAACAAATCCAGACTATAAAATTACAAAGTAA
This sequence comes from Autographa pulchrina, assembly GCA_905475315.1. Taxonomy (NCBI): domain Eukaryota; kingdom Metazoa; phylum Arthropoda; class Insecta; order Lepidoptera; family Noctuidae; genus Autographa; species Autographa pulchrina. The sequence goes on from FR997769.1 coordinate 4,387,003, forward strand.
CAAAATAAATGACAGTATCTTATTTCGGTCAGACGTCGGTACGGAGGAACGTTTCTGTGCAAAAAATTGTAAAGTATTCACGGGAAGACACTGATAAATTACTTCGTGTTTTACAGACACATTCGACGATTTATTACGGCACCCACATACAAATATTCACCATAAATTCCTAAATATACGCTCACCGACATGCGTGGAGGAAAGATCGATTGCGTGACGTCATGAGAAAATACCTTTTTCACTTGTTTAAAACAATTAAGCCGAATATTGTATGTTTTTACAAGAGAGAGAAATTATTTGAGCCTAAGTTACATTTGTTTTCTACATCTTTTATTTCACACAATTTTGCTCCAAAAAGTAAGTCAAATAGAACAATATTCTACACATTCTGAACATAAACAGCCTTTAAAAAGCCAGGTGCCTCAGACAGCGAAACATTCGTTCCAAACAAAACTAGAAAAACGGCAAAAAGCCGACATTTTTCTCACTCTATTCCACATTTTTGCGGCCAACTTAGTTCTCAAACAAATATGGCGTCGGACAGGACCATTCGTCAAGGTCACATTCACACTTAGGTCCTAAACCCTTTATGTTTGCCTCTCTAAATAGTTAAAGGTCCTTTACGTTACCAAAGAAAAATAACGGAACACAAAAAGGCCTTCTCACATCCGGCTGTGCCTGAATAATTTATTAAGAAGAATCCTCTAAACAAAAGAGGTTGAGTGTTTTATGGGCTGTTCCTTTGCATAATAGCCTTATTATAGCCGTGTTATAATATAATGTTAGTGTTGAGGGTTCCGTGTACGGTGAGGGTATTGGCACAGGTTATTATAATATGATTTATTGATAATATTTTAGATAGACATATCTCTTTGTTACAAATCCTTTATGATATGTCATTTTACTTTATTGAATCATTTTAGACTTTTGCGTGCATGATCCTATATGACTTTCTAATATGAAAAGGTATTATTTCCCTTATGGGCATACATATACATTTCATACAACAATTATCATTAAATAGCCGCTGATGATCCTAATAAAATACCTAACCTAAAACTTATCGTGCTAATCATCCAAATTACCTCTTAAACATAAACCCGAACATTCATATTATATAATTATTTACCATTACATAATACCTACGCAATACTCCGATGATTCAGTAATTCCATTACTCGATATAATGAGCAAAATTATTACGTTACATTGCGCCGTCAGCCCGAAGCAACAATTAGACTGTGTTATGTAATGAATCAATGGAGAGATACCAATTACGATCAGGGTCAGTGACTGTTTACTGTCTCACGTAATTTGATATTAATGCAGACGTCTGCATGCACATTCTATAAATGTAATATTATGTGTGATATAGTTATAGACTAGTATTGTACTAATTATATTACCATATGAGGTTCGGTTCTCGCGACATAAAATATTTAGTCTTTTCTTGGGGTTATTACAATAGATACTTAACAAAAACTTCGTAACAATTTAACTATAACATAAAGGTGTAGCAAAAAGACAGACAAAGCTAAAAGTATAAAGTTGTATGTATGTATGTATATGGTTTAAAAATAAATATTTTCTTGTGATAACTTAGCTTTAAGTTAAAGTATAATTTTAATGTAAAAATAGGTTTAAAGAATTTTTTATTCTCATAAGAAAAATTACATTTCACTTAGAATGAGATACAAATAGTTAGATCAAGATAAGTATTTTAGTTGTTCGCATCTGGTGCGTTGATGACGTCATCGGTTACATATATGTTTTTTTAATTTAGATTTAAATACATTAATACTTTCACACTTCTTTAATTCTTCCGGTAAATCATTGAACAGTCGTGCTCCTTCAGACAGTATTGTTTTTTTGCCGTAGTTAGTTCGTGCTCGTGCAGTCATTAGTTGAAACCTGTTTTTGCTTCTAGTATTGTATGTTATTGTCTTTTTACGTATTTGAATGTTTGATTGCGGAAATAAATAAACAAATGTAAGCCAAACACGTAGCGCAAGCGTAGACTTGCTACGCCAAAGCTACGAAATACCAGATTAGCTGTAGCACTTATTTTGTGCTACGTGCGCTCACATAAGTTTATTTGTCTATTGTTATTATATAGTAGTAGTTAAAATAAATATTTAGTGTTGGCTCTTTATTAGCACTAATTATTCCGTACCAAATTAACCCTTAAACAATAATTATGAAGCCCCAAATTCGTTCAATAAGGTCTCAAAAATTCAATAGCAATTTTCTTGCAAAACATGGCTGGAAAGACCATCTTTGGGCAGCTAATCATAATAATGAGATAAGAATTTAATGGGCTCTGTCTATCTGGCCTCCTAACAATACCAGTGTTACTTGGCCTTTGTAATGAGTTGTATCTCTTGGTTCCTTAAGAAATATTGGGGTCTACTCTCGTGGGACGTTAAACAAGTTATTTAAGAAGATTACGCGGTATATTGACCCTATAAAACACTAATGTCGTCTTGCCTCGCAGATACAGCAGGATAATGAAGCAACTGACGTGATAATTACTTTAGATGAGGTTGTGAATTTAAAAAGAAGCTGATTTGTACGGAATTGAGACATAATGATTGCGTTAAATAGATTTTTGTGATTTAGAACACTAGAATAGATTTTTTCAAAATATTATAATAGTGATTAAAACACAATATACACAGTATTACTTTTGTGTATATTGTGTTTAAGGTATGTGTCGTTGTTTTTGTAGTATTACAAAAACAACGAGACATACCTAAAACTACATAACACATATATGATTTTAACCTGGATAATAGTTTTTCAAACGTAGCGCAAGCGTCAATACTACTACGTATTGATGTGTCTAAACATCAGTAGTCATAGTAAAATTAACACCATCTTTATTTCAAAGAACTAAGTTTCATTTTCGCCATTCAATTTCACCAATCTACGGCCTACTATGACAAAATATCTAGTATTCACCTAGACATCTGCCTTTCCCCACAATTCAATTCGTCTCCGCTTTGGTGATGTTGGCCTGAGGCTGTAGCCATAGTTGAATAATGGTCAGCCATCAAATAGGATCGCGGTATGTAACGTAAAGCCTCAGACTGATAAATGCTTCAACTCAATACTAGGATGGTAACTATCTTGCCAATTAAAATATGTTATATTAGGTATCGTTGTTGCAAATCAGAGTGTAGGTTTTAAAATAAACTAAATACAATGAAAAGAAATCAAAAAATTTGATATTTTAAATTTAAATCGTACAATTTCTAGTGTCTTTGTATCAGACCAGCAACTCGTAATCCAGAAATTAAAAACAAAACAAATAATATACGCCTTCCGACGCTGCTGCTGGAGCTGCGGAGATCCTTAAACGGCGAAAGTATAATAACCTAATGGGTAATTATATTTTCGAGCCGTTTGTGGTTGAAACGCTCGGGTCATGGGGTCCGAGTGCACGAAATCTTTTTAAAGAACTGTCAAAACGTTTGGTAGACTCTACTCGTGATCAGAGAGCTGGTTCGTTCCTTGCACAGAGAATCGGCATAGCCATTCAACGTGGCAATGCTGCCAGCCTTCTGGGCACGTTTCCCGCCATTGACAAGGATGACGATGAGTTTTTTGACGCGTGTTAGTTTTATTTATTTATATAATATTTAATTTTAGTGTAGTTGTAAGTGTTTGTTCTTGTATTTGATTTAAGTATTGAATTGTAAATAAATATATACGCCTGATGATATACATAATGTATAGTGTACATCTCTTACAGAAGAACAAATGAAAGGGAGTTCGAAATGCAAACAAACTTTGAAAGTCGAAAGTAAACTTTCCGCCTCGCCAAGTATTTATGACTTTATTTAATTTCTGACTTACTCATTCACAAGGGCCTTAAGTGACTTTATTTCAACTAATTACATTAAAACAAGACCTTCATAAGTAGGGCGGTAAATCTTAGGAAATAATTAACGAAACTCATTTATAGAAACGTTAAGTAATATTTAGTGAGGCCCGTTAAATGTTTAAACAAGGAAATGTTGACTTAAGGAAGTTGGGTGCGTTTCTCATATCGAAATTACCTAATTATATGTAACAAATACCTATTTACGTCACCCTTGTTTAGTTTCGTTTTTCTACACAGTTAATATGAAAGGCATGTGAAAGTTATTTTATTCGGACGCCGAGAAAGTTTTTGAATTAAAGAAAACACTAAGTCCTCGAAGTTCAACGGACTCTATTTATCCAACAGAAATATTATTTGAACATATCAAATTCATGCATACAGTTTTTAACCAGATACGAAAAAACGAAGAGTATTATAAGCTTGACGTGTCTGTCAGTGTATGTGGGTGTCCGTGGCATCATAGCTCCTACACGAATGGGCCAATTGTGATGCGGTTTTTTGTAAGAATTCTGAAGTGATCGAGAAAGTTGTTAGCTATAATTTATGAAAATCTGTTATGTATTTAAAACAGTGGAAGCAATTTTGAAATTTGTCGAGATGTTATTTTAATGAATTGTAATATAATATTAGAAACAAGCATGTAATTTAAAGTTTTAATTAAGAAGCTTTACAGTAAAACTATAAACTGTAGTATCTCGTGTTTCCTCCGATGCCGTTAGCCTAACGTACGAGGCCTGGACGGTGTCCAGTTGGATCCCGGCAGCGGATCCCGCACTTTACGAGCACAACATGTGGCCATCGAGGCATCGACACGTTTACCTATAGTCTGATACTGACTGGTAAGGTATCAGTTCTGTGCGTTATCTAAGGCTGCTTGTGTAGAGTCCAACACAAACAACCTTGCGACGTGTTTTGCGACGATCTAAATTACCAATGATCTGTCTATTCACAGAAGCATTTCTCTGTCGACACACACACAAAGAATCGATTTCTTGTTGACGGTCATTTCAATTTTTGTCGAAAAAAAGTCTTTATTGCACTTCTATACAATTTTCTTATACCCTGAGATATCCATGGTTCTATAAATACAAATAACCTAGACTTCAGACTCAGGGCTAAATAAACTTGCAACGAGTGAGTTAGAGAATTCTTAAAAGCAGAAGAAGTAAGAAAAACATTTAGTCAAAAGTTGGTTGATAAACACTCACAAAAATAATACAGCGGTGAAAACAGGTCAGGTTATTCAGTATTATGTACGAAGCATCCAAAAATATATTCCGAGTTTATAAAACTATGAAATGGAACATGGAACACTACTTGCATGGTTTTGCTTACTCTATTTACCCCTTCAGCGGGTTGTCGGTGTAAATCTTTTATTATTTGTTGTTCGTGTCTGTGCGAGTATTACTGGACCATCGGACCGTGGTTGTAAGCTGACATTTAATTTCAAAGACCACAGAGTATGTGATGTGACTTTTTTTAATGTTTGTGTAGTTTTTCTTATTAACTTAATATTTATGTTATATCGGATAATGACGTCATGTAATGTGGGTCGTAATGGAATAAATACTCATGTTATTAACAATTAGAAAATGTAATCCCATATATTATTCAAAAATAGAACTGCAAATTAAAATAATACCGTCCATTTACTTACTGTTTATAATTATAAAACAAAAAAATGTTCTATAATTAAAATACAACGCCGACAAGCGACTGAAAACACAGGGATTTAATTTATTTTTTTATTTTTGTCTGCCTGCCAGTAATTTGATGTCTTTTTCTGGCTAACGAGAGGTCATTATAACGGTAATTCCTGGTAGCCTAGTAATAAGAATATATTTATTATGGCCACATACACAACATTGTAAAATATTTCGTATATAATTTTCTCTATTTTCATTTTAATTTTTTTGGGGACAAATAACATACATACTTAAACAGGAATCTTTTATTTTAAAATCAAAAACATGTAACCCACATGATTGTTTACAAATTCTCAAAAAAGTGATACATGTAAATGAACTAAACAGTTATTGTATTGCAAACAAAAGCACGTTAAGCCAAGTTGCAACAACACTGATAATGTATTCAAACATGAACTCTAATGCAAATCCGTCAATCTATACATTTTAATACAGATTTGCATGTATTACAAAATATTCACCTTTACATAACGATATCTTTCTCGGTTCTTCCATTTTAGTATAGTTGCAAAATCATCATCAAAATCGAGATGGGTATTAGAAATAGCGTTTCGCTGTAAAACTATGCAAAATATTTGAAACCTTAAATTTAAACCCAAAGCATTCACCAATAACTTCTCAAATATGAGAATAATGCCCATATTAAAAATTGCAAAACCTGTCATAAACTTTGTTCTTGACTTTGGATTCATACCTTGGACCTTATGTTTCATAATACATTGTCATCTATACTTATAATAAATCTGTAGAAGTGAAAATTCTGTACATTGAAAATATCAAAAAAATAAAGGGGGTGTTACTAGACCGACACCGAACGCGTGTGAAAAAAAAAATTGTCTGTCTGTCTGTCTGTTTGTTCAGGTATCACACAAAAACTACCGGTTCGATTACGATGAACTTGGTGGAACTTGGTATAATTATACGCAGATGATGATGATGATGAAATGGCGTATTGAAACTAAGCGACTATGTTCAATGTCTCCGTAGAATTAATGTATTTTTGTATAAAAAACTATTTTAGTTTTTATTTTACTTGTTTTGAATGACCTTGGCTAATGTATGCGTCTTGGCACTTTTTAAAAAACCAATTAGACATAATCTTATATGCCTAACTGCTATATATGTAAATTATAAATTGTGTTGATAAAGTAATTAAATAAGAGTATTTCACTCGGTTTTTATTTTTTAGTTACAAAAACTGGTGTTTTTTGGTCCATAATCATTATTATAAACCTAGACTATGCTTTTATTTGAGATATTAATAGATTTTTTTAAATTCAAAATTTTCAACACAATCTATACATATAGTATACTTATAATAAATCTGTAGAAGTGAAAATTCTGTACATTGCAAATATCAAAAAAATAAATGGCGGGGGGTGTTACTAGACCGACACCTAACCCAAAAGTGCGAAAAAAAATTTTTTTGTCTGTCCGTCTGTCTGTTTGTTCAGGTATCACGCAAAAACTACTGGTTCGATTACGATGAAACTTGGTATAATTATTTTTTATTATCCTGGGCACCACACTGGGTAGTTTTTATCCCGGAAAAGTATAAACAATAAAAAACAAACTTAATTTTGCTGTTAAAAACTCATTGATAAGTTTCGTCATCCACGCGAACGAAGTCACAGGCACAGCTAGTCTTTCATAAATTAAAATCAAGTTAAATTACAGCATCATTAAAAATACAGTATTTTAATATCCCATTGAATTTAAATATGACTTCAGTTTACAAGAATTATAAACTTGCAAAGTTATTAAAAAGAAATGACATCCCTCCGTTCCGTTTTTAGCAAAACGATCTATAAAAATACTACTATCAGATAAATTTAATTGTCCAGTTCCATTGAAATTCCAAGAAAAAAGTTCAAATAGATTTCTGAGCGGGTCTGAACGTTTTGCATTGTTAGATAAATTCCTTGCGCCGATTCTTAAAGTTCCCGACCATTTCTTTTACTAATTATTGCCCCATAGAAGCGACGCTGCGGGAAATGGCCGTAATAAGATCTTTTGTAATCCCATTTATTAATTTTCGTCTCTCATTATTCTCTCCTTTATAGGAGTCGGTGAAATCTAAACACGCTGGTGGTGTCGAATGTAATTATACATTGTTGAGATTGTTGTGGTGACGCCCGACAGGTGTTGTACCGGAGGCAGTGTTTTGTTTTTATTACATAGAAATAAAATGTATTTGTTTATATAAATTTAATTAAAAAGCCTGTTTTGTAAATGTACACATATTTTTAACCACATACTTTATTGATAGACAACCAAAGAATACCGGTACAAATTCCAGTATAATTCTAACATTAACTTCCGAAAACAACATAATTTCCCTTTACCTGAACACAAATAAGTAGTAACATAACTTGTACATCTTCATTCAAACTTAAAATCAAAATCAAATTAAAATATAAATTGTTGTAACCCTTAAAAAATCGTATACACGCTTAATCTATTCCGTGACTTGGGTTCTTCAACAATCTTTTTCTTCAATCGTCAACAGTCTCTTGTTTCAGGAATATGTTCATTTTTAAACTTAATTCAATTACATACAACGTACATGATCCATATTCTATCAAATTCCAATTTGATTCTATTAAAAGTTACTCGATACAAAGTACTATGGTATCAATATATCTGCCTAATTACAGGCAAGTTCTCTCGCCTAATGTCTTACTAATCTCAAGCTCACGAGGGATCGTGACAAAGCGATGTATTCTAAATTAACTTCCTACCTATCTTTAATTGAGAAACTGGGGGATGTGATAGGATTTGCTTAACCGAATTCTATACTAGAGTTGAGTAAGAAGTTTGATTCGTCTACTCGTGTTTGGATTATTTTATATCCGTAGTAAAAATACTTAAAATAAAAGACGTGATATTTAATCTTAAACATTTTATATTATGTTTGTTTCTCTAATATGTAGCTTGGTTACCTTTGTAGGTCGTTTGTTAGTTATATAATACAGCAGTTATATCATGAACAGGCATTAGGTTATATGCTTGCTACATATATGGCAGAAATCTTGCCCTTATTTCATGGGACTCACATTACCTGTCAAAATGTGATTAAAACTTGTTAAAAACCAGCAGAACAATAATGGATAGATTTTTTACCATTGAACTTACTATGAATATTCCAAAAGGAGGTATACAGAAAAGCAGAATCAACATATGCAAACGAAGGGTTCCGTAACTTTGCAAAAAAATTAACAGAGCATTTTTTTTTATTTCCATATTTTCCAAATAAAAATTGGCCACAATTATTTTGTGTAACTAGTTAGTCGCTAGAAGAAAATACCTTATTTCACTGGACAATGACGATCCGCGTTAAGTTACGTCTCATTTTTGCTCAGATTTACATTAGTAATATTTCAACAAATAAGCCAATGTGTACTTCAGCAGCTTGTTTTGCCAAATTTTGTAAAGAAAATACGCAAGTGTTGTACCTTCCTAAAATCACCAATATTCAAGCAAGTTTTTAAGATTGTTGTACAAAACTCCTACATACATTTATTTTTCACCACTACAGTTCAAAGTTAAGCAGTAAGAAAAACGAAAAGTGAAAATTGTTAAACGAATGGCGTTTTCGAAAATATATTCTTCTTTTAGATAAATATGAGACTTACTAAAGCGTAGAGTAACTATTCAAGATTAATTTGATGTACAAAAAGTATTACGAAAGCTATTTATCAGCAAGAAAAATGGAAATGTCTAATGCGAGGTAGATAATTCTAAAATTTCCGAAAATCGATTGTAACTCGAAACCTGTAACTTTTCGGGGAACATATGTTGTGTTCATTTGATAGGACCTGACCTAAGGTATCAGCCACCACAGTTTGTCGGACTATTTACCGGACACCCTGTATATCTTTTAAAAATTCTCGTGATTAAAAAGGTTCGGTAAATTATGGCTTCCATGTAACACGGGTCAGGCTTGTCGTTTAAAAGTAGGACGCCCCACCTCGTTCAGTACAATGTTATTTAGTTAAAAGTAAATGGATCACCTGTGTGGGTTTAGTTAGTTAGTGGATATGGTTCTAAAAACCTGACGTAAAAAAGTCTCTGACGTACATAAACTTCGCAAGAAAATAATAATATTTGCATTTTTAATCGAATTATTGCATTTAAGCGATGTCCATCACCATTAATGCATGTAAAAATGTCACTAGGCTACGGAAGCTCTGCCATCCGCATTGAGTAAGTGACTGTGTTAACACACATCGTACAAAAACAGTCCAAACAAAACAGTCGTATTCAAATATTTCCCAAATAAAATGTCGAGCAGATACCGTTTATTCGATTTTCTTGTTATTTCTGTTCACGGCGCGATTGAAACGCAACTAACGAGCATACGAGTCTCGTACCAATCTGCATGTGTAGTTATCATACTGTATTTGGCCACTGAAATTGCGTTGCAAAAGACAATGCCGCGATTTTTTGTTATTACTCTAGGTACCTATAGACTGAGAATGTCGATATTTTGGTCTCCTCTTTTTCTATTCCGGACAAGTTGTTAAGTTTTAACGTTTGCGTATTTGCAAGCTTGTTAATTTGAAGCAATCGTACACATCCTTGATCAATAACTAGAATTCCTTTTTACCCGACTGCCAAGAAGGGTTATGTTTTTCGCGCGTATCTTGTATGTATGTATGTATGTACGTATGTGTGTAATATTCTTTATTACCTCATATCTTCGAAACGGAGTAGTCCATCTAGGGCACCCGTTCGAATGGCACCTGCGCGAATGGCACCTAGCCTAGTCCACGAAGAGCACCTATCAATTTTTTTGCCTGGTGCTCTTCGTGGATACAAAATATATTTTATTTTTGTGTCCACAAACAGCACCTATGACGTAACATCTAGTGTTGGGATGGATAATTTGTTTTTCGGAACGATATCGAATAAAAGATTTAGATTAATATTATTAGAACGTATAATAAATAAAAAGTTAAAAAATAACCTAGGTATTACATATTAGTACAATCATATTAATCTTAAAACTATGGCAGGCAGTTCGTTTAAAAATAAATAATATGTACCTACATCAAAATTAATCTTAAAATCGCAACTTTTCCATGCAGTGACCAATTGATATGAAGCCGCTTATAAATTCTTGTAATATACTGTCTATCAATTGATTCCTTTGTTGGGCATTTTTTTGGGATTTGGATTTCGCTATTTGTGTGCGAATTTCTCCGTAGTTTTTGGAATTCATTTGTAACACCCGTAAAACACTTGCAATGTTTTTAGTTTTTTTATTGATTTCTTTATTTATGACGGAAAAGTGACTTTCACAAAAATTATTTGTTTTGTGTGCCTGACCGTAACAAGACCATTTATCACGCCAAAATTTGTGGTCAATCCACTGGGTGGTCATGTAATCATTAAATTTTGTTACGTTTTTGGCACTGGGACTATCACTCATTATGTAAAGCCATGCGTCTACTATATGTTCTCGTGGCAAATAAGGGAGCACAGTGCACAAGGCAACGTGCTTTCTTTGAATGCTATTTTCATTAAGGCCCAACTCTTTGCCTCTCTTTTTCAGGGCTTTTTTATAGTGAAAATAGCATCCTACTATAGTGACTTTTGGAAAAATAGAGAGCACTGCTCTCACAGCGGCTTCTTCGAAATCACTTGAAAAATAATCTAAGATCATGCCGCCGGGTATTGCTGATTTAAGTAAATTAAATAAAATTGTATATGTAGATTGTTTTTTGTTGAGGAGCATAGCGTAAGCTAAGGGCTTAACTATACCATCTATATCTCCGTGGATGCTGTAAATTTGTAAAAAAAGTTTCGGCGCAGATTTGAACGTCCCGTCACAGTACAGATGGCGTGTTCTAGCAAGTTCTTCTTTGTTTCTTGCCGTAGCGAATAGAAGAATTCGATTTTACCCATCGTGGAAATCAGCCAACAGGAAGTCCAAGTATTGTTTGGGTACCTAAAATAAATAAATAAGTTTTATGTATTAGCATACTCAATAAAATTCACTCATGAAAAATCAGTCTTGGGAGTCTGTATAAAAATAACTTTGTGCGTTAAACAAATTGAGAAAAGGGCATTAAGAAGAAGTTTATGGGAAAAAATTAAGAATACTTACTTGTACATCTCCTGCGGTTTTTGCGCATAACCGACGAACGCCACAAGTCCTGTTTCTATTGTTATAAAGACCGGATTTCATGGTTTTATAACTTGGGAAATCCGCTATTAAGTTGAGGCCATTATCGAGTAATTTATTTATTTTGTTTTTGTATAATGTTGGAATAGGACTGTCGGTAGCTGCTGCTTCTTGACGAAGTTCTTCTATAGCTATCTTCACTTCATTCTGGGCGCTATTCATTGGTTCACAAGTATGTTCTGTCATTTTTATTACATCTTCTACGCCATTAATCGTCAGAAATCCTCCACAAGATCTTATTAGGCATCGCCATAAGATATTACCATTTTTTTTTGTATTCTTTGAACTTTCTGTACTGTCTGTTTTGATATATTAGTATTGGAGCTCCTTTTCTACTGGAAATGTATCTAAAAGCTGTGTTCTGATTGCTTCGACCGGCAACAGGCTCCATTATTGTAGTTTATACAACACGCACACACTAATAAATCCACGTTTTATTTACAATAAAAAGCAAAGAACCAAAGAAAAAATGCGAATTAAAATGATTTTTTTTTTCTTATTATTCTTTATTTGAAATTTAAAAATTGATATAGGTAAACCAGCCAGATGCAACAGTTCAAAAAAAAAATTGAATTATACTAGTCCACCTATATCACCCGTAAACAAATTGGCAAGAAGTTCATTAAATTGTTTTAAAATATATTTTTATTTTACTGATTCTTCTTTTATTAAATACTAGAAAATATTTTATGTACATTTTCTTATAATTAAGTGGACTTAAGCCAAATTAAAAAAAAAATTTTGGAAGGTTTTTTTCAACTGTTGCATCTGGCTGGTTTACCTATATCAATTTTTAAATTTCAAATAAAGAATAATAAGAAAAAAAAAATCATTTTAATTCGCATTTTTTCTTTGGTTCTTTGCTTTTTATTGTAAATAAAACGTGGATTTATTAGTGTGTGCGTGTTGTATAAACTACAATAATGGAGCCTGTTGCCGGTCGAAGCAATCAGAACACAGCTTTTAGATACATTTCCAGTAGAAAAGGAGCTCCAATACTAATATATCAAAACAGACAGTACAGAAAGTTCAAAGAATACAAAAAAAAATGGTAATATCTTATGGCGATGCCTAATAAGATCTTGTGGAGGATTTCTGACGATTAATGGCGTAGAAGATGTAATAAAAATGACAGAACATACTTGTGAACCAATGAATAGCGCCCAGAATGAAGTGAAGATAGCTATAGAAGAACTTCGTCAAGAAGCAGCAGCTACCGACAGTCCTATTCCAACATTATACAAAAACAAAATAAATAAATTACTCGATAATGGCCTCAACTTAATAGCGGATTTCCCAAGTTATAAAACCATGAAATCCGGTCTTTATAACAATAGAAACAGGACTTGTGGCGTTCGTCGGTTATGCGCAAAAACCGCAGGAGATGTACAAGTAAGTATTCTTAATTTTTTCCCATAAACTTCTTCTTAATGCCCTTTTCTCAATTTGTTTAACGCACAAAGTTATTTTTATACAGACTCCCAAGACTGATTTTTCATGAGTGAATTTTATTGAGTATGCTAATACATAAAACTTATTTATTTATTTTAGGTACCCAAACAATACTTGGACTTCCTGTTGGCTGATTTCCACGATGGGTAAAATCGAATTCTTCTATTCGCTACGGCAAGAAACAAAGAAGAACTTGCTAGAACACGCCATCTGTACTGTGACGGGACGTTCAAATCTGCGCCGAAACCTTTTTTACAAATTTACAGCATCCACGGAGATATAGATGGTATAGTTAAGCCCTTAGCTTACGCTATGCTCCTCAACAAAAAACAATCTACATATACAATTTTATTTAATTTACTTAAATCAGCAATACCCGGCGGCATGATCTTAGATTATTTTTCAAGTGATTTCGAAGAAGCCGCTGTGAGAGCAGTGCTCTCTATTTTTCCAAAAGTCACTATAGTAGGATGCTATTTTCACTATAAAAAAGCCCTGAAAAAGAGAGGCAAAGAGTTGGGCCTTAATGAAAATAGCATTCAAAGAAAGCACGTTGCCTTGTGCACTGTGCTCCCTTATTTGCCACGAGAACATATAGTAGACGCATGGCTTTACATAATGAGTGATAGTCCCAGTGCCAAAAACGTAACAAAATTTAATGATTACATGACCACCCAGTGGATTGACCACAAATTTTGGCGTGATAAATGGTCTTGTTACGGTCAGGCACACAAAACAAATAATTTTTGTGAAAGTCACTTTTCCGTCATAAATAAAGAAATCAATAAAAAAACTAAAAACATTGCAAGTGTTTTACGGGTGTTACAAATGAATTCCAAAAACTACGGAGAAATTCGCACACAAATAGCGAAATCCAAATCCCAAAAAAATGCCCAACAAAGGAATCAATTGATAGACAGTATATTACAAGAATTTATAAGCGGCTTCATATCAATTGGTCACTGCATGGAAAAGTTGCGATTTTAAGATTAATTTTGATGTAGGTACATATTATTTATTTTTAAACGAACTGCCTGCCATAGTTTTAAGATTAATATGATTGTACTAATATGTAATACCTAGGTTATTTTTTAACTTTTTATTTATTATACGTTCTAATAATATTCATCTAAATCTTTTATTCGATATCGTTCCGAAAAACAAATTATCCATCCCAGCACTACTGGGTCTCTGGTGCTCTCCGTGGACAATAATATAAAATATATTTTGAATCCACGAAGAGCACCAGCCAAAAAAAATGATAGGTGCTCTTCGTGGATTAGGCTGGGTGCCATTCGCGCAGGTGCCATTCGAACGGGTGCCCTAGATGGACTACTCCTTCGAAACGGCCGAATGGATTTCGATAATTAGGGTATCGTTGGATTTTTCTCGATTACCCAAGTGTTCTTAGATACGTCACGTCAAACAAAAACCAAAATGGCGGCCACGAGGTGCCATAGATTAAGGTAAAAAAAAATAAAAAAAAAATGTTTGCTACAATATGGGTATCAAATTAAAGGGCTTGTAACGAGGATTCCAAAATGGTATATCATTTACGTATAAAAAAAATACTATGTGAAAAATTGTTCTTTATCCAAACTAAATACATACTCGAATGCCGTACGCTAAGTGGATAGCCAGTTCCACCACAATGACGTATTATGATTTTAACTAAAAAAATTTAATAATCAATACACAATCAATCTAATGAGAAACATAATTGATTTTTTAAGATTAAATAAGCTAGACTAAAATTATTAATTATGGGTCCCGACTGTGACAGTCAATTATGTTTCTCATTAGATTGATTGTGTATTGATTATTAAATTTTTGTACTAATAACATTGCTATCTACACTTCTAGACTTATTGAACTTGTTTTTTACTTTTCAGTTTTTATTTAAAGTGTTTTTTATGCAGTCGGGTTTTATTATTTTTTAAATTTATTTATTTTTTATTACGGATAACTATGTTTTTCCTGTAATCGGAACTAGATACTATAATATCTAATTGTTTATGGTGAAAATCAGTGTTTTCAGAGAATTCCATGACCTAATTGACGGGCCTGTTGGTCTAGTGGTTAGTGACCCTGACTGCTATACCAGAGGTCATGGGTTCGATTCCCGCCCAGGACAAATGTTGTGTGATGAGCATGATCATTTGTTCTGGTGTCTGGGTGTAAATTATCTATAATATGTATGTATTTAGAAATATATAAGTAAGTTTATCAGTTATCTGGTTACCATAACACAAGCTCTGCTTAGCTTGGGATCAGATAACCGTGTGTAAGTTGTCCCAGGATATTATTATAGGATATTATTATTATAATTAATTAAGTCGCACGATGTACACTCAATCACACGTAACAGTTAGCAGCTAATCGAATCGAATCGAATATCTCAGCAAAAAGTAGCTTCTAATACAAGCTTTCATGCCCTATTTCAACGTCTTACAACTTTTTTCGCATTATAAAGTAGCATAGCACGTATGTCTTTTTTCAGGCTCTAGTAGTTTAGACGTTATTGCGTAATGTAAAAAAAGGGTTAATAACGCACTTATAATAATAAGTACACTAAGGATTGAATAATCAAATTTTATCCATTTATCGAATTCTATTACAACTCATTGGAACACTTTCCATATTCATTTTATAAAACCAGCTACCCTTTACGACTTATTCACTCTTTTCATATTGGAAATTGCTTAATCTGATAGAAATCACTTACGTAGTGGGCCGGCCGGCGACCGTTTAAAAATAATCTGAAGTGAATTGCATGGGTAATCTGTGGGACAGGGTTGACTAACGGCTGTCACATACAATGATATGAATACATGACTGCATTTTAAACATAGGTTTTGAAACAGTGGACTTTATGTAGCACTTAATTTATTTTATTTATAGCTTATTTAAGTACGTATACACGTACAATACTTCATAAACTTCTTGTTTGATATGCGTACACTATGTTGCTTTAAACGTAATTCATTTTCTGAAATTTTCTTCTTCTTCTTCAGCCTGTAGTCACCCATAGTCGGGTATAGGCCTCTTCATGAGCACGCCAAGTATTGCGGTTCCGTGCCAATCGCATCCAGCCCTTTCCTGCCACTGGTCGATGTCATCGACCCAACTATTCTGGGGCACTTTTATTTAAAAACATATTTTTCTGAAATCAAATCGGTGGAGAATGGGTAACAACCTCATAAAATATCATAATCATCACAGATGCATTATTACGTAATAAGAATAAGAACCTACCTAGATAAATAAACAAACAACCTAACCGATTACCTTACGTACACTATGCATATTATTATACTCGTAAATGCAAGTGGTTTACAAACAAACGCAAGTTCATCATTTCAATTCTCCTGACCGACAGTCCCCAAAACGACACTACCTCATCGAGCTGCTATTCCAAACACTTTCTTACCATTCTTCAACACCATTCCCTCCTATTTCCTTATTCCCTTTATACTCACAATAGTTGTAATACATTTCCCAGCCAACCCTGAGGTGAATGGACTCGTCAATTTGGTTCGGGTTCTCTCGATATGCAGATGTCCCCTCGTTAGCCGCCCGCTCTTACGTACCCACCTTTACAAAGTTGCCACCTAATACATTTACGCTATGTACGGATGTATGTAACTGGCCTAATGAATACTGTAAGGTCAGTTTGTTAGTGCAAATTTAATTCAGTTGTTCACATGCATAAATGCACGCAAGAGATCTCTCTTTCATATTGGTTTCTCACGAACCAATTATGGTAAGAATATTTTTATCAAAAGAGCTTGTAGTATTTATAACAATATGGTTTCTCTTGAAGCAAATCAAGATTCAGATTTGGATATTTTTCACCTTTCTCTACCTAAATTCAAATTCTATTTAAAAAATAATATGGCATCTAAATAATGTTTGAAATTAATAATTTTTGTTCTCTTTTTTATGTATACTTACATTGGAAATGTTTTGGCACCGAAATTGGAATTGTAAAATTTATCAAAACCTTTATATAGATTTAATTATGTTATGAATAATGTTGTTGAGAAAAAAAAAATGTTTGTTTGTTAATCTGTGGAAACTGTCTCTGGATACTGTAATACCTATTTTTCATACTTATAATTGTAATTTATATCTGTTTGTTTCCCAAATAAAGTAAAATAAAATAAAATAAAATAAAATGTCTTAAATTATTAGACGATTTTAGATTAGTTAAAGGAATATGTATGTGCAAGGCACCTATTACTGTTTAGTTTAACCATTATCTTGATAAATGTAATACTTATTTAAGAAAATATTGATGAAGAAGATAATTAAAAGAAATTTAGAAGATTTAGATAACTAAAAGATGAGCCCAAGGCCACAAATTTTGAATATTTTCAGTAGGTTAGGCTACATGATAAGCAACAAAATTGACATTTTCTAATTTTAAACTAATGAGATCAGCGACGGAGACACAATATTATCATGTTAGCAAAACTGCTGCCTCATTGTTTTGAGAATGATTATAATATAGAAACATACATCATAAAAAGAAAGAAGAGAAATTGCAGGAATTGTACAGCTATTATAGACTGAAAACCAACTAAATAAATATTTAAACTACACACCTGCACAAACATCACCAGTTCCAAATTATTTAGCATCAATCTGACAATATTTAAGTAACACACCCAATAATTGGTACTAAGCGGTTCTGTTTTCATCAAATACTATGTAAAATTAAAATATACAAACAATGTGGCAGCCAATTAAAATGCATGTAAACGCGGCGATATTCAAATATAATTCTTAATAGACTCATATTATGGCATTGGGCATAAGAAATTAAGAGATAATAATACAATAATATCCTGGGACAACTCACACGCGATCATCTGATCCCAAACTAAGCAGAGCTTGTGTTATGGTAACCAGACAACTGATCAACATACTTATATATTCCTAAATACATACATATAGATAAATTACACCCAGACACATTACAAATGATCGTGGTCATCACACAAAGATTTATCCTAGGTGGGAATCGAACCCACGACGTCCTGTATAGCAGTCAGGGTCACTAACCACTAGAACAATAGGCCAGTCAGGCTCAGATTGTTATACTGTTTAACCAACAACGGTCCAGTCCAGTCTTACGAAGGAATACTGTGTTGGGCATGTCAGATATGCAGTCGCTCCATTTAAAAGACAGTATTCAGCTGAAACCAGTAAGACGGGAAGCCGAACGCAACATAGTTCGGGAAAAGGTAGGCAGAACTCTTTAATCAAAAATGCTTTAACATCTAGACTTATTTTAGTACTGAAATAGTACCTTATCAAAACTTTTAATAACTTAAACAATTGCTTCATAATCTTGACTCAAGAAATTATAATACTATTTTTACATTTCAAAAACTTACTCAAATAAGAAACTTTCGACCAGTTTTGAACACAAACGCAGTCCTTTTTTTAGAGGTGTTCTTAAAAAAAACCTTGAGTAACCCTACATACATAAATGCCCACGAAGTCAGCTCATAACAAAAACTATGTAAAAATTAACTTTATGTTATTTGGTGCTCAATTTCATGTCTTTAAATTACTTATTTTCAAATCTTGTACTCAACGAAAACAATTTAGAAGTGAGGCCTTCATTATTTGCTTCTTAACCCCACGCCTGCTCACGCGGTAAGGTGTACCCACATCAAAGTATAAATCGGATAGTTTTGACATGCCATCAAGCCGCAACGAAATAAGCTCCTTTGTACGGTTGTTTAATCCCAGACACGTAACTCTTAAGGTTATAGATATAAAATAATAAGCTACTGTCATAACAATTGGGTCGAGATTTTCGTCTAATTATAGGTTTCACATTTATGTTTTTCTAAGTAATGATATAAATAATCAATCGACAAGCGTTGTTTGAATGTATCCAAATATGGAGCTACCACTTGAGTTTAATAAATATTTAACACTTTTCATGAGTAAAGCTATTTTATATTATTATTTTTTTTAGTAGCCTATACTGTCCCACTGCTGGGCAAAGGCCTCCCCCAAGTCCTTTCATTGGTCCTTGTCTCGCAACACCTCGAACCAGTTCTTAAGGTAAATGTCCAGGTCGTCTCGCCACCTTCTCCTGGGACGGCCTCGGCGGCGCCGTCCGTCTGCTGGCTCCCATTGTGTAGAAGCCTTTGCCCAGCGGTCGCCGTGCATGCGGCTGACGTGACCCGCCCAATCCCATTTTAGCCTGGCAGCCTTTTTGCCTTTATTTATTTATTCATATAACAACAATAAATAAATCATCACCTTAAACTGTGTACTACAAGTACAAAAATGAGGTTGATTTTTACTTAGCAAATAATATTATTTTGATTATTTATTACTGTAATAATCACTACATAATAGTAATATATTTTAAGACCTAAACATAATGTCCTTAGTAAGGCAAATAAAAAAGAGGGATAACGCTAGTTGTAAATAAAACTATACAAAACATTGTCAAGCTGCATTTGAAACTAATAAAATATCTGTTCTAAATAACTTGTTTCCGGATCGCTTCTCCGAAAACCATTGTCTTCGCTGTAGAATAGATTAAACATTCCTTACTTACTCTGGTTCAAAGCAAATCTAGTATGTGGATTGTTCTTAGTAAAATAAGATGGCGCTGAGCTTTCAACTATACGTACTACTACTTGCAAATGAATTAAAACGTCTGTTAACTTATTTAAGCATTGGACTAACAGGTATATGCCCAGGCATAGTCATGTGGGTATTTCAAATATATACTTAGGCATTTAAGTAAAAAAACCTACGGCAAACAACCAAATTTTGCTTTAACTTAGCAATAAATACACTCCGATCCTCGCAAATTATAAGCAATCAAAATCATTTAATTACATATTAAA
The DNA here is from genome assembly GCA_905475315.1 of Autographa pulchrina. Lineage (NCBI taxonomy): Eukaryota > Metazoa > Arthropoda > Insecta > Lepidoptera > Noctuidae > Autographa > Autographa pulchrina. Next base: position 4,407,121 of record FR997769.1, read on the forward strand.
TTCTGTTAAAGTTATAAGTTGTATTAATTTACTCATAACTAAAAATTCTACAAACAATGATTATAAACTAAGTGCACTAACAGTATTTGAATTGCTAACAAACTTAATAATTTTCATTTTGATTAGCAAAAAATAAAAAAGGTCATTAAAAATAAATTTATCTTTGAGTACTGAACCTTAAAAATGAATCAGCAATCTCTTATGAGGAGTTTTAGACGCATTATGTAAAAACAAAAGTCATATTTACATTGAAATTAAAAAATAAATCGACATGCAAACTAAGCGTTATAATATTTAACTAAACAAGTACGTTGTAAAATAATAAGATACTCGTACCAGATTAGCATTACAAGAGAAATAACGCCCATAAAAGAATTTAATTAGAAAACATTGCTGTATTTAGATTTTGTTTTTCTTTTTTTTCGGTTATAATTTGTGTTGTTCATAATTCAGCCATATTTTTAAGTTCTTATTTGACTGATATAAGATTAAATTAGTCTCAAGTATGTTTGATAATTTGGCCATGTCTCTAAGTTTCCATCTAGCCATTTGAGTAAATAGGTCATTTGACCTTTAAGTTATTTAATACAAAACAAACATTATTTGCTTTCTAATTCACGTGAATTTATAACGATTAAACAAGACTTGAAGTATTTTCTATCTTTATGACTATTATCTTATTTTGCAAATAAAAACTGATATAAATACCAAAACGAGAAAAAATATTTTCGCGTTCAAAAATGTCGTGGTGAGTTCACTTTAATTTTGGTGATCATGTTGAATGAAAATAGATTTTTTTTAAATTCTAAATTGATTTTATTTAAGTATACGACAACATTCTTTTGCCAATTGTCTGATTCCTATTTTTCAAGGAGCATTTCGATTATGAAAAATTACGTAACATTCAAATTAGAAATCTTCACCTTACTTGATAATCCAAAATCATATTAGCTTTGGAATAAAATTTGAATGATCCATATTGTTTGTACAGTTTCAGCAGTGCACCATGTCTATCTCCAACAACGGGGACTGCGTCTACCACCTTCGCATCAGCACTGCAATACTTCGCGACTGCACAATGTTTTCTCAAGCCTGAATTGCTACCAGAAGCCGAGGTCAAAAGTAATTTAAACAACCTTTTTAAGATGATCCAGAACACTAAAGTTATGTTAGCTAAGGTAGTTAAGACAGAACTCAGAGTGGAAATATATAACTTTATGTCCCAATGGAAATAAATACATAGATCCCTACTGAGACCCCTACCAAGCAAGAAAAATCCTCGGCCCCAGCTAACATGTTTCACCTAAAAAAAAGTTATCACCAAATCATCAGTCTAGTAGTAATAAACCACTAGCTAAACGAAGATAAATGCAAATAGGAGCTAGTCTGTAGGCAATTAGCTACATGATTCTCTTTATTTTCAGACTTTGAAAGTTTTGACTTCATAGTGGTCGGAGCAGGGTCTGCAGGTAGTGTTGTTGCTAACAGGCTGAGTGAAAATAAGAATTGGAATGTACTGCTGATAGAAGCAGGAGGCGACGCACCTATAGAATCGATTGTAAGTTCTGTTCAGTTTTATTTAACCTGCTAAAGTGCGTTGTACGTAAACTAAATGTTATAACAGATTGCTCGATTAACTCAAACAAGAAGCTGCTAAACCGATATCTAAAAATAATAAAAGTGACATCAAAAACAAAAATAAACCTTTATCTTATTTTCAGGTCCCAGGTTTGGAGTCATCTTTATTTGACTCAGATTATGATTGGAAATATTTAACTGTTAACAATGGAATAACCAGTCAGGGTCTCATAAACGGTTCCGTTGGTTGGTTCCGAGGTAAAATGTTTGGCGGCTGCAGCAGTATCAACGCCATGTTTTACGTGCAAGGCAATGACGCTGACTATCAAAGGTGGTTCGACGCAGGAAATAAAGAGTGGAGCGTTGAAGAAGTGCGACGATGCTTTAGAAAAGCAGAAAGCCTCCAAAATGCCGAAATGCTACGAGATCCTAAAATCAGGGCACACTACGGACACAATGGTTCACTGGTTATAAATAAATTTAACAGCACTTTCAGAAGCTATACAAAAAAGGTTATGGAAGCTTGGGAAGAAATTGGTTTCAGAAATGTTCCAGATTTGAATTTAGAAAATGTCATGACTTCAGGCCTTATAACCGGTACTGCAGCTAACGGTGTTAGACAAAGTACAGACAGAGCATTTTTGTTGCCAGTGGCAAAGAGAACAAATCTCAAAATATTAAAAAGGTCTCTGGTAACAAAGATATTAATAACGAAAGGTCTAAAAGCATATGGCGTTGAAGTAGAAAAAAATGGAAAGAAATATACATATTTTTCAACTCGCGAAGTTATAGTGAGCGCTGGTGCTATTGCATCACCACAACTCCTTATGTTGTCTGGTGTCGGGCCTGTAAACCATCTCCGAAAGAAAAACATTCCTTGTGTCGTTAATTCACCAAAGGTGGGACAGGATCTTCAGGACCATTGCGTTGTACCCATATTCATTCACGGTGATGTACCTGAACAGATAGATACACCTAACACACATTATAACAATTTGGAATACCTGGTCAATCGCCAGGGTGTTTTGGCTCAAAGTGACTTGACGACAGACGCAATGGCATTTTATTCTACAGTCAAGAATGCTTCTTATTCTAACTGCCAAACAAGTCTTACAATGTTCTCAAAAAATCACACACCCATTGAAGCTGCTATTACAACCACTTTCCGGTACAAGAAGGCCGTTGTAGATTCCATAGTGGAACTTAACAAAAATCACGCCACATATTTGTTAATTTACAATCTTTTGCATCCCAAATCAAAAGGAAACATATCGCTCAGTTCAAACAATCCTAAAGATGCTCCTCTTATCTATCCAAATTACTTATCACATCCCAGAGATTTAGATACCATTGTAAAAGGAGTAAAAATGGCGACGAAAATAGTTAACAGCAAGTATTTTAAATCCATTCGTGGTTTTTTAGGAAGAATGAATATTCCAGCTTGTAATAAATTTGTTTTGGACAGTGATAAGTACTGGAGATGCGTCGCTATAAACTTGGTGTCTACCCTGTGGCATCCTGTGAGGACTTGTCAGATGGGATCCGACATAAGTAACTCCGTGGTGGACAGTCGGCTGAGAGTTCACGGAGTCAAGAACTTGCGGGTGGTCGACGCCAGTGTGATGCCAAATACTGTCAGTGGTAACACTAATGCTCCATCCATTATGATTGGAGAAAGAGGTTCGGAACTTATAATAGAAGATAACACTAAATGTGGTCTTAAATGTATAACTGAACATATTATACAAGAGATTTTGGAACATAAGCAGTCTAAGATTCGTGGTCTTTAAAACGAAGTCATTGAAATTGCTTTTCAAGATATTAATGATCACATTGTCTTTGGCTATGTATAAATTATTTTTGTCTCGTTAAAAACGTTTGATTTATTTAACATTGCACACTATTCTTGCCGTCTTGTTTTAACAAAATTAATAATAATATTCTAAGAATAATATTATTTTTTCTGTTTATGCAATAAATGACGTTTGGATCATAACAGAAAAAATATAGTATACCTACTTTAATTAGGTAGGTACAGCAAGAACGACACTGCTCTGACTAAATGAAATTTTGACGGGCCTGTTGGTCTAGTGGTTAGTGACCCTGACTGCTATACCAGAGGTCGTGGGTTCGATTCCCGCCCAGGACAAATGTTGTGTGATGAGCATGATCATTTATTTTGTTCTGGTGTCTGGGTGTAATTTATCTATTATATGTATGTATTTAGACATATATAAGTAAGTTTATCAGTTGTCTGGTTAGTGGTTACCATAACACAAGCTCTGCTTAGCTTGGGATCAGATAACCGTGTGTGAGTTGTCCCAGGATATTATTATTATTTATATTATTAAATACTACTTGGAAATGTTTTGCATATTTCTCAAATCTACTAATCCTTGTTAACTAAAATTAATATTTTAATAAAAGAAGCGTCATTAGGAGCGATTCCCTTAATTTTCCTTAATCCAATGAGCCCAGGTCCCAAGTTGCCAGATTAAATTCGAGATATAGTCACAAACTTCGAGAAAAGAACACCTATCTTAATTAATCAGGTGACTTATTCCCGACAGACAAACGGCACTGGTATAATAATATTCTATTATATATCTTATTCTGGAAAATAATTTAGTAAAAATATACCTATTAAAAAAATATATATCTATTCGGATTCAAAACATTGGCGCAGTTATATCAGCGTTTATTTCAAAGATTCTTATATAATCTCTGTTTGTCTCATAATATTTTAATTTCTTAAGAAGTTGGCATAAAATGGATGGTTATATAAACGTGGGAAATGAATCGTATGCAAAAATGTCACAAATAATTAAAATAACTCTCTTATGTATGTATTTCAGTGAATCCTTAATTAAATTATAATTATTAAACTTAAAATATTTACAATAATATATAAACTAAGCCTACACAATAAATAAGAAAAATTATAAACTAATAAAACTAAGAACTAAAATAAGGCATCAACAAATTCATCCACATCGCTGTCGACTGGGATTGTGCCCAAAAGGCTGGCAGCATTGCAAATTAAAATAAAAAAAAACATTGTTTGACATATAATTCGTACGATTCAGTGACCAGTACCTCATATAATAATATTATCATTCGTACATTTACGAAATATTTTGATTACATAATAATATGTCTCGTTTCAATTCGTCAATGGACATCGTTGAATGCAGTTGTCAAAGAGCGATCTCGAATTGTGAAAACCGCAACAATTAACTGAGAGTCTGAATAATTTCTGTCGTTATTGCTGAGTGTTCGCGGTTTCGTTTTGAAATGCAATACTACAGTAATATATTACAGTTGGAAATTACAATTGAGAGCGTCGAATTAATTCTTCGAAGCAAAAAATCTTTGCGAACTTAAGTTTGAGAATAGTTTTACCTAAATTAAAAGTCGTAGCTATAATTTTAAGTAGTGTTCCTGTACAGCACTTAAATGTTTTCGGGTCTAGAAACATAGATTTTGAGGTGCACCAATAAATCGATAAGGTACTTCCTTCGGTAGAGGCAAAACAACCGGCATTAAATTTTATTTTCAGTTATTAAGTAAAACGTGTAAGGGATCGCATCCTATAAAAATATAGACACACCTTAAAACAACATAAAGTAACACGAAACATTTTCCTCCCAACGTTGTGTAAAACACACAATTCTTCCGAAACCTCAAATTCCCTCATCTTTATTGCGGACTCCATACAATAACAAAGCAACGGTTTGTTGGCGTCATTCCGTCAGATATGCACACTTGATTGTTAGTTTAGGACATATTACACCCACTCGCCGTCGCATAAAGCGTTAACAAACCAAATGTTTACATGTACCACGTGATATTGTCCGTCCTATGTACATACACGTGTACCTATCACAATGATATCCCTTGCTTATCATTGCCATCCACAACTGGAAATTGCTTAACAATCACTTCGGCGTATGATCGTTATTGCCTTGTTTATGAGCGCCATTACGTTTACAATTATGATACATTAGGGGTTAATTGCAAGTGTTTCACGCTTGTTTAAAGATGACTTAGCAAGAACATAAATTACAGCCTTTAATAGTGTCTATAAACCTCCTTGGTGAAATGGTACCGAATATGAAATAGTCCACATACCACTGAGCAATAGCCCCTCGCTGAAAGTTTTTAGGAGAAGGATAGAAGAACATTTCCTTTCTATTTGAGTTATGTAGTCTATGTATGTCTATATTAAAATATACATCATATTAAATACGTACTATATGTAGTATTTGTGTGTATGTCTATTAGTTTGTTGTACACTTCTGTCTGCCTCACAACTTGTTTGAAATCTCAAATTTTCACTTTCACTCAAAGGTTTGCTGGAAGAAAACTCAATTTTGAGTTAAGCTCGCCTCTGTACATCGACTTTTACTAATGTATATCTTTTTAAATGTTTATGTGTACAATAAAGAATTAAATTAAGAATATTTGTAAAAATATTGAGTTAATGTATCTCTGACACATAATGAATTTTAATATTAAAATTTACTTTGCGTCTAAATGTCTAATAGCTTACTAAAAGTAGGCTTAACTACTTATCTATTTAAAAACGTGTGACAAAGTAAAACATTCACACTTTACTCCTCAAATAACATATTTTGCGATAATATAACACCGAGCAAAATCTGTAACAAGATATTACAATGGGATTAATATGTAGACGATTTTACATGAAACATGTATATGTAACCTTCCCCGCTAATACCGGGAACAAAACCGCACAAACTCTCCCGACCGAACTATTAATATAATCTATACGGGATTAACTAAATATCTTCATTTGAATTGAAAATTTATACAGGAATATGTAGCACACGGTAGCACAGCGATGTAGGTTAAACAACCAAATAATTATTCATTAATGTACCTTATTAAGTAGGTCGTTAATTAAACTTTTCATTGAAGACTTATAAGAAGTTTGTTCTTTTTTTGTTTGGGGCAACTCTGTGCACTATCTTTATAATAAAATAATCCGAATGGTTGATTGCGAGTCAGCCCTGAAACAAGCGTGTGACCTCAACCTTTTTACAGCAGGAAAAACGTTTAAAAATGAACTTCCCATCACCCAAACTTCTGACCAACTCAATTACAGCTACATCCTCTTAAAAAGTTCTAAGCTTAACAAGAAAAACACATCGTTTTCTTATCCGTAAACTTCACGAAAATAAATCCATGTCGTTTAAGGCGTTACATGGTACTCCTAACTCTTGGAAGCTGTATAAAGAATTTTAATCTGAAATTAAATGGAACTTTTACAAGGCCTTTCTATGGGTGCTTTAGAAATGCGTCCTCGGATTGTCCTTCTCTGAAACCTTTACATACATGGATTATGGGTGGAATAAAATAGGATTTAGCAATTTATGCTAAACTCACATTGCATTGTAATTTTGAATTCCAAATAACATGTCTTAAATAAATCATATTTTTTGTTTGCAGTATAATAATCGACTAATATTCGAAGAAAAAAATGAATTAAAGAATTTATATATAAAATTCCTACTTTATAATAAATCCATAATCCAATCATCTAAAACCACTTAGGGAAAGCTTTAATCGGTAGCTATAAAAAAAATGCCCACTCATTACCCTACTGAGTGACGTAAGCGTCCGCCGTCAGCGGCTGTCAGACAAAGAGTGCGCTTCGAGCCTTCGACGCGACGTCAAGTACCCTCCATTTGTTTGCGCGATCGAGTAGCTCTCGTGATGGACGTCAACTGGGGTTGCCTTAAATAATCATATTTCATCGAACGTTTCGAATTAAATGGCTATGATAAAATGATAGTTCGTTTTTCGTTTTCGTCTGCTTTTAGTCATCTTTTATTATTTGTAGCATTCTTTATTTTGATAAACTGAAGTGGTTCTGTGCGGTTATATGGATAATACTTAAAGTGATTTAGTTTAATTAATAGCTGGTCGCAAGTAACTTCAAGGATAGATCTTGGGGTTTTATGCTGGTTGCATAAAACTCCATTATGATACAAATAAACAATTTACACACTTTATTTAAAGCAATATTCCTAGGAAAAGGGGGATAAAACAGCTGCTTATTTCCACACATTAAATTAACTTTCCTAACAGCTTTCTAACAGCTTCTGAAGAAAACAAAACTAATGATAAGAGTCGTATATCCTAAGCTAATACACTAACGAATATCTCTAGAACATAAAGAACGCCTCTCCAACCACTTTATACCGACTATCTCTAAGAACATCGTAAGACTTGTAACTTTAAACCACAGACCAAAAAAGGCTAGACAAGTGGTTTCCGTGATACAGCTAACCTTAATTTACCAGTCATGTACGTGTCAGACTCCCGTCATTTGCGGTCATTTTGAAATTCGACAACTTTTTTTTTTTTGTTTTAGCTGCATACAAATATACACTCATTTAAAAATGTCAGCTCTAGAAACCAAAAGAACAAATGCAAAATTCAAACATTAATCGTATTCCATTTCCAAAATTAATATTCTGCTTTTTAAAGCTGTCTGACAAACCCCATTTAAAAAATGTTTGCGTACGCTCTAGCCTTGTTATTTTCTTTGGTCTGTGTTTAAACTTGGAACATATTTAATACCGCAGTGTAGTATATGGCAGTAATATCAGCCAGTTTCCTCACAAGTATTAGATTAGAATGACATTATATCCTTTACTTCCTTGGTACATAAATATAACGAGGAAGTTTTATAAGAGCCAAACTCTTACTCTACTTTAGTAAGTAGGTTACAATTTGCTCCTTGTAATTTTACACAGTTCGTGCGCTAATTAGTTTTCCTTTAATGACCTTAAAAACGCTCGGGTCATGGGGTCCGAGTGCACGAAATCTTTTTAAAGAACTGTCAAAACGTTTGGTAGACTCTACTCGTGATCAGAGAGCTGGTTTGTTCCTTGCACAGAGAATCGGCATAGCCATTCAACGTGGCAATGCTGCCAGCCTTCTGGGCACGTTTCCCGCCATTGACAAGGATGACGATGAGTTTTTTGACGCGTGTTAGTTTTATTTATTTATTTAAGATTTAATTTTAGTGTTGTTGTAAGTGTTTGTTCTTGTATTTGAAAGTTATATGCATAATAGATTCCTTAAAAATGAATATTACGGTCTAAACTCCAAACGTACCTAAAAGATTAATTTGATTGTTCATACCTATATTAGAAATATCATTTCTGGACCTTAAATTTTTGTCTCGAAATGAGTTCAAAATAGCTTGGTACAAAAATGAAGCCGTTTTTTCCATTAAGTTTAACTATTTATTACAAAAAAATATCTTCTAACCCAACATTCTACCAAAAAGAGCTTTTCTATGGAAAAAATCCTATCACTGGCATTTTAATATTATCTCGAAGACACAGAGTACGCATGAAGTAATTAGCCGCGTCTATTTATGGTCTTGTTTATTACACTCGCAACTCTTAATAATTACCTAAGGGACGGAAGCTGTGGTGACTGTGTAGTCATCTATATCTGTACAGATATGCCTAGGAAGCTCATGTGTCGGTTATCTCTTTAATTATTAGGAATCGAACCGTCTATACTAAAGCCAATATGGAAAGAGAATGAAACGTTATTACTAATTAAGCTATTATCAACTTTGACAACATGTGTTTAAGAATGACAAATATAACCGAAAAGGGCTTAAAAGTAATTTGAATGTAATGGAAACTGAACTATTAGTCATTGAATTAAGGTTCATAATCCCAAAGCACGTTCATTATTTCTTTAAAGTGGCTGGTGTATAGTTTCTGGTATCGTTGAGTAATGTTGTTTATAGTTAGTGTTATTAAATAGTTAAACTTGTGTCTGCCTTGTGGCATGATACAAATTTGATGTATTTTTTTATGTTTGCCAAGGTATTCAGGCTAAAACTTTGCGATGATTTGTATAGTTTTTTCTTAAATTTTTACATCCAAATCGTATATATAATATATTATATAATATTATGATTTATTTAGTATTTTCTGTTCTTTTTGTATAAAAGAACCGTCTCAAAATATAGCAATCATTTTAATTTGATCTAGTCCACGTTACTGTTAAATGATAGGCCGAGAATTCCTAGTATTGACCCTAGTTAATTTCATTCTGGTAGTCTGACATTTTCAATTAAGCTCAGTTAATGGAAATTTTAATTTTAATTACACAATTTTATAATAATAAGAATATATTTAAAAAAAACTTCTCGATTTACATGCAAGTTTGGGTTTAAATTACTTCAAATATGTATAAGAGGCAAGCTCTTTTCTACAATCAGAATATGTTGTGCTTAAACTCCTCATAACTAGTTGTTTACTTGTTTTGCATCCAGCTATGGTTTGAAAACAATAATATACCTTTCGAGTTTTGCCATAACCGCTGTACATTTCCCCACATTATTAACATTTCGTTTATTTATCGTTCAATTTTATTTGAAAACACAAAGCTATTTGCATTTACATTACTACCGCGTCCGGTATGATTCTATTAAACTGATGGCTAATGGCCTCAATGTAGTCATTATTTATGACCATTCATCAATGCAATATGTAGCTAATTTGTTTCCAATAAAATAAATACGTATGTAAGTTTAAACATTCATTTGTTTGAACACTTGGACATATTCTATCACCTCACAAAAGTTAAATGTTTGAATTAAGAATTATGCTCTCACGACTAAGTAGGTACTACGTTATTCCTATTTGCTATTTAAAAGCAAAATTGGAGCTGAAGCAGCCAGCAATCAGAAACACCCGCCTCATTCATCAAAGTTGCAATTTAATTTAAAATACGAACGTCTAACTTTTTTATATCGGGCGTTTAAAAGCAACACTAAATTATGCTTTAAAATGTTTCATATAAACAAGCAGTTCGCTATAATGTAGGAAACTGGCACACATAAAATTAAGGGCCGTTTACACACGGGGCGCAAAATTTACGCGCCGTTTGACGTCCGCTGCCTTCTCATAATAAAATATTAAATTTGCCTCAGGTGATTTAGCAATGAAGCACCTATGTAACTGGGTTGCCAGACGCGATATATTTCCACTTACTACGGGAGTTTTTTTTGTTATCATGGTCGATCATGATTTCTTACCAAATAATATTGTTATAAATAATACAAAAGACATCAATATTTTCCGATAATTAATGAAACTATTTGTAGCAACTCCATTTAGTATGTCTTTGAAAATAAACAGAAAATAAAAAATTAAAATCTGTGCTAAGCAGACCGTGACCCACTTAAAATTATGAGAACCGCAGTTCATAATCATTTAAACGCTCTAAGTGGTAGCTCCGGCTAAAAACTAGGTGTCGCAAAACTTTCTGCTTAGAATCTTTATTCTATCTGTAAAAGTAATGAGATAGTAATTGGGAGTTTATGATTACTCATTCAAGTTGTAAAAACAAAAATAGCATACATAAAAACATCATATTGCTCTGCTTTATCGATATACATTTCAAAATCGAATGGAGATATAACTAGAATGTTGGTAACCCTGCTTTGTTGTGACCGAGGGAGGCAAGCTCGAAAGTAAGTGTGCCTCGATTGCAACCATTTTGTTTGCCTAACATGCTATACCGTGTAGGCTAAATCTCATCAATATTTTGCCTACTTTTACTTTACGTCTTCTTGGTGTATATTTAGATTAGTTAGCGAAAAATATTACTAGTGTAAATATCTTGGTTTAAGGAAAAATAATAGTCCCCAAGAAAAAAAGAAAAAAACATGGGTAGGTAGCTATTATAAGTAGAAATAAACGTTCTGATGATGGGTGAGAGGGTTTTTTTTCCTTTTTTTTACATAAATGGGATCAGATATCGATACCTAACCAATACCTTCACGGATCGGACAGGGTTTTCTTAACACCCTGTATCTTAATGATATACTGAAATAAATAGATAACATACAAAATCAGTTTTTTTTATAGTGCATTACATTTAATTTGCTAACGCACAAGTGATCTAAATTGACCGCACAATAGATATTACTCCAATAAACTAATAGCATTCGCTGTTAATATATCTATCGGTATGATTGTTATGTAAACAGTTGGCACGTTCAACTGGCTATTGTTAATAGCCATTACTTATCAAATTACCTATAGCAATAGTAGTGTTGTTTCAAAGTGCAGCTAACACAGCTACCAACGCCTGATATACCTAATTCGTTACTGCATTTTTGCAAGAGTAGGAATTTTAAGGGATAAATTCTTTGCGGTATGAACTAGAGAGCAATTTATGCGAGTGGAGACGAAATTCAATATTAAGAATTCTGATTTTTTGAGATTAATAAGACATTAAAGAATAAAGCTACGACTTTAGTTTCAAAATTTATATTTGTATCAGTAGACTTATAATATTTTTAGTCACCAAAAGTAAGAAAAGTGGCTCATTTATGAAGCAGCAGTCAAAACATTAAAGCCTCTATGTTTCTCTTCTACTTTCTTTTCTCTATTTATAATGAAAATTATACAAAAAAACTAAACTTAAAATAGAGACATGCAGCCAAGCAAACAAAAACATCCGGCAGTCACAAACAAATAAATAAAAAACTAAACCTACTTGCATCTCATTAAATAAAACCTAATGAGATTAATAAAATAAAAACTAAAGTTTCCGGACAAGCCGCCATCGGAATAGCGCTACGTTGTACATAGAGAATTAAACATAAAGATAACAATAACATTTATTTCCATCCCATTCAAATGAGGTAGGTCGCGGCTCCCCCAAACATCAAGGTGGCACTTAAGTTTTATCTGCCAACAAAAATGGTACGTTCAATGCTGTAAACATATCAAATTCGTTGAAAATTAAAATAATTGTGAATGAAATAAAGTGAATAAAAGTAAGAAATTGAGACACAAGTTAACTATACTCTAAATTAAGAAAACCCAATCCTGTGCTGCCTATTTAATAGTATACTTATAAGTACCTATACTGGGTATAGTTAAACAAATATAATGCAGAAGAATAGAAACACGGAAAGTCCGTAAGAACACGAACATTCTTTCAATTAATTGTTCTTTGGATACCATAACGAGCACGAGTAGGTACAATCAAGAAAACGCAAAACAATAAACTGAAATTTTAGAAAATTAGAAACTCTTCGATAAATATAGATCTAGGTGAAAATCAATCTTTTTATAATCTTCTTCCACAAGAAAATTAGTACAATGCCTAAAGATATTAGGAGATCCAATTCTCAGTGCAAATTGGGTACCCAATCTTGTCCCAGTCTTATTGAAATGTCCGGTAAGACAAATCACCGGGACAGCCGTGGTACAATTGATATGAGGTAATTAGTGTGTGTGAATGACAACACACTAATTGGATGTCAAAAGGTGACTAATGGTAAGAGTTCGGTATGTAGAGACGTGAGGTGTTGTGGCCCGAAAGATCTGTTTTTTACGAAACGTGATGAATACAAAAGAAACTTGCAAATAGTTGTTGGGGATCAGCAGGTAAGAGAAATCCATATTTTCTTTAATAAATCAGCCGATTTTACTATTCAGACTAAATGTTTTTTATTTATTTATGTGTGCCCGAACTAAACGTGTTGTAAAACTAGTGATTAATACCATTTTCAAAATAGTTATTCAACTTCAAGTACACACTTTCTCCAAAAATTGAGGTCAGTGTCATAACCAGCTCAAAATATAGTGAATTTAATCTTGACTTTAACATCACAAGGTGCTCACACAATAACCCATAATCACCTAAACCAAAAGAATTTACAACACTATTTTACTTTCAAAGACAAATAGGTACTCGTATTGATAAAAATTCGGCTTCAAAGAAATTCTTTTCAACATTCCCACAAGATCGAGCGCAATTACAGACTTATCTTCAATGCGAATTTTCTGAGCGACTTTAAATAGCCATCACTTTCCCTCGCGACTTTCAAAGAGGCTGGCTTAATTCTCAAAAACGTAACATAACGTAACTTTTGTAAAACACATTAAGTTTGGTTATGCTTTGTAATGTAACATGCGCTGATGTTCCCATGGAGTGTTGCAATGAAAATTTACGGCAGTATATGCATATTGTGCGTAGAAATTGGTAACACGTGGCCCCGTTTTTGGTGTAATAAAGGTATTATGTAAATGGAACGGAGGATGATAGGAAGGAAATGGTGTTGATGGAACTTGGATGGGAAACTTGAGGGTAGTATGTACTGTGGTAGGTTTAATCGAATGGTTGGACAACATTTTTGTGGAAAGCAACAGTTTTACTGAAAATCCATGTTTGATATTTTCAGGCTTGAAATAAAATGCTTGAATCTGATATATAGTTCAAATACTTTTTATACAAAACAAAAGAAAATCTCATTGAAAGTTTTCAGGGGGATTAGAAAAAAAAGAAGATCGCAGATAACTGGAACGAAGTAAGGAAATGTAATTATTTTTACTACTACCATTACAGAGAATCAGCTCTCATTCAGGATTAACGGATATTTTCTCCGCCCGCGCGTTCCTCTGAAATATTTAAATTCTCATTAGTGGCGCCCTCTAGACGTTAACAAGATACAACTTATATAAAATTCCGTTTACTTTATTATTTTGTATCATGTTACGAATTTAAAGGATTAAAAGAGATATTTCTTTTCAAAGGTGTAACGTAATTACACTACGCAGTTTCCGTTGCAAAATATTGAGGTTTATTTAAGAGCTTACAAGGTTCTCTCGTCATCATTAGTGCCTTATTTAAAAACGATATTTACGTTTATAAATATACTAGACTACGAGAGGGTTAGTTAGATCATTGTTTATATAGGTAATTGTTTTAATGTGCCTTGAAAAGCACATTACACCATTGTAACTGGGGCTAGTATTCTGGTATCAAGCATCACCGTATAACTTTGAGTACATTATTTGGGCAGCCAACTCATTTTATATAAATAATTTGGGTGTAACTGTCAATGGTAGCCGAGTAGACAAAAACAAAATTGGCCGAAAGTTCTTACTTATAATCACTGTTTTCCGTTCAAACAGTAAAAACAACGCCTGATGGATATGTGACATTTTGTACGTACTACATATTGCAGGTGCCATCATAAAGTTACATCACACTAACTACTTTTTAAACATGTTGCCGTAGTTTAAGAAAAGTTTCGTTCTTACGCTGTCTTTGTCTAGGAATTTATGTTTAAAACAAGAGGATGATTAATGCATTTCTCTGGAGCGTCTGTAAAAAAATATCTTGAGAATAAGGAATTTATGGAAGCTTATTGTTATTAAAACGGTAAATACTACAAAAGTGACTTTTAACAGGAAGGGTCAACTAACTTATCGGGTCATTACAAATTAGGCTTTAATATACAAAAATTTAACAATTTATTTGAATAGCAAGTAATTTACTGTATTGTAGAGTCGTTTTTAAGTTAAGGTTATCTATTTCTTCTTTCAAATTAATAATACTATTCTTAAGTATTGATCCTCTTTTGTTTAGAATAGAAAACGGTACAAATCATCTCCTTTTATTCTCAAAAAATCCATTTACCAATTTCGTTGATATGTATCGAATTTTCAACCAAAATGTCATAAGTATTATTGGTACACAATTCTAAGAAAATTCTTGACCATTACTCACAAAAGCTTGCTATTCATAAATATCAATTGATATATGTTAAGGGAAGGTCTCTTACAAAACTTAAGGGAAAGCGTATTATGTTACTTTGTAGAAGGGAATGTGAGGGTCCATGTAACTTGCGACATTCAGAGAATAACATACACATTACGGTATATTACCTAAATTAATTACGTATCTACGAGTATTGATGTGGACGGAAGTTTTTCCTTCACAAGTATCATAATATAGTATGTAGATATATAGGTTATATATCTATCTACAGGTAATACTCGTTATTGTAAGTTATTTTTAGTTCTGTTGTTCACATGTTCATTTGTGTCTACATATGGCTACTAGCAGTTACATAATATTTCGTATTGAGTTTTACCCGACTTTGGCTAAACAGGAAATATAATGTGATATTGGCAGAATTGTATGTTTGTATTTTGAGTTTGTTTAAAGTTAGACCTGTACGTACGAAATAGAAAATGATTATTTAGAAAAAAAATACAATAACTTTGAATTCGCTTGTCTAGTTAGTATTTTTAGTTATTTCTTCATTTGTTATTATTAAACCGGTACCTAAGTTTGTCCCCCAAAATGTTTATCTTCATTTATAATAGTGAATATTCGTACCTACTTGTGTATAAGTAGTTTGTTTGCAATTTAATTGATTAATGGGCTAACAATATGACTGATGAGGAACTAGTCATCGGCTCACATCCGACGTACTGAGATAATTATATAGCTTAGGTGCTAGACTGCTTTCTAATTGACAACTAAGTTCATAGCAGATTAGCGACACTGATTGGACAATGTGCATGCTAAGCTAACACATGAGCCCGAGTCCGCTATTTTAAGTCAGTGAGTGGCGGGTTAATAAACGTTCCAGTGTACTTGTTTTTGTGCCTAATTTTCGTATTCAGATAATTTTAGTTTCATGACAAATGTACACCTACTTGCCACTGTTGTCATTGTGAGATTGCAAGGGACTGTTCTTATCTGAATATGAAAATTAGGCACAATAACAAGTACACTGGAACGTTTATTAACCCGCCACTCACTGACTTAAAATAGCGGACTCGGGCCCCTAGTCTACTGTATGTGCGAATACAGCTATTATTATTCGTAGTAAGATTGTTTTCATGCATGTTAATAAAGGTACTTTTGATACCTACGAAACGGAAATAAATTTTTGAATGCTTTAGTTTTCAGTTGCACAACAATAGCAGTAGAGAAACTTAACTTTAACAATTTCGAAAATTGTATCTTTATCTTGCATGTATATCATGAAAATAACTTATATAATAACTCCAGTCGCCAGACACTACCAATAATTCACATCTACCAGTACCACAAAAACCAAACCAATTTCCTGTCCCAAGAAAAAACTAAACGCGAATCCCTAAAATAATATCATCAACATACAAATAAACATAAATCTCATAAGGTTTAGCGTAAACATTTATTCATCAAATACGTTTGTTTAATCAAGCCATCGATTAGTGTGGCGATAAGGAAAAATCAAGGGCCGCCTATATTTGAGAGGTCTTCTGTTTATTTATTCCAAGCGGGCGCCCTCGGAAATAAGTCGGGATGGAGTTCCATTCGTTTTGATGAAAACGACAGTGCAGATGAGGTACGACTCTCGGAATATTTATTTACCTGACTCATGATTAATTTTTCAGGTTGGCTTGACATACTAATTTATAACTGGGGTGATGCCGGTTTTACTAAAAGATTTAAGTACACACTAAATTATTTGACGTCCTTTTACAAAAATATTAGACTTAGTTTGCTATAACTTATAAATCATCCTTTGCTATCTCACTATTTGAGTCAGCTGCATTTTGTTGAAGTTCTAACCAGATAAACCGGGAATATAATTTATTAAATAAATCGTATATTCATTTACCGCATACTTCGCACAAATTTAATGAAGATCTGACTAACGTAGGGTTTAAATGAAGCAATAACACTAAGGAAAAAGTATTTAATACTAAGCCTGTCTAAATATTTAAGGCCTAACATATCTTGTATCCTAAACAAACTTCCATTTAGGCATAATACAAGTCATCAAATCATCGCTTCTGTATGTAAAAACACGCTTAATCTGTGAACCGAAACGCGTCGAGAAAGATTAGTGTTTGCGAAGCTTCCCGAGCCCAAGATTAAGGCGGACGACATCTGTTAGATACATTAACTACACCAACCAATCTAATTTTTAATGTTGAAGAGGCTTTACGTCAAACATAATATGTTTTTATATAACATTATACATATAACGTCAATATTATGATAGGATAACGTTTTTGAGTTGGAGTCAGCTTTGTGATAAATGATGTGTTATAATTATGAAACGTGAATTTTAAATTGTGCTAAGAATAGATAGTAATGCGTCATTGAAAATTATAAGTTACGTTTTTTATCTTGTTGAACTTTGAAGTTTTTACTCTATACTCATATTTTACCAAAAAATAGAGCTTTTTAAGTATTTTTTCTAGGAAGAATATGAAATTTCTATTAGTTTCTTGAATATCGAAGATAATACTCATATTTAAATAATATAAAGCTAGCCATAATACTAGCGTTCAGCTAATAAATATGCATAGTTTTTAAACTTTAAATATTAACATAAGAAAACCTTATAAAAAAACTTAAGGTTAATTAAATATTTTCTAAGCTAAATTAAATGCATTATTTTTTCTTTATCATACTGATATTATGTGGACGAGCGACGCTAATCGAATCTAATTCGCAAAGCTCACTAATTGCAAAGCTAAATGAACTCTATTTGAATATCGACAAGACTTAATTCTCTTTGACATGTCTGTTTCTATACGTTTGTCGCTTATAGCCGCAAGGGAACAAACGTAGGGTAGTCGTCGTTATAATTATAGCGAGGTAATTAGTACTAAAAGTAATGCATGTTGTAGGAAAATATACGAAGTTATCATCGTACTTCCCTGCTCAATAAGTTTTTTCAAAATAATACAGACTCCATTTTGATGATATGATTATAAGCTATTGAGTAGATAACTTTTCATGTTTATTTATATATTCAATTTCATACCAAACCTTTTTTATTTACAGCAAAAAATAAGACAAAACTTCCTTTCATCTATGCACCGAGAAATTGCTTTCCCGTGGCGAAATGATCTTGTCTTTGTAGTGCAATCGTTTTATAAACAAATAAAATATAATTGTTACCACAAACCAATCGTATTACCTTTCGATATCTACGGCAAAAGCCGGCCGACCGGCCGCGCAGCCGTTGACCGCCGCGCGCTTTTCAATCAGGTGATAATTTATTATTCATAAAAAAAAACAAAACCCCCAAATTCACCCAAAAAGTTATTTTTTTTTTTTAACAAAACAATCTTAATTCTTTTTTTAATCCATATTTCGAAAGTACTCCTTATGGCTAGTTGTTCAGCCGCGGAAAAACAACCATTCAAATTTCTCGGTATAGTAGACATAGGTTTTCCAATCACAGCTAATTTATCTGAATACATAGGCAATTTGAAATAAATATTCGACCGGGATAAAAATCTACCACTTCACCAATTCAAAACTGAAATCGTTCTCATTTTCCTCTCTTCTATTGTCTTGACTTTTCCTACATACTACATGTAGGTACTGTAGGTTATATTGGCTCCATCTCGCAATCGCCTTTGTTTCTGAAGTGCAACGTCTATCACTCATATTTCAAGAAAGGCTTTACTGGCTGACGTGACGGATTGGAATATGTCATACATATTCCACGCTATGTCATGCGACTTCCTTTCTACGACTTACGTTATTGGGCGCTTTGTTATAAAAGTTGAACTTATTTCATGTAGTAATATAATTCGAGAAAAGGATGGTACGACCGTGCCCGTTTTGCTCGAGACTTGGCTGGGGCACTGCCGTGCCCCCAGATATTGATGGAGTTTTTGTTTTGCAATTTATTTGTATAGTATATTAACGATAGGGAAATTAATAAATTAACTAATTTTGAGCTGAAATTTTGTAAACCGGCTCTATACCAGACGTACTCCTCACCCCCTTTGGATAGATATACGAAATAGGTAAGGAACATAGCATTCTGTATAGATACCTATACCCAGTGCTACGACTATGTTTGTAACCTTAGACGACCTATTTTAGCCGACTTCTAAAAAGGAGAGTTCTGTATGTATCTTTTTTATATCTCTTAACAATATTTTTTTAATTTAAACAATTAAATTACGTACCGAAGAGATAATAATTAAGTCAAATAATCTAAAAAGAGTTATGTCTACTTTTAACTTAGCAATTATTTTCACTCCCAAACACTTCGAATCGCCATTGTTTCATTACCTTGATTAACGGATTTATGCTTTCAATAGACGGATTTATCTAATTTAATAATCTCTTAATGAATTGATTGGTTTTCATACATTTGCTTTGTAAAGTACCAACCAGTATTAATGACGGGCCTGTTGGTCTAGTGGTTAGTGACCCTGACTGCTATACCGGAGGTCGTGGGTTCGATTCCCACCCAGGACAAATGTGTGTGTGATGAGCACGATCATTTGTTCTGGTTGTCTGGGTGTAATTTATCTATAATATGTATGTATTTAGAAATATATAAGTATGTTTATCAGTTGTCTGGTTACCATAACACAAGCTCTGCTTAGCTTGGGATCAGATAACCGTGTGTGAGTTGTCCCGGAATATTATTATTATTGTTATGGGTATGGGAACATGCGGTCTGGTTTCCATTCAATGAAAAAATGAGTTTTCATCCGCAAATAATGAATTATACAGAAGAAAAATTATTAAAATAAATGAAATTAAACGATAAAAATGTAAATAATGAGAAATTCCAATTAAAAATGAAATTAAAAATGGTCAACAGGACGACACAACTTTAAAGTGGCTAAAGGCAGAAACATACTAACGTGTCGTGGCGTGGCGTGACGCGCCAGAAGCATATAGGTTTCATACATTTAATATGGTTAGAAACATACTTACGTGTCGTGTCGTGTCGCGACACGTTCTGCCGTGGCGCCGACTGCTCGCCACCGATTGCGCCAGAGCGGTGCGGTGGTGGGGGCTATGACGCGACACGACACGACAGGCAAATGTGTTTCCAGTGTTTCTATAGCGGCGCGTGGCTCGTGGCGCGACAGAAGGTTCTTATGAAAGAAAAAATATGGAAAATTGCCCGGAAAATTAGAAACTACAAGAATACTTAACCACCACATAAAATTCTGAAATCATAAAACAGCATAGTCAATTATATTTTTTAAAGCAATAAAACTTACCTTTAACGCATGTCTTTCTTTAGTACCTATAGGTTCACGAAATTTAGTATGTACTTTTTTTATGTCTCCTTCAATCAGCGAATGGACTTCCTCATATTGTGCTTTATTCATTCTAAAGTACTGATGAAATTTCTCCTCGTCACTCTCCAATTCTTTAACAAGTCGATGAAATTCACCTTTGTCTTGTCTCCCTCTGTTTATAGGGTGAACCCAGTATCTTCTTTTCTTTTTTTTGCTCTTAAGAAGTTTCATTGCTAAGAGAAATTGAAAGTCATCATCAAAATCGCTATCCGAATCAGAAGAAAACATTATGTATGTTTAAACGCTGCGAAGGTGCGTTAAATACTGTTCAGAAATAACGCCAGAGTGCGCCACGCCACGACACGTTAATGTGCACACACACCGTCACGACAGTAAGCGCCACGCCACGCCACGACACGTAAGTATGCTTCCGCCTTAAGGTAAGTAGGTAAAGTGGCCACACATAATAAAAACTCAATTCTCGAATAATAACTAAATTATAAAAAATAAATCTTTTGAATTCAGAACACAACCTCAGCTCAGTACTTATTTGTGTACAGTCCGTACTCCGTACTCCAAAAAGTATCGCATATAACGGAATTCTCTTTGAGCTGTGGAACCGGAGTAATGTTATTTCCCCAATCACTGCATCCAAAGGCATGGTTATTACATTGGTCCAGCATACAGCTTGCCGACGTTTTTGACATGCAGCTCGTATATAAACCACTTTATGAGTAAATGGTTCATTCAAACGTTTTAAGCTAAGTTTGTGAGGTATTGACTATACTTTACAGGGTTAGGTATTCGTAACCTTTTTAGCTGCGCTTGGCTTTCGATTATATGAATCAATAAAAAAATTACATTACCTAATGCCCTATTGGGCATTAGGTAAATTTTGGGCATTGGGTAAATTTTCTATCGGCATTTCGGCATTAGGTAATGTGTTTTCTGCCTGGTTAATTCAGCAGATAAATAAATACAAGCTGTAATTGACCAGGCAGAAAACACAGCACATTCTAAACCAAATCAGTTTGTATTAAACAATGACTCCGTGAAACACATTAAGTGAAACCCCAGATCATTTGTGGGAGAAATGAATGGCGTTAAAGTGAAAGCATTCATTACCGCGTAGGAATTGTTATTATGACATTAATAAATTGATGAAAACTTAGCTCCAAGTCTTATGCCTCGGGAAAATGCATTTGCGCGGCAATTAATCCATTTTCTCTAGTAAAATACATCTTAAGATTGTAAGTGCGAACTGACTCGTTGAATAAATTAAAGACGCAAATTGGCTATGCTCAACACGAGTAAAATATCCGACGAAAAAAGAGGTTGAAATTTAAAAGTAAACTTCTTAAAAGTATGTCCAAAGAGAAAGTTTTGTACATACATAGTTACGGCTTCTTCATTCCTAACATAAATTATGAAAAGGAAACGCAACACACGTTAAACTTTGTTTCACTAGTCTCTGTATTTTTAAAGTTGTAATGCCCAAATCCCTAGAGTCTGTGCAGCTCAGAACTTCATGCAAGTACAATAAAAACAAAATAAGTTTAGCCGTCTACAGGACAAGTTTCAGAATGCTTGAATGAGCAATTGCACAGCCTTAAAATCTAGACACTACACAGCATAACGTTAGTGGCTAAAAATTGTTCTCAGTAACTTGTTAGTTTTAAATGGCTTAAATTTCAAATCATAGATTTTACGAATAGGTTAGTATACAAATTTCCACGAACCGCCAATTTTCATTGGCATTTTCATTTGTAAAATTGAAGGCATTTCTAAGAAGAGTGCTTAAGTACATAATTCTTAGTTATATCGTGTATTAATAAACTTATTTACAGAATAAATAAAACAAGCGTCTAACTGTCAAAGTTCCTGGGTATTTACATTTAACATTTCTCGACTACAGATTATTTACTTTAAATAAGTACTTCCTTCTTTTTATTAACACTAGCGGCTTTTCTGGGTCCCTTATGATAAAGATTAATCGTTATCAAAATTTAATTAAGATTCGAAGCGAGAATTTTGAGACAATTCAGCGGGCGCCATTGAAATAATTTCCCGACGCAATAAGTAGGACTAACTTCTGTAAAGTGGTAAACCCGTTCTAACGAAGCAATTTGCATTTTTCTTCGCCCGAGGGAATCCCTAATATTTATCTGATCACTTTATACCAAAAATGTTAGAAGATTAAGATGAAATAATTATGTATATATTGATATAGCTTGAGTAAACAAATGCTAGTTCTATTTGATCGCAATTTTCAGGATTAGATTAAAGCAAGGCTGCCAGAAATTTTTGAGTTAAACAGAGGAGACTTTAGCCCAACACAGCGACGATAAATATGTTACGAAAAAAAAACTATGCTACATTATGAAACATTGTACAAAAAGATTAATAAAGGAAACAGTACAAAATTTACAACCCTATATAACAAGTGAATACTAATCTTTTGTATATTGTCTAAATTATTTATTTTATACAAATTATAAATATGCAGTCAAGTTTTACCAGAACGAACTAATAAATTCTTTAACTACTATCTAAATCGTAAAGTATATGTTAGATGTCAATAGTGAAATAGTAATTACTTACATATTACTACATTTCAAGGTAATCGAAATTCGATTGGGATCGGATTTAATTAGGCAAGATATTGCGTTTACTTAGTCTCACTCGAAGTTAAATTTACATACGAAAACCAATAGATGTTGATACACTAGATAATTACTCTCTAACACAAATACAGTTGGCATTAAATCCAAGGGATTACGCAGTTTTGATAGTTCATTAAATAAGAAATAATTTTAGTTTATTAAATTCTTTTTATTTTCATAATCTGGTTTATTGACGACCTTCGTGGTCGAGTGGCGTACGCACCGGTTTCAAGGTGTCGCTAGCTCTGAGGTCCCGGGTTCGATCCCCGGACGGGTCGATGTAGAAACCAACTTTTCTACATTGCCTCGTGTCTGGGTGTTTGTGGTACCTTCGTTGTTTCTGAATTCCATAACACAAGTTCTTTAGCTACTTACTTTGGGTTCAGAGCAATGTATGAGATGTTGCCCGCATTAAAAAAAAAACTTTTCTTAGATATTTTATTCGCAAAAAGGAAGAGAGGGTTAATATATTCCAGGCGATTATTTTAATTTTATCGTCCAATGTATAACATAGTGGCGGTCAATAAATACAAATGAAGAATAGCGCTGCTATAAATTATTATTGTTGCTTTTTTTATTCTAGGTTAAGTAAATGGTATATGTAGCATATACTATAGAGTCAAACTTCAAACAATTTTTTAGAGGTAGAGCTTAGATTAACTCATGTCTTAGTAGTTCCTTAGTTTACAAAATAACAATTAATATCAATAAACGAAACGATTTTGCATATTCTTATTGTATTAGGTATACGACCTTTACACTTTAACCATAAAAAATACCAACTATTTCTAAACAATTTAATATCTAACAAGTAATAAGACTTTCAATGATAGCACACGTTTCGCTCTCCCACCGCCCGCGGCGAACCACGATTTGTCAAAGCCTCTTATCACAATGTCTATCAAGCATTTATTCTGAAAACAACAAAGGGAACATCATAATATTTTATTGCCAAAAACATATTATTACGGACACCAGGGAAATATAACAAAAGAAGTGTGTATGTTTATCTTTAAATACTAGGACTTAATGGTTCTACTTAGGTCTTGTTTATTTAAAGGTATTTAAGTGATGTAGTCTTTGAGTAGCTATTTGTTTTGTTCTATTTTTGTTATCTTACATTACTGTTAATTTGTCGCCTATACATGTTTTACAAACAATAAATATTTTATTGAGATTGAGATAACTAGTCTGAGCCATCCGTTTTGTATTATTTTTTGTGTATCTAATATATAGAAAACATTTGTAATACTCACAAAACCATGTTTTTATATAATAATTTACAAAACATAAAATCTTGTTTGTTTTTACTCGTAAATAAATGATAATACACTTCGGTCTGCCTAACAACTTGTTTAAATCATTATTTTCACTTTCACTCAAAGGTTTGCTGGAAGAAAACTCAATTTTGAGTTAAGCTCGCCTCTGTACATCGACTTTTATTAATGTATATCTTTTGAATGTTTATGTGTACAATGAAGAATTATGAATAATCTTGATACCAATATAAAACCTTGAGTAACTTTAATTCTAGACTATAGAATATGTATAAAATGTGACAATAGCATGTTCATGTATATTTGACGGCCGGGCCTGTTGGTCTAGTGGTTAGTGACCCTGACTGCTATACCGGAGGTCGTGGGTTCGATTCCCACCCAGGACAAATGGTTGTGTGATGAGCACGATCATTTGTTCTGGTTGTCTGGGTGTAATTTATCTATAATATGTATGTATTTAGAAATATATAAGTATGTTTATCAGTTGTCTGGTTACCATAACACAAGCTCTGCTTAGCTTGGGATCAGATAACCGTGTGTGAGTTGTCCCGGAATATTATATTATTATATTATTATGTATTTTTTTTTAACAAAAATTCTTCCTAGAACCTGGCTTCAAGTCCCAAAGACCATTGAAAAAGCACTTAAATCCATAAAAGTTTCTATCTTTCTATTCTATTACATAACTCTATGTACTAGCATTGTTTCGCACAATATAGCATTCCCGAAGCAATGAACGTGACACAAATGCTAAGCAATGCACGTCCGTGGTTAAACTATCGATAAATATTTGTTTGTACGCCACTACTTCGTGGGACAGACAGATGGCGTCGTTTGCCCGTTATAGTGAAGATAGTGATGTAATCGTTTGGAACGAGAAATTCATCGATGATTTGAGTTGATGGCTGAAGACTCAGATGCAAACAAATTTATAAGCTGCTGTTAAGTCTCACGTAATATTTGACGTTTAAAATGTAATGTAGCAAGAAAGTAGCAGCAAAAAATAGGCAATAAAACGTCCTTTAGCTCACTTAAATCGTTTAAAAGAAATCTCTTAAGTAACTATAACGGCATAGGTCCATCTTATATTGTTTGCTAACCTAGTCAAATCTTAAGTATCTATTTATTTATTTTAGAATTAAATACACGTGTAAATATTATCGTTTATGCGTTTAGTGATTCTCATATTTATTTGTAGAGCTGAACTCGTGTGTAAAGTAAACTGTAGACAAAACAATATAATATAGTTATTTTACTTGTCAAAATAATATGTTTGTGAATGGCTCTGTTGTCTGCACTATTTCGTTATATATGTGTTGTGGAAATGTGTGAAATATGTTGTCTGACGGAATTAATTTCACATTTAATATTACTTAACTATACTTCACAGGGTTTGTGCAACTGTCGTTTATTTTACAACTAGTTTTCAGCACCACGTTGATGAATGCAACAAAAATATATACCCTTTTTTAAGAGACCATTTCTATTGAGCGTCTCAGGTTTATCCGTCAAAGCTCGACAAACAGAAAGGGATAATTCGGAACTTAAATTATAAATAAGGATTAAACGTTTTATCAATTTTGGTTTCCTTCATTGACGTCAATTCGCCCAACCTATATAATATTAAGCGATTCAACATATCCGTCACTTAGAACAGACACGATACCTATACAGCAGTAAACACATTCAAAATAGCAATTAACAGGCTGTCGATCAAATGTAGGGACTGTCAACCCTTCGCTACCTCATCATCAATATCCTTTACAGCCATCTCTTTGGTCATACACACATTAATCGAATCTGTCTCCCACCGAACCTAATCCGTTAAATGGACCCATAAAAATTACTTGCCGCACGTTTTACAAACGGCTATGTAATCGAATTATTACGTAAGTTAATTACATCCTCAATTTTGGAAGAATGGGTTACGTAATTTATTCGGGTTTTTACGGAATGGAGAACGTAGAGGGTTGTTTTGCCACACAGGTAGTCAAATCTATGTCAAGATTAATGGTGTTTAGACGTGAATTTTAAGCAGAGGAAATTATTATCTCTAAAGCGTTTTGACTAGACGTCAAACTTAGCACATTATTTTTAAGCCCAGTCTCATTTAAAATAAATTAATGATTATTAAGGTAACTGGTCGATTTTAAATTACATAGTTAACAGTCCTGACTACAGACTTACGCAGTTTCTATAATCATTCATCATTCGTGTTAATATAATTTAAAAAGTTAGACTGTAAAAACAACATTAGTAGTTTCAGTCGATTCATGCATGAATCGGTCCCATGCTCTTTAAACTTGTTCTAACTTTAATAGTAAATTGCCCTCTAGGCCAAATTAATAGTAGCGCCTTCGCCGCGACTTCATAAATTGAAAAGCTGGACCAATCCCGAGCCAATTAAACAGTGACGCAACAATTTACTACTGAAAGTCAAATTATTCCTCATCTAAATTATTTATCGTATATTTTAATTGGCATCTTCAAATAAAACATTCTAATAATCAATTTTATAAATAATATCTGGCTTTATTTTTCGATAATTATTGCCCAGGATATTTCAGATTAATTTTCACGAATTTAATATAAATACATAAACTAATCATCATCATCATCATCTCCCGAGCCTTTTCCCAACTATGTTGCGGTCGGCTACCAGTCATACCGGATTCAGTTGAATACCGTATTTTACATGGAACGACTGCCTTTTTTTTTTTTTATGCAGGTGAAACTCATTTATGAGCCAGCCTTGCATCTCCATGGGGGGTGGGGATGCAAGAGTCCGGGCTTCCAGAGCCTTGAAAAAGGCTCCGACTACTCCGGCAAAACACCTGGTGCCATCTTTCGCCTTAGTGGCGGCGTTACGGGACCAACCGAAGTCTTTGCACCATAACGCCCCCGGTGACTGCCCGCTTAGTGGCGGGCCCGACATGACCCCCCTCCTATGCCGGAGGGAGGACAGTGGGGACAGTGTATGGCACTACACCACCCCCACCCAGCAAAGAAGGAGACGCGTGCAAAGAAGGCTGAGGGACCCCCGTCCCCGCCCTCTACGTCCCCCGCAGGGCAGGTCTGACTACAGCGGTTCTTGTCCGCGCCCTACCCACCCGCCGTCGGCGGAGCAATGGAGCGGAAGGGTCAGCCTCCCGCTCGCGCTCCGAGGTCTCTTTCTGCGAAATGACAATCTCGCAGAAATGAGACACTGCCCGCCAGACGCGATCGTCCGCGAGCATGGCATTAACCACACCCGCGAGCGAAAGGTCCGGGCCAGCAACTCCACGAAATGGAACGACTGCCTATCTGACCTCCACAACCCAATTTACTGGGAAACACAGTAAAATACATAAACTAATCATTATCATTTAAATCTATCATTAAATACAAATTCTAGCTGAGGTAGTTACAATGAGTAAATAAGATACATTTATTAACTTCCATTTTGTAATAGCTTTTCTTCAGTTTTAATAACAGTTTCGTCTGTATTGATTGACTTAATATCTTCAAGTGGCGTCAGTTTATTTAACTTTTCATCGTTTTCATCATAAATATTTCCTTGCAATTCAATCTGGATCTCCCTCAAACTCTTGTCTTTCGTTTCAGGGACCATAAAATAGGTAAACACGGCCCCAATTATACAGGTGGTTGTGTAAAACCAAAACACACCGGTCAGACCAGCTAAATCCTTGATTTGTTGGAAACCTTTGACAGAGAGGAAGTTTGTGATGCCTCCCAACATGTTATAATATGTTACAGCCACTGATTTGACGTTCAAAGGAAATATTTCTGCTGGGACTATGAACACCAGTGTATCGTAGCCTAGAATTGCTATCATGTTGGATAATGTGATGCCGATGAAAGGGATGAGGGTTAAGTAAGGAGAAGTGGGGAGGATTAGGAAGTAGGCCCCAACGATGGCGAGGACGGCTGCCGAACAGATGAAGGAGTACAACAGTAATGGTCGCCTTCCAACCCTGTCCACTATGATTAAGGATAGTAAACCTGCAAAAGAAAAGATATATTTATTCATACATTCATTCATGCTTAAAGGTATCACGCTAATCCAAGCTATATAATATTACTATAAACATGCAGCGCGATAGTTTAAAAGTTAGTATATATTTATTCATTTAAACTTCATGCACGAAAGGTATAAATTAAAGTCATACCAGTTTAACGATGACAGTTAATAATTTACTTTTTAATACCAGATATTTTCCTGTGTGCGAAAAATACACTATATGGCATTTATGTTAAGGCAATGTGTAACAATTTCTTTTTTGACTTGATAGGTGTTAATAGCGACCACTATGTAAAATTCTTATGTCAAAAGGGAGAAAAAACTATTTAAAGTATAGATAGGATCATCTTACCAACAACCAATCTAACGGCTCCAAAGATCATCAGTACTGTAGATAAACTAATACTGGTCGTGCTTTCCTGAACGATTCGACCCACGTATTGCTGCAGAGCAATTGTTCCAGCCATGATTTGAGTGAGTTTCAAAACTGCAAAATAAAAATAATAACTGAAATAAGTTACTTTTACGGCAGACTGTCTGCCCGTGACCATGATACCTGCAAAGGTGTCGAAACGTCGGGAGCTAAAATCTAAAAAAAACCGCGACAAAATCCGTAAAAAGTAGTTTTATTTCAATATCTAACATTCGCGTAAATCTTAGAAACCAATAAAATAATTACTCTCTATTATGCACCAAGAAACAAGTTTATAGCAGAACAATATTAAAAGTGCGATGAGCGGTTTTAATACAATAAATAGTAGTTTATAAGAACTTATTTGAAAGTGTGGGTCATCGAAGAAACGAAAAGCGACATCTTTCTGAACTTATGAAAGGTGCTGCTACTGCTAAAACAAGCTTTCAGTTGCCATGGAATGAAATTGCCCTGTCTTCAGCGTTAGTTTTAAAAACAACCACTAGATGGCGGTAGTTTATGCGGTAATTTCTTGGCAACTAAAAATATGTAATTGAATTTTCAATAATTGAGAAGGACTACTGATCTTTGTTTTTGTTTTATGACAATACCCAGTAGGTACATTTTTTATAGATAACTCATACGTGTCAGTTTAGTTAAATTGCTTATTCATGCGCATCGTGTGTGGCCAGTTTCTATAAATAACGCTGGATCAGTCCTTGCGTTATGATATTACATGACTCAAGTAATGTTTCCTGTTTACTATTAATCGCATATTCAGTATGTAATTATAAATATGCGATAATATTTAGCTTCTGCAAATCCTTCAAACTTCTAACGTTCAATTGGTATCTATTTATCATCATTATCTTCATTTAATATCATTGTGTGATAAATAACTAAGCCAATATACGTCCAAAATCCCGTTTTTATATACAACTGACTTTCAAAGATTAGTAGGTGACCTTTACAATTCAGCTCCGGATATGGAGCATTAGCATTGGCCGTGACTCACTCTCGTTGTATGGAACTATAATAATTTATATCAACACTAACCCGTGCCAATTACTAACGCCTTTCGATACTGTTTTCCCGTAAACAATTCCTTGAGTGAACCTGAACGTAACGTCTCCTTTCTTACATCAGATCTCATTGCTGTTAACCTTTCTTCTAATACCTGCAACAAAAGAAACTTACATAGGTACTTTTGCATATATCTATAAGAACATTGTTACTAACAAAATGGACACCATGGTCTGAATTAATAAAGTATATATATATTATAAAGTAGAGCAAACAAATTTACATACATTTGCATTAATCGTGATTATGTCCAAAACTCGCTATCACTTTTCAAACTAAAATCGTCTCTTGTTTAACTAGTTCGTAAAGGACACTGATAGGGTTACCTTAAGGAAGAAGTCAATAGACTAACATTAAAGAACTTCTTATAATATAAACATGAAACCAAACCAGAGACTAACCGTTTCATCCTTATTCCCACTCAATACCATCAATGACTTTCTCGCAGCGTCCACATTTCCATTCTTGAGATAATAATACGGAGACTCAGGTATACAGCAACAGGCGGTAAAGAAGCACAGCGGTATAGCCAACAGCATGTAGTTCAAGGTGTTGTAGGAGACGAAAGAACCGACCGATATCACGAGGATGCTTCCAAATGTCACCATAAACCGGAATGAGGCTGTTAACATGCCTCTGATTTCTTTATCTGATATTTCTACTAAGTAGACTGCTGACACCTGAAATTACATCATATTCGGTGGTAATTTAAAGTTTAACAATCCATTCAGATAGCAACAATTCCTTTTCATGATGGAACAATTATGGCTTTTAAAATATGCTTGTTTTACGTGATTATATGGTCAAATCAGACTAGTTACTTACAGTGCCAATCATACCTGATCCTGTGCCCCAAAGGAATCTTGATAAGCAGATCCACCACGCAGTTGAAGTGTTGAGAAGAATAACCTGAAATTAGAATAAAAAAAATGAGAATTTCTATTTTGCCTATAGATTTACTGAAAAAAATATTGTTGCATTCTTTTTTTTATCGAACTATTTTTTCTTAGACATGTGGAAGGAGATTTTCCCTTTACCAAGGCCGTTTGGTCCTTTGCCTACAATATAGTGAAGATCATGAGAAATTAAAAACAATAGTATCAAAGGCAGAATATTTACCGTTCCTGTCACGATGGGCAATGCGCTGAGCAGTATATTGGTTTTCCTCCCAAACCGGTCTGAGATGAACCGGGTGAGCAGGCTCCCGGTCATGAAACCCGGTGACGACATTGCTGCTATCCATGATATTTGTTCCTGAAAGACACCATTACTTAAAGTTATCGAAAGAGGATTTTATAATTGATTGCACATACATTTTAAAAAATACGACTTTAAAAACATACGTAGTTGTAAGTGTTTGTTCTTGTATTAGTTTATTAATAACTCCTATCCGTTAAAAAAAAAAAACTCGATAGATTTTGATGTTTATATGGTCATATCTGAAGTGGAATTCCATCCTCAATGGACGATATAAATATGAAATTGATATACAGTTGCAGATATCGCGTAACCAGAAAAACATACAGACGAATTGCGACATTTCTCTTTTGAAGTCAGTTAAAAATTCAAATGCGATAAAAATGCGTGTTCTGTGCAATTGGTGACTCTTAGAAATTAAATATATAGGATGCTATTTGCATTAGTAGCCAAAAGATCAGTTCATCAAATCAAATAATGATATACTGAAGTATCTATTGCACAAGTAAAGGAAACTGTTAAACAAATAATGTGAGCTATTTCTCAATACTTACATCTGTTATAACTATATCGGTCTCGTTATTGTGAAACTTCGGTATAATTGGTGTAGTCCACATTAGAGAGACACCGCTTGCTACCGCTGACAACGACACTGGAACAGCATATATGTGTTTATACAGGACTCTATCCAAACAAAAATCTTAGTCGTACTCTTAAATAAATGCCAAGTTTCTAACTAATAATTTGTTTATAAACTTACCTGCAAATGCCACTAAATACTGTACTTGTCTTCCTTTCATTGCCACCATCTTGACAATTTATTTAACTTTCTTGAACTAAAGCTTACACTATTGAAAGCTATCGTTAAACTTATATAAAAACGCACTTGTACAGACACTGCTATATTTTTCTCAAAATATTGTTCTGTTGACTTCCGGACTCGAGCTAATCCCAGAATCCGAGTATTTTTCAGGTAGCGAAAACGCACTTAAAATGACTAAACATATATCACATTTTTAAAGCACGTGTACTATCCGCGGGTATTTCACGAATACTTATATTTTATCAGCCACTTCAAAATTTAGGATACTTATCTTTCTATGAAGATTCAATGTTTTATCAGAGCTGGAATATTCACCTTCGACCTTTGTTGTCTACTTGGTTCATTACTTCTGTGATAATTTTATTAATAGATGATTAAAGATCATCATCATTTATTTCTGCGAATCACTTTCGTAACTTAACTTCTCAACTTTTCGCCAATCTTTTCTTTATCTTTGAAATGAGTTTTACTGCTTAGAGATACAAAATTTTTAAGGAAAAAGCAGACAGCGATATCCTTTCGGTATTTGTTTTACAATGAACGCATTCGTTCGTCAGACTTTTAAGTAAGGCATGTAAATAACATTTTGATATGGTACGATCCACTATGGCTCACTAAAAAAGAATTATAAAAAAAACTGTTACAAGTTCTACTACATTTCCTTATAATTTTCTCTCTAATAATAATACTTTGCAGACTATTTACTATGTATGTAATATTTGTGCTGATAATCTGCAGACGTATTTATCTTAACACATCTTTATCTTTACGAAAATGCTTGGTAATGTTGAGTAAATGCTTTATATATCTAGATGATGCGTTATTCGGCCGAAGCCAGAATAACGCGGTTAGCATATCTGCGATCATGTCATCTTACATTCCTAAATGAATCAGTTAAGCTTCGTATAAAACTAAGATAGAGGCTTTGGTCTGAACAATACACTACTGTCCCATACTACTCTGTGTAAAAAGTATCGGGAAGATGTCAATAAAAAGACCCGCGTAAAAGAGGTCGTTCTAATTTTTTTACTGCATGTTGGTAGCACTGTACTGATTTAGCGTGCAAAGTTTGAGCGGGATCTGTCATTTAATTTGTTAATGCACTACACTTTTTGTTGGTCATAGTTTTGAGTTCTCTTAGTTTAGACCTCTTTTACGCGGGTCTTTTTTACACAGAGTAGTATAACAACAACAAATACTATAATTATTTTTCATAACATTTTTATTGCATTACATTAGGCTGAGATCATTTTTACATTAATTCACATCAAACATCAACAGTTGTTTATGTCCATCTGAATCTGGATTTCTTGTCCATTTGTTCATGTATTCCCATTTTTATGTACCATTTCTTTAAGCTCCGTATTTTCGTAACCATCATCGTTCGGAACATCTACACGTTTCAAGCTTTCATCTGCTTCATCATAAATATTCCCTTGAAATTCAATCTGTATTTCTCTTAAACTCTTACCTTTAGTTTCGGGTACTACAAAATACGTGAACACAGCCCCACTTACAGCCATAGTAGTATAAAACCAGAAAACTCCGTACAAGTCTACCCAATCTACCATAGTCTGGTATCCTTTTACTACCACAAAAGTTATTACAGCAGTATAAATATTTAGGACGGTCATGGACACAGATCTGACGTTTATGGGGAAAATTTCTGAAGGTATAACAAAGACCAGAGTATCGAAGCCAAGACTTGATATTACTATGGAGCAAATGATACCGCTAAAGACTACAAAACGGAAGGGATTGCTGGACTCGTCGTCGATTCCGATGATTCGTTGTTGAAAAAAGTATGTTCCGATTATACTGAGCATGAAAGCGGAGCCTAAGTATGTGTATATGAGGAGTGGTCGTCGACCAACTTTGTCAACTATTACTGGTGCTATTAAACCTGGAATAAAGAAATTTAGTATAAAAAACGATTTACAGGCAGAGATGGTTTCCTGTATTTAATCTACGCCTATCCAAATAAATATTGAAATATCCAAAAATAAAAATTTGATCCTTCATGTAAAAATTAATTAGATTGCATACCTATTTCATTAAAGGTTTAAGGTCGTACATAAAAAAAAATGCAATAACGGGTAATTTAACATTGTATGGTGTAAGCTATCTATCTATCTATAGTAACTATTAATTAATCAAAAAAGAGACGGATGGATTGTGTGAAAGATGATATGAGAAAGAAAGGAGTGAATGTTGAGATGACGAGTTGTAGAGTATAAGTACATAAGTATTAAATCAAATATTTTAAAGAAATTAACATTAGCACAATTTCTATAAGGTTTCTTACCAACTGTAAATCTCACTACTCCGAAAATAATGAGAGCTGTCGAGATTTTCATTCCGGAGTTACTTTCCTGTACAATGCGGCCTAAATATTGTTGTATAGGTATCGAACCAGCCATCAACTGGGTTAATCGCAATCCTGGAAATATAAAAAAGTACTTAAAATTACTGTTTATTGAAAATAGAACAGCTATTATGTAATAATGCCGTTTCAATAAAGACAAAACGTATCTCGCCTCTTTCTCGTTTTCTTTGGTTATACCTATGGTCTTGTACTCTACAAGAGCTTGTAACCAAACTACTTAAAGAAACTCACAATTTTATTTATTTCAAGTGTACAGGAGACTTACCTGATGTTACGATGATGGCTTTTCTGTATTGTTTCCCAGTTAAGAGCTCATAAGCTGTGCTTGATCGGAGCATTTCCGTCCTTACCTCGGACCTCATAAGTGATAACTTCTCGTCAATCGCCTAGAATATACGAATCTTCAATGACTATATGATACTTAGTTTTAACAAGCACAAGAATTTGTTCATACATATATTTTAACAATATAACTATTTGTTATAGTTAAGCTTGAGAGTTTAACGAGAATTATTACTGTTTCTAAAATTCTGCTTAAAAGCAATTTTAAGGGCAATTATCTTATTTAGTAAGTAGATACTTCTAACAATTTAATTTTCGACCAAAAACTACTTAAATACCAACCTTTTCATCCTTACTTCCAGATAAACTCAGCAACTCCTTTCTAGCATCGTCAACTCTACCAACCTTCAGCAAGAAGTAAGGAGTTTCTGGTATTCTCCAGCAAGCCACGAAGTAACACAGGGGTAGGGCTATCAGCAACAAGCTTAACACTTGGTAGCTGACGAAGGAACCTATAGCCAATACCAGGAGAGCACCAAAACTGAACATGAATCTGGTACCGGCGGTTAAAGTGCCTCTTATCTCTTTGTCAGCTATTTCTGATAGATATACGCTGGTCACCTGTAATGTTACGAAATATGTTAGGAAACTGTTACGAAATCTCGTCGGATTGCTAATGTGGTCCCCCATATGGTCCTCAGTGAAATTAAGCAATCATGTTAAGTATATTATGTAGATAGCCATCGGACCAATGAAAATATTAGTTAGGTACTGCAATAAATTGCATGTTTTATGGTAGCTAATTAATAAAGTATGAACTATGTACTTTAAATTGCTAGTGTAATCATACCTTCCTTAACTTCAGCTTGACAATAAGACTTCTGAACGATGTTCTTATATTTAGGGCCGCGTGTATTTAAACATAATATAGCAATTAAATGTAGAAAACTCACAGTTGTAATCATTCCTGATGCACAGCCCCATAAGAATCTTCCTATGTATATCAGCCAGACTTCTTCTGATGCACATAATATGGAAATCTACAACCAACAATAACACCTGGAGCAAATACTAGACATTGCTTAAAAAGGTTGACAAACTAGATTAGTTATCTAATTGCCGGGTCAGATATAAGCCTCTTCTCATCAAAGTCAGGTCAGGTCAGATTATCGATTTTAGATATATGGTTGAAAACAAAGTTTCCTTTAAAAAATCCATATTTATGACTTAAAACATAAAAACTTTGAAAAATTTCTATTACTGCGGTCCTGGGTTTTAACCAGCAATCATATTATACTTTTCATGGGTAAAACAACTCGGATATTAAATTTAATTTGTGCAATGCAAAATTGACAACATAGATTTGAGACATAGTAAAGAGCCAGCCTACTACCAAGTCCGATTAGAGATACAAAATGGCGAGGTACTCACTGTTCCAACGATATAAGGTGCAGCACTACACAGGAGTGTGGCTCGTCTGCCAAACCTGTCAGAAATACTGCTGGTGAGCAGGCTCCCTGTGATGATCCCGGGAGATATGGACGCCACCACCCATGACAGCTCTCCCTGTTGGCCAAAACAAACAAGGTACTTTTATAATATTTATGTTATGGTCTCAAATATTCTTTTTAGCTTTTTAAAGTGTTCATATTATAATAAGTACCTATTACGAAACATTGTATGTACAGCATTACGTATTACCTACTTTTGCTATAACTCCGTATTTTTATAATATTCATAGAAGTTGTTGTTTTAATAGCAATTCATCAAGCCTGTCACTCCTTTCTATAATTAATTCATTTTACGTAAGAAAATTCTTTGTTAATGCTTATACTTTAAGACGTTTCATAATAACCACTTCGACTTATTATAATAATGCAAGTAGGTAGTCAATGGATTATTTTTGAAACATGACCTTGCACATTGGACCTTTTTTTTGCAAAAATGACGAGGAAGTAATTATAAGCTCATAGAGGAAATTATTCAAACATTTTGTATCTCAAGTGCTTCCTGGATTATTGACCAGAATCCATATTTGTTTATATCAAACAACCTCGAACCAAGCGTGTTTATTTGTATATATCACATAACTTACAGGTGTCAGTTTGAAGCTGGTCTCGTTGTTATAAAACTTGGGCAGCATAGGCGCCGTCCAGAAGTAGGCAGTACTATTCGACATGGTTGCCAAAGACACTGAAACATCAAATAAAAAATCTAGTAAAATAACAAATTTATACACCAGTCTGTTCTTCTGTCTAGCATTTTCCCAAGCTACGAGTATATTCGGCTTCCAGTCTTACTGGAGTCTTACTACTCTATTCAGCTGAGTTTTCCTTCCCGTATGTATAGACAAGGAACGAGCATAGATCACCACGCTTGTTCACCTACAGGTTGGCCATTTTAGATACCAAGTTTAAATCCAGGTTTCCTCACGATGCTTTCCTTCATCGTTAGGCAGTGTTAGATTATATTTTATTATATTAGAATAACTAAGACAGATCATATTACTTAATAGGAGTCACTCAAGTCTGGGTTCGGATATTAATCAATAGCACATACTTATAACTGCTTTTGTAAATGTAAATATTCTTGTCACCAATGAAGGCCGGTGTCTACTTACCTTCCATTTCTTCCATTAGGATCATGAAATATATGATGCCATATAATCTTAATATTTTTAGTACAATCGGAAGATAAAAACAAAAAATCTCTTATTTTCTATCTCAGTAGTCACGCGAATAAATAATACACAATCAAGTTCGGCCTTACCCCACATATCAACGAGTTTTCTTATCAAAAATGCTAAAATATAAATAAATCTAACTTACCGGCAAAGGCAGCCAAGTACTGAATTTTCCTATTTTGAGTCATTTTTAATACAAACACTTTATATTTATTTATATTTTGTCGTTTATTAACACTATGTTATTATCATTTTATATAACTACGAGAAACACGTCTGTACTTAAGAGATGCGTTTCATATTATTGAGATTTTAATCTTATCTACAATATACACTGTAGTATTCGATAGTAACTAACTGTTTAACTAACGTCTGTCTGTGTCTTCGTCCAAAGGTTAACCCATATGCTAATGGTATAATTTACAGTTAGTAAGTAATGGCAAAACATTATAAAGACATACTAAAATCGTAAAGGCCCGAAAGTATTTGTTTTTGTCGGTTGTTTTCGGAGACTAAAACATGATGGAGTCAAAATTTGCCATTGATAAACATTATTATGTATGAATCTATCTCTTTTATTGTTTAGTAGATAGCTAACAGAAAATTTGTAAATGAAGAATTTTAAAATCTATAGGTACCAACTGAAATCACAAATATAAAGGTAACTCTGTCACACTTTGAACAGCAAGAAAGTCTAAATAAAAATGCTAATAACTTTTTATTTTTTCTCATAAATTATAAATAAGAACCATTTCGATTACTCCAGCTTTCCAAAAAACTAAAACCACATCACAATCGGTCTATTCTTTTAGAAGAGCCTACGATTCCACAGACAGAAACACACACTCACACTCAAACTTATAACACACCGTCGTTTTTTTTGTTTATTAAAAGTGATTTATTTTTGACGCAGTAACAAACATTCGCACGGGTGAAGCCGCGAGCAAATACTAGTATAATGTAAATAATATTATCATCCCATGTATGTCTTAGAATCGATCAAGCGTGGTATAACACGTTTACCTCTATCAACACCGCGTAGAAGCCTTTTAGTAAGTACTTGAATTTAATATTAAAGAGATATAAAATATATGTCAAGTTTACCTACCTAAGATCATAATATTGTGTTTGACACGTGCAATAGCAACCAACGTGTGATATCAGATATCTGAAATCCTTAATCTTAAAATTTCTGCACATACTTACCTCCATCATCGAATCAAATTACCCAACTGCGTGAACAATTTTAAACCTTAGATTTTAGCTCGTTTGTTTAAGTATTTAGCTCGTTACCAAAAAATATATAATAAAATAATAATTATAATATTCCGAGACAACTCACACACGGTTATTTGATCCCAAGCTAAGCAGAGCTTGTGTTACGGTAACCAGACAACTGATAAACATACTTACACATTTCTAAATACATATATATATATAACATGTTATAGATAAATTACACCCTGACACAGAACAAATGAGCGTGCTCATCACACAAAGATTTGTCCTGAGTGGGAATCGCACCCACGACCTCTGGTATAGCAGTCAGGGTCGCTAATCACTAGACCAACAGGCCCGTCTATCTAATCTAAATGCTGATAAAGTCATAATATAGTATTTTTATTTAAAATACTAAAATAATATCCTGTTCATCTCATATCTCTACGCGTCGAAAACGTACAAAGTAAGATATCATAATAAAATATAACATAAACCATTGGGTTTAAGCCTGTGTTTAATAAAACTACGTCATACTAGGATTAAATCCTTTATTTCATTATAAACACGTTTACAAAATAGTAATAAAGGCAGATTGTTACAAAGTCCAATATCTTATACAATTAAACTTATAATATCGTAGTACGTTTATTATTTATCTGAACATGTATTTTTATACATTATTATACATTATGAATAAGGCAGTAGACTAGCTAGAGTTTAAGGCCTGTGCTAGACGATGCGAGAACAGGGAATTGCGGTACATTGCCGGGCCGCTAGGGTATGGTGTCATATGTGAGATCATAGACGATATTTCTCGCGTCGTCTAAACCATTTAAAAGGAAAGTTCTGACAGCAAAAAAAGTTTAGCTCTATTTTTTTACACGACTGCCCAAAAAGGAGTGTTATGTTTTCAGGGTTCATGTATGTATGTTTATGAGTTTCTTTATTCCACCATAACTTCTTAAAGGCTTGACCGATTTCAATGTTTGTGGTATCATTAGAAGCTTTGAGTTATCCCGAGTGACATAGGCTATGTGGACATTAAAAAATGGTCAAGTGTGAGTCGAAATCGCCTGCAAAGGGTTCCGAACGATTTTTTTTTTTTGTGTTGTGTCATGTTTTTGTGTTGTAGCGCTCTATAAAATATTATTTATCACTAAAAGATATTAAATAAAAAAAAAAAAAAAAAAATATATAAAAAAAGTGAACTACAAAATTAAAAACAAGTCAAATATTTGCAGTCGGGGGACGGTTACTTGGAACAATTTATTCATTACAGCTCCCCAGGACTGCAAATATTTGACTTGTTTTTAATTTTTTAGTTCACTTTTTTTATATTTTTTTGACAGGGCAGGCGTGTTTTTTAATTTTTTAAATTATATTTTTTAATATTAACCCTCGAATGAAGTAACAATACATGGTCAGAATTTTTAATGGCTTTGTTCCTGATTCATACAACGATAAGTATTTAAACATTAGCACCACTTTTTTATAAATGCGACACTGCTACAAATAATTCAATATTTATCATATACCATGTATACAAAACTACGTCTTAAAACTGTTCCTTGGTATAGCAATTAATATTCTATAATCTAGGTACGTTATAAACATATATCTAATAAAAAAATATTTTTTATCTAAGCAAGACAGATACGAGATATTCGGACTCAAACCTATTTGGAATTCCGAATATCTCCCATCCTATAGATTTTAGTCAACTTCGTGTATAAATATTGTGACATAAAATGGCTTTTAGCATAATCTTTTTTAAAGCTTCAGATACATACTAAATTTTAGTAATGACTATAATATAAAATAAAAAATCTTTTAAAAAAGTATTTTACTGTGATGGTCAACTTCTGTGATTTTAATATTATCCAGCCTCTTTATACTTTGCTATACAGTCAACGATCAAAATAATCAATAAATGCAACTTGAGATTTGATCGCACTAAGTTTAGATCTATCTAAATCTAAACAGTCTTCATCATGTAAGTACTAACAACTAACTGTAAAAAACTTAAAAGTAAAAGAAATATCGTGTACTGAGATTTACTTAATATAATTAAGGACGATTTCCCAAAACTAAGACGTAATTTAGTGTAATTAAGGTTTAAACTTGATTGTCAGCGTCTTTTTTATTGAGTTCCTTCATTTCAGTAGAGACTCCTTTTTCGTCGACGTCAAGCACGTCTTCCTTATCATTAACTTCGACAGGTTCATAAAGCTTTCCTTGTAACTCAGCTTGAATATCCCTTAAGTTTTTACCTTTCGTTTCCGTTACTAAGAAGTACGAAAATATGCTACCACCGAAAGCGAAGCCGGCGAAAATCATGAAGATGGTTGTCAGACCACAATAGTCTTTGACTCTCTGGTACCCTAGAGCTACGATGAAACCTAGAGCTGCACCAAATAGGCTTAAAGAAGTGATGGCAACGGCTTTGACATTCATCGGGAAGATTTCCGCTGGGATAATAAAGATTAGAGAATTAAAACCTAGAGTGGAAATAACGTTGGCGAGAACGATGCCTAGTAATGGTATGAAGCCGAAAGTAGTTAAGCTGTCAGCGCTGACGTGAATGACTTCTTTGAAGAAGAAGTAAAAGCCGACGGCGGCGAGGGAGGCGCCAGTGCCGATGTATGAAAATATTAGGAGCGGACGACGACCAACCCTGTCTACTAGGACCGAAGACATCAGACCTAAAAAGAAAATTACATGTTTAGTTAGATTTTCAAAGAAAAGTATATAGAAAATAGTAGCAAGTTTTGGAAAGATGATTGGTTAACAGTTTCAGGGTCTGCTGAGTAAACTGATTCAAAAGCCTAAAATTACGAAGTTAAACTTTAAAAGTTGTGTCAATATACAATAACCTATTTGAGTAAGTTAATAATGGAATACATCGTGATAATACGACTTGCAAAGCTGCCTGACTTGTTTACTAAACTTTAATACACAGGAATTTATTAGTAGGAAATAGAAGGTAAATAATTTTCCTCACCAACAACGAAGGAAACTGCTCCATATATAATGAGTACTAGAGATAACTGTAAGTTCAACTTGGTCTCCTCAATAATCCACGCCAGGTATTGTCGTATGACCACAGCGCCAGTCATAATCTGCGTCAGTTTCAGACCTGAAAAAGAAAGATGATTGAACCATAAATGCTTCACATTCAAATATAAACATGACATACTGTAGGTACTTATAATAAGGTATCGAACCTGTTTTAATTGGTTTCATATTATGTTGTGTATGTATACATATTGTTAATTAATAGAAGTCTAAATAATGCAACAAATACTAACCAGTAGCAATAACTATAGCTCTTCTGTACTGAACTCCAACAAATAACTCTTTGACTGAACTGGAGTGCTTCATTTCGTTTCTCACGTGTGCTTCTAAAGCTACCAGTTCATCTTCCAAAACCTGCAAGCCATAGAAAATGAATATAAATCCCTAATAAAATAACATCAACATATTTTGACCTCTTACAAAATTTTTGCATTTTCATTGCGAAACAATAATACTTGTATAAAACTTTAAGACCAACAATGACATAAATATTATTAATGTTAAGTTACCTTTTCATCCTTATATCCTCGTAACACTCGAAGCGAATTTCGAGCAGCTTCCAGATTGCCTGTCTTCAGGCAGTAGTACGGCGTCTCTGGGATCCACCAGCAGACAGTAAAGAACAGGAAAGGTAGGACCAGCATGATATTGTTCAGGGTATTGTAAGAGAGGAATGGCCCCACAGACATTGTGAGAAGCGTCCCGAACTTAAACATGAAGCCAGTGATCACTGAGAGCGTGCCCCTCACGTCTTTGTCTGCTATTTCTGATAAATAGTAGTTGCTGACCTGGAAAATCAAATATAAGTACATGGAGAATTTAACACTTCTGGGAAGTGTTAAATTCAGCTAGGTAAATCAAATGGGAATGGTTATTGGCAACCAGTGCTAGATCAAACTTTACTAATACGATTGCGATGCATATTCTTTCATACTTGGAGCATAATTCAGTTTCTACAAGCATTCGTAAGGAGATTGAATAATTTGGGCCAATAGACTATAAAATCCATCCATCTTATCTATAAAGGCTTATTCGAGGTGGGATCATAACCCACCTTATCCAGATCCTTAACAATGGAAGGACTTAGAGGTGGCCTTTGCCCAGCAGTGGAACAGAATAGGCCAAACATTTTGAAAGACTTACCGTGCTGACCATACCCGTGCCACAACTCCAAGTCAGGGAGGTGATGAACAGCAACCAACCCTTCGTGGCAAACACCACGATCATCTGAAACAATCAATATAGCAGTTAGAAATTTGTGGCAAGACCAGACTTGCCTAGAATCTGTGAAAGATTCAACACATTTTTAATACTATACAGTAGTGCTATTCTGTAACATTATTTTCATGTCTCGACAGCGGAATCCGCGGTGAGATGTCAAATACGTATTTTCGAATTTGAATTCTAAATCAAGGCCGATTGGGTTCACTTTTGAAGTGAGCTTTATTGTCACTCAGGTGAAGCTCGATACCGAAATTATTTACAGAATAGACATACTGATTATTGTATTTTTCGCAAGCAGCAACTGTGCGCATCAGGGTGGATATCGGTTGATAAAAAAAGCATACGGTTTTATAGAGTTCAAGATAAAT
Organism: Autographa pulchrina; assembly: GCA_905475315.1. Lineage (NCBI taxonomy): Eukaryota > Metazoa > Arthropoda > Insecta > Lepidoptera > Noctuidae > Autographa > Autographa pulchrina. The sequence goes on from FR997769.1 coordinate 4,450,298, forward strand.
AAATCGAATATTTTCTCATAATCGTTGTTGAGATTTAGATACATACAGAGTTATTTTCGCATTACAATGTTATAATAATGGAGTGTTTATCTGCTTAATGTGAACCTCGTACTCTCCAGATATGGTGTTATTATCTGTTTCAATATAGTTTATCTCTTGTATTATAGCAATAAAATACTTAAAACATCTCTGCATTTAGACTAACTAGATGTTGAGGAGGTATAAACTAAATTTGTTAGTTTATAGAACTAACAATTTATTTATTTTTTTAAATATGTCGGAAAATCGTTATTGTTTTACCAAGTTACATATTTTTTCTAACACGTCATAATAACAATAATAAACGTTAACCTCCACATTGTAATAATATTTAAATTGCATAGCTATAGAACGTGCGATCGACCATCACATAAAAAATAAATTGGCAATGGCATCAGGCAATTGAAATCGGTTGCAAGCGAGTCAAAGAAGGCGATGACAATAAAGAAACATCTTTAAACATTTATGTCAGTAGCTTTCATTAAATCGTCCTTACACTTGCACAATGGACAATTTTAATGATACTTCTGGCTATGCAGTTCTCGTAGCAGAATTCGGGCCGACACTGTATAGATCGATCGCCATCGACACGCTAAAGAGAAGAACATTTATGTGTTCATAAAGAAAAGTGTGTGGGTTTAATTGTAATAAACAATTACGGAAATAACGGCGCAAAACTATCCATTTTAAACGTAATAATATTCAAGATAAAAATAACCGCCCCACACAGCAGGGAAAATGTATGTTCAAGTAGTCTTAAGATCGTTTTTCAGTCCTAATTCAACCCAGTGTTTAATACCCACTGCCTACCAAACCTACTCAACACATTTGCTCGTTACCTTATATAAGTCCAGTGGCCCCATACTCAAGCAAGTGCGTAAATAAACTGTCGTTTATTCTCATGCTGTTATATCACTTTAACAACTGTCCCGCCAGTAGACACAATAGTTAAGCAATGTTAATGTTAATATGTGACTCATTGGATTTGACGGGCCTGTTGGTCTAGTGGCTAGTGACTCTGACTGCTATACCGGAGGTCGTGGGTTCGATTCCCACCCAGGACAAATGCTGTGATGAGCATGATCATTTGTTCTGTGTCTGGCTGTAATTTATCTATCTATACTTATAATAAATCTGTAGAAAGGTCAATTCTGTACATTAAATATATTTTCAAAATAACTATCAGGGGGTGATTAGTGATCGATACTGATGCCAAAATGCAATCAGTAAAATTTTTTTCTGTCTGTCTGTCTGTCTGTCCGTCTGTCTGTATGTTCCTTATAGAAACAAAAACTACTCGACGGATTTGGACGAAACTTGGTACAATTATTCTTCATACTCCTGAGCAGGTTATAGTATACTTTTCATCACGCTACAATCAATAGGAGCAGAGCAGTGAAGGGAAATGTTGGGAAAACGGGAGAAGTTACTCAATTTTTGAAGCTTCCGTCGCGTGTGCAGCCTTAATGGTTAAAGACTCATTGATAAGCTTCGTCATCCACGCGAACGAAGTTGCAGGCACAGCTAGTCTATAATATGTATGTATTTGGAAATATTTAAGTATGTTTATCAGTTATCTGGTTACCATAGTACAAGCTCTGCTTAGTTTGGGATCTGATGACCATTTATGAGTTGTCCTAGGATATTTTTATTATTATTGGGCATAGAACTGGTTAAACTAAGGTGTGGTCTTAGGAAGGTGTAAAGTATATTGTCACACTCACCGAGCCTATAGCAATGGGCAAAGCGCTTCCCAGTATAGTGGTTCGCCGGCCGAACCTGTCTGCAATGTATCCTGTGATGAGAGAGCCCACAGCAAACCCTACTGGGTTTAGAGCCAACACTGTTGATATCTGGTACTGTAAAAAAACGAAAAAAAATAACTTTAGATAAGATTAATAATCTATTTTTGTACTTATATAAATAAAAATTATCTTGTTTTTTTTTGGGCAAGTCTAACCAGGGAATTCCGTTTTATTAACATGTGTGCATTTTTTGTAATCCTATGGTGTTTCATTTATAGTTCGAGACGAAAATCCTTTAAGAGGTAAAAAGGTGCTCATTATAAGTTTGTATCTTATTCACCCGCCTAATCTTCTTATATATATATTTCTCGTGTCACAATGTTAGTTACCATACTCCTCCGAAACGGCTTGACCGATTTTTATGAAATTTTATATGCATATTCAGTAGGTCTGAGAATCGGCTACTATTTATTTTTATACCCCTAAGTGGTAGGTAGTAGGCTGGTAGGTAGTAGGCAGGTGCTAGGTAGAAAAAATTGCATTGCAACGCATGCCGGGTACAGCTAGTAAGACTATATAAAGAGGCCAGGCTTCTAACAGTATGAAAATACATAATTATAACCATTTTTGTAAAAATATATCTCGATTTCGGAATAATACAAAGTATTTTTAGTTTAAAGGAATACAACCACACTGCATTCCTTATCCGCACGTCAAAATAATTATGACGTCACAAGTTTACATAGAATGAAAACATGAAACATCTGTCTTTATGTAAAACATAGCCCACAGAATATTTTAAACATTCGCAGCAGCAGAAACAACAGTACAAAATTAGTCAGATTTCAGAACAGATTCGATTCTTTCAAATTAAAAAAAAAGAACATCGTTTTTTTTTTAATAGTACCTATTTACATTATGTTGTACCTATTAGTTACAGGAAAATATTGGCATAAAATTACTCACGGAACAAAATCTTATCTTAAAATTATAAACACATAAGTAGTGCTTATGTATTTGAAAACTGTAATACATATTTAAGTATGAATTAAATTAAATTGAAAATGACTTGTAATTAGTTAAAATGCATGTGAACATCTATTTTCAGAACTTAACCGCAAGTAATGTATTTAAACTATATTTAATTATATTATAATATCGATATAAATAGCTTTATAAGTTTATTAAATTAAGAATCTGCCATTATTTATTATATTAATGAAATAAAACTTAAAATATTTACAATATTATAAAAACTAAGCCTACACAAGAAATAAGAAGAATTATAAACTAAATGAAACTAAAACAAGGCATCAAAAAATTCATCCACATCGCTGTCGACTGGGAGTGTGCCCAAAAGGCTGGCAGCATTGCCACGTTGTATGGCAATGCTTATTCGCTGAGCTAGGTAGAAGCCAGCCTTTGGGTCACGCGAAGTGTCAACCAGGCGTTTGGATAAATCTTTAAAAAATCTGTGTGCACTCGGGCCCCACGGACCAAGGGTCTCAACCCCAAACGGCTCGAATATATAACTTCCAACTAGGTTGGTATATTTCCGCCGCTTGAGGTTCTCAAATAACGTTCAATAGCTTTATTAATTACATCATCCTTTGCATATAAAATAATAATATAATCATAAGCAGATATACATATGTGCATGTGCAATCTTTACATACATAGTATAATATGAAGTCGGTTTCGATGTCTGTTCGGTTAGATCTTTTAAACTACTCAACAGATTTTAATAGAGTTTTTAGCAATAGATAGAGTGATTCAAGAGGAAGGTTTATATAAAATAAATCCATAGTACAGGAAACCAGAGTAGTTCTGGATACTTTGCGAAGCCGGGGCGGGTCGCTAGTTTAATAAAAAACGCTCTCAATTAAGGTGTGCTTGCAGGCAATTTATAATACAAAATTCTTCGCATATTTAAAGAAACAAGAATTACGTCGTCTTTGCCACATGAAGCAATTTTCTCATTCATAGTTACGGATTACATTGCCCGGTATAGCGATATATATATATATAGAGCAAGTAAACGTGCTAATAGTTCAATACATTTGCAGAAATAAAATTAAGATCTTTTCAAAATGGTCCTTGTAAATGCACTATTATGTTATTGAAATGGCCAAGTCACGCATTCCTTACAGTTGGTCTTCGGCAAACATTGTATGAAATAGAAGAACTTGTGGACTAAGGCCAGATTTTAAGTAGGATACCGAAACAGACGAGCGACCGTCGAGCGACGACGACCGAATTCAAAAGGAGTAGAACGGAAGCCATCTCAGATAAGACTAAACATTAAAATAGTAGAGTCCCGAGTCGTAGAGTCCAGATTCAGAAATCTTTTAGTACCTATCGATTGTACTTGAATTTGTTCTTTTTAATAATAATAATTATGTTTCCCAGCTAAAGTAAAACATATCATAAAAAAGGGGGAACATGACTCATTGGGAATCTACCGTAATCATTAGTGATTTATTTATTTATTTATTTAGTGATGATTGACAAAGTAAAATACTCCGCCCCTAAGACGACCCACTGACCTAAAATCTTTCTACTTCAAATAGCATTTATAAAGCATGCACCTCTCTTTACAGTTTATTATATAGAGACAAAGTGGTCTAAACTTACCTGGTCAATCTCAACATGTGTCTCATTGTTCTTGAACTTAGGTAGAACAGGTGTTGGCCATGCTGACGACACTCCCAAAGTTACCAATGCCAGCGACACTGAAATTTAAATACTTTTTAAAAATCGTAGTAAAGGTAGTTGTAACTAAGAATACAAATACGAACGGTAAACTTAACTGAATACATATTTCCAATTTTCGTCTTGGTTCTATTAAAAGATTATGATTTGATTAAATTAAGATTAAATAATTACAAATGTTTATTTCATCACTCACAAGGTAATTCATTACAAAATTTGGCTTAGCTAGATTTTATTGGAACAATATCATGTCATAATTTCCTCTGCCTAATATTAATAAAAACCATGTCTCTTTTTTGGATTTAAAATGGGCGCCAAACTTACCGGACAACGTCACCAAATAAAGTTTCGTTCTGTTTCCGTTCTCCATGTTCTGAGGAAACAAACATCATGATCAAATAAATAAATACAGAAATATTAGCTTATTTATTTACATCTATTTACTTCATACACCAATAAAATTAAAAACGTAGGTAAATAAACAAAGTTTAGGTAAACAACCTGATTCTATAATATTTAGTCTGTAAGCATCTGTTATATATCAGTGTTGCAATACACAATTAATTTCACCCATCCGAACTAGCCTAAAGTAGGTATGTATTCTTGGATACCGAATAAATAGAGTTAAACGTTACGAACACTGTAAACTGTATGTATTACTAAGTACAACTTATTTCAAAGCTTTATAATTTATATCAAAGGAAAAACATGTTGCATTTTATTTAGTAAGAAAAAAATTGACGACATGTATCACACCCGTTAAAATAATGTTTATTATTGTTTCATCTTATATACGTTCTAAGAATTTGATTTTATTAATATATTATTTAATTTAATATTTTTGCGTCGGTATCACTGCCGGCTGCCGCCTCTTCACGCTTGACCTAATCTCATCTGACGCATTCCTTATTCTTTGATTTCATTTCATTTAATTGTTCTAGCAACAATATTATCTTAATTTGTTGCAAACTGATTAAGAACTATTAATATAAACAATAAATGTTGTATTTGTCACAAAAATATGATTCGGAAGTGGAGTGGATTGTACACTATTGTACAGTCGAAAAGGTTAGGTTATGTTTGGTTAAATACAGAGGGCAAGAAAAGGATGAATCAATGTTTTGTTTATGTTATTTACTGTGTTTGAAATATTTTAACCCAAATGTTCATTATACCGTATGGATAAAAACTTGAAAAATGTACCTAATAAGTGTAACATTTACCTTCTTCTATTTAATAAGAATCACATTAATAAAAATTGTTAACTTCACCGCGTACCACCAGTCAAGAGTTTCTGTTTTTTTATAATAATATAGAAGCACTGATTACTTTCATATACTCTTTGTATATTATATCACACCACATTAATCTAACACATTTTAATATTATTATTAATAACACTAAACATTGACTACTAAAAAATATTTGTCTGAACAATCGTGAGCTAATTAATACTTGAAATTAAAAACAATTGAACGACCTCTCCCGCCAAGTTATCACATGCTACTGAGTACAGTGAACTTACGTACGATCGAGAAATCGAGTTGAAGTTTAGTCAATCAGACAGAACAAACATGTATTTCAGTCTAGACTGTAGTTCAGTCAAAGAACACGGTCGGTGCATGGCTTAACCATTCGCTTCATCGATCAGACAGCGACATAAGGAAAACATAATACAATCGAATTATAAACCCCCTCCCTTTTGAAGTCTATCAATAAATGGTCGTAAATTAATTACTTATTTAGTTTCACATGCGTTAGGGAAATAAATAGGTACCAAAGAATATAATTTAACTACGATTTAGTTAAGAAGATAAGTTATCAAAGAAAACGTAATTTATTAATGAATGAAATGATTTGTAATACACCTAATTATTTATATATCAATGAACATAGGTCATGGGTACCGATTTACATGAAGCATTAGCGATAATCTGCAATTTATTTACTTAATATTAATTAACCAGATAACTGATAAGTATGAAAGCGTGATATGTAAAATAACCTACCTATTAAAAAATATATACTTATTTATGTACTTATTAATGTACTCTTCATAGCTTTTATTTCAGATAGACCCAATATTAAGGAATACATAGTAGGAATTACATATTTACTCTAACTCACTCGAAATAGACTATATGTAGGTAATTCAAATTAAGACTATCAGGCACAAATTAAGACTATCAGACACAAATTAAGACTATCAGACAAATTAAGACTATCAGACAAATTAAGACTTTCAGACACAAATTAAGACTATCAGACACAAATTAAGACTATCAGACACAAATTAAGACTATCAGACACAAATTAAGACTCAGACAAATTAAGACTATCAGGCATAAAATAAGACTGTCTAGCTCAAAAGGACAGGAAGAATACCTATTTATTAATACCATTTTAAGACTTTATGTAACCCAAATTAAATAAATAAAGCTTCTTGCGAGTTTCATTGCCTCCAGGCAATACAAAAATCTCTTTTACAAAAATGAAAGCAGTTTTGCCCGAATATCATTTCCTATTTTAAATTCTATAGGGATTGAAATTTTTACAACAATTATTCGTAATTAATTTTGCCACACACTGCTGCATTGTTTCAACCGATGATAGACACTTGCCAATTAAAAGCATTAGGTAAATTGTAACCTATTTGCAAATTTTGTAAGGCAATACGAAAGAATTTAATAATATTATATTACATTTTAAGGTTCTTTCTTTGAACCTATTATAGAGACATGCAACCATTGTGGTTATGGTCTCGTTTCAAAGAATTATAACTTTAAATAACACAAGTGCTCTGTTTCGACTTCCTTTATGTGAAAGATTAGAAAGATTACAGATTACTACGAAGTTGCTAAAACGTTTTAGTTTACATATTTAAGCAACTACCTACAGGTTCTTTTGTAGCACGATTATATCGCGGGCTCCGTAACGACCCGAATAATTAAAAAGTCTGTGGGAAACACAAAAAAAAATAAAAACATTCGCGGATCAAAGCAAATTGCGAACGTACCATAAGCTTCTTAACAATTTGATATAGTTCCCGCTCCAAATGCTTGACGACAGACACTAACTAACGTCGTATTCAATTTCGAATCAGTTTTATACAATTAGTTCCGATGAGATAGAATTTTAAATGAAATTTCAATCATTGAATAAAGTCCCTCGCCGCTTCGCCGGGGTTAACGCAAAGTTGGGGGTTCACCTCTTGGTCGTGTCAATGCCGTACATTTTAACAATGAAGGATCAAAATGGAATTATGTTAATATCGTGCGGCGAATTGACGCGGCACTGTTGCGTAATGAGCTCCTAAGGAAAAGGTCTGTTTGATCCTGAAACTATTCCGGCACCTCCGATTTCCTTGTGTGAGTACAGTCGATTTTTATTTTTAACAATTTTCATGTCTGTTATATATGGAGGATTTGCAGACCTGATAAAAACTTTTTATCAGTATTAGCTATCAGCCGATACATTATCGATATAGGTTCAAGGTTGCAGTTATTTATTTGTGCGTGATTTGTGCATAATACTTATACATTAGGCCCTTAGTTCATTGGGTTATGTCACTCAGGTTAATGAAGTAGATTTTTGTGTCGCGTCGTTTCACCTCGGACCCAATTTAAAAAAAAAACACGAAAGCATAAAAAACCATTTCCAGCTGATTCTAAGTAGAAAAAATGGCATTGCAACGCATGCCGGGTATAGCTAGTAGGTATATAATATTTTTTTCTAGCTAATTTTTTTTCGTATATTTTGTACGGTCTACGTACGTACATACTATTATATGTATTGTGAGAACTCTGCACACAGATTAACTTAGAACAATGGTCGCATTTAGCCGTTCTCAGAAACGGATACCTATTTTGTCTCAGTATATTCGTGTTATGTATTTCGTATCTATATTAGCTACTAATAGGTATGCATACTCTTATCAAATTCGTGGTATTCTAAAATTAATCATAATCAATAAAAATGCTTAGCTTTACTTTTATTTTGTATACTGTTAGTCTTCCTTGTAATTTATATACTAATTAAAAAAAACTAGCCAAGTGCGAGTCGGACTCGCGCACGAAGGGTTCCGTACCACCGTCGTATGAGAGCCCCCCTTAAATATTCATTTTATGTGGTTTTAAGTATTTGTTGTTATAGCGGCAACGGAAATACATCATTTGTGAAAATTTCAGCTTTCTAGCTATCACGGTTTATGAGATACAGCCTGGAGACAGACAGACAGACAGCGGAGTCTTAGTAATAGGGTCCCGTTTTACCCTTTGGGTACGGAACCCTAAAAATACAAAACAAACTAAAACTATACACATATTAAATATACATTCATATAACACATTTAAAATATAAAATTTTACAATAAATACTTTTATGCATGACTTAAGGCAAGGCAGGATTTGATTCGAAAACGAATATATTATTAGGTTTGTGTTAAATTTTAAAGGAAATTCCAAAAAAAAGTGCTTTAAAATAATACTCAATGCTTAATTTGTTGCATAAGTACAAAAGGTCTTAAAATTAAAATACAGATTCTGTATTCACCCTGTCAGGCAGAGCATACACATTTAAAAGTTATAATTAAACATTGTAATTGTTATATACCTATATCTTAAAACTTATTTTAACTAATACTATTATCTTATATCACTTACACCTATGTTAAGTAAATATACAATTTTTAATATTTAATTTTGTAAAATGTATAGTGTGCATTAAGTGTTTTTTCTTTGGTAACACAGTCTACTTAAAGAAGCAAAAAGGCCTTTACCCCAATCACGTAATTTGGTCATAGTGACATAAATTTTAAAAACACATTTCGAAAGTGTCGACGTCGTGTGGCATTGGTGTATCTTCATGTTGAATTATCGCTAAAATTTGTAATTCGATTGAGTAGAGACGATGTCAGAACATGTGTTACCGGCCGAAGAGCCGATCAGATTTATAGCTCCAGTGATTCAAGATAATCCAACAGGATGGGGTCCAGCCGAAATGCCGGAGCAATTTCGGGACATGCCTTACCAACCTTTCAGTAAAGGCGATCGCTTAGGAAAAATAAGTGACTGGACCGTCGTTCAAGACAAGAAATACCAGAGTAAGTGTTCTGCTATCGCCCTGCTTGTAAAATACACTCGTAATTATCTAAAACTTATGTTTCTTTGAGGTTATGATGACGTTTTTTTGTACCTTCATAATGTTCAATATTGTAAATTTGTGTCTATGGCTAGTGGTAAACATAAATTAATAGTGTCAAAGTACCATCAAAAAAATCAATCACACAATATTTCTCACTGTAATCAGCTTTATAACGTTTTACCGTTTCGTAGTAAACATTGGAGTTGCAACTTTCAGACAAGTATGCGTCCCAGTTCGGCGCTGGTTCGTCGTACGCTTACTTCCACGATGAGGACGAGAGTACGTTCCACCTGGTGGACACTACTAGGGTGCAGAAGCCGCCGTACCAGCGCGGCCGTGCTCGCGGGCAGCGAGGCCGCGGGGCTAGGGGCGCACGCACCCCCGGCGGCATGACCACACTTAACAAGTCTGGATACATGAGGAATGTAAGTGATTACTTATTACTTACTGTTTTTCTAAAATGCCAGTATATGTAGCCAGTACAATAACATATGGTGTTATTATTGTAATGAAATGTGTTGTGATGTTTTTACTGTCTACCTGCATTCTTAAATGTAAAAATTCATTAATTGTTGTTCAGATTACATAATATGATGCTACTTTTGAATAAATACACAGGAAAGGTACGATCAGGACTAGATTTCTCTTACAACAATCTTTGAGTTCAATATAATTAACCAAAAACTTAGTAAACCTATACTGAGATATAATAAGCTTTTAAATATTATCAATGAGATTATGTCTACAGTTCTAAATAATTATACTTGTTACAGCAACGTGACCGCAAGCTTGGTAAGCGGTGGGGCCAGAGGGGTGCTCCCATGAAGATCCGTGATGCTTCTGTCACTGTAAGGCCTACCTGGGTCACCATTGAGGATATGGACTTCCCGCGACTTGCCAAGTTGTCCCTGCCTGGCATCAAAGAAGGTATGTGATGTAATACTTGTATAAAAACTTATGAACAATAACATACGTCTTCCAAAAAATAACTAAACAGTGTTACAGATATCTCTCAAAAATAAGTTACAATTGGTTGAAAAATGAAAATGAAAATCTTTATTCGCAGAGACATGGTAAATACAAAAGGTGGTAAAACAAAATAAGTCTCTTAGCATATCTCGCCTTCAGTAGGCATGCGAAAATTTATAGCATTAATAAGTGTTTAAACTTATACTAACTAGTACAAATCTATTTTCTAAAATTAATATACTCTGCTATTGTGTAGAAGCACTTTTCTATAAGCCAAGCTTTTAACTTTCTTTTAAATCTTGATTTGAAGACAAGTGTTTTCATTAAAAAATAATTCATCAGTGAATTCGCTTACAATTTTTTTTTAACTTAATAAAGTTTATTTACCTAAGTAAAGATATGTATTGTTACACTTTCTCCATTTATCATAATAGCAGCAACTAAACTTATATGAATAATAGGCTAATGCATCATATAAATAAATTTGTTTACATAATTTCTTATTTAACAGGTGAAGACATTGTGTGCTGTGGTACACTGGAATACTATGACAAAGGTTATGACCGTGTCAATGTGAAACATGAGAAGGTGCTGCAGCGCATTGACCGTATCTTCCATACGGTAAATATATTTACTTACTAAATCATTTATATGTTATATAAAATTAAAAGTAGACTCTAGTACACTTTGCAACTTAATTTTTACATTATGAGAGCTTGCAACACAGGAAACTCAGCTCATGTTACCGAGAAGGCTAAAAGCCTGATGCCTAACTTGCATAGTAATTTTCAAATGTACACACTTACTTGAGGGTTTGTGTATTCAACTGTTCATGCAAATATGAGTATTGATTGACTACCATTAAGAGCAATTAAGCCACAATGTTAGCATATAATGTGCAAAATATGCTCTTAACAGCGGGGTTTTGGTCAGTGAGGTATATATGGGAATTTAAAATTGTTACTTCAGCTTGTTCTTTTTCTAGTGTCTCCGAATCATGAAAGTTGTCATTTTAAATATCTTACATGTCAATTATGTACTCACCAGTGCACTGGTGTGTTTAACCCATATTTAGTTTCAAGTTTTCTCTAGAGTTAAAAATTTTATTATGTTTGTATTTAATTGCCTAATATATAAAAAACTAGCTCACCCATCATCAATCGATAAACAAAAAACCCTAAACTTTTGTATAAAATAATCTTAAACAAATTGTTTTTTTTATTTTATTTAATTCCGAACATTTTCATATTTATTCACCTTTTAAACCTTCTCTGACTTCCAAAAATAATTAAATACCAACATTAGCCAAATCGGTCCAGCCATTCTCGAGTTATAGCGAGACTAACGAACAGCAATTAATTTTTATATATTTAGTTTAGTTAACGATGTATTGTTTTTCAGGTAACAACTACCGATGACCCGGTAATCCGGCGGCTGAGTAAGACGGTGGGCACCGTGTACGCCACCGACGCCATCTTGGCTACTATCATGTGCTGCACGCGCTCCAACTACTCCTGGGATATTGTTATTGAGAAGATTGGTATGTATTCATTATTTATGTGTGTCCATTTCTTGTTGTGCCTCATGTTTTACACTTCCTATAGTTGTATCTAAGAGTCTTAGTGATGTTATGTTACTTACGCTTGATATATCAAAATCAGAGGTTTCCAATGTAACTTGGAGTTATAAGAATTAAACGGATTGCAATCCAAATTTTCGTATAATTATTATTATTGATAACTTTAGTTATTTTTTAAAAATTGTTGCATCATGTTGCCTATAGGCAGATGGAAAAGTTTAATTGCACGAATATCTATGCTATATATCACTATTGTAAAATAAAAAGACTGGCTGACTGACTGCTTAACCAGAAGATCTGGAAAACATTTATCTACACAAGAAAATATTGTTATAACTTTCTGTACTGTACAGGCGACAAGCTGTTCTTCGACAAGCGCGACAACACGGAGTTCGACTTGCTGACCGTGAACGAGACGTCCGTGGAGCCGCCCACCGACGACGGCAACTCCATCAACTCGCCTCGCAACCTCGCCCTAGAGGCTACGTTCATCAACCATAACTTCAGCCAGCAGGTTCGTAAATACTGTACCAAAGCCCCGACACAAAGAATATCCTAATAATCCTAATCAATCTATTCAGGTTGAATAGATCGTTTAGGATTTGGTTTTATTTGTTTGAAAGCTATACTATGTGAAGATCTATTTCCGTCATTACTTAGTTTTAATAACTTTTTATTCCTCTGCATATCTCTTAAATAGCACATTAATGATACGTTAAATTTACTGAAAGTTGCCTATAAAACAGCCATACATAAGACCATGTATGTACTGTGTTATGAATACCATACCTTATGTCATGTATTTCCTCTTACCATTGAAGACTTTTTTGATTGGGTAGTGCTACTCAATCAAAAAAGTTCCAATCTCATTTTTTGTGCCTATCATTACAGCTTGTAACAGACACCGACAGAGCAACGCCTTATCAAACAGAAAATTTGCAATTAAAGATTTGATGCTATTGTTTTACAAGCCTTTAGTTAACTTGCTATATATAAGGTGTTAAAAAATTAAACAAACAAAATTAAAAAAAAAAAAATTTTGAGCGTTTTTATTTTTTCACTAAAATAAAGTAATTTTTAAAATATTTTTATGCACTTGTACGCGGGGCTGCGCCCGCGCGCGTTTTGGTGGTGGAGCCGACACGGATCTCTCCCCAGCGCTACCCTTTACCGATCGTCAGTCGTTTGATATCTGCTGCGCGAGAAGGGTTTGTCGCTCGCGGCAAGCGGGACTTACCCCCTGGCCACAGCCGAGCGCGGTGCGAATTGCGGCGCGGCGTGCGGCGCGGCAAGCGGTGAGCGGCGAAAATAAATGGTAGACAACCTATGAAGTATGCCACAGCTACCGGCGGCGCGAATTGCGGTGCGACCTGCGGCGCGGGAAGAGTCGCGCGGCGCGCGGCGGCGACGGTCTGCGCGGTGTGCGAGTGAAACAAATGTACTAGCGAGTATCGAGGTGGCCACAGCTCAGAGCGGCGCGCGCGGCGGCATCGGCGGACGCATTCAGACATCGCGCGACCGAAACAAATAATTTTGTTTTTACCGCGCGTACAGTTTATAAAAGTAATGGAAACGGAACAATTCATTAGTGAAATACTGAGTAGACCAGCAATATGGATGTCAAAAACTCCACATCATAAATATAGGCATATTATAAAAAAAATGTGGGAAGAAATAAAACAACAATTTCCTGGTAATAGTGGTACTTAAGTATTTATTACCTATTTTTTACAAGTAATTTAATTAGAGACGGCAATTAAATTTTCAAAAATCAATAAATTTATCGGGATAGTTCCTATATTCATAATAAAGAGTGTTAAATTCGCCAAGTTCTCTGATTAACTGGGTGTGCTCCTATTCTTGACTGAATGATATCTTGAGCTAAGAACGCACTTGATTCAAGGCAATACTGTGCCACTTTTGATAGGACCATTTTAATAGTTTAGCCGTTCTCTAAATACGTCCACCGCTGACGCCGCCGCAGTCGCAACTAGTCGTCCTAGTCGAGCTATGGCATACCACCGCAAATCACGCCGCTCACCGCACCTCCCGCCGCACCGCGCGCCGCACCGCCAGAAGCTGTGGCCAGGCCCTTAGACGGCCTAGGTACGGTGCGCATATTAGGTTATTTACACGTAATGCAAATAATTGCGTATCTTTTGAACGGTAGCTTTTTTTTTAAATATTTCTTCGTGATTATTTATTGAATATAATTTTCAACAACTTCTTAAATTTCTTAAAGTTAATTTTTTAACACCTTATATATATTATTATAATGTATGTTTGTTCAGGTTATATCTTGAAGACAATATTATCATACTTCCGCGATATTCTGATGATTGAGCCAGAAGTTTTCTAAGAACGTCGTCAAAAACGACGCAATTCCTTTATGTTTGGGCTTGCTTTATTTGTCTACATGAGCGACTTAAACCTAGCTAGGGCTTGTATTTAAAATATTTTTAATGTAAATGTAATCTTTTCTAATTGTGTTTTTTTACCCAGGTACTGAAGAACGGCGATCCTAAATACAAGTTCCCGGAGGGCAACCCGTTCGTGTCCGAGGAGGAGGAGGGCGAGGTCGCGTCCGTCGGGTACCGCTACCGCAAGTGGAACCTCAACAACGGCGTGGTGAGTACTTCAATATATGGTTTGTGGATGTTATGGTGAAATGAGCTTTATGCAGTTGGTTTACCGTCTTTAAAATGGGTTCAGATGCCGTGTTGTGTATTTATATTTAATGGATGTTAAGGGAATTGTGTTGACTTATTCAGTTTTTTTTATGGTCTGAGCAGGTTCTAAATAGTATATTATTATCACTAGGCCTACAACCCTAGCCGGCGAGGCCCGTCGCGTATTATAAATAATAGTAAATGTTCCCCGTCCCTAGACCAAGCTGGCCCGAGCCGGCCAAACTAGCAATAAAAATATGTCACCATAAGTCCGGTGAAGCAGTCAAAGCCTGCGCTCAGGCTAACTGCAAAGATCAATACCCATACGAAAGATTTATATAACTTTACGCTATAACATGTAACTATCTTTCCAGACTCTAGTAGCCCGATGCGAGCACGACGCCGTAATGCAGGGTCCTCAAAACGAGACCCAGTTCCTGAGCATCAAGGCCCTGAACGAGTGGGACTCGAAGCTGGCCAACGGCGTGGAGTGGCGCCAGAAGCTTGACACGCAGCGCGGAGCTGTGCTCGCCAACGAGCTGAGGAACAACTCCTGCAAGCTAGCCAAGTGGACCGTCCAGGTATGTCGTTGATAACAATCTTTAAATTATTTGTATAGTGTTTATATCGGGCAAGGTACGTGTATGCAGTTTGTTCTTTATCGTGCTGTGAAGCATTTAAAGAAAAACTAGTTACTTTCTTGTTTAAAACCCATCTCAATAAAAGAGGTGTTTAACGTCTATGTTTCTCTGTAGCCTTGTAGTTTCCACGAAAAGGACCGATGATGTGGTAGTGATTTAGTTATTTAAGTCTGGCTTTTTTTAGGTATATGTACCAGTGGTTGTGTATCATTGTTAAAGTTGTACCTTATTTATATGATAGCACACATAATTATATGTGGACGATACCTGTCCTTTTTTCCGTTATCAACAACACGATATATCGACTTATTTCTTCTAAGCCTCTATTTTTTCTCTCCCCAGGCCCTCCTAGCCGGATCCGACCAGATCAAGTTCGGCTACGTGTCCCGGTCGCAGGTGCGCGACAACTCCCGCCACGTGATCCTCGGCACGCAGCAGTTCAAGCCGCACGAGTTCGCCGCGCAGATCAACCTCTCCATGGACAACGCGTGGGGTATACTGCGGTGCATCATCGATATCTGCATGAAGCAGAAGGATGGTATGTGTTTTGTTTGTTGTTTTGAGAAGTTGATTGTGTGGTTAGTTGGTTGGGGGGAAGCAGAAGGATGTCAGTGTTTCATTTATTGTTTGGTTACAAATTGACCATGTGGTGGTCAAGCAGTTAAGGGTCAATGACCGAGTTCTGTGTCTGTGTCTTGAATCTGGTCATAGAACAAAATTGCCGGTTGGATACCAGGCTGTTACCAATATAACTTTTTCAAACCTACATGTATTGTCTTTATTTTATAAGAACAAAATTAGTGAAAGTGATTTTAAGGATAATCTTATCCTTGGGACTTGTGTATATGATTTCTATATTTCTTACCTAAATCATTCTTCTAAACTATGCATAGGTGTAAACAAGGAGAGTAACTTACATAAATATTACTTTTGTTTAGGTGTTATGTTTGAATTGAATTATTAATACTATTTATTTCTTTATTATTTCTGTTCAACTATCGTTGTAAAAACTTTCATAGGCAAATATGTTTAATAAACATGTACTTCCAGGTAAATACCTAATCATGAAGGACCCGAACAAGCCGCTGATCCGTTTGTACGACATCCCCGACAACACGTTCGAATCGGACGCGTCGGAGGAGAGCGGTGACGAGCCCGCCGACACGCCATTCGCACCTCTATACTCTTACGGAAACCCCAAGAGAATTTAGACATTACGCTACAACACTAGCTCCTGTTTACCAACCTCTTTATATTCATTACTCTATCATATTCTAGATTTAAACTTCTAGACGCATACAATATTATTGTATAGCTGCTCTGTCCTACGTATCTTCCGATTGCGGTAATCTGTATAGGGTTGCCATAATAATTTAAGGTTTTCTGGTAATCAGTATGTATTTCATATTTTTATTCTGCCGAATACAATTTTATAGTCACATTTTGGTTTTCATTTGTACCTTTAAATTATTTTATTATTAATACATGTTAATTATAAAACTAAGTTCTAAGCTATTTACACTTTGCTTCTAATTCCTTATATTTGGTATAAAACTTGATATGTACTTTAAATATAACATTAATAACATACTTTTAAATCATTTAACAATTCTAACTACTTACACATGAAATGCGTAAAAAGGATTTAATTCTATCAAAAATAAATAATCTTTGAAATGCCACTTGGGAGAGTATAACTTTCACAAACAGTTATGGCGAACTAATTAATTACTTTGCGCCTTCTCCTTCTCTGGGTTCAAAACCTCTTCCTCAGGCAATTTCTCCTGAATATTATCCTGTACTTCTTCTAATGTCTTGCCTTTAGTTTCGGGCACGAAGAAGTATATGAAAAACAGGCCTATGTAACCTACTAAGGCAAAAGACCAAAATACCATGTAATGGCCGCAAGCATCTTTGACTTGCTGATAACATTTTGTTACTATGAAACTTAGAATACAAGCTAGCATAGTTGCTGTACTAGACGCTACACCTTTAACGTTTACTGGGAACAACTCTGCTTGTAACACATAAGGCAGATTACCTACCCCAACCGCGTATAGTACATTAAAACTTAGTATTCCGACTAAAGGCATCCAAGAGATCGCTTGAGACACTTCGGCGCTGACTTGAATGGTGTCTTGTAGGAAGAAGTATAGGCCGACTATTGTCATAGCGACGGAGACTCCAAGACATGATATAAAGAGCAGGATTCTTCGGCCGAACCATCTTGATAGGAATGTGGCTCCGATGCCTGGAATGAAAATAAGGTTGTTGAGTAAAGTAAATCATGAACTAGTTTTTAAAAAATATTCAAATTTTGTGTATCGGCGCAAAGCATATTTATTACGCTTTACTTTTTCCACTCATTCCTACTACTCATCATCACTTGCCAATCACACCTATCCTACAATCTGTTGTTTACTGTACCAACTAGGGATAGAATTTTGACATAAGCGCTGATATAATTAATGTCAAATACCTACCTCTGACCGACATAATCATAATTCGGAGATTTTATTTTTGGGCATTACAAGATATTCAATTGTATGTTGATATTGTGGTTGAGAACTTACCCGCGCCTAATTGCACGAATCCATACACGATACTGGCGATGGGACCGGAAACAAAACTGCTGTGCCTAAATATCGGCTCCAAGTAGGACTGGATGACGAGAATACCAGTCATGTATTGCAACAGTTTCAGACCTGAAACATAAAAGTGTAATGGTAAAAATCTTTATTCTATTTACTTTTAAATATTAGGTAAGAGTGAACCAATGAGAATTATTCAATTAACGCCAAGCTACACAAAACTTATCTTAAGTTTTCACCGCAAACAGCAAGCGAATGAGCTGAGTTTTGGGCTGGTCACATCTGAAGAAAACTATCTACTCAAGAAGGTCGGTTTTCCTGACTCAAGAAGTTTAATTAGAAAACAACATAGTGTTAGTAATTAAGGTAGTTGCTTCTTGGTGTGAGCAGTGGCCTTTGCCTTGCAGAGGGACAAGATCGAACCAAGTTAGATTGCACAAAGATTAGAGAAATTGCACCATACTTTGTCATGACAACTTGATCGGCTTTACATTATCTCTAGCCGAATACAGTTAAAACAGACAAATTATTTTTATTATACTCCGCAATAAAGGGTAAATCAAGCGCTATAGTAACACTACCTCCCTGATAAGAATATCTAAGTCCTTGGTGTAGTGAGATAACAATAATAGTATAATTCGTGTCTACCTGACAAATGTAATTATTTCTGTCTGAACAATAACTGAACTGATAAGTTTGGTAAATAATGCACAGCATTGAAGGCGCCTAGAAAATGTATACAATGTATCTAAGATGGAGGCCTTGTAAAGGTCACGCGACTTAAAATATTTTTAACCGATTTCAAAAAAGGAGGAGGTACTCAATTCTAATGTATTTTTTTATGTTTTTACCGCAGAACTTTTGACTGGGTGAACCGATTTTGATGATTCTTTTTTTATTTGAAAGCTGGTGCTTCCCATTTGGTCAACGGTCAATTTCATTTGTGACCACGGGATCCATAAGAAATAAATATAAGACTTATTTTGATGTCGGTTTTTTTTTGTAAGAATTATTCGTAATTTGTTCCTGTATAGGGAAACATAATTTTCTAATGTTTGGTTTTAAGGACCTTTTTGTTAGTGAATCCTATTTTTATACCTACTTAACTTAAGTACATATTTATACCTAACAAGCTGTTATAACAATACATACATAGACACAGTTTTCTTCAAGCCTTGAAGTTGATGATTGATTAAGTAATTTACCGGTTTAACACGTTTAAATGATGCGTGCGTTATAAACGTGTATTAATCACCTATTGATTACAAGCTGATCTCATCTGTTCACAGCTTAACTATCGCGGACGAGTCACAGGTCAACAGTAACTAAGTAAACTTATGTGAGAGGATGTTAAGAGGTAAGGGGAGCGGAGAGACTTTTGAAAATTCGGTTTTTGAAGAAAGTATTGCTGTCGCTCTAATTCCCCCCGCCCTCTAATTCGTGCGATAAGGACAACTGCAGCTCAGACCGAAAAACTGACGAAAAATCGAGGTTTCGCTCTCGTCTATTTTCTCCCCCAATTCTTAACCAATTTTAAAGATATTTCATATACTGCATAAGAAAAGAATAATCTGTGCCTCTACTTTTTCCTTTTTTCAATAATCGTTGCCAAATTTGAAACAAAACGCCTCTGAAAACTGCGGTCAAAATCGGCACTTTTTAGAAGGTTCTAGTTTCTATAAATATAACTTATTTTAAAAAAGGAAAGAAAGAAAGAAAGAAAAAAGATCTACCTAGTTCATATTTATATTACTGCAAAAAATCATAGCCCTAAGTTCAGAAACCAGCGAGAAAACAGACGAGAACGTTTGTATGGAGAAAAGTCCACTCCTCTTTCCTCTTAAAGAGAATCTGTATCCACCTAGGTAATCCAATTTAATTGTAGGTATAACGGCTGAAGACAGAAAAAGGTGTATAGATATGATAGACAATCATATAAAAGATACCCCACTTTTCAAAATATAGCCGAAAATATGTGGTAACATTCAACATAAAGAACACCAATTCTGCCCAACATTTCACTGTTCGTTTGTTTTTTTTTTCAATGTTACTCAGAACTAATTGTGTCAGGGATTTTCCGTTATTGAATTATTTATTTGCGCTAGTATGACCCGTCTACCTTCTTTCTGGACTATAGGCACTTGGAATCAGCTCATGTAGTTAAGAGATTGGCCCCGCCATTGCTAAATAGGGCAGAGGAGAACTAGATGTTAACTACCTCCTTTGAGATGACCTTCAAGTGTGATAATACTCGCTCGAGCTAGACTTGTTTATCTGTACGAACTAACAACCTAAATGCATCCTCAATTTTCACTACCTGATAAAAACTATGAGAGATGTATATGTATAGCATAGTCACCGTTTACTTTACGCAATGTAAGAGTTTTATTGAGGAAAGGTACGTAACAGAATTTTATCAAAGGAGACTTGTAACAACTCGACATCATCTTAAAGACAATTTAGAAAGAAAAAACATTATTATGATCAAAACGATGCTAAAAGATTGTTGCGACAATCGCTTGAGACTTTACCAACAAAGAAGACGTTTTCGAATGATGAATGTTCTATTGACAAAGAGATAAGGTGCATACATACCTACTATGTGTAAAGGTACCTATACTGTTACAAACATTATAATTACACTAGCTAAGGACCTTATGTTATTAAATTATTATCTATGTAATGCTTTTGTAACTACATAAAATGAGTACTTGCGAACTTAATTGGTACTTACATATTTACCTGTCACTATGTAAACCGCTTTTCTGTATCTCATGTTGGTCAACAGTTCTTTGAGTGTCGTCTTGTTTTCCATGCTTTCTCTGACGTGAGCTTTCATTATGTTCATTTGTTCTTCAATCACCTGAAATAATCGTGAATGAATAATCTGTGGATAGCACCCGTTTTTAATAAATTCGTCGTTGGTGTACCCTACCGGAGATGGGAATTTGACAGTTTTTATGGCGCCAAATTTTAAATAGTATCTCTGGTATAGAAATAGATATGTTATTATTAATGCAAATAGGTATTTAAGTAAGTAAACCAGTTGATGACTTGTTATGCTGGGTTTATTTCCTCATTTCTTGCTAAGCTTTAGAAAAATACAGGTCATATGTGAAAATCCGTTATAAAATAAAGGTATGAGGAAAGGGGGTCTAGCTGAGTCTACCTGTTTTTTTTTCTTCTAATGATAAAGGGTTAGAACAGATAAAGCCACAAGGCTCTAAGTTTTACAGACAGCTACTTACACTTTCATCAGTAGTTCCCTTCAACCTCATAAACTCCTTCCTCGCTGCCTCAACCCGCCCATCCTTCAGATGATAGTACGGGGACTCCGGTATCCATAGACACAGCATGACGTAACATATCGGGATCACCAGTAATATGCAGTTTAGGGTTGAGTACGACACAAATGGCCCGACACTGTAAACTGTAAGACTGCCGAAGTTGTTCATAACTTGGACTGTCATCCCTAACGCACCTCGAATCTCCTTGTCAGCTATTTCTGTTACGTAAATCATTGTAACCTGAAATCACACAAATTTCTTATAATATGTGAAGGCATATAATCTAGTTCTAAGTATCGAAAGATAACTTTAGATGTGTTTTCACCTAGCTTTGACATTGCATACGTTGTACCTTGGACATTCAAAAGGCCTATCATATCAAGGCAGTAAGCTTGATGTCCGTAATGCTTTGTGTCCGCTTATATGTGATAATATCTATGACCAAACCATGGTGGAAGACGATGTAGAGCATTACAACGGGAAAGTTTAAGAACATAGGTATCTACCTAACTACCTACTTAAGTGAGGATTTACATAGATACGTAGGTACCTTATAAGGAAAAGGAAAGGAATACGAAAATTAGGCAGAATAACAAGTATACTGGTATTAACCCACCACTCACTGACTAAAAATAGCAGCATCGGGCCCCTGATTACCCAAAATACCGCATACATTTTATAACACCTAAGTAAGGAAAAAAGAATAATTCTTACAAAAAAAAACCGACTTATAAAATAAGTAGTCAAAACTGGACCAAAATGAAATGAGACTAAATGGGAAGTACCAGCTTTCAAAATAAAAAAAAGAATCATCAAAATCGGTTCACCCAGTCAAAAGTTCTGCAGTAACAAACATTAAAAAAAAATACCGTCGTATTGAGTACCTTCTCCTTTTTTGAAGTCTGTTAAAAACAAACACTGGATCAATACATGTAAGTGGGGTAGCCAAAACTCAAAATATTAGGTAAGTCAGTCAGGTAGGCACTTAGTTTTATTTGTGTTTTCTTTTGCTATAGCTCTGTTGATAAACCGCTGGACTATAAGGATCTTAAACGTTCATGTGTGTGTACCTAGGTACATATTGGAATCATTATTATTCCTAGCCCTTTTCAACAATCTTCAGGGCATTACCCTCTCTTGTGCGCAAAACATTTGGCCCTTTGCCAATGTAAACATCACGCTTATACCTTAGAGTAGACTTGCCCAAAACTCATACAGTTTCGCGGAGACAAGTCAATATACCTAAAGAAATATTTATTTAGATATTGTTTAATGCTTACCACTGCTATTATGCCTGTGGCCAGTCCCATCAGAAACCTGGCTACATACATCAGCTCAGGCAGCGACGTATTTAAGATTAAAGTCTGAAATAGAAACGGTCGACATAGTTATTACGGATACATAGGTAAAGAAAACACTTCATCGCTTAAGTATGTGAGATCGGATTACAAAATTTGAAACCTAAACATTGATTGATCTTAGGCACGTAAATAACGTACCTAGCTAAAAGAAAGACCAGACCTGCTATGGAAAGAAGAACAAAGATTCAACACTTAAGGCTCTGTATTTTTTTTTTCTACCCGGTCTTAATATTGGCCAAAGGTACTCCGGACCGTAAGCCAGTTGGGAAATGGAAGGTATTAAGGTAAGGTAAGGTATTAAGAATAGTTACATAGAATGTGTGATATAACGTACCGCACCTAAAAGGCCGGGGACCGCTGAACCGAAGAATGAACGACGTCGCCCAGCCTTCTCATTCAGCACCTGACCGAAGTAGCAGCCAAGGAGAGCCCCAGCCGAGTGCAGGGACACCACCCATGAGGTCTGCGTCTGTATAACATTCACTCATTTTATCAGACACCAACCTTTTAATTATGTATCTACGTTTTACCAAATAGACAAAGCCTTGAATGTAGTTCTACTAGTTGTTTACTAATGTGAAGTTTCAAAATTTAGGATGCAATTATTTTGGCCAATGTAATGACCTATCCGTAGATACATTTCCTTACTAGAGATAGGAATTTGACTTGACATCTAAGGAACACCGTACACAAACTGTTTGAGCAGTTACTCAATGATCAACATACACGGACAAGTCGGAAAATAACAGTAACACGTTACAAATAATATGTATTAACAATATGAGTAGACCCCAAACTAAGCAGTTGCTTGTATCTTGGTGACCTGAATGATGGAAAGATTATGTAAATAGTTACGATGCTTAGAGCGTTAAGTGAGATCAGCGAAAAGCAACAATCAAAAGGCAAATAAGAAAAATAATATTTAGCTAGTACCTAAGAAGATAAGAACTGTGACATTTAAGTATGATTATAAATTAGATAAATCTATTGATTAAGAAATTCTGTTCCGAAAATTCGAAAGCAAAGTCCTACCAACTGAAATGCTTATCGATTTGAAAACTGTATTTATTACAGGCTACAACTACAACAATATCAATTAGCTTTGATATGTAGGCCAAACAGTTGTGAATAAATTATCATTTTTATGTACCAATTGGTTCATTGACTTTTTGCTTAATAAATTATGAAGTAAGAGTCAATATTGTACTTATCACCAATTTTCTTTGTTATTGTTTTGTAGTCTGTGTTAATAGTAAATGTCTCATTGTATTCGTTATGGGCAAACATCAGTGAGAAAAGTAGATAGCACAAAAAAGTAGGTAACTAGGTAGTTTAAATATTTTTGGCGGAAATAGGGAATATAAATTTTCAGGTAGGTACATAAATAATAAAAAATAAAATAAATATAAGAGCAGTGGTAAATATGTAATAAATCAATAGTAATGGCTAGGCAACTTATAGGAATCTATCCGGTATTCTGGAAAGACTTTGAATTCTCCAGATTCAATCAAAATCACAGTGCGGATTACCATTGCCAATGTTGAGTCGTTGAGTCATAATTCCCGCTACTTAGCAACACTACATTAGTAGGTATTATAACGTATACTTACATCAGTGATAACAATATTTGCTTCGCCATTTTTGAACTTTGGAATTGCCGGCGATGACCATGCCAGAGTCGCTCCAGTGAACGTAAACGCAAACGCCGCTAAAGTCAAATTACATTTTAGAACATCGGGTAACATTCAAATTTTCCCGCGCAAGTTGTTTACTCACCACAAACGCCCGCCAAATATTGCACTTTCCTATTTGTTTCTTTAGACATCGCACTAATTTATACCACCGTCCTACAAAATAATTTTCTGCTAATGCCACTATTTCAGATCATGCACGGAGACGACCGACGGTCCTTATCACGAATAAATACTATACGCTACAGTTGTTATCTACCCAATGATCAACTGTCAGGCTTGCGCCTGCGCCGACGGCTTGACGTCTGTGTCAGTAAATATAAACGAATAAGTGACGCGACTCGCGAGCGAGCGTCGAGCCGACCAAAGACTACGACATAAATTAACTAGCAGACCCACCCACAATTCCTCATGAATTGGTTTTACAGAAATACCTATCATCAATGAACATACTTACTTACCAACCAAAAACAACGTAAGTGAAACCTATTCCCAGTAACTAAAAAATCTAAGAATCATAATAAACAGCCTATATTGTAATAGTTCAAGGTCAATATTAATTATGCGAAAATAAGTTTCCAATCATGTTCATTATGTTTTTGTTAATTTAATTCTGTTGACTGGTTTGTTTTAAACATCAAGGTTATTTCTTGCATTATACCTACATTCTAAACTGATATGCAACTTTCAAGACTATGTTGGAAAAGATAATTTTAAATTATTGTTATTATATCTTACTCCAACATTATTTTGTTTTAAAATAAATATAACACATTCTGTGAACTCCATAAAATAAAACTCCAAATAAAATTACTTAATTACTATGTATTACAAAATGTTTCTTTACAAAGTACATTCATTTTGGTACAAAATCCTGTGGCATTCTTTCCATAATATTTTTTATCTGCATAGCAACAATAGGACTATCTGTGCTGATATCTGAGATATTGTATGGGTACAAAACAGTAACATTACCTAACACTATTTTATTATCTAATTCTGTTACTGGCAGCAAATTTGACTTGAACCATTGTATTAGTTTTGTTTTTCTTTGTTTTATGTCTGTTATTGACTCTATGTTGTCTTGTTTTTTCTGTGGAGGTTTTATGCTTTCCGGTAAATCTATAACAGTGATATCGGAGACTGCATGACCCGGTATGATGACAGTTTCATATCCTTCTTCTTGAGGCACTGACAGGATAATACTGTAAACATATTAAATAATAAGATTATTAATATACAATAAATCATTTAAGGAAAATGTGACCTCATATAACATATTTTAAACAATATATATATTATGATTCGTTATATATACTATAAATAATGGCGCGAACAATGAACCAGCCAGTGAAAATAAATTAACCATTTACCTGTGGGTCAATGGGTCCACTGAGTGTATAAATCCTACATAGAAACAGTTCTTGATTACTTGAACCCTAGCGTATTTATTAACAAGTTCCAGTACAGCTATAGGATCTTCCTTTATGGAACTGTAATTATTACTTTGGTTTGATTCTAAATCATTCATTTTTTATGTTAATTCTGCTTGCATGCACTTTTTATAAAAACAGTGAACCAGCAAATCGCAATTAAAACCAGGATAATATTGTTTAAACGAGACTGTTACTTAAACAAACACCAAATAATGTGAAATATTATTGCAAAACAACTTTTTGAAGCAATGTGAACAGCAGGATTTCTGACAAGTTAAATGTCAACCTAAAAATAAACAAACTTGACATGACAATTGACATCGACATGGACCCGTCGTGTTGCTATTTATAAAAATCTATTGCCGCGTGTGTATAACAAAGCATCATAGTTGTCTTATGCTGCGTACACACAGGACCAACGAACGATATTGAGTGATAGAATCGCACTCGTTAGCCTTCGCAGGTATAATACATTCAGTGTCCAAGTAAACGAATGTTGGCACCTGATTTCGGTTTACGTCTGTACGCGCGCTCCCTCGTTCTCGCCTAGAGTACGTGTTTTATACTCTAGTTCCAACTTAACGTTCGTTCGTTGGCCTATTCGAAGTGACTGCAAACCCATCGGACCCATCCGAATAGGACCAACGAACACTACGTTAAGTGACTGCATTAACTATTAACTTATAACTAGTATGGGTAGAATTTTATTGTTCTGTACGTATAAGTTGGTTGCTAAAGAAATATATAAGTAAACTATTATTAGGAGTAATTATTCTTATTTACATAAACATAATTATTAAAAAATAGAGACTTTGTAAAATAGATTTCCTTCTACAGTCATATCAGGCAAACATTTTTAAGTAGGTAATTCCTTTTATTTAACATAAGGACTTAATAAAAGGGACAACATTTGAGGTTGTTTGTTGGATATTATTATCTATTCTACGATATTTCTTTCACGAACTTTTCGATATCACCGTTATTTTCAAAACTGTTTTTCTTGTATTTGTGTCTGTATCCGTGTCTGTATCCGTGATTGTAAGTTTCGAAACCAATTTTTTCTAGTTTCTTATTGTGTAATATAAATTGTTCATTTTGTTATATGTGTAAGACGGTAGAATATTGAGATTCACTTTATTGAAATTTAGTATGATATCTGATTAAAAACTGGCAACATTGCAAAATCATTTTCAGGAATACCCTAATCCATGAATAATTCTTCATTATGAAGAGATAAATTTAGCCTTTATTCCTTTCCAGTTTAAGTTTAAAATACTGTGCTAGCATTTAATGGCATTTAGATCTTCATTCTTCAAACAAGTGCAATAATTGTCCACGTCACGATCTGGACATATAATATACGACGGTTTCAAATGTCGAATGTTTATCATTGCGTCCAAGCGAGTGCTTTATGTTAGTTCGTATCTTGTGTGACTTCGTGATCAAACGTATTTTGGTGCCTCTGTATTGATATCTAATTAGAATTTGGACTATACACTCATTAAAAGGTAAGATTTTGCCAACGTATAGTGATAAAAACTTTGCATGTCAATTATTTTGATAAAATTAACCGAACGTTCGTCGGCGGCGTCATTATTCCGGATGTTATAGTAATTAAGTTACTTGTTACTTGGAATTATTGTTTATCACTGCATGCTTCGTTCGATATAATTATCTACATCGTGCAAAATGATCCCCGCAAATGTTAAATAATACTTTTGTGTCGTGGATAATAAATCGCTGCCATCTTGTTGCGATAACAAATTTGTTTGTTTCAATATGAAAAACTATCGATCTGATACCTATATATTGGCAAGATCGGTTAATAGTATCTGATAAAAAAGTCGTGTCCACCCATCGCTTACGTTTAATCAGAATGTGAAACAATAGCATTAGGAAAATATATATAGGCACGTAGATTTTCTCTAGGCATAGGTTTCAATAGGTTATGATGATTATTGATGATCCTGATGATCCTTTTAACTAGCATTAAATGATTCATATTTAAATACCTATATCTTGACTATTTAATTGAACCACACAGACCTACTTATCTTCACAAAATTCATTCTTAAGTAGGTACCTAACTCCTTACGGTGATTTCTTAGTAACGATTTATGTAAGTCAACTATAACAGTATCTTACCAATTAAAGTATAATTAAAATTATAAGTACCTAAGTAGGTAAGGTATCGACTAAAAAAACATCCCTTGAAATATAACTTCAAAGTAGGCAACTATAGGTATAGGTAGAGTAACAAATTATGGTTTTATACCTTTTTTGGTTATTCTGTAGTTTTTTTTCTCCCTGCCTAGCCTTTTTCCCAAGCTATGTTGGGTTCGGCTACCAGTCTTACCGGATTCAGCTGAATACCGTATTTTACATGGAGCGACTGCCTATCTGACCTCCACAACCCATTTTACTGGGAAACACAGTATCCCATAGTATCCTACGTAAGATGTACGTATGACAGCCGGGACCGTGCTTTCCGAAACACGGAGGAGTCTCGGTATGTTATAAATGGTGGTTACTGGTTTGGTTCTTCTGTAGTAAGCTAACGTTTTACTTAGACAAGTATATATAGGTATGAATATTAATTAGTTTGTAAAACGGCAACCTGTCTCATCTTCTTATAGTATTATTAACCGCATTGTTTTATATGTCCCATCTATATTAAGTTTTATCGTAGGTAATATGAGAACAGGTTTATTTTTAAAACGGTTTTTCCGTCTGTGTCTAACAAGCACGTTTTAAAGTAAAAACTTACGCTCTAACAAATTGTTAGATGCCTAGCCTAATTAATAATCACTATGTCCACTCATTAACAGCTTTATCACGAGAGTCGTTAGTGTGCTCATAACGCCACCACAAAGGATTCTTTGTACTTGGTCATTAAGTTTTATCAATACTTTAATAATAACAACAGTACAAGTACCTACTTGTGTACCTAAGTGTATAGACTATAGTGGACTCATTTTACTTTCGTATTATGTATGTGTAGAGTAGGAGAAGTACATGACGTGTTGTGTGCCATAAGTGCATTTATTATTGTTTATCGTATCAATCGTTCGAGCATCGAATTTGTTAATAACTAAACTTTAGACGAATTAGGTAGCCTAAAGTCGTCGTTAAAGAACATCATTTTATGCAAACTAGTCTAAAACGTTTGTACCAAACTACCTAATATAAAAAAAATATATATACCTACTTATTATAGCTGTTTTTATTTTATTTTACAGTAACTTAGCAGTTACCAGCCATGGCGTCGGGAAAAGCGAATAAAAAGTAAGTTACCTATACCCTGCCACACCGTTATAAAATACCTACGTACCTATTCAATAAATTACAGAACACCCAAAAACCAAGTTTTTACGTTTAGATATTTCTTATAAATAGTAAATCGCATAATAAACTTCCAAAACAATTAAAAACATATAGGTATATTTTATTTTTTACGTGTCTGATGATTAAATTCGTATTTGAATTGCAATTCTGACATTTCTCACGTAACCCGATTTTTTGTGTTATTTCAGAGCTGCAGCAGTGGCGATAGATCTGCCAGAATGTCCTGTCTGTTTAGATACTATGAGTGCACCGATATTCCAGTGCCAGTCTGGGCACAGTCTCTGTAACTCCTGCACCCAAAACCTGTTGCCACCGATATGTCCCATCTGCCGCCAGAATCTAACGCAGATGAGGAACTGGCAGCTGGAAGAAATCGTCTCCAAGGTAATCTACACACTAACTAGACGAACTTTAGTGCAAACGTATTTATTTTAGTGCAAACGTAGCCAAACGTACTAGGTAGGCACTTATTTTACTTGCATATTTAAGTAGAATCGTTTCTCGTTGGTAGGTGTGGCAATGCGACAAGCAGTCCCACAGCTATGGCTCATTCGATTTTGTCGGAGATTTGGAGGCCTGTCACGTGTTTATCGCCAAAAGATTTCTTTGAAGTACTTACCTATATGTATATTATAGGTACTTCAAAGAAATCTGGATGGACCTACACCACTTGTAGATAAAAAGATACGTGTTATGTCCACTATGACTATTAATGACGTAATTTATATAGGTTTTCCTTGTACTCATTTTTATATAACTAAACGGTATAATAATATGCTATGCATTAGGTATGCAACGCGTACTGCGCCATACCTATAGCAGATAAAGCACATGACAGACAACATTAATCAGGGCTTAACATCCTTTCATGAAAGGCCGATAAAAATAAAAATCGGGGATTCGTTTAATTCGAGACACATGTCTTTTACCCGACTGCGCCAGAAGGATACTTAGTTATGTTTTCTGAGTATGAATTTACTTATATTTCTTTTAGTAACTTTGAAGGAGTCGTTAGTTTCTTGGTGGTGAGAGTGGCACTGGGTTAACTGGGTATATGGAATATGGAACTGTTTGCGTTTCAATCTTCTTAAATGTTTGAAAATGTAAATTATTCGCGCATTTAGGTTTTTTGTTCTTTCAATAATTATATTAGTTGGCTACTACACTCGAGAGCAATGAATCCGGGTCACTTAAAGAATCCTAAAAATCTCGGAAACTAAAAATGCTAGGTTAATGCAATAAATTGTATTTAATAGACAATGTAATACTCCTTAAATGAAGGTATTAAAACTTCTTAGTTATTGTAAAGTTATATCATAAAAAAATCAAATTTGAAAAAGGGCCACTTTCGAAGATGGAACTACGAAATTACAGCATTTGGTTTTGCTTTTGTTTGTCATCTGTCATTTATGTGGGTACATAAACCATGTTGATAGTGCTCTATATTCATTATTCAAGCTGAAATTATGTCGCTTACGCCTGAAGAATGCACCAGAATACTTACAATGCTGGAAACCGGCCGGAGTCAGCGCGATACAGCCAGGACTGTCGGTGTGTCGCTGTCAACAGTACAAAGAGTTCTCCGACATTACGAAGAAACTGGTTCTAACCTACGCAGACCAGGAACGGGCAGAACCAGGTGTACCACAGCACGAGAAGACCGATACTTGGTGAACACCATGCTTCGAAATCGCTTTCTCACAGGAACTGAACTCACAAATCAGTTTCGACGCCTCGGAGGAAGTAACTCAAGTGCAAGAACAGTAAGACGTCGGCTTGCTGAATCTAACTTAAAACCCCTTAGACCTGCAAACGGCCCTAAACTGGAGCGTGGGCATCGTATTTCAAGACTAAGATATGCCCAGAGCCACGTAAATTGGAGTATTGAAGATTGGTCAAAAGTTATGTTCTCCGACGAATCAATTTTATGCTCTACAAGCACGATGGAAGACACAGAGTGTATCGAAGACCAGGGGAAAGATTCAAGCAAGCATGCATCGAAGAAAAAGTAGCCTACGGTGGTGGGTCTGTACTTGTGTGGGCCGGAATTTCTTCTGAAAGTCGCACAGAGCTGGTGATCATAGAAAACGGCTCTTTAACTAGCGAAAGATATGTGGAAGAAATCCTCAATGATCACGTTGGTCCATTTATGGTCAATTTAGGTGAGGATGCTATATTTATGCATGACAATGCCCGACCTCATACAGGTAGGATTGTGAATGACTACCTTCAAGAGATGAACATTACTCGTATGGAGTGGCCAGCGCGCAGCCCGGATATCAACCCGATCGAGCATGCTTGGGACGAGCTAGGCAGATGCGTAAAACAACGAAACCCTCCCCCAATCACGCTTCGTGAGCTCAAAATTGCTCTCACAGAGGAATAGGAGAATATTCCCCAAAATCGTATAAGGAACTTGGTGTACAGCATGCCAAACCGCGTAAACGCAGTAATGGAAGCACGAGGAGGCAATACGAAGTATTAAAATTCAAGAAAATCGTAATAAAGTTCAAAAATTTCATGTTTCCTATTTTTGTTTTAAGGAGAGATCAGCAGTTTTTTTCTTTATGTAATTTTGTGTTAATAAAATGTATGGTGACTAATATTTTTTTTACTTTCATTTAAGGAGTATTACATTGTCTATTAAATACAATTTATTGCATTAACCTATCATTTTTAGTTTCCGAGATTTTTAACATTCTTTAAGTGACCCGGATTCATTGCTCTCGAGTGTATTCACTTTAATGTATAGGTACAATTTACTAAATAGCAACTTATACTTGTTAAAGGCTAAAGTCCCGTGCGTGAACAAGTCTTCGGGATGCGTGTACACCATGGTGTCGATGGACGTGGAGGAACATCTTAAGGAGTGCATCTTCCGAGAAATGGAGTGCCCACTCGGTGTTGTCTTTGGAAAATGTTCCTGGACGGGTAAATATAACATTCACGAATTAATCATCTAGGGTTTGAAAGATAAACTTTTTGTCACGTTCATTCATACCTACACTCTCTACGCTTGTAACATAAAAGCGCTTGGCCTCAACTACAAGATCCGGCGGGATGCTAAATAATTTAAACATTTATTTCTTTAACAGGTAGACTGAAGGAAATTATGGATCATTTCAAGGAGCGTCATGCGTCCTTCTGCAACGTCACAACTGATGAGGAAGTCGAGCTTACTAAAGTCGACGTAAAAACCGATGATCGTCACTTTTTCTTAGTGGCCCAAAGCAAACTGCTGTTCATCATAACTATGAAGATAGACACTCTTCAGAAAATGGCTTACTGGACTATTCAACACATCGGAAGCAAGAAAGTGGCGCATGACCACATCTACGAAATACATATTACGAGCAAGCAGAATCCAAGAAGGAAAGTTGTCTTTATAGAACACTGCTTCAATGATGCTGTTAAGGCTGAAGAGGTATTTCGCCAAGGTAAATGTGCAGTTCTGCCTCTAGATTCACTGGTTCATTACATAAAAGACAAAACCATGTCGTTTAGATTCTTTATCAAGCGAATTCCACCAGGTGGTCCTAAAAACAATGGCAAGAATGACAACAAGCCTCCAGGTCCAAACCCGGGTCCTGGACCGAAGGGGCCTGGACCTAAAGGACCAAAAAATCAAGATAACAACAAGCAAAACAAGCCAAACGGGGCCGGACCCAAAGGGCCTAAAAACAAAGGGCAGTCGTAGTTCTATTGGTTGTTACCTAACCAATCATTTTGCATACTTTCTCTATTATTAGTTTAAGAACTTGATTATCTTGCAACTGATTTGAATTGTTATATGGAACGTGTTTATAATGGAGACCAATTCTGATTATTACGTGTACCACAGTAGGCTTCATGATATTCTACGCTGCTTAAATACAAAACGTGCATCAAAAGAGTTGGTGCCTCAAAGGTAACAAACTATTTAGGTCGCAGAACAAACTCGACAGAAGGCAATTTTAGTTTCGTAGTGTGCCTACTAACGATCGTCTAAGTGATTAAAGTTCTCAATCTGTCATTGTTTATAATCGTCAAAATTTATCGATAGGTACTAAATGTGAGCTGCTTTCAGGCATACCTTCTCTGAGACGCACATTGTATTTAAGAATATAATCAGGGATTAAAACGGTTCCCCTGTATATTGTTTGAATCGGTATTAATTTGAAAGGACAGATTAAAACATTTGCTCGGTAAAACCCGTCTTGCCGCTGATGAATATGGACGAAAGTTACCTAAACATTGCGGAAGGAATTAATATAAAATTTAAACTGTTGTCCTTCGCCTAGTCACAGTATTTAAGCTTGTTGGTGACCGTAAGCCTCCAATGTCAAACCTGTAAACGGTTAAGGTAGCAAACTTGCCACTAGTTTAACTAGCTGGTGCTACTCGGCTTTTTGGACCATAACCATTTATTTGCAACATGTTCTACCGTCTTAAGCGTGCGATCGATGGGCGAGCCACGGGTCCACTGTAAATCTTGCGGCGGTTTTACTGACGGCTTGTGGTGCCTGATCCACGGGCGAGCCAAACTGTTTGCAACGCCCCGCGCTTAAATTTCGAACGTACGTGACAAGCCATGAGCCTGATACGCCACGAAATTAAACGCGGTTTTAAGGTGATCGACGTGCAAGCTTTACCGGAGAGCTTCGCTGGTAAAAGTGCCTACCTTGGGTCTTTTACTTTTACAACCTCTTTCGTCCTTATTATCAGTAATAATGAATGATCCATACTGTGTCAAGTTCGGGTTATCGGGCCTAATCTGTTAACCTTTTAAACCCGATTAGCAGATCCCTGATAAAGTAAAATACTACTAAAAAAAATGTGGTATTTATTATGAAATCGCATTGTGGTAGATGAAAAGTGAGTTTTGTGCTCTAATTATTTAACTATCTGTTAACGATCAATATAGTTGCTTTTACAATGTTATTATATACGTATATAAACATATTTTTAGTATGTATAAGAAGTAGATTCACCTGTCTATTTGTAAGGATATCGGCCCTAAAACTAAGTTAATCGCGCAATATTTCATTCAGTATATTATAATGAGTACTTATTGATTTGGTGTAGTGTGTTAGCCGCAAGCTAATTTAGTTGACAGAATAAAAAAAACTGTGCAAGGTGTGTCGGCCTACCTAGTAGGAACATTTCCTACTTACACAAAATCATATGTCAGTCAAAAGCTCGTAAATCCTCTATGCCTCACTGTACCTTGAGACAAGTAGTTTATGTTCCTGTTGCATGGAAGAGGCTAAGTAGGTACCTAGGTACTTGCAGATTGGCTTGGCAAATTTTAAGTATAGGTACTACAAGAATCTGGTAACATAAGTGTTCGGAATAAAATTGTATAACTACATATATGAGAGTACAGTACAGTATATAATCGATATTGATAAGCTTGCTGATTACAATTAGACATTTTGGAGAATTTTTTTTTCTAGTAGTCGCTCGTTTGTTATGTAGATACCTACTCTATATATTTTATTTTGTAGGTACCTATGTCTTCCGTGGATCATATGTATGGTCCAAACAAATTGCGATAAAAAAGACTAGTTTTGCGTTAGTGTCGTAAGAAAATCCTGATTATTATTATAATTAATTAATAAGATTTATTTTTTTGTTTGTATTTGAAATGTTTTTTTTTTATTATACCTACCTAAATTTTGGTAAAGCTAGTAGGTTGAACAGAAATGTAAGATTTTTTCAATTTGTTTTTTTTTATGATTAAGAAATAATTGCACTATTAGATATAACTTTTAATATGTTGTGGAAAATGTCGTACTCGTAGGTTATACATTTATAACTCTTGTATAATTGCAAACAGTTATACATTAAAATATTATTTATAACTTAGTATAAGATTTTAATGTATAACTGTTTATTTTCCCGAATAAATAAAATAAAATGTAACTTAATGTTATGAAAAGGTTTCTTATTTTACCCTTCTAGTTTAGCATCCACTCAACTTCTTCACACATGTTTAGATGTGCCCAATAGTGCTCCAAGCATCACTAAATTTTGTGACCTGGATTTGTAAGTTGTTAAAGCTTAGAAAATAAAATGAAGCTAACAAAAAAAAAAAAAAGGAATAATTTGCATTGAGCTTGACGAACATTGTCTTTGACTGCATGATGAGTAATCCTATCAGGTTTTTTTCTTTGTTATCGTTTCGGGTTTGATTCCCATCCGGGACAAATCTTTGTGTGATGATCATGATCATTTGTTCTGTGCCTGAGTGTAATTTATCAATAATATGTATGTGTTTAGATATATATAAATATATTCATCAGTTGCCTGGTTACCATAACACAAGCTATGCTTGGTAAAGTTGGTAATCAAATAACCGTGTGGAAAGGCAGAAACATACTTACGTGTCGTGGCGTGGCGTGACGCGCCAGAAGCATATCGGTTTCATACATTTAATATGGTTAGAAACATACTTACGTGTCGTGTCGTGTCGCGACACGTTCTGCCGTGGCGCCGACTGCTCGCCACCGATTGCGCCAGAGCGGTGGTGGGGGCTATGACGCGACACGACACGACAGGCAAATGTGTTTCTATAGCAGCGCGTGGCTCGTGGCGCGAACATCTAGCTAGCGGGTACATTTTAATTTATTATATAAAAATGAATGCCTATTTCTCTTCGTCACTCTCCAATTCTTTAACAAGACGATGAAATTCACCTTTGTCTTGTCTCCCTCTGTTTATAGGGTGAACCCAGTCTCTTCTTTTCTATTTTTTGCTCTTGAGAAGTTTCATTGCTAAGAGAAATTGAAGGACATCATCAAAATCACTATCCGAATCAGAAGAAAACATTATGTATGTTTAAACGCTGCGAAGGTTCGTTAAATACTGTTCAGAAATAACGCCAGAGTGCGCCACCAGCGCCACGCCACGACACGTTAATGTGCACACACACCGTCACGACAGTAAGCGCCACGCCACGCCACGACACGTATGTTTCCGCCTTAAGTTGTCCCAGAATATTTTTTTTTTTTTTTTATACATTGCTCTGAACCCAAAGTAAGTAGCTTGTGTTATGGAATTCAGAAACAACGAAGGTACCACAAACACCCAGACCCGGGACAATTTAGAAAAGTGGTTTTCTACATTGACCCGTCGGCCGTCCGGGGATCGAACCCGGGACCTCAGAGCTGGCGACACCTTGAAAACCGGTGCGTACGCCACTCGACCACGGAGGTCGTCATATAAAAAGGAAGTTACACCATATTTTGTAAATATACATACATAGGTAGCTTTTATATCATATGGTTTACTTGCACTGTGCACAACTTTGAAAAATTTACTACTGCCTATAAAGTTCATCAAATAAAACAAAAAAATAAGTTTTATGTTTTATTTACTTAGAGCTAAAAGTTCATTTCTTGGCCTTGGCTTCACGCGTGGCTTTCCTTTCTGCCGCGCGGGCAACCTGCTTTGCTGGTTTCAAATTGCCTTTTTTGCAGAACCTTTGGTTCGTCAAGAACTTGGGGTCCATCTGTGAATAAAAAATAGTTTTAAGATAAAAATTATTGGTTAGTTTGGTGGTTTGATTTTGTGGGGTGTTCACTATCCAATTTAATATTAATAAATGAGAATGTTGCAAAAACTGAACATGTTTTACGCAATACTTTGAGATCTTTTTGTTACATTAATTAAATATTTGGGTTATAGGAAATTAATCTTAAACATGCATTTGATCTTTAACTAAGCAACCCTTAAACAAATGATCACTGAAATACCCGAGTGCAGACATAAGTGTCTAATACCCTGGTTTGCTTCAACTTATAATAATTAACCTATCAAGCTCTTGAGCCTGGTTTTGCAATGTTCAGATGCCACACATTTCATTGATCCACACCACTTTGAGGGTTATACACTTTAATAATAACCCTGATTGACTTACAATACTGAAATGTATGCACAAGTAGAAGTTGCTAAGAAACTTGGAATACTAGACAATAATTAATGACAAATATACATCATGAAATAGTATATTAGAAATAAATAAATAAAGTAACAGGACTTTTAGGTATACTTTACAACCTACAATATATAGCTAGTTGTAGACAGTTGTAGTTTACACACTACATACTGACACATATTTTCTTAGATAAATATACTTAAAACTATTAAAATAATACTTTATTAATACTTACACCAAGAGTAGACTCGTGCCTGACCTTTGTAGGCTTTTTGATGCCGTTCCTGTGCGCCTTGCGGCCTGAAATAATAGTTACATCGTTGTATTTACAAACTCAACCACGATTGTCACATTTCACTCACAAACACTTTTCCCTCTAAATAGAAACAAAACTTGCGATATCATACAACATGAAATGAAATCGAACATAGCTTAACACTTATAATTTCATTACATGAAACATTCGGTAGAAATTTGGTTTACTTACTTTGGTTATGATTTGTATGATTCTTAGACTTTGCCATTTTGTCAAATTATTTGCTCTGAAAGAGAAATAAGAATTTTAATAAAATATGTCACACGGCTTGATCTATCCTTAATGGATAAACTAATTAAACACAGTAAGATGCTTCAGATATTTAGAGAAATAAATTAAATATCAGAACACTAACCTAAAACAGCAAGAGAAAACGAAAAGAGGAAGTTTGTCTTCTGTCTCACTCTAATCGGTGAAGAAAATTAAAAAAATTGTTATTAGAAGCATGAGTATATTGATATCTCTTTTTCTCATTGGTCATTTAATATTCGCTGTCCTGCTGTCTCGTTGACAGATTTTATTATTCCTATCCAGGCTTAGAGTATAGATAAGAAACTAAAGAGTGAACCTATCAGTGTATGAACCGTGAGCACTAGTATGAACTAGTTTTATCGTAAATTTTGTATCAAGACGGAGCGCGCCGTTTTAATAAAACTATCTAAAACCCTAATATTATCCTAACAATGTCGAAACCATCGATATTTTCGCATATAAGTCTGTCGTTGCGCGAAAAATAACTTTAAATCAGTAAACGAATGTACTAGATAGACAAAAAGTGCTCTCGCTTGGCACGAAGGAAAACTAGCGATACTATCGGTCTATAGTTATCTATAGTCTAAGTATCCAGGTAACAATAAATTCATTAACGCGAATGTTGATATTTTTATTTTACCGTGTTTAATCGTCAGTTAATTATAAACATTAATAGTAATAGCTTACAAATGAAAAAATAACTGTCAAGCATGCATGCAATAGAGATGCTTTTATCAGAACTCCGAAAACATAAAAACCCAAGATTATAGTTTTTTTTTTAATTATCTTTTAATTGCCCTACTTATTACTTTGCTCTGTGCTTTTAATATCAATGGTAAAATGTACCTAGCTTTAGAATAGAAAATAACATTCCAACATTTTCTCTAACATCAATATACATAATACAATTGTTTAATTTTTTATTATGGGTAATATTTTAAAAAATTTAATGTTTTAATCTCGACAATCCGATGTCGATATGTCGAGATGTCGTGGTGGCCTAGCGGTTCAATTAACGGATTCGTATGCACAAAGTTGCAGGTACGAACCCAGGCAAGTACCAATGTGGCTTTTTCAAAGCTATATGTTTTTTCTTAATTATT
This sequence comes from Autographa pulchrina, assembly GCA_905475315.1. Taxonomy (NCBI): domain Eukaryota; kingdom Metazoa; phylum Arthropoda; class Insecta; order Lepidoptera; family Noctuidae; genus Autographa; species Autographa pulchrina. Next base: position 4,489,094 of record FR997769.1, read on the forward strand.
CTGAAACACTACTGACAAACGGTGAAGAAAAACATCGTGAGGAAACCTGGATTCCAAAAATTGGAGTCTGAAATCGCCAATCCGCAATTGAGCAAGTGTGGTGATCAATGCTCATTCCTTCTCTAACGGGAAGAGGCCTGTACCCAGCAGTGGGACGTTTATAGGCCGGTTTATTTATTTATTTATTTATATTATTTATTAAATAATCTTAAGAAATTACATAATATAGTCTTTATTCTACTTATTCCTTAAAAAGTTTGTAATAATCCAAAATCTTGTTCTGCAACACAAGTGAATGTGTTGCTATTGCTGATAAAAATGTTGAATGCAAAGTATTGCAAAGAAAAAAAACCAAATGTCAAATGACGTGACGTGAGTTTGTCAAAATTATCATCAGTCAGGTGAGGAGTGTTTCAGGTTAAACGTTATACGTGAATGATTCTGTCTTACTTATGATAGTAACTAAATTGTAAGTGAGAGCGAGATGTAACATTAAGTATTGCTCGACATACAATGGTAATCGTAGAAAATTAAACATGTGTCGTGTTGTCTGAAAGGTACTATTGACTGCTGTAAAGGAAGATATTTACCAGAAAACAAGAAAAAGAAACCAAAAATTTTGCCATTATAACCAAAATTGCACAATAATAGTCGAAGATAGTCACTATGGTGGTCTTGGAAGGCGATTCTGGGGATGCAAAGCCTTTATCTGCAGAAGAAACTGATAAAGAAGAAGTCAAGTCGCCTAGACTTTTAACATTAGAAAGTATCCTTTTTAAATTAATACACAATTTTACTGCACTGTGGCTTTTACTTCATACAATTTGGATAAGGTATGACTCAAATATTTAAGTGAGAAAAGTTCACGATACTCTTAAAATTATTAATAAAAAGAAATGTCCTGATGTCACTACCCTCTCAGCTCAGTTGACATATTTACGTAAATTTTAAATAAACTACTAGCTGTGTCCCGCGGTTTCACCCGCGTGAATACCTAGGTCCCGTTCCCGGTGCCTTTGTATATAATAACAGACAAATAATTAGCAATAAATTAAAATTGCGACTATAATTTGAGATTTAAACTATCCTATCTCTCAAGTTGGATCGAACTGCACATGGTGTGCGAATTTTATTATAATCGGTTAAGTGGTTTAGGAGTCCATTGAGGACAAACATTGTGACACGAGATTTATATATATTAAGATTTAATGTGGCTTGTTTGATACGACCTAAAATATCACAAATAATTGAAATAATCTAAGAAATATATTGTATATGCAAGTAATACATAGTGAATAGTAATTAATGTATGCATTTTGGTTGTCATATAAACATCCATTTATGTAAATCTCTTGTACATTAATTACAGTATAAAACCACAATATCAATCTTCAATACAGCTCACATTTTACCTCCTGTTGTAAATTCATATTTATTTAAAGGAATTTCATTAAAAATCTTTGTTTGTGCTGCAAACTGTTAGTCTCTCTCTATTTCTAGCAAGACAAATATTTAAGGAAAAAAAAAATATTTCCTTAACATGCTTCAGTTTTCCGTATCACTAAGGATGCCCAACAACAGCATGGTCTGCGTCATGGTGACTACCAACGGTATCGCGGCTACTGCTCAAGACGTCTCCGAAGGCTGCGTAAAGTGCTCAAAATACCTCAGGTATGTATATTGCCTATGTTAAACACTGATAACCAACTGCAACAAAGATGCTCTTTGGGGTTTTTGCTTACTCTTTGCTTAGTCCTGTTATTGTACCTTATTGCAATTTTGAAATCTTTTAAGAGCTTGATTTTAGATTGAGAGACCTTTAAAGACTAAATTTGTTGTTGTTGTTTGTCTCTGCCTTACCTTGACTGCATTGTCAATATTATTATTAAACAATATGTTATTGAACAATATCATCATCACATTGATTATTGTCCAAGGACTTGACTTACCCTTTTATATTCCCTAATTAAATAGGTCTATGATTAAGTTTATTTCTCAACCACTACATTATATGCCGAATTAGTTTTCGTTACTATCAGATTCTTACAATACTTATTACAAACGTGACTTTATTGTAGGGCGACAGGCGTCACTACCGTCGTCGTGACGTAACCACCGTCCACCTGACGGCGACGACGGCTGAGAGCCGTCTGCTGTGCGTGCCGCTGCTGCAGGCCGAGCGAGCTTGGGCGCACGCCATGCAACTGCGCCAGGAGGCAAATACTGAGCCGAGGAAGAAGTTCCATCTGGTCTCGAGGTTGAAGAAGGCGTTTGCACATGCTGAAACGCTTTTGCAGTTGTGTGAGGTAACATAAGATTTGATCTCTTATTTACTACGCAATTTTCGAAAATGAAGTGTTTTATTATGGTTTTATTTATTTATTTCTTAATTACTAATGGTGCGCCAATTACAGTAACTAAACAATTACTTATATTGAAAAACAATTACAAAACATTTTAAATATAAAAAATAAAGTTTAATTGTTATGAGAATGAACAATTTAGCTTAGAGATGGCTCGCGATTTTAACGAGGACATTGGATTTTCGCATGATAACTAATTGTACATCTCTGTGAATTCGCAAGCGAAGTTTTAGCATAGTGCTGGGCGTAATTAGTATGAGTATGTTCTGTTCGCAGCAAAGTGGCGTATGCGACGCCCGCACGCAGCTGGAGGCGGGCGCGTACGCGGCGTGGCTGGGCGGCGCGCTGCAGGTGGAGCTGCAGCAGTGGCGCGCCGCCGCCGAGAGCCTGCACCGCGCGCAGCTCGTGCTCGACAAGCTCTGCGCCGCGCTGCCCGACGACGAGCGCCTCGTCTACAAGCAAAAGGTACCTATCGCACCTCCCTTTTGTGGCTGGTGTAGCTGGCTACACATCTGGGACACACTCAATGATCTTTTGGTGCATGGGTAACTTAATTTAAACCATATTTTATCGCAATCTTGATGGGTACAAGGTAGACCAGTATTTAGGATGGATGGACTGCCTATGTGACTGCCACAACCCATTTTCCTGGGTAATAAATAAGTGTCCAATAAGTTTGAAAGACATGTTTTAATTTGGTAATTTACTGTGTTCAAAACAAAACGTACTTTTTTTTTTAAATTTTTCTCTCTATGTTTATTGTTAATATTTATGTCATTAGGTAGAGGAACTGAAGCCTAGCCTGCGTTACTGCGCCTACAACATCGGCGATGAGTCTGCGGCCGGCGACCTGGTCGCTATGCGCGGACAGGGACTCATCGAGAATTTGGACTCTCTTATGGCGCAAGCTAAGTATGTTAACGAAAGTTACACATAATATATTATACATCATTTAGGATTTTTGAGATGTTCGTTCTTTTGGTAATGAAAGGCAAAATATTCGCATTAATAATGTTTTTGTTATTACTATTGCAGGGAGTCTCGCTCTGGCATAATGCATGAAGTGGAATGGCGCGGTCGTCGAGTTACCGTTAGACCCGAAAAGGTGCGACTGTTCCTTATCGCGCTCCAAGATTTAGACAAGTCTGTCGCTAGCGCCGACAATGTTCAAGCCAAGATCGACATTCTCGAGAACATTCTGATGGACTGCAAGGACGCAATTTCAGCTATCAAGGACGAGATCAAAACCGACCCGAAACTGAAAACCGCTTCGGAGACTCAGTTGTCTAGCATCAACTACTTGCTGTCTTACTTGATGTACTTGCGTCTGATTCGCACTATTGAGAGGAACAACCTGCTGGTGCAGCAGGCGGAGGAAGCTCGCAAGAACAACATACAGATCGACGGCAAGAAGGTCCGTCCGCAAGACTTGACAAGGCTCTATGAGATCATCTTGCAGAACTTCACCGAGTTGCAGCAACTGCCCGGCTTCGAAACTGACGCGGCTTACCAACAGGAAATTGAGATATTGACGAAGGCTTACCGCTCGTTCCGCTGCTACTACATCGCTCAGGTGCTGACCGGTCTCCGGCGTTTCAGGGAAGCGCTCGCGATGCTGGAAAGGTGCAGCAACTACGCCACTGAATCGCTCAACAGCAAACTCAATGACAAGCAACTAGTCGACAAATTGCAACTATTGAAGAAGGACGTCGAGAGCTGCAAGTTCGAAGTCCACGCTGACTCTGTGCTGGAAGACGATGAGGACCAAGACGAGGACATGAAGTACACGTCCAGCGGCAAATACAAGGAGAAGAAACCTCTCGTCGACCGCCTGGATGAGTACAAGGAGGATACGCAAGTCCTCACGAAGAACCCTAACATCTACAAGATGCCACCGTCTATGGAAGCTATTCCTTGCAAACCATTGTTCTTTGACCTGGCCTGCAACTTCGTGGAGTTTCCGAACTTGGACGACAAGACTGGCGCCAATGACAACAAGAAGCAAGGCGCTGGTCTCACTGGACTGGTCAAAGGGTTCTTGGGGTGGGGCAAAAGCGACAAGTAAACACAAATTTATATTGGTTTTATTATATACCTGGATATGTTTATAAAGGTTCAAATTATATACACATACAAATAAATTTTGTGTTCTTTATTTTCACAAAGTTTAAGTTCAGGAATTTTAAAAAAGATTGAGGTTAATGCCCCTCGTCTATGGTCATGACGTAGCTCTCTGGTTCATAGTCATGGTCGATGGTTCGTGTTTTAACAATATTCTTATAGACAAATGCGGATTTTCTCGGAGTACGAGTGCGATTGGGATCATCAAAGTTGACCTCATATAGACCAAAACGTTCTCTGCAAACAAAAATTACGATATAAAAATCCAGTTTTTTTGGAATGCATTCAATTTCTTTACGATGAAATATTTATGCTAACAAATAATAATGATAATATAAGTTCTTAACTTTAGGAAAAGAAATAAGCATAACTGTGCATATAAATGTAAATTTAAGATACTTAAAAAATCGAAACTAATATTCGTTGAAAATAGCACTTTACGATGTCTTTTAAGTAAAAATTCGGCAAATAATCACTTCGAAATCTTGAAATAAGTAACTCCACTTACGTGTATCCCTCCATCCATTCAAAGTTATCCATCAAACTCCATGCGATGTACCCATTGAGGTTGACCCCCTCTTCAATAGCGTCTAAAGCGCCCTCTAGGGATGCCCTGTAGTAATCTACTCGTTCGTCGTCTACTATGCCTTCGCGAGTAGACCAACCGTTCTCAGTAATGTAGATACGAACCTCCGGGTACCTTGCTTGTATCAGTTTCAGGAATATATAGGTGCTGTTTGGCATTAACTAGAAAGATAAATATAGATTCGAATTGTTTTATACTTTCTTTTTTAAAGGTAACGATACAAAAAGGCGGATGGAAGTTATGGAAGTAAATTCAGGGAAGCGTAGAAGGCTTTAAAAAGGATTTTGGCCTCTGGCCCCTGGCATTAACTTATAATGCCTGGCTAGGGTCAGGTATCGCAATGAAAAAATATTTATTTCTTTTAAATTTTGAAATCCTATAAGATCCCGTTTTAAAAACAAAATTTTGACTCATTTGTTACTGAATTCTAATCTTTTATTCTAAAGGTATAAAGTTAATTTTGTAGAGGGGTAATCGTGACTTCTAAATCGGTTGGATAAGGATAAGATATCGCACGTGAATTGAATATGGATTAAGTGAGTCATATATCAAATTATATATATTTTATGTTTATTATTCTAGTATATACCTAAGGCTAAAACTAGTTTTTAACCGACTTTAAAAAAAAGGAGGAGGTTCTCAATTCGGATGTTTGTATGTTTTTTTTTTTTTTTTTTATGTTTGTTCGCGCATAACTCCGTTGCTTTCCAACCGATTTGAAATATTTTTTCTTTGTTGGAAAGGGTATACTTCCCAAATGGTCCCATAGTCACCAAGTCGGGATCTGATGATGGAATCTTGGCGAAATCGAGGGAACTCATCAAATTTTATAGGAAAACGTATAGCGATTTTGGTATTTTCTACAACAAGTGAAGCATTTACGTTCAATAAGAACCATTCTACTATCAGATCTGATGATGAAGCCAAGATGACCTTGTGAATGTAGCGGGAATTCGTTGGATGTGAGATGCGGGGCACTGGATTTCGTTTGATGGAAATTATCATGAGGATGATGAAAGGATGTCAGCTGAAGGCCTACCCATATTATCTAAGATTAAAAATATGACACAAAAAATAAACAAATAAAAAATTTTTTTGAAAAAAAAAAAACCGACTTCAAAAATCGATAAAAGCACTAAAAAGTTAAAAATAATTCTATAACCTAGTATATTACTAAACCTAACCTAAACTACGATTAACCAATAATACAATTTAACATTTTTTTGGAGTCGGGGCCAAGCAATATACAAAACTTACAGCTTCTAAATATTAATTCAAATCGGAAAACAACAAAAATACTTTATGACAGATTACCTAATATTAAGACACAAAGACAAAAGATTCTAACGTTTACACTTAACAATATTATTAATATATTTTTACAAACACAATACACATCAATATACCTACTCAGGAATTACCAGTCGTTTCATTACTTAGCTTGGCACCGACTCCAAAAATTGTTAAATTGTATTATTGGTTAATCGTAGTTTAGGTTAGGTTTAGTAATATACTAGGTTATAGAATTATTTTTAACTTTTTAGTGCTTTTATCGATTTTTGAAGTCGGTTTTTTTTTTTTTCAAAAAAATTTTATTAAGAAGTAAATGAAATAAGAAGGATGGCAAAATAAACGTTTGAGACCTCAACCGGTTAATGAAAAATAATTTACTTTAAAACATTGTGCTAATTTTGGTGTTTCACCCACGGGTTTCACCTGAATGCTATATTATAAATTCTTTCAAAAATTGAACGTTTACACTTACAATTGGAACTACAGAATTAATAGTGATCACTGTAGCTTATACCTTAACAGTATTTTTTTTTATTTCTTGTACAGAAATACTCACTCTCAACCACCACGAAGCAGATGGAAGCCAATCGTCTGGAGAATATGAACCAACTTCAATATCGTCTAACGCTGACGGCACATCATACTGCGAAGTGTACAATGACTGTGACACGTAACTGCCACTGTAGTGATTAACGCCAAAGAAGTCGCTGGTGCCGTGTATCAACGCCTTTTCTTCCTCCGATAGGTCAGGCAGACGAGACCTCAAGTAGCCCTGAGCTGCAGACTTCACGGCAACACGCTCAACCAACTCTTTAGGGAACCCACCTTCCTTTGAGTAAATTGGATCCGTGTATATTCCCCACTAAAAAGTAATAGATAAAGATTTTAATCTATCTATAGGTGATGAGGTGGCGCAGGATAAGGTAGTATGGAAGGAATTGGGGGAGGCCTTTGCCCAGCAGTGGGACAGTACAGGCTAAGAAAAAAAAAAAATTGTTGATGAATGGAATACCTATTATTCTATGTAAAATAAGAATTGAAAAAAAAAATGGAGCCAGAAGTGATGTATTTAAGTTAAGATAGAAATAACGTTGACTAACCGTAGACTGGATATACAGTTCAACGGCAAACTTATCTTCTTCAGAATCGGTTAACGGTGCGGTAGATGCTACCGACACGATAAAACCAACTACTCCACTTTGAGTCGGTCTAAATTCATTATTGTAAACATGGTACGCCTTAGCATGTGCTAGCAGAAGGTTCTTAGCGCAAATGTAGTCGCCAAAACCGGTCTCATTTAGCATCGGGGCTTTCCCAACTGATCCGTACCCACCGCCACAAATTTCTGATGGTTCGTTGAAGGTGACGAAATACTTTACTCTATCCCCAAAGCGTGTAAAAACTATTCGAGCGTAGTCTTCAAACCAGTCGGCTATAAGGGGATTCATGAAGCCTCCTAATTCTTGCAGTCTTTGCGGCAAGTCCCAGTGGTAAAGGGTTATCATAGGGTGAATGTTGTATTTCAGCATTTCGTCGATTAGATTATTGTAATAGGCTATGCCATCTTCATTGATGTAGTTGGAGAGTCCTTCGGGTAGTATTCTAGACCAGGATACAGAGAAGCGGTAGACTTTAAGACCTAGTTCTCTCATCATTTCGACGTCACGTTTGTAGTTGTGGTAGCTGTCACAAGCTATGTCTCTGTTACTTTGGTCTGCGATTGCTGAGGGGTTGTTGTGAGTCAGGTAGTCCCAAATATTCTCACCTTTACCTATAATGCCCAATGCATTTTTATTTTACAGGATGTAAGTAATCTTAGTAAACATTAGTAATTGTGTATCATATGAGTTCTAACTCATATGATACACAACCATAACTTATTGACAGCACAGAACTAGGAAAATATAGAAGAAATATTGTATTATGTTATATATGTTATTGGAGATATACCACAAAGTACAGTAATATATTATTATAGGGAAATATATACTTAGGTGAAATTGGATCCCCAATGTTTACGTTGCAAAAGAAACAGCATGGTGGAATTCATTGTGATTAAACTGTTGCTATTATTGTAAGAGAAACTATTAAGACTTCAGTTAAAATGTAACAATAGTACTAATAAAAATACATTACCATAATAACACAGCTAGCTTCATGGTATTTACTTGTAACTACTGGCAAATATATCAGATAGTTCAAATTTTCTCTTTATCGGTTACTTAGGAACATAATCAGTACCACTTCAATCTGTCGAGATATATCAAGACGTTGTACCTATCCATGTTTTATCTTTAACACTAAACGCGGAGCCGTAGAAAATCAATTGTTAGGGGGAAAAAAGGTCACCGACACGGTGTTAAACGGCTTGAATAAATATTAATATCTGTTTGGGTTAATTATAATTATTTCTGATGAATAGGTACTGACCAAGAATTTCTTATACATGGCTTCGTCACGAACTTACTTCTTTGTGACAATAGTATACTCTTGCAAAAATTGGTAGATCCTTATGGAGGGCATTATGTATAAAACTTTAAACTTCTGGTATGAATGGGTTGTGAAGTAGAAAATGATGAGTAGCATTGTGATTTCAGATGGGAATTGAACCCAAGGTCGTATTCGAGATTGTTCGATCAGTTCGTGGACGGACGGCCTAAATAGTGATTTAAACTCATCGACGATTCAGTAGTAATATGTTAACTGTTAATTATTGAAGTAACGAGAAAGTAGTTAGAAATATTATAAACAACCTGTTAAATTCCAACATATAATTAAGGTATAGGAAATCCAATATTTTCATATTGTAGTTCTTAGCTATGTAGTTCTATCGTTATATTTTCAATGTACATTCATAAACTACACATAGAATTAAATACATGGTGAACGTTATTTGAAAATATTGACAGTTAAAACTCCAATTTTAATTTAGCACAAAGGGTTACTATAAAATCAAATAACATGTGTAATCAACAAAAATATTTTACACAAAACTAAAGAAATCGTTCTGCTCGAAAGTACAAAAATATAATAAAATTTAACTTTGAAATAATATATTTTACATCATATAACATTTACATTTTACAAAATCACATTTGAGTGTAATAAAAACGAGATACTGTGGATTTGATATGATCACATAAAAATGCACAGTCGTAGGAATATTAAGGCTAGCGAAATAAAACTGCGCTCGCGTACGGTACACCGACAAGACCGGTGCGTGTCGCGTTCATCTACGTACAGATAAACATGTTACAATCGTCTATGTAATAACTATGTATATACAAACCATAGGTACTATACATTCCAAATGTAATCAGTTACTATATATGGTTCCCTAAAGTCCTTAAACTTGGACGATAAGAACAGCAGCATACATGATGTACTAAAACAACGAATGGTCACTACTCGCAAATCATGAAAAGTGTAGGCACTGGCTTATGGTACTGAAGTCCATATGGCATTAATATTAAAGTTTCACACTCATTGTCTATGTCTGAAGAGTCGACTCGCAGCGTGTAAGGTACACGTGTGAACACAATCGGATCATTGAACTATATGTTACACTAGAATCGCAATACAGAACAATGATCATTCACTTCACGAAATAACGTGACGACGGTTATGTATCACTTCTTATTAGAAATTTGATTTCAAGTTGCGATTATATGCGATGCTTTTACCACATGTGTGTGTACATTGATCATTGTTCCGTGTGCGCGGGTGTGAGGCGGCAGCGGCGGCTAGTGGTGTTGCGCGAGCGGCGGCCAGTGCGCGGCGTCGTGCGGCTGGGCGTCTCTCGGCGCCAGCAGCTGGCCGCACGTGGCGCACACGCTGACGCCGGCGCTGCGCCCCACCATGAGCTCCTGCTGCTTGGCGATGTCGGGCAGCAGCGCCACCAGCTCCGGGAACACGGCGTCGAACTGCGCGCCCAGCGCCGAGCGGCAGTGCTGGTGGAACTGCTCCGCGCTGATCGAGCTGTCTCGGAACGCTCGCGACGCCACTCTAAAGTTCTCCACGGCCGCGTCCCCACCTAACGCCACTGAGAACTTCTTGACTAAAGCACGATTCCTCTGCTCGAACTCCGGCGGCGGGATGTAGGAGTGCAGCGGCGCGGGAAACGTCTGTCCCGAAGAGTTGGTGAAGGTCATGCCGTCGCAGGGCGGGCGCGGCTTGAAGCCGGGCGGGACGAAGCCAGGCGGCACGCTGCCGTTGGGCAGCTTCTTACCGGGCAGGCAGTTGTCGCTCCGGGCGTTGAGCGGCGGGTAGTCCTTGGCGGCCAGGCTGAAGTCCCCGTTGCCACCATTCCTGTTTCTCTCGGTAGCCGCAGCCTCTACAGTCTTCACATTCTTGTCTTCTCCCTGATTGTTATTCGTATTCACCGAGGCGTACGACTCCCTTATTATTTTTTTGTCATTCGTGCCGTTTACGTGATAGAGGTCGGCTAAGTTTTCCTTTTTACTGTTTTGTTTCTTCTTTTCTTTTTTACTAAGTTTAGTATTGTCATTTGTTTGTGCAGGGGCTTGTTGTTGTGGTTGCTGTTGCGCTTGCTTCTTGGACTTTGATTTAGAGAGATTGACGGGCAAGGTGGGGAAGTCAGCGACGGGGTTGAAGGCTGGCTCGCGCTTCGGCGGCGGCTCGGGCTTGGCCGGCTTCTGCTTGTCCTTGGACTTGGGCACGGTGATCCACTGCGGCGGCGCGACGGGCGCTGACGTGGACGACAACGCCGGGAACGCCTCGGACGACGGCGGCTGCTTCTTATTATGGTACGAGGGGTGTTCATTCTTCAGAGCTTGCATCGCTTGACTGTTGATAAGAGCGACCTGCAAAAAGAGAGAAGATTTATCATTTATTTTAACTACTTAGTGAAAACCTGGTTACATTGCCATCTTCTGTAACTGCGTGATCGTGTCACAAGGCACAGTATATAAGTATGCTACAACCACGGAGCAAATACAAAGAGGAGACGGCCTAAGCAACCGTGCACTGTACCTCAACCAAGCACTGACGTCATCATGTGGGCGTGGCCTAACTCAGTGTATCGTTGACATTCATCGTGTGCACAACTGTGTTAAAATTCTAATTTTATTGCAAAGTTGAGCTAAAAGAAAAAAAAACATGAGGTGTTGTGTTTTAAATTGTAACAACTATTCGGATAGACGTTTAGATGCTAAGGAGGGCATCTCATTTCATCTGTAAGCAATTTTATGCGTAATTTTCATAAAATTATTCTAGAAAAGTCTCTTAGTTTGGCGTTTCCAAACATAATTCTATCAAACACTAGATGGCGACACTTGAGAAAATAGAAACTAAACACATTTACGTACGTAGAGCTCACTACTAACATTTTTTAATAATCATATTATGTACTGAAATTTGATAAACATTCATTCTTAAAGGTATGTAAGTATGGCCAAAATATTATTTTTGTAGTTTTTATATTATTTTTAAACAAGCCGCCATCTATGGACAAAAAGTATAAACAACGAAATACAGGGCCGTAATTAGAATCCAATTATTTTACCGAAGGTACCGCGACTATATCTTACATGGAAAGTACTTGAAAAATTTGATACACTGGACATATAAATACAATATCCTATAAGCTAAATAATTTAAAGTATCTAAAGTATTTAAAGTATCTAAAAAATCTAAAGTATTTAAAGCTCACCTACTTTATTAAGTTCAATAAACTTATAAATAAATAAACAACAAAACTCAAGCATTATTGTCTGCCAGTAAGAACCTCAATGTAATAAGGTATTATATTTTGAATGAATATTTGTTTATTCCAACATTGGTAATAGAGGTTTTTTTTTTAATAATTTGTCTTTTATTTATTCTGCCGCTGAAATCAGTATTACCTACCGACATTAATGGTTTCGAAAGGATTGTCACGTAAACGGAATAAGGTGTGTGTTTGTGTTTTTTTTTTCCTATAAGAACTTGATTTGCTATCTTCTTAAGTATTTTAGCCAAATCAAGTCATTTAAATATTATAGAAAATCTAATAATCTTCATTTATCAAAAACCTTTTGATACTAGCATGTTTCATTACACTATTTAAAAAATAATACCCATTAAGATTGTTCAAAAATTAAATTAAATATATTGCTCTCTGATACGACAATTATTCTGAGTACGACCCTGACATCTTGCATTTCGCGACATCTAATGGCAGATAGTTGCGTAATTTAAAATTAAATCAAGAGAACGAGCGAATACTTTTGCTATTGACCCATAGATGGAAAATTTAAAAGTGGGCGGGATCTAACTCCCTCCTCACCCCGCAAATTGTCACGCGTTGTTTCATAGGAAAATCTTATTACGACATCTCCTCTTTGTATTTGCTCCGTGGCTACAACATACCTTGGGTGGTTGCATGGTCCCGGCTCCTAGACTAGGATGGTCGTCTCTGCCGACGCTGAGCGAGGGGAAGTCGTCGTCGCAGAGCGCGGCCATCTTCTGCTGCTGCGGGATCGTAATGTTGCGGTTTCCGCCGGTCTGCGTCAGACGGAAGTTGCTCGCGCTAGTCGGCTGACTGTGCAACTGGATTGACACGCTCGGTTTCGCTGGAAAAAAGTATTTTATGGTTAGTTCTATCTATATATATAAATCTATTTTAGATTTCCTCCTTCATTGGCAACGGTCGTGTGCTACTGCATATATACCTAATTTTCAAAGGGTTTAGCTCTTATAGACCTGTTTTGCGTTTGCTTAACACTGCAAAGGTCGTGAAAAGGGCATTATAGACAGGGGCGGGGAAGTTCTTGTCATGGTGTACAGGACTTTAGCACCTATGCATCCTATGCGGGACATAAGGTATAAACTCACTGTTCCTGACGATGGTAGCGGCGACGGTGGTCGGCGGGGGGCCGGCGGGGCGAGGTGCGCGGGACGGTCCCGGCGTGCCATCTAACGCCGGGAAATTCTTGTCGTTACGTTTCAGGCCGTCTACACCTGGGAATATAAATATATAAGTAAGGCATTAAAAACATGATAATGATACTTGCTTTTATTTGTCAAAATGACGGGAAATTTACTTTTTTTTTATATAAAGGCTATAAGAAGAATATAAAGCATGCTCATTTATGAGAGGAAGACAATAAATACCTTTAATGTTAATATTCTGAGGAATAGAAATATGTGGAATCGAATTCAATGCGAATTTGTGATTTAATTGATTTTTCAAAAATTAATATATTTTAGCCTGCAAGGCCATGTATCATTCGATTATACCAGATACAAATCATTTTATCCCGTGATTTTCTGTATTATATTTGTCAGCAGTAAATTGATCCTTCAACGGGGTCGCTAGTTTAATGACCAAGAAGTATGTACCTTTATAAGCGCGATGCGGGCCCGACAGCACCAGTCCGGGCGCGGCGGGCGCGGCCGACAGTCGCGGGAACTGCTCGTCGCTGCGCGTGTCGATGTCCGCTTGTGGCGCCACCTGGACGACGGGCGCGGGGACCGGCTCGGCTCGCTCCTGGTGGTTTCTGTGATCTCTATCCCTGGAATTATGAGAAATATATAAGTATATAAAATATAATTTCGGATAAGTAACTTATTTACTGTCAGCAGAGATGTAATAGAACAAATTGAGAATCATTGCTTGTCTATAGCGATCTGGAATTACTACTTAAGACACACATAAAAGCAGATTAATTTCATTTGATCGGACTAGTGGCAGATGTGCACAAAAAGGTTTCTATGTCACAAGACAACAAACGTTTTCAAATTCTCTGCATTTCAATGTGTAACCTAACTTCTTGGAGAAAAAGTTAACTTTAGTTTCCGGTTTACAAACATCTTAACGAATATGCAAGTTTTAACTATGAAACCATAGAAAAAAACCCGATTATACAACAGTATTCATAAAACTGTTTTCTTCAGCAAATACAACACATTCTTTTCTACATAATAATGTAAGTTAGTTCATAATTCTTATACGTCAGTTTATTATTTATTATGTAAAAGTTAATGAATAAAACCCTTTTTATTTTATTAACTACCTCGGCGTCCTCTGCACGGGATGCGGCGTGATGTTGAACTGCAGCTCCAGCGTGCGCGCCTGGCGGGTCGCGCCGCGGGGCATGCCGCGACCGTGCACCGTCGCCTTGTGAGCTATACGCAATTATGAGTACATTGTGACTATAGATATCATGTTGGATTTATATCATAAACATATTTTAAGAAGAAAAATTTACTTTTACTACATATTATTATAATTTTGTGAAGAGCGGGACCTCCTAGCACAGGTATATTACATTCTTAAAAGGAGGGCTCGATTTAAGATTAACCCGTTGTATGTCGGAAGCGCAGATCTACGCGAGACACAATTGAATTCTATTGTCTTATTTATTGCGACAGACGAGAGGTTAATAGATAATGTGTAAAAGTGGGAAAAAAATAGGCTATACGTGCTAACGCCGTAGTAACTTGTTTAGAAATAAATGAACCAATATAATGAAGAGTTTACTGATTTGCAGTGGCCTATGCAAACTAATGCCCCGAAAATGGTCCGGAATATCATCTCCCGAGCCTTTTCCCAACTATGTTGGGGTCGGCTACCAGTCTTACCGGGTTACCGGATTCAGCTGAATACCGTATTTTAGATAGAGCGACTGCCTATCTGACCTCCACAACCCATTTTACTGGGAAACACAGTATCCCATAGTAAGACTGGTTGTCAGAATTGACTTAACGACTGCCAAAGATCTATGTATGACAGCCGGGACCTACTGTTTAACGTGCTTTCCGAAACACGGAGGAGTCTCGGTATGTTATAAATGGTCACCCATCCACGTACCAACCGCGGCGAGCGCGGCTTAACCTAAAATGGTCCGGGATATGATTACATTAAATAATTTCGTAAGACACTATTTATTTAGTCCATGTTCAAGAGCAGACCACTTCTATTGGTCGATTGTCCAAACCCCAAAACTCAACTTCACAATAACCATATAATATATAGGTAAGTAGACATAATCAACTCACCTTTAAGATCAATCTCGCTCCTAAACACAGCAGTCAAGTGTTGTCCCGCGCACTCCCCCTCCTCGCACAAGTAATGGTCTGTGCGGAAATGGTGGGCTAGAGCTGAATGCGACGCGTAGTACAGGTTGCGGCCGTCGGCGTCGCATAGATGGCAGTAGAGATGCTCCTTACGCAAGTGACGGTACAACTCGTCTGCGTCCATGAAACGCTCCTCACAGAACTCGCAGAGGGGGTGACCTCTAGTAAAGAATAAAATATGGGCTTGTTATATTAAAGTATAAGCTTGGGGTCATTGGTCGGTAACTGGGTCTTTATACCGCATGCGGGGAAACCCGAATATGGGATACCGTTGATGAAAGTGCGCCATCAACATCTCAGTTGTTATACCGCACGCTGGCAGATCCCTTAACTGATAACCGAGCAACGATTTAAACGCACGCGGACTAGCAACCAATGAAAGTCATCGGTATATGCTTTAACATAATCTCCCGCAACCCCAATACGGGTACTAATTTACGCCTACCGGTTACCGCATGCGGACTCTATGTCAAGATTTACCGCACCCCGTATGCGGGTGCTAACGACCAATGAAAATGAACTAAGTTTGTTTTTTAACATCACATTTCAAAAGGTTTAAGAGTAGTAGTTATTTATTTTATAAAATGCATTAGTGATATCTCTAAAACTTCATGATAGCTAATGGTGTTGTATTAGGAGATTAGGCCTTTGTCAATACGCGGTATAAGTGGTAGGATAAAGCTACATTAAGTCTTTTACAATAAAGTTACATAATATAGAAAAATTATCATGGTTCATAAATTTTGTAAAGTATGTGATTTATAGAATCGTTTTAACAGCATGTTATGAATAAATAGGTAAATGCTACTATAGTGTCGCAATTGCGCATGTCAACTATTTGTTTAAAGTTTATGTGCAATTTACTGTTAATAAACTTCCAACGTGGTCCAATGATGTTACATTACATTTCTCAAATGCCTATTAATAACATTAAATATAGGCGTATTTTACTTTCAACCATTAGTATTTAAGTACAAGTAATTACTTTGCAAGCGTTAACGCGTAATAAATATTAAAAATTACATATAACTATTATCAATATCCGATCAACGGACCAGATTTAGATAAACCAAAAAACAACCACAAGCATACGGAAACAAAAGTCTTTTCAGGTGATGCAATTCTTAATTGTTAATTACAATTAAAATTATGCAAATAATATTACGTATATGTCAGAGGCGTTTTATATACGA
This sequence comes from Autographa pulchrina, assembly GCA_905475315.1. Classification (NCBI taxonomy): domain Eukaryota; kingdom Metazoa; phylum Arthropoda; class Insecta; order Lepidoptera; family Noctuidae; genus Autographa; species Autographa pulchrina. The sequence continues at coordinate 4,505,728 of FR997769.1, forward strand.
CTACTATGATATGATAACTGATAAGGCGTTGACTTAATAAAGCTTTTATCATTGTTGATAAGAAAAGCGTGTGAGTCTCGTGTTCGATCAATATATCTTTCTGCATTTTAATGATCCTTATCTACTCTCGTTTAACGTATTTTTAATGTTGTTAGGTAATTATTGTTTGTAGAATTTGTTTACTTTAAATAGTAGTTTGAATTTCTCATTTTTAGATCAAGGCGAAAGTTGAACTATTCGAGCAGCTGGTCAATGATCACGTAAACGGACTGCGCGAGCTGTCGACCACTCTCGCGCGACATGTGCCTCTAGCGCCGTCGAAACAAATTCAGCAGTCCGTGTGCGCACAGCCTAATGGTGCGTCCACATCTGACGAATCGTGTAATGCTCGTTAATTAATCGTGGACGCACTAAGGCTTTCTTATATTGTCTCGTTTTTCAACTTTGACCTTTAACAAGATTTTTACTATCCGACGAACCTTAAGAAATGCTATAACAACATGAATTGGCACTAAACACTTATCATCTAGATTAAAGTCTCATTTTACCGTCGTTTTTTTACAGTTGTTTGGCGTCACAGCAAGTTCTGCTGAATAAATCGCCACATTGTTCCACGGTTCTACGCCCAGCATAGGCCCTCCATTGATAGCCCGCAACTACCGCTACTTGCAGCCAGCGACTCTTTCGACATTATGCTATACATAGCTTCTTTCGTTAGGTGTATTGCAGTTTAGTTTCGCATTACCTGTGCGATGTATCGTCGAGATCTCCTCTCCGTCGATGGTGAGCCAGTTCCTGACGAGTGTAGCACTTTCTCTCCATCGTGAATATCTAAAAATATTAATCGAATTTACATAATTTTATTTATGTAATTTAATTAAGCAACATATGGCCGATTTATTTAAGTATCATTGCGGTTTAAAGTTTATAATGTTATATAATTATTTTTTCCATATTATGTGATTTTCAAAATGTGTGTATAAATTGAAAAGGACTAAAGTCAATACTTAAAACACTTATAAAATATTGATGATAATTCGATTAAGGAGATAGATATACTTTAGACATACAGATGAAAGCAGAATATGAATATCAATAGGCTGATGCAAATTATTCTAATTACAAGACGAACATACAATGTCAACAAGTATTATCAAATTGCACAACTTGCTATTATTATAATTGTAGGTATATTCCCCATTCAGCAACATTGTTTACATTAAATTTATTGATAACATAATTATATTATAAGGTAGTTATTGTATTAAAAATTATATATTACTGTATAACGCTATTGTTTAACTAATTAACGAGGCAAAGTGTTATTTATTTAGTTCACACGACAGTTACGTCGTTGATAAGTCAATTAGTCAACATAATATTGCAAAGATCAGAATTATATACAGACAGAGCATTGAGTCCTAAAATAAGCTAATCATAGGCGAAAATCAAAAAGGTTCGTGTGATAAATTTATATTTAAACAAGGCGGCTGAAAGTACAAAGTAAATTTAGTGAATCAAAATAGTTTTAATTTGCGAAACGATTGTTTCACAAACTGTGCAATATTATGTTTATGTATAATCAAAGAGAATGGTAGTCTTTGTTTCAAAGTAAAACAAATTAGCGAAGTAAGCAGAAATAATTAATAAATGAATTAGTTACTCATGTAAATGGCAAAATATAAAATTAGGTAATACTAAAGAAAAATATGAAAAAAATTACAAAATTGTTGTAAAATATGGATGATAATTTAATTATTATGATGAGTCATCATTATCTTATTTTTATGTTTTTTAGAGACATTACATTAATAGCTCGTTAGTAAGTCGTTAAGATTAAACGTTTAAACCAATGTCGTAATTTATAGATATTTTATTTAGTATCATGGAACAGCTAAATGTACTATCTTCTCTTCTTGTTCAACTAATTATGACATAATATTTAATACTACAGCAAATAAATAGGTGAATACATCTATCAGTCTAATAAATGTGCTATGCACTCATTATTTGCCAAGAAATAATGTTTTGGCAATTTAACAATTTTATACTCCAGTTCTCTAAGAAGTTACATAATTTAAAAATTTGGCAAAACTATCGCACAGCTGGCTATAAGTTCAAAGTATTAAATATGATAACTAAAAATAAATAAAACTATCCTAACAACATTAACATAACTGTAGTTGACTACATCAAAAAACAAATTAATTTTTGTGAATTAACTGTACATACTTTAAAGTTACATATTTATTGTACACACAGAATGTACATTACCTAATAGGTAAATATTTAAAATGTTACGTATACATACCTTCAAATGTTTGACGCAGAGATCACAAAAGTATCTTTCATGCACTTTCCTCATGTGGTCGCTCAGCATAGTGAATGTACGGAACGGCGGTATCTTCTCACATATCTTACAGCGGTTCTCCAGCAACAGTTCGTAAGCAACTTTGATGTCCTCACTGCAGAACCCGATCTTGAACTGCCTCTCAAACAAGCGGTCAGTAAACACCCTGTTACGTAGCTCCTTATACGGTTGGACGGTATCTGTAAACACCACCTGTGAAACATATGAGTTTGTTAATATGTTATTAAAATTGTCAAACATGTCTTTTCTTGTTTTGATTTTATCAATTATTTAATTAATCAGATTATGTTCTGGTTACATTCCGACTTGTGAATATCATACGTAATTGAGCATAAAGCAGTAATTAGGTTTTTATTTTTAGTATTGGTTGGTATTATTGGAAAAAAAGGTGAAGAACTTGTAATAAAAAGTCAATTACTAAGTCCTATTACAATATAGCTATCTGATGTAATCAGCAATACTAAGATGTAATCTATGACTGATCATCATTATAAGTAAATAATGTTCACTTAAATAAACAAGTTACCAAGTGTTTCTTGAATGCAAACAGTTGTAGACAAAACATATTCTCTAGTTTTGAGTATTAAAGATTTCGCATAACAATGAAAGAAAATATAGTAGTTTTAGTAAACCAGGAAATCTATTACAGCTTTGTTTCCTGACTGAAATGAAATGCAGGCAACTAGAAACTCTGTGGGAGACAAGGCCTTACTGTGTCTCAAAAAGAGGATTATACTTTTGAAGGTTTAGCATAATAATAGAAAATGGTTTTAAAATAATAAATAGGAAGGAATGTTAACAGGACTATGAAAGACCTGTGTTCCCAAAAATAATATTTTTTATGTAAAGAATGTCATGATTATTGAGTTAAAAGTTGACCAAAAAATAATAATAGAAGTAGGTAAACAATCAGGCTAACCATGTTAGTTGTTAGTCTTAATCTGTGCTTTACGATTTGATTTTTATCATAATTTAATTACTGTAAATTCCTGATCTTATGCTAATTTACTTGATTATAGGGTTTAAAATAATGTAAACTGTATATGGTATAGGAAGTAAATATAAATAATTAAGTTCTTTTAATTGACATGGTCTATGATAAAGGTACACAGAAGATACAATCCATTCATAACAGAATGATGTCAGTTATTATAAAGCAATCATTCATCATTCTTGTTAGCATTCTCTCTAGCTGCCATCTATGAAAAGTTTATCAACATACTAGTTATTATGATACAAATCAAGACACTACTGCAGTTATTAGTCTATTGTGCAATATTATGACGGGAGATTTACTAGATGTGTTTATAAAGCACAATATTGCACAATGATACCATGAGCACTGAAATTTTAACAAACATAACCATTCAATGATACACATAGCACTGCAGCTTACCCTTGAGAGGTCTCGCCGGCAGATAGGGCACTCATTTTGCAGGCAGAGCACCCGCATTCGGGTTGAACACTCGAAACATACGGGATGGTCACATTCGCCAACCGAATAGTATAAAACGTTCTTGAAACACACTACGCAAGTGTTCTCGTTTGCGTGAGAGTCATTCATGGTGTCGGGCTGGTTCTGTAAAATTATAACACCGTACTAATATCCTGACACGTTTAGTCGGGATTATCTTTAAAAAATCTGAAATAAATACTGTATATACCTACGTAAGATTGAGAAAAGGAAGGACGAAAATTTCGTAGTGCTGTAATGACAGCAGAGACGTGTGATTGCCAGGTATAAAAATAAATAAGGCGTAAATACAAGAGCAAAAAAAATATTTTCTGTGAGTAAAGTGTTGCTAGATATGTATAAATCGATCGGTTGTGTGCAAACCGTAATTTTATCTTGTCTTTGGTCAATTTTTCATTGACGGAAACGGTGAACGGGAACGGTTTGAAGTTCAAATCTGTTTGAATTTCAATTCAGTCAAAATTCGTTTGTTACATTGTGATCCAGAATTTGTTGAGTTATTACCAGCAGAGTAGAACTAAGAATGTGTGATAAAACAAAGTGATTTGTGGTTAACGAGTGTAGTTACTATATTCTCTGAATGATGTATTTCGAAGTGCGTATTGAATGAAGTGTTAAGTGTTTATTAACGTACATTAACGGTGTCAACACAATAAAAGTTGTTCGTTATCTTGTTTTAGATTGAAAATACTCCGGAACACATACGAAGGGCTCGACGTACAGAGTATAAAGCTGAGGAGTCACCTAGGGAGGAATGCCCCCGCCTGATCTTAGCTCCATTTTCTAGGCCTCCACAAGTAGTGTTTGACAATGTCCTCATTGGAGCGTCCTGTGAAAGAAACCTGGAGGTGTATAACCCTTCTAAGCAAGTGCAACAGGTAATAATACCTTACTAAAACACGGCTTGCTGTAGTGGGCTAAAGTAATAATAGGAATAAGTACTTTATTTTACATACATTTGTATACAACAATACAATTACATACTCTTATCTAGTGCCCTAAGTTAAATGACGGGTAAAGCATTTGTATTCATCAATATTATCGTTTACTTGTAGTTTATACCTAAGTTCAAAAAAATTGACCATGTATTCAAGGTAATTCACTAGGTTAATTTATTGAGGTATGTACCTCTCAGTAGTGCCTAAATAATACCATTAATAGAAAACACTACTGCTAAACTGGTTAAAATTAATTGTAAGAATATATTTAATAAAGTTATCAAACACAGGTGATGGCTAACTGTTAAATTTGTTTAGAATATAGTAGCATAAATCTATATTGAAATCATAAAACATTGTTTCATATTCATACCTTTGTTTTACAAATAATAATTAATTTGATCAAATTATATTTGGTTATTTATTCAACAAACAGAAAGAAAGCTATTGATATTAAATATCCACAAAACCCCACATAAGTTGCAGTCTTCATCCCTACTAATTCAGTCTAACCATACATTTACTTACATACATACATAACTAAGGATTTTGGCTTATATTAAGACTAGTTAAACAGTTTCTATGTAATGATAATATATTTGACGACCTCCGTGGTCGCACCGGTTTCAAGGTGTCGCTAGCTCTGAGGTCCCGGGTTCGATCCCCGGATGGGTCAATGTAGAAACCATCTTTTCTACATTGCCTCGGGTCTGGGTGTCTGTGGTACCTTCGTTGTTTCTGAATTCCAAAACACAAGTGCTTTAGCTACTTACTTTGGGTTCAGAGCAATGTATGTGATGTTGTCTGCATTTATTTATTTATTATTTATATTTTATTGTTATATTCAGATAACACTAGGAAAATCCCTGCCGCCTGGTCTAGTGATCGAATTGCCGGGAGAATGGCTGGTCCTGGAGCCACAGACATGCTACTGCATAACTTTAATGTGGACCCCAGTGCAACCCACTGCTACAAGAGAAACTATACGCTTCACTAATGAGAATAGAGGCAGATATGATGTTATTCTTGTCCTTAAGTCTGTTATGGTAAGCTACTTTAGTTTTATTTTTAATGCAATATTGGATTTACTTAATGTTTAGCTTAAAAAGCAATTAAAAGTATAATCCAACAAGATTTTCTTAAATATCGTCCCTTCATACTATAACTTTTTAAAATAGCGAAGATTTTTGTTAAACACCATTTTTTCATTCACCATGCTACAAAAAAAATATAATTATTTTTTTTAATTTAATAAAATAGTTGTTCATATTATTCTTTAAATCATTTCAGAATATCAAAGGCAAAGGTGCACAACCAAAGGGCTTCAAAATATCACCAGGTAAAATAAAGAAAAAGGTATCGAAAAAGTCTCCTGTAGCCTTATACAAGAAAAAGTCAGAGGTTATATACAATACCACTCAAATCAAAAAGACTTACAATGTTATTCAAACTCAACAGAAGTTTTCTCAAGTTTATAACAAAGAAAATGTATCTATAAATGACTATTCTATTGATTCTCATCCAGAAAAGTGTCCATTTGACTCACTTACAAGTGTTGATTTTAACTTTGACACTTCAGAAGTTTTCTCCACCATGAGAAAGCCTGATATCTTACAACAAACTTATGACAAGTCTTTCACAGACAGCAGCAAGTTAAGTATCCCTCATAATGTTTTGAAACCAAGTAATAAGCAAATATATGATGTCTCAGCCACTGAATTATTTGATAATCTCACTTTTACACCTTTAAAATTGTTGCCAACTAAAGCAGATAAACTAGACAAGGGACCGAAAATAATTCTTAGCATGAACTCTGATAGTGAGTTGGATGATAGTTTGGATAATAAAAACTTTAATAAAGAGAACCAGACTTGCTCTATAATAAGTGTGACATCTTCTCAGCCGCCTAACAAGTGGTTGACGGTCAATCACGCTCAAATTGACAGCCACATGGAAACTCCAACTGTTCCCAACAAGAAGCATCCAAATACTTCATCCCCTAAGGAACTCAACAGTCCGAATTTCTCGATTAACACAGAATTTTCACGTATCAGTGACTTATCGTTCTTTCCGCAAAGATTTTCAACGGAAAGGAAAACGTTCCCGAAACTAAACAATGACACTCACGAAATGTTTGATGATCATATACATATTAAACCAAGCTCCGATACTTTTACTAAGGAATCGCCGAATACGCCAATGGAACAAAACTTTAATCATTATGAAATGAGACCTCCACATTTCTTCTTGAAGGACCAGCCAAAGATGTGCAGGCAGGCTTTATTCAAAGAATACCAACACCAGAAAGATGCGTACGACCAACGGAACTATGGTAATCAAATTGACCATAACGTTTGGCAAAATGATTTGCGTGTAGATACACGGTCCCCTCCCAGGTCAATTACGCCGCCTTTACAATCCATCCCTGAAGAGAGTGTACAATTTTCTGACACTCAAGTACTCGACAGAACTGATAAACAAATGTCCACATTTACCATTAACCGCACATTCGACAAGACGGTTGATAGATTTTCCTCTAACGCTTCAAGTAGTAACATTCAATCGTGGTCTAAAAAAGCTGTCAGAGCCGAACCGGATTTGTGGAAAATACCTATTAGCCATGTCAAGAAAGTTAAGTCCAAAACATCAATCAAGAGTAAAGAATCGTTAAGTAGCAAAGTATCAAACACTACATTTGAGACCAACAAGAGTATTATACAAAACATGTCTGTAAATCAGATCGGGAATGTTTATTCTCAATCGTCAACTGTAGATCCATTTTTATCTTCGACGTACTTTTATGACGAAGAGGCTGTGGAAAAGTTCGAGAAAGAATTTAAAAGATGGCTTAATTGCATACTGACGCCGCCTGCTGACCTCGATAGTAATATCGAACAGAAAGTAGATGTCGGTAAAGCTTGGATTGAGAATAGAAATAAAGAAGTACCGGCAGCTCCGACGAAGGAACAAGTATCAAATGCGTACCACAACAGCCACCGCTTGGAAAGCCTTCGTAGGTCCGCAAGGGCGTTACTCATGAGCCCCGAAATTGTAGCTGTCTTCCAGAAACTTACCGCGCAGATAGAAAAGAAGCTAATAGCGATTAGAACTGATCGCAATCTTCATTTAGATGTTGGACTACAGAAAATTATCATGGAGCTATTATTGTCGTACAATCCATTGTGGCTGCGAATCGGTCTTGAAGCGATTTACGGCTGCGTCTTGCCACTAAAATCGAATAGTGATATCGAAGGATTGACAACTTTCATCATTCAAAGAATGTTTAAAAACCCTTTCCTCAAAAATAAACATTCTAAGACAAATGCACCAAACATGTTGTTACCTGCTTACATGGAGGCGATCAAGAAGTTTACTTTGAAGAAGTTTTTCATCCTCGTTTTCTTCTTAGATCAAGCCAAGCAGAGGAAACTTATATCACACGATCCTTGCCTTTTCTGTAGGAATGCTGTGTGTAAAGAGAGCAGGGAGATGATAATAAGATTCACAAGAGAGTTGATTGCTGGTATCGGTGATATCACGAAACATTTAAGGCCGCTCGGCTACGTTGTAAGCCACAAGCAGTCTTATTTAGACGAATACAAGTATGCAGTTCACAATATAGCCGTAGATATAAGAGATGGTGTTAGATTGACGAAAGTAATGGAAATCATTCTAATGAAGGATGGCTTATTGAATCAGCTTCGTACTCCAGCCATATCTCGTCTACAGAAGATACATAACGTTCAAGTCGCGCTGACTGCCTTGAAAGAGTCTAGCTTTGTGATTGCTGGTGAGATCACTTCTAACGATATCGCTGACGGTCATAGGGAAAAGACACTGTCCCTACTATGGCAGATCATCCATGTGTTCCGCGCTCCCCTGTTTGAAAAAGCTGCTAATGTTATACAAATGTGGTGGCGTAAGAAGTATGAGGTTATTGTTGAGAAGAGAAAGGAGGCTGAGAGAGTACTACAGCAAAAGGTCAACGCTGCGAGTGTGATCCAGTGTTGGTGGCGCCGTATACAGTACAACCGTTTAGTAGAATGGAAGATGCAACAAATTACAACTGCTACTATTATTGTACAGAAGTATTGTCGTATGTGGCTCGCACGCAGTCGCCTTCTCAAGTACAAGAGAAGTGTTCTTAAAATCGAAAACTGGTACAGGTCGGTTAGAATGATGAGAGAAGCTAAATATATTCTTGAAAGATTGAAATCGGAGAGAGAAGAATTGAGACGTAGAGCAGCGATTCATATTCAGTGCCAAGTCAGAAGGTGGCTTTGTGTTACACAATATACAAAACAGTTAAGACGGATAGTGCTAGTCCAAAACTTGGTTCGTAGATTCCTTGCTAGGAAAAAGTATATTCAATACAAAAACGCAGTTATTTGCATCCAACAGAGATTTAGAAGTAATTTGTTAATGCGTAAAGAAATGCAAGACTTTAAAATGAAGAAATACAGTGCTATTCTCATACAGTCTTATTACCGTATGTTAAAACATCGAAGATATTTCTTACAACTTAAAAACGCTGTTAAAATATTTGAAGAACGCTACAGAGCACTTGTAGAGGCAAGGAAAGAACGTAAAAACTATTTAGAACTTAAGAACACAGTTATTAGAGTTCAAGCATTGTATAGAAGTAAGAAATGTCGGCAGGATTACTTGAGAAAAAGAAACTTAATTATGTTAATTCAGAGAAAGATAAGAGCCCAACTGTTAATGAAGAAGGAGAAAGAAAACTTCTTAAGAATTAAAAATGCATCAATTGTTCTGCAGACCTATGTAAGATCGTATCTAATTATGAAAAAGCAGAGAGATGATTACAAAACTCTTCGCCAATCCACCTTTACCATCCAACGATACTTCCGATCCTATTTACTAGCAAAATCTCAAAGAAACTCTTATTTACGGCAAAGAAACGCAGCTATCCTTCTTCAGAAGTCATACAGAAACTTAATACTGATGCGTAAACAGAAATCTGAATATCTAGAACTTAGGAAAGCAATCCTGGTTTTCCAAAGAAGATACAAAGCTCAAATCATGATGAGACAACAAAGGACTGAATATATGAAACTTCGTAAAGCTACTATCGCTATACAACGTAGATATAGAGCTCAAAAGGAAATGCGTTTAACAAAAACCAGTTTTCTTAAATCAAAAATGTCTTGTGTGACCATTCAACGAGCCTTCAGAGCTTATGTGTTATGTAAACAGCAAAGACAAGAGTACCTCAAAATGAAAAACGCTGCTTCAAAGATACAAGAATGGTTCAGAAGTTGTAAAAAAGGAAAAGAGGTTAAACAACAATTTGAACAGTCGAAGCAAGCTTGTGTTACTATCCAGAGAATTTACAAAGCTTACATATATGGTAGAAAACAAAGACTTGAATATGTTCGTATCAGAACCGCTACCATCTGCATTCAAAAGTTCTACAGGTCTTACATAGAAATGAAATACGTAAGACAACAGTATATTACGCTTAGAACTTCAACCGTTACTATACAGAGGCACTACAGATCGCATTTAGAAACGAAGAAACAAAGACATACTTATTTGCAAATGAAAAACGCAGCTATGTGTATTGGGGATCATTACAAACGGTTTAAAGAAACTAGAATGGTCAGACATAAGTATTGCCAGCTTCGCGACGCTACAATTAACGTACAAAGAAGATATAGAAGTATTCTTGCTATGAGAGAAGAGAGGGAAAAATACTTACAAATTAAAAACGCTATTGTACTTATTCAGCAAAAGTACAAGGCACTACTTGAAATGAGGCGGAAGAAACAAGCTTACATACAGATGCGGAATGCAGCTATAACGATTCAAAGCAGATACCGAGCGCAAAAACGTATGATTGCCGAAAGACTGACATATACTACAACTTTAAAACGTTGTTGCACTATTCAAAGATTTTTCAGAGCTTATCTTGAAGGCAAGAAGCAACGACAAGAATACCTTAAATTAAAACATTCCTCTATAGTTTTACAGAGAAGATATAGAGCTTTACTTAGCATGAGAAAAACAAGGAAATCCTACTTAAGTCTTAGGTCTGCAGCTATCGTTATTCAGAGGCAGTATAGGGCTAATTGTCTTATGAAGAAAGATAGAAAAACTTACACAACTTTAGTGAAAGCTACAACCGCCATTCAAAGGCAATTTAGAGCCTATGTATCTGGGAAAAGACAAAAGATTGAATATAATAACATCAAATCAGCTGCAATTGTAATTCAAAGACGATTCCGACTTATTACTGAGATGAGAAAAAATCAGAACGATTATCAGAAATTAAGGAAAGCTGTTATATTAGTACAGAAAAGATACCGAGCAAATAAAATTGCTCGTAACATTAAAGAAAAAGAAGCAGCGACAAAAATACAAAATTGGTACATCTCTTTAAAGAAACGTGACGTTTGCCGCCAAGAATATTTAAAACTCAAAAATACCGTGATTTACATACAGTCTATAATCCGTATGCGAGTTCAATACAAAAGATTCGTGACTATCAGAAATGCAACCGTATGTATCCAAAAATTCTATCGCTCTTATAAACTAATGCTATCCGAAAAACAAAAGTATTTAACCACTAGACATTACATAATTAAACTGCAAAGTTATGTGCGGACATATATTCAGCGCAAGAGATTCCTCAAAATACGATCTGCCGTGGTCACTCTTCAAGCTGCATATAGACTGAAGAAGTTGAGAGATATAACAAGGGCCCAAAGGATCGCAGCTGCAATTTGCTTCCAGAAATACATAAGGCGTTACCTCGAACGATCGCACTACCTTAAATATATAGAACGAGTCAGATTTATACAAAATATATGGAAAGGAAAGCTGCTTACAAGATTAGTTCGTTGCGAGTACTTACAAAAGAGGCGTATTATTATCAACTTCCAGTCTTTCCTCAGAGGGTATTTGGTGAGAAAGCAAATAAAAGCCAAAAAAGAGGATATGAGAAAGACGAGAGAAGAACAGAGACGTTATTGGGCTGCTTCTAAAATTCAGGTATTTTCATATAAGCCATTTATTTTCATTGTCACTTTGTTATCTTTTGTCAGCTTTCAATAATATAATCTATTTATATAAATTTTAGGCTCTCTGCCGCGGTCATATAGCCCGAGAAAACATTGCCCACGACAAACGCGTGACGGAACTGAGGCATAGATGGAGGGATGGTGGGCTGAAGTCGACTCAGGAGTCCATGAAAGACCGCAATGAAGAAGCTATGGAAGTCTTGAGGAATATCAGCGGTATCGAGACTGTGATCAAGGCTTTTAGGTCACTTGGTCAGTATTATTAATTTTTGTTCCATTTGTTATGTACTTGGTAGGTCAAGTATTCTTGTAGCAAAACTTCGCCAGTCGTAAAGAAAATCTTTATATTACAAGTTGTATACTATTATAGTACTAATATAGTAAAAGTAAATATGTGTCTAATATCTTGTATTTCTTTCAGAATTATTAACGGAAGTATTCCCTATGATGTACAACGACAATGCGTCGGCCATTGTCCACCGTGTGTACACTTACATGTCGGTGACGAACAGATCCATTTCTAGTATAGAAGTGCTTAAGTCTGCAGCCGCTGTGCTCGTCAACCTGACTAGGTATAGAGTGACTGGACCGAAGATATACTTGGTAAGAAATTAAGCTTAATTTACTGATTATTTTAAGTCATTTTAAATATGTAGTTTTGTGAACAATTATAGATGCAATTAAAAACCAATGTAATGCTTATTTGGTGTTATTTTGTTGAATAGCCGTCAGGTATATGGCAACACATTTTTTATGCCCTTAGAAATAAATTCCTTTTAACTAAACATTTCTACAGTATGGCAAAGAAAATTAATAAGTGTAAATTTTATCTTAACAGAGAGATCGCATCCCGCCTATTTTAAAATTCATGTGGAGGTTCAGTAACAGTGAGACCCAACTGTTCTGCATTATGGCCACTTATCTATGGCTGTTTTCCAAATACGAAAATGTGAAAAAGGTAAGACAACATTTAGAACTTCGTAAATATTTATTAGAAAAATATTGTATGTAGCTAGGTTCAATTTATACTTTTATTTTTTAAACATGCCTATTTACTTTTCAGGACTTGACAGAGCTACTGAATCAGCCCGAAAACCACAGAATGTTAGTGACGATTAAGGGCAATGTCGACAGAACTAAGAGGATGACTACTAACAGTTCAAGAAGCAAGTTCAACACGCCACAGCCTTCGAAATTCATTTCACATACTAGCAACCAATCCCTCAACATGAGTGTATGTGGTACTGGCTACAACATAGTGTTGCCAGCATTAGAACCTGACTACGGTATTGCCAGAGTCGATAAACCTCGCTACTTCGAGGACGCCCAACAAGCCATTAACTGCCTATTCCATACATATAAGTTGTGATAATTTTTAACTTGTATTGGGTTTAAATTAGTTAAGATAGTTTAATATATTTCATATTATGTAACATTTAGATTTTAATGTCATGAAACATTTCATACTTTCTTTTATTAAGAGACTGGACTGTCCACGCAAATCATGTTAACTGTACAACATTAAAAAAAAAACAGATTTCTATGACTGTTTTTGCTGACTGTTTTTTTTATGTTTTTGTTATGTTGTTCACTTACTTCCTTCTTTTAAACATTTAATTGATATGTAAGAACTTATTATGTTAATTTTAAACATTAATAATAGCTTTATTGCGCTTCCACGACACAAGTGTGCCTAAGTACACATACGCCCACTAACAATATTAATCTAGATTTATAACAAATTTTGACTGTTTGTGTGTTGTGTGTAAAAATGGATTTTTATGAAATAAATTGTAATTGATTTTCATGTTTATCTTGTATTTATAACGTAATGTTAACGAATTTGTTCATTTGTAATGGACGGTCATTAAATAATTAAATGTTTATTATAGTTTGATTTACAATCCTACATATAACTGGTGTGAAATATAAGGATTATGGCTATCAAACAGTTAAACGCTATGTTACTTTGAGTATCAAAGCAGACGCTAGCACTAGATAGTTATTTCACTGCCTATCCCCCTGAGCAAAAGGCAAGATCCATGGAATCTAAAAAACAAGCTGAATTTTAGGTAGCTGTAGACAACAGTCAAGTCTATAAGACCATAGACAAGATTTCCATTGTCTCTTCTGTCAGTGTCAAGCTGACTGAAGTAGAGATGCCCAAAATAATCTTTTGTATCGATATAGCGTATCGATACGCATCGCAACCAATCGTATCGATTCAGCAATATATCGCAACATCTTGTATCGATACATACGATATCTATCCATTTTTTAAAAAGTTTAAAATAAAACAAAAGTATTAGTTCGAAAAGTAAAAAATAGTTTATTTTCTTAAAAATGGAAGTAATAAATCATATTTATTTCTGTAAATTGGTTTTGCAAAACACTTTTATATGTCAAAACTAAATGGGGCCGGTGTTTCGTACCTGACTACTCTGAGAAGAAACATCCGAAACAAACTCAGAGGTCACTGTCTCTTTTAAAGTCAAGACATATGAGGACCATGCAGATTAATCTCTGAGATGGTATTTTGAAGAAATAACCACACAGATTTGAGTAGACCTGTCCAGTCAGTGCAAGTATTTGTCAGTGATCGTCTAGCTCGACTCATAATCCAAGGAGCTCAACGACACGACGAACAATACCAAGGAAAGGACATTTGGGTAGGCCGCATAAAGTACTCAAACTGCCTGACAATCGTGAAACTAACTAAACTAAAGGAATAAATTATAAAATACTATTTTGACCCACGTAGTCCCCATATTCACAGTAATAACCAAAATTAATTACAATATGACACGTTTAATATTACAGGTTCAATCAAATCATAATTTTAAGCAGATCCACATGGATTCGATATTTTTTACCTGGAGATACGATATATCGATGCGTATTGTATGGTCGTGTATCGATACAAAATATCGATATATCGCATCGCTATGTATCGATACAGCATAATATCGATTCATATCGCCCATCTCTAGACTGAAGTGTGAAGGTTATGTTTATCAGTTGCAAGTACTATTGAACGAAATAATTAAGAGATTTATTCAATAAAGAATGCACAAGTACTATAAATAATAACAACAATGGATGAATTCGTCAACTATTTGCTGATACTATTAGTCATACTCCCAGTGGTCTTATTTTTCAACTTGTGGTCGGGCATTGGCTGGGAGTTGTTTGAAAACAACTAGTATTTATAATAAAGCGAAGATGTTGTTTTAATACTGAAATGGTGCTTCTAAGACTCAATACGCCTTTATTGAGTTAGATTATATGTCAGATAGCGATAATTACTAAGTTATGCTAAGGGTCAATAAATTAAATGTATTTGTTTACTAAAGTCTTTTATTGATAACACAAATATATAATCTTAATAGTAGAATTATCACAATAGTGTCATAATCATAACAATTTCATAATATTTGCATAAGTTTCATGCATTAAAGTACAACATCTAAACCTTAACAAAAATATCACATTGAATCAATGGAAAATATACACTCATCTTTAATCAATTTACTCAACAACTGCAATTAAACATCTATAACCGTTTTACTTTTTATTAACTGGTGCAGAAGTATTATTTTATTAGAATTTAATTCAATATGGGGACAAGATGTGCAATATTGATAATTAAGATACCTATTAAATATCATACAAAATCCATTATTAACTCAATTATGCAATAAATCAGGCATTTCTAACACCTACAAGTAATAAACTAGCTATATCTACATTAATAAATATGTCCGTTTTTATATGTATTTGGTTTAAAATACATGTATCAGTTAAATATCTGTACTTAACCTCATTATGACTATTTGCCAGATCATAAATAACAAAATAATTGTCATTTATTAACTACTAAAATTACTATGCAATACTTAGCACAGTGAGTGTGTGCCTACAATAATATTTCCAACAATATATTATTCTCATAAGTTGTCAGATTTTGTTTTTCATATTAGAAAGTTTTAGTTACTAATATATTTACTCATAATCACTAAGAAAAATGGGAAAACTGGAAGAAATGAAGAGAAATAATACAAAAAATTTTTGCTAACATCTAAATATGTTTAAAACTAATAATAGACTTGGTTTTAAATTACTCGAGTTTCATAATTATTTTTTGGCTATTTATTTATGAGTTACTCACTTACTTTCCAGCTTGTCGCATACATTATTCCAGATTCAAAAATTTTAATCTGAATTTGCAAACTCGCATGCTGCTCGTTCCCTATATGAGAAGAGGCCTGTGCCCAGCAGTGGGACACAGGCCTTACGCCTAAGAATTAAGCTGGTATTATATTATTGATTTACACAGATACTGCAGTTCTGGTATATAAGAAGATAAGGTTCAGTCAATTGAAACCTTATTTAAATTTCACTTGAAAGTATGAGTTCCTCCATTCCCATATGACCCCTATGCCGCCAAACTCGGTATCGTGCGATGTCTTTACGTGTTACCATGCCAACCACCTGTGAGAAAGAAAATAATCAATATCACACTTGCAAATGTACTTATTTTTAGGGCTCTATTACACGCTGTGAGCAATGAAGTTCAGGAAATGTACTCCAATAATTGCGCTAAAAGCCGCTGACAAAACACAGATTTAAAAATAAATAACGAAAAATTTATATTATTAAATATTATTTGAAAACTACGAATTAAAGTATTGTATATATAATAATGCATATATAATACAAGTACAGCACAGAAATCGGCACCTTCTTTAAGTTTTGTCGGCTTTAATCTGGTTTTCAGGTCAAATATCTCAACATTATAAAGTTTCCGCGCATAACTTACACATGTAAAAACATCTGCAAAATTTCTACATACATACATGCATATAGTCACGCCTCTTTCCCTTGTAGGGGTAGGCAGAGACCAATTCCTTGTTTCGCTTTGTCCACTTTAATTATTCCCTTCATACATGCTGTTCGGTTTATGGTACTCTTGATCTGGCTTTTTTTCATTCACACTCGCCTTATACACCATTTTCGTCAATCGAACTTCATTCATTCTCTTGACATAGCCAAACCATCTCAGCATACCTTTCTTAATTTTTGTCTCATCCATCCATCATCTGACATACTTCATCCACCTTACAATCCGTTCCTCCTCTTAAATTTAACGTAGCGAAGCGGCTCTCCGTGGGCCACTTTTCGTAATTAATATAGCTCTTACCTCATTAACATCATTAACTATAGGCAGATGTCTGAGCCCAAGAGCTCGAAAGAGTCTGAAGAGCCTCGGCAGCGACGCACGATGCGGCAGCGTGTACGGCGACGGGTTCATGAACGGACGCAAGTCTATCGTGCACGTCTTCTCCCAGTCCGCTAGGTTTAACTATTAAAATATAAGACAATATTTATATAATACGTAATATGATTATGATATTATGTGCTGTTGATTTGCATACAACTATTTATATTAAGATATTTTATGTTAAATTGAGAGGTATCGGGAAAAACCTCTGTCCGTAATTTTGTATTTATTTTTGTTTCAGTCTGTAGGTAAATGTTACCTTAATCAGTTTTACAAAGAGTTATTATTAACAGTATAATACATGAAATACCACTACACTTCGAGGGCGAATACGCACATCTCTGAAACCATATATTACAGCTTCAAAAAGCTTCGTAGGACTTTAAGTGTAATTTATCTTACCTCATCAATCAAAGGAAAACGTGGGTATTCCTTCCTGAACATATTCATGTCGACATTAAAGTTCGACCACGTCGTGTTGGCGTTCTCGTTGTATATCTTATTCTGTATCAAGACTATAAGTTGCGATCGCAGTATCAAGCCTCGAAGACGCTTGTAAGTTGTTACTTCCACCTAAAAACAGAATATAAGTATTTTTGAATTCAGCAAGATAGAAAGCAATAGCACAGATTACTAAATAGTTACTACGTAACAGATACTTCACTCAGTAGAAAATTTCCAATACCTACTGCTATAAGAGCCTACTCCGTCGCGTTAGCAACCGCTGCATGCGAAAATGTGCCTAAATGCCCAAGCGTACAGTTGTGATTGCTTTGCACCGCGCGATCCCACAGCAATCGCAGGGCTGCCGCTTCGATAAAATTAAATTTACATAACTTTTTGTGTCATGTTTTTGAGAATGTGAATATGTTCTGACTTATAGGTATGTGGCAGAATAAAATTGAATCGTTTCTAAAATATTTTTTTATAAATTGGTTCTGACCGTGCATCACTGTGTAGGTAAAATAAAAAAATCTTTAAAAGTTAGGTACATGTGTTTTATTTTTATATATTTTTGTATAAATTTCTTACCCTTTCTAAATTCTCGGTTATTAAATTTTAGTGTAGAAAAAATCCTGAATCTTATAAAAAGTTTTATGAGATATTGTTTTGGAAAACAAGGGCAGAGAGAATCAAAATGTATACATGTCATTTAAAATTTCATAAAGAGTACTACCCGGCCTTTGTTTCATATTTTTTTCAAAATAATGAATAAACATAGGCTCAAGTTTTCTTACATAATTATGAACAAATATAAATATATTACAATTTTATTAACAACGTGCGTGCGCTTCGCTTGCGAAAACCTCACTGAATTTGGTCCGCAAACGGCCCTAGACCGCTCGGCGGAGCGGTAGGTAATCATAGCGCGCAAGTACATGGAGTGACGGAGGCCTGGCAATAGGTATATAAATACCTAGTTCATTCACAAAAAAGGAAAAACTAGTGATCAATTTTTACTGGTAAAATGTTTGGTAATTTTCGATTTCCGAGAGGCAGGCAAAGAAAAATGAAATCCATAAAATAAAATCTTTTGTACATCGGTCACCGGTGACCAACGCACATCACAACTTACATCATCAGCCAACGGCGGATCCACAACAGGGAAACCATTATACGACACTAGCTTGAGCAGCTCCACAATATGGCCCACGTTCTCGACTGTTCGTAGCGTGAAGACTGGGTGCGACATCACTTCTGACGCGTATATGTTGTGTGTTAGCGGTGGCGGCTCCCACGGTAGGAGGGGGACCGCGGCCAGCTGGATGTGGATGTCGTATATACCCTGGGGATAAATAATATTATATGTAATATACACCGAGAAATTTTAATGGTTGTTTTCCCGTGGCGAAATGATCTTGTCTTTGTAATACAATCGTTTTATAAACAAATAAAATATAAGAAACCAAAAATGGCTGATTAAACCATTGTTACCACAAACCAATTGTGCAGTCGCGATAAAAACGATGAGTTAACCGCACATCTGGGACAGCCTAAGAGGCTGGACGATCACACAAACGATGTTCTTATGAAAATACAGCAGTAACAAACTAAAACACGTGCACGTACCTTGGTCTGCTATTTCTGCTGCCGATGACCCGCCGGCGATATGATTCCACCACAGTTGATTGCTGAATGTCACGAGCTGCTCGGAATATTGATTCCCAGCAGAATATCGGTCGAGTTGACGCGTTTAAAAGGGTTTTTCTTGAGAGAGATCGCGAAGTGCGCGCGCGTGCAAGATGGTGAGAAAAGATTGTCGATAGGGGGGCGGTCCGTCCGTTAACGGTAGTGACGTCATGACAGATGCAGCAGTAGCACCAATCGGATAACGAGTACGGCACGTATTACAACTGTCAAAACAGTTGTGATTGCCACTGCTGAAAATCGATAAGAACATCGTGTGTTGCCCGTGGTGAAATTAAACGATCTTATTTTAGTCATTTGTATGATGACGAAACATTCCGCCCACCAAAATACCTATGGTATTTTCGAAAATACGAAATATAAATAGAAAAGTTAGGAAGAAAACGTTAAACCTTAATAGTTACTGAACTACGAATCTAATCAACCTAACCTACGATGCTTAATAATATTGAGTTAAAATACGTTAATCCTCTATAGGTAGAGGACAGAGTTTGACCAGCGGTCGCTTAACAGAATTGCTAGTAGCGGTCTTAAGAATTGCAACCCTAACTACTCCGTCAGCGCCAGGAAGAAGATCAGTAACCCTACCGAGTGACCATGCAAGAGGAGGTCGATTGTCATCCTTGATGATTACAAGCGAGCCCACCCCTAATGGTCTTGAGTTCTTGGTCCATTTGGCGCGTTGAGTGAGTGAATTTAAGTACTCGTGTTTCCATCTTGACCAAAAACTTTGTTGGAAAGCTTGCAACAACTGCCACCGATGAAGACGATGAATATTGACGTTAGAATAATCATCATCGGGGACAGCGGTCAGAGGCTCCAATGTAAGGAAATGACCCGGTGTTAACGCTGACAAGTCATTTGGGTCCGAACTAACAGGGCACATTGGCCGTGAATTTAAAACCGCCTCGATTTGTACGAATAATGTAGTAAGTTCTTCGAATGTTAGAACCTGATCACCGACTATGCGATACAAATGTTGCTTTGCGGCCTTGATTTGAATCTCCCAAACTCCTCCAAAATGGGGAGCGGATGGTGGATTGAATTTGAACTCAATTTTCTCCGTGCTAGACGCAGTTTGCATTAAAGCAGTGAGTTGATTTCTAGCACCGACAAAATTGGTTCCGCAATCAGCGTGTATAGTTGAACAACGTCCGCGACGACCCACAAAACGACGCAATGCAGCAATGAAACCCTCTGCCGATAGTGTGGAGACCACCTCTAAATGGACGGCCTTCGTAGCTAGGCACACGAATAGGCATAAATAGGCCTTATCTATTTTTGCCCCACGGTGAGTGCCCAGCTTGATACGGAAGGGCCCACCGAAGTCGACACCCACTACGGAGAAAGGTTTCACCTGGCTAACTCGATATGTAGGAAGATCGCTCATAAATGGTTGCAAAGGCACTGGATTTGCACGATAACATCGAATGCACTTAGCAAGACAACGGCGAATGACGCGTTTCGCGGAAACGATCCAGAATTGTTGTAAAACCAAATATTGAGTTGTATTAATTCCAGGATGACAGTAGTTACGGTGAACGAAATCGATGATTAACAAGGTGAGCGGGTGATCAGAAGGTAAAAGCGCAGGATGTCTCTGCTCAAACTCTAATCCAGATCGAGCGAGGCGACCGCCCACCCTGAGAATTCCCCTTTTGTCGATAAAAGGATTAAGTTTACTGAACGGTTTTAAAAGTACTTTATTTGATTTTAATTTACTTATTTCATCCGCGAATTCTTGACCTTGAACGTGTCTTACAATAGTCATCAAAGCATTATGACGTTCTGAATTGTTAAGAAACGCATTCCGATTAGCAATAGTCGGGTTTCGAGAATTTTGAAGAAAACGATAGATGTACGTAAGGATACGAACGATTTTTTCTAACGATGAAAAACGATTTAATAAATTATTGATAATTGAAACATCTTTTTCCCGAGGATGCACAGTTGATACTAACACAGGAGATTTACGAGTCTCGGCCTCAACAACTTTCTGCTCGTCATTAGTAACGCTGTCAATACAAGATGGCCATGACTCATGCGGCTCGGATAACCATCGTGGCCCCGCCCACCATAATGAGTTGTGAAGAAGTTCACTTGGAAATTGGCCTCGCGAACAGACATCTGCAGGATTGTCTGCAGAGGACACGTGATGCCAATATTCAATAGCTGTTATTTCTTGAATATGACTCACGCGATTGGCAACGAAAGTAGACCAACGACATGAGGGTGAACGCAACCAAGAGAGTGTAACAGTGGAATCGGACCACAAAAAGACAGCTGAAATAGGAATACGAGACAGATAAGTTTCTGTAACGAATTTGTACAGATCTGAAAGCAAAACTGCGGCGCAGAGTTCTAGACGTGGTAATGAGGTACGTTTTAATGGTACCACGCGAGCTTTCGAACAAACGAAATGAACGTAAGAATTGTTATATACGTCTGTTACTCGTAAATAAATAACCGCGCCATATGCAGTTTCCGAACTGTCGCAGAATCCGTGTAGCTCGTAGGATTGTGAATCAGTACGAGTGACTCTACGCGAAATTTTTAGATGTTGCAACTGAGAAAGTTGATTCTGATAATTTTTCCATGTACTGACGACCTCGTCAGGGGGAACGTCATCCCACCCGGCACCGATAATCCAAAGCTTTTGGATTAAGCTTTTAACATGAATTGTCAGGGGGGATAAGAATCCTAACGGGTCGAAGATTCTAGCGAGTTCACTAAGAATAGACCGTTTGGTACATGGCCGATGTGAAGATACAACTTCAAAAAGAAACGAATCAGTTGAGGGATCCCATTTGAGTCCCAAGACTTTGAATGAAGCCGGTTCAGCTTTATCTAACGATACAGAATCAGTTAGGCAATCTTCAGGTTGAAGATCCGATAAAAGACGATTGTCATTTGACACCCACTTCCGAAGATGAAAACCTCCTTTTTTAAAAAGAGCGATAAGTTGTGTTTTTGTTCCTTGTGCAGTGGCGAAGTCCTGACTACCGCTGACGACATCATCGATGTAGGTGTCCGACAAGATTACACTCCTGGCGAGCGGGTAAGAATCCCCCTCGTCATCAGCAAGCTGTCGCAAAGTACGGCAAGCGAGATAGGGGGACGAAGAGATGCCATACGTGACCGTGTTCAGACGAAACTCTAAAAGAGGTTCGCTAGGCGAAGCTCTCCAGAGAATTCGCTGATAGTCACGATGGTCGCCGAAGAGTATAATCTGTCGGTACATCTGACGTACATCTGCCATGAAAACGACGTCGTGTTCACGAAAGCGTAATAGAATTTCCAAAATGTTTGATTGTAATTTTGGACCGATGTGTTGACTTTCGTTTAACGATCGAGAACGTGCATCTTTAGCAGAGGCGTCAAATACGACACGAAGGCGAGTCGTGGTACTATCAGGACGTATGACGCAGTGATGGGGAATATAGTATTTCCCATTCCCTACGTCATCTGGAGAGACCAATGACATATGGCCCGCAGTTAGATAGTCAGACATAAAATCGCAATATTGACGATGACACTCGGGGTCACGTGACAGTCGACGTTCAATCGCATAGAAACGACGCAAAGCAATATCACGTGAACCAGTGAACATAGGCTCGGACTCGTCCCTGAATGGCAACTGCACGATGTACCGCCCAGATGAGTCACGAGAATGAGTTGTGATAAAATGTTGTTCACATGCTATCTCATCTGGGGTTAGGGATGCTGCGGGTGGTAATACATCTAACTCCCAAAAACGTTGAACTAATGAGTTTAATTCCTTATCACTTTGTATAGAAGTGTTCAGTAGGGAGCCGAGTGAATGAGTAGCTAAACGAGTTTTACCGAACAATAGCCATCCAAAGACTGAGTCGAAGGCGGTAGGTTGATGTGATTTTCCTTTAATATTACGATTACGAAGCGATTCCGCAAATACATCCGCACCGAACAGTAGGTCGATCCGGCCAGGAATGTCAAAACCGGGATCGGCTAAAGATAGTGAATTGATGTGAGACCAACCCGATGTATTTAATTTAGCTATTGGCTGGTCCCCGCAAATTTTTGACATTACATGCATATTTAAATTAAATAAAACTTGATCACCAGTACCAATGGAACAATTAATGTCTCCTAAGATTGAAGCCGGGGCTTCACCGATTCCACTTATAGTTGTGGTAGGACTGGATAGTTTTAAATTTAATAGTTTGACAGCTGAGTCAGTAATAAGATTAATCTGACTCTCCGAATCGAAAAGAGCTCGAAAAGACACGAACTTGCCATCCGAATCTCGTACTTGCACAATGGCAGTTGCTAATAAAACAGTTGTGTTATTGTTTTTAGAAAATAATGAAGAGGTTGGGTTCGACTCGACCGGTTTATCTTTATGAAGTAAAGTGTGATGTTTATGGTTACACTTACGACATTTAAAAATAGATGTACAACCTTTTAATTGATGTGAAGCTCGAAGACAATTGAAACACCAATTATTCTTGCTTGCGATAGATATCCGCTCATCTACTGGTTTATTAAGAAATTGGTGACATGATGATATTGAGTGAGTGTCACCACAAAACGCGCACTTAACTGGTTGTGACGTAGGAGTTTCACTGCTTGTAGTACTAGCTGTGGCAACTTGAGGTTTATCTGTACTGCTCACAAGCGCATGAGAAACGTTTGCTCGTTTATTTATTTGAAATGATTTGACAGATCGTTGTTGTGGCTTACTCAAAGTTTTATTATTAATTTCACAAAAATGAGAATCACGTAAAAGCGCTTCACACTTCAAGTTTAAGAAAGATTTCAACTGTGCATATGAAGGAAACTCAATATCAGGATATTTTTCCTCGAAATCGCGACGCAAGTTTGAGTCTATCTTAGAGAGAAGGTGGTAGACTAATACAAAATCCCATCGGTCCTCAGGTAAAATAATTTTCTTTAAAATAATTAAATTTTCCTCAAACAGGTCCAATGATTTTCTAAACTCATTACCGTCAGTAGTATTAAAATTAATGTTTAAAAGGTCCTTCCATGACGTAAAAGCTAAAGGTCGTTTACTTTGATAGCGAGTAACAAGGGCCTGGTAGGCATCATTGTAATGCTCATAAGTTAATGGGAATGCCTTGATAACAGATAATGCATCGCCGGTCAACGATGAGAATAAATAATGAAATTTTTCCGTATCAGTAAGACTACTCGAATTATGAATCAATGCATTAAAAGTGTCGTGATATTCAGGCCATTTCTTGATGTCACCACTGAAAGTTGGAAGAACAATTTTCGGTAAACGGATATTCGACGACGAAGAACTATGTTTATTATTTAATTGAGGTTCACTTTTAGTTAAACTACGATGAATAGATAAGATTTGAAAATATTTATCGTCAAATGTATCCTGGAGCGTATTATCTGCATGATCAGGATCATCTAAAAGCTCCAAAACGATCTGATGAGCACTTTCAAAGCTATCTAGAATATGTTTGAGTTCCTGATAATAAGAAAGAAATAAATTCCGTTGTGAGTCATCACTCATTGCCAATGTACCTATTTCCAATGCCTTATCCAACCGCTTAATAGCTAAAGTACGCTTTCTACGTAACTGTGATAAATCTTGAACTGTATATTCATTCTCCGTAGAGTGGGATTTCGATTTCTTAAAGCAACTTTGTTTACGAGACGAATGTTTACTTAACAATGACATGATGAAAACGATTAGCAAGATCGGTTACCGATAACGAATAGTCGGCGATACAAGGTTCCAACAGATGAGCGCTGTCTGCTTACAAAGATGTAAACAAGATAAGAACACGAGTACTTACGCTAATCGGTAGTAATATTTATTTAATTTTGGTCGTGTGTATATACTATATATCTACAGATTATAGATTGAGTAAAAGGCGCAACATAAATCCTTTGTTCAGTTTAAGTTAATTTGATGAAGTTTTTTTTTTTTTTTTTACACCTACCTTCGAATTAAAATGTCACACGAACAAAGGAATTTTATGACCGATATTTTAATGATCCTTTACGATACCCAAAACAGTTATTATAGGCCGAAATTGTAATATCAAGCACCGAAAGCAAGATTGATTGCCTAATATTGAGATCCTACAATAACTATAGAGGTTCAACTGGGTTAAAAATGAGTGGTAATGGCGGGTCCCGGGTTTCGGCACCATAAAAATGTGCAGTCGCGATAAAAACGATGAGTTAACCGCACATCTGGGACAGCCTAAGAGGCTGGACGATCACACAAACGATGTTCTTATGAAAATACAGCAGTAACAAACTAAAACACGTGCACGTACCTTGGTCTGCTATTTCTGCTGCCGATGACCCGCCGGCGATATGATTCCACCACAGTTGATTGCTGAATGTCACGAGCTGCTCGGAATATTGATTCCCAGCAGAATATCGGTCGAGTTGACGCGTTTAAAAGGGTTTTTCTTGAGAGAGATCGCGAAGTGCGCGCGCGTGCAAGATGGTGAGAAAAGATTGTCGATAGGGGGGCGGTCCGTCCGTTAACGGTAGTGACGTCATGACAGATGCAGCAGTAGCACCAATCGGATAACGAGTACGGCACGTATTACAACTGTCAAAACAGTTGTGATTGCCACTGCTGAAAATCGATAAGAACATCGTGTGTTGCCCGTGGTGAAATTAAACGATCTTATTTTAGTCATTTGTATGATGACGAAACACCAATCGTATTACCTTTCGATACCTACGCTCGGCGCAAGCCGGCCGACCGGCCGCGCAGCCGTTGACCCGCGTGCTTTTCAATCAGCTGATAACTTATTATTAAAAAAAAAAACAAAAACCCCCAATTTACCCAAAAAGTTGTTAATTTTTTTTTTTTTTTTGAAACAAAGACTATCTTAATTATTTTTTTTAATCCATATTTCGAAAGTACTCCTTATGGCTAGTTGTTCAGCCGCGGGAAAACAACCATTCAAATTTCTCGGTGTATAATAGCACAAGAATGTTGTCTATTCTATGACGTTGTATAATGGTCCTTGGATGTTTTTTTGAGGAATGATGAATTTCAGCAGTCAATATTGACTTCAAATTCGTTTACTTCAGTTTATATAGTGTTCAGTGTAATATGTTTTTTACCTTAACTTATAAAAAATCACATAATAATTTTGGGATAAAATATGTCTATAATGCAAAAAAAACTGGCAATCAGGAATCTTAACACATTTCGGCAGATGGCCAAAATTAAAGGCTTGAACTCTATATTCAGAAATCGTCTGGTAAATATAGGTCACTTATCATGATATAATGGAACAGTACCTCATTAAAGAAGTCGCCGACCCACTTGGCGACGACCAGCGTGATGATGATAGGCAGCGCGTTGGAGATCTGTCCGGTGGTCTCTATGATGATGACGGTCAGGGATATGGTCATACGGACCACGCCGCCCAGCTGGGCCGCCGCGCCCACTAGCGCGTACTTCGCTGGGTTTATAGTCTGACAAAGGTAAAAAGAAATTAATTTGGGTTATTTTTAAATACAGTGTCAGTTTCGCTAGCGTTGAGAGAAATCTGTCAACTTGCATGAATGGCAAGCCAGTAGCTTGTTCCATATTGGTAGAAATTGACAGATAGCCCCAATGCGGAACTAGCGAGGGTAGCAGATTTTTAAATCAATACCAAATGTTATAACCAAAAATTGTAAAGCATTAAGTAGGTAATATAAAAGTGTATTTTTTTTTTATTTTAAATGTGAAAAATAAAACAAATATGTTATGAAATTCAAAGTCCATCTCACTCTGCCATTTGCGTACTAAATGCTTTAAGTATATATTATAGCTAACAATAGGGTGAGTGGCTGATTCATATACTATAGAGATATTTATATAATTATTTACAAAAAAAGACAAAAATAAAAGCACACAACACTCACATTAGAAGGTAGCATATACTGTATACCAATAGCCAGCAGCCGTCCCCACGCGGCGCCCGTCAACAAATTCGGTATAAAAAGCCCACTGGAGACCGACAGACCGAATGTCCACGACGACAGTAGGAAGTAGGAGATGACGAACGCTAGCAACGACCACGGCTTGTAGGAGCCGATCGGGTCGTGTAGGAACGATCGGACGGACGCTTCGGGGGTTTGGAACCAGATGGCAGCAAGAGCGTTGTATTCGCCGTCCGCGCAGAATAGCTGAGAGGAAAGTTTCAGATATTTATTTGGGTACGAAAGTTTTTGGAATGTGGGTAATAAAGTACAAGTAAGTAAGCAAGTAACGTATTATACACCAACTCTTTAAAAATCTTTTTTTCAGTTAAATGCTCTCGAAAAATGCGTGTGAGCAGGCCGTTCTAAAATCAGTAACTATAAGCCATATAAAGCTTATCATATAGGTACTATAATATGGGACCTTTTGCACCTTTATGTATATTAACACATTGACGCCGAGCAATCAAAAATCTATTGTTCGTCGGTCACCAGTGACCTACACGGCTCTGAGAGGCTTACATTTTAATCTAAGAGAAACATTTATTCATTGCAAACTGTTGTCGCTAATATATTTAGTTTATACATAAATATATTACTAAATAGTATACCTGTAAAGGTACTTTGGTGGGGTCTTCGCCGAGCGGGCGACAGTCGTTCAATAGGAACATCATGAGGAAGCCACAGGTGGCGCTAGATGCGGCGACCAAACATGCTTCTACCACTCGTAACCATGGAGATCCTATGTACCTGGTTAATAAGTAATAACTTATTAACTATCCTTATTTAAGAAGTTTTGATGTGTTTAAATCTAGTTAAGTATTTTGCTATGACTGATCTATACTATAATATTATAAAGCTGAAGAGTTTGTTTGTTTGTTTGTTTGGTTGAACGCGCTAATCTCAGGAACTACTGGTTTGATTTGAAAAAATCTTTTTGTGTTGGATAGTCCATTTATTGAGGAAGGCTTTAGGGTATATAACATCACGCTGCAACTAATAGGAGCGAAGCAGCAGTGAAAAATGTTGCAAAAACTGGGAAAACGATTCATTTTTGAAGGCTTCCGATGCGTGCGCTACGTAAACGGTTAGAGTTACCTAAAAAATATGTAAGAATGAATTGTTCCTCTTTAAATGATCTAAAAAAATGTCCGCGACGGTATATGTCTATCTTTTAAGATTGACTCACTATAAACTTTTTTAAGGTAATCAATTTTGGTCGAAATTAATGCATTATTACCAATTATTGGCTAGAGTTTTATCAACATAATATTAACTAAAATTATAATTTTCGCAGAAATAATTTTTTTTTTGTTTTTAAACTTCTTCATCGCGATCATAATAACAGAAATTAAGGCGGACGAAGTCGCGGGCAACAGCTAGTATAATATATGATTGTAGGGAAATTAGAATATTATGAGAATATTATAATGCCAAATTACTCGCGTATATATTTTTATTTTGTGTATTTTATAACATGTATTTATGAAAGTTATACTGAAGCAATTAAAATAAGAGATTTGGAACCATTTATTATTCTTATTCCATCTTGCATGGAAGTATGTGTGATAAATGCCTATATTAGATTATTTATTAACTATAAATGTGACATGTTTTATGTTATAACTTACTTTATCCTAAACACAGCTAATCTATAGTTGATATAGTTCCATAAAGCGCCGAGCAGTCCTCCGACAGCGCCGAAAAACATGAACACTGGCAGCTCGTAGAATTGGAACGGGAAGGGCTCCATCTTACCCAAGTTTAGTAGACCTAGAGCAAGTGGAATAATAAGCATATAATATGTCTAAAAAATATAAAAAAAAAGTTTATTTATTTAAATTTTTACAACTATAAGAGTTAATCTTACGTAGAGACCTCCTTTTAAGTGAAAAATAGCTATGCTAGGTAGGAGGTATATTGATCTATCACCAAACGGTTTGTTGCGTTGGCGATTTGAATCTAAGATTTGAATGTCATACATTGTTCCTAGCACCAAGTGCATTAACTGACTTCCATGTAACATTTGGTAAGGGTCGCAAGGGATATGTCTGTAAAAGGATCAGTAAATAGTAAATAAGTTTCATTTGTGATAAAGTTTTTTATTTACCTGGATAGCTCAGTTCTCCCGGTCGTCCGTGGTACGCAGATAACGCACAATTTAAAGTGAACGTCGACACTACTGTGCCGAAGAACGTCCTCCATGTTAACGCCTGGTTCCAGAAACTTGTGCCTTCTTCTAACGAAAATAATACTCCACCTAAAATAAAATGTTACTTATTTATAGATCAATATGTAATAATATTACTTAATAGATTTCAATCAATCATATGTCTAACACATTAGGAATAACACTTAAATTTAATAGCTAATCAATAACATAGAAGTTTAGTTCATTTACGTTAGTTAAAAGCAAGACACATATTTTTGCATGTAAGGGTGAAAACTGAGGAAACTTTTCAGAACCATGAAATTATAGGGTGAAATGGCGTATTAAATACATTATTTAATTGTTCCAGTGACGGAATTATGAAGCATTGCAGACTAATGGCAATAACACCATCATTTCCAAAATAAGATATTCGTTTTGTTTACCTATAGGAGCGCCAAAAGCAGCCGACACACCGGCAGCAGCTCCGGCCGACACGAAGTCTCGTTTCTCATGGTCCTCGCGGAAGTACTGGAAAATCTTGAAGTCCTTGTTGAAGGTCGTGCTCTTGCCCTGAGAGATGCCGGCCGCTACCACCGCGCCGCTGTGGATCATTGGGCCTTCCTACGAACATGTAATAAAGGGAAAAGTATTGTTTATAGTATTTGGCAAGACATGTAGTACTGAAGAATCATGTTTAATGGAAGCTACCGAGTTCAAAAATCCGCTAGATTCGCTAGTACTGCATCAGGTCTGTCTGTCATTCTCCACCAATGAGAGACAGATATACTTTACTCAACACTAGTGACTCAATTGGATTTTTCAAATTTGTAGCCCTTATCGACGTTGACTAAAGAAATATGTGTTTTAACATAGTTAAATAGTATTATATACCTTCCCACCAGCGAGGCCGCCGACGACAGCGGTGATGACACCAACAGCCTTCACCACCAGCGTCTTGATTCGCACCACGCGCGGCACCTTCACGCCGTTGAGGTAGCACTTCACTTGCGGTATGCCACTGCCAGCTGCCACCGGCTAC
Organism: Autographa pulchrina; assembly: GCA_905475315.1. Classification (NCBI taxonomy): domain Eukaryota; kingdom Metazoa; phylum Arthropoda; class Insecta; order Lepidoptera; family Noctuidae; genus Autographa; species Autographa pulchrina. The sequence goes on from FR997769.1 coordinate 4,536,133, forward strand.
AGAAATACATTACATTGAAAACCACAGACAATTAATTAATGTTTTTTTTATTATGGAAAAGTCTGAAGACCTTTGCCCAGCAGTGGGACAATGGACAGGAAACATGAAAAAGAGGGAATAATTTCGACAACATAGTATACCATGTTAAAAAGTAAATAAAACCAACGATTCATTGCAAACTACCTAAATACCTTATGCATATATTTATTTATCTTTTCCTCTTTTTAAGTCTGAGACACAGTATTTGAACATAAAAATAGTTTATATAATATTGTAGGACTTGTAGGGATTAGAAGGTTGACTAGAATGGTAGCTATATCAGTCTTTTGCTGGACATGGGCCTCTCGCCATATAAATGGACTGGACGTACACTCACGAACAAAAATATGTATACTCATAGCGAAATTATTGTTACACAAATTTTACAAGATTTTTGTATTTAATCACAATAAGAAAAAAATGTACATGATTAAGGAGATTAAGAAACTGTTCATTCATTTCTTCATTATTCGTTTTATAATACCAATCTAGGATTGAATATAAACTCAATTAAAAATTGGAGAGTGTATACATATTCTTGTTCGTGACTGTACACATAGCCGACGTATACATATAACCATAAATACATAGGTACTTAGAAATCAACTTTCGGGCAGCCAGACCTTGATTGATAATAATTTGCACGTATTTTTCGAGTTAATTGCCGATAACTTTAATTATGTTTTATACTATGTTTAGGTGTCTCAAAACAAGTAAAAAGACAGTAACAAAGAATTATGACGATAAACGATTATAACTTTAGAGTATAGATAAGAAACTAAAGAGTGAGCCTATCAGTGTATGAACCGTGAGCACTAGTATGAACTAGTTTTATCGTAAATTTTGTATCAAGACGGAGCGCGCCGTTTTAATAAAACTATCTAAAACCCTAATATTATCCTAACAATGTCGAAACCATCGATATTTTCGCATGTAAGTCTGTCGTTGCGCTAAAAATAACTTTAAATCAGTAAACGAATGTACTAGATACAGACAAAAAGTGCTCTCGCTTGGCACGAAGGAAAACTAGCGATACTAGCGGTCTGTAGTATATCTAAAGTCTATGATTATAACGTATAATCGTTTGTCGTCATAATTTAGGGTTTTATCTAAAGATTGATAATTCACTTATAACGGAAAGGTCAATGTTGCTTAACATCAGAGTTTTTGGTGTCATACTACAATTTTTCTATGACTAATTTGATTGATGCATTTATAAAAAAAAAAAACAATTTCGAAAATTATAAATTTCCATCCAGTTTAGCTAATTAATTAATCAATTAAATCAAGTAAAGCACAGTGAGTCATAATGACAACACTATCTTACCTCAACATATGCAACAAGCATGGATCCAATGAACACAATACATATGTTTGATAACACCCACAATAAATAAGGAATGTAGAGCCTGTCTTGTACCACATATTTGTCCACAGCTGTTTTAATTAGTTAAGGAAATCTTATAAATAAAATTCTCGTGTCACAATGTTAGTTACCATACTCCTCTGAAATGGCTTGACCGATTTTTATATGCATATTCAGTAGGTCTGAGAATCGGCTACTATCTTTTTTTCATACCCCTAAGTGCTAGTAGGTAGGTAGTAGGCAGGTAGGTAGTAGGAAGGTGCTAGGTAGAAAAAATTGCATTGCAACGCATGCCAAGTACAGCTAGTAATATATAATATTATTAACTTAAATTTTAATATTTTAACTAGCTTTCCTCCTCGGCCTCGCCCGCGTGGTTGTCGGTTATCGCGGAAAAAGTACCTATGGTAATTTTTGGTATTCAAGGTAACTCCATACAAAATTTTATCAAAATCGATTCAGCAGTTTAGCCATGAAAGCGTTAGAGACAAAGTTTGATTCGCATTTACAATCTATGAATTAGATCAATTGAAAAGAGGAATTTACAACATATTTTTACTAGTATCTAAATACAATGATAATATAATAATAGTGCGTGTCTATTGACATTATTGACACACTTTTGGTATGCCTGTAGTGGAAATGTATTGATAACAAACTAAACATATTTTTTTTTTACAAGTTAACAATAATTTAACTATTGCTTCATAAAAATTATACCTACTATTAGAATAGAATAGAATAGAATAGAAGATTTTATTTGCTTGGAATGTAGGTATTACAAATCAGATGTTACATTATTAATGAATCCGTATACATTCTGCCCATAAGGCGTGCAAAAATTATTACAGATTTAAATCTTAAAACTAAGCTATGACATAAAATTGTAGTTACATATTTAGCCTATCTGTTAAGAAATCGTTAATTGAATAATAACATTTGTCTACAAGTAATTTTATAAGGTACTTTTTAAATTTATTTAATGGTTGATCTCTTATACAGTGAGGTATTTTATTATAGATAGTGGGTACCATACACATTACGCTTTTTTTTAACAGGGCTGTTTTATATGCGCCTGTGTGTAATAGATTTTTATACTGGGATCTTGTGCTATTATTCCTTTTCCTGGTGTCATTTAAGGACAAAAATAAATGTGGATTTAATTTTACAAATAAAGCTAATTCTAATATATACAGACATGGAAACGTTAACAGTTTGTTAGATTTAAATATAGGGATGCAGCTATCTGTTACTTTTAGGCCAAACATTGATCTAAGGCAACGCTTTTGACTTTTAAAAATGCTTTCCCTTTCGCTACAGTTGCCCCAAAAAATTATACCAAATCTCATAACGGAGACAACCAGTCCATGGTATGCCACCAGTAATGACTGAGAGTTAACTTTTTTTGACAAGTTGTGTAAAGCATAAGCAGACGTACTTAGTTTTTTACAAATTTCTTCTGCTTGTGCTTTCCAGGTCAGCTGGTTGTCAATTAATATTCCTAAGAATTTTGCCACATTTACTCTATCTACTGCATGTCCATTATAGTTGTATACTTATATATTGTATGAATATCTTGTGAAATCAGTATTATTTCCTATAATTAAGATATTTGGTTAAAGCAGTTTTAAATTTATTATGAAGATCACAAGCATCATCATCTCCCTAGCCTTTTCCCAACTCTGTTGAGGTTGGCTACCAGGCTTACTGGTTTCAGCTAAATACCATATTTAACATGGAACAACTGCCTATCTGACCTTCACAACCCACAAGCATGACCATCAATAACTATATTATTATGTACTATGGATATATAAATAAATGGAGGAATTTCCTAAATAATATTAGTTTTTAAAAAGGATACATTTCTTCAGCTCCCTATATTTTATTTTCGAGAATTCTTCTATGCAGATATCTATAGTAAATGCAATAAGAGCAGTTGCTATGCCAATCAAGAGTATTATAAACCATCTTGCAATGTCCTTCCAGACAACAAAGGGATAACCTCTTTTGCGCTCCTCATCAAGAAGTAAATGATTTTCACAAGTGTCATAGTCTAAACTCTGAAAATAAAAACAAAAAATTAAATCATTACAATTTATTTGTGATACATAGGTATGTTTTACAATTAAGGTGATGCAGTAGTAGAAAAAATAATAAATATACATTTATTGAACATATTGGAATGACTTTTGTTTAAGTTTGTTTAGAATTAGGTAAAAAGAGATTCATTTAATAATTCTTTTAGAAATCTTACCCTAACTTCCCTTAATTACAGTGTTGTAAAATTGAATATATCAGATCAAACATTTTGTCTAATGCCAACTGTTCACTACATATTGTAATACAAGATAAGACTTCTACAAAATATACATCTATAAAAGAGATTACTTACTTCATATTTGGCTGACAGAACATTCATTGAGCCCGGCTCAATTTTCTGTTGTGCTTGTCTCCTCCTAACTCCATGGCTGCCATGAAATTCATCATCGTCTGAGTCCTGCAAATATCAACTATATTTATATACAAGTCACGTGATCACAGCTATTATTCTAAACAAATAGTTGATTACACAAAGAGGTCTTAGGGCAATGTGACTCAATATCAACAATTTAGATATTTTACTGGCAAATTATGACCAAGATATGATTTTGAAATATAAATATTGTACATAAAATCCATGTTAAACAAACACAGTGACTTTCTTTATTTATACATACCTCGAATTGAACAGATTTGTTGAGTTGCGTGTAATTAGAAGTACTGGCATCTTCAGTGCTTATTAATTGCGCTGTATCCGACGTAGTTTCTACATTACTAATGGAACTAACAGTTCCATCAGCAGCAGACGTTGACGAATGGCTCATTTTGTCCTAATCATTCAAGAAACTAAATAATGAATTTAAAATATTACTATTCACAGAAATCATAACAATACTACATTACACTTGTTTAAAACATAACTATGAATAATTGATGTCACTACGACGCGTACTGCTGAGTGCTGCTTCTTAAATATATAATCATATTATAAACTCAATCATAAATAGATATTTCGAGCTACCAAACTGTGTTATTGTTCTAACAGTACGAAACGAAACTATACACCAATGTGTATGACACACGAATGACATTCCAGACATTCCCTTCCCTAATCAGAACAGTAATGTCAAAGTCAAAACCGTCTGTAAAGAACAGACCGAGACATTTATTTGGGGGGACATTCTCGATAATGTTATAGATAGTCCTTGATGCAAGAAAGTCTGTATCAAATGAATAAAAATCTTTTGTTGTAAAATTCCTCCAACGTATCAAAATGAACCGATAAATACAGAGCTTTATGCTTAATTCTCTTCCATATTCAATATAAAATGCTTAAAAAGTCTTAATGCGTCTCTTTACAACAATTCTGTTAAAATATTCTATTAAATTAATAAAGCGTAAATTACCACAAGATTTTAGTGATTTTATCAACATTATTGATTATCGCGACAATAGAGTAATAATAAAATAGACCTAAAATCTAAATATAAACCGCGAAAAAATCCGTAAAAAGTAGTTTTATTTCATTTCAATAGAGTAATGTTCAATATTGAGTATAATTACTTACACAACGAATTAAAATGGCTTAACACATTGTAAATGTTAATGTTTTATCTTTTTACGTCATAAATAATATTCATTCATTAAATGAAATATTCCTATCTTCCAGTATTCCTATCTTCTAACATAATATTGATAGTACAAATCATTTTGATAATGTTATCATTTTATCAGTGCGTAAACTAGAACAAACTTTCGTGGTTCACACATGCGACGCGTTCATCGCTTCGTAAACAATAGGGTTTTTCAATGTGTGTGTAGCTTGTTCGTTCGTTTGGTTGACAATCGCGATGTGATGTATTCTACATCAAAGAGTAAAGTAATATAGGGGGAAAAGAGTGCCCTCTTACGTGATAAAATTGCAAACTCATTTGAAAGTGCGCCATCTACAAATTGGCCCCAAACTAATCACATACCCACACACACACACAGTTAAGTGTACGTTTGTGTGTGTTTATGCATGTTATCATTTCTAATAGAACGTTTCGTCTATCATAATACAACAATTTCAGAGTAAGTTCACAATAGTAAGGGGGAGGAACATAAGGCTCAACTCCAAGCACTTACTTTTGGTAATTACACTGAAATACAACAATACGGATCGGGAATTACAAAATGCGTATACGCAGAATGCAACAAACCGCCATATTGTGATAGATAATTTTCTGTTCAAGAACTGTCACTATATACATCCTGAGTAGAATCTGGCACCAGGTCTTTTTAAATAAAGTTAGTATTTGTATTTTATTAAGTTGTATTTCATTTATGTGTGTATTTCAATTTATAAGAAAATTTTAATATTTTTCTCAAACTTATTTCCAATTAATTTTACATCAATAATTTTATAAACAATGAAAAAAATTGACAGTGAAATAGCGCCATCTGTTAATAATTTAATGTACCCGGTAGATAGTAAATAGTACTGGGGCCAACTTTTAGATGGCGACTCTTCGTTTACTTCGCTGTCAAAATGTACTGAGTGTCACCCCCCTGCTACATCATCGCATGCTGAGTTATATTTTCAACAAACCTTTTAATTTTTAATTAAGTTACTTGATTAGTTTCTAAATGTTTTCTTTCGTTGTGAATACCTTTCTCTGTTTTAATTTCTAAATATGTGTAATTTGCCGCCGAAGTTCCATTCAGTGTGTCGCCTTTGTTTATCATTCTGTGGCGATAATTGCAGTGATGTTAAACTTCCAATTTTCGACCGTGATAAGGATAAATCACGACTTTCCGAGATGATAATGGCAAATTTGTCAATAATGGTAATAATTTTGGACTATTTCTCGCAATGATCACTAAGAAGGAGGAGTTTTCTCGTGTGAAAGTTTAGCGTAAGCGTATGAGATTGTGGATGCTGATAAGCGCCATTAACTTTCTCGCGGGTGTTGGGTATTTTCGCATTGTGATATCATATTACGGCCCACGCGTCGATTGCTCGGCCGTATGACTAATGTCATTCGTGGAAGTGATATGGTAGCGTAAGGCAGGCGCGCTGTATCAGCGGCCGCGTCGCTGATAACAAAGGAGCGCGGAGACCACCTCGCGCTCGCCTCTCGCCCCGCTCCTGCTGGCCCTCGCGCCCTCGCCCCTCGTCCTCCACAAATACACTTCTCAAGGAACACACTACTGTGCTTATCCACATTATGCTATTCCCTGCTATTTTGAGATTTCAATATTATCTAAATTTAGAATTGTATTTTAAGGCAATCAATCTGCAGGGGGACTGCATCTTCCCATTTTTGTCACAGTGTGCATCCTGCTTGGTGTAACAAACAACTTGTAGGATTCTTTAATGTGTTTGTTATCAGATTGCCACCAATGACTCATCATCTATGATTACACTTGCAAAAGGTCACTGGCCACATCAACTCTCTTAATGACTGTGGTACTGTGAAACTAACAGAGGTACATATCTAATGTTGTTATAATATTTGTAGGTATCTCCAGAAGACTTGCTGCCACAGGTAGTGTGTGGGGGCTGTGCACACAAGCTGGATGAGTTTCACACCTTCAGAGAGTTGTCACATAAATCTGAAAGGCTATTGGAACAGTTTGTGCAGTATGCTAATTCATTGTCTGGTCCAAAAGAGGTGAGTTTTAGACTAGAAACTTAAAAATTCTATTTTATTAATGAGATAAACAAGACATAATATTTAAAAAATTTAATCACTTCCAAAAGTAATGACATATAAGTTCTATTTACATGTGTTTATTACTATCTAAAGGCATATACTGAAAAACTTTATTCTATTGAAGTATAATACAATATGCTTATATTTGTAAGTACTAAAGTAGTCTTTATGCAGGAGCAGAATTGTTGTTTAAGTTAATATAGTGGATTGGTTGACTTATCTTTTTATAGTAGAAAGCTTTAACTGCATTAACAAGTAGGCCTAATAGCATGCCTATGAAGGCTACAAAAGCTACTCCTACGATACTCCAGATTACATGTTTTATCTTCAAATCAGCTAATGTAAAGCTCCTTTTAGGGGTATAAGTACTGTTCAAGTCAGGGCAGTAGGACATGGTAATGTTTGTGACGTATGCACCGCTGAGCCTCATAGGTGCTGCACAGCTGTAATGAAAACATAAAATGTTAATATACCACTCACAAATAACCTATGGTGTAATAAAACTTTAAATAGTATGTTTATGTTATAAAGGCAATAGATACTTAATCATGAGTAAGGCACATCTTGTTATTACTTACCTCGTTCATTTGTGTGCATTCTAATGAATTAGTTTAGAAGTTCCTGTTTAATATTATCTTATCATTGATTTAAAAAAATAGACTTTACAAAATGATATTTGGTTTAAAAAATTTGAACTTGTGTCAATTGTCATGTGGGTTGTCATGTGTCATGTAATTTTTTAATACTTACTATGGAATTTCTCCAGCCTGGAACTTTGTTTTTGCTTCTTGTCTAGTTACTATATCAGCAAGATCGCAGTTACACAACCAGTTGTTACCAGTCATGCCTAAAATTTCTAACTTTTTCCATGGCATTAAGTCAGTTGATAGCTCACTTAAGTTGTTATCATCAAGATATACCTGTCAAACATAGTATAATGATGTAATAAGAGTGATATGTGGTGTAAGAGAGATTATAGTTCTCCCAGAAACTTGATTAGTATGGCATTTTTTTATGTCATATGGTATTCCTCTATATAATTAAAAATATTGAACGAAAGAACCAATTAAAATATAGATCAATTTATCTTTTCAACAAGCTGTGGTCAGGGAAACCCCGCGGACGCGTTATCTTTACGCCTGGCTCACAAGTAGGTATTCTGTATACTTGTATGTCAACATTATTATTCGTCAATCTCATTAGTGTAAATGCGATTGCAGATATGTACATCGTGATTACGTTTTAATTTTCGGATAAATGTTGCAATGTACTGATTGATTGTGTATCAAAACATCACACTAAAGTGATTAGTAAGCTGACCCCGATTCTCGACTGTCATGTAAGCACTCAAAAACTGGGGCAAATTGGATCGTATACATTCTATTATGTGAAGAACATAATATACTTACCAAAATTATGTTAATATAAGTACATTTAACTCTGATAAACCGCGTTACCGTGAGCTATTTATAGATTATATCAGTTACAATTATAGACCTGTGTCATCATTCTGAGTAACACTAATCTCTTGTTGGAAAATGTATGAACGTTGTTTTGATTATGCTCAATAATAACGTGGATAGTTAAATTACCAGTAGTAAACAGGCTTTTATCATAGAGAAATAGCAGCGCCGAATTAAGATTTCCGTATGCGAAATAGTAGCGGCTAGGGGTTTTTCCATGCCAATGTTAATATCAAATGCTTGAGATGTTACTCACTTCTTTCAAGGTCCATTTATCTTTCAACCCACGGAACGCGTTATGACTGATGTACCTTAGGTTTTGGTTGTGACAAAGGTGAAGTACTCTTAAGTTCACAAGTGGGGAAAACGTGCTTCGTTTCACTTCGTCCAAGTACTGGTTTTCGCCGACTTCCAATTCGATTAGGTTAGTTAAGCCTGCAAAAAACTAAATCTATTATTATTGCCTACTTCCGTATTAACAAGTTGTTATTATAGTGTACTATTTATCTTACATACAAATCTGAAGCAAAAAATGTACTATCGATACGTATAGGTTACGCTTTAAAACTGTGTATGCTAAACCTTATGTTTTATACATTGTAGGGTAATACATACTAGGTACTCTTTAATTCAGTAAATATATGCTCTTGAAATAGAAGATATGATAGCTATAAAATTCATAATACGCTCCAGATTAACATCGTTGCCAAATATCGGGTCCAATTCGTACAAAATTAATAGGCTAGTGTTATAAAGCATTTTAATGCGAGGAGCGAATTCATGGCTGATTGATTTCGCAACAGTTGAGGTAAATAGCGTAGTAAAATTTTTATTTTTGGTGTTTCGCAATAGAAAATAAGAACAGGTTATGTATCATCAATGAGTCACTAGTAAACTATACTATGTAAGTACAAAACTTCCTTTTAAGAATATTTCTACGTCGTTACGGCAAGTGATTAATTAAATCTCTAATTACGAAACGCAACTAATAAACTAACTAATTACTTAACGTATTTGCATATGTATAATTAAATATTATCCTGTATACGTAATGTATACGCAATCGTTAAATATTAAGAGAATAGTCTTGTCCTTTCCTCTTTAAATTCTCTCCATAAGAAATCTACCAAATTCAGTTTAGTCATGTTATAACTGACGGCCGTAAATATCCGTATCATTTGGCCAAGAAGTAACATAAAATAAAACACTGGACAGACTCGTTTGATAGATTTATGCCCAGTTGAGCGACAACATGAGTTGGGATTGATTATATTATTCATCATATTGGTTATTTATCACCGTCAATTAAAAACTGAATAATCAAATTCAAGTAAATCACATTACGAAATCGGATTTCGTTAATAGATCTCACATAATCGGAGAAAACTTTGATGCAGCTACAGTAAATATTTGGTTTTTAGAAATGTAGATTATATATGGAGGCTGTTTGGCGGGGTATGTCTGCGGCGGATCCGCGCTCAGTTTTAAGTATACTGAGCGCGGATCCGCCACAGACAGAGATCTCTCGACTCCAGCAAGGCAGGTAAAGGGGACTGCGGTGACCGACGCGAGGGTTAAAATTATTAAGCTTTTCACCCCAAAAGTCCAAACAAAAATAATAAAACAACATATTTACCGACGAAACTGTCGTCATTCAGTTCAACAATGGGGTTGTTGTTGAACGTCAGGTACTGCAAGGATTCTCCGACGAGACTGAGACTTTCCGGCACGGTCACGAACCGGTTGTTCGACAAATCAATCTGCTGTAGCTTCGTCAAACCCCTGAATGCGTCCAAGGGAATGCTGTCAATATCAGTCCTAGATAAATCCAATACCTGAAATAAAAAAGACCTTTTATTAGCCCACTAGTGCTGTTAAAACGCCTCCCTAAAAGGACGTGGATCTATTTCGGGCCTATCCATTTGCACTTAGGTTTTGACCTGTCAAGCAAATCTGATAAATATGAAAACGAGGATTATCTATATTAGCACCTGAATGAAACCACTGCATTATATGAATTATATCTAAATGATATGATCAATAATTAATAATTATGTACTATTTAAAAAAGGTTAAATGTTTTGACCATCTTGCATCGTTCTTATGTCATGCATTGATATTTTTTTTGGGAAATAATATTTTGATTAAGTGTCCTTTAGATACTACGGCATTTAGCGGTCGAGTCGTCAAGTTGTGCATAGTTATAATATTTTTACGCAACCGGAAACGTACTTTAGTTTTCTAATAACATATTTGCTAAAACACAATCCTCGATGAGTATTGTGCCGTAAATTAGAATGTTATTGCCTAAATAAAAGTCAGAGTTTGATAACCTCGTTTTTTATCAGGTAACATACTAAAAACATAACTGAAGTTAAGAATACGCTGTTATTTATGTCTAATCTTTGTTTTTACGGAGGTGCGGCTTAACTATGTTCATATGGTTATTTATTTGTACTACTTCAGGGAGTTATTTTTACTTCACAATCTTCATTTAATTTTATCAGTAATCGAGAATTAGTCATAACAAATCAGGTCGTTTCATGTTCAGCTGACTAGTAATCACTTTATTGTCACTGAACGGTACTATTCTAATTACGATTTCTAGCAGGTTTTAGTAAACTGATAAGTAACGATAAAATTTTATCAGAACTTTTTAGGGTTCCGTACCCAATGGTTAAAAATGGGATACTTTTACTAAGACTTCGCTGTCCGTCCGTCTGTCCGTCATCAGTCTGCATCTCAAAAACCGGGATAGCTAGACAGTTAACATTTTCACAAATTATGTATTTCTGTGGCCGCTATAACAATAAATACTAAAAACAAAATAAAATAAATATTTAAGGGGGCTCTCATACAACGGTGGTACGGAACCCTTTATACGCGAGTCCGACTCGCACTTGGCCGGTTTTTTTTAGTTAAACTAGCTGTATGCAGCGCTATAAGCATCCTGCTTTGTATCTTACAAGTTTAATTATTATTATTTTATATTCTTTGCCTAAAATAGATTACCACCCGTTGCAAAAAAATCCGTTAGCTTCCTTCCCCAATCCAATACGAAGAGTTCTTACTCACCTCTAAATTGGTTGCACTAGACAGAGCTAGTATGGTCACATGATCAAGTATTTCTATAGGATTGTTGTTGAGGTACAGTCGAGTCAAGTTGGGAGTGTACCGGAACAGGTATCGGTCCAACGAGTGGATGTCATTGTGGCCTAAGTTTAATGTCTCCAGACCGATGTTAGCGTATATACCGTCTATGTAGCGACCTTGGAAGATCTCGCTCCTCAGTACTTCACCTGAAAGAAAATGTTAATGAGGTTAAAAATGTAAACTTTTGAAAGTTGCTTAATTGTAGTCTTTTCATTGCTTAATCAGTGACATCGCCTAATGAATATCCTGTGTATTACATTGTGGCGAAGTTTTTCAGACACTTTTGTATAATACAAAAGTCAAGACAGTCAAGTTATCTACTCAACATTAGACTAGTTTGTGCTAACACTGTAAGGTCTAGGAAGAAGAATCCTCTTATTTATAGAGTCATTTCACGTGAATGACGAACGTGAGGATCAAGTTTTATGGGTATTTATATTAATGGGCCTTGTAATAGGGAACTTTGATTATAGAGTTATACCAACATTAGGATAGCATTAACCTTATATCGTGAACATCCTCAAGGAACATTTTCTTGTCCTATTTACGTATGCCTAAATAGGGTCCTAATAAAATATATTCTATAGGGTTGAGAGAAGTGAACTGGTACCTAATGTATAACCACTAACTTAGTATTCAGTCTAAACTTGCATACGACTTATCCGCCCACTTTCTTTGTGATTCACAGTTTTCACCGAGTGCAATTTGCCTTGGTCAGGAGTTGAACGGAATGACTTTTAAAAACCCATTAACATGAAGGACAAAAGAACACACTTAAAAGTGAATGCGATTTTCTTTTATAAACCCCAGTTCTATACGTTTACTTGAAAGTTTCTCTTAATTTGATTTAGAGAATCTGTGGTCTCCGTATGATAAATTATGATTGTCTAATGACCACGTATTGCGCAGCATTATAATACCGATATTTATAGGTTAACACGCGGCTTTATTGTTTGAGTTTACTTTCTAATGAGCCACCGAATCGACGGAGTATTTTCAGAGATCATACTTTCTTCATGTATATGTATTTATGTTGATTGCACACACGTATTTTGCAAGCGTATTTGTTTAGTACATTGTGCGGTTTATGTTGAGATAAATGATACCATACTGATATCATTCTAGTACGTATTTCCTATACTATTATCACATGAGTAGATAAACGGAACAGAGGCAAAGCTTCTTAAGAACGTGCAAAATTGTTACCTATTTTGTTAGGGTTGTCACAATAAGTGAAGACAAATCAAACAAAACGTTTTTTAAATAGTTTTAATAGTCAGTATAATAGAATATATAATAGTATGATAGAATAGTTTACAAATTACTTACTCTAAGAATTTTCTTTGTATAATTTTTGTTTTTTTTTAAATAAAAAATACCTACCGTGTTGTACAAATTACTCTCTTCTTATTATAAAAAGGATCATACAATAAAATAAAGGTACTTGCTTGAAAAAGTAATAACCAAATATTTACTTACCTAATTGTACTCCTTTGGATAGTTAAAGTATGATATATTTTTGTTTTCTCTATTATTATTCATACACACGGTACAATAAACAACCATTATTATTAATATAATACCACGTTTTTATAACTAAACTTATAAAAACTTAAACTTGCAACTAACAAAACAAATAGCGTGCGTCGGACTGACCCTTAGATTGTACACTGGCTGTGCCAGCGTAAACTGGTTTTTTCCAGTCTCGCCGCGTATGTGACAAGCGGCCAGTGGTCACGCACACATGCCCCGCGCGCTTGTGTGCGTGCAACCGATTCGAGCGGTTGTTCGAAGCTTTGCCTCTGTTCCGTTTATCTACTCATGTGCTATTATGGTCTGATAGCGCTATCAGAAACTTGTTTGTGATACACTGAGGTGTGTCTTAATTTAATATTCCATTTGGCGGTTCTAAATTAGTAAATTGACAAAGCTATAATTACGGAGCAATGAACTGAGGGCTTTGATTGAGAACTGTCGTTTGTCCGTGGATTAATGCTGTCGTTATGGTATTACTAATGAGGTTTTTTGTCGCCCACATTCGCACATTACCGCTCTGTCTTACTTGTGGTATACTTAACAGAGTTATAATATAATCTATCGATGATAAATTACTGCTTAATGTGAACTAATGTAAACCGGTTTACTTATAAAATCCAAGAAACAAAATGATTCAATTGATGGCTTCGTCACACTTAGATAATTGCAACTAAATGTGATCTGATAAGCCAATTTGATGATCTAACTGATAACATTTTTAATAATTTACTTTAATCATTAGAAAAGTGAAAGAGAAACAAGGATCCCATGTTGTTGTGCTATTGTTAGACGGTGTTTACGACATTTTTGTGAATCAAAGTGTTGCAACCAAGTAGCGCTCTTCGGCGAAACCATATAAATAAATGTACCACTGCCGATGACTAATATTATGAAAGATGTTTAGTGTACATGCGTATCAGCGTAGAGAATAAAACAATATAATTTTCTACATAAAAAAACTGCTTTTTCTACGCAAAATTACACGTCAATCATTTATAACATACGCGATTTTACTTGAAATAAAAAATAGCGATCAATAGATATCAACAAATTCCAGATGTATTATGTATATCACGCTACGTTCGAATTTGAAGGTACATTTATTAGAATTCATTCTGATTCATTCACCTTTAGAATGGAAAGTTTCAATCATAGACGTAGATAATACAAACGTCTCTACTAATTAAATTAACATTCATTCGATGTTCAGTAGTCTTCTTATAATAAACTAAGTATGTAATTTTATAATATATAATCGATTTATTAACTACAGAAAAAAGTGTTAAAAAACTGTCGTTAATACACTTCTCATCAAAAAAATCGAAACACTTTCGTTTTTATTGTTTTTGTCCTAATTTTTTACAAAAGAGAATTAATTCCATGAAAAAAAAAACATTATTGTGTAGCTGGCAGATTGGTCATTACAGTAAGAAGAAAAAAATCAAAATTCGAAATTAGAATTTCATTTGTTTATCCTATAAATGAAATTAATCACTGTTTTGAGACAAATGTGTATTTAGGGTTGGAGTACGTTTCTCGTTTAAAAACTAAAAATTAGCGCTTGTCTTTAAACTTTTTGTTTCTTATTTCATTTACTGTGACTTTGGGACGTCTGAAAAAACTTTTTTTTCTAAAACATATGGATACTTCGCCCGCAGAAGCCGCCCAAGTGGTGGCATTGCTGGATTCTGGACTTAGTCAGCGTGTTGTGGCTGCAAGATTGCATCTAAGCTTATCATCTGTTCATAGAGTCTACAAACGCTATCGGGAGACTGGTTCGTTCACGCGCCGTTCAGGATCTGGCAGGAATCGGGTCACTTCTGAGCGAGATGATCGATTTATTGTAACAACTTCTTTACGAAATCGACGCCTTAACGCTTTTCAACTGCAGCAGCAGCTTCGCGTTGTACGAAGAGTAGCTGTAAGTGACTCTACAATAAGAAGAAGGTTGAAGGAACGCGGATTGGCACCGCATAAGCCAGCAAATGGGCCGAAATTAACTGCAGACCATCGAAGAGCGCGCCTTAACTTTGCACGCGAGCACCTAACTTGGTCATACCTTCAGTGGAGCAAAGTACTGTTTTCTGATGAGTGTACAATTATGCTGTATGGTAACGACGGAAGGAACAAGGTCTACAGAAGAGATGGAGAACGCTTTGCACAATGCTGCATTGAAGAAAAGGTCAGCTATGGTGGCGGTTCGTGGACGGTTTGGGGAGGAATCAGCGCCGACGGTAAGACAGAACTTGCCTTTGTGTCTGGGCCACGGCTGCCTGCACTAAACTCTCATCGGTACATCGAACAGTGTCTTGAACCTCATGTGATGCCCTATGCACATTTTATTGGCAACGACTTCATATTCATGCACGACAATGCTAGAGCTCACACCGCGGGCGTCGTACGAGATTATCTTACCGAAGTCGGTATCTCCATTATGGTATGGCCAGCAAGAAGCCCGGACATGAATCCCATTGAACATCTATGGGATGAATTAAAGATACGAATTCGAGCAAGAGATCCAGCCCCAGAAACACTTAGCCAGCTGCAAAATGCAATCCAAGAGGAATGGGATAATATACCACAACATGTGATCGTGACTCTCATCCGATCGATGAAGAACCGTATGGAAGCAGTAATAAGAGCTCGCGGAGGGAATACAAGTTATTAAATAAACGTTTCTTACATTTTTTTTTCATTTACGCGTGTTGTTTTACCCATTTCCTTCATATTCCATACAGGGTAAAAATTACTCATTATACAAAAATACGAAACCTATGAAGACTTAATTTGAATTTAGAACATTAACATTAGGATTTAAAAACCTCATACTACTCACTATTAAATGACATTTTACATTTATTCCTAAATATACAATTTTTTCTGATAATCCTTATCAAATCATAAACTGCGAGGTGTTTCGATTTTTTTGATGAGAAGTGTATTTATCGTTTCATTAAGACCACCATTTAGATTTTTTAGGATACTTCGCAATAAAGGTCAAAATGTTCGTATTAAAAATACATTAAGTAGTATTTACATTTAAATATGAGTTTCGGTCTACATTTCGCATTACCTTAAAAGTGTAAACATGCTAAGTTGTAAGACCAGACTCCGATGCCAAATAGTTGATTGCAAGCATTTGTATTAAGGCCGCCTGTACACGAACCCTGTCGAGCAGTCAGTGATCAGCACACACGGACTGTTAAAACTGTCAATCGATTTCGCGCTCCAGCCCTTTGCGTTTAAAAACAGTTAAAACAAAAGCAGCCGGAACTGCTTTAGTACGTATGAGGGTCATAGAAGTCTGTAGTTCACCATGCAGTTGTAGCTTGATGCAGTAGATACCGACTGCTTCAAGCAGACCGTGTGCGCGCGGCTTGTGTCGCACCGTGTAGTTTGTAGATGTAGATTACCACGTTTGTCATTAGTATACTATTATTAGGTTTGCTTTTCTTGTGTACATAAATATCTGACCCAGATTGTTGTTTTCTGATCAATAATATTACGTAGGCTTGTCTCCCGTATCCATAGGTACATCTTTAAAGCTATACATCTAAATGCCGAAGGTTCAATTCCTATCTGCACTTTCTAGGTCAACCTTAGCAGCGCTCGATGGTGGTTGCATACTATTTATGTCACGGAATCGCATTTTTCTTCTAAACTAAACATATGTTTTCGACAACATTAAAGGTGAAGATATTAAATTAGCATACTTAATATTGGTGTTTTTCCAGTGAGATTAGATTGTTTGTTTACGTGTTATACTTAAGTTGGCACAGAAACATAGACACGCTCTGGTATTTTAATATACCTAGTATCACATATAAGAAGCATAAACAGAATGAATCATACGTACCAGAAATATAGTTGTTGCTCAAGTCCAAGTAAACCAATCCCTCGATGTTGCTGAAGGCATCATCCTCGATATCGACTATCTCATTTGATTTGAAGCTGACAGCAACTCTCTTGCCGGGCACCGTCGGCAGTTGCGACACATTCGAAATACTGTTGTTAAAGAACGTTATCAACACATGCCCATCTGAAAAGTATATAAACTCCTTTATTCCTGTATATATTCCGATAATAACGGTTTATAGATCTGTTAACACCTCATCAATATTCATAAAACTAACTAATCTCATAAAACCTATCAATTCCGCCCACGATTAACTTCACTGCATCCATAAACATACGCACGAACGTATGCACATCTTTAAATTTATTATCATAATATATTTGAACACTAAAATTTGATCAATGTTTATCATGTAGTTATTTTTAGTATGCGCTGAAGTTAGAACATAAAACTTGATAGACTACAAATATTTGTTTTGTTTAATCATAATCTTGAGCGTCAGGCGGTGTGATAAAAGAGCCTGCGCCACTCGTCGAACATTGTTTATGGCTTTACCTTTGTCTATGCTGTTGACTTGCGCGGGCCAAGTCTCGGGAACCTCATCGATGCCGCGTCGGGAGCAGTTCAATGTGAGATCGGCAGAGGCTTGAATGGAAATATCACAGGGAGCGTTTATCGCGTCGGCCTCTTGTGCGTGGCTCGACGAAACTAGGACGCATAATATCATTAACACCTACAACAAAGAAACACCATTACTTATATAATCTCTAAGGTACACAAACAATCGGCAGTTTTCTATCTCGGTCACTACGGTCACTTACTTTGCATATTGTTACGCGGTACATTTTCCTCAAAATTAGAAAGGATACTGTGTAGTATACCTTTGGATCTCAATATGTTTTTATCTTATCAGTTAGTAGGCGAGTGATATCACGAGTGACATGAAATAAGCGAGCGCCTCATTGGTCGGCGTTTGTTTGTTATCGTGCTACTAATATGGAGCGCCTTTTAATGTTTAAACTTTTTCTAGGAGATTCTGAATATAACGGCGGCAAAATTGGAAGAAATAATCAAGCCACTAAATGAAAACGACTTCGAGCACGACGCGAAACACAAATATGCCGAGATCGGCTCCCCGGATTCTACTGAGGAGATGAAGAACTTGGAGAGTCGGCAGGCAGCGGTCACACTACTACAGATAAAAAATTACGACCCAAGTAAATATGCGGCCAAACCGGAAGATGAGCCTCACATAATGTTTAACAGTGTGCCGAGTTTACCGCCCTCGGACAGAGCGAGAGAGGTGATGCACTGCAATACCGTCATCGATATTATAAGCAAGGCTGTGGCGGTCGCGCAGAGGGAAAACGAAGAATCTCAGAAGTATCCACCGAACTACACGGGCGTGATCGACAGGACGCACTCCACTACCGTAGGCGACAGTTACGCGCACGACTACACGGACGAGCAATACAACACATACAGCGCGCCGCAGAACGCTGCCAGCCCAGCCAGCAACGACGACCATGACAACAAGGAGATGGACCTCTCCCTTTACGGATCAGTCAAGAACGAGCCCATCGAACAAAGCGAGCAACAGGACCACACGAACACATACTTCCACAATGTACTGCCACACAACACGAATTACGTTGATGAGTACAAGCAACACGTTTTTGGACGGAGCAAGATGAAAACGTCAAAAGAAAACTCTTCGGTGTACGAGGACTGCAGTCGGAGCAGTAGTGGGTCAGACCCGGATAGGCTACAGATGGATATATCTCAGATGTCGCAGGTGAGATATAATAAAATATTAACCTCATTCACTTTCCAGTAGTATAGTATTAAAGGAGGAAGGTCAACACGGTATTCTACTGTCCACAATAGAAAACTAGAGATAACATACAAGGTGACATGACGTCAATACTACTAGCGACATTGTAATAATATTTTCGCAACCTGTACACAGACCCTATGCCCTTCAGTACTGGGCAACCATCCCTTCCTTATACCTACGTCAAAATTATATGTTTCACCATTATCTTTCCCTACTTTTACCAGTCTGTAAATAATTATGATTTCCAGTACATGTCCTAATACTTCACATGGTATGCTTTCAGGACGACCCTGAGGAGACGCAGTCAGCGAGGTCGACGCAGTCATCGCCGCAGCCGCCGCAGGAGCACGAACAAGACAAGGAGTCGCTGTGGCAAGCTCTACATAGACAAAATGGTGAGAACTATGACGTCACAATACTATGGAGCCCGTATTATAGGCTATTAGGGCAAATAATAATAACTTATTAGTAGTTTACCCTACTAAACATAGATTTTTTACCGAAGCGCCATACAAATTAAATATGTCAAATTTTAATGTTTGGTAGTTAAAACTATCTATAGTTACATTAGACAGATAGAACTATTTATTTAACTCAATAGTAAATGGTAGCGTTAAGAAACCATACCTCGGCCCAAGATGCCATTATTGACAAACAAAAATTAATTGCAATTCCGTCCTAGATAATGTCATGGAGTGAAATCATCGCCATCGTTTTTCTGTCATTGAATGGTAATAAACTCCTTATATAATTATATTGCGGGTATTGGGAATACCCTTTGCGAAGTAAACAAAATAAAAATACCTAACTCACTGTAGAACAAAATGCAATCGAATTTGATACTTAAAGCTTAGTCAATATGGTAGAAAACTATTAAACCACTTCAAATCGAAATTCTCAACAATCGAAACTCATTCATCAATGTTTTGATGAATCTAGAAATTTTCTAAAAAGTAGCCTATATAAAAAATAAATTAAATCTTTTGGTAAAGTAATAAGACAGGATTGTCTGTAAGGGTTCTACCCTTACAGATAACACTAAGAAATAGACTAAAAATGTTTAGAGTAATAATTTATCTGGAAGTTATATGAAACAATTAAACCTATAACTACATAATAAAACAGAACTTGTTATTCATTAGACATGGTTTGTAACTAATCTAATATTGTCAAGTTTTTTTATGTCTAATCGTTTCTGGTTTGTAATTAATTACATAAAAACCAAAGAAGGAAATATGATATAATTTTTAAAATATTATTATGTAATAATTTATCTATAATATGTATGTATTTAGAAATATATAAGTATGTTTATCAGTTGTCTGGTTACCATAACACAAGCTCTGCTTAGCTTGGGATCAGATAACCGTGTGTGAGTTGTCCCGGAATATTATTATTATTATTAAAATGACGTAGCTTTACTATTACAATAGTATTGAATTACAAATTTCGAATGTAAGAAAAAGATTTTGTGCTAAAGACCAATGTTGCCCTACTTAAGTTATTATTGTCAAAATATTTTCTTTGCTACATTCCTCACAGGCTTCTTTTTTATTCGTCAATATTTCAGACGTTATACC
Organism: Autographa pulchrina; assembly: GCA_905475315.1. Classification (NCBI taxonomy): domain Eukaryota; kingdom Metazoa; phylum Arthropoda; class Insecta; order Lepidoptera; family Noctuidae; genus Autographa; species Autographa pulchrina. The sequence continues at coordinate 4,556,704 of FR997769.1, forward strand.
GCATGCGGGATGTCCCCGAATACGAGATAACGACTAATGACAGAACGCCATCAATATCTCAGTCTTTAAACCGCATACGGGGATCCCCGCAAGCGGCCTAACATCCAATGAAAGTCATCATTATATGCTTAAACTTAAATCTCCCGCACCCCGACTGCTGGAGCGAACAACCAATGAAACTGTCCCTTAAGTGTATAATTACTTTTATCTTATCTATACTAATATTATAAAGCAGAAGAGTTTGTTTGTTTGGTTGAACGCGCTAATATCAGGAACTACTGGACCGATTTGAAAAATTCTTTCAGTGTTAGTTAGGCCATTTATCGAGGAAGGCTATAGGCTACTTTTTATCCGGGTGCGCGGAGTAGTTCCTACGGGATGCGGATGAAACCGCTGGCGGAAGCTAGTTGTATATAATATCAATGTTATTGCTTGTCAACAGGTCGCAGCGGCGAAGCAACACAGTTACTGCGGCGGTTAATAAACAGCAAGCAGCTCGGCATGACGGTATCACCACTGCGGACACCCGCTTCCCCTCTCTCCAGTACTCTTCAGCAACCGCTAAATGGCGCTGTTTCACCCGTAAGTACCTAACCTAGTCATTTAAAACCCGTACTACCGCATAATACGTAACATATCGCTTAAAAACTATGTTTCGATAACAGATAAGTTTGAAGTAATACTGGCAGATAGTATGCTGTCTTTATAAACAATATTACGAAAGTTGACCGTAACCACTTCCCCAATTGTCTATGACCACTATACCACAGTTCCGAAATATGATCTATGTATCTTATAAAATATTATTCATAAGATAAATTGTACCTTCATTATGTGTTGATTTTTCACCAAAATGCACAAGTCACTTCCGATTGATATAAACGTTTAAAACGACGCCCTTGTCTAAGCCCAAAGTGAGTCTTCTTAATTTTACAAAAAATTTTGGTCACTAGTCTTTAGTAAGCAATTTTCAAAAAAATGCGTCATGCGGATATTCAAAAATCCGTTACGTATTTAGTTTATTACGCGGAGTTAATAACGATTAAAACGAACACACAGATTGACGTCATAGGCTTGACTGAGCTAATTGTGTGAGCACGAAACCTGTCTATAAAGACAAATTAGCATCATTATTATTATTTAATAACACTATCACTGCTCCTTAACCGCACACTAATAGTGACGGGTTATGATAATCAACCTTATTTCCTTGGACATAAAGGTGATGTATGTGAATTTATATGTGAAAATGTTGCCAGATATGTGTTGATAAATGCAACCAAATAAGGAACCGTCAGAGATAATCCACCTGAAAGGATTTTTAGCTTGCACGTGCTAATTCTCGGAGTAAATATCAATAATTATGAAATCGTGTTACTTCCTTTTACGTTTCATAGTAATAATATGTTAGTGACGCACTGACATACAAGAAAATAGATTAGCATAATTAAAAAAATATCATGTCTTAAAAAGAATATGTTTATAAAGAAATTGCCACAAAAACTCCTGTCTACGATGAATGACGTTTTTTTTTAACTTTTTATGCAAATACAGACGTGTTACTTTATTATTGCAGTGAAAATAAAAGCTGAATTGATAAGAGCTCCTTGAAACTTACAATTATAACTTAGTCAATCAAAAGATTAGGTTTTTCTCATTTTCCTAACGACCTTTTGTGTTCCATTTAACGTTTAAGGCAATTTATGATAAATATTGCAACAATGAACCTCGATTGTGTAGTAAACACAAGGAAATGTGTTTTAATACGTGTTCCGCATTTTTGTTTAATTTTATTATTAGGGAGTAGTCATGCGCAGATCGTAGAAACTACTTATTTATATGAGTTTGAAGTTATTTACTTATTATTATTTATTTTTTCTGTACACACGTAGGAATAAAGGAAACTTAGATATATTTTTAAATTTGTCATTATTTTTTTTCTTAATCAGCATTAAATGTTATCTACACGACTATACATCAGCCACTTTAAAGAAATAATGAACGTGCTTTGGGATGATGCACCTTAATTCAATGACAAATAGTTCAGTTCCCATCACATTCAAATTATTTTTAGGCCCTTTTCGGTAATATTTGTCATTCTAAAATGAACTTAAACACATGTTGTCAAAGTTGATAATTGCGTAATCAGTATTTAACGTTTAATTCTCTTTCCATATTGGCTTTAGTATAGTTATAATTTAATATAATAATCCTTGGACCATTGCCAAACTTTGCGAAGCTGGTCACCGCTTATCTGCATAAGTGATCAGTTGATCTGATGCCCTCGATGCTCACACAGTTACATATAGCGTTATGACTTGCATTGTACATGTATTGATAACACGGTTATGCACATCTAATGCTTCTAAGATAACGTCTTTGCAATAATCCTGTAGCTTTGTTTATCTATCACGACTCAGAAAACTATGCTACATATATTATCTTATTTACTACTAGTTGTTGCGCGCGGTATCACCTTGACTGATAGAGTCGTAGTTTGATGTATATCAACCTACGCTCTTTAAGATTACACATGAAAAATGTATATATTATAATTCATATTATTTATATGTATATTAGTCACACTCAAATATTTTTTATTTTAAGAAGACTTTTCCATATTTTCGTTTTACATACTATATGAAAAAAAAACATTTTACTGTATACGTAAATGCTAATTCATAAAGTCAACAAGCAATAATATTAGTTACTGTATTTATGTTTAGTCTACAAAAAAATTGACACAGACTTAAAATAAGATTATTATGTCTGCATTATTTAATGAGTTATTACAAGATAACAATAAAAAGTAAGTTTAATTACTCTCATTATACACTGTAATTATTTGTAAGTGATAAAGATTATCATATGCGTACTACACTGAGTCAGAAAACAATTAAAATGTTTACAATATATTCTAATGGGTACTTTGAAATTAAATGAATGCTATTAATTCTGATAGAATAAGGTTCTTCCCATGTTTTAACGCATTAGTAAAAGAATAGCACACCAGAATACTTGTAATCTATCTTTCTATATAATATATAAAAATGAATTGCTGTTCGTTAATCTCGCTAAAACTCAAGAACGGCCGGACCGATTTGGCTAATTTTGGTATTGAATTATTTGTGGAAGCCCAGGGAAGGTTTAAAAGGTGAATAAATATGAAAATGTTCAAAATGAAATAAAAAATAAAAACAATTTGTTTTAAGTTTATTTTATACAAACGTTTAGGCTTTTATTTATCGATTGAGGCAGTACGAAGTCTGCCGGGTCAGCTAGTAAGATATAATTGCTTTACCAATTCATTATGCTTCAACTAAAACTGTGCAGATAAGGTTCAAAATCGAATAACTAACATTCACTTCGTTTGGTATGTCATATTCTTATAGAATTTAACGCTTAACTAGAGCGATGAGGAAATTATCTTTTGTGAATGTTATGCAAATTCCGCGATTTACATGACCAATCGTAGCGTGATTCAGTTCTTATAATTCATTACCATGTCACGGTATGTGTTGCCTTGACAACGTTAATAATGGACTGGATAATGCCGATGAATAAGATGTGTCCGGAAGATTTAATATTATAATCAAATTTACTAGCATACAGAAAAAAAAGTTTATCCAAAACTGTTTTGAATTGTAGATCCTGAATGATTTGGACTTTTTGGACTGTATTGATTGTATGATGTAATACTACAAATCGGGAAATAAAAAATAGTTCCATCTCGCATATAACAAAATTGTATTTGCCTATTAGGATTTCAATGTTTGTGTAAGAAAAAAATATTTACTACTCAGAAACACCTTTAAGTGCCAACTATATAAGGTGCTATAAAAATATCTGCCACGGCTTTAATGGGAGGTAGTATTGTGTTTATAGATTACAATAGTGAAGAACTTTCGTACCCCGGAACAGTTAATTAAATTTGACAGACTAAAATAGTTAAATTAACATTGACTCTATGCTGCGTAACGTGGTTCACAAATTACGCGCAATGTGACGCTTCGTCAATGAAAACAACTGCTATCTCTTTCCATCTTTTCTGTGAATGAAAACTGTAATCAGCTGACTAGTTCGTTACTACATTATCTACTAGGTACAAATACGCAATAATACGCAGGCATACAAGTGTTTTAAAAGTGTAACTACTTACCAGTTACCGCATTCTTCAAAAAAACTGACGTAGGTAAATAAGATGATAAACTTCCCATCACACTTGAAACAGGCTTTGGACTGTCAAGTTAGTGTAAGAATCGCATTTATTTTTCTTATTATTTATAAACAGTAGGTACTTAGATTAATATCGAATAACGATAAATCACAGTAACTTGGCGTGTTTAAAAGTTAATCATTTTATTTACAACAATTGCACCGTATTTACAGTTATTTACACACTCCCTACCTACTTATCTACAAAACTGTTGCACAAGTCCGCCTTCGCGTTGTACACAGATGAAGGCACGCTTGCATACATGTCTCTTCACTTTATTTAATGTGTCCGTTTCACTTTTCACTTGCCTAAATGCGCGTTTGATGCGCCTTTTTAGTTCTACCACACTTCTAATATCATGTCCGGTTTGGCCGTACACAAGGTCTTTCACACGACCCCACAAAAAAAAGTCTAGAGGGGTTAAATCCGGCGAGCGAGGAGGCCACGGCACCGGCCCTCCTCGGCCTATCCACCTATCACTGCCGTACCACACACCGTTTAAATATTCGCGTACGCTGGTTGCGAAATGAGGTGGTGCTCCATCATGTTGAAAGCGCAGCCCTCTTATCTCTTCAAGAGAAATACGTTCCAACATTCTTCTCACACGGGTTCGCAGTAAGCGCAGATACGTGTCTCCGTTCAGTCTGTCCAAGAACACTGGACCTAGGATTCTGTTGCCGAGTATCCCGGCCCACACATTAACACTAAACCTAGTCTGAAAGTGGTCAGGCCGCACTACACGAGGATTCGCGTCAGTCCAATAATGCGCATTGTGTATGTTGAACATACCAACCCGTGTGAATGTGGACTCGTCAGTCCACAGAATGTTACGGCGTTCTTCTCGCATCCAATTACAAAACGCGAGGCGAGCCGCGTAGTCATTTTGATGCAATTCTTGCACTCTTGTGAAGTGGTAAGGATGGAGCCCTTCACGATTTAAAAGTCGCCACACGTAGTTGTCGCTCACGTCGAAGACTCGAGCAGCATCCCTGGTGCTTGCAAGAGGATGACGCCGGAAGAAGTTTAACACTTCCTCTTCGAGTTCGGCCGAGTATGAAGGCCTGCCTGCATCAACCGGAGGCGGGTCAAAGCGGCCGTGTTCTCTAAACCTGTACACGGCCTCCAGAATGGTATGATGACTCACTCGCACACCAAACCTCTGCTGGTATAAGTTTACCGCGTGCGCAGTGATGGAGTTACACTCGCGGTAGCACAATACCATTTCAAGATATTCTTGATTGGAATACCGGCGACGTCTGGGAGGCATTTTTAATAATAGCGCGCGATATTCCTGACGTTAACTGGTAGAACTAACTTCCGAACTCGCGGCCGGGGGGCGACTGGCGACCGGGCGGTCGGTTGGCCTTGGCGCGTGCGACGAACGTGCTAGTGCGGGTGAGGGCGGGGGCGCGCGGGGCTGTGTTTGACGACCGAGCGGCCGGCACAAAGGATGCCGCCGCGGCGGCATCCTTTGATAGGATGCCGCCGCGGCACCCTTTGATAGGAATGGCAACAGTGTATGAACGGCGGCGGCGCGGCGGCGCGGCGGCGTTTTGCGAAATGTTTGAATTCGGTGCGGAGCGGCAACAGCTTATGACACGGGATGGTTTTATACTAATACATCAATTCAAATTTATACGTAATTTTTTTTGTATGAAAAAAAATATGATAAATAATCAATAATTTATCTTTACTATTGTAATCTATAAACGCAATACTACCTCCCATTAAAGCCGTGGCAGATATTTTTATAGCACCTTATATAGCTACTCTTAATCCGAAAGGTAATTTAAATGAAGTATTTTCTTAAATTCCTTATATAAATATATAACGTGTTTTATAAATATATATTAAACTCACGCCAAGTTTCCAAAAAAAAATAAACAAAAAAAGGGTAGGTACTAACACTATACTTCTGCATTGTCCATCGGCTCACACAAACACTGACTCCTCCTATACACCAGTGTATACTACTCTATACACCACAATGCAACTTATCCACTAAGATCGTCGCCACCACACTGCGAAGACAGCAGCCGCCAATACTAAACGCCATGACACAATGAATTTGTTACTTTATTGTCAACGCGAATGTTATGTTAATGTTCATTTACAATTCTATTTTCCTTGTCCCGTTAAATGTTACTTATTATCTATTCTTGAGAATTATGTTTTATTGACTATTTCGTATGATTTACTTTTGATAATACTTTTCGCTTGCGAGAACTGCTCTTATCATGAACAAGACTAGAACAATGTTAGTGGGTGCATTGTAGTGTGTCCTTGTGACAAATTGTTTTCTATTGTGTAAGTTTCTACGCCTCTTATAAGTAGGGGAAAACTAGATGCTGGGAAAAAAATAATGTTTACAGCATATATTTGTACTGCAACTTAAGATTTTTTATGTTTATTCATCAGGATTCTTGATATGCCCAAGTAATGATTGGATATAGAAATAATTTATTTTATTTAATGGACAACTTATTTATTCTTTATAGAATGGCGAGTGGCACGGTTCAAGTCGTGGTTCAAGCGTCGCGGGTACGGCGCGAAGAAAACAGAGCTTTCCTGCGCGTGCGCAACCTATAGCGACCGAGCCGCCCGCTTCTAACCCGCAATGGCCGCAGCCAGTGTCTGAAAACGTAAGTTAACACTGTTAAGTAAATAACTATACATATCAACTTTATATCGTAAAAAATCATTTTAACGCTTTTGGCAATTACACTAGATAATGAATATCGTTTATCTTGCAAATAGGTAGGACGAAAAAATCACTTTGAAATGCCTTTTTTGAGCTATCTGGAGTAGACATTCCTCGAGAAGAAATGTCGAAGCAAACTAAGGGGTCTAAGTCTCTTTGACAACATATTGAATAGCGTTTCCGAAACTTTATATAGAATAGTCTTATATTTTATGTAAAGATCGAGCTTCACTTAATTCCCTATACAGCAAGAGCCATCAGAAGCGTCTGGCACGCCGGGCGGCGGCGCGGCTCGCTCCGGCCCCCGCGTGGAGCTGTCCTGCAGCAACTGTGGCACGCACACCACCACAATATGGCGGCGCGACGCTCGCGGCGAGATGGTCTGCAACGCGTGCGGCCTGTACTTCAAGCTGCACGGCGTGCCGCGCCCCACCGCCATGCGACGCGACACTATACACACGCGTCGTCGTAGGCCGAGGCATGACGGGAAACATACTAAGAGCAGTGAGTTTTATCAACCTTTTGTTCCAGTTACATTTGAGTACAGTATCAGCAGTGTAAGACCTTGTCTTTGATTATGATAATATAAGACGAAGATGAGATCTGGTGGTGGAATTGGAAGTTGGCCATGAGAAATCTGTAATAAAACGACGTAACCATATCGAGTTTGGGCTTGTTTGATTCGTCTTGACCAGGACTTTAATTCTAGATTATTTTCATGGCGTTTTAAATAAAAAAGTTTTTTGGTGGAACATGTAGTTTAATGAGTGTGTTGTTGTAGAATCCCGGCGTAGCGGCGGTGCGGGTGGCGGCGGCGGCGGGGGCGCGTGCGAGGCGGGCGAGGGCGCGGGCAGCGGCGGCGAGGGCGCGGAGGAGGCCGTGCTGGCCGCGCTGCGCCGCCAGCTGCAGCCGCACCTGCTGGCCGCGCTGCATGCCCACAACACGCGCACCGTGCGCCCGCATCGCGCACAGGTTAAACAATCACTACTACTAGACATTAGATATGATGTAAACCTTCAGAACGTCGCTCTAGTGCTCCCAAGCAGTGACTTTGGACCAACGGCATGCGCAAAGAGCAACATGGCTCTTTATGACGCCGTAACACTCGGATTTTTTTACCCACAACGCATCGTACTGGCTCTATGATAGAAATTTGTTGAACAATTTTCAACCTATTTATATACGGGTTTTTTTTGCTATGTTTTGAATTAGTAAATTCCTCTGCAGGTCGGTCTGAACGCCCCCGAGTACGACGAGGCGCCGCTGAACTTGGTCGCGAGTCACGTCGCCGCCGCGGAAGAGACTCACTGACTGCCCTCTGTGATAGCCACGCCACTCTCGCCCGGAACCACACGCGTATGACTTCCACATTGATATTCTTCCGCAGTACATTCAACGTACATGTACTGTATATCGACCTTCTCTTCCAATACCGAGTGTTACCACGAATGTTTTCCAAAAGAAGAACATTTCAAAACCACTCTTTTCCGAAACAGTCGCCGTTACACTCGAAGTTAATCGAAAAGCAATATAAAATTAGAATTTAACTATACATGCAATAATAACATTCTTGGTATAATATAGTACTAAATATCTTATAGTGATAGTTCAGGCCAGTGTTTGATGACAATAGAGGGAAATACATTTAAATTGTTCATTCCTTTTGTCCGGTCGTCATAGTATAATAAAATGAATTATTTTTATAGGAGACCACAAAGTTTTCATATTAAAATCTTCCTTAGAAATATTTGCTGGTTTAAGCTTTGCAATGATGTGAAACGACCGGTTGGATATCGGAATGGCATGAAGCTTAGGGCTTGCGAAAGCAGGCTAATACTTATCGATAATGATATCGTATTATTATAAAAAGAAATATAACAGTATGTTATACGATTATTTATATTGTTATGGATGAGTATTAGTTGTACATTCGAAGCGAATCGTCGAGATTGACGATTGACTTTATACAAATAACAGGGCATTACGCATTATAACTTGGTTATTTGGTCGCGGGAAACAATATACATTCATTGTATTAGTGCCTATTTATTGTATAGGAATGAAAACGGTACCGCAGTGAATGATATGCGGATGCACTTTCCGTGTGTATATATTTTCTTAACATGTGATATGTATGATTGTTGTCATGCATGTGTAAGCATCGTGCAATTTGTGATATGGCTGCGGAATAATAAAACGTTACTTCTGACAGTCATAGAAATCTATTCGGTTTGTTCGTAAAACTTCGCACAGGCACCGATTTCGATCTGTAATTAATATTATAAATCTCAAAAACGATAATGACACTATGATATCGGGTTTTATTATATTAAGCCTTGCCTTAGAATGCTCTCTTTGATATTATTGAAATTATATTTACGGTTACCTATTGCAGGACGCAAGTATTCTTTTAGTTATAGGTTATATTGTAAATTTTATTATTTACGTAGTAGTTATAATGCTTAAATTCAGTAAATTATAAGTGTCTAATTTATTTCCCATTTCGGTCAGTATTTAAAATGTAAGTATTTTTTTATTTCTGTCGAGTATTTTTTTTTTATTAGTTAAGGTAACGAAATGATTATGGAGCAATAATGACAAGCAATTATAATTCTGGAAATAATTATTTCAGAAAACAATGTTGAGGAATGGTAAATTAAATAATTAGGTAGTTGATATTGGAATAATTAAAATGATGAATGTTTTGTTTTACTACACTCCTCTGCATTATTTGCCTAGAATATTATAGAATCCTCAAACCTAAAGTACCTTTGAGCAAAACTTGTTCACAAATCAACAATAAATCCATATACTCTTATTAACATTATTAATTAATGTGATGTTGCGTTACTAATAAAAACCTGTAATTTTTGGCATTATTAAAATAGATATATATTATGTACATGATAGTTAAAAGATTTATTTTAGGGATTAATGTTTCAGTCCATTAATTTGTCGGGCATTTTGGTCGTTAAGCGTTAGAACAAACCATATAACAGAACGTTGTGGCATTATATCGAGTTAAAATCTACCGGATTCACCTCATGATGGTCAGTGTTATGTGTATATTATATAGCAGAAAGCATTTACGTTATCTGTACCTTGAACTGGGCTGTTTTGTTATTGCTTCCATTCGACTTATTTAGCTGTGAACTCTGTCACCGTCCTTTACTTGACGTCTCTACTTAATTTAGTGTTAGTTCGTTTTATTATGGAAACCCCACGGGCCAGTAAAATACAGCAGTCTTTGAGACATTGTGATAATACTTAGCTAGACAAAACTCAGCTGTAACGAAGCTGAGACATCCGATCGTGTGATTCTGTTGCAGCTAATCCTTCATCGTTACGTCAAGCTTATCGTATTTAAAAAGCTTTAAACATTGAGATTATTTATTCATTCTTATTGGGATCACTGTATAGTTGTCGGTGTAATGTGTACCGTTTAGTATTGCTTACGTTAACTTCGGAGTAGCTGTCTACCTTGACAATAATGTTTCAGTCACAAGTATGATGAAACTGTATAATGTACGTAAATTCTAAAACTGTCTCGCTCTCTACGTAACTTTAGCTCTCTGCGTGATGATATTAAATTGAAAATCGATAGATCTTACCCATGGTTATTTATAAACTTCATATAGAAATAGGGCGTGTTTATTTTTTTAAGAATATATCTTTGATCGAATTTTTGAATCTTGAAATTATTTTGAAATTATAACTGCTTAAGCTTAAGTCAAAAGAGATTTAAGTGTCCAGTTGATTTTGTTTGTGAGCCTCGATGATAGTTCATCACAATGGTGTACCATGTTGATTCGTACTCATTTAGGTATTATTATATACAAGAAGATTCGACGTTATTTTGTAAGGAACAGTGGTGTTTGCTACTTAACGCATACCAGTTGTTGATAGAACAGGACGCGCTGTAGGTGATTTGTGTAAGTTTGCGATCGTAGGGATGTAGCAGCAATCCTCGGCATTCGATACAACCGTTCTAAATCTCCACTAATATTGCTGCTTGCAGTAGTGATACAGTATTATTTTATTGAACTTCTACTCTGTACATTTTCTTAGGTTTATTGTTTTTTGTATTTTTTGTAGTTTTTAACTAGTTTGACTTCCGAATTTAAATTGATGATTGTAGTTGTCCGTAGTTGAATGATTAGTTAGTTATATTGTCACACTTGTGCGCCGTCGTTTCGATACTGCAAACCAACGCGTCGCGGCTGCTGTTTCTAACTCAACACGATGCAGCTATGATATAGATCTTCCAATTTGGTTATTTATTATTATGTTAGGTTAATTTATGGATATATCGGTATTAAGAGTTGATGAACAATGTATATCGTCATTAAGTTACTAACAAACCGGTTGTGTTGTGTGTGCTTACGCTCTAACAAGCATGTGTTTTGTGATTTTGTTTTTATTATCACGTCTGGCAGCGATGCAGACAGTACCAATACTGTTGTGTATTATTATAATTTATGCTGGAATATGGGCTTCGTATTCATATCCTAGAAATTCCATTCGACATTGTATGTAACATCGTTTTTCGAAGATTTAAGACTGACAAGAACTCTCATGACGTCTTCTGTTATTGTAATCTCTCTCACTTACTACTTCACTCGAGTTGTTCGAAAAATGATTATGTAAAAGTATTTTAATTCATTGTGATATATTTTGTTGAAGAATGTAGATGTGTGTTTCCGAAAAGCAATAACATTGTGATAAGTGGTGATGAACATTGATTGTATTTAAACTGAACAGTAAATTCTGAATAATATAGAATGAATATTGTCAATTATATAATTGTGTGCGCTGGACGGATGAGCTCACGGTTTATAGAGATATGCTTCGAACTTGTTTCGAATATTGTTATTATAGCAATAAATTTGACGAAAGCAATAGACCGGTATGGTCAAATAGCCTTATATTCAACTTAAAATTAGCGATAATTATAGTTAAGAAATATAAATGTTGTATTTACCTAAATATTGTGAGAGCACTCGTCCAGCGGCAAACCTTCATACAGATAAGCTCGTCTTTAATGTCAAATTCAACTTGTTTACTATGAGCAGGTGTACGTAGTCTGTTAATAGATTACTTTATAAAGACGTACGCATAGTATGGTGTAAAGCAATAACTTCCAATAGAGAAAGCTTGATGGACCATTTGTTATTGTTGTTGTCAAATTACATAACTGTATTTATAGTAATTTTCAGCATAAATTATCCGATTGAGATTGTTTAGTGATGAACACGTGACCGGAATACTCATTGTGAAACATTAGTTATTGTTGTATAGATGATAAATAATGTGACTTACGCAGGGATGGATACTTAAATTATTAAAGTTTTAACTGATATATTGGCTATGTAGTGAGTAGAATATTTTTTTACAAATAAATTATAGCAGCTATTGTTTTGTTTTACTTATAAGTTAATCCCTGTTCCCTTTATTACTCATATACTGATTTATTTATTGAACGTGTTGATATTTTTATCTCACGTTGATTATTTGCTAAAAAGCTTAAGTGGATTAGTCTAGCTCTTAACTAGTAACAAAATATAAAAGCTTTAAGTATTTATTACTTAAATAAATTACACTATTTTTCTAGACCATTTATAATTATATGAATTACCTTTTAAAACCTAATTTCCGGACACCTTAAATGCGATCAATGTGATATTAAACCATCTCTTTAATAAAAATATCATATATTGCGGAAATTATATATTAACTCTGTCTAACTTTCAACCTGTACAGATGTCTTGTTTATTAACGATGATTTTATGTCAAATAAAACGCCTTATGTAAGTATATCACATTTATTATAACTAAGTAACAGTAACTATCGGTCGCTTGACCGCTTGTCTGGCGCGGCGTCGCTTGTCGCGCGAGCGCTTGTCGGTGAGCGCTTCGCGGAACAACTGCTCGCTGTCGGCCGCTTCCGCCTCGCGGTGCAGCCACTGTAAGGCGTGCACGTTGTAGCCCACCATGTCCTAAGAAATTGTATGATGGTAAATTCTTGGAGCTTATGTAAGACACGAGTTATCTTTTATTGGATTAACCATAATGTGTCGTGCAGAGCAATGTCTTATTCAGTGCAAATTTATCCACAAGAGCGTGATGCTACAATGACACACCAACTTCACGCCATGGAAAAAAATCTATTACGTTATACTTGAACTGTGAAAAAAAGCCTTACTCAATTAAAATCGGAATAATTTGAGAGATTAGTGAGTTACAGTAATTCTTCAGCTTTATTATGGGTGTCCGAAATTACTAGATAATTTGAGTAGTTTTAAAAGTTTTATATCAGGTCGGCGCAACAGGTCTACAACTACAACAGCGCCACCAAGCTGGAGAATTTGCGATACTTTGGCATTGAGGTTATTATCCCATCTCAACAATACAAACAGGGTATTATTATATTTGACGACCTCCGTGGTCGAGTGGCGTACGCACCGGTTTCAAGGTGTCGCTAGCTCTGAGGTCCCGGGTTCGATCCCCGGACGGGTCAATGTAGAAACCAACTTTTCTACATTGTCTCGGGTCTGGGTGTTTGTGGTACCTTCGTTGTTTCTGAATTCCATAACACAAGTGCTTTAGCTACTTACTTTGGGTTTAGAGCAATGTATGTGATGTTGTCCGCATTTATTTATATTATTTATTATTATTATTTAACACAAGATTTGCATAATTGGTCATATTGCTCAAAAATGTAACGTAATATACTGCAAGACTCACTCTCAACTCATTAAGCCGCATACTAGCTTTCGCCTGTATCTGTATGATGTGCTTGAGCAGCGCCTGGTTGGCGACGAGCGGCGCGTGGTGTATCTTCAGCAGGAAGATGGCCAGCCGACAGAACAGCTCCGTGTTATCGCCGCGGTCGAGGAGTTTGGGGAGCATGCGGACGATGTCGCAGGCCACGCTGAACGGGATCAGCAGGAGGGCTTCTTCTAGGTCACTGGAATAGAAACAAAAAAGGTATTATTTTCAATTTTGTGTCTAGGTATCTCAATGTAGGTACTTGTTTTAGTTTTGTATAATTTAGCGTTGTATCGGTGCATATATCTGAATCACTTTTGATGTTTTTGCGATGCTGCCTCGGTGTGCGTTATGCCACTTAAAATGTTAGAAAGTGATTTAGGAACATTTTTATTAATATTTTTGCATAAAGAAAAAATAACTACGAATAAATAAAGCTAATCCTCTACTTCTACATTGTTGACAGTTTTTTTATTCATATAAATTCAGTACTAAGCAATTGTTCAAGTTATTTTTTTCCTATCGCTATTTTAGCTACATCTATAAGACAGGATAACAAACATACCTGGAGCGAATCCTCTTAACAGTTTCAACTAGGAAGTTCTCTGGCGTGCTGCTGTTGTACGCGGCCATCAACAGCGGCGGCTGCACGAACTGCCCGCGCGCCTCCGTCAGCTCGCGTTTGTACTCCGCTCCCACTGTTAGGCATTCCATTATGGAGTCTGCCTATAAAATAAAATCGACATTGATATAACCGTTAATCGAAAAATAAACTTATTCCAAGGATTTTTTAAACGAGCATTATTGGTAAATACATTCTATTAAACAAGTTAAGTATATACTTACAGCTTTCTCGGCTCCGATTGTCTTCTTTGTAGGCATGGTGAGACCGGGCAGACCGGGGACTGGTGCCTATAAAATAATTGTACATTAGTAAAAAGTTCGCCTGAAACAGTCCACCACTTAAAAAAACACATTCATAACAACTAACAGCATTTAGTAAGAATGACGTACACATACACATATTATATTGAAATCAATCGAACTGAAATCGATTAAATATTTTATCGATAAAGCTTTATATCGATACCACTACAACACCTAGCCTACGTCACAGGGCATACATACATGTTGCTCCCCAGTAGCGAGGCCCTCCTCCTGCTCGTCCGTGTCGCCGAGCACGAGCGGCTCGTCCGTGCGCGCGTACAGCCGCAGCGCGCGGTCGCCGCCGCACGACGCCGCGTGCAACCCGCCCGCACCTAGCACTCGCCCCACTAGCCTACGTCACAGGGCATACATACATGTTGCTCCCCAGTAGCGAGGCCCTCCTCCTGCTCGTCCGTGTCGCCGAGCACGAGCGGCTCGTCCGTGCGCGCGTACAGCCGCAGCGCGCGGTCGCCGCCGCACGACGCCGCGTGCAACCCGCCCGCACCTAGCACTCGCCCCACTAGCCTACGTCACAGGGCATACATACATGTTGCTCCCCAGTAGCGAGGCCCTCCTCCTGCTCGTCCGTGTCGCCGAGCACGAGCGGCTCGTCCGTGCGCGCGTACAGCCGCAGCGCGCGGTCGCCGCCGCACGACGCCGCGTGCAACCCGCCCGCACCTAGCACTCGCCCCACTAGCCTACGTCACAGGGCATACATACATGTTGCTCCCCAGTAGCGAGGCCCTCCTCCTGCTCGTCCGTGTCGCCGAGCACGAGCGGCTCGTCCGTGCGCGCGTACAGCCGCAGCGCGCGGTCGCCGCCGCACGACGCCGCGTGCAACCCGCCCGCACCTAGCACTCGCCCCACTAGCCTACGTCACAGGGCATACATACATGTTGCTCCCCAGTAGCGAGGCCCTCCTCCTGCTCGTCCGTGTCGCCGAGCACGAGCGGGTCGTCCGTGCGCGCGTACAGCCGCAGCGCGCGGTCGCCGCCGCACGACGCCGCGTGCAACCCGCCCGCACCTAGCACTCGCCCCACTAGCCTACGTCACAGGGCATACATACATGTTGCTCCCCAGTAGCGAGGCCCTCCTCCTGCTCGTCCGTGTCGCCGAGCACGAGCGGCTCGTCCGTGCGCGCGTACAGCCGCAGCGCGCGGTCGCCGCCGCACGACGCCGCGTGCAACCCGCCCGCACCTAGCACTCGCCCCACTAGCCTACGTCACAGGGCATACATACATGTTGCTCCCCAGTAGCGAGGCCCTCCTCCTGCTCGTCCGTGTCGCCGAGCACGAGCGGCTCGTCCGTGCGCGCGTACAGCCGCAGCGCGCGGTCGCCGCCGCACGACGCCGCGTGCAACCCGCCCGCACCTAGCACTCGCCCCACTAGCCTACGTCACAGGGCATACATACATGTTGCTCCCCAGTAGCGAGGCCCTCCTCCTGCTCGTCCGTGTCGCCGAGCACGAGCGGCTCGTCCGTGCGCGCGTACAGCCGCAGCGCGCGGTCGCCGCCGCACGACGCCGCGTGCAACCCGCCCGCACCTACTGATAGGCCCCAACACTCGCCTGCGTGACCCTATGTTATATGACATTAGATGAGTACCCACAGTTATTAAAACTATTCCACCCTTTTAAACATGGATAATGCACGCAGTAAATGGCACGACCTTAAGTGGGGAGTTTCCAATATTTTTGTATTTTACACTTGACAAGATTCTACAAAACAGTTATACCAAAACAGAAAACATTCTATCACGAAATTAGATAAAAATTGAGACAACTGCAACAAGTTCTTTGCGGCCCGATTTCAAGAAACATGACGTCATAATTTATGCATTTTGTAAAAGTGATATGATAAATAAGAAACGACTAAGTAATACTCACATTAAGCGTAATAATATTATCATAAGTATCCGCATCCCACTGCTTAACCTTCCCATCCTTCGAGGCCGTGAAGAAGTAATGCGTTGACGGCACGAACTGTAGTGCTGTGACGGAGTCGTTGTGCGCGAATATCGACTTGTGGCAGTCGCCGAAGTCCATGCCCCATATCTTGACGTTACGGTCGGCGGAGCCTGTCGCTATGAGCGTCGAGTCGTAGCTGATGTCGAGGCAGAGGATTGGCAGCTTGTGACCGTAGAGCGATAGGTAGAACTGTGGGTGGTGAAATTTATTTTAATCAAATGATCATCTTTACATACAAAACAAAATCGGATAAGTTACACCATTTATCAATATCGGGTGAATCTAATTTGATGGTTTTTTATTTGTTGGATAATAACTATATAAAAGTTTGGAAATGGGTAAAAACGCGGGCGAAACCACAAGGCACAGTTAGCCACAGTTAGTTTCTATTAAATACAATCTGTATAACTTTAATAAACTGATTCAAAACGCCGACAAGATTAAATCATGATTAGCGCGATCGTCATGTTTGACATTCATAAATATCGATGTATTAAAAAGTTGTAAACAACTTACCTTAAAAGTATCAAGGAAAAATATTTTTACAGTCGAGTCTAACAGGCCGACTGCTATAAACTTGTTGTTTGGACTTATTTTTACAGCTAAGACTGATTCTTCTAATTCGAGTGTCCGTGTGTGTAGAAGAGATAGTACCTGAAATAAAATCACATTATTTAGAAACAACATGTAACGACGAGATCTCATAAAATGGTACTTTTTCAGGTAAGCCTTTAGACGCTGTTTCGGTCATCGGCGGCCGATGAGCCATTCTATACTGTCTGCTCTCACCAGAAACTAGTTTAACTATGTGTGCGATTAAAAATATTATATTACCTTTGCCTTTGATTCACCCGTCGGGTCTGGTATGAGTTCAAACTGCCACAGTTTGACAGTCTTGTCGCCACCACCGGAGAAGCAACCTCTCTGAAACAATTATACAAGGTAAACATCATATATGTAAGAAAATAAATAAATGCAAAGCCTTGCGTATTATACTGTTAACGAAACTTGATAGATAATATCAAATCATTCTGTCCGGCTATCATTGAGCACATGAAATGGACTCATGGCAATGCTGAATTTGTTTGTTAAAGTACTAAAGAAATCTTTGATAAGGTACAGAAGAAAACATGAACATATTTGGAACATTAAACATTTGACATCATTTTGTAACGTTGTACGTTATTTTTTTAAATAATATTAGGTTTACTATATCTGAGCCGGGCGCCGCGCGCCGCGCCGCGTCGTCGTGATCGTGTGACGGAAACCGGTTTGGTGAACTATCCCTGCTACGAGGCTACGACGCGACACTGCCGCGGACCGCGGACAATCGTCATACGAGCACTACCACGAAGCCGCGAGCCGATATAGCACCTACCTATATACGTCTTAACTCGTAATTAAATTACTAATTAATATACTATTGTGCTTTTACAAATACTTTCTTAAAGTCAGTGTTAACCCCAGATCGGGTGAGTGTTGCGAAATATTGCTTATTATGTGTACCTAGAAATAGTTATACGTAACGTGTTGTAGAATGACTTGCTATAATAGTGCGCTCATACTTTTATTTTATTACATGCTACGATCGAGGTTAGTCGCCTCAACGCTTTTAGAAATATAATATTTGGTATTTGACCTCATATGACCTGTTCACCTTGACCGTGTCATGAAGGTCATACCCTACAAATATTTTCCTATATTCTTGTTTTCTTAGTCATTCTTATTTTGCCTACCTATTTATTAATCGTGTTAACTTTATTAAAACTAGTGCTTTTCAGCTCATTTAATTACTTTCAACCTTTTCACTTCATTAAGATTTCATTTATTAGCTGAATTATAATTTATCGCGCTGCCTAGACTGCCTCATCTCGATAGCTATTTGGTGCTAGGTCACTGCTTTCAGTGCTTTCCATTTAGTTAGGTAGTTAGTAAGTGGAAATCGGGATGTTGCAGTCGTGGCTGGAATAGAACCGGACTGTAACTAAAACGGAACATAACGGACATTCCAGGGTTCGAGTACCGGAGTTCTAGTACTGGGATAGTGCACCTACCTACCAGTGCACCTACCTAAAGTGCGTCTACCTGCGTGTCTGTGTCTACCTACGTGCCTGTGCCTATCTGCGTGTTCTGCACCTACCTGCGCGTCCGGCATCTACTAGCGTGCTGCACAACAGCACAAGTACCCCGCCTGACCGCTGCCGAGCTGCCTGACTACACAGGATAGTGGTGTTTCTATAGGCGGGCAAGAACCTAACGCGCGCTCGATATTTTAAATTCACAACCAGCTCTGCCGACCTTTTATGTAAATATACTAAATTAATTCCAACTAATAATTCTTATTTTTTTCTACACCTACCTACAAGCGAGAAACGTTACATTTTAATTTTTTTTATACATACTATCCCACATCTGGCCAAGGGCCTCCCTTCACTTTTGCCACCGGCCCACAGCTCCATTTTTCAAAATTTACCCATTTCATCTCATTATTTTTGGTATTATATATTTTTGGCACATGTCACCCACTCACCGCGTCTGGTGTAAGGCCAACAGTGGAGCACTCGCCGGTGTGAGCGGGCACTTGCTCCAGCACCTTGCCGGCCGCCACGTCCACCAGCAGTAGCGAGCCGTCCACACAGCCGACCAGCGCGTGCCGGTCGCCCGGCGCGAAGCTAATGCTGCAGGGACGTCCGCACGGGACCGGGATCGTACGGAGACAGGTTTGGGTCGCCCTGGTGACACATGACTAGTTTTTACAAGATTTTCTTTCAGTTAAAATACAATTATGTGTGGAAGTATGTTTAGGTTTACCCGTGTTTCTGGAAGGCCGGTCAATTTATATTTTGTGAAATCAACAGATTACGATAGTGATTGGTTGCCCAAACGTCTAACAGCCAAACACAGCCCACAGCGCTTAACAGGAGGTTTGACAGTTGACTAACTTTTTTGTGTTGATCAACATTAATCTTGACACTCTATAACTTACCTACTCCAAAGTTTGATACAATCAGCTGACGCAGATATAATAGCGAGGTTGTCTGAGCTGATGGCCACGCAACGCGGCTCCTTCTGGTGGCCCGGCTGAGTTACTTGTTTCAGACATTGTACTGCAACAAACACGAAAATGTCATTGAAAAGGCACTTATATATTAAGATTAATTCAGTGAGCTGATAGTTTTGGAAGATGTTGGTAGTAATAATAGTAATATTGTTCTTATGACGAGCTCCGTGCTCGCGTGGCTTACACACCAGTTTTCAAGGTGTCGCTAGGTCTGAGGTTCGATGCTCAGACGGGTCAATATAGTAAACAACTTTGCATTGTCTACCTTACTACTACCTTGCTAGGTACCTTTGTTGCCTCTTCACCCAAAGGTGTTTTTCTCACCTTTGTTTTCTCTGACTGCATAACACAAGTGCCTTAGCTACTTTGGGTTCAGAGCAATGTACGAGATGTTGACCGCGAATATTCATTTAACAATATTATTTATTATCCATTTAAAAAACATTATTTACCATCATGTCCCTCGCCGATCCTCAAGCTATGCAACTCAACAGTGTTGTTAGCCAAGCTGACGCCAACACGCAACTCCCCCGTCGTTCCCAGCAGTAGTGTCGTAGACTTCAACTTGGCTTCCAACTTGATAGATGACAGTCGCTTCACTTCGTCTGTCAGTGTTAGTAACTCTGGTACTGTGGTCGCGTCAGCGTCCACTTCACCGCTTTCTTTTAGTTTGCTGTCAAATAATAGAAAAAGGGATTTGCTTTCGTAATTTGTGTGCCAAACATGTAATAATACGCGTTTTAGGAAAAGCAACTGTTATGCTTACATTTAAGGTTCAGTTTGCACTACAACTTTATAGGATATCAAGTGAAATGGCAAACTACGACCTCAAGTTTTGTACACCGAAGAGGAAATAAACTACTACTGGGTATTTTCTTCTGAGTATATATTTATGTTTAATTATGGACAAAATCGTAGCTCAAAAATTGGCTACGGAAATCAGAATAATAACAAAACAGTATCAAAAAGTTTTTAATAACTCACGCCAATTTTTTCCTCTGCTTCTTTATTCGTTTATCCATCCTTGCCTTAGCCTCTTCATCTGAGCAGAACGAGAAGAGTTCTAACAGAGCATCAGTCCCGTGGCACGCCAGCACACTTAGCCCTGGGTCTGTTGAGAGGCCCACAACGCGGCCTCTGCCACCTCTTACTAGAGTACCTACTTGGTGGCACTGTAGTACCTGTAATAAATATTTATATTGTTGAAGATATTGCTTCGTTTTGAAGATAACTCTAATAAAATGTATGTTTATTTATGTGTTTCGTACATAATTATCTAGATTAATATTTTATTTATTTATGGATTTTTTTTTATTATCTCCTATTATCCTTCTTCTCCTCTAATCTTATTCTACCTTTTTCATATCTACAACAATTATATACTTACAGAAGAGTCCTCCAAATTGTCAGTCTCCTCCAGTTTAACAATTTCCAGTTGCCGAGTGAGTTTGTCTTCATCCTTGGCATCAGCCGTCCAGTTCAGTTTCCACACCCTCAGCTCTTGGTCCATACTACCCGTCACTAGATATCTCTCCTCTTTTAAAAGAACTGCAGACCATACCTGGGAAATATTTTGTGTTTAAGTATGTGCTTTATAAAATTAAATTCTAACTATTTTTACAGAAAAGTAAATAAAACAAGAACACTTTTTTATTTGCAAGAGTGTTTAGATCAGTACGATCTAAACACTCTTGCAAATAAAAAAATCAAGTGTCTGTTTTTAATATTAAAAGTAAAAGGTTTTTATTTAATGCATATTAAGGTAGCAAAAATAAAGTATAACATAAAAAATAAATATTTGTGGAATTGAGTAAAAATGTGATTAGGCTTATTGCAAAGTGTTTCAAACTCTTATAGTAAGTTTTGCAGGTATACAACTAGTTAAAAGAAATTGAAATATTTTCTTATTAATAAAAAGTCTACATACTTCCATTTGATGTCCTCCCAAAGTCTTGAAGCAGTGCTTTGTTTCTATATCCCAGAACTTAACAAATGTGTCCTTTGAGGAGCTGACCACACAGTTCTTGCCGTTGATAAAGAGGACACTGGTTATGGCTCCCTTGTGCCCACTGAAGCGGGCTTTACCTGTTTCTGCTACCACATCCCATAGAATCACCTCTGTATCCTGATAAGGTAACGAATTTTATAAAAAAAATGTATAAGTAATTCAAGATGAGATGATGAGAAGAGAAATAAGCAAGTATTAAAGATTAAAAAAACTATTGATTTAATATATATCCAGTTTTCTTAAATTGTAGCAGTGAGCATTTCATAACTTAATTTTAACAGGTTAACTGTCCCGCCAGTAGACACAATAGTTAAACAATGGAAATGTTCATATGTGACTCACGGGACAGGGAAAAATTAATATAATATACAGTCACACAAGCTTGCTGTCTTGAGGAACTTAACTGCATGATTTTAATGATTCTTAAAATAACATGATATACCTAAGGCATTTAACAAAATTATCATAGATTATTAAAACTAACCTTGGCACCAGATACCAAGCGATGTCCCTGCTCGTCATACTGTAAACATGTGACAGCAGACTTGTGTCCAGCAAACACACAAACAATCTCATTATTGATGAGTTCAAAGACGTTAATGTTGCCATCCACATAGCCAACTGCTACGTGGTTGCCGTTGGGACTTGCAGCGATCTGTGAAACCACTACATTTTCTCCTGGAAGCACTTGGGCCTAGAAAAAACATAACGAAACAGTGTAAACAAATAACCACATTTTTGTATTTTTATACATCTATCTTCAATATCATAGAATTTTACAGTATGTACAGTTTATAATAAACCTATGACGTGTATTGCATTATATGCTTCCTATTCTTACCTTTTCGCCCAGCCTCATATCCCAGATCACAACATGTTCGCATGCTCCAACTGCTATGTATCGCCCACTTACTCCGTTTAACGACACGTGAGTGCTGTTGCAATCGCCACTAGCTATCACATTGAAAGTCCCGCTAGGAGCGTAACGTAAATACTGTTTAGTTAAACCCATTTTTATTTATTTACTGAACATAACCTCAAGCAAAAATTCACCAGCGCACACTGTTTGTGTTTTGTTATGACATGGGTTTTTTTTAATAGCCCAACTGGACTTGAACTGGACGCTTTTGTTTCGACACACTGTGTTTTAAGACATCGATGAAAACAAGTCCAAAAACGCTAGAATATAGCTTTATTTTGTTAAATATTTTTATGGAAATCAACTTCAAGCTTCTCTGACGGGTGATTAACTTATTTTATGTAACACAGGAATTCCCTTCTCGGAGCTAATTAAAAAGTACCACACAGAAAACCTACTAGCTATTAAAGACTGTGATGTTAACTGAAAGTAGCTTGTATTTGAGAAAATTAACTGCATTAAAAAACCTCTTGTGAAGCATTCACGTAAATCAATAAAAAAAGGAAGCTAGAACATAAATCTCGCGAAATGTAATTTAAACACACTCGCATTTCATCCGACTTCGTTCTTCAGCTTATTTTTTATCTGTGGCAATGTGGCATTCACATTCGGTGATTCCGTAATTTTAATTCTCATATCTTGCTACCACACCAAATATCTCCCACTTACATGTATTTAAAGTGTGTTTTGCGAAGCAAAGTTCCTTAACCATTTATTTGAAGTTGTTTCTTTTCATTCTGCGGTAAAAAATAGAATACTGCCATCAGGTTATTATGTTACTCAACAAAACCAGGTTTATTGTTTTTCTTGTTGATCCACCGCGACGTCCCTTTCCTAAATTAATTAAAATTGCATGTGTTGAACAGTCGGCTAACGAATAAGAAAACGTGCCTGATTTTTTCAGGCTGGTGGGATTCACTAATAGATCTCGCAAGGGCAATATGGAGGGTAACTCCACGTCAGACATAGTGATCTTGAGCGGCAACTCGCACCCCGAACTTGCCGATTCTATCGCTCAGTAAGTATTTGGCCTTTATCTCAAATATTAGTTTCATTGGAAGGATCGGAACATTGACCTAGTGTTTGACAATCACAGAGGTTAAGTAGTATGACCTCATTTAAAATATGAGTATGTGTTGGTTTGTATATAAATTGAATTAGCCTTACTTTTACTATGCTAGAATAATCTTAATGTTTTGCAGCCGTCTGGGTGTGAGGAAAGGAGGATGCTCAGTTTACCATAAGACCAACAGGGAAACTATTGTTGAGATTGCAGATTCTATTCGTGGAAAAAATATCTATATAGTACAAACTGGTACTAAGTAAGTATCTGGTAAATTATATATTTATGTCACATGTCAGTAAATGAAACTGAATGTGATTCTTATTGGAATAATAGAATTAAAAATATAATAGATTTTGAGTCTAAGCAATCAATGCAAATAAACATACAACATATTTTACATTTGTCAACACATAAGTTTGTTGAAATATTGGGTATTTTGTTGGTACTATAAGAAATGGTAGCTCAACACATTGAACACAAAATGTTAAAACATAAGTAAGGTGACTCTTAATGTTGGCATAGTGATGTGCTAATAAGTGTGTTGTTACATATCTATATGTATTCTGAGTAATCAACTTTGATTTAACACTCTTATTGTACATTGTTAACTGACACAGATTACTGCTCAAATGTTTATGTTCTCTCATTAGCAGAACTGTTAAATGAGTTCTCATACTATTTTGGTATTTAGTATCTTTAACTGAATGTTATGTTTTTTGCTAAACATAATACATAATGTATGTGATTTACAGTTTTAACTTTAAACTTTGTAATTATACCATAAAGATAATAAATAATTGACATGGGATAAACAGTATTTCATAAATTATGCTTTACACCTTTTCTTATAAAATTTATGAAATATACATATAAAATACACCACATCTTTATAATAATTATGTAACCAAACACTGACCATATTATTTATTATAGAGATGTAAACAACAACATAATGGAACTATTGATAATGGCATATGCTTGTAAGACTTCTTCGGCAAGGTCTATTGTAGGTGTGATACCTTACTTACCATACAGCAAGCAATGCAAAATGAGGAAGCGCGGATGCATTGTCACTAAACTTCTTGCTAAAATGATGTGCAAGTCTGGCCTCACACATATTATCACTATGGATCTGCATCAGAAGGAAATTCAAGGGTTTTACGAGTGCCCAGTTGATAATTTAAGGGCATCGCCATTCTTGTTACAATATATTCAAGAAAGTGTAAGTTGATCTTTTATGAAACATACTTATATTTAACTGGAATTTTTCCATAGGTTGACTTGTATATTTGGACAGAAATTTTTGGCAATGGAACTTATGGAACTATAACATTGGAAATAAATTACTAAAAAAGCTTTCTGATAATTACACTTTTAATGAGTCTTTTGGCAAATCTCCAAAATAGCCTTGAAATGAAAATAGATAACTATGTACTGAAAATTACCTGAAATGGCACTAATTAACTATATTATTTCTTAAGTAATTGAATTATGTTAATAGATTCCAGATTATCGGAATTCAGTGATAGTAGCCCGTAATCCTGGGTCTGCTAAGAAGGCTACATCATACGCTGAGCGTTTACGGTTGGCTATTGCCGTGATTCATGGAGAACAGAAGGAAGCTGAAAGTGATGAAGTAGATGGACGGTATTCACCACCATGCTTACCAAAGTAAGTAAATACACCTATGTTTGCCAACCATAATAACTTGCCCATATAAATTAGGATGTAACTAACTAATATAATCTTATTATTGATTATTTAGGAAAGGAAAGAAGGAATGGTCCGGACTTTTGACTATTGGCAAAAATAAATAATCTGATTTCTTTCATTCTTAATTTTTCAAATTTAAATTCTTGTATGCGTGTTGTAGCCGATCCCGCACCATGGACGTGTCTGTGGGAGTTCCAGTGCACCCGGCAAAGGAGAAGCCGCCCATAAACGTAGTTGGAGATGTTGGCGGTAGAATAGCTATTATGGTGGTATGTACACTAATATGACCTGATTTTTCGAAAATATACCCTGGATACCTTTACCAAGGACGAATATAATTACTATATGATTTAATCACAATAAGCGGTCTCTCCCAATCAACCTAATGGTGAGAGTTTTAGTTTAGCAGAAAATATAAGTTGCCTTTTATTTTACCAGGATGACATGATAGACGACGTCCAGTCATTCGTGGCTGCAGCAGAAGTGCTAAAGGAATGCGGAGCTTACAAAATATACGTGCTTGCAACTCACGGCCTACTCTCCTCTGACGCGCCGCGCCTCATCGAAGAATCGCCTATCGATGAAGTAGTCGTCACCAACACGGTCCCCCACGAGTTACAGAAGATGCAGTGCAACAAGATCAAGACCATAGACATATCCGTCCTCCTTAGTGAGGCCATCAGGCGCATCCACAACAAGGAGTCCATGTCATACCTCTTCAAAAATGTCACCCTCGAAGATTAATACCTGATGTTGCTTTCCATGTTTTAATGTTAAGTATTAATTAAGTATTATGTTCTTATTTGAGTTTTATAATCATTGACTTTGTCCATTGTCAAAAATGTATTCAACATCTAGTAGACTTCAATGTAATTGACTTCAACCTCAATCTACTAATTGTCTCAGTGATTATAAAGGTCTTATATGGAATGGTTTATAATTCCTCGATTCGTGTATTATTTTGTGTATTCTTATTTTTTTAAGTTGCTTGTATTATTTACTTTTTATTGTAATCAAATTGTTTACCCTTATCGAAACAAAATCAACTTTTTTGCTGTATGTATTTATCTATATTTATTCAGGAGCATATTTAAGACATTTTCCTAAACACATTTTGTACCAATATTTTTAATTGCTTTATATTCTACATTTCTTTATATAATTTTGCATTTTAATCTTTATTTTTGTTTATTTAAATAGTGTTCTGTACCAAAAATAGAGGACACTTATAAGGGCACACATACAAAATTGAATTTAAAATGTATCATAGCTGTAGGAATGTTTTTGTTGTAAGTTGTGGAGGTAATTATTTTAGTCGTGTTAAGTATTAAATGTATATCCAATGATGACGAATCCAAGTGTACATTTATTTGAAACAAGCTTTTTCATATAATTTTCTAATGTAAAAAATGTATTTTATCAAGCCATTTATTTGGGTATGCTGATTGATTAGTAAGTTGATGTTAAAAGGTAATTCACACTGTACCTTAGGTGTATTAGTTCCTTGCTTAGCTATTTCTCGTCCTTTTCATCTCTGAGAATAGTGTGAATTAAACTTCAAGGATAAAACCACTAATCCTCTAAAAGCAATTACTAATCAAGTCAGAAATGTCCAGATACATTATAAAAAGCAAACGACGTTACCAGGTGCAAGATAATAGTTTATTATCATCAGACGTGCGTATACGCCGCCAGTGGCGCTTCAAACTGTTTATTACGCTCATAGCAGTCAAATTTTATCAACGTACACTACGCGTATTTATTATATTTTGCCATGTATAAATATGTTTGTTGTAAAACGGTTTGTTAGAACATTTCAATGAAGATTTTCATTTTGCATTGTAGAAAGTAATTTACAGTATATGTTTCAGATTGTTTGAAGATTTGCCTTGCTGGTTTACAGACTGAAAAAAAGTATATACTTGTTCAGAAAATTTGCAATATATTTTATATACCTTACTGTCAAGAAGATGCCTATTTAAAAGTGATGTTAACTATGCAATAATATAATATATTGGACATGTGGAGAACACTTCCTTCCGATACTCTATATTTTCCTTATATTTGTGGATAACATAAACATAACCAGTAATTGTAGTTTTTATGAATGGTTGTTAGATGAGTACCTATAGTACAGTTTATCCAGGTTTATTTTTGTCGCTTTAGTATATACTTATAGATTAATTAATGTTATACATTATAACTGATTTTCAAACCAACTTTGAGGATCAGTCTGCATCAGTCAGAATTTTTAAATTAATATATTAGCCTTCTTAGTATCTTCAAGTTTGCCATTCAGTAGGTTGAATCTGGATAAATTGTAGTATACAAAATGAACATTATGACTGTGAGAATTATAGTAAGTAATAAATATATTATTTTATAGTTAAGAAAACGCCGTAATATGTGTACTAAATATAGACTATATAAATAAATAAAATTGTGGCAATTTGGCTTTTATTTTATGTAACCATTTATGTATTTTGTTTTTGTAAACTACTATAACCGCAATAGGCCGATTTCATTGATTGAACAAATTTCTATACCTATATTTATTTATCTTAAAATCGTACTTAGCTTGAATGCGCTAATCTACTGAAACTGCCAGGCGGATTTGAAAAAATCTTTCAATCTGATAGCCTCAACTCTCTAGGAAGGTATTTAACCCTCTCTATATTACTTTACTCTTTGGTATTTAACATTACCTTACTTGCCTTGCAATAAAGGATCAGCGATTAAAAGGTAAAATGCATGTTTTATATATATAAAAGTACTAGCTGATTCCCGCGACTTCGTCCACGTCAATTTCTTAAAATTGCGACTATAATTTGAGATTTAAACTATCCTATCTCTCAAGTTGGATCGAACTGCACATGGTGATCGAATTTTATTATAATCGGTTAAGTGGTTTAGGAGTCCATTGAGGACAAACATTGTGACACGAGATTTATATATATTAAGAAGATTTTTTTTGTTTTTTTTTTGTCATTGTCTAACAATTACGTCAAAATATGACATAATCTGTACAGTGATCTGTCATGTACAGCTCCGCGCAGAGAAGTACGGCAATCTGACCCTTATCACTATGGACGTAAGATACCATCTTCCTAAACAACACGTGAGTATATCTGTGAATCTGTCAAACAAATTGTCAAATTCGCTTCAAATGGAAGTGGAGATTTGATTTTGATGGTAAATTGTAAATTTTACGACAAAAATAAAATAAACGTAGTTATGTAATTATCTGTAAAATAACTGTGTAACAAAGTCTTCTACCAGGAGTGTGATTAATTAAGGATATAGTTGTTTTAGCATAGATTTGTTATATAGAGGTTAGATTACAGTTTTCAAATAAGAGTTACAAGTTATTTAATTATAAAAATGAAGTTATTAAAACAATTACTGTGTGTGACTAAACCTACATGGTTTCGTTCATATAAGCGTACTTATGCCAGTAGAAATATCTTGAAGCTTAGTGAACGAGGAATGTATCAGGATGTCTTTCCAAATACAGCCGGGTAAGTGTTATTAAGATAACTTAAGACCATAACTAGTACATTCAACATTCAATACTTTTGACCCTAAGGTTAACTCATGGTTTGTACATATTGTTGTGAATAATAACAGATGGAAATAACAAAGATTTGTATCTCATGAAATAAATAATGAATACCCCTATCATTACCTTAAGTTTAATTTGTTTGATAGTGTAACATTAATGTCTTTAATTTATAATATTTATATGAAACATTGTTTTGTTTTCAGGACTGAGATAATAGATCTATTGAACAAAGCCCCACAGTGTGTGTATGCAGGCTTTGATCCTACTGCAAACAGCCTTCATGTTGGGAACCTCCTTGTTATCATAAACCTTCTACATTGGCAGAGAGGAGGACACAATGTTATTGCTTTGGTAAACTTATATTTTTAAAAATAAAATTATGATATCACTGAAAGAACATAAAGAGGCTAGATTAAAAAAAATGTCCTGCCAGTATGTAATACTAATAAGTTATAGTAATAGTCATGCATCAGCATTTCAGACATTTGTACCTAGTTAAGCAGATGCTTTTTATTATTTCCATTTACAACCATCCAAATGCATAGGGCTGTAGTACTATGGAGTAAATACGTACTCTATCATTCATAGATATATTTCAAAAATTTTGTGTTCTTATACTTGCAGTTGGGGGGAGCTACTGGTTTTATTGGTGATCCAAGTGGGAGGAGCACAGACCGTGTAGCCTTACAAAATGAAATCATACAAAATAACATAAAATGTATTAAAAGTAATCTAGAGACAGTATTTGAAAATCATGAGAAGTATATCTGGTCAGATGAGAGGAAATTGAACCGTGTAAGGTAATTATTATATGGAATAGATATTATATACTTACCTACCTTATGTTATGATATTAAAATTATAGCCATCTAACTAGTTAGTTTTCTTAACTTGATTAACATTTGTAATTTTGTACATTAAAAAAATTGTGATTACATAATGAAATTCTTAAAAATTGCTTAGGTTCTACCTTGTTTACATTCATGTTACAAAGCTGTCACATATTTATTTAAATACCTAATCTAATAATTTCAGAATAGTTAACAATGAAACTTGGTACAGAAATGTAGACTCCATACAATTTGTGAGTGAAATTGGAAGAAACTTTCGAATGGGGACCATGCTACTGAAGCAAAGTGTACAAACTAGAATAAATTCAGAAATTGGAATGAGTTTCACAGAATTTGCCTACCAAATATTTCAGTCTTATGACTGGCAGCATTTACTGAAGGAATATAACTGCAGATTTCAGGTATTTTCTTCTTCTAAAAGATGTTATAGGAACATTGAAAAAGCAATTTAAATACTTGGTGTTACAGTCTATTTTCTCTTGTAATAAACAATGTTGTTTCGTTTTAGATAGGTGGTAGTGATCAGATGGGAAATATAAGTGCAGGTCATGAGTTAATTAGCAGAACT
Organism: Autographa pulchrina; assembly: GCA_905475315.1. Lineage (NCBI taxonomy): Eukaryota > Metazoa > Arthropoda > Insecta > Lepidoptera > Noctuidae > Autographa > Autographa pulchrina. Next base: position 4,587,030 of record FR997769.1, read on the forward strand.
TTGAAGAAGAATGTGTATGGTAAGTTTACTTTTTAAATGAAATAGAGACCACTTACATACCTGTGACTTGCACAAATCTATCTGTCCATCGGCTATATACAATACTTATTGTGGATTTATTATGGTTTTTTTATTCTAGGTTTAACTTTACCCCTAGTAACGACAGAGGAAGGTGATAAGTTCGGCAAATCAGCAGGAAATGCGATATGGCTGGATCCAAAGAAAACAAGTCCATACAGTCTCTATCAGTTTTTCATCAGGACTAAAGACTCTGAAGTAGAGAAACTACTGAAGCTATTCACATTCTACAGTTTAGGCGAAATAAAGGATATTATGTTCAAACACAAAGAGCATCCAGACCAAAGATACCCACAGACGTGTCTTGCCGAACAAATTACGACTTTAGTGCATGGAAGTAAGTGTGATATTCAAACATAGGCTTTACTTTGTATTTGTTTATGAACATCTCGACTACATTAAGTTATAATTCGGCAACATAAGAAGGGATTTTAAATACATCAATCTAATAGCTGAACAAAGGGGTCTCCCTTCTTTTACCGTTACTCGGTATACATTCGCATCCAATCCGATCCACCTATCTTTTTCCGCTAATTATTTAATGAAATAAAAAACCCAAAGAAATTAATAAATCTTGAATTTATTTCAGAGGAAGGAGTTGCAAAAGCGCTGAAAGCAACAGAGGCAATATACAGTAAAGATGTGAAATCTCTAGTCGCGTTGAGTAGCACAGAGTTGGAGCAAGTATTTGAGAACGCGACAATCACTACGCTTTTATTGTCGCCCGGCATCACAGTGCTAGAACTTGGATTGAAGGCTAAATGTTTTCCGACAGAAAGTAAGTATACTATTGCTATTATTTTTTAACCGATACAAAAAGAGGAGTGTTATAAGTATGACGTGTCGGACTGTCTGTTTTTTTGTTTGGTTATTGATCTGATGTTGATGCGGCTTTCTCCTTTATAAACCCATTTAACTGTGGTATCATATTATTTATTTTGTTTACTTTCAGACGATGCAATTAGAATAATCCAAGCGGGCGGATTTTATATCAACCATCAAAAAATCAAGAAGATTGACGAGGTTATAACACAGTCGGCTCATATATTGCCCAACTTGCTCTCTCTGTTGAGGGTCGGCAAACGAAACTACTACATCGTTAAATGGCAGACATAATAAAAGACATTCAATTATCATTTATCTTGTTTTTATCTTCTGTCATCTATCAAAAGACCCAATAAGTAATTAGAAAGAAATAGATAAAAAAGAGGATAGTTTGATTTAAAGATAAACAACGCAACTAATGTTTGGGCTATTTTATTAATACTTACAACAGAAGCCGGTATACTTGAAGTATATAATAATAAAATGCATATCACATAAGATTGTAAACACTACATAACATACTTATAGCTAAAATAATAGTCATTGAAACAGCATTGCGTTGATTACTTAATCTAATGCATTGACAAGTCACGACGGCATATCGCCATTAGACAACATTCAGTCGGCCAACTCCATGACTATTTCATAAATACAACATTTTAATTTAATCTGAATAGAAAAATAAAATCTAACATGTCTTAGCAGCCAATTAGCGTTAAATGCTTCCTAATGGCTAGCAAATTATCAGACTTTTCGGCGCTGGCCAAATGATTGGTAGCCAATGAAAACACACCATCACAATATCATAAAAATATGGCTGTTCGTTACAATAACATTTGTGCATTCTCCCGCTACTGGCCACTGGCCGGGAGTGGTGATTATAATTTCCTAATATCACAAGTATTAATTGCAACATTCATTCATTGTACAAACTAGTTTACAATGCTCCATTATTTTAATACAATTAGAACTGCATAAAAAAGCTACATAGACAATCTAACAGATATGTCTTTTTGGAAAACATTCCAGGGGTCAATAGTTAATTGTCAGACCTACGTATTACTGCAAAAGCTGTAAATTCTATTTTGGTAATAGATAATATTATTCAATTTATCACTTGTTATCTTATTAATAATGCTACAATTTTACAAAAATAAATACATAATACTCATTTGATGCAAAGAAAAACGATTCTCAATTACATTATTCTACGCGACCTACAGCCGGTCTCAGCAGAATATAAAAAGCGAACATCAGTCTCGTTGCGACTTCATAAATCACGATCGCGCAAACTAGCATCTGTCACAGACCTGTCATCACGATCACAACCCACTGCTTCGTGCTCGTCGACGTCGACGCGGCGCCACGCGGGAGCTAACGTCGGCGCTTCGACCTCGGCATCGGCACAGGGACGACTGTCCGGTGCTAAAGATCAGTACTCTCCCCTTGAAGCTGGGGCGACTGCGTGACCTCAGCGACGGCCTGGACGGGAGCTACCGGAGACACGGGCGCGGCGGGCTGGGCCGCCAGGGCTGCTGCGGGGGCGGGGGCGGGCGCGGGCGCGGCGGGGGCGGGCGCGGACACGGGCGGCGGTGGCGCTGGCATAAGGGGGCGCGGCGGTCTCGACGGCTGCGGCCGCGGGGACGGGCTGTCTGTGATGTCGCCCTCCGACTGCGACAGCTGTCGGCTCGCCACGCACAAGCTTCGCGGCTCTTCCAGGTCTCCGTCGCGGCCTCCCGAGCTGTGCGTGCGCTGTACTGTGGCTCGCGGCGTCTCTTCGCCCTCCCGCTCGGTAGCGCCGGCCGCGTTGGCCCCGACCTGGATGACGGTAGGGTGCTGCTTGTCCACGGTGTAGATGTGCGTGCGCTCGAGCACGGTGGGTGCGACGTCTCCGGCGTCGGTGAGCGAGGCGCGGAGGGCGCGGAAGCTCTGCGGGCGCAGCGCGGCGGGGCGCTCGGGCACGGCGGGCTTGTGGCGCAGCTGCACGTCGGCGTCGGGCTCGGGCGCGGGCAGCAGCGTGCGCGGCGCGGCCACGGGGCGCGGCGGCGGCTGGCCGGCGGGCTTGGCGGCGGCCGCGCGCCCCGCCGCGCCGCGCTCCCCGGACAGCGGCCGCTCCGCCCCCAGCGACGCGGGCCCGCTCATCGCGTCGCCCACCACTTTCATCCGCCCGACGATGCCTGTCTGTGCCGTCACATTTTTGACCACGAGCGTGGACTCCCGGCTCCCGTCTGGTGCTTTGAGTATGTCCAGCTTGTCCTTGTCGAGTTCGAGGCTCTGGCGGCGCGTGTCGGCGAGGTGCTCGCGGCTGCCGCAGCGCGCCGCCTCCTCCTTCAGGGCCTTGCTCTGTCTGTACGTGGAGCGGTTGATTGTTTGTACTCCAGTGATAACCTTGCCGGTATCTGATATAACAGGCCGGGGTGGTTTTGCAGGCTTGTCGTTTTCCACCTTCGCTGTTGTGACTTGTTCTTTGGCAACCTCTGGCGCTTGCGGCTGTGGCTGTGGTTCAACCTTTTTGTTTTTGTCTGGTGTGAAGTTAGGCGGCACCGGCGCTAGAGGTTTGTTCTTTCGCCTCAGTATCGGCTTTGGACTTCCGTGTGGGGGACTAGATTGGTCAGACAAGGAGCTGTTTGACTGGGCCTTTTTAATGTCATTCTCCAGCAATATTAAACTAGTATCGTGACTATTGCTGCGCGAGTGCCGGCCCGCTCCGTCTGTGACTTTGCTCAAGCTTTGGTGATTATAGTCGAACATAGATTTACTCATGCTACTGTAGTCACCGTTCGCTGCTTCCTGACTAAGTGCAGCGGTTTGGTTGTATCCGTGGACGAAATTGGATGTGAAGCCGTACTCACATTGATCTGGAAGTAGATCCTCTTTGGTAAATGAAATGAAAAAGCTTAGGTCGTCTTTGAAGAACCAGTCGGCGTGCTTGATGAGTAGCTCTACGATGCAGTTGACGGCGGTTGTGATATTCATGTCGAACGTGCTCTCGTCGGCCGCCCACAGCAGGTTGGGAGCGATCACGATGGCTAGGTTGGAGGGGGTCATTTTATTCGTACTTTGGTTTTGAGTCAAAGTAGACAAAAACTTGATGAGATACCTAAGGTTTTGGAAGTTAGCCTCTGGCAGTAGGTGTATGGCTTCCCAGAGAGCGTTCAGTCGAGTTTGTTCCGAGGGTTGTCGCGACGCGTTCACGAAGTTTTCGTAGAGGCGGTACGTGAGGATGGGCTCGGGCAGTTCTCTGAGGTAGCACTTAAGGACGGATGCTACAACATGCATGTCCCTGTAATCTCTAGGCAACGGGACGTTGAACAAGCCTGCATCTAGCGACAATTTCATTCTTCGTACCTTTGACGAGCCTGAAAAAGATAGATATTATCTCAATACATAAGTTACAACTTATTTATTCATGCATAACCATGTGTAACTTTATATAATGTTTCAATGTTATGTATCAAAGATTTATTTGCAACCGATTTATTTATAGACGAGAAATGAAGGAGTTCGATACTCATAATCAAGTACTGGTATTGATATATAAGGTGCGATTTCAAAATTAAATCTAATAATATTTGCCTATTACAAACTGTAAACGAATTAGCACCATCTATTGTACTATTACCCAAACTAATTTAAAGTCAATTTTTATTCTACATCCTTAATTTAATAATTTATGAATAATAATACCGAATTTATATGAATACTTTTTTCCTTATACATACCTCCTGCGATTCTAAAGAGGCCCTCCTCATTGAGCGCCAGTTCGTGTAGTGTGCACACACATAGTTCTATGGGGAAGGCGATAGTTCGACTCGTGACCCGCAAGTGCTCTTCTAAAGGATATCCGAACACCGGCTTCACGGAACTGTCGTCTGAAACAAGGTTTATATTACAATTAAAATGTAATTTTAAGAAAATTCATGTAATTATATTAGAAGGTAGACAATAACAGGTTTACAATGTAATACATTATCAACCTGTTTTTATATAATAAATAATAAAGTATATGAAATAGCATTGAACTATACGCAAAAATGAGATATGTAGGTACATAGAGTGGAAATTAGAACCTCCTCCTTTTCGGAATTCGGTTAAAACCTCATTTGGTTGAGCTTGCATATGGGGAAATTTCCTTTATAATCGCGATTGAGGTAAATTATTTAAATACATGTAGGAAACAAACATGATGAGAGGAAATTATTCCATTAGTTTAATAATAAATTATTTTGTTACATATTAAGTTTGTTGTATTATCCATTGTTCTCTTAACATACTAAGACATGATGAAAGCATCTTTATATTATTTATTTTCATGCAATGCATTTCAACTTCATTACGGATCCCTATAAATATTTACAAAACCTCACTACCCTTTGATGGCGTGAAACAATCTGAACACTTGTACTTATTACGTTACTCGGTAATCCGATTGTGAAGTGTGATATCGATCTGATAAGGTATATTACACTGATCCTAATACAACCTTGAAAGCTAAACTCATTTGTGTAAACAAATACTGTCGATTGTTTTTCTATTTTCTTGCTTTTTTTGTAGAACGATAAAACATACAGCTGAATTGAGAACCTCCTCATTTTGTTACATTTCTATTATTATAATATTAAAGGTCAAAACGTTCGATAGTTTGGATAAAAAGTTGGCGTTAAAGGAATTATTACAGGGATATCCCGTGGGATTAGACGAAAGAACTATGAGCACAAATTTTAAACCGTTTGGTTTAATACGATTATGATATAATATCTATACGTCCACAGTTCCACACTGCATGTAGGCACTTAACTAAATTGGTATTGTCCAACAGCGGAAGTATTATGCTGTGTCAACGACGGATGCGTACATTACAATGATTCGAAGGAAGCCAATATACATATTGTATTAATGGAAGATTTGCGACGAGCGATCCTACGACCACCGAACTATATCATGTTAAAGAAAGGACGAATAAAAAATTATTATTTCTTGTATTTTTATTTGGACCTATAAAGTTATTACGCCGAATGTGAGTTGCCTAGTAGTTTATAAATAACACTGTTAGCAGTTTAATATCAAAACCTGTACTATGACATTTATAAAACATGTTTGTTTTGCTATAGAGAGCAATGTACAGATAGCCCAATAACTATGATAGTTTTAATATTACATAGAGCCCAATAAACAGAATATTTTTTGATTATTTGCAGTTTTAGATACCAATATGGTAGCAACATCCGTTTTATTGTATGGTAATGATTTTTGAATTATTGTATGAGGATGTTGTTGATAATATACATATGCATGCATTTAATTATAATTATAGGGACAAAGGCAATGACCAGTAACTGTTCAACAGAGGAAACTAAGTTTATTTATATAAATAGTCTACATAAACAGTTTATTTGCTGTCTATAATTAGTAAACTGATAATAAACTGGTTTTAGCTAATGAAAGATAAACTAATTACTTTTTTTAGGTTCGTCTTAGATCGATTCGTCATCAGTTTCAAAGAAATACGAAAATCAATCTTACTGCCTTGAAATAAAAGCTCTGTCAATGGAAATATAAAGTAATATGGATGTGTAGGCAACTGTTTAACGCAAAGTAAATAAAGCTGAGTAAACAAGGTCTTGGGTTTTAGTTAATTAGGTAATCAATCAGTTAATTGATGTTTTAATTATTACAAGGTATTTTGTAACTACATTCAAATATTGTAACACATTTTATTATATTACAAAAGTATATTTTATTATACATATACCCTAGAAAAAATATTGGTTTGTTTACACATTTAGCTGTTCTATGTGACCTTTTTTTATGGGAAGAGCCTTAGTCAAGTACAATTACAAGCCAATATTATTATTATTACATTGCCAATTTATATTATTTACCTACTGTATTTTATATCAGTACTGATTTGACCATATTAGAAAAGACTAAGAATAGCAATGAACACATGAAACACAAAATATGATTTAACTATTGTATTTGATATCAAAACTCAGTCGTAGACCATATTAGAGCACTTAGCATGTAGTAAAACATCAAACATCACCGTTAAGTAGCTCACTATACTTACTTATAAATCTCTCAAGCTCCGGCACAGTATCTTGTAAGGAGTGTAGCGCAGACTCATGGTAGGCCCTCTGTAATTTGATGTACTGTAGTAGTGTGTGTGCGAGCTGCGCCTCCTTAGCGACTAGCGCGAACATGTCGGCGGCGAGCGCGTCCCTAGCAGACTCCACGCGGATACCAACGTCTTCTAGCTCTTCTCTTGCCGCATTGAATTTTGTGGGGTTTTCTTCTTTTTGGCGCTCTAAATGCTGTTGAGGATATTGGTATTGTAAATCAATAAAGTATGGTTTTATATGATGTTTGTTTTCTTTCACATATATTTTTTTTAATTTTATTTATATTCACATGGGCTTTATTGAAAACCTGGGTAAGGTAGAGTGATTTCAATTTAGCAGACCAGTCAGTTGATCTTTACAAAATATAATAAAGAGATTTAAAGCCTAAATATATCCTAATTATTTACTATTATTCAATACTAGTTCTAATACACCTAGGGCATAGGATTAAGTAGAGAAGCATAGTTTAAAAATTGCATCATAAAAGGTTTTTACATAGCTCAAAACTTATTTATACTCAGTGATTATGAAATTAATGAAGCCCTGATCTTGTCAAGGGCTAATCTAGTTATAGGTTACATTTGAATTTTACTTATGACATTACCAGTACTGATTCTACAACTTAGGCCCATTTCCTGCATGAAACAAATCATACCTACTTCAGATAGTACTACTATGACTGTTAAATCTATTATTAACATCTAAATACAATGATTCAAACTGACACAGATATCTATAACAAGTAGCAGATAAGGAAAATGTCACAAACAGAGCTGATCTTAAATTCAATGTTAAGATAAGTGATCAGTTTAAAGATATAACTCACATGATATCTACTGGCGGCGGATTCCTTCTCACTCATGAGCCTGCTCAACTGTTTCTTGGCTTTCATTATGGCGGGCAAGTCCTGGTCACTGATAGATGTTAGTGGGGCACACACTAACTGTTCCACCTTCAATTCATGCTCTGCTATTTCATTGGCCAAGAACTTTTCAGTTTTACCTGTGAAACAACAAACAAGGTTAATTTTTAGTTTAATTTGAGGAAAAAATATTGTCCTCTGGACTTATATATAGAATTATATATTTAATGCTTACCACATTCATATAAAATGTATTTTAAAATGCTATCATCATCATCAAAGTTACTGGCTTCACACATAGACAATCCAAGAAGGTATTCCGGCAGTTTCTTTAGTCTTTTCTCTCTAGCTGCAGGGTCCTGGCCCTGTGTGCTGCCCGCCCCTGTGGATAGCCGCTTGCTAACAAGTTGTAAGGCATTTCTGAGGTGTTCCACTTTCCTATCAGCCGTTTGTAACTCATCTGTTAATCCTTCCGCTTTCCCAGATCTGTAAAAATATATTTTAATCACCAAATGAAGTTACACGGAAAGTTCTAAAATAAACAATTTAATAAGTCAAAATAATACTTTTTCCTCATAATACTAGTCACAATATCGGTTCTAATGATACTGATACACGTAAAAAGATTACAATAACAACGAGTTAAACCCACAAAGAACTGAATCTTATCTGATAGCTAAGATAATATAAAATACGTGTATACCTTGAAAATGTTTGGTCGGCGAGTTGCTTAACCCTATAGAACTGTTTCTTCATTGTCACAAATCAATTTCGATGAAATTATTTATAAGCTACAAGGTCATTGGACCCAATAGTAAAATAATAAAACGATCAAGATTTAGCTAAAAAGAACGTAATGTCAGAACATCAATGAGATCATCCTCATCAAAGAATGTTACTGTAGATTTATACGAAAATTTGCTGCACAAATTATCCAATAAGGCACTACATTTCCATGATTCACTTATAACACTATAATATTCATAATTTAATTGTAATTTTACGTATAAAGACACAGTAATAAAATACTCTCGATGAATCAGGAAAATAAAATAAGTTAATGTGTACAGATTAAAAACACAAAGTACACAAACTACGAAACAGAACAGATAAAGTCATGCCTGAACAACAAAACGCAACAAAGTGAAATAAATACGATTTATAGTTATTTGATTTACTTATCAATTAATCAGTTCGAATTTACAAAATTATTCTTCATCTTAAACAGTAATATATAATAAACTTTGGTATCGATTTGACAACAAATTATTTAGAAATTCAGGAACTAACTTCGAAAAAAAATATAACAGTTTAAATTAGAAAAATCCAGACTTTAGGAACGTCATGAGAGACGCTCTTTCCAAACCATTTGATGGATTTAAGCACATAAATAATTAATTAAGTAATTAATTACTAAACAAAAATGGGAAAAATACTGTAACTGTAAAAAAAAAAACAATTATATTTATGGATTGTATACAATAGACAAATTAGAGTAGTGTCAGTATTGTCATTTTGTCAAAGTGACAATTGACAGTTCAACAAACTGGTTTCGTGTCGTGTATTTATTTACATGCAAGAAACTAAGAAAACAAAAAATTTCTTTGGCATTACATTATTACTTGCTTAGTATTGTTGGTGGTGGGAGTTGGACGTGCATGTAATACATTGAAAAACTACGTCAACAATTCAGTTCTCTTTTTGATATCGGGCTGTTGAGTTCCTACCGTGATTTTATTTTATACGTAGTTCGATAAGTTGGTAAATTATTTAATTTAGTCGGAGTAATAAATAAAAATCTGCAAAAATGAGTCGAAAATTTGTAAACGTTATACTGCTTGGATTTGGTTTTATGTTTGTCTTCACTGCATTTCAAACTATGGGAAATATAGAGGTGAGTGTTAAAATAGTAATTATGAGTATTTTCTTCTTACTTTCTTTATTATCACAGTACAATGGACTTGTAATGTTTCACGTAGGTACCTATTGTTTATTACTGTGTAATTTAATAGAAAGTGTTTTTTTTATTTAATTATTTTAAACTGTCTAATATACAAAATAATGCAGCACAGAAGGAAACTCATTACAATAAGTTTTACGATTGTAAAATTATTGATATCCAAGCAATTCTATTTTTCAACAATTTCTTTCCTTTTCTTTTCCTACTCCTAATCTGTTTTTTCTTTTATAATATTGAAATAAATAATAAACATGCTGTCTGTTTCACATTATTTCCTGGTTCATGTGTAACTTCATTCAAGTAGAAAGGATTCCACACAGTTCAGTTGATCAATCTAAATGTCACAATTCAACCTTGAACAAACAATGTAGAGTATGTTTAAGTAAAATGTATGATTGGTGGTCCAAAATAAATTTCTGACATAAAGACTATTTTTTGTATTAATTATGTTTTAATTTCAGAACAGAAAGAATTGTAAGCATCTAGCCAGCAATGTTATTTTTTGGTGGTTTATTTAAATTATGAATACCCATGTACTGTAACAAATAGTTGAAACAGTACTATGTATTTCTTTTATGGGGAAATAGTCCCATATGAACTTGTACAATAATGGATACTAATCCAATTTATTTCATTGTTTTTTTTTTTTATTTTTGCCTATGAGAAAATCTTTGCCAACTTTACACAAAATCAAAACAAAATGTAAAGCCAAATAAATTGAATTTTTGCCACCAGAAAAGTATTTTGTTTAGGTAATACATGTGCCTAAACAATGTGAAGGTATAAAATAACTAATGACTATTATTAAGTATCTCTAACAGCATGTAATCAAAACCTTTTTACTATTATTCCTAGATGTGATCTATTAATTGCATGTAATATATTGATTGACAAGATCATTGGCTGAATTTTATTTATTGGATTAGTTGAACACTTAATTGCATGGTTAAAACAATAAGTTTGGGAGGTCTTAAACAGTCCAATAAGAATGGACTTATTTGCATAGTTACAAATAATTCTATACCCTTTTTGATAAGTAAAAGTGCTGATTAATCAAAAACTGGTTTTTGTTTGTTTTTGTGACAGTTTTTTAGACATCTAAAAAGTTTGTATATCTACTCTAAATCTTTTTTATGTTCATTGTGATTCTCCCTAACTAATTCCAAAACATCAAATACAAATACAAATACAAAATTCTTTATTGTGGTACATAGGTAAGCAAATAGTTGTTACATGTTTCCGAGATTGTACACAGCTATGACCCGCCATAATGACATACAATAATTTTTAATTAGGTCAGTGACATTTTATAACATAAACATAGCACAATCAAGTAGAAAATTAAAATAATAACAATTCAAAATGCAGCACTTTAGAATTAACAAACATTTTTACATGTCAAGGCAACAATTAAAATAATAAGACATAAGACATAAATTATAAATTCAATACAAATTAAGAAATATATGTACGAGAAACAATTAAAATTAAATAACATCATCGAGATAATCCTTTAATGTATAGTAACATTTGCCTAATAACAATTGAAATAATTGCTTTTTATAATTATGCAAATCTAAATCTCTAATAGTCTTTGGCAATTTATTATATATATCGGGGATTAGATAAAAACACTTTTGTGGAAAAGAGCAGTTTTGTGGGGTTCACGTGTCATTTTGTCTTTATGTCTGGCTCTATTACTAAATTTGAAACGGTGAAGATTTAATTTAGCGAAGATGGCACATTCGTAAATAAACAGACAGGGAAGTGATAGTATTTTTAGTTCCTTAAAATGTGGAACACAGGATTCCGTTGAATCAATACTTACGATTGATCGGATACACCGCTTTTGCGCCTTAAAAGCTAGGTCTTTGTTGGTTGAATTGCCCCAGAAAATAAGACCGTACCTTAAAATGGAAGAGACATAACCATGATACGCACTAAGAACAGCAGATCTATCTGCTATTTTACTTAATTTATAAATGGCATATGACTGTTGATACAAGCGTTTACAGACATAATCTATGTGATTTTTCCAGTTAAGTCTTCTGTCAATATGTAGCCCCAAAAACTTAATTTCATCTATTTCTTCAGTATTTGTATCTTTGAATGTTATACTTAAATTCGGCGATGCTAGAAAATTTTGTCTAAACTTCAAAGATACAAATACTGAAGAAATAGATGAAATTAAGTTTTTGGGGCTACATATTGACAGAAGACTTAACTGGAAAAATCACATAGATTATGTCTGTAAACGCTTGTATCAACAGTCATATGCCATTTATAAATTAAGTAAAATAGCAGATAGATCTGCTGTTCTTAGTGCGTATCATGGTTATGTCTCTTCCATTTTAAGGTACGGTCTTATTTTCTGGGGCAATTCAACCAACAAAGACCTAGCTTTTAAGGCGCAAAAGCGGTGTATCCGATCAATCGTAAGTATTGATTCAACGGAATCCTGTGTTCCACATTTTAAGGAACTAAAAATACTATCACTTCCCTGTCTGTTTATTTACGAATGTGCCATCTTCGCTAAATTAAATCTTCACCGTTTCAAATTTAGTAATAGAGCCAGACATAAAGACAAAATGACACGTGAACCCCACAAAACTGCTCTTTTCCACAAAAGTGTTTTTATCTAATCCCCGATATATATAATAAATTGCCAAAGACTATTAGAGATTTAGATTTGCATAATTATAAAAAGCAATTATTTCAATTGTTATTAGGCAAATGTTACTATACATTAAAGGATTATCTCGATGATGTTATTTAATTTTAATTGTTTCTCGTACATATATTTCTTAATTTGTATTGAATTTATAATTTATGTCTTATGTCTTATTATTTTAATTGTTGCCTTGACATGTAAAAATGTTTGTTAATTCTAAAGTGCTGCATTTTGAATTGTTATTATTTTAATTTTCTACTTGATTGTGCTATGTTTATGTTATAAAATGTCACTGACCTAATTAAAAATTATTGTATGTCATTATGGCGGGTCATAGCTGTGTACAATCTCGGAAACATGTAACAACTATTTGCTTACCTATGTACCACAATAAAGAATTTTGTATTTGTATTTGTATTTGATGTTTTGGAATTAGTTAGGGAGAATCACAATGAACATAAAAAAGATTTAGAGTAGATATACAAACTTTTTAGATGTCTAAAAAACTGTCACAAAAACAAACAAAAACCAGTTTTTGATTAATCAGCACTTTTACTTATCAAAAAGGGTATAGAATTATTTGTAACTATGCAAATAAGTCCATTCTTATTGGACTGTTTAAGACCTCCCAAACTTATTGTTTTAACCATGCAATTAAGTGTTCAACTAATCCAATAAATAAAATTCAGCCAATGATCTTGTCAATCAATATATTACATGCAATTAATAGATCACATCTAGGAATAATAGTAAAAAGGTTTTGATTACATGCTGTTAGAGATACTTAATAATAGTCATTAGTTATTTTATACCTTCACATTGTTTAGGCACATGTATTACCTAAACAAAATACTTTTCTGGTGGCAAAAATTCAATTTATTTGGATTCCGTTGAATCAATACTTACGATTGATCGGATACACCGCTTTTGCGCCTTAAAAGCTAGGTCTTTGTTGGTTGAATTGCCCCAGAAAATAAGACCGTACCTTAAAATGGAAGAGACATAACCATGATACGCACTAAGAACAGCAGATCTATCTGCTATTTTACTTAATTTATAAATGGCATATGACTGTTGATACAAGCGTTTACAGACATAATCTATGTGATTTTTCCAGTTAAGTCTTCTGTCAATATGTAGCCCCAAAAACTTAATTTCATCTATTTCTTCAGTATTTGTATCTTTGAATGTTATACTTAAATTCGGCGATGCTAGAAAATTTTGTCTAAACTTCATAATTTTTGTTTTTGACAGATTTATGTTTAAATTATTAGATGATAGCCATTCAGTTGCATTAGTTAAAAACATATCAATCTCCACATTTATGCTAGAGTGCATATTGTCGTCATTAAACAGAACTGTGCTGTCGTCAGCAAAAAGCGTCATTTGATGGTGCGTTATGGATGGTAGATCATTAACATATACAATAAAGAGTAATGGGCCCAATACGCTACTTATATGGAGCTTTTTAATTAATGTGCCTAAGTAACACCTTTCTATAGGCCCTATTGCCCATAATGATACTATTTAAACTATGCTATTATTGGCAAATTTTAAAACCAACTGTTATTGGTAGGTACGCAAGATTTGGTGGCCAACAAAGACGACACATGTTGAATACCAATGTGCTTGGTAAACTCGATGTGGGTGTTCGTAGGCGGGTCAGATCGATCGTAGCTTTGTAAGTTGTTAAATGAATAACGGCTAATGTAATGACTGCTAATGCCTACATACTAGTCCAGTTTGTTACCTCCCAAACAATGTGATAATCGATACGAGGCGTGTCTAGTAATCAAATGGACTTATATGCTCTAGCTTCCGCGTGAGACGCGGTTTCGCCCGCCTTTTCCTCGGATCCTAAGATACGCAGCGTACTGTCGAATAGCCTATAACATTCTTCAAGTATTGCACTATCAATTGCAAAGAGTTTTTGTATGAATCGCCTGATAGTTCAAGTGTTAAGCGCGTTCAAACAAACAATCTTTTAAGTTTGCCATATTACATAAGTTCAGGCTCCCCCTACTAGCGATTGAATTCGACGGAATTTATTGCAACGGAATTGCAGCTTATTAGAATGAATGGATCGTTTAATTCGGCTTAAAACGCAATGTATTAAAGAAATTGTTATGAATCGCGGCATTCGTGGCCTTGTTTACGTTTGCGATTAACTTTGTTTTAAATGTGTTTAATGTAAACAGTTAAAATTGTTTTGATTGTTTGTTCATTGTCATCAATGTAACTTCATGTATGATTTCCCTTGTAATACGAAGATCAATAACTTCTTATTCTCACGTGTCTTACTTCCAGCTTGACATGCTGAGAGATATTATAATTCTGTAGTTATAAACAGATTGAAGATACTTACTTGAAGTTAAATAAGGTAAAATACGGAGTGTTTATTGCTGGTGTTTTAAAATAGAACTCCTGTATATTTAATAGGCCTACACTATATCTTAACATAATGTTAAGGTTACAATTAGTTAGTTTCTTATCATAATTAACAATATGCTAGTCAACATAACTGTATGCTAATAGTGTCAGTCCGATATCAGTAAAACCTTTAATCATGCGGTCGTCCTTACAACGCAATTTGCGGACGGATGCTCTCGTGTAACGATACCATACATAGCGGTTGTTATTTCATAATGCGTTGTGTAACAGATAAAAACACATTATTTAATTAAATTTATGGTCTATAGGGCACACAACATTGATATCTTGGACGTTAATAACGCCCTGACATTATCCGCTTTATACAGCGGTCGTAAGACACCTTTTATGTTTGTTTTACGTAACGTTGTAGATTGAGATCGACGTAAGATTCGCTATAGTCCGGTATTGTGTAAGCGGATATACACTGGTTCCCTATTCATATAATCCGGTACTAAAACTAGCTATGTGAATATAGGTCAATATGCTTTACACTTACGTTGAAACAGGACATAAGATTTCGACTCTTTGCCAAAGCCTTCCACAGCTGTGCCTTTCGGTGACCTAAGACTTTAATAAAATCTGCTCTATCTGGATCAAATGTAAATGGTAGCAGATATGGCCAGAGGTGTGGGCGGAATCCTTGTTCTTTATGATGTGGACAGGCCTTTTTTATATAGGGTCCTTCCACGCACCTGATCTAGTTATCATTAAGATATGCCAGATGAGATTAACGATAAAAGTTGATTGGTGCCATATCTCTGAATCGTGTTATCCTCAAGAGAAAACTTCAAAGTTTTTATAATGCCGTAAACTCTTAGAAATCCTTTGGATTTTCAAAAGATAAACGTTATCTGATATATCTTTGATGTGTAAACAAACCATAATACTTTTGTTTAAAATAAATTTCACTGTCAATTTGTAGTACATATCGTGTTGTTTTTATCAAATGTTGTTGTCATAAATTTTTACAAGACAAGCCAACTGTGTGAATTATTATTGATTCTATCAAATTGACATACATAATTATATTCAACTCTATTATTTAATTCAACACAAAGCAAAGCATACATCACAACCAATACTGCAGAGAGTATGCAATCTGTTAATAATTACGTAAATTTTTGTCACGGCTCGTGCGCAGTAATTGCTAAGATCCCATTATTTTCACGGTTGCGCTTCACTGAAATTTTGCAGTAAGCTGATTAGTTAAAGCAAAATATTTGGTATTACATGAGAGTGGAGTAAAATATAATATGTTGTACCTACGTATGCATACTTTACTATGAATTTTATGTGGTTATCATTATTATAATTATTTATGAGTCTAGGTTGAAGCGTGATTGGCTGATGCCTGTCGGGCGAAAGGCAATGTTCGTAGCAAATTATATTATAGCTTGCTACTCCGCGCTCCGGTAACAATATTATGTTGTAGGTTGACCTGATTTTGCTGTGATGCTGTCTATAGTGAATATTGATTGCATAAAACTTTGATCGGATGAGGAAATTATTAAGCCTTTACACCCTATGTAAATAGTATTTAATCACCTTTCGCTCAAAATGTGTAATTCAAATTGGTATGACTTTTTCTATCTGTCATTTATTTCATTTAAAGCCTGAACTGTCCCACTGCAGGGCATAGGCCTCCCTTCCTTCTTTCCACAGGTCTCTATTGTTTCCTATTTGTTGCCACTCCTTTTTGTATGCGTCTAGTTCATCCCTCCATCTCCGCCTGGGTCTTCCATGCGGCCTTCGTCTATTAGGAACACAATTTGTAGAGGCTTTCGCCCACGGTCCTTCTGACATTCGGCACACGTGTCCGGCCCAGTCCCATTTCAATTTGGCAGCCTTTAGGGCCACGTCCGCTATTTGAGTCTTGGAGCGCAGTAGGGTATTTCTGTCATTCTTCTATAATCCCTCTGTAGGATTAGTTACATCTGTGATCTGTCAACTCAACGAGTTTAAGTTAAATGTTAATTAATTACACAATCGATTGTATTTGCCATATAAGCATATACAAGTGGATATTTATCTGTCTATATTCGATAAATTCAAGGATTCATTCAATTTAGGTCAGTTAGATCTGTTAGTGAGATATTTGTTTTCAAGGGTCTATTCAATGATGCTCGTTTTCAGATAATTTGGGAGGTTAAAAGTGACGCAGTAGTGATTGTAATAGTTTGATAAGCATTTACCTTTATTCCGGGAATTGTTGGAGGACTTGAAATTTATTTTATAATGGGTAGGTTGAGCATATAAATGTGGAGACTCTTAAAACCTCCGAAAGAACTCGCAGTCAATAATCTTCGTATGGATAAACTGAAAGGAAGTTTGGTCACTTACGCAGTAATAAGAAATTCAATTTTATTGAAAGTATTTATATCTTAAAATTTTTGTTTTGCGTTAAAGTTTTAGCGTTCATCGACCTCGTTCAGTAGATAACAAGTTTTGACGACAAGTTTGGACGGTTTACAAAATCTGTGTTCCTACTTCCTATATGAATCCTGTGTTACTTTGTGGCGTACCGTTAATTGCATACAATAAATATCGCATTATTTTTATCTTTGAAAATTTTTGGGCTAAGAATTGTGTTATAAGA
The DNA here is from genome assembly GCA_905475315.1 of Autographa pulchrina. NCBI lineage: Eukaryota > Metazoa > Arthropoda > Insecta > Lepidoptera > Noctuidae > Autographa > Autographa pulchrina. The sequence goes on from FR997769.1 coordinate 4,604,577, forward strand.
ATAAGTTTAATGGTACATGTTCGGTTATAAAATGCATTATGTAGAGGTTTATTAAGTTTAAATTGTAACTATATTTTTTGCATAATAAAGTTATTACTTATTTCCAGTAAGTTATCTATGTCCATAAATTTTGCATTAAAATCATCAGTTCATAAATATTTTATTGTCGCGGTAAGTCAAATGTTTATCGGTTTTACGAAACTCATAAAAATCGCATTCATTCCATATAAAGGTGTGTTGCCAATCTTTATGAACATCCTTTTGGGATATCCAAATGCATGATTATTCGATTTAGTTTATTGATACTTAAAATGAAAATTTACGAAATCGAATGCATTGTTGCAAGAGAATTGCGTCATTAGCTATTTTACTTCTTTATATGCGTTTAAAAGAGTTTTATTAGGTGGTTCTGGTTTTAATACATGCAGATTTAGCGAACACCCACACTTTTTGGTTTCGAAAGCCGATTAAGAGTAAGGATGCAGTGTTATGGAAGAAGCAAGGTCGTAAACAAAAAGAATACGGTTTCGTTTCACAAATTAAGTAAAAGAAAGTTTGATAACGCGATTTTGTTTTAAGATTTTAGATATAACATGTCAATTTATATACATATGAAGTTGTTTGAATTTTAAATAAGTAGCTGTTATTGTCTTATAAGACGCGTGTTATCTCTTGTGGAAAGAAATACATTTTGCAATGTCAAGTACTGCGATCGTTCTTGATCTTTTGACTATGCGAAACTGTTTCAAGGTCTTTGATAAGATGCTTATTAATTATTTATATTAGAGTTATCAACATAATATGATGCATTGATTTATTTGTGACTAGTTAAAGGCCATTCATAATAGATCAGATTAAGTTTAGGAGTTTAAATTCTCAGATTTGGTAAATGCTGACATATTATAATTTAAAAAAATATTTATTTGGCGCTAGATTTGGAATGATATTTCATAATAGAAATGTCAATTTATTATACCTTCAAATAACATTGGATTTATGCGATCAGATAGAAAAAGAAATTCAGTTTTGATGGCACATGTTTTAAGATGACCTATTAAGTTAAGATCTCTGACGTCATCGTATGCCATAAACTCGTCATACTTAACGTATAAGTTAATGGGATATAAATGCCTTGTTTCCTGTGGTTTTTGACGTCATGGACTATTTAACTATTGAGGCTTTTCGGTTTAACTACAAATTGCTTGCGAAATGGCTCGCTTCATTTGCGACATCCATTTGGATTAAAAATATATTTTTCGTTCACTATTTACTTCTAATTAATTATGATGCCGGTATCAACAGTCAATCGTTTCTCTGGAACACACTGAGCTTAAGTTTCTTGAATTATCGATGGCAATCGTTGGCTATCACTGTTGATCCTAGCTCACAGTAGTAACAATGACGGGAACGTCGTAAACACTTAAATTGTGTGTCATTAAAAAAAAAACATAGTCATTAATCAGTTTCATCTGAATTGTCCACAGAAAACAGTGCTAGACAGTATATCGCACGATGACCCAGCATTCACGGGCGATGGCTACACCTCCCTCGCCATCATCTACGCGACGCTGGCGATCTGCAACTGGATGGCGCCGTCCATCATCACGATCACGGGGCCTAGGGGTGCCATGTTTGTTGGAGGACTGACTTATCTGTAAGTACATACTTTGATTATTTTCTTTTTGCAGGTATTATGGTAAACGGTACTGATGACACTAGGCTCGTGAACGCAAGTCTTGATCATATCTTGGAGAGGCACCAGTCTTTTACCTATGATTAGCTCTTTATTATTTTTAATAAAATTCAACTGCTGATATTGAAACATCTTTTATGTGAAAAATGGTTTACATACCTATTTATTATTTATTTGCATTTGAATGTTATGTATCTAGATTCTAACAACTACTTAGCTTCAATTTAGCGATAGAGCGATTATGTAATATCTCGATATAGCTTTTGTAGAGAAATTTCTCTGCGAAAATGGATATTTATTTATAACTGATAATTCATTCTTTAGAAAGTTTTAAATAGGTTTTACATTATCTATAATGACTTCTGAATACGACATGTCTGGCTAAGATACAGTAAATAAGATTGTCCTTTTTTTATGACGCCTTTTTGAAGGGATAACTCTATGTAAAGACTTAATCTCATCAGAGATGTGTTCTTAGTCTACCTTAAATAATGTAATAAACAAAGTTTATATTACATATTTTATAACAAACTTTCTTCATTCTCGAGTATATTCACTACTTCCTGGAAAAGTAACTAACACTACAAGAGGTAATTTCGAAACAAACTCCCGACCAGATATGCTATAACTTTTACGCCAGTCTTTATGTAACCCCAGTTAGCTTGCGAATGTAATATTACTTATTATACAACCTTTTTGTAGTGCTAATCAAACGAGCTGTCATATAAATCATTTGTCAATTTGTAGGCTCGATATTGTATTGAGGTTTTTAGACCACAGATGTGTAGTTAGTTCAATGCAGATAAATTAGTAATGTCGGTGATTGTGTAACGGCGATATTTAAGGCTTATTTGTATTGAGCAAATCAATGATTATTGTTTTGCTCAAGCTGTCCCCCGCGATCTAGTCGGTATTGGTTTTGCTATATTTACGTTGTTGCCGCATATTTTTTAAAAATAATTGTATTAATTTATTAAAAATAATTGTATTTGTAAAGGACATCATCCACTCTCTATACATTTTTGGTCCAAACTCGAAAGTGCCGGCCAACAAAAAAAAATGTGATATTCTGACAGAGCTTGTCCTCCTAAGCATTTCTTACTATGGCACCAAAGCTGTAGCACCGCTGCATGTCATTCAATCCAGGGTTTAAAATTCTGAATTTTCATACATTTTTCGATCACATACCACGATATTATCGATTAAATGAATTTCTAAGAGGACAGAGCTTGACCTCCTTAGCATTTCTTAATATGGGGCCAAAGCTGTAGCACCTCTTCACGCGATTTTATCCAGGGTTAAAAATTCTGAATTTTCATACAATTTTTCGATCACATGCCACGATATTATCGATAAAATGATATACTAGGAAGACAGAGCTTGTCCTCTTAAGCATTTTTTAATATAGCACCAAAGCTGTAGCTCCACTCCATTTGAATTTATCCAGGGTTAAAAATTCTGAATTTTCATACATTTTTCGATCAAATACCATGATATTATCCATTAAATGAATTACTAAACACAAATGAAATGTTCTGTTATGGATGCTAGCTCATAGTTAATGATTGGGGGTAGTAATAAATTCAGGGATTTTTGTTTATAGGTTTTTAATTTATTTTATCGTCGAAAGCGTCTTGCGTAAAAATCATATACTCTAATCCTAAAGCTGGTGGTTATATTTTGTAAATGTAGTGCATAGCTCACATAATAATATGCACATTACATGAGAACAACACCCAATTAGCCTTTTTTCTGTGGCGCATCACGCAAGTGCATTAAGAGAGAGCGATAGCTAGTCTTTTCGATAAAAGTTTGGACTACCACATTATATGATTCGCAGCCATATTGTATAACGCGCATATATTTACAAAATGGTGCGCCAGATTGCAAAACTTCGCCGTAATATAATAGGGCAAACTGTCGCTCAGTCGGATTACAATTCGGCTAAAATAAAGTACGCCGTATTGTATAAGCGCTTCTCAATCATCGCAAAGCGGCTTAGTAACATGACGTCTATTTACAAACTGGTCCAGCTTTAGAATTAGAGTATATAATTTTTTCGCAAAACATTTTTGACGATAAATAAATTAAAAACCTATAAACATAAATCCCTGAATTTATTACTACCCCAATCATTAACTATGAGCTAGCATCCATAACAGAACATTTCATTTGTGTTTAGTAATTCGTTTAATGGATAATATCATGGTATTTGATCGAAAAATGTATGAAAATTCAGAATTTTTAACCCTGGATAAATTCAAATGGAGTGGAGCTACAGCTTTGGTGCCATATTAAAAAATGCTTAAGAGGACAAGCTCTGTCTTCCTAGTATATCATTTTATCGATAATATCGTGGCATGTGATCGAAAAATTGTATGAAAATTCAGAATTTTTAACCCTGGATAAAATCGCGTGAAGAGGTGCTACAGCTTTGGCCCCATATTAAGAAATGCTAAGGAGGTCAAGCTCTGTCCTCTTAGAAATTCATTTAATCGATAATATCGTGGTATGTGATCGAAAAATGTATGAAAATTCAGAATTTTAAACCCTGGATTGAATGACATGCAGCGGTGCTACAGCTTTGGTGCCATAGTAAGAAATGCTTAAGAGGACAAGCTCTGTCAGAATATCACATTTTTTTTTGTTGGCTGGCACTTTCGAATTTGGACCAAAATGGATGATGTCCTTTGTAACATACATTGATGTTAATTTTTTTTTTAAAAGAGTAACCTATGGAGTTTCTTGCCGGTTCTTCTCCATTGGAATGACATTTGGGCACCTGCAACTAGAGTCAGTAATTTAACGTTTTAAAAGAGCTTTAAAAGAACCTACTTGAAATAAATATATTTTGATTTTGGAATGTTTCATATACAAGGGTTTTATATGATTTGTGCGGAACTCTAATTCTTCTTCAAAATAAAACAAAAGTAGCCAGCACTGTTCTCCATGAATTAGACAAATAACAAAACATAACAAATACGACTCTGGTAGTTCCAGAGATTTGTGCGCTTAAACAAAAAAGTATTAATAGATATTTTGTTTCGGTCAGCCGACGTGAAATATGATATCTTTTCTAACTAGAGCACATAATGCGTGCATTATAATGCTTACATGACGGCACAATGAGTGCTTGCGTAGTAATTAAATTATTAAGTAACCTGCGTTTACGCGTTAATTAGAACTCGTAATACGCATTTTTCGCGGTCGACAACTCGAATATAAAACTGGAACCTGGAACTCTTAAAGTCTTGGGTTTTTCGTATATATAGCTAAACAAGTCAGGCAAGGAAACGCCTCAAAAATGTGAAAAGTGCATCAATCTGCCTACTAATAAGTGACATATATATTATCTTTACAAATATCTTGCTAGTACAAAATCTTAAATCTTCTTTAAACAGTCGGACACAACTTTTAAAATTCTGATTACATTATGAGAAGGTTAAATTCCTTTGAGCATGTTTAGACGTCATAAATTAACTAATTACATAAATAAACAAAGCTACTTCCAATATAATAGTAACTTCAAGACACTATAAATTAATACCATAAATGTATTTGATGACTTCTGTCCTGGTTTGTTTAACGTTCTTATTTAACTTTATGAACTATGCATAGGTAAGTTTGCCGGCGAGGCCCATCGCGTATTATAATTAATGTTATCCCGCCGTCCCTAGACCAAGCTGGCCCGAGCCGGCCAAACTAGCAATAAAAATATGTCCCTAAATAATTAAAACTTAGATCCAGCCATCCCTTGTTGTTATGCCTTATTAAGATTGTTAGCAACGCACTAAGTCGAGGTCCGAAGCCCGCAGGGGGTGCCCTTAATGGACGTTGCTGACGTAGTTAGTTTTCCCTATCGCTCTGGCTGGAGGCCTTAAGGTCCTCGCCAAAAGTCCTTGACTCTCTTTTACGACATAGAATTTTGGACTACTCCAAAACCAAATCCTCTGTTATTTTATAAACGAGGAATTAAATTCATTTTTCTCAGGATTCTTTGGAAACATGTGAAATGTTTATTTAAAAAAAATGATATGCTGTGTTTATTCTATGCCACTTCTTTCCGTCACAATTTATTCGTTTATAAATTAACTGCAAGCTATAGTAGTATTTGTGGTATAGCAACTTTTCTTTGCACCGCTCAGAGAAATCTCAGTAATGTCACAGATTACTAAATAGTTACTACGTAAGTAATGTGCTATAATCAGCACATTCATTTGTTTTCTCCATACACAGCTACTTCACCCGTCTATGGGATAAAATGATTATTAGTATTTATATTTTCCTGTTAAGAAAAGTTAAATACTGGCTGTAATCAGTGCTCTTTGATAACTTTTCCCTTTACTTTTCCATTATTGTGACAAACAAAGACTTGAATTTGCGGTTATTAGAGATGATTAGGACATAAAATAATGCACTGCCACAAACGGCGTAATAATAATTTGTATTTTAATTAAAACTCTATAACATGCACCTTTGTCTTAATACCTTAATCTTTTGTACTTATTTTAATTTATGTTCTTGTTTTTGGCTTGTATTCATTCGATATTCATTGATGCTGTGGTTGTTTCCTGACAATAACTTACATTTTATGATACGTATACCGTTACCTTATTAAATATTCAACAATAAACTTGCATTATGCTAACATTTTATCTTTAATGTGTTCGATATAATCAGAATTTAATGCTAAAAACGGAAATCTCCACTTTCACCGTCCATTTATTTGCAATATCCGCGAATATTATCAAAGCGGTATCGGTGCGAATGATTCGAGTAAAAAATCTTATTTTTGTTGCAAATGTATTCAGATCCGATTCACAATTGCGTGATCTTGTCTACTTTGGTTTGAATACTGCAACATATATCTTTGTGCAGTTTCTAATGGCTAGTACGTCTGTACGTCATGTTAACATGGCTACGGTATTAGTTAATGCAAGTGTCTTTCTGTCCAAATAATTTAAAGAGAGTGTTTTTTTTTAGAGAGAGATATAGAGATAGTGTGTTCTGTTAGAAAACAGTATTACTGTTACTCATATCCGTTTCACAGTCGCTATTGTTTTTGTGACTTAATAACTATGGAAAAAATCAGGTAAAGGAACCTGGATTAAAAAAGTTGGACTCTGAAATCGCCAATCCGCAATGACAAGCGTGGTGATCAATGTTCCTTCTCTATATGGGAAGAGGTCTGTGCCCAGCAGTGGGACGTTTATAGCCTGGTATTAATATTACAACTAAATACTAAAAACTAAATATATTAGATAGGAAGCTCAATTCATATATTGAAGGCCTAAAAAATGTCGATGGTCAACTACGCAAAATATCTTAGGTGCTATGGTAAGCGTGCTATAGTAAAAGTGGTACGTAATGTACGTATGTGTTATGCGGTGGCTCTCCTAGTGTGAAACTACCATAAGTGCGTATTGTGACCGTTGAGAGACCGTTATGCCAAAGCAGTGTTTTGAATAATTAATAAGATGCCTTTCGTTTTTAGAGCTCGCTTGTAATTACCAAAACATTTTGGAAATAACATTTTGAGAAGGCAACTTAAAGTATACAAAATTAAGCGTACAATTAAGGAATCGTAGACAATATAATTTATTCGTCTGAAATATCGCTATTTGCAGATTTTATAAAGTGGCAGTATTTCCCACTCTGTCGTCTCTATGGTCCGTATTTTATTGTTTTCCATAAAAACCTGTAGATATTTATGTTTGTGATGACTTCATTCAAACATATTTGCACGTATCAAATTTATGATAAGACAATTATAGTGAGAAAGGACTATTACAAAGGCTTCGCATAGATTGTGGTGCCTTGACGTCGTCGCAGACTCGAAGTCAAGTAGATAATATGTCGAGGTACAATAAACTGTTGACAACAAAATAATGCAATAGATAGGTGATACATATTGTGGGGTTTACACAATGTGAATGTACTAAACACGCAGTAACGTATGCGATGAGTTGATGACGTACAGCAGACAGCTCAATCTAAGTAAGTATATTATCTATACTTATAATAAATCTGTAAAAGTGAAAATTCTGTACATTGAAAATATTAAAAAAATAAATGGCGGGGGGTGCTACTAGACCGACACCGAAAACAAAAGTGTGAAAAAAAAAAATTGTCTGTCTGTCTGTTTGTTCAGGTATCACGCAAAAACTACCGGTTCGATTACGATGAAACTTGGTATAATTATTCTTTATTATCCTGGGCACCACACTGGGTAGTTTTTATCCCGGAAAAGTATAAACAATAAAAAACAAACTTAATTTTGCGGTTAAAAACTCATTGATAAGTTTCGTCATCCACGCGAACGAAGTCGCAGGCACAGCTAGTAAGTAATAAATGTTGTCATTGACAGCGCCCTTATATCAAGTCAATAAGGTTGAATGTCGCGATTCGTTATTATCACTGAAGTTTGATCCTTCTAATTGTAAGATAGACTCCCCTATAATTAATAATAATTTCTAAATAAAGAATTTGCACGTTAATTCACGAAATGTGTATATGAATAACAATTTTCATGTTAATGTATGGTAGCAAAAGTACCTGCTTATAAGATCCTGTATCAATATTTTTTTTTATTTTATTTTTTAGAAAAATATTTATGGTTTTTAAAATTATCATTTATCTATTTTTAAATATACTGGTTTCTGGTATCGGTCAATGCATTCTTTAGTGTATCGAAATATTTTTGCTTTGCTCAAGACCTTCACTAGACTAGATCACGCCCCCTCAAGGCTGGTCGTCGGCTTTATTGCATAGTTTCAACTTACCTTTCATTTATTAAACAACTTATTTATACCACAATAGAACGCGATTTTAATTTCAATCTAAATTATTATTAGACACGAAGCAATTCGCATTCTTAATTTGTTTTATTACATTCGATTTTTAGAGCGATCAGGCTGATCGCTCTAAAAATCGATTGATGGAATCGACCAAAAGCATTACAAATTACAAGTCTGACATAGCATAAAAAAATGTTTAGGTTATATTTTTTTATAATTAATTAGATATTTAAACTGTAAAGTGATATCATATAATTTGGAACACTTCTGTGTAACAATTTAACGGCAATGAAAGTAATAACGCTTGAGAGACTTAACTTAAAATTGTAGGATCACAAGTGATATTTGTAGATAGTAAATAGGTATTATAGGTAGGTCATTTGAATACTAACTTCCGGTTAATTAACGAAAGTATTGACATTCGAATAACGTAAATACCTTATGAACTTTACCTTCAGATATTGTGCGGTTGAGCAAATTAACTGCAACCGAGTACCAAAGCTTTGAAATAATAATATCTTAGTATGCTTAGGGCCTATCATCGATGACAGATTGTCAGTGGGAAACAGTTAAATATATGACATAACAAATACACTCTAAACGATTAGTGGGTGGGAGAACCACCACAGTAAATAAAAATACACATAACGCCACGAAGATATTTTTCTTTTATTTCTAAATTTATATATTGTATTGGCATTTAGCTTATAGGGTGTGGCAAAGTTCTACATTTTTAACATTTGCCTGTCCATAGTTGCACGTTGCAAGCATGACATTTTAGTCTAGGAGTCGCATGCTTTGTTTCGAAACTCGCTGCCTATCGGCCAGTAGTAGGAATTCCAAACCTGTGTGATTACTAGTAACATATTATACCTACCTACCACATTCATGTAGCTGTAAATATGTTTGTTTGAAACGTGATAAACATGTCAATTTATCTTTTATAGAGCGGGAACACTATGTTGTGAATGTTAGATAGTAGATTGCTCGTTTCTAGTTAGAAAATAACTTTTAAACAAAGGTATTTAATAACATTATTTTGACGACGAGTGGCGTACACACCGGTTTTCAAGGTGTCGCTTGCTCTGAGGTCCCGGGTTCGATCCCCGGACGGTACAATGTTTAAAATCACTTTTCTACATTGTCTCGGGTCTGGGTTTTTGTGGTACCTTCGTTGACTCTGAATTCCATAACACAAGTGCTTTAGCTACTTACTTTGGGTTCAGAGCAATGTATGTGATGTTGTCCCCATTTATTTATTTATTATATAAACATAATTTGTTGATCATTGCTGTGACGAAAATATTATCCAATTTCCTTAATAGCTGTCGATAGACGATTATGGTTTATGTCGAGAGTCGTATTTTGGTCTCGTTGTAACTAACATTCCAGTTACGTTGGATAATGTGTTTTACCTTGTAGATATGCAGAAAATGTATAAAGTTAGAATTTCGGTCTAGGTTATCAAAGTAGTACATAATAATATTTACCTTGTAGCAATTGTAGCGCAGGCGAAATAAAAATACAAAATCTTACTAAAATCGGCCCAAAAGTACTAGCCTAAAACAATTCTCCTTGAACTTATTGATATCTAACACGTCGCTATTTGTTATAACTAAGGTTAATTGTTAATTAACTATCCATAGCTGAATTTACCTACATAAATCGCAATTTGACATACTTTATATGTTGCATAAGTGAATATTCTAACCCTAGTTACGTACTAAAACCATCCGCGGATACTAGTTATAAATATGCATAAGTAAACACTGAATACATACATTGATCCTGGCCTAGGTGTGAACTTGTAACGTATTACGAATCCGGTTATTAAACGCGCCTAAATCCTAATGGCATGTATTATAGGCTGATGACAGGTAAATGGACAAGCCTGCCGTTTACGAGGTATTTACATAAACACAGTTATTATGTTAAAATGTAATTGGGAATGCTAATATTAAACTGTTAGGAAGGTGTGTTTAACAATCGTAATTATGGCCACTTACATCTATTGTTGCATAAACTAAAAAATGTACCTACTAGAGGAAGTAACATTAAAATTTTATCAAGTGAGACGAAACAGGAATAAAAAATAAAGTGGGACGAAAATCCGGGACGAAATAGGAACAAATCATAATTAACTGTAGCTTTCATAAAAAAATTATAGTAATTATTATAGAGACGCACAATTTGCCATTAGAAAATTATGGCAGCCAATAAAAAAGTATTTTTGTATTACCTCAGCGGTTATACCAGATTAGTATATTTTGTGTAATGTAGTGATAATAATACTAGATAGATTTTTAAAAGCGACTTTCGATTGTTGATTACTCTTTTGGACAGTGAGTAAAAAACTTGATAAGCATAATTATGTGATTCATTTTAAATTTAGGTACTATTTACCAGTTCTGCTGAAATACTTTTTTACTCTAATATCGTATCGTAAAGAACGAACACCTAGAAAAGTTAACACATAGTGCCTCATCTTATATTTTCTTGAACACCTGTTTAAATAATACCGATATTTATGTTAACTCGCTTTTACTTTCTATAGGTATAGTACAAGCTTAATTAGTTAGTCTATTTTGTTCATTTTATTCTTTACTCAACCCCTTTTTAATTTGTCTCCCGCTCCACTTTGTAATTAGTTTTAAGACCAATTATCTGTTGGCTAAAAAAATTGGTAACGTTAGATAAGGCGTAAAATTAGAATTTTAAAGAGACCTAATTGACTGACTATAAATACTATAATCATTTGTAGAGCGAAACAAATAAATACCTGGAAGTGGAAAAAACTTGACAATCACTTAAAATCCAGTTGCAGCGTATCAATATAATTGCTAGTTTATTCATAAATTCATACTAAAAACTCTACGTCTAAATTGCAGGGGCGTCAGCATTGTCAGTCATCTTCGTTCGACTGATCGCCTATAATAAATGGAAGTGCGTGTGTTTTTAGACGTTTCTGGTCGTCTAATTGAGGAATGTGACAAAAATAAAACGAAAAAGAGATTTAAATGGCTCTTTACTCAACACACATTCTCAACAGACATTTATCGCCACAAATGAGGTCCATGCTAGACAGACTTTAAAACAATGTACAAAAAAAGAAAAGTGTATCGGTGCTAGATGTCCAATTTATCCTTAGGTTCCAAAGAAGCTTATGGTATCTATTGGTCTCCCAGAAATGTCTTGTTAATAAATCCAAACAAACTTGATATTATCTAAAGCCTGATTAGATCCGGGGCTGGCGGTCACCTGGTTCTTGCGCTCAATAAGTAATACACAAAGTTACGTAATCAATACTCGTTTGTTACACTGTATCGTGGACACTGAACGCAGCTGGACATAATGTAATGTTTTGCAACTACATTATTGCGTAACAAATACATTTGTTAGTACTGTGAACCATCTTTTAAAGTTCACAGTAGTATGGCATTATGCCAAAGTTCAACTTGACCAAATTGTCTTTGTTTGTCTGTTGTTCGATTTTACTACGTAAGGCTTGTCAAATTCGATTGGCTAAGCTTACGTGTAGAGTCGCTAAATTGACTGCTGTTTTAAGAAATTTTCGTTCCTACAATTTTTAGAGATTTACCTTATATAATATAGTTGCTTACTCTTAGAAGCTTATGTAGGTAGTAGTTCTTGCTGGTCTCAAAAAGGGACGAGATTTCCATGTACTTGACACTAATTAGGCTTATTGGCTTCGTTTAATAAATGAGGCAGTGCATTTGACATTTAAAACCAGAGTTGGATCTTGATCTATAATTAATTAATGCAAATTAATTCAACCATAAATCCCTTGACCACCGTGACACCGAGATAGACCCTTACCTACATAAGAAAGAAATATATTAGCTGACTTTATTCTCCTTCAGGCCTGCAAATTATGTTTTCTTTAGATCACTGAGCCTGATCCTAATTAGAAAAATAAAGGTCTTCCTTCTGATAACATCAAGTCTCTAATCCCTTGCGTACAAAAAGCGAAAGTGCCGTAGTACCGTAGTACAGTCCTAAGAATAACTAGAGGTGTTCTATTGCAGGTTCTTCATAGTAACTTTCTTGTTCCCCCGCACGTGGCTGCTGTACGCGGCGAGCGTGCTGATCGGCGCGGGCGCAGCCGCCATATGGACCGGTCAAGGCAACTACCTCACGCTGAACAGCGATGCCGACACTATATCCAGGAATTCCGGTGTCTTCTGGGCTATGTTGCAGTGCAGGTAAATACTTCCTGATGTGTGTTAGATGTTACTTACCTATTGTTTTAATGTACTTGAGTGGAATATTTATGTTCTAATTTGTGGATGTTATTTTTTTGTGAACCTGTAATAGCAATTCAATGACTTGGGCTGTTAAAAGTATATCGAATAATTGTATTTAATTAGAACGAATAATTGTTAAAACTATGTGCCTTTGTTATCACGTTTTCAAATTAATTTAGTAATTAAATTTTTCTGTGCGAAAAAAAGAGCAGCTATCATAAAATATGTAACTCTTGTTAGTATTTAAATTGGTCAATTAACGCATAGATGCCATTCAAAGTTAACGATAGTAATTTAGCATATTTTAGCACGGTGATGTAAATTGATTACTTTCTCTTTGCAGCATGTTCTTCGGCAATCTTTTCGTGTTCATAAAGTTCCAAGGCAAGACGCAAATTGATGCGGAAACACGGAATGTTGTGTTCGGGGCTTTGACCGGAGTCTGCGCCGTCGGATTAGTGTTTCTTATGATCCTCCGGCCAGCTAAACGCATGCCCACCCTTGAAGATGCCAAGGTAAACAGCATCTTGTCACATTGACATAATGTTTTGTTTAACTAAACCGCAGCCAACCAGCTCTTAAATAAGATTTTATTGAGGTACCTTTATTAGTTAATGTTTTTGTTATTCAAATTCGGTTTATTAATAAAATTGAGAAAAGGACCAAGTATTAAACTCCCTTGATTATTTTTTTGTTGAACTGCAACGTAATTATTTTTATGAGGTAGTTTTATTGAGGGCAAACGGGAAGTGGATGCAAGTAAGACATCATCATCGCGCAAAACTTAATTGTTGACATAACAACTTAATGGTTCTATCATATGAGCTTTTCCGTGAAATTATTGTTATTTTGTCCACTTTTGCCAAAAAAAAACTTATTCAGTTCCCTTGAGCTGTAAATACAAAATAATACATTTTTTGGGTCGATAAATACTTTTTGGGCTTAAAACCATGCTGTTAACTAATTAGTACTATTTTCAGGGAGATATCGTGACGCATGATGTGCAAGACACTCCTATGGAAGCCTTCAAGGGCGCCTTGAGGTTGTTCTGTACAAGGGACATGCTGCTATTGAGTGTCACATTCATATATACCGGTAAGTTATTTTATAGATTTGGTTGACCACCAAACTCACTTTAGTTAAAGACAGATATTCGTATATCGGGGAACTCCGGTGATCTAAAATGTCTTTCAATAAATAGGTAAGGAAATAATATTAATATTTAATTCCCAATATTCTTTTCTTAGAGCTAAAAACTACAGGGTGTTTAAGAGTATTTAATATGAGAAGATGGCTATGAGAAAAAAAAATAGCGAATTGTGAAAAAGACGACTGTAAATGCAGCCGTATAACAAAGGGTCGTAGAAAATGACAAGTAAATATCAACTTGGTGTTTAGAAACGAATAAAAACTAAAAGTTATCGTGTAGTTAATGTCTCCTTCAAGGTATTTCCAAGAATCTGGGATCATTGACTGACAGTTACGTTAGCTATCCTCCTTGAATACTAATATTCCTTGAAGGAGTCAGAATAAACAGTTCTGGCTGACTTGAACCTGTTTATTAAACGTTTTGTATGCCCATTATGTTTTCTTTTTTTAAGTTAATTTTTTTTAAATAAATAAAAATTAAAAAATAATAATTCGTGTAATTGTAGGTGTGACATATGAAGAAATAATAAAAAAGAAAACAAGAATAATAAGATATTTGTAAGTGTCTGTAATCTAACACTCAACACTCAAGGTAATAGTGTTGTTACATACAAGTGCATTTCGTAATACGGTTATAACACTTCTAGTTGGGTTGCCAAGGTGATAGATATCAGTGAATTTATCACGATTGGGTACGTTTTTCAGGCTTTTGACCTGTTTATGATGACACACGTCAAGGGTTTTACAAATTGAACAGGAATCAAAACCTGTTGTCAAAAATAGCCAGGTTCTAATGTTGTTAGGCAACCTAATAATGTACATACCCTTTGGTAGTTCGAATAACCTTATATTGAATTAAAAGCTCCAACTTCTTATTTAATAAGATTTTTAATCAATTATCCTAGTTTCAGTATACTATTACACTGGTATACTAACACTTAGTAAGCAGTAACTGTAGTAACAATTAGAAGAAGGTAGAAGCTGAGTTGAGTTGATAAAACCTTCATTTATTAACAAAAATATTATTTTTAAGCATTAGGTAATTCGATTAACTTTATAATGACAATATATCTTATTTATTTATACTTCCAGGTGTTGAGTTATCTTTCTTCAGCGGCGTATACAGTCCTAGCATTGGTTTCACTTTGGGTATGGGTGAAAACGCTAAGCAACTGGTGGGCCTGTCTGGTGTCTTCATTGGTCTGGGAGAAGTACTCGGTACGTGATAACCAACATTATAATAACATTATAGTAATCCGCAGTTTCAGCAAAGCTGATCAACCCAAAAAAAAACAATATTACAATAAAGTAACCCCACATATGATTTTGTTTGTCTTTTGGTCAACCAACAGTCGTGTTCAGTTGGTTTCAAGACAGATTCAATGGACCAGCCTTTCAAAAATCGACAGTAAGTTTATTTCTAAAGTTTCGAAAAGAACGGAGTATAATTATATAGGTTACTTATTTATCGGTGTCGAAAACTACGCACATCGGTGCCGGATAAAAGCTTTCTTTTTGGACTACGCAATATTTTGTTGTCTGGCCTTTTGATCTATACAATTGTAATCTTATAGAGTTCTATGACCTGTAAACAGATTTTGTGAAGACCAAATAATACCTTATCTTATTCTTATTATATTTTAATTAGTGTATCAAATTCAGTTAATACGCGAAATATGGTTTGATTGTGTTGTTGTAAACAGTTTGTAGTTTCTTATGTTTTTTGATAAAGTAATATATTTATCTGATGAATGCAATGTTAAAGTCATATTGACACAGATATTTAAAGCTTTTGATATTATCTCAAGATACTTGAAGTGATATCGTTCATTGTCTAGTAGTATTTGTATTGGGCAATAGAATGGCTAAATATTTAATAGACAATATAATATGTACAGAATAAATTAACTATAATTTTACGTAATTAACCTTTAACGCATATGTATAGAGCGCAAATATTGATTTAACACCGATTAGCGAAACAATTTATAGGTACCAATAAGATTTATTATTAGTTTGATATTTGTAAATATATGTCGAACTATGTAATTCATTTATTATGTTGTCTATTGAGTAGGTGCCTAATTTAAACTAATGAGCTTATCAAGATAACATTAATACGGTTTATATGCAAAAATACCGGTGTAAATGTTTATTTATTTGACAATTCATTTAAGAATGGTATGACCATAGCTTACTATTTACTTAAAAGTACTATGTTTTTTTTTTATATTTCTACCAGACATGCGACAATGTGCTAGTAAATAAAAATTTGCATCATTGGTAATTTGGTACCATTGGTGTTTAAAGTACCTAGCCTCATTTTCATTGGTCGTCGTTGCTAGCTTATCGGTTGTTAGGCTGCGTGCGGGGCTGGCCACATACCACAAGTATTAAGTAATCTTTGGTACAAGTACAAGAAACAGTTAGAGAACATCAAAGGGCAATTTTTTGGTCATTTCATGATCATTTTCTCGTTAGAGTTTAACTAATTATGTTTTAATATTACAGGAGGAGCATTATTCGGTATCCTGGGCAGCAAGACGACCCGCTGGGGCCGCGATCCCATCGTGATAATGGGCTACATCATCCACCTCGGCAGCTTCTTCCTCATCTTCATCAACCTCCCCACAGTGGCCCCCTTCGGAGACACCGAGGAGATCTCCTACATCACACCGTCGCCGCAGCTAGCTATGTTCTGCAGCTTCCTACTCGGTTTTGGTGATGCTTGCTTCAATACACAGATTTACTCAATTCTTGGAGGGAATTATTCGGATAATAGTACTTCGGCCTTCGCTCTGTTCAAGTTCACTCAGGTGAGTTATCGATATTATCATAATTACTTTGCTCATTTATTGTTATAGTATCTTATTTATTAATCGTCTCTGAAGAACTAGATTAACGTAAAGCAATATCTTACTAAATCATTAAAGTAATTTGGTTTAATATCTGTGTCAAGACATAGTTATTATTCATCTAAATCTAGTCAATACCTAGATGAGGTACAAAAGTATAAAATATTTTAAAAATAACTAACACAAAGTATTTTATTTTCCTGTATACAATAAGCTATGTAAAAAGTTATTTATATCTTTCCTGCATTATTTATGAAGGAAAAGATCTTTGTTGTCGAAGCATAGAGATAACCTTAACAAGGAGGATACTACTAAGTATAGACTATGCGTAACTTTTATTATTCCAATCGCATAGCATTAGACCTTCTTATCTATAAAATTGATTTGTTTGTTTCCTTGAATTTTGCAGCAAACAAACGATTGACGGTTAAGTACAGAGTTAATGATGCAATTGTTCTTTACACTGTGTTGCAATTTTTAAGTGCTTTTTCTTTGTCATATGAGTATGAAGGTTATTTATATTTTTTTTTGTGGTGTAAAGTATTGATTGGAAATGAGTTAGGTACATATAACTCTGGAGTAATGAGTTCTATAACTATGCAGCATAAATTCACGTTAGCTGTAGTTTTGTGAGCTGTAAAGTGCGGCCGGTATAACTTAGAATGTCTGAATAGAGCTACAAGATGGATTAAGAAATACAAGTACAAATAAACCGTGATATCTTCGTCCCTTTTAGTCTTGCCTGTAACGTCGAATTGTATGAAATTGTTAAGGATATAATTATTTTTTTTTAACTTATCCTGTTATTTTTATTCAGTTTCATGTATATACTAATTATTATTTCCCTCAGTCCCTGGCTGCAGCGGCGTGCTTCTTCTACTCGTCCCGGGCTCTCCTATCCGTGCAGCTGTCGGTGCTGGGCGTGCTGGCCACGCTGGGCACGGCCAGCTTCTGCCGCGTGGAGTGGGCCGCGCGCGCCCGCCAGAGGGCGCTGGCCGACGTCGATAGAACCGAGACCTCTACGCATGCGCTAGCTGCCGATAACGCTTTACATTACGATTGAAATGATAATACGGAATTTTAATGGTTTTAGATGGCGAGTTACAAGCCTTCAAATTGTTTCCGTTTATAACTCGAGCTCATTACCGGCTTTTAATGTTTTTGATGGCGATGCTATATCTGTGAAAAACACAATTGTAAGTCTCATAATTAGAGGTTCTTTTTTACAGTGAGTCGGGCATCGCCCATGTTACAGTGATTTAATTATGTCTCACGGTTTTTACTATATTTTAAAATGTTGTACACTTGAATTAACCAATAATTTGAAGGAACAGAGTCATCAGTCAGATAAAATGGACCGGAAGTTCATTTAAAAATATATCTGTGTGTTATGCCACTATATTAAAAATAATGTGACCTAGAGTTTGGTCTTAAGTTTAAAAGTAACATTTTGAGGCTATAAACGTTGCAACGAAATGCCTAACAAATCTAAAACCTTTAAAATGTCCGTGTATAATGGCAATTCCAGGCGGTCCTAGATGAGACGACAGTAAGATGTTAAGTGTAAATAAGAGAAGCATATTATAAGGAAAATTAACTATTTTACTAAGATATTATTGTTACCCTTAACAACTTTAAATAATGATAACGCGTAGTGTTTTGAAGCTTATCGTCGTTGTACGCATTTATAATATTCTGCCAACTGTCAAAAAATACCGTTATGTTTTAAATTTCGAACTAAGTAGGTTCAACAACGGTTATGTTATGTCGTACATGTATACGTAGTAAAATGTTTTAATCGAATTTTAAAAGTAATTTATTGATATTAAAACTTATGTAGTATTTGAATAACATTCCTTCTAAATCGTAATATGAAAGTATTAAAATATAATATAGGACATTGATGTAAATGAATCGGCATAATCGTCCTATGTTGAATTCCTTTATTAGAGGTTCTTCCAATACTGTAAGGCCGTTACGTACACGAGACGACACAAGTCCATTCAGCGATTTGAATCTATAATTACCGCCACACTAACTCATTGAGGTTCGGATCGGATAGGCATGCTTGTTGACTAAAGTCGTCGCATATTTGAGACTTGCGTCACCTCGTGTACGAAGACGCTACCTATTCCAGTGAAAGAGAGAACGTAATAATGAATTGTAGCGCTTTTAAGCAAACATTTATTTTTATGAAGTCTCGCACAATATGAGAGCTTTCATCATTCATGGCATTTCGGTAATGTAGGATGTAGAAAAACAAGCTTTAATATAGGAAGGTGAAAGTCGGCGAATATTCCATATGTGATGAAAGGTACTCAATGAATGAAACAGGGAATCATTTTGTATATTTTATAACCTACAACTGTCAATTTATTTATGTTTTTGCTATAAGCTCTGTGGTTAGGATTTGTATATAAAGGGTTATTTTTCAACCTATAGAAAGTTTATATAGTACTTCGCATTCGTTATAGATACTCAATATTTGTTTTAAAATTTAAAACACACGTGTATGGTATGATAAATTTTTATTCTAGCCTACCTAAGGCCTACACAGGAAAATACACTTTATTGACGTACACATAACGTGTTGCTTTGCTTGATTTTTGTCGAAATTACCATGCATAAGCTCTAGCTTATGCATGGTATATAATATATATTCAATATCTACATATATTCAGTCAACTTACTTTATGACTGAGAATTGATATGTATGTAGGCAACAGCTGTCGAAATTTGAATACATGAAGTAAATGAGCCTAATTAGATAGTGGGAAACTATGTAGACTTTGGCTAGGGATTGAGGAATAATCGTAAACTGTTCAAGATAGGGCTATTCTGATATTAATCATTCCATACTATTGTACACATTTACAAGTCAAGAAAAGAAACGGCTCGTTCAAGCAAATTATGTATCTTCAATTTATAGAATAGCCCTTATTGGTGTGACAGGTGTGGACGAAGATGTGGTGCTGTATTTGATACTGAGTGTAAAATATGTAAAGATATTTTTGTATAGAAATTAATATATATGTGTAGAAAAAATATATCTAAATTAGGACTTCTAGTCACAAAACTTGAGGTTTATAAGAAATAAAAATGGAATTTTAAAACAACTTTTTTATATCCTAAGTTTAAGTAAGCATTCCGTGTATTTTTACTCCAATTTAATTTAGTTATTAGGCTTGATGAAGTACTTTTATTTAATTAACTGTTATATTGATCTTGTTGCAACTAATTCCATATTCCTGCTGTTAAATATTTAAGGCAATCATTTTGGCAGATGTTACCCTCTAGTCTTACTTTCCTATTCTAAAATAAACTATTAACATAAGTGTTAACGGAATTCCATATAATAAAAAATAAATATTTTAATAACAACAAAGTGGTTTAATTTTTATTAACTGATTTACTAACATAGTAACTATAATTTTTGCTTAGATAGATAATCTCTAAATGCTGAGGTTCGAGGTTCTAGGTTGAACAGTGAAAAGTGCAAGAAAGATGCGGGCTTTACTACAAACTTTCAAGAGCTTCAGAACAATCTTATAGGAACCTTATTCTACAGTTCAAAACACACCAATAACATGATGTTTTTATTTTACAGTAACTATAATAAATAACAAATGTTTATGCCTAAATCTATTTACTGGTACTATCATTGTCCTGTTCTCCAAGTTTGAAGTCCATGGGTTTGTCGTAGCCCATTAGTTTGGCGTAATGCATGGGGTCGGAGAAATGCCTCGCTTCCACAAACAGAGGGTGACCTTTGGCATGCAGTGTGGTGAACATACCAGGAATATCTGGAACCTCCACATCATCAACTTTGAAGTCAAGCTGAAAGAGAAATGACATTGGTTATCACTCATCTGTACACAATCCAATAGTTAAAATAAATAATAAGTTTTTCTCTTAATAAATACAAATACATAGATGGAAATTGGCTGGATTTTAGAAAAAAGACATTCATGTCCCAAATTCTAATTATTTACAACATTTATAAAGTAATTGGTCAGTGGGTCATCTTAGGGGCGTACCTGTTTTTTTGCTAAAAAGAAGTTTATTGTGGTTGCCTTATAGGTAGAGGTTGCGGGGTCGAAATGTATTTCCGTCACATACTTCTTAGTTATCACATGAAGTAATATCGGCGTTATGAATGTGAAGAAGCCGACCACAGAACAAATGGCTACGATTAGCGACGTGCTGCCTATAGACGCTGCTTCTCTTATTATTATGGGCTGGGCGAGCAAACCGGCTACACTCGAACTTAGAGAAAACACCTTCACACCCTTTATCTGTGGTGTCAGGGGACCGTAATATATACATTCTAGGTTACTTTTCTCCTCTTTTAACTTCACTGCGTAATGCCTGCTTATAATATTGGAACAACTACCGATGGCTTTTAACTTCGAGGTTATCTGATTATGTATGAGAGGTTGGAATAAAACTCTACTTTGTGTGAGAGTACTTTGAGCACAAAAGCGCAACATTTTGTCTGTTTTACTTTATGTAATTTATTAAACAGCAAATATCTATGCCATTGATATTTGCACGAAACTATTTCGCATTATTTTCTTTTGTCAAATGATGAAACAGATGAAATACATTGACGGAGAAGTGACAGTTTGTAATAATGACAGCACAGTTTATATACAAAATCCGTTTAATTTCTTGCTGACATATTTTTTCCTAATTCCTATACTTTCTAAACGATTATTTTGTGTTGCTCTTTCAAATGAAAATTTTATGGCAATCATCTTGCCTAATAGGTATTAACACTACAGACGCGCGCCCGTAAGAATACGTTTTAACAATCAATTCATAAAAATGTATAAATCTAACTATACCTAAATGGCTTTTAGAATGAGTTTGCAATTTTCTATCACGAATTCTTCAAACTTATATTAATTTAAATGGCATGTTTTGTTGGACAATTATCTATATCATAACAGAAACCAGTTTCTGTGTCCAAAACTAAAGGATCAGGGCAGTCGCATCGAGAAAATCCGCAGACGGTTCCTACAAGCATTTGCTCAGGATGGTCGCAAGTTCTTTGAGCTTTCCAGTAACTTATTCTACAGTCACTTTTTTTCTCAACCATCCATTCTGGACAAAACTCCACACCTGAAAATAAGATTGTAAATCAATTATTGTAAACTGTTGGTGTCCATTCGAGGGCCTAAATCAGAGGTTCCCAAACTTATTTTGTCTACTGCCCACTTTGAGACTAAATTAATTTTTAGCGGCCCCATTTTTTCACCTACATAAAAACCACTAAAACTTCAAATTAAATTAATTAATTGTAGTGAGCTATATTAGCGGAGATTGATACAGGAATGCAAATCGGGTTATTTAACAAAAACTTGTTAAACATGATTGCCCGCGATCTATTATCTACGAAAATTACCTGTCTAGGAATACTAATAACTATTGAAATGCGAAAGTGTGTCTATTTATTTGTTTTTGCTATTGCCTTTTTATTTGTGTCTACTTTCATTTCGAAACGGAGCGAGCGATTGACATGATTTTTCTTCTATTTATTGAATAAAACAGGACAGATACATGAACTACGCGGAGAGAAATATCGAACTGAGTTTGAGCAATCTCTTAATTAATATTAGTTGATGTTCACAAGTTGTAGCCGAGAGTCGAGAGCTCTGTCGGTGTCTAAGAGTCCTCCTAGCTAGATGAAATTACAAATCGCCCCCCAAAACGCCCCCATTTTTTTCTGGGTCTCTTACCGCCCCCCTTTAGGCCTGCAGCGCCCACAAGGGGGCGTTATCGCCCACTTTGGGAAACGTTGGCCTAAATCCATTAAAATAATTTGAAATGAAATGTCTATTTTCGATTAGGTTTTTAATTATTTATTAAATTCTATTGAATTTTTCGTTTCCTAGGAGTCGAGTAGACAGGGGAAACGTTGGGACACTTATAATGCATGCATGAAAGCATGATAGATAACTAATATTGATGGATGTTTTTAATTTCTGATCTGAGTGTCTGACCTTGTACGAGGATAACATAGTATTTCGATTCTGTTTTCATTATGAAATAAGGCTGTAGGCATCTATCTACCTCTTTTGTTGTTGTCCAAACATTAATTTCAATTACTGTAGGCCGTAGCCCGTAGGTATACTTTCTAAGCCGTACCTCATTTAAGACATATCTGCCCTAACTTATTAATATAGCTAATATGTTTTATTAACTTAACAACAACCGAAATTATAAAAAGTGATAAATGTACCTAAACGAAAATATTCTAATGACCGTGTAAAGCTAATCGCTCTTTGAAACATTTATCTAACAGACAAGTACAAATACGGTGCAGTCGAAATGTTCTGTAGAATGTCGAGTGGCCTAATAATGAACTAGGACGGTACTCACATGTGTTATTGTGCCACAAGCAATTATTCACCGTAGACTTGCCGTAAGTTGAAACGGTTGAAACTAAACTCAAACCAAACATCAGAAACGTCCACTTGATCATAATGACTAGATTTAACAGTTAACTGGATCCAACAACATAGTCTTTTCTTTATATAAAGATGTAGATCAACTACATCATTGTATTGGCTGAAAATGTTTATAATAGCGTCATTTGAAACAATACTTCTCTATGATTCTACAATAGGGCTTTGTCTAACGTCTATTTATCGTCTATAAACAATTATTGAATTAGACGGGATGTTAATTATTATAATGTGTACATATTTAAAATTATTCATACAATATACTTAGCTATCTACATATTATTGAGCTAAATCTTTGTACCTACGACTAAAGTAACTGGCCTTTGTTTTCTCATTGAAGTAAGCGGAAAGTGGTGTTGACTGTGCCTGATTGCTGGTGTTATATTTTTGCGTCAAAGCCAGATAAGGGACTTGATTCATCGGCCTAAACAAGCACGAGTGAATAGCGACAATGCGGCTATCTATCGGCCGAACAAACATCGCCTATTGATTTAGTTTATCTGTTCGCAAACAAGGCACGCGCGTCCTCAAGCACGGACAACATGACGCGCACCAAATATTCCATCATAAGCAGGCCGACTAGACATGACGAACGACCGAACCCCAAGATAAATCTTTCACTTTCTTAAAAGTCATATTTCGCGCTTATCTTCGGTCAAACACCCTCAAAAGCGTGATTCCGGGTAACTGATAAGGATCTGCGTAATAACTTTATTTTTCGTTGAGCTTAAATAAAAAAGGAGCTTATTAAAAAAACTGCTCTTAATTGCTTACACTTTGTGTGCAGAATTTATCCCGAATGCTTACCCATAAAAAAGTCGATGAAGAAAGTTGTGCCAACTCATGGTCATAAAAAAGGGCAGGTACCTAATTATTACTTTCAAAATATTATTTAACCTTTTAGTTGTTATATAATTGCTATATTTTGTTTGGAGACTACCTGTGATAATGCACTAAAATGCTAGTTTTGTGATATTTATGATTTATTACTCTTAATTACAAGCATAACTAGATGTGCACTTTTGTCGGTCTAAACTACCTAAATAGGTAGGCGATATGATTTTGCGAATGTATGATTAACTCTCTTTGATTTAATTTATGGCCAGCTTCTACGCCGGCAAACACTGAAACTTAGTGTCGGCAAACTATGAACTTAGAAGCCACAGGGCTGTGGGCACTAGAAAAAACAAAAACACGCTCCATTTTCGTTCTCTATTTTGGTTTGAACTTCATTTATTTTGAATGTCTTGTTTTGGTTAGTTTTGATAATTTACTTATGTATCTACATATTATGCCGAAATACCCACAGAATTATAATTAAAAAAAATCGATGAAATTTAAAGTCAGTATATCGATTTAGCTGATTATTGACGTTTGTAATTGGTTGAATTTTTACATTTCAATTCATCAACATTTATTTATTAGGGCGATAATTGAAAACTGTTAAAGTGTTATTATTGCATTTATGTACTAAAGTTTAACCTCGCTTTATTAAGCTGTAAGCAAACCTTTCCCGCCAATTCAAAAAGTACTTGAAAGCTTTTTCCGTAAGCATTGCCCAGCCCGTTGGTTTTCGCTTTACTGCAGTCAACTCAAAGTCCATAATTGAATAATGGTATGAAATTGTGATCGAAAAAGACGACAATATATTTCTATCTCTACCAAATAAAGTGTTATTATAGCTGTCTCTGTTCCACACGGTACATAATTAGCGTCGACGAGATTCTATCTCTGTCATCAGTTTAGTTGAGTTTCTGAGTTGGTGTAGAACTGTCGCCTGTCGCGACCGCGGTAAAGTTTGTTTACTTCTGATAAAGAAATGTAAAACTATGGAACTGACATGAAAGGATTGTTTTAAAGTGATGTGATTATATCAGTGACATTATTGGCTACTATATTAATATATTATTCGTAAATATGGAAACGTGGCGATTATTTTGGACTGTATTTTTGGGTGTTTTATGCAGAGCGGAGGCGGGGTTGATGGGCGATCAGTGCGACTGGACTGGCAGGTATGTTGATGTCGAAAGCTCTATTCTATTGTTTGGCATACTTTTATTCACCAATTTCAAATTTAAATATCTACAAAATGTTTATTATTAATTATACATAATTGCGCTGTTATTCTCTAGCTAGGCTTGTTTGATGTTTATTGGTAAGTAAATTTTTACGATGCAAGCAGTGAATAAGTAATTTAGTAATTATAAGATAGCAATTTACTACACGGTTAATTAAATTATTTATTATAATTATAATGTTTTCAATGATTATTGAAAACAAATGTCTTTTGTAAATTAGTGGTACTTTCTATTTATGTTAAACTGTTGCTTAGATATAGCGTAGTGGCACCAGTGATCGACACTTTAAGGAGATAGTGGGCTTCTTTATTAAATTAAAGGTCAATTAGTCACCTTTAAACCAAAAGTAACAATTGAGTATGGTAAGGTATATTCTTGAGATAAGAATAGAATGTATTATTTTTATTTACTATACACAGACTAGAAAAAAAATCAAAAATAGGAAAAAGTGTACAAATCTCCAGTCTTCGACACCGAATCTCCAGTAATCGACACCCAGTCATCGACAGTTACCAGTTACCGACACCCCAGTTATCGACAGTTACCAGTTACCGACACCCCAGTTATCGACAGTTACCAGTTACCGACACCCCAGTTATCGACTATTATCTATAAAGTGTATCTGCCAAATCATCACCCCATTAGTGGGTCTTTAAAATAAAATTACCTGTTTAATAAGTATGCATTTATTGTCCACTCCATATTTCTCTTTATAATGTGTATAAATTATACAGGGTGTTAAGAAAACCCTGTCCGACCCGTGAAGGTGTTGTTAGGTATCGATATCTAATTACAAAAATGTGGAAAAAATTGAAAAAAAAAGAAAAAAAAAATTATAACCTCAAAAATATTTTTTTTCTCAAAAGAACAGATGCTACCTATTTACCAAACAAAAGGCCCCCAAAAATACCGACGAAATTGGTTTTATGGTTTTTGTTTTAATCTCAAATTTAGGGAATTTCGGGGCAAAAATAGGCCATTTCGAAATCCATTATTATTATTTTTATCATGAATATTCCAAATTTGATATTTTATTTGGGCTTGTGATTGTGAACCCTTTAACACCCTTTCGGGTCGGACAGGGTTTTCTTAACACCCTGTATAAATACAAGACAGAAGATATTGACAAAATGACTAGCACTCTTTGAGTCTGTTTTGATCAATTATATTTTTTTAAGTGAAAACTGCTTTAGCGGCGTTGTACACTTTTTTTGTTGGGTAAGAAATGTTAAAGTTGCGTCAGGACACGTGACCTGATTGAAAATCTTTTCGCCATTTTTTTACAGCTGCTGCAGCTTTTTCTTACTGGTCGGGAGTATAATTTTCTCTCGGAGCCATCTGTAAAACCAATCATCGACACATATTATTCCCCAACTAGCTGTGCCTGCGACTTCGTTCGCGTGGATGACGAAACATATCAATGAGTTTTTAACCGCAAAATTAAGTTTGTTTTTTATTTTTTTATACTTTTCCGGGATAAAAACTACCCAGTGTGGTGCCCAGGATAATAAAGAATAATTATACCAAGTTTCATCGTAATCGAACCGGTAGTTTTTGCGTGATACCTGAAAAAACAGACAGACAGACAGACAAATTTTTTTTTTTCACACTTTCGGGTTCGGTGTCGGTCTAGTAACATCCCCCGCCATTTATTTTTTTGATATTTTCAACGTACAGAATTTTCACTTCTACAGATTGTTATTATAAGTAGGTATAGAAAATCGTCACTTGTCGATTACTGGTAGCTCGACTTTGATTAGTTTACTTCAAATATCTACCGAGAAGCAAAGTAAGAAGAGCTATACTCGCTTGTCAAATAAAAAAAATGTATCAAAAAATTACTATCGACACGTGTCGATTACTGGAAAAGTCAGTTTGTGAGAACCAGTGATCGACACCAACATTTTACTAATATCAAAATAATCTTAAACTTGCGTTATAACAAAATTCCACCCTATAGTTCTTATAAAAACCCGTAAAACTCATAAAATTCAAATCACTTACAATACATTAGCATAATTAACAAAGAAATGTACTCACTTCCTTAACGATTCCAGTAAGAAATGTTGTTTTTTTCACCGGTACTCTAGCCACAATCAGGTGTCACACCGCTACTTTCAAAATAAAACAGTAAATATTTCTCAAATGTCAGTGGGAGCCAGTCAAAAGTGTGCTTTCTATGTTACAGTGTCGTCATATTAAGAAATCGGTTTCCTACTCTTATTTTATTGAATAAAAAAATAAAGTGTCGATTACTGGTCCTTGTCGGTCACTGGTGCCACTACGCTAGGTAGTAGGTATGTTATTGCATTTATTATTTTTGATAAGATAGTATTTAAAAACGACGCAAAATTTGCGAATAATAAAACACCAATTAAGTATTTATACAGCTACTTTTACTTGAGTTTATGTCCAACTCCTAAAGGTATTAGCGTTATAATATTTTACATCAATAATCATCACTCAATATGACTCATCGCACCACTCAAAATCAAATCACCATTCTTCCTAATAAATAACCCTATAAAATCCCGGCAAAAACGAATGCAATATATTCCAATAAGTATGAAGAATTCGCGCGGAATCTCAATCTGAAATAATCTGAATATAACAATCCTGTCCCGGGGCGGTATTCCCTCGAAGGGGCAATTTGGCTAATAAAGCCCAACTTATCTCCATAACATTTGCCATTGCGTGTTCCGTGTTATTAACAACCTTTTGATGTTATTCAAATGATTAATTCATCGAACACCACGACACGACATTTTTATCATATCTACCCTCTTTTTTGTACTTGTTGAAATCGATTAAACAATTTGAATGTTTTAATATTTTAACTCTTGTTTTTTATTCCGACTTTAGATGGTCTTATAAATATAGATATTTTTCTAATAAGTTAATTAATTCCTTATTAGATTCACTGATTATATTTATTTACTTATAATTCATTGCTTTAATTAAGTCTAGATTCAGTAAAAGGTTATTTGATAAAAAACAAGAATTGGTGTTTACCTATACCAAAGGACTTTATTATTAATAGTCTCATTCTGCAAAGCTATTATAAAACGCAATTTAATAATTAACTGTAAAAATAAAAAGTTGATATCATTGCGTAAAAACATATTCTTCCTACTCCGCAATTATAGTACACGACGTACATATTAAAAGGAGATAAAGATATACTACGTCACACTACTATGATTGATCGCGGAACACTCGAGCTGCGAGCTCATTAATCGAGTACATCTCACCCCACTACATATTCCATGCGTAATCGATGTCCCGATGTCAACACGCACTAACATTAAAACAAAATAATTGTTATTGTTAATGGGGCCCGGAAATGTTGTCAAACGGGGGCTCAATTACGGAACAAAAATCAACAAGTGGGGTTTCCCTGTAGGGGCGGGCGTGGGAAACCGAAATGGAAACTGTTCTCGCCAACCCTAGCCTACATGACCCTTCCGGCTAAAAGGGTGGCTCGCCCTACACATATCAATGTACTATATTGATTTACAGAGATAGAATAACGCAAAAATAAGTAAAAAGGTATCCACTTAATTTTGTTTTATGTGTTTTTAAATTGAACTTTTTAGTGAATATGCCAACTTCTCAAGCTCAAAACACTTATTCAATATCAAAAAATATGTAGATTGTACACGTTGTATAAAACCCTTTTGGAGTAAAAGGCTATTCCGTTTATAATGTTTAGTCAAAATATCCCGACATGTGATAAAAACACCTACTTGCTCCGTGTTACTTAAATATAATGTTAAAAGTTATAATGAGAAAGCTCACTTCGTTGGTAGGTAAAGTTCCCATCACAAAGTGTTTATTTTTTTAATAAACAAACTGACTAACGATACTTTTTTCCCAGATGAATGAATCTCAGCGCTTCAGAAATAACAACTCATTGTAAACATTTACATCACTATTAAACATGCAAGCCATTTTATGATACGTCTTTTATAACTAAAATTGCTTTGAAATATAATTTCATTTCTTTATTGGCATATAAAGGATACCGCACAGGTTTTATTATAAGGAGGATAATAAAGTTTAGCAATACATTTGTAAGGTTTAATTTCAAAGACACGATAATATCTAAGAGCAAAAGGTATGCAGGAATATCTGATAAGATAATGCTCCTATCAATGCAGAGGCTGCAAAAAGCAAATTGAGTGTCAATGTACCAGCATCAGTGTGAACGTTGAGGAGCATTCAAGTTCATACATTAATATTTATTAGGGAGGGAAGAGTGAGCCGAGGGGACCGGGATCTGTTTATTATAATATCCTCCTATTATAACGCGTTCGCACGATATGCTCCAATCCGACTGATTGGTGTTCAGCACCGATTGTTGTATGACCCTCCATGTTATATACAATAGCGGATAGCGTAGACAAAATGATTTCATTTTACGAAGGCATATAGTACCATAAGCTACCATAGAAGAATTTACTGCTTCCTTCTAGCTTACGTGTTTTGATTGCGTGATATAAATATTTGGTTCAAACAAGAGAAAGTAAAAACAA
The DNA here is from genome assembly GCA_905475315.1 of Autographa pulchrina. NCBI lineage: Eukaryota > Metazoa > Arthropoda > Insecta > Lepidoptera > Noctuidae > Autographa > Autographa pulchrina. The sequence goes on from FR997769.1 coordinate 4,634,419, forward strand.
CACTAATAATTGAAATGAATCGTAGCAAATCTCTAAGAGTTAACAAAACATTAACTGGATGTAAATTGATTGACCCTCGTTCTGACGTCAAATATGCAGTGAATTATAATTGGCTAATTAAATTGCCCCACGCAAGTGCATCTTAGCAACGGATGTGCGTAATGACTGTGACAACTAAACGTCACGAAAAACAAAACTAACACGCGCAAAATGTACACTCAAAGAAACCAAAAGTACCATTTGTCAAAGTCACGGCTAATGGGAATTACAAAACTTACGCCGTCGCCCGCCGCCGGGTATCCATCTCTTATCAAATTCCAGGGGTAAGAAACATAATTATGAAGGTGAACCATCTAAATACTTTTATCAAGTCCTTTGAAAAAACAACAATGTAACAGAGATAAGAGCTAAACACCAGTAAAATGCTTTTATCCGCCATTGTACGTCTGGCGCCTTTGGACACAACGACTCTACAAGTGACTTGACTTCTAACAATGACCGAGCCACTAAGTAGATAAGTGGCCCCTGCACAAAAAATTGGCATACAAACATGGCTTTAAAATTTCTATTATCTGTTAATGTCCCCGTAACCAGTCAACCGTTTATCCTCAATGCTACTTAGATGCGTCATTTAAAACGAGATTTAATAACTATTAAATACCGCACTTTTAAGCAATTAAAAAATAGTTATGAAAATACATTAAACATAATTTAGCTATGAGTTAAAACTATTCTTAGATACAACTGAAATGCTAAGCCTAGCCAGAAAACATGCGATCATGTGTGAGAACATTTATTAAGTAACACCAGAAAAAAACGGCAAAAAAAGCAATTTAGTTTTGGGATACATCATTCGCTCGTTCTGTAATTACGAACTATTATACGGTTTTTCTAAAATTATGTGTCTAAATAGTTCTAATATGACGTTACAATAAAAGTTTCAAACATAAAAACTATGCAAACATACCGTTCTTCGATTGTTACCTATAGTTGTGGTATCAGCAACAAAACATACATTGTTATTTATGGGCAAATTATGTTTGCGGGTTTACTTCCTGAATTTGACCCATATATTGAACGTAGCTAACCACAAAATGCGGATGTCACTATCTCAATATTTGTGTAATGGTTAGTCACGATAAAAACATCAGATGGTGTGTGGTGGATTGCGCAGCCGCGGGCTCTCACGCTCTCCATATGGTGAAGCTGCGAACGTTACGCTGTTTTACGATTCCGCCCGTTCCTGGAAGAAGTTCCCGTTCCATATACCACAGAGGTTCATTGTCATTAGTGATTAACAGTCGCGATTCCACTGGTCGTATCGCCTAACCAGGACATTTCACATGGGATGGTCATGGGAACTTGTGGGAATATGTTCGTTACGCTCAAAGAAAACAAGCATCACATGTTGCTGTATGAAATCACGGTTATTTTTAAGCGACGATTGTTTTTATTCGCTCGCCAATTGAGGGCAATCAGCGACACGTGTTCCGTTCGAGATGCTCGCCTTAGGCATCTATTGAGCTCGTTGATACCACGTCTAGTCAAATAAATGATTATAAAACTGACCGAGAGTGGCCCGCTCTTATTAAGAACAATTTATTTTTTTTGCTGCATATGAACATGATACATATTCATATTACACGAAACAGTAAAAAGATTTGTCTAATTAGAATAATGACTTGGCCATTCCACATAAATAATAATATAGGAATTCTTTCCCAAGACACTTCAAATAGATTCTCATTACCAGATACTATAACCTTCAGTCATATCTGCATGTAACTCTACTTACAGAGAATTTTTATTACGCTCTCAAGCTCAAATCACAGAGATAATGGGTGCACGTTAGTTGGTCGCTGAAGGGTAATCCAATGCTTGTGCCATGTGTCCACTTATCTTTTTGTCGTGAAGTTCGAGAACTTTCTTAACTGAATAATATCTACCTACCCAACATACACAAGTTTTTCGGCGTTGATTGTTGTAACGATTGTGACCTACTTCGATCGGCATTAGTCATACTTAAGTACATATTCTTGCTACTATTTTGAAAGTGTTGTAAAAGTTGGTATTGCTCAACTGCATTCTCGAGAAGAGTTTTTCTCCAATAAGAACGTTTGGCGTATCTAATAAAGTGGTAATTTCCCAAGCATAAAAGCTAATTGTTTCGTTTACATTGAACACAGCGTTCTTTGAATGGAACAGAGCTAGGTAATTAACGACGAATTGTAGGACGGCATTGTGTCGGTAGGTCAGATGAAGCCCCTCTTTGTGTCGCTACTGTTTATTTTTTCAATTTGTTCCCGGAGGTGTTCTGTTTCTACGCTAATTATACAGGTGATAACCGTAATGTAAGCGGAGCTATTGCGGTACCATTTGATCAATATCTATTTTTACGACTTTCAACTAATAGACACCTACGTGCTGAGCGTCTCACGGATACAATAGAGAATGTTGCGTTATCTCAATATATGATTTATGTGTTAAAATAAACAGGTTTCTAGTTAATTACTACTCGAACATACTGTTTTGAAACGTAAAAGTTAAATAATGGTATTATATTTTTTATTTCACAAGATCTAGGCACGGATCAGAGATCTAATAATTCTAATTCAAAGATATCTTTGCTAAAAATATTGGAATTCGGGATCAGCAGGACCTTTTGAATAATGCATTAGGCGCGTCTGGTCCATTATTAGTGACGGTGCGCAGGCGCAGCGCGGGCCCTGCCGCACGAGCTGCATATTAATGCGATACCATTTCGTCGGCATGCTGTCAATATAATATTTCATTCGAATGTGTTTCCGAAAGATATTCAGATGATATATTCCTTGTCACATAAAAATCATGCAAAGAATAAATTATGTTTATTCACCTTTACCTTTTATCATCTTTTAAGATTACGTTCAAAACATAAAGCCTCTTGCTACCTACGCATGTGTAAAAAGACAACATTAAAATCGTATACTTTTAAGTAAATATATGCAGAGTAATTAATTATAATGCCTCGTTAACGGCGGCACGGGCCGGTTTGGACGTAATTTGATTCTGATCATACGAGACGATGGGTCCAGGCGACCAAGCTCCGGACGAGACTTGAAAGTCCTGTCATCTGTCAATCCATTGCACATGTGTTGCGCACGTACCTACACGATAGGACATACGGACATGCCACCCAGAGGAAGGAAGCTAACACCAATGATTTCGACGAGAAACACTTTCGTAAAAGGAAAACAGTTTTTTCGGTCATCTAACCGGTAACTTTCGGGTTAATAATATCAGTTTTGTTTGATTTTGCATTTACGGGTCCTCCATTTAGGACCATCATCGGTTTGCGGCAAAAAACAAGTGAGCGGGGACCAACCGATTATAATGTAAAAAGAGGTTCGCGGTCGTTCCATAACCGATTGCAAATGGCAACTGCCGCAGGCCCTGCTGCGCCATTTATAGCTCTTCGCAATCTCGACTGCTTAAAAAAACCATGCAACAATTTTCTTCGGTGGATCGCTCCCTATCTATCGTTCGTTCCGAGCTTATAATTAAATGAGATAGCTTGCCGAAACACAATGAAAATTCGGTGTCACAAAAACACCCAAACGCCGCGGTCTGTCTTCAAAATGCCTGCGCGTAACATACGATTGTGTCTTCTGTTTTTACGGTGTCTCTTGAAGAGAATTGTCTTTTATATGGTTATGTTGGGTATTCAAAATATATGCAGATACTGTACTATCAATAAGTATCGTCGTTTTATTATGGTTCGGAGGATATAAGGAAAAGACACTGAAGAGTTACGACCTAGCATACGTAGCCGCGTTTTAAATTGAGACTGGAATGCCATAAAGTGAGCCTCAGCTCTCATATAATAACTCGTTTTGTTTACAAAACGACTTGAGGCCCATAGCCGAGGCGACACAACAATGGCCGGCCACTGAGCTTATGCCGACGTCCGTTAAGATTTCGTCCGATAATGGACTAAATTGGCCTCAGTTTGCTTAATAAGGTGTATTAACTTTGTATCGGTGACAATCGTGTTTTAAGTTTGCGGCGCGATGAAGTTTTTTATCGTTATATTCTCTTACATTTAAGTATTGTATGGGCTATTGAAGCCGCTTTATGAACCCTTCTTGTATCCGCGGAGATGCCTTCACTTCCTTTTATGATTTCATGTTAGCTTACTTAATTCCGCCCGAATGCGCTTAGGCCACGCTTGAAAAGTAGGTGTAACTTAATACATGAACACGCGAAACGACACTCGATACTACGAACTCACGGCGCGATGCGACGGATTTTGACACGTTATTTTATAAATGGTCTTTGGAAATTTAAAATATTTTCATGGTTCAAGTACAACAGCTACCTACATATTGTTTTGTCAAGCACATTGAAAGGCGCTTAGTCAGATATTACAAATGCAGCGACACTGGCACAAGCGCTTATCAAATTGAGCACGACAACGGCGACTACACGAGTACCAATAACATTGTATAGTTAAAGCTATGGACAGCCGCTTGGATTTATGGGACTGGTCCGGTAAGCGGCTTAGCAGCTACCACAATAAGAACGCCACGATCACTGGGGCTTTTCACACCTCCTTGTTTGGGCCGCACGTTAGCGTTCACGCCTTGTGTGTATCTACCCTTAAAGTTCGCGCCTTACCTTTACATATCATGTATTCATTATGTAAAAGCTTTTTATTTTTATTTGAGTTGGTCACCGCTGCCCTTTTACTCTTTTGGAACCCCGAACGGCGGCAAAATATATCTTGTAAGGTTTTATAAAAAGTCTGTACACTTCTTGGAAGCCACTTCTAAAATGGGGTATGTATGCAGGTTGAGTAACTACATTATAAATGTGGTTTTGAGAGTTGTATCAGCAAGGAAAGTAATCTTACATGACCTTAATTAGAAGTCAATTAAGTTTTACCGAGCTTCTTTACACTATTAGGGTAGTACTGCAATAAACCTAGTTGGAATGTGTTTTATCCACATTCCTTTTATGTGCACTAGATTATTCATAGTAAATTCTATCAACTTATGCAAACTGTGATCGGTAATTTTGGTATTACATAGGTAAGGCGTGGTGGTTGATAGATTAATTTAGTAAGTTAGTACTATTAGCTTAACGTACATCACGTACTACATAATGATGGTACCACGCAACTAAGTAGATGTGGGTTAAATAGAGAGATCGATGTGTGAGAGCTTGAATGACCTTTCGACGAGTCATCAATCAGTTGGCAGTGGTCTGTATCACAATGAGCGTGGATGCTGCGTCCTGCGTGACTCAGGGTCGTGCTTGTTAATCGTGAGCCAGCCGCCATTGTTCGAGTGAAAGTTGACGTTACGAGCGTTTTGCGTGTTACCAAAACACCATTATACCAGATGACAATAATTTGAACATTACCATTCGAATTAACGTCTAACGAAACTGATACATTTGAGTACGAGATACAACTTTTGTAGTTTTGTCGGTTGAGAAATCAAAACATCCTGTGTCATGCACAGGATGTTTTGGATAGGATATGTTTATATAAGAGATTTTGTATGCGAATTAATTAAATACCGTCAAACCACAAAGGGTTGTTGCAGAAAATAGGCCTACAACGGTAAATGCAATAAAATCAATTAAATTAATATCGAAGTGACTATGTATTTGATCAATTAAAATTATCTTAACACAGCTCGTTATCGACATCATAATTGTGAAGTCTTAATAATACCCGCCTGATCATGTACCAAGTCTTCTTATGTCTGACAATGGTTATTATCGTAATGGACCTTTATAATATCAAAGATAAGTAATGTCTCCATTATTGTCGATGTAATTGCGAGAGGTTTTGTTGTCAAGTTAATCAAAATTGCATTACGTATCATTTCGTCACGGGGACACGGGCCTTCGCCGACAATCGCGAGCAAAAAAGCTCGCATTCATTTGACATACCTGAGTATCGCTAGTGCGATTCTTTATGATTGATGGCACAATTTATTGAGACTGCAGTGATGATGAGGTGCATGCATGCGTTTTTATCTCGCTTGTCACTGCTAATGTAAGAAAAGTTCTTTATTTCTTTACTTCTGTAAAAAGTCATTATATTTGTTGATTCATGTCGTCTATTAGATATTGAGACGCGAATTAACTTTACGACGTTTCATTTAAGATTTAAAGATAGCTAGTTGTGGACTAGAAGTGCAAGTATTGAGACGTTAAAGCTTCACTATAATTATTACAAGTATGTTAGCGAGATAGTGCACCTGCGTGACATCACAATGGAGCATTATCGAGTGTTTACTGTTAATATTTAGATATAGCCAATGGCGAGGTTCGGACGTGGGCGGTACGGGCTGGTGTCTAACGAGTTATGTAAACACGCCACGAGAGGTGACCACTGAGCTATATGCGCAAGCGCACACGCCGACAAAATAACTCCAAGTAGCCGAGTACTGGCTGTCAAGGGTGAGGTGTCATTTCTAAGATGTTTAGGAATTGTTTACATACATACCCGCGTTATGTACCGAAGAATCGTGGATGCATTATCAGGAGGACATCCTGTTCAATATTGGAAAATGGAAATATCCATGACACGCAAAAGGTTCCACGATAAAGTATATTAGGGCCCAACAATAACAACCTCAACATTCGATGTCAGGTTTATTTGCATTACAACAATACAGTTACTTTAAAAATTTGACAATAGATAAGAAAATAAAACAGGAATGTTTGCGTAGGATGTGGACGGCCGAGTTGGAGCGCGGTCAAAATATTTTATTTGCACGAGCTCCTCAGACAAAGGCACAAAGGCCTGTTTGTGGTTCACCATTGTGTTGGGGTTTAGTGGTTTCTAAACAACACCATGTACGTGCCAGCGCAAAGAACATTAACTTCGACTATACAATAATTGTGCCATCGATACCACTCATCTCTCCATTAATTATTGCAATATCTTAAATTACATAAAGCTTTTATAGCTATTAAATTAATGACTTAGGAGATGGCTAGCAGTTTTGATACTTCACCTATACCTACATAGAACAAGATAAAATTATTATATCTTAGAGTTATTTTTTTATTAAATTTGCGGTGCAATATTGATTTTTACCGTCTAAATTCGTGATAAAGTGAACGTTTTTATCGAAGCTCATTTTACTCCGCTCGTGGTATTGTTGAATCAAGACTGTGAAATAAGATATTGTTTGCTGAACACTCGCCGAGACCGCGCCACTACTCCGGCTTTATGCCTAAATCATAATATTTTCCTTTCCGAGCCGATTCCAATAAAATAACGATTGGAATGGCACCATCTAAGGTGGACAAGGTACCGTATTTTATAACAAGTAAATCGAGAGCCGTACAAGCGCGCACTCCGATTCTGATACTCTTATAAAAATAAACACGATTGAATTTGTAAAGGGATCAAAATATCGTAAGCTCTTATTTGAATGCCGACGCTATGAATTCAAACGAGGCTGTGTCAATAAAACCTTATTAGAATTAATAAAAAAGTTTCAACAGATATACATATTTTGTGAATTCTGCGTTCATAAATCACAAGTGGGATATAAATCACAATTAATAAGACATTGTGTAGAGTCGCAAGAAAAGGATGCGAATATCTGTTGCCGTGCGGTTGCGGCGTCATCTTGCTTAATTTACGAAGGCGGCCTTTGGTATCACGCTAATTGGGTCCTAGTTCTGACTAAGCGGACACTCTGTTTCAATGTATATACCTACAGCCATACGTACCGACCTAGAACAGACCACGTAGAGCCGCACATAAATACATATTATACTAAGCTTTAAATCCAACAGACGAACACGTTTATCGACTAATCAACCTTTTATGATTTTATAACCGTTTAGTGTTACCTGCGCTTTGGGTTTATTGGACGTAAATTCTTAGGTTCGTCAAGTAAATGAAAATGTTCGGCTAGATATATTCGGATCGATGTCCAAATTATCTTCTTATTTATAACTATCAATTAGTTTCGAGTGAGGCGGCGGCGAGCGCGTCATTAGTGGTAATTAAGTACGTAGGCAAATAACAGAAATATGACACTAGACGTATATTATTCTACTATATCTTATACAATGTACTTTTAAGATTGCGCCAGTAATTTATGTTCTCGGTTTCTGGACGTTGTAAAACTCTGTAGTGTAGCCGTTGCGACAATAACGTGAATTTAAATAAACGGCTCCAATCCTTCGAGGTTGCGACATCGTTCCTTTCTATTCTCCTTGTTCCGACTAGCTGTCGATATTATCTTAGGTCTGATTTTATAGATATCCGATACCCCATTATGTGGGTGTAGTTAGAATAGTTGCAAACGTAGACATATTTTAATGAGGTCGGTAAATCAAATGGTAGATCGGAGTGGGTGCGCGGCGCGTGCCACAAGGCCGGTCAACTGAAGGAGTCAGATATCCTGGCGCGGGCGGTCTCGCTCGCGCGCGCTGCTCGTCGCTGCTCGGCGCTCCTCGTCGCGCGCTCTATAAGGCCTGCCGAGTATTATGATTACTCTTTAATGGAGATTTGACCTGTTTGGCAAGCGGTACGCGTTCGTCATTGCTGTCGTTACACCATATCCACGCACGTGGCTCTGTGTAAGGCAGTGCATACGACACCGGACACCGCTATGACTTTATTCAAATCGAGCTTGGTAAAAAATATCCTAGCCATATAAAGATAAGTGGCTTCGCAATTTGAATGACGTATTTGGTTGGATGTCAGAATTTGGTGTTCATTTACCTATATGTACACATCTCGGTGTTATTTGGGCCAATTAAAATCAGCCAATGTGTAAAGTGCGCGAAGGATTCCATGATTGCGTATATCTCGATTTTAATTGGATATTTTGAGTACATGCATATATAAAACCCGATTCGCGGTTGTTGAACAAAAGTGTGCCGGCGCATTCGCATTCTTAGTCATAAAATAATACTTACAAGTTTAGCAGGATCGCATTGGCAATAGCCGGGGGCGTTCTGTCTTGGCTCGGGTCCACCGTTAAATAATAACAAGCATGTACGTAGTTCCACTGGGCTATAAATTGCCCGCTGCCGGCGGGCACGGGGCACGCAATACCAATGCGGAAAATATTATGGTGTTCTGTATAGCTAGAGCGGCTCTACGGGTTTGCCAGCGGCCATGTAAAGCCTACTATTGTTGCTGCTCCGGAGTTGTCAAGCCAGTCGTTTGAACGGTTACGTAGTGAAATACTTAGAGCAGAGAGCTATTGTGCCTTTGTTTATGTACTTTATTTAACTCTGTTCTTAGGAGATACTTTGTTGTTTGGCTAGTGCTGAATTGGGATTAGGGTGTGGGTAAGGATAGATTTCAAAACTTTTAAGGTGGAGTTAAAAACTTAACTCTTTTTATGTTGAGCTTTTTAGTGGAGTAAAAAGACCTTACATAAATGAAGGCAGAGTTGTGGCTTCCCTTCCAGGCGGTCGAGCATTTAGTCGCGGTACATTCCTGGCTATTGTCGCCGACCGCGGAACGCGCCCGACCACACCGCATTACAACGCACTTATTAAACATCCGACTCTTGGACACGGGACAACGCCACAGATTGGTGATCTATGAGCCTCCAAACAAGTTCCATCGTTAATCAACTAACTGGAAAGTGTCCACTTTTCTTTTTATTACTTAGAAGTTGGTCTTCCAACGGCGGCGGCTTTTTATACTACTGTATTTAGTTTCAAACTTTCTTCACGCACGCGATGGCATGTAATCTTTTCTCGAGTCAATTTAGTTAGTTGCTATATGGCTACGGCTGTAATATTTTTATTGAACAATAAACACATATAAAGGCGCTAGTATAAAATGTAAGCATAAAAGTAACGAATAGAAATTTCATTTCATTCACACTGAAGTGCGAGTCGTTGATGTCTTTTGTATGGAGTGAAAGCTTTCATTAGAATCAACATTAACATCGCATAATTAACCAAACTAGTATGTACACGTAGTTACATTAATTGCTTTTGTATTGAGGAAGCAGACAATTAAAATAACCATTAAATTCGTTAATGATAGATAAGTTAAAAACAATAGACTAACGCGCGAATCACGAAGCCTTATTTATAAAGGAAAGTTTTGTTGTTCTAAATCCTTATTGAAAGTTTGTTAGTTTTATTTTAAACAATGGAAAGTGCAAAAATGTTGAAATAGGGCATCGAAATAGTAAGTGATAAAGTGAGCAACCGCACGATGGTTTCTCACGGCTGTTTGCGTATTCCGCTGTCGTCTGCGCGTGAGAATCCTGGCCTAAAACATGCGGGTTTGTGAACTCCCTAATATTTATGTATCGTGCTGTACTCTTACTTAATAGAACATCTGGTACAATTTAATTGTAAGTTGTCTTCAGTCGCCTTAGTAAAATCTGTTTGAATTTTAATATGTACTTATAGAAACTATTTTTATTTCAAGTTTGCTTAATTCAGACGGGCTTTGATGAACTCATTTTTGCTGAAATTATATTTAGAAAAATAATTTTAAAAGAAGTTGTAAACAGTAGTCAGATTTTACTATTTGTTAAAAAACATGGTTTTTGCCGTTGTGTCATATTCTTTTAATAAATAATACTTTGTTTTCGTTATAGAAACCTAAAGTACGCATGTCAGGTATTATTGTTATGCTTTATAATATTGTTATTAATACCTAATTACCTACTATACCTAGTCGAATTTCATAGAAACTAATTTTATTTCTTGGGTTACTTATCTCATTTATCTATACTGAACACAAATGTTATATATTTGATCCTGTCCCTATGATGACAATTTACCCCACTCTATCTGACTTAGCAGAGTAAAGCGGTCTACTTAAAAATTAAAACTGCTTTTATACCAACGTAGTAGGGTTTATTTTCGCAATTCATTATAAATAAACGTAGTTGATCGTACTATAAATTCTTACATAAGTATAACATGCACGTAAACACGCTAATTTAGAAGACGTTTCCTAAGCCAGCCGGACAGCTATTAGGGCTTAAACACATTTAGATAAAGCCTTAGTTTATAGCTCCAGTCTCCACAATCAAGACCGTTAGGAATTCTAGATTTGCAAAAGATATGCAATAACTAGACCAGTTTAAGTGTTCTCAATAAATATGGAGCTTTCCAACATTTACATAAGAGTCACTTTTACAATCGAATCTATAATTTCGTAATCGATTCTTGCTCGTTACACATGTTTTATTACTCGATAACACTCGATATTTTAACACCGATACATCGAACGTTTTGGAACTACAAGTTATCTCCATAGCAATTATATGTTAGTAATTACGGGTAATATATTAATCTATTAGAAGTTTTATAATCATCGGCTTGTATGTCAATTGGTATTTAAAATAAGTGGTCAAGGGCGATAGGTACGTTCGTCGAATGTTAACTAATAACCACTTTTTATAGTTATTAATTCATATACATAATTTAAAACATGATTGTTAGACGACGTAGAGATTAGAGTTATTATATAATTACAAAATGTTTTTCTTGAAACATCAATTTATACGGTATTATTTATTTAATTAAAAAAGGTAGTTTTACAGCGTGCATTACATAAATCCTAATACTAGTAAAAAAGCTAAATGTTGTAGTTGAACGAAAGAGCTTATTTCATCGCAATTAGAACACTGAAGAAAATATTACCATCTAAGTAACTCTTTTGTTTCTGTTTCTTCAAATATTTATGTCACAAGTTATAGATACCTACTTAAAGCAAACGCCATTAAAACTATATGTGTATTTATAACAGTCAAAAACCCATAATCCTGAACATAACGTAACACATAAGACTATAAATTATGACCGCTTAACTCAAAGTAATCGGATGAGACAAACATGTGGACAACACACCAAAACTCTTTGTTACACCCTCTTTGTACTCGCTATAAATCTCTGACGTAATTTAAAATTCTTGTAATAAACAACAACTACGATTTATATAGACATTACTTAAACATATGTCGTCAAGTAAGTAATCTTCAAACTGGTAGCTAGAAGGCAGAAGTATGTACGTATCACCAGATATATAATATATATAATATAATATTTCGGGACAACTCACACACGGTTATCTGATCCCAAGCTAAGCAGAGCTTGTGTTATGGTAACCAGACAACTGATAAACATACTTATATATTTCTAAATACATACATATTATAGATAAATTACACCCAGACAACCAGAACAAATGATCGTGCTCATCACACAAACATTTGTCCTGGGTGGGAATCGAACCCACGACCTCCGGTATAGCAGTCAGGGTCACTAACCACTAGACCAACAGGCCCGTCATTAATGACATGTCAATTTAAATTCCCTAAATGTAAGTAAGAAATATACAAGATCGTGCTTCCCAATCTGTCATCAATTAGTTTGTTCGGTTGTCTTAGAATCAGTTGATACAAAAAATACGGAAAATAAATTACACTACTTTGTACATGACTTGTCAATCTTAGTTACTAATGATGTGAGTTTGAATATAAGTAAGAAGTTCTAGGTACACTGACTAATCAATCTATATATTATGCTTCTTCTGCTTTTAAAAAGGATAAATCAGGACATCCAATTATTACATTGCAGTAGATTTTTTTTATGAAGGGGTACAAACTCGTTATCAACATTTGTGTTTTGTATATTTATTTACCACAAATCTCACATGCGACTTACAAACATCAGAATATAACAAAACTCGGTGATATATTGCTTCATAATTGACAGTCTGACAGGTAGACGTGTTGACTGACCATTCCGAACGTCACGGTGACAACTGTCACAGCTGTCAGTTGTCAGATAAAGTCGTGTGAACTGCTCTTATCTCAGCAAGAAAATGATCACGCGGGATAGAATCACAGTTTTGTGGGAATTTTATAACATAAGGCATAAGTTTGCCAGACTTTGGTTATTAAACTCCATAGAAAAAGTCACGGATCATCTGCTAATCCATCTAACTTAAATTTTAACTGACGAAATTTTGTAAGAAAAGTTACCAAAACTGTTTCATATAATAATGACATGATTTTATCGTTCATAAGGATTAGTTTGGCTAGCAACAACATATGCGTGTGTCCCTCCATTATTTACAGTTCACAGGTAATCAATCCTTATCAGAATTTTTACGACGAGCTATTTATAATGTCGGGATAGTTGATTTAGATCATCGCCAATCAATTCCCACGATTCGCATGCTCATGTGAAAGTATTTGGAATATTAGATATCTTGTTGAAAACTCCTATCACCTTATCAATACGTTTTCCCATGCCAGCTATTCTTTGCGAGACTTTTTTGACGTCTATTTGCATACAATATTATCTGTCTATCGATTTATCTGGTGTGATATTTATTTGGGTAATATTTAGGAAACTATTTTGATGAGTAAGATATCATCGTTGACAAGTGTTTGTGTGCATTATAACAATTTGAGACAAGTTTTTTTTTTTAATCATTACTTGTCGATTAAGTTTCTTTGTTTGATAAACCATTAAGCTAATATTTATTGCGAATAAATTCGACAAAATTAAAATTTTATAAAAGCTTTTATATCTTAATTTGGGTTTTTAAGCGTATATCAATTTAAAACGACGACGATTAAAGCGTCAATATAATGATATTGCCACACGATTTTTATATCATTTAACGTTAAAAGTATTCATGAAACGTAGACACAAATGGAGTCGTGTCCAATCAAATATGATAAAGTGTCCGTTCGACACGAAACATTGGAGATTTAATATACTTATATATTTACATTAGTGCTAGGAGTGCATGATCTTTGAGATATGCACAAGGAATGAGAAATGTCGCCCCTCAGGGACCGCATAATTGCGTGCTTTCCAAATTACATGTAATTGGAGCTGTGTTTTACTGAGCTCGCATGTTTTTACCTTTTAAATTACTTTGTTTGTTTATTTGCCTAGTTATAAAATTATACAGCATTTTGATCGTATTAAATGTCAAGCAAGAATAAAAAGTGGTAGTCATGAGCATTATGTTTTGCACAATTAGATGTTTAGAGTTATGCGTTATATTTAATGCCGACGTTTATGAATGGCAGTAACTATTTATGTTGAGCAGAGGTCAGCATGTTTTGAATAAAACAGATTATTTACGTTTGTCAGCATGTGTACACATGTGCTGCGCCGGCGACGGTCGGTGGCGACGGCGGCGGTGACGTCGCTGGCGCCGGCACATGCGCACTCAGCCCAATTCATGGCCAAACTTCAAGCCTCAAGTATTATCCACAAAAAAATATTTTCTACGTTCTAACCGATTTATTGGTGACACTTATCCTAATGTAATTTAGAACGGATATGCCATATTATAAATTACTGTTTCTTGCGTATGCACCTATATTAGTGTTGTCCCGGCCCTGCCTACTTATGATATAAGAAATTCAATAAATTACATCTCCATAGATGTTAAGTAATTTACACGTTTCATGTTTTTGTGCTTTAGGCGGACATAAAGCTTTTTTTTTTTAATTATATATTTGATTAGTGTATGGCAACTGGCAACGGAATTATTTTGAAGTTTTTATGTGGACCTACCTCTTTTAGACGGAATAAAAATTCACAGATTTTTTATACTACTTCAATTTTGCAACCTCTGATCAACACAACACTTGCGTAATGAGAAAAAAATGTGTCCTAGATACCTATTAATACGATTGCTAATTGCGCATAAATTATGCATATATATGTTTCATATGTCATTCGGGGACAGTGCGCAACACTGTTCTACGTACAGTCGACCACTAATATCACTGACACAAGCACTAATCTGATAATATCCCGTCCGCATTCGGCTGTAAGCCTTACTTGCTAGTACTAGCTACTACATTGTGCAGTAGCTAATAAGGCGACAAATATTCAGCGGTTTTTTCCTCGACTGTACATACAGTAGGTAATAAGTGTGCGCTTCCATGTACAGTATACATATGTACGTCGTCGTGTCTGTTTATAGAGCTAGTTAGAGCCAATGATTGGATGAGATGACTTAGCACCTAGTACGGACATAGATATGTCTACTTGTACGTAGTACATATGTAACGAGTTAGGCTAATAAGGTGACTGACTGAGTACTGAAACGGTCATCAAATAAAATTCCTAAGCAGATTTGTGCACATGTTTGCTTTTCTCCGTCGGATGGGCATTCAATAAAATGTAGCACTAGTAGAGATATAACGGCAAAATCAAAACGTTTTCATTATTTAATGATATCGCATCAAAACTCCTGCAAACCCTACAGAACTACACTTACAAGCATTGTTTCATTTATCAGATGCAGCTATTCGCTACTCGCTCCTTATTCACAAAATCGCGATAAATCCATAACAATTTTGTTTATAGCTATCAATTGATTTACAAGGTGCGGAATAGCAATTACCTCCGTATTTCTTAGCAGCTGACAGAGGGGCGCCCACGCGTCCCGCACGAGTTCTGCTCTATTATACAATCAGGACGAATCAGCACATGGGACGGCGCTCGCGACTCACCACGCACCGCCAGCCACAGAGGTCAATCTTACTGCGCTGTCCAAGGCTAGCTTAACACGGACCTAATCGCGCCATTATCAAACTCGACCAACGATCTACGCAGAACAAACCTTATCAATCGATGTATAAAATACAGACGGCTATGTACTGCGCATCAAACAATTTTCTAGGCCTGCCCACGTCAATTACACTATTTTACACTAGATCGTGCCTGGCATGTCATTATTGTGATTGTTTCCTGGCAATTCTCGTTGTATGAGTCTATAGATGCTATAACTATAATTGACTTGAGTTATATTGTAAAAACCACGTAGCAAAATAATGGTAACTTAAATGTTTGAAACCAATTCGATAAGATAGAAAACGATTGTCGCGGACTGGACCAAAACGTAGTGTTCTCATTTTAACGTGCGTAGCCTCAGGCGAGGCGAGTTTCTCTCGATGATCAATAGAGTTGATCGCTGAGCATTATATTGAGTGTATTGTCGGGCTGGTATCGGCATATGAATACAATAGCACGCACGTGCTGCGTCGTCGCCCGCGGCGTCCGCCCCTACCATTGTCCAGCCAGCCATTGTTTCACGGAAATCCTCCGTACATGTCTTGACACTCAGTTGTATCCTATTTTGATAATATTATCATGAGCGCTTGCTTAGTCACCACAGGTAATACAATAAGTTAATACAGGATAGCATTGTATAAAAAGTAATGGTAATTATTAAACAGACTGACACAGGTGGGCAATATAACTTAAATAAAACATTTACATTCAGATCATTAGTGGTGTCCTACGTTTATTGCCGTATTTATTATACTACGCTATCTTTTGTTATTCAGTTCAGATGACAATAATTTATAAAATCAAACTTATGATTGCTTCTTCAGGCAGGTAGTGTCCGTAGTTCTTACCGTTATTATTGTGAGTGGTTCCTTATAGAGTCCACCAAACATTATAGAGCCGCTACTGTTTAGACAAGTCACAAAGCGGTTAGACAACTAGATCACGGAACTGCTTTGCTTATTTAGCTGTTCTCCGCAAACGGCGCAGTTCTACTTTGACCTACAAACGAAAAAACCCACAGAGACCCTGCCGAGGCCTTTGTGCGCGAGAGCATTCAATTCTTATAAGATAACCTTGTATGTGTGGGTGAGCTTAAAAGCTTATAAATCTTGGTTGTAAAGGTGTGTACCTATGTGTGCGTTCGGGGACTTGACAAGAGCAACTCGATAGCGACACAATGGTTGAACGGCATATTACCATATTGTAAGAGCCGGCAGTAAAACTTGTTTTATGTAAGTGCAACGAATAGGCTGCTTTAGATATGGAATTATTGTCAATGCTTGTCTGCTGCAAATATTATATTTTTATGATCAAAGCGCTTCTAAATAAGCCGGAGCTTTCGCGATTACCTTTATAATGAGAATCTTTTGAATGTAGAGCTGCATGAATGCTTTAGTTTATGCGACATTACAAGTAACAATAGTAAAAGCGGAATTTATACGTTTCATACGATTTGTATATGGAAGGGACAACAATACGCGGCGCGTGGGCAGCTCGGTCTGTGTAGTCGCGGTTAGGGTTACTACCTACTACCTAGAACTATGGCTTTCTAAAACTGAAAACTACTTTTGTTTTTCAACGTTTGTTATTATACAAAAGAATAACAACGAATTAAAAAAATTGGGCATATACTACAGTACAGATTAAATATCTTGTATTTAATACTTTAACTACATACAAACACTCCTTTTCTGTCTGGTTTGCAACTGTTGATATTCATATATTGCAAATTAAATCTTCGGTCCGACAACAGTAAGCAGTGAAATATATTTCGCTCCTTATAAGGCATTTTGGATAAGATATTATTCACAGTGGCGATTTATCCTTGCAAGTTCGTATAGGCGGAAGGCATGATGCTATGTGACTAAATTGATCAATTTTTTTAAAGTAGACAAAATCTCTCTTGTACAGCCCTACAAGTGACAGGCCACGGTAGAAGTTGAACGCACGCGACATTGTTATCTCCAGCCAGGTTTGGGCGAGAATAAATAAAACTCTTCGTAGAAAAACACACATTTATTTTATTATTCTGTCGAGGCTGTTGTAATGTCGCGATAACGCTTTATGGGACCTGTTATCGTGCACTAACGAACTTTCTACACAAACTTATATAAGAAGAGTACAGACTATAATTCATGACCATAAAATTTTAAAGAATACATTTTGAATCTTTCCGTTACAAAATTATATTCGACCAATTCCTGTAAATTAGAAGACAATATTAGACATTTTATATACCTAGTCATAAACTTCAGATTTACATAACCAGTCCGATTGTTAAGTTTTTTTTTCTAATAGTGTCCTAATGGAATGGTAATTTTCGTCGTATGTTTTCGTTGCTTTTGGCATATAAACACGAATACGTTAAAAAAATTAAATTTATTGCTTAGTAATAATATTTTACGAGGAATGTTTAAAATGAAATTTTTATCAGAAGAGGAAAACACTGGTAATGTGGCTACGAGCGATCATCTTCATATTCCGAGAGACATTCAAAGTTCAATATACCGGTTCCTCGTCCATCAAATTATGTCTGTACGTACATAAATATGAATAATTTTAATTGATTTACAAATCAAATTTAATTGATCAAAAGCTATTACAACTGTTTCTAAATTTGATTAAATTTTCATATTGCCATGCACATATCACTCGTGCCTCGAATAAAATAATTTAAATACTAATTGGACAGCGCGCGTGACTCCATTTTACCCGTAAATCTTAAAGTTTTATACGTGAGACAGATAGTTGCAGGAGTATGTTGTAAGAAAGAGAGGTGTGTAAGGGTGACGTTAAGGTACATTAGCAGCTTTTAGTTCGGTATCGGCGCCCGCGTCATTTGCCTTGTAATGGCCCGGGATTGCCTCAATTTGAATCTGCCGACAATCATCTTTTTGTACACTTTGCTGCTTAATGGATCACGGTTGCTCTATGCTCTTTGTTGTTGCTTTGTGCGTGCATTAGTAGGGAATATATTATTTATTAACGTCTTCATGTAAAAATGAAGGACCTAAACTTACGTTTGAATATTATTAAACTTGTTATAAGTAGAGTAGAGCTATTTTTAACGTACAAAAAAGCTTGCCATCATAACACAAAATCATTTTATAAGTTTAGAGTTTATGTTCCAAAACATCACATCATTTTGCATATTTGTTTAAACAGTTTTTATTCTAAATATTTGGAAACATAACATTTGATTATGTTCCAATAGTTATGAAATATAAACCGTAGCGGCCGCTGCAGTTAACACCCCTCGGCACAGATTTTTTGTAATTCTGTTTGGAAACAAGAAAAAATTCTATGCGCTTTTTGTGAACATTTTTTTTTTGTGTTTGTCTTAGCGCGCGTCGATAAAGATGGCGACAGGGCTCCTAAACTCGCAACTTTATACTTTTTACAAAGTTCGGGTAGCTTCAGCAATTTAACTTGCGCCATAAACTCTGTCCAGTCGACTTTTTGGCTCTACTGTGCCTGCTGTGAAAATTACCTTTGTATTACAAGTAAAGACGAGTACAAAAGATACTGAGTGAAAATAAAGAGGAAAAATATTAAAATATATTTTAGTATCTATGTTTATACAAAGGCTATATTATATAATCAAATAAATAAATTGGGTGTATTAAATTTTGAGTAAAGTTCAGGTAGTAACCCTTTTGTGTTAAAAAGTTGTTAACCCCTGTAGACAAGGGTAGACACCTTCCACGTGTGTGCGGTAGACGACCACATGAGTCCCACTTGTTGCTAACGCTATTAATTACTAATTTACAAAACATATTTTAACGTTCGCTCATTAGTAGGGATTAAGGAAGTCTCTCGATGACGTGAAAGTAGGATATGATGCGACAGAATACCGTCGCGTCGCCGTAATAAAAGAAAATCGATGCGTCAGACGAGCCCAGCGTTTGATTAATGCTTGTGTTGTTGGGACAGGGGACCTATTTAAACGAACTGTGTAGGTGTAACATGAGATGTATCGTCTTGGATTCATGACTACGTCTTGATATGGCTTAGCAAAGTATATTCAAACACTTTTTATAGCCTTAGGCGCAATGTTAGTGCCAATAAATGTTTATGTGCACTTGATAATCTAAGCGGAATAATATTTTAACTTGTATACAGAGACTTTACAACTGTTATAATCTTTAGTCGAACAGCTTTCATATAATCTCCTTGTTAGTTTCTAATGGGTATTTTATTGTTAATAGCTGTTGAATAAACTGATTGCAAAGATCTTATTCAAATGCATGAGTTGGAGAGACAAGGCGAGGAAGTGTCGACATGTATTTGTCTGAGCACGGCGAGACGCGGGCCACACAGACAATGCACTCTAACATAAAAGCAGCGTCGTGCTTTTATTGGCCGGCCATGTAAAATCTTTACGTGGCATCTTTTATAGTGCGGTGTGTCGTATAACTCGTATATTTTAGCTTTATGGCGTGTGGTTGAGTCGCCGTGGGCCGGCGGCGTGGGCGCTACTCCAGAATCGAGGCCCACGTGCCTGATCGCAGATACAATTGTCCGCTCACGGCTTGTTTATGGGAGCACTCCGAGATACCGACGAGAAATGACACCTCGATCGCGTGCCTTAATCTACCACTCCCTCGCCCGCTGCGAACTTTCATCTAGATTTTGCGTTGATCCAATTTAATACGTTTCAGACCGGTACACATTTTGCAGTATTAAAACAAGTTTGCAACTTCATTGGCGAACACTGATTCTGTGAAGTAAGAGCTTAATGTTTGTTTGCGTATCGAATTTCAACAAAACTGTTAATAAGTAATTACGGAAGCTTTTGCCAATGACAACCATAATACATTTCTTTGTGGTGTATAATCTTTGTACAATAAGGACCAACGGTTGATACAGAATTGGCTCATAAAAGCGTAGTGGCACCAAGTGGTAGCAATTTGGTTGTGTTTTAATGCTTTTTATTGGATGAAATAAATGGAGCCGCTCGACAGTGTCGCGCTGAAGACGGAATACGTAATGAGCTTTCTGATAAATTAATGATACGGTAGCTGCGAACCAATCAAATCACCAAAATATGATAAAGACAACATTCTGATATTCCTATTTATAACTTACTAGACTGTGTTAATATATTGGCGAAAATATGCACATATTTTTACGTTTATATTATGTTTTCGAAGGTTTCTGCTTTTTTTTAAATACAAATACTCTAAATATGTATTTATTTTCAGTGGTCTAACCTCAACGACTGAGCGCGCAGTGACCCCGGTGTATCTCCGATGCCGCGAGGGCAGCATCTCGTGGGTGTACCCCCGCGGGGCCCTGCGCCTGCTGTTTAGGCCCCCGCTGCCGGCTGACGAGCGAGACTTCAAGGTCTGTGTCAGGGTGATACGCCGGCCAGACCCGCCAGACCTGTTCCATACGCTGCTTCTCAATGATACAGGTAATAACATGAACTTTACCTTGATTCTTCAAACTAGCTTCATACCTGAACTTCTTCATGAACTTAATTTAAATAAGGTTATTAGTACTACTATTTTTAAACAAAGAAATTAAGAATAGACTCGGGGATGATTACGTCACAGATGGCAAGCGCTCGGTAATTGTCGGTTGTGTAGATCTTTTTGAATACCAAGGAAACTGCGTTAACCATAATGATTTAATCGTTGCCTACTAAGTAATGCATTTTTTACAGAAGTCCCGGAGCGGTTTCCAGCGAGACTGTTCGTGGAAGGCGCTCGGCGGTTAGTTCCTCTGTACGCACCCAACGACGGTGACCCGAGAGAACTGCGCTGCTTCCGAAGCCGGCATGGTCGGGCCGCTCTATACGTGGAGGCGGAACCAGAGGACGGTCCTCAGAGAAGAGAGGCCACCTTCAAGTACGAGGCGCGCCCGCTCATGAAGAGGCACGACCCTACCACCGCCGACTGCCGGCCTTGCTCCGAGTCCGAGCTCGAGCTCGCCTTCTGCACCAGCGACCTCGGTGAGACCTCCCGCACTATCCCATTACTATTGTAGCTGTCCCTGCACCGCAATAATAAGTAATCACAGCGCCAGGAGCCAGGCCGC
This sequence comes from Autographa pulchrina, assembly GCA_905475315.1. NCBI lineage: Eukaryota > Metazoa > Arthropoda > Insecta > Lepidoptera > Noctuidae > Autographa > Autographa pulchrina. The sequence goes on from FR997769.1 coordinate 4,656,019, forward strand.
TGAATGTTAATAAACCCGCGCCTACGCCGACCGCACAGTAATTTGTCGCCATCACCGAGATTCCTCGCGCCTCAAATTAAATTAAACGTTGTTATACTTGAATATAATTTTCTTCGCTTAACTACCACGAAGTATTTACTCAATCAACGCATAATTCCGGTTGGCTCGTTATTTTTAAATTTCAAACAATGTTGCATTTTTACGCAAATGGACGCAACCGAAAAAGGTTTACGCATTGTTTGTGAAGCCTTTTGTGTAGCCGCTAAGTGCAAGTCGCCGTTGTAAGCTTAGATTGCATTTTATACCGGTTATGAGTCACGGAAGCTTTTGCATATTAGCGATGCGTAGTGCGAGCCGGGATGAGCTGCTTAGATTCAATTTACGTCCGTAACGACGGCGTCCGCGTGTATACCGGATAGACTGGTGCACGGGCACGCGACGCGGCGGGGAGTTAATGTTAATAGTTTTTTCTGCTTTGATAAATTATAATAGTTGAGGAGTTATGTCACTGCAGCGCATGCGTCCCGCCGCGTCGCCCGCGCACCCACGTTATTAGCCGCCTCCAATACGTATCATTGTTTTTTGTTTGTCATCCAACAAAAAAATAAAAGTTTTTTTTACAAAGCCATCGTACGTGTTAAGGTTCTTTGTCAAATAAAATTGACAATCTATTGTTAAATTGTCAAGAAAAGGAAAATTATTATCCGATTGTTTCTACAGACGTATTAGAATAAATAATTTATGAATCATTGGTACTACCGGAGAGAGAATTGTTTATTTAAACATTGAAACAATAAAGGTCTATCAAACGAAGGTAGTAAATGAGAGAACATGGGTTTTTATTCGATATTAACACTAGCTAACAATTAACTTAAGTTGTCTTGATAACACGTAGAGAGATAGACGTGATGGCTCGTTAGTGGACCTTCTATGTAATTATCGTCAGTCAGGCCGCGGGTTGATGACCGTTTACCAAAGACTTGGACTATTCACTTATCTATCTCAAACAAAAGCGGGCTTTGAAAAAATACGGCTACATTTTGCGCTTACCTACTCATAGACGAAACAAAAAATGTACCGAACAATGGCGACATCGTGATTAATATCTGTAGTCGGTAATAAATAGCGAATCTCTGTCGCTAGAGGTACAGTCAACCACACAATACCAACACTCTTTACTTTGTACTTTAACGAGGGCTTTATATCAAGGCCAATAAGGTTGGTTTTTGTAAATGCTCTGCTTTCGGTTGAACCAAAAGGTATTGAGCGAGTTACATTGTGTTCTAGTTTTATTACTGTTAGTGTTCTAGCTACAGAGATACTTAGAGATTGCTTAAGGAAAATGGTCGTGTGTGGAACAAAGCTTTAAGTTTTGTATAGCTTTCTTATTTTGTTAGTGATGTTTTCTTAAGTAATTTTATTCCGAGTCTGGTTTAAAATTGGTAATTTAAAAACGAATATTAAATTAATCTAAAATGTAAAAAAAAAACTACATGACATATGAACCACAAATAATAAAAAAACTGTTGCTGACTCAATTGTGTTCTCAAAACACGCTTTTAAGATAGTCCAGTGATTAAAGTTTATAACTCCTAATTTGTTTGCGCCGCGCCGTCGCTATTACTGTAATTAACAAAACTCTGCTTCGAACACAAACACAAATGCAATAGATAAGCAATTTTATCAAGAATGCAAGATACATATTTTATCATATTATTATAAATAAGGAATTTTCCCCGAATACTTTTTATTTTTAGCTTAATTTTAAACCAGTTTGAAAAATAAAAGTTCACATTATTCAAATCTCAAGTAGTCCAATATAAATTAGAAATCTTGATTTGATTATTATTTGTAATTTGATATGAGGTATAAAATAAATTTATCGTGTTAACTGATTACATCTGCATTTAACTTACATATTAAATAATGAATATGATTAAATAAAACAACTTTGCGTATGACTCTGAATTAACTTGTATCTATACCAAACATTTGCGTGTTCCACAAATATTTGTTCAAAGTTTAAGTAAATTTTTAAATATGTGATACAGGACAAGTTTTTTATGAGGTCAGGCGTTGTTTTTAAATGCAAGTAGCGATCCGCCCTGGCACAAACCTTCCTATTAAAATACTCTATCTAATGGTAAAAAATATATGAAAATGCGTTCGGTAATTTTTGAATTTATGGAATTAAGGCAGACGCGGTGATGGACTTTATTTTTACTTAATAATATGTATTGTTAGATAGATAATAACAATATATTTTCCTATCTTTCCAGTTTCTCGAGGTGTGATAATTTCGAGTGAGTCTCGGGAGGATTTGGACACCACACAGTTGACTGTGCGACTGACCAAGCTCATCCGGGCGACCTCTGGTGGCGAGACCAAGGACAAACCTGATTTAGAAGACGAAGACGATTACTATAGGTAATGATGGCAATAACTATATCTGTTGATAATACAAAAAGAAAAAAGGTCTTGAAGCTATTTGACTCAAAAGAAATTTTGTCTTGATTTGGCCCACGATAAGGATAAATTAAAGGAATATTTATTTATTTATTTGATGCACAAAACACATTACAATCAAAGTATAATCACATTGAAATAAAACATTTTAACGTAGATTGTAACATAACACTATGTGCACACTACAAATTCACAGTTACATAGAATAGTTTCTTAAACGTAATAATTCCTTTAGCCAGTATATTCAAATCAGCCTATCCTTGTCTAAAGCAAGATATATAATATGTACTTAGGTATCAACCAACCTAACTAGGCTTCCGCCTTCCACATCCTCCTTGTTACTATGACCACTCGGTTGTTTCGCCAGTCTGTATCAAGAAAATCTATATGTGCTTAGATCAATTAGTTTATAACTAGATCACGAGGTAGTTAAGTTAGCAGGCTAGAGTGAAAGTTGCATTAGATAACTAGGAAGTAAATAAATGAACTAAACAAATACTCTCTTTGTAGACTTTCATTATATATCTACTTATGTACTATATACCTATGTTTCCTACACGACATGTTATGAGTGAGGCATTAAAAAGTAGATAGCTGTGTAATTGCAATCCCCCGCGTAGCTAATTGCGAATAACCTCTTACACAAGCCATTAGTGAGGAGATTACGGAATCTCTTGCAGCTACGTACCTAACGTCTGTAGTTTTTGTTAAGTGCTCTCGAAAAGTATTGTAGGTACAAAGGATTTGTACAATACTTTTACTTAAACTTAAAGAGAGTAATACAAAGTGCAACGTTTTCCGCAACTTCATTTGCTGCACTGACATGGCAAATAGACATGATTATAGGAAAAGAAAAAAATGTTTTTGATTTGGTTCTAGTATTGATTAACTTTTCAGTTTTTGGGTTTTCACACATAATGTGTTTTTATTTATCAGTACCTACCACTTTTTAGGCAGTATGTACTTTTCATGGCCTCGAAAAAGGCGTTACTTAAAACAGCCATATTCGCACATTATAAAGATTAGTTATAATAAATTAAACAACCTCCTTAACGGATGAGAGCAATTTAACTGAGATTACTGCAATAATTAATTGTTAGTACTTAATTTATCTTAGCCTGGTTCTGGTCATAATATAAAGTTAGTAGGTACTTGAGAAACAGCCAGATTGATTAGATAGGAGCTGCCCACATTTTAGAGCAGCCTTAAAATGTGTTGTTAGATAGTATCTGGAACCTGTTGTACTCCTACACTATGTAATCATAAAATGAGGATGCAGTAAAAAGTTTTATTTTAATGTTTATCTATGTAGCATCTCTTGGAACATGTAATTTGTGAAGCGGTAGAGTACGACGTTGTGCATATTTGCGAGTCTTTTATATACTTAACAATGTTTAGGATGATGAATTTTGGAAGCCTTAGGTACTGAAAAAAAAAAGACTTATGTTCTAGATATTAAAACTTCTTCTTCACGGAACTCGCCTTTTTTTGGTAGAGATCTTTGCAGTTAGCCTGAGCGCAGGCTTTGACTGCTTCACCGGAATTTTGGCGAGGACCTTAAGGCCTCCAGCCATAGCAATAGGAAAAACTAACTACGTCAGCAACGTCCACTAAGGGCACCCCCTGTGGGGTTCGGACCTTGACTTAGTGCGTTGCTAACAATCTTAATAAGGCAAAACAACAAGGGATGGCTGGATCTAAGTTTTTATTATTTAGGGACATATTTTTATTGCTAGTTTGGCCGGCTCGGGCCAGCTTGGTCTAGGGACGGGAGGATAACATTTACGTTACTATTATTTATGCTACGCGACGGGCCTCGAATTTTCTTGTATAAGTGAAGGCCGTGCCAAATCTTGATATTTCCGCTTAAGCCTTTCAACATCTGGATTATCATTCTATAAGTATACAACCCCATCAGGCCTTTACTATCTGGACTATAATTCTACAAGTATATAACCTCACCTCCTTGCCTACAGATACGACGTCGAAAACTCGCTAGAACAGAGCACACACCGCAGCCACGGTCGTCGGAGAGCGCGTCACGGGTCGCTGCACGCGCACGTGCACGTAGCCTCCGCGTGCGGGGCGGCGGCCGGCGCGGGCGAGTTCCTGGTGATGGCGCGCCGCCGCCTCGGCCGGTACGCGCTCGTCTGCGCGCCGCGGCTCGACGATTGGGAGAGGGTCGTGGCGGCCAGGGATGCGGATGGCGCTGCGCATTGTACGCTGCACCACTAGTTGTACTCCACTTGAAAATCCAGGGTCGAGATCTGGAGTACTTTGGTGTGGCCGCGAAAAAAAGGAAAGGGTGTTAAGATAGTTTGGAACGGACTTGGTTTAGGGAGAAAGGGGGAAGAGGCAACTGTAATTGGCTTTTGACCGGATGCGTACCGACAAGATGGAAGAAGCACCATTTGCCAACTAACTGTTTGGTTGGGAATAACGCAACATAGTCGGACCTTATTGACCCCATCTTTGGTTGTCCAGTTAGTACTCTACCTAGAACACCAGCCGTATTTACGCAGATATGAAGCTTCAAAATCTCCTTCTTTCTGCGACCCAGACACCGTTCTCTCAGCTGTGCTGTGATCAGTGATCATCTAAGACGCTCATAAGTGTGTGTAATCTTTGTGGACACTCAGTGTGAGATGATATGCAGAGACACTCGTTAAGTCGTACACAACAGTGATACATTGTTGCTAGATCCTATATTCGAAGAATACCTTAAGATTGATTATGTTATTGCTTGCCATAAAATCAGCTTGCGTATAAATGCAATATTGTACAAAAGTTCTATTCTCTATTTATGTATCAAATGTTTATATTTACATAATGTAAAATATGTTTGTAGATTTTAATGAAAATGTGGTCCAGAGTGCCAAAATATATAAGATCTTCAGTTAGACGTAAGGTTGATCTCAGCTCTGTACATATTATTATTAAGTGGGATGTATTTGAAAGCCATATTAATTAAGCACCATAATTATAGATAGTAATATATTGCAGATTAAGTGTGATTTTGTTATATGCCTTCTTAGTGCCACTATTGTAAGAAGCCGAAGGTGTTTGTAAAAGAAACTAATATACGCGGTAAGAGTCGCTTGAAAAGATATTTCTATGTAATATGCTAGCTGGCTGGAATAATTATTGACCTTGGACAATTAATTAGTTAAAGTAACATTTTGCGTCGTCTTAACGCCGAGATTAGTAAATATTATTAAGCATATTGGCCTTTGCTGTTTAGTCAATCAGCCAAACTGAAAAGCTAAGTTATGTTTAAAATTCTCGGCGTTATTGTTTCCATTTATTCCGTATCATATTATTATGTCTACTTGACCGGACGCCGGTTAAGGTAATTTGTAAACATTTTTATAGAATTGTTGCGACAATTTTGCCCCATAGTGCGATGGGTCGACAATCCAACCATATAGCTATAGATATAACTCGGTGCTTTTAATATATCAATGTCTTCTCTAGAGCTTCCATACAGATTTATATTTAATATTCTATCTAGCCTAAACAGATACCATACAGCCTATATTGTGAATAATTAGTAATATATTTTGTACAAACATTACTATAGCTGTCGATATGTGATATAGTTTACAACGAGTATGTTATAAAGTGCCTATTGTATATACGAGTATATATAGATATTGACAATACAGTGTTTATAGATATACACATATTATGTAAAAAGAAAAACTGTTAAATAAAATAGTTACAAAACTTAGTTTTTTGTGTTTAATTTGTGTATTTAAACTAAATTACAGTGAATGCTCCCTACAATAAACAAGTGGAAGTAGAGTGTAGAAGTAAAGGAGTGGAGTTGGAGAGTTAGGCTGATCACAGCAGGTTTTTTGTGTGAATAACAAAGCGCATAAAATATAGCAATTCGTTTATTGAAAAAATCACAACTGATACCACATAGAAAAACTACTCGGCACGGTTTAACTCTTAACTATATATAATATCACATAAACACTTTATAATTTGATAGACTATATACATAGACATTTATTCGTATTTGGTACACTTTGTGAAAATACCAATCACCTCGTGATCGCAGCTATAAATAAAACAAAACAAAATATCCCTTTACATTCGAATGACAAAAAAATGTTACCTACAAAAGAAACAACGAAAAAGAAATATACATATTGAAGAAATAAATTAAAACATGGACCGGATCGACATTAACGAATACATTAATAAATACTATTTTACAGTGACCGAGTCGAACCGCCACGAACCCTCGCACCTCGTATTCAGTACATATTGAACACATCGGTTTGCTTCAGGCCGTATTACATAATTATATTAAATAAACCACAACTTAGTTTACCTCCTCATAAACATCGATTGCCATGAAATATATTTAAGACATTCCACTACAATCCGTTTGCCGTTACTACTGAATACTATTTCCATGTGAATCAAATTATGTTCGACTGCCTATAAAACGAAACAACACACAGGTACGTAGTTAATGTGATATGTATTCACTGTCTTTTCAAAAATACGTTTACGTACAACGTCGGAGCAAATTGAGTATCTAAAACGGTAGAACTAAACCTTACACAAACATTTACGTTTTACTATTGTTTTAGAACACCAATACAGTACAAGTTTAGAATTTATACTAAAACAATATATCCAATAGAGGACGTAGGCAACAATATTGATCCAAACATTCATAAGACGTTTACATTTACGTAATACACAATAAAGGTATGCAAACCAAGTCTTACAAAACGAGTGTCTATATTAAAACGGTTATTTGGCATTCTCAGTGAATATGTTAATAATAGTAGCAATATAAAAAAGAATTAATACTAAGCAGCATAACACATTGTAGATTAAATCACAGAATAATTATGCTGTTGTTTATATTTTTAATTTAATCCATATATTTAAATTTATTACTTTTATCTATTCTGTAATTTAGTCTAGAAGTCCAATCATTCAAGTTAACGTTAAATTCGTACTGTTTAGCACACATACCGCCATCACCGCCAATTAATGAGCAAGTTACAATCAGCCTTCATGGTTCCTAACCTTCACAACAGCGCACTCCTGATATACACATTCATACCAATCCGTCCATAAAATGTGGAAGCGAATACCAACAGATTAACGTTTTCGTCCACAACACACATCTGTTAAGACATAAATTTTTCGTCAAAATACATAATACGCAATGAAAAATGCAATTTAAGACATTATACATTAAAAAACAAAAACTGTGCGATGTGCAAGCCAATCAAAGACAACTTGTGCGACGAATTTCGAAATTATGAAGTTTTAAATATCGAATTCGAAAAACAGGTGAATCACGATTACTGTACTAAGAAAAAGCCAATATAAACACATTAGAAATGTTACCAACTACTAGAAAAATATGAATGATCATTAACATTTATACAGTTTAAGTCAATACTCTTCAAAATATTAATTTATTTTCATAGATATACAATATAATTTATATTTTTTTATAGTCTTTTTATTTATAAAATTTGATATTGTGATTACTAATAACAGGATAAGACGGAATTATTGTCGAAAACATTTATTTGTAACGCGAGGAAGCTCGTTTGAGTGAAAGTGCGTGGCGAAAAACAAAATCTTCCTCAAATATAATGGAATATTACGAAACACAAATAAAAAATATTTATATGGCGTCATCAAATTATTATGGAACATAATACCTAAAGCATAAACAAGAAGATAATCTACAGGTTAACTAATAGTTACATCACAGTTAATAAATAAATAAAATAATACACTGAAGATGAAAATAAATCTTTAACTCAATATACATAAATATTCTTAAACGTAAAGTATATTCCTTGTATTGGATGTGACACTAACAGCACTAACAGTAGACCTTGTGCCAGAAAAAAATACTATTCAATTTATAAAAAAAAAACGTAAATTTACTAATTATAAAACCGGCAAGAATCTTGAGACATAGGAAATAAAATGCGACTAGTCCACATTGCGCGGACTAGCCTGTATAAAACCTCTTTGCTCCTTCATTGGGCCATCAGACATCTATAAAGGCCATGTAATGTCATTGTCCAAGTTACTTGCCGATAGTTACCACCACACAAAATAACAAATTATTAGACAAACTATAATACTGCGTTTTAGGGTTGAAAAGACGCATCTATTCACATAAGCACTGTTTGCTTAGTTTCTATCGGTATAACAATTATTGCGTAAAACCTCGACTATAGTTGTAACTCGTTAGATATTTTTTTCCCAACGTGTATGTATATAATACAAATGGAATTAATTTTCAACAAGAAAGAAAAATAGTTTACACAATACCTTTTATGTATTTTTAAATGCTAAATCTAATTTTCATTTTATAAATTTTACATCTTATTATACGATCGTATTTTTTATATGTTTTAAATCTAATCATTGTACATACGTGTTTTTGCGGTTTTTTTTTATATTACGTATGTTTTAGCTCATAAACGATCTTTTTTTAAGACTAAGTCAACAATTTTAAGTGCTCTTAACAATTTACTCTGTGCTAACCTTTCAATTATTGCACATTTCTTGATCTAAGGCAAGATATTATCAAAATTAAATACATTAAATTTGTTTCTCAAATAAATATACTTTAGTCATAAGAATTTGATTTTTATATAATTTTGAAGTTTTAAAAGTTAATTAATAAATAACGTTGTATGCAATTATTCAAATGTTTTGTAAAAACATAACAAAGAATTTGATAAATTACAATTTATAATACACGTAAAAATTATGGCTGGATAAAATGCTATTTTCTCGATTATTTCAGTGTTTAAGTCACACTTTGAAAAACTTTAAATAGGAAACTAGGTAAAATATTTTTATTCGATGTTTTATGTCGCTGTAAAAATAATGAAAACTAAATCATATCTCATTTCATAAACGCCATATTAATTTAAATAATACATCAAAAATCTGAATGTGGCACGCGGCAGTTAGAACTTTGTGTCACTAACGGGAATCGTCAAATATATTTTTTACATCGTACACAAAATAAATAAATATTAAATTGTTTATACAAATAATACCGTTTACGTATTATTTTAATGCTGAATGTGATTTTTAATCACATAAAGCCAATTTTCAACTACCTTCTTTTCATACGTTTCGGAAACAAGCTACAAGTGCCTTTAATCCACATAAAGTAATGTGTAGCACTCTACGAGCACCTTCACACGGACCAGTAGCGGTATTACGTATCTAGCAAAACCAAACTGACAACAAAATGTGCACAATTATTGCTGTCAAAATGATTATTCGTATTACGTATCACAACTTCGTAACAAAAACAGATATTGAACAAAAATAATTGTGCAATTTTCGCTGGCAAGTGGTTTGCTTTTGCTAGATACGTAAACAAAAAACCCATTACCCAACGGAACGTGTAAAAAGGAGATCATAATACCAAGTCATTGGTATTACCAACGGGCATTATAACACTAAGTCAGTCATACAATCAACACTTGGCGCACACACTCACTGGGTACATACAATACGTACAATGTACATTACTCGAACTGCACGGGCGTGGGGGTCATGATGTCGACGATGATGTCCTCCATGTTGGGTAGCACTAGAACCTTCTCGAACTCCTTGCTGAGCTTCTGCTCGATCCAGTTACTGATGTGCGCGAAGCGGAGAGTTCGCGCGCCTACTGCGGGACGAGCTTTTAGGACGAGTTGCGGGTTTGTTCTGAACCTGAAGGGGTGAGATTGTATATTGAATAGTAGATAAGAGGAAAATGGAGGTGATCGCAATTTTAGTGTTGACAGAGTTCAAATGTAGTGAATTAGATATTCCACTCTTAAAATACTTAACAATGTATGTGCCTTAGAAGGGTTATGTGCAGATTACAAGGTTTATGTGATCAGAATTTCCGATAGATTTCACAAAATCATGCGTGTAATCATGATGGTAGTATATTAGTGCTATTATTTTTTTGTCAAAATTGGCACAGATTTTTTATCTAGATAAAAAAAGGCTCGTAAATTCTAGTATAAATACTGTTCTTTTTTTTCAGCACACAAATCTATTTTTTGATGAAGAATTATCATGTTTTCAGGCCTCATTTTTAGGCAGTTCGTTGTAGCAAATGGCCGTAATTGGGCAGTTTTATCACGAGAACCTGTAATATTTGAGATTAGTTACCCGATCCACAGTCGGTCGTGCGGCGGCGGCGGCAGGTTGAGGGCGAGCCGGCCCTCCAGCGCGTGCACCTCCAGGTGCAGCTTGATGTCCGTGTTGGACAGACCCTCCATCGCTCGCTTCACGTACTTGTAGTCCGTTACCTATACACACATAGATTATTATGAATTTAAAATAAAAACAGGAAAAAAAGACAGTGGATTGATTTTGGTATAATATTATGGGACTACCACTGAAGTACCGAGACGGCACAAATATTTTTTGACACAATTGTTGTGGATATCGCGTAATAAACATTAGTAAAAACATAGACACCAAATAATGTTAAAATGTTTAGGTCATGAAAGTCAAGAAAATAAGTATACTCGTAATAGCTACTACTCACGCCGCAAAAACTGACTTAGGTATGCCGTTTATAAAGTTCTAGCGTACTGTAACCTGAAGTAATAAAGTTGCATTATACTTATTTGTATTACTTACTTGTTGGAAATATTTATTTGTGGCTATTTTGTCGACCATTCGTAAGAATTTCTTCTTTGAAGAACTTCCTTCCGTAGTAGTTGTAGATCTGAAATTCCAATGCATTTCATTCATTCATTCATTTAAAGCCTGAACTGTCCCACTGCAGGGCAAAGGCCTCCCTTCCTTCTTTCCACAGGTCTCTATTGTTTGCTATTTGTTGCCACTCCTTTTTTTATGCGTCTAGTTCACCCCTCCATCTCCGCCTGGGTCTTCCACGCGGCCTTCAGAAGGACCGTGGGCAAAGCCTCTACAAATTGGGTTCCTAATAGACGAATGCATTTAACTTTATAAATTACGTCATGTTAGAACGGCGGATTTTGCTCCAGGTGTTTGGTAATACTGTTAAAAGCTAAGCTAAGTAAGGGATCATTTTCACTGGTCTTTATAAAGCAAGCGGGCAGATTATAAGGACTACTGGAAATGCGCCAATTGATATCCAGTATGCGGCCTGCCCCGTACGAGGCCTAACAACCAATAACCTAGCAACGAATGACACCCACGCGGGCTATCAACCAATGAAAATCATTGGTTGGAGCTTAAAAAAAATCTACGGACTCTAACGACCAGTAAGAACGTTAACTGCATGCGGTCTCTGTGGCATGCTTTCTAGAAATCTTCTGCGCCTAACCTGCCTCCTGCCTAACGAACAGTGAATATGAGCCATTAGATAATTATTTTCTGTTTTAATACGCCAGTATATAAATAAATATTATATTATTATATTAATATTATATTATATACTTACACTATAGTATCATTAGAGCCGATAGTCTCGTTGCTATCGACAGGCTGCACGGGCGGGTTCTCGTCGTCGCTGCTCGACTCCGCCGAGTCTTCCACGTCCGAGTCGTACACCGCCGGCTTACTTCTCTGAATAACAAAATATAAGGATAATAATAATTATTTATTGCAGATCTTGGTACCATACCAATTATCGTACATTACACTTTTTACTAAAACTACTTTACTTCTCCTTTACTACTTTTTAACAAAAGCAGACTAAAAACAGAAAAAAATTAAAGGACTGAAAAGTAGAAACTTTGAATTATTACCCTACAATAAAACCTGAAAAAGTAGTACATCATACAGCAATACTTTTTGAGTTGGGGATAAAAAAAGACATGAGGATCTGACGTCAGCAAGATTAAAAAATCAAGGGGCATCGTTTTTGATGGTAAATAAAAAGTAGAAGTTACAAACATAAAAGTAGTACATAACATAAAATAATAGAACTCACCCGCATAGCTGAATGCGATAGCACGTTTCCCGACGAGCGGGTGTTGATGTCCGACTCTAAGACGGTCTCGCGGGTCGGAGTGGACAGCAACTGTTCCTCCAGTGTTACGTCTGTTGAATTGTTGCATTAATACATTCAAATTTAATGTTCAGATATAATTTATTTAATTTTAATAGTATTTAACCCTGAAATATTCAAACGCAACTTAATTTTAAGATGTTTATAGATGTTTATTCTGTTATCACCTTAAAATGACCGAAGTTTCATAATCTATTAAGCAATAACGTCTGCGATTTAATAGCGGAAAGCAACTTCAGGCAGGACTCGAACCTGCGATTACTGCTTAGGCGCTCCAGTGAAAAAATTGAATTTAATTGCGTTAGAGTAATCAGTGTTACTATATTGACTTTTTTCTAATAACAAAACTACATAGTAAGATCATTATACCGGGATGTTTATAACATAATGGGACAAAAAGTAAAAAGGGCATTTGAAGCACTACACGTCAAGTCTTATTTCTACTCTAAATCCACCATGAATCCACCCTAAAAATCCCCCTTCGGGAGAAAAAGTGGAATTAAAAGGAAAAGTTCAGAATCCCCCCCTGAGAATCACTATTAGGGGGGTACATGGTGAAAGACAACATTAAAGAATCTGATAGAAAATGATAACTGACTCTTCTCCTTAAGCTTCATGAGGTTGATCTGCGTGAGGATAGCGATGTAGGCCCCTCCGTCGTATCGCAGGTCGGCGTCCAGCCACACGCCGCGAGCGTCCCACGCGGGCGCCAACACCCGCTCTACCAGTGGGCAGGCCCCGGCGAGAGAGAGCTCCGTTACTACTAGTGGCGACATGAATGATGGTAGCTGCGGACAAATATAGATGAATTAGGACTATTGGACGAAAATGATTGGACCCAATTTTGTATTGTATCGATTTTAATAATCATGATGATTTATATGCGGGGTGTTACAAGAATCCGCTAGGTTACACAGACCTCGTACAGACCGGCCTGTATGAGGATGCTAATGGCTAGCGCTTGGTGGAAATTAGCAGATTGACCTCATTCTAGACTAGCGAACCAAGCGGAATAGTTTTTTCGCAAAAAACCCTCATTGTTTAGGTGTTAATTCTAATCAGTCATCATTGCATATAGAACCTTCTTTTATTCATGGTCGGTATCTAGTTCTTTTAAAAGGTCAACAAACATAATATGGACATCACCAACATTCGCCCACCTTTTACTGCTTCCGCAGAGCTAGAGCGCTTAGCTCAAGCTAGTTTCCTATGTGCCGTTGACTACTTATTAGATACCTTGAGCGTGTTGAGTTTCCTCTGTATCCGGCTCTGCAGGCGGCTGATGGTGACCGGGTCCCGCATCACGTCGTACATCAGCCGCGCCAGCATCGTGTTCACCCACGTCACCTCCGCCGGTAGCATGCGGCACTGGCACTCCGGAGATAGACTCTTACTCTATAGAAACATACATTGTTTATGTGTTAATTATTTTTCATGACAAAGTAATATTATCAGCGATACATTTTAGGCCTTCGTAGTTCATACCACATACGTTTTTACTAATTTGGGTTGTTCAACAATTAACTTTTTCTGGACGTCGCTAGTCTTATTTTGGGTTATTATTTAATAGATACTTAGTTCAATAAAAAGTTTAATAACGAATTTACATTACAGATACAGTCAAAAGACTTGCTTACTTCTACATAGGTATATTTCAATAGTTACCAAATTAATTAATACTGAAATACTTTGCTATTTCTATAGAGAACTTGCCATAGCATGGTTCAACGTACACCAATATTATTATCGCTACCTACAACAGTACATCTAACAATATTTCAATACAAATCTATCCAAATCTAAGTATTAGTCATACTAAATACTTATAAACAATATAGACAAACATCTTTTCTCTTCTTCTTGTTTTTGGAGCGGTCTCGCGGCGACGGCTCTAACTGACAGAGGACGGCCACTTCCGAGGTTTGCTTTAATGTCATCTCGTGGGTCTGTGTCAATTGTGTTTATTTATTTAAAACCTTATGTGGAATGTGGTAAGGAAGGTTTTTGCCCGGTATGGCGGCAGTAGGACAGAAGCTCTTTAATAATAATAAGTTTATGTACAAAATTTTACACAAGGTGGACTTCATTTCACTTAGTATTTTCCGCCTGTTTACCTTTGGGTAAAAAACAAAGTTTATAGAACCCTTTTGAAGTCATCCGGTTGACGGATAGTAAAGACAATAAAAGTTACGATTGTCGATAGCATGGTGGGGTTATTCGTCAACTCGACACAAGACACTGGTCACACGTGTGTCCAGTTGGTGAAACTCTCAATAATCTCAATAAACCAAGAATAGTAGTGTAACGATTACGGGACATAGTTTTTGAAAATAAATGTTATTGTAGCAAAGGGTTTATTGACTAATGCTCTTCGATTTTCAAAGGTTTATATCTTGTGAATATACATACAAGTGTAAGTTACACTATGTGGACACACGTAAAAACTTGGCGTGTCCAGATGACGAAATAATAAGTTATACTAATTTTGAGTTTCACCAACTGAACACACGTGTGTCCAGTGTTTCGTGTCGAGTTGACGTTTAACCCGCATGGGGGTGGTGCCGTATGTAAGTCTAAAAGCGTGAAAAAGAAAGAAGCTTAATGTTTTATTCATAGCGGGATTCGAACCCAAAATTCTAAATGAAAAAAAAAAATAAGACATTATAGTTACGTGTTTACATAACTTTAATACATAAAATAATAATAGAATTCATATATTTTTAAATGCACCTATCAGAATGAATCGTTATGAAAAATAACTTCACCCGCAGAAAAACTAAAGTAGGTACAAAAAGGTAATTCCCATTCAGTTAACTAATTTTCCTGTTTAATAATAATAATAATAAAATCATTTATTGTCAGGCGACTAAGGCCCATAGATAAATACCTTATAAACTAACATACATATTTTATAAATAAAAACTAAAAACTAATGCACACGAAGTGTCGGCATCAATATAGGTATGTTTGTAATCCATTCCTAGCTATACAGTAGATTTTCCTTAACAAGATTTCTTAACCAAGTTAATGCAAAGATCTGTTAATGAACCTGAACTATGACCCCATAGTAAGGTTATTGAACTGTGAACGAATTAAAACCTTGCTAAATAGACAATAGCGTTACTTTCCGCAATTCTTTTAAACATATTCAAATATTCGCAATTCTTTCAATTATATTTGAATTGGATCTTATTACATAACAATAAAGTACATTAAAAAAATTAAAAAACACGCCTGCCATGTCAAAAAAAAATTAAAAACAAGTCAAATATTTGCAGTCGGGGTTCCTGTAATGAATTGTTCCAAGTAACCGACCCCGACTGCAAATATTTGACTTGTTTTTAATTTTTTTTTGACATGGCAGGCGTGTTTTTTAATTTTTTTAATTATTAATTTTTTATTTAATACCTTTTAGTGAACAACAAAAAAAAATGGCACAACACAAAAAAAAAATATCGTTCGGAACCCTTTGCAGGCGATTTCGACTCACGCTTGACCATTTTTTAATGTCCACATAGCCTATGTTAATCGGGATAACTCAAAGCTTCTAACGATACCACAAACATTGAAATCGGTCAAGCCTTTTAGAAGTTATGGTGGAATAAAGAAACTCACAAACATACATACATACATACATACATACATACATGAACCCTGAAAACATAACACTCCTTTTTGGGCAGTCGTGTAAAAATTAAATGTATGATCCTGCAATTGTTTAAAATATGATCAGTCGTTAGCTAATCCAAATTGGATCTTATTACATAGCAATAAAGTACAAAATTACCTGTATGATCTTAAGCAGATACGGCCAAAAGGTCTTTTCGTAATCTGTTTCTGGGGACACTGGCTGTGATATAGAAGTTATCGTGACTCCGCCGCCGTCCAATATCGAGGAGTCCAAGGTTTTGCTCTGGTTAACGGGAAATTAAAAAAGATAGGTTAGTTATAGTAGTTTTAATCAGTTTAGGTACATTTAATCTGTCAGGGTTTTACCAATTATGTAAGTCTGGGCAAGCTAGTTAAAACTTTGAGTCGTGACTTAACGAGATTGTTGTTGAGCTATATTTTAAGGTCTTATCTATGTGGTAAATAGCAGTGTTACATGAAGTATTTATTTAGGTATGTGCTAATCTTAAAATAGGGTGAACATATTCATATATAATAAATACAAAAAACGTATTTTTCTGCCAATAGCTTCACCTTATTCGTAGATTTTTTTGCAGGTAAATGAATGAGCAAGCAAAATTGATTGTCCGTAAAAATATGTTGTTAAAATCATTTTCTAATCAGCTTTTGATTTTCTAGTCACTAAATCTGAACTAAAAACGACTAGTTGTAAGATCCCATACCGAAGCTTTAGCGAAGGCCACAGTCTCCTTCTCGGTGAGCTTGTAGACGGCCATCTCGATGTTATCCCGGCTCTCAGCCACCGAATCGCTCGCCGGCTTGTCCTCCGCCGCCGACGCTTCAGTGGACACCGCGTTAGCTTCGGTTATCGCGATTATTAGGCGTCGGTACCTTTGGTATTTAATATGTTATGTTAAAATATAATAATCCAGCCTTTAAACGTCCCACTGCTGGGCACAGGCCTCTTCTCATATAGAGAAGGCACGAGCATTGATCACCACGCTTTGCTCTCTGCGGATTGGCGATTTCAGATCCCAAATTTTGGAATCCAGGTTTCCTCACGATGTTTTCCTTCACCGTTTGTCAGAAGTGTCTTAGAATAAGTAAGAAAGTACATATAACTTTGAAAAAGCCACATTGGTACTTGCCTGGTCAGTTAAAATATATACAGAACAAACAATGTGTAGTCGGTTTCGTAAGTAAATAAATAGTTTCTGGACAAATATCTGTTAATCAGAAAGTAATAAATAAAACTGCCTCGTTGGCCTAGTGGGTCTAAGCGCGACTGCTATGCTAGAGGTCTTGGGTTCGATTCCCAAGTCGACCAAGGTGTTATTGGGTTTTCTATGAAATTCTCAGTAGCAGGTCGGAGTTTGGATTTGTGCCCGGTTATTGGCAATAGGCTCGCTCCCTATTACATGGGACCTAAACATACCGGCGAACTGTGGGTGTACATTGGTACACCTCTGCCTAACCCTTCGGGGATACAGGCGTGATGGTATATTATTTATTTATTTATCTATAAACATTTACCATTACAGGCTAACCCAATGTTATGTTTATCACAAAGTAATGGATTGTTTTCCAGAGTTTATTATGAAGATTTGTTTTTGAAAAGATTAGCAAGGGAAAGCTTTTTTATTACACAATGCCATTTTTGTAGCTTTAATTATTTTTCATTTGCAAATTTATTGGAGAAACCTATAATGTATAAAAAAAATATATGTACTCATAAGAATATTTTATAAATGTACATAATGCTAGTGTAATCGTTTTAGAACTCTCAGTGTAATGAGTACATGTGTGTCTTATTGGGTCGATAAGGTCTTAAGTACAAGTGTACTAGAATGCTTAAGAAAATAAATATATCGCCACAAGTCCACCACCAACAGCGTATTATTATCAGTTATTGGTCTGTACTATAATCACAGACGCTGATAATTATGTTTAAGTACTTATCACTAATCTTTAGGTTGAAGATATTTTGTTAAACAAAAACAAGGAAAAAGATAGATTTTCTAGGAGTTTCAATTAGTTACTGTAGGTAAAGAGATAAAATATTCTTTACAAGTTTATCGATCGATTAAACAATTACGATAATTAATTAAAAATCAAGTTTTTTTTTTCTTTTTCTAACGTTATCAGGTTTATTTACACCATATAATTAATTTAGTCTCACATATTATTATTAAAATAAATCTGAAATTACACCGAATAAAATCGACTAAGGCCCCAACTCACGCAGCACACCCCATCCCTATCACTATCAATAGACAAGTAACTCACCACTCGTGCTTGTCTCTGCCGGTGCGCGCGAACAGGAAGAGATGCGAGTGCTTGTCGGAGGAGTGCTTGACGTGCACGCTCCACTCGCCCTCGCCCGTGCCGTCCGCGGCTATTTCCATCTCCTACACGATATATAGTAATTATTATGACTATACGAAAAACCTCACATTATCCTAGTCAATGGAAACAGTGGCCGGAAATAATACCTATAATATCAAAATTAAATCCTTGGATTTTTTACATTTATTACGCTTGAACCACTTTAAATCAACAAATTTTATTTCCATTAAAAAAAATACTTTAATGATAAAAAATGATGTAGGTTTAAGGATAAATCGATGTAGGTTTTTTTTTCCTTTTAATTATAAGTCCGTATTTAAGTAGTTATGCACATAGAAGTTTTCGAAACTGCTAAAAATACATTATTTAAAACTTTCTGATTACATTAGGATTTTTTATCAAGGTTATCAAGAAAAGAAATAAAAGAAGACAATCACTTACCGTTTCCTCCAAAAAGTCCTTAATTTTAGACAGTTCAGTATCATCGATTTCGTCATCATCATCCTTAGTACTGGTGACAGATTTCGACGCGAGATCGATGTCAGGCACCTCGTGGAACGAATCGTCTAAAAACACTCCCCGTTCGGTCTGCACTTGACTCTGACTTTGAGTCTCAACCGGCTCTGTAGCCGTAGACACGCTATCCGTCTTCTTATCTGCAAAGAGGTTTCATATTTAGACAAGGCTTAATGCTAAACACCTTTGCCATTTAATTAAAATGTTATCTTGACTTTGACAAGATAAATCAGTCAACACATGTATCTGTTGACGCTTGTGTAATGTGTGGTTGTGTACATAATTACTCACCTCTGTGCATTTTTCTAACAAGTCTATGTCTAAGGCCCTCTTTCCCTGTTTCGCCGTCGGAATGTGAAATACTACAACAAACGGTATTATTATTTTATAATCACAGGTAAAATTTTTTTGCTATAAAATAAAACAAAAAAAAAAGTATCATTCGCTTTGCTTTTTCTCGCGAGTAAGAGGATCCAAAGAAACTCTATGAAATGAAAAATATATTTTAAAATAATAATTGGATTGTAGTCTGCAAGGAGTTTAAATATTGATATATAACCTTTTACACAGGTCAGAAAGTTGTCAGTTGTTAACATACCTCTTTTCCCTTCTTCTCCAAACGAATTTTTTCTTCTTTTCCGGACTAGTGTTGGTCTCTGTCTCCATCTCATGTTGTTGTTGTTCCTTCTTCTTCTCGGATTGAGACTCCGAAAATTTCTTGTCCGTCGACGAGTTTTCCTTCTCGAGCACTTGAATCTTTTCTTTGTCATTCAGTATTACACATATCGGATATTTTTTGCTCCATTGTCTGCAAAAAACAGGATACCATCAAAAAATGTATCTACAGTGATTTTTTATTTCTTATCTTTAAGGCAAGTTATATTTTGATCATTTTCCTTATATGTTGATAATAAAGAAACTATGTCCATGATTCATCGTTGATATACTTTCAAGGAGGTCAAATAAATAAATCGAATTACTGTAGCGTAGAATGCATGCATCGAACGTGCATCTATATTAAATGAATTGTATTGAAAAGACCTTGACAATCATACAGGCTGTTAGCAAGAACGTCCGATTTGGATAGATACTTTTTATACTTAAGTTTTAATTTAATTGCAAAACCGGTTTTGATGTGATTATTTTATATTAAGGAGACAGATTAGATATTTATTTTGTTATTCTACTGCCATTTAGTGGAAACATGTTTTTTTAATTACTTTACTATTTACACTTCTATAAAAGCAAGTTGCATTAGTTGTTTTGATCCTACTGTAGGTATATAGACACAGATTCGTGATAAAGGCTACGGTGTCGTGGGCGCAAAATCTAGGTTTGATTCTTGGATTCCATTCTACGATAAAGAAGTTATTTATAGGGTCGTTATTTATCAAGAGTTAGCTTTTGCGTATTGGAATAATCTTGACGTAAACCAGTATACCTAGAACGGTGTCCGATAAAGGATATTTGACTTAATTTATAATACTAGTACATAGCCTAGCCTTTTTCCAAGCTGCTTAAAAGTAGGCAAGGATTATATTTCTTATAATTTGGTTAATTAAATTACAATGACGCACTATACATACCCTCATGGGGATATCATGATAATCAAACATCAGAAAATAAACCCTTTGTGATAGAACTTAGATTCACCTGATCCTGTTTCTATCTATTAGTAAACAAGAACAGGTTCTCGATAAGATAATATTTGCTTTAACGTGAGATGAACTTTAAATACAACTTTATATGTATTAGATTAACCTTATCTATTACACATTAATACGTAATTAGTGAACTTGTTCCTCAATATGTAAATAAACATTAAGATGATAAGAAAAGAGCGTGAATACATCACAAAGGAAATGAGATTATTGCATTGTGTAGCACAATTTTGTTAATGTACCGTTATTTTCTTTTTGTCCTGTTTTTAATTAATTTTTTATTGAATAAGTGCTAATTAATAATCATCAAAATTACGAAATGACATCTACAGGGTGTCCGGTAAATAGTCCGACAAACTGTGAGGATTGATACCTCAGGTCAGGACCTACCGAATGAGCACAACATATTACATATTATGTTCCATCCATAAATTTATTTTCAGGAGTCAGAGGTTTAGTCGCGAGAAGAAAATACTTAATTTCACTTTACAATGATGATCCGCGTTAAGTTACGTCCCATTTTACCTTAGATGTACATTAGTTACATTTCGACAAATAAGCCTATTTGTCGAACTTCAGTAGCTGGTTGTGTCAAATTTTCTAAAGAAAATACACACATATTGTACCTTCTCGAAGTCACCAATAACCAAGCAAGTTTTTAAGATTGTTGTACAAAACTGCCACATACATTTATTTTTAACCACTGAAGTTCAAAGTTGAGTACTAAGAAAATCGAAAAGTGAAAACTGTTAAACGGATGGCTTTTTCGTCAATACATTCTTCATTTAGATAAAAATAAAACTTACCAACGTACTTACGTAACTATTCAAGGTTCATATGATGTAAAAAAAAGTATTGCAAAACCTATAACTATTACTCAGCAAGAAATGTGGAAAAATCGGATGCAAGGTAGCAATTTATAAAATTTTCGAAAATCGATGATAACTCGAAACCTATAACTTTTCGAGAAACATATGTTGTGCTCATTCAGTAGGTCCTGACCTGAGGTATCATCCCTCACAGTTTGTCGGACTATTTACCGGACACCCTGTATCAAATACATAAAATTTACTTCTTTTTTTTATTCATTATTTTTTTTTTAAATGAACAAGAAGAACAGTCAAAAGACTCAGAAATGTTAGATATACCATCGATTCTAATTCGTACCATTTTTTGTACATTTAAAAATAGAAAAATTGTACCATTTCAAACATTATTGTGTTTTAACTTTTGCCGTACTTTTTATTTTAGGTGAAATTCCATACGTATCCGAAATTCCTATTTGCTTAACGAAGTAGAATGTATTTGCTTATAACCTCCATGCTCCGCGGCAAAGATTCCGCAAATAGCTAACAGGCGTTCAAGACGCATAATCAGAATATACACTTATCATAAACTTTAATTAATTGGAGTACTCCATATTATTTACGCTCACTGAACATAATATCATTGGAAGTGCAATAGTACGCTACATCGCAATGTCATACAAATCGTTATTTACATAAACATTTGAAACCGGATTGTTGAACAAATACTTCTAAGTCCCAAGCCATTCGAGTATACTTACACGTACTAGTCTCAAAAGAGAACGGAACAGATTCTATATCGATTAATCGCTAGGCGAACTCGAGTAACATTTCTGTTGTGCAAATAATTAAACAAATAATTGTTACTCGAGCGATGTTTGCAGGTCAGTTTATAATTTAGTCTAATTTGTTAGAACGAGCCACATCCGTAGGTCATTAACCTAAATATTCGGACAGTTGCAGTGGAAACAAGGTCCTACTCGATTACGTTCTTATCGATACTTGTTAGTGACCTTTATCGACGTAATTTACTTTATTAGATACGTCAGTAACGTGTAGTAGACTGTAGCTAGTATTATAAAGGTATAGAACTTGTTTTCTTGTGTACCGAGTTTGCACTTAACGCCTGATTTAGATGATGCGAGAAACGTTGTGCGAGTTTCGGTACATTGCGGAGCTACTTGGCTATTGTGTTATAAGCGTTTGGTCATAGACGGCAATGTACCACAACTCCCACGACATTTCTCGCTCCGACTAAATAAGCTTTTAATCTAAATCAGTTGCTTAATTATCAATTTCTGTTGCGAATACCACCACCGTACAAGTATTTGTACGGTCGCTCAATCTAATTGATAACTCAATACTTTATACTAAAGAATTTAAGGTTTATTTTCGTAATTCGTTGTTGTGTGGTCCAAAGCACTTCAGAATTAAACGTAGTTGTATTAAAAATGATTCATCAATCGTACCATGGGTTTTACAAACGCGAAGGCTTAAATAATGTTTGGATTGGGTGTGTTTTTTTTTCGCAATGGTCAACAAGGCATGGCACTTGTAATTTGGCAGTTACATGAGTACACATAATAAATGACGTTTTAACCGACTTCTAAAAAAGGAGAAGGTTCTCAATTCGTTTTTTATGTTCGATGTACGAATAGAATAACAAAAATTAAGGATTAAAGATGTAAGATGAGACCACATGGTTAGTTTTAGATAACTAAGAACTAACGTATAAAATGCTTTTACAAACGAGATGTTTTTAGCGGGCTCATTAGTAGATTTATGTACAACGCAACGAGCTAAGCAACAGCAAATTAAACGAATTTCCTCTTCAATAATTCTCTTATCGAACCCGACATTTATTATAATGAAGTCAAGTATCGATAATAAACGACATGCGGAATAAATTATCCTAAAATAGCATTCCACTGAGCACTGATAAACAAACACATTTCTAATAATAACTGTATGTAGGTGCTTTAATATAAATGATAAGGCTTATTACTAGGATACACACATTTGTTTTAGCCAAATGAAAATGTTTTATCTGTACCATGGCCGCCCCGCAAATGCTAAGGACATGCAAGAGGAGTAATACAGGCCTAACTTTTCATATAGGATAAAATATGTCTGGGAGTAGATTTTTATTTAGCTAGACATTTAGAACTGAGCTAAGAGCTTTTAAGCCAGCCTGAATTGATAAAACAATCTACCTCAAACGTTCCTTATTATTTGACTATGTTAAATAAAACAATTAAAAATTTGCAACAGAAGAAAATTCATGAGAAGAAGAAGAAGGTATTTTAGTTCCAGATCTGTTTATTTTTTTACTAATACTACATTAAAAAAACAAATGGGATAAAGGATTAAACGCGAGAAACTCAAAAGCAGTAGATAGTTATAGACAAATGAATGAATGAAATTAAGGAAAATTATTACTCGAATGATGAACGAATTACCTAATAATGTGAGCCCAATTAAATAATAATATTAGGCTTGAATACATAACCGTGTGAATACAGTGGCATTGGTATTTGTTTTTGTACAGCTATGTTCTATTTTTGTTGTTTGCATTTTTTGTTTCGTGTTAGTTTTGTCGAGAGTTTCTCAATGAGTTCCATCAAGGTTAAGGTATGGCGACACGCCGCCAAATGCGTATTACTGTTTGAGAATTAATATGACATTGTAAGAGTCATTTATGATGCTTCCTAATAGCTAATTACATCAAAATATTACAGTAAAGACAAACTGATTATTGTCTAAAGCAACTACAAATTTATAGGAAAGATACCTTAATGATTTAACAGTTTTTGTAGTAAAATTACAGAGGTCGAGTTACCTTTGGATTCACTAATCAGAAAACAAAAATAGATGCTTTAGAAAACTCGTTCTTTTTTAAGTGTCACAGTATCAGTTCTCAAAGAAACAGCAGCGAGCGTTTAAAAAAATACCTTGTTCATGTACATAATACTCAATTTTTGTGTTAAGTGAAATAAAGCATACTATAATTACTATGATTATGTGTTTTATGAAGCCTACATAAAAATATTTTATATTTATTCTTACCTCCTTTTAACTAGTCCTTTCGGCATCAATATAACTTTGGCCCCCGTCAGGTTGTACAGCCTATGTTGGTAGAACGCTACCTTTTCAATCTTCTCATCCCAAAGCGCTCTCTTAGGTATCTTCGACCTAGTATATGATATCCTTAGATTACATCCTAAAAGAAAAGTAGGGGTTAATGACTTGACGCATGATAACGAAAGTAAGACAATTAGTTGAAGATTAGATAAGATTGTTTGGCTACAAGACTACTTGTTTTAAAAGTGAATTTTAACTGTTTACAGGGCACAAAGAAATGGTTTACTTAATTGATTATAGTGTGACTCACCTTCGAGCTTCATAAATGCTGTCGTTGTTTTGTTAATGTGGTATGAAAAGGGGTCATAGTCTGGAAATCTGTAGTGGTTTATCCAACCCTAAAATTATAGTGAATATTAGTTATTAAAGCTCTAAAAGTAAAAAAACCAAGTTAAAATGAAAACTGTTTATCACAATTTGACGAATGTTTGCGTACCTCATACTTTTTCATAGGTCTATGCTCCTTCACCGAAGGTATTGTGTAAGTAGGCGGCATAGCGCTACTTCGCTTGAGCTGCAATAGATGCGAGCTTTGCGGCTCCACCTCGCTAAAATACGTGTCCAGCAACCAGCACTTCAAGTTGCTCGTAAAACAAAAGAACCACAACCCCAAAACGAACCCATTCCAAATATTTGAGTTAGGAAACAGTATATAGTTAAGAAAAATAAGGAATGTTAGGAAGTACATTGAAAAATTGAAGAAGTATTTTTTCGGACTGGATGTGTATGGGATCTTTGAGTTGCTGTTGCTGGGGGGTAGGCCGAAGTTACCAGTCATGTGGGGGGAGGGTATGGGCTCCGTTTCCACCGGCTTATTGCTCTGAAAGTGCGGATCTACGTTATGGATGTCGCCGAAACCGTCTATGGTATCTTCTAGGGCCTCGATCCCTGATTCCACTTCCATGATACTGCTGTCGCTCAGAATGTCTCGCGCTTCCCCTGATTCATTGTATGCTGTTAAAGTAAACATTAGATTTACACAATTATGTTATAGTAAACTGATTCGACTGTCTGGTAATTTAGAGGATAAATATAACATAAAGAATACCTGAATAAGTTTTCATGATCTTACGAAACCACATTTTAGAGCATATACCAGCTTCAGATTAGGTAAAGATGCTTTTTGAGGAACGAGCTTCCATTTATAGCAGCACAAACGTTGCTTATATTTGGGGTCGAATGATGTGTACGATAGGTTATTCAACTGATAACTAATCCCTATCTGATTAATGTTTGTTCAACATTTATCATATCTTTTTAATTACGATGTTTTTTTCGAATGGTTAATCGAACTAATGTAGAAGAATATAGCATGTCAACTGTTTTTGAATAGGATCACACATTTGTAAAGAGGTCGTGAATTGATCAATTACATTCCTACTGCACCCCTACTATACAGGGCAATTTGGACTCACCTAAATTCTTATGCGTATCATCGCTGGAATCCGAGTGGTTCTTATCAACAGGAAGACTTGATTCCCGTTCAGTGGCCTTAGCCGTCAGTGGTTGCGTCATTTCCGATAAGTTCTGTATACTGCTGTCTAGTGAAGATACCTAGTTGGAGAAATTTAAGTGTTTTTATACTTCGTATCAATACCAAACAAGATCAACCCATAGACTAGCAATACGTGGGTTGTAGTGTGCGCAACTTGCATTCAGTTTACTTTAAATATTACGTGATGCAATTGCGATAGTTCCCAATTGGGTATCAAAGCAAAGCAAAGGGGAATACGGGACGTGACTGCAAATACAATCAGATCAGTGTTACTCATATTACAGGGTATTATTAAATAACAATAACTTGTTCAGAGCATCACACAAATATACGTTAGCCTTTCCGTCATTCAAAGCACAACATGATAAGCCACTCAACGGATTAATATAGGCATAACATTTTATATTTAGCAAAGCAATTGAACATTCATAATAGCTTTCGTACAAGTAAATAATGCGATACTGAATGGATGCAGTGCACACAGGATAATGTACTTATTAGTTAGATACCTATACAATACAGACACTGACAATGCTCGAATGCAGGTAACTTCACTTATCACTTACATGATCTTCTGCGTCAATTGTGGTGGGCTATGACGGTGTCATCAATACAATATTTTAGATTACATGTTACAGTGTATGGATGTGATATGTAGAGCCTATACACGTCAGCCGACAAGATAGCCAATTGTTTTCCTAAGTTATATGATTCTGGTCCTAAGTGTACTGAAAGTCAATGACGAGTGCCAGATTTGTTCAAGGTGTGATACAACGCAATACTCCGTGTTTTAATGTGTATATCCTAAAACAGTTCTGACTTTACAAAACAGGGGACCATGATTTATGTATGTATGGTGTTATTCAGAAAGGAGATCGTTCTCTTCTAGTTAATCGAGAGACGCGAAAAGTCGAGCTACAGATTATATATCACGGCAATTGGGCCGTGAATATCAATTTTCACGTTCACTCAGTAATTAGCGCATTACAAATAAAGGCCGACTGAAATTCGCTACAATCGCTACATTAACAATATAATTATTATTTATTATAATCTAGTTAAATGTTCTTTTGTTTTAGCTTGCTCGGCTAATGTGTTTAGGAAGAGAGTGGTGGTAGACTTACCTGGTTGTCTGTATCCCCCACGCTTTGCTGGTCCGAGTCCTTAATGGCTGAGTTTTCTTCAGAATCTGATGTTGAATTGTCTCTTGGCAGTGATTTTTCTTTTCCCTCTAAAGTAGGAAAAATAAAACTCTTGAAACAGACTAAAAAAACATAGTTCCCACCCTTTCATGTGCGCGTGTTGAAATTGCATACTCTCTTTATATCGTTTGAATTGTATCGCGTGTGAAAAAGGGCTCGTCCGATCCGTATTCATTATTCCGATAGTCGTCTAAAGCTACCTGGTTTATGAATTGTGTGAAAAAGCGTATATCTTTTGGATATAGGTTTCGTAGTTTTTACAGACGTATTTAAACAACACACAATACATTAGATTGCACCTGTTTCTTGTCAACCCAACTAATTTCACTATGCGCAAACATAGCACCTTTTTTATTATGTAGTCGTACAATCAATTAAATTACTGCGACAAATAATCATAGCTAATTAAATAGTTATTGTTTTCTCACTTGTAATATTGTTTTAATTAATAATGAGTAATAGAAGTACAGATAAAGCATGTACAGAATAGACAAGAGGTATTGTTACACATTCATTGTGCAATAAATACATATTATATGAAGGTAACCTTGGACCTTTATTAATGTTAAGAAAAATGATCTATTCACTTTGTTTATATTATGCTTTTGATTAGGAAAACAAGGATTTAATGTTACAATTGAGGTCAAGTGTACCAGTCTTTTAAATGGATTTAATAATGCAAGCTGACATCTTAAACATATAAATAATGTAACATATTCTGATTTTAATGTTTGTGTTTGTTAATTTAGTGTTTAATTATTTTATAGTATAATGAGTATGGTAATGGCTTGCCTTTCTGTTTGTATATAATACATACTAATAAGTCCTAATCATTGTTAGTGTTATATGTATCTTGATTAATTTATTTATACCTCACATTCAGTGCTTAGTAAATTTTAAGCAATTAGTATTCTGGTTTTAATTGACATTTAAATAAAGAAGTACAACTAAACACACACGTGTACCACCACCTTGTAATGAAGAAGACATTGCATTTACTGGAAATATGTAAATGTCTGTTTTAATTGTATATACTCAAGAATTAATAAACTACATTATTGTTAATTTATTTACTGTGTCAAGATCAAGTTTGAATAACAGTTTAAGGTTACCAGTGAAGTGTAATTGTTTCCATTTGATGCCTGTACATGAATATGGCTTACTTTCAATAACATAAGTTTGAACAACAAATTTGCTGAACAATGGAAACATATTATATGTCTTTAGTTTATACTATTCATTAAATTATAAATTATCAATCTAATAAGTTATTATAACATTCTTTATATCAAATGAACTAGAAAGAATATTGGATTCCTATAAGAAACAATGAGGTTTTAAGATAAAGTTTATCTAATTACCTAGTAACACTTTTCATAATTGTATATTAGGCAATAGAAGAATAATAAAAAAGTAGAAACTTACCCTCTACTGAGCGAGTTTTCATATCTTCAACTGCCTGAGCAATCTTAAACTTGAAATCATGGAATATCTTCCAGGTTTCATTGGCGCCTTCTTTAACTTCCGGAGAAACTTCTGAGGTGCTTCTCTTACCCAAGCGGTTCAAGTACTCCTTCATAGGAGATGAAGTAACTTCCTTAGGCACTACAACTACTTTAGGCTCTTCTGTAGGTTTACTCTCAAGAGGTTTTGCATCCTCAGGCTTTTCTACAAGTTTCTCTGTACGAATTGATTTAAAATATTTATCTATGATGGATGAAGACCTCTCTCCTCGCTTGGGACTGGCATTCTCTCCCGGCGTGGCGGGCGCGGGGTCGCACTGCGGCGTCGGCGGGTCATCTTCACACACATGGAACAGCTCCTCTAGTTCCTCATTGTTGGCATTATATCTAAAAGACAGTGATGAGTTTGGTGATTTACCTGAAATGTACAAACGCTATAACACTACTATCACTAGACGCTCACCACGCTTCGTGCTATATATTTACCCATTATGATTCTTGACTAAATGAATTAACATTCTAAATAAAAGCACTCTAAAAATACAACACAAAGAATAAAACGCAGAATGTTAAGAACTATAATAAAACACGATAGGTGTTGTTGAATGGTAATGAATTTGTGAATGATTGTTTGTGTTATCGTCTTTGTTGTCAGAGAAACAACATACAATGAAAAGTTGCACGTTAATCTTTACTTATAAACAACCGGTCTTCGTCAGATCCTGACGTAAAATTGTTTATTTAAGTAAACTAGTTTTCTACTCTTGGAATTTATCCATATGCTATAACTATTTAATTAAAACTATTGGCAAATATTTGATACATACCCACTCCAGAGATCTCCATGTTAACCAATTGCAATTAATCTATTTAAGGAGAATCATTGCTACTGCTGTATTCTTATTAGTCTTATCAGATCCCCAACATAAATAACAAGCTTCAAACACTATATTTTCCCTTTTCTGATTTACAACACGGCTCCACTCGCCAAATCAAAAATATAAATCGTCTCTGTCTTGTCAAAAGTCAGCAGTCTAAGTTCTGTCAAGCTGTCTAATTTTAAATGTCATTCTTTTTTCAATAGTACGAATCAAGTTTAGTCGATTTATTAAATTGGGTAAAGCAATCACATATTTCAAGAATTATATGCTTTTAAATAGATATTTTAGTAACTAGCATTCCAACAGAGCATTCTATAATTATAAAGAAGTTTGTGCTAATCCATGTAGGTGAATTAAAATGTCTTAAATCAAAATAACATTATGTGTTACAAATATTCAAGGCCCATTGTAATATGAGTTTATCTTTGTCAGAATTGTCCCAATAGCAGCAAACATGAATTTCACATTTATGTTTACACCATTATATAAAAATACATTGATATACTTTCAACTAGCAAGAACTACAGACTATTAAGACATCATTTATAGCAAAAACCAGTTTACGCTATAAATTCAAAAACACCAAAAATAATTATTAACTGTTTTGTTTGGTTTGAAATGCAACACGAAGAAAAACATGCTGATTGGAATACGAATTGGTACACTCGTTTTAAACAAATTTAACAGTATTGGGAAAGTTCTTAGCGATGTGTTGTCAAAGAGCAAAATAATACGTGAATAAAATATTTAGATCGATTTACAATCGACTAAAACATAACTTAACAACTAAAAGTAAACGTACAATCTGTAAGCACAGACTATAGATGTCTGTGAGTCAGACTGACTGACTGAAACCTGTTGTCTGTCGAACTTATGTCAAAAAATATCATTCGTGAGACCTGAGAGTTCTTTTGTAGTGTTTTTGTTTTGCGTAAATGCATTAAAATAATGGAAATTACATACATGATCAAATACAAAGTGAATTAAGTTTAGTGACAAACATGAAGTACTTATTTGTGATATTATTTTTGTTTGGTCCGTTCGGTGGAGGTTCTGTTGTGGACAAAAGCGGCAAGGTGAGCGACGACGTGAGATTCGCACCGATTGCGCTGCATTTATTATTAAAAAGGCTATTGATAGTGTAAACATAGGGCTGGTAGTTATGTGTTGTATGGTGTTATTAATGTTTTAGGAGAGTACGGAGTTGTCGCGTGCGTCTGATGACCGGCCTCTGTTGTTTGCCACGTTAGGCGGCGGCATGGTGGCGGTGGAGCCTTTGGCGGGCAATATTATATGGAAACTTAAAGATGGTAAGTCATTAATTTAAGTACAACTGCGCTATTTACTTGAACTAGCCTAGTTATAGTACATACACAAGAGTTCATGTTAGGAACTTTATTTGTTTTGATTCAAATTTATTTAATATTTTAACCATTACCTTATCTAATATTGCAGCAATTGTCATAATATTGATGTAGAGTTATAAATAAATTCTAAACCTTTAGTATTGTGTATTAATAGTATGTAATTTAAAATATTAACTTCAAATGAAGTGTAAATTAAATATTTAAAACGGGACATAAAAGTTGCTCACAAATGTATTTCAGTTTTAAGACCTAAAGGTTAATATATAAAAGAACAATAAAACAAAATTAGATTCATATTTTGCTAAAATAATATGACAAAATAATGCATGTAAATATTTACCTCGAAGTTTTATCATATCAGCATTAATTGCATCAGATCTGTTTGTCAATCATTAAAGTACACTTATGCAACATAACTCAGATGTTCAGAAATTCTATTATGATTGTAATAAATTAATAAAAAATATTTTTAATGTTCATAGTTTAAATTGGGTATAACAAACCATTTTAGATGTATTTCATTTATTTATCATTCTTGTTACCAAACCTTATTTGGTTTATAAAATATATTAAAGGTAATATGAATAGTAAAAAACATAATTCTTACAAAAAAACGACTTCAAAATAAGTCTTATATGGTTTTCTTATGGATCCCACTGTCATAACTGGACCAAATTATAGGACCACACTGGAAGCACTGCCTTTCATATAAAAAAGAATCATCAAAATCAGTTCACCCAGTCGTAAGTTCTGAGGTAACAAACATCGAATTGTGTACCTACTCCTTTTTGAAGTTGGTTAAAAATACTTGTTATTCTGTATTAGCCTTCATTTCTCTAATTAATCATTAGGTGATAAACAGATTTAGATAAAAATAAAACCATCAAACTTCAAATTATATTTTTGTTTATAAAAACTTTATTGGAAAATTTTTGCCCAAAACAAACTAGAATAATTTGGTAACCTTGTTATAATTATGTTTTGAAATAAAAAATAAAATATAATTGTTTTTGTATGTCTGTTATTGAAATAATCTCTTTTGTCAACTTAAATATAAACCAAATTTAATAATCATATTGAAATTTACTATTATTATTAGGAAAATGAATCCTTAAAATAAGTAATACAGCATTAATTCTTCATTAATCAATCAATGTCCTAAAATTATATACATTTTAGGTATTTGTAATCAATTGTTGATTATATGTTATCATTCTAGGGGTTTTTTCATAACACATTAATATCTACGGTATGTTTGTTGTGTGCAGCCTAATTAAAAACATCTAGATCTAAACTATATATATATTGTTTTACCAAATTCATATTTTTCAATTTAAAAAAAATAA
The DNA here is from genome assembly GCA_905475315.1 of Autographa pulchrina. NCBI lineage: Eukaryota > Metazoa > Arthropoda > Insecta > Lepidoptera > Noctuidae > Autographa > Autographa pulchrina. Next base: position 4,688,363 of record FR997769.1, read on the forward strand.
ATAAAGATACCCAAAATTAATAAATAAAGAGAATTTAAATAATATAAGGTCACAATTTAAAAATGGCATATTGCCTCAATGGTTTTGACCGGTGACATTTAGTTTTCATATTATCTTACAGCAGTACTCTGATAATGACCTTGGTTTTAAAATTTAATACTGGCATACATCTAAAGCAAACAATTGTATTATGTTATTTACAATTAATAAGCATAACAAAACATATTTTTGAATATTTATAAAATATAATATTCCGGTACAACTCACACATGGTTATCTGATCCCAAGCTAAGCAGAGCTTGTGTTATGGTAACCAGACAACTGATAAACATACTTATATATTTCTAAATACATACATGTTATAGATAAATTACACCCAGACGCAGAAAAAATGATCATGCTCATCACACAATGATTTGTCCTGGGTTGGGAATCGAACCCACAACGTCTGGTATAGCAGTCAGGGTCACTAACCACTAGACCAACAGGCCCGTCAATATCATATAGTGTTTTAATAACTGATACTCTATAAAGGTTTTTCCATTGAAAATTCAGTAATACATGATTAAAAAATTTGATTAAAAAGTTCGAATATGTATTAATGGGTCATAGATAATATTTTTTATCACCTTGTGTTTACCAGACATCTATATCTGTACATTATTTTGTTTTATTATCTTTCTTATGCATGGATGGAATTATATGGAACAATCTAGAGTAATAGTATCAACTTTTTATTTTTAAATTGATTGGAGTATTTTAATCAGTAAAGAGTGTGTGGTGGCATGTATTGCTAGTATCCAAGCTAAATATATATATTTTTTTTAATATGGACAGGCAATTTTTCATAACCCCTTCTTATTTTTTTAACTTTTGCTAGAAGTAGTGCAACAGGTGGGGAATGATTTTGAAACATTATACTTCTGTAGTTAAGGTTTCTTAACATGCAGGTTTTTTAGTTTTCCTGGGGCCCGATGCCGCTATTTTAAGTCAGTGAGTGGCAGGTTAATGAACGTTCCAGTGTACTTGTTATTGTGCCTAATTTTCGTATTCAGATAATGTTAGTTTAATGACAAATGTACACCTACTTGCCACTGTTTTCATTGTAGGATTGCCAGTGACTGTTCTTATCTGAATACGAAAATTAGGCACAATAACAAGTACACTGGAACGTTCATTAACCTGCCACTCACTGACTTAAAATAGCGGCATCGGGTTCCTGTTCTATTGATGTTGCATTTATTTTAATTATAAATAAAATACAGTTTTATACACCAATTTCGCCCGCCGCCCTGCCAGGTAAGGAGAACTTTCGGATTTATAATTTACTTAAAAAATATTTAATTATTTATATTTTTTTTACTTATTTTAAATTTATTCTGTCAGTTCCTTATCCAGGAAGGCGTGACTCAGCTATTCACAAAAATCTATTTGTTACTACCTAAACATATTGTTTTCTTTGCATATTTATTAGCCATGTTAATACCATATCAGCTAAGATGAATGAACTGTCAGGCATAGGTGTTAATTTCTAAGTATAATAACACCAGGAATTTGTTTACTAATATCAGTCGTGATTTAAACGTGTAATTTACATATCGTGTAAATGCTGCATACAAAAGGATATAAATACATCTATTCGTTCGTCTTCTGCCAAGACAGTGTAAAAGACAGAAAATAAAATTCCTTATGTTTTTGATGTTCCTTTCCAAATTAAGGTAATTTTTTGTCGTTCAGACGTCAGATTCAACTTACTTTGCGATGTTTAGTCTTGAATATCTGGTTCATTTCATCGTTACACCGACCATGTGCTTGATAATTCCATCTAAATGATAGTGTATGTATGCCTCAGATAAGATCATCGCATTTTCATCTTTATGGTCATAGTAATAGATATTATTTTTGTTGTAGAACCTGTTGTCAAAGTGCCGAATCAGCAGGCGGATCTTATGCCCCAGTTCCTCCCGGACCCTAGGCATGGTTTCCTCTACATGTATGGTCCTAGGGGGGACCAGCAGATGCTGAAGAAGTTGCCTTTTACTATACCGGAGTTGGTGGCGAATGCTCCATGCCGGTCTACTGACGGTATACTGTATACCGGGAAGAAGAGCGATACTTGGTTCATGTTGGACCCTCTGACTGGGTCGAGAGAACATGTTTCAGGTATGGAGTGAAAATATTTAGTTTCCCTCACTTTTTATTTTGTGTTAGACCCCCTTATCAAAATTATGGACAACTATAGCTCAAGACCGTAAGAATTGGAAGAAGGAAAAGGAGGCATTTGCCCTAAAGTGGGACGATAGTGGCTCAAAATAATAATGGAATCGTAGGTAGAGAACTTTAAACCAAAGCACCTGATTTTGACGGTTAATCATGCTGTCTCAATGCCGAAGAGCTACTCTTCTAACTCGCTAGGTACTCTTTCTGTTACGGACTCGCAGCATTGTCCATTTTCAGGCACGCAAAAAATAGACTAATAAACCGTAAACGTACGACAGAGCGCAGGTTTTAAAGCATTTTTCCAATGTTTAGCCTCAAGTAGTTTACGTGTTATATAACAAAGAATGTAGAACGTAAACGCACGTATATTGTAGTCTCAAAAAGCGCATAAAACAGTCAACATGTGTCCCGCCATAAACAATCGTAGTTTTACCGCGGAATAACATTTTACATTCGAACAACATAATTACGTATGTGCTTATCGATGCGAATGTTTCGTGTAATTATGGTGTGGCCATGGGCCAGTCGAACTGTGTACTAGTTTATGTCATAATGTACTGAAGTTCCGATTCAAAAGATACTATATTTTATACCTGCTCATTATAAAGGTATTTTAAATTTTGAAATTTTTACTTATGGTATTATTTTCTGTACTTGGTTGTGTTCTTAATTTAAATAGTTCGATCGGATATCGTTATCACAAGCGTATTGAGCCGTGTCCACATAACTGATTTGCAGTTTTGCAAGAATACAATCGAACTTTCTGGAACATTTCAACTTTCGAAGACCAACATTTATTGAAACCAATATGACTCTTTAAATAGCGTTTTGTAAAATTAAGCCAAGCACAAAATTAGTATGATACTTGTGTTAGTAATAAAACTGATGTTATATCGTCAAGGAAAATAAATACCATTGCGATTTAAAATGTAGATAACTAGGTAGTTTTATTTAAACCATTTAAACAGATGTTTCCAGTTAATTTGTTTAGTATTGATTTATTTGAATGAAGTAGACATAACCTCAAGTTTTATATTTGAAAATACTTTTGGAAAACAGTGGCCTAATTAAAAATCAATTCTTGCTTTAATCTAATTCTACGCATATACGAATCAGTTGTCGTTTTAACAAATATCTCTCTCCATTGTCAGGTTTCGACAAATCGAAAATTTTCAAGAATTCTGACGACAACACTTGCTCGCCAGACAAAAAGAGAGGCATCTACGTTGCGAGAACCGAGTACAATATACTGATGCATGATTCTAAGAACCAGAATCATAAGTGGAATGTTACATTCTATGATTACACTTCTCTGGCTATGGGCAAGGAGATGCTCAATGATTATGGTGAGTTTCTGTTAAGTAATACTGCTTTTTCTTTTTTATTGGTATGTGGTAGGGCTAGCAAAGGAGCATTGCCGGCTTTCAAAATGGTTTTAAATTAGATTTTATTGTGCTAATACAAACTTAAAACCGACTCTTGATTTCTAGATGCTTGAATAACAAAATATAAATATATGCTTGATTAATAATAAAATAAACCTTATATTTTGTATTAATTAGTAGGCTGCTGCAGGCTTGTATTATGTAGGTACCGCTAAAGTTTGTGTCAGTGTTTACTGAAAAACCCGAAAGGTTACTGTACCTTGACCAACGTACTAGATTAAACTTGTGTAAGTGAAAGTACGACCGTAAAATTTCAGTTTCAGTCACCGGCATTTCAACTTTCATAAAACGCTGACAAACTTTTTACAAGACCACCTCCCGTGCACTGATACTGAGTGCAGCATTAAGCTAGTTATTTATTCTTAACGGTCTTTCCGGACGTCGTACGGTCGGGCTGTCGCTATATAGCATCTTAAAGGATCAGAGACAACATACAATTTAACTAACGGGAACTTCAAACCATGCCTTTGAGTTTAACGTCATTTCCAATAGTATCAAATACACATGACAAACTAGAACCATCTTATCCAGGTATAATCCATTTCACATCGACATCAAACGGCCGCGTGATGTCCTTCGACCGCAAGACCGGAGACCTGGTCTGGTCTCACAACTTTGAGACGCCAGTCGTAGCCGCCTACATACTAGACAGGGACGGACTGATCTCTGTCCCTTTCAACTCCATTGGAGACGACACGTTAGATCATATCATGGAGGATGCTACAACGTTGACCAATGGACAGGGGATCAAGAATTCCAATATTGAGTTGTAGTAAGTATTTTTTGGATTTAGTTTTTATACTAGTCGGAAATTCGCGCCTCATGAATAATCTGCAACGTAGTTTATGTAGTTTTATCTAAGTTCATTCAACACACATTTTCATGATATTGTAGGATTAGGCTTAATAACCGTTTATTCTTGGTCATTTCTCTTTTTTTTTAAAGCCTGTTTTCATCATCATATATTTTATTAGGTATTTTTTTGTAAAATAAGTTTTAGTTAAATTACTTTCGATACGAGACATAATTTTAAATCAAAATTATAATAATAATCATATTCCGGGACATCTCACACACGGTTATCTAATCCCAAGCTAAGCAGAGCTTGTGTTATGGTAACCAGACAAATGATAAACTTACTTATATATTTCTAAATACATACATATTATAGATAAATTACACCCAGACACAGAACAAAAATGATCGTGCTCATCACACAAACATTTGTCCTGGGTGGGAATCGAACCCACGGCCTCCGGTATAGCAGTCAGGGTCACTAACCACTAGACCAACAGGCCCGTCAATTATGTCTGTTTATGTTTATCAACAGGCTTATTTTTTAGGATCGGCATTTTGCGCAAGTCATAGGGACTCTCCCGTATGTAATTTGAACCTTTCAACTCTTAGTATTTCGATCTTAATGTGTCCCATGGGCTTTCTTATCGCCGCGCATATGGGCCATGTGTCACCTCCATCAGATACTCTCGATATGAGTCGATAACACGCTCGTTAGTGTCACATACGTGATACGTCCCCCGGGTACCTAAGCACGTTATCTCAATTGTGGGCGTGGAAAACAGGCGTTATGAATAATTGGCAATTACATATGTTCTAAAATAATAATGGTATTGCTATGTAGAACATCCAGGTTATTTAAAAACAAAATATCTTTGGTCATTTAAGTCGACGACTACGACTTTGATCTGACAGTGCTTGAAAAATAATTTGAAAAATATCTTGCCTTTTCACCGATTTTAGAAATAATCTTCAGTTCCTAATTCGACGATACGTATACGTGTGATAAACTATAATATTTTATTTTAGTAGGATGTAATAATCTATTCCCTTTTATACGCTTATAATTATTATGTGTTTCGAATATCTAAGCACTCATTATCAATTCGAGTATTAGCTTCAAAGAAATTATTGTCGTAGTTGTATTCATCGTGCGCAGATCGAACTATTTCTGCCACTTGTTACTCGTGGTCATATACTCTATCGATTATGTTAACCTTCGATTTAAGTGATAGTAGATTCTAACTATTATAGTAAAAAAAAAATGTTGTGCGAGTCTTTTAAAATGTATTTAAAAAACAATACGAAATAATATCTATAAGATTGAATAAGAACTCCATTTCTGGATATAGGCCTTTCCCAGGTTGCGCTTCGACACCTGGTCCTTCGCCTTCTTCATCCAATTTTAATTTCAAAGTTTCACTTTAAACAAAGTGATCGATATTTATTGTTTTTTGTTGTTCATTATAGGCGCAGTACTTTACTCATTATAAAACTTCTCCCTTTATTTTTCACTGTTATTGCTATTTGTAAGTATATCCAGTTGTAAACCTATAGGCACTGCTCTGCGTTTTATAATCCCTTTTTTAAATACGAAAAAGGAACGCACCCATGATTGTGCGGAAATCGAGCGCTTACTCACTGCACTAATTTAGATTTTATATGAAAGAAAGCATTAAACTGTGTTATTTTGTTTTCACTTCCTCCAAAATAATTTGTTCGAACTTTAGTCCAAGTTATAAATAAACAGTTCTTTGTGGCTGATATTTTTTATGCGTAGGTACTATATATTTTTTTAAAATAATGTTATTTAATGTTCGGAAAACTTGGCTCTGCTGGTAGATTTTTTATTTTAACAGCGAAAGGAACTTGTTATTTGTAGGACCTGTTTTAATCAGACCTCTTTGCTTTATGAGCGGAATGTTCCAAATGGTTATTTTAAGATGTGCAACTGTCAAGTATCAAAATAATTCCAGTACTGTTCCTTTAATACAATGGTTTGAAGTACCTTGTTTATATAGCGGAGATTGCATGATATTAGGTACTTTCATTAAATCATTTGTCCATTAACTGTACGGCATTGTAGACTTTATGTATTTTCAATAAGATTGATATTCGTGTAATCATGTAGTGATATTTATTCACATGCATCAATGTCTAATAGCCTTTATTTCAGTTTAATGTAAAATAAATCATTCGTTTTATATTTTGTCGAGGTTAGTATTTTGGGTAAACCAAATTATTTATCAACGATTTGTTTTCCGTTAAAAACAAATCTCTTATTATCAGTTAAATACTTACATACTATAAGTGTTAAGCTCTATATCTAATCAATAATCGTGTGATATGATAAACAATACGTATTACTTCATTGAAATGGGGCAGTTAACTAATTATATATTTCTTAAATGTTAAAAAAATTGTAAAAGATATTTAATAACAATGAACAATAACTTAGCAATTGACGGCTAACCATGATCTATCCAACGTGAAGTCTTTACTTGATTTTGCGCAATATTTGCGACAAACTTAGTCAGTTATTTATAAATATACTGTAGGGATGTTCAACCAACAAAAGAAATAAAAACTGAGTTTACAGCACGACACTTTAATTATGTTTTATAACGATGTTATAAAAGAGCAAAAACAAGAACAATAATATTTTAGTTGCAATCAATTACAAGTTTATAGAAATAATATTTAAGCTAGTTAGCGCGGGAGTGCCTTGCGCAGCGGCGGACAAAGGAATGATGCGTCGGCGCGCGGCAAAAATGGCGGCCGTGCCGCTACATGCAGTAGATCACGTAGGCGCGCGGCGAAACCGAGCGGCGACCGATCGCGACGGAAACAGCCGATGTTTCCCGAGCGCACTCGGATAGTGGTGGCGGCCGTGCCGCTACAGTAGCCCCCCGGCGAGACCGTGACTACGGTCGAACCGGGAAACGAACTCTTCTACCGCTCCGGGTGTAGGTTGCCGTCTGATCTGCTGGTGGAGATGTCGTACGACTAGGAGGCAAACAGGCTGGCACAGGAGTCGCACTCTCTCCGTCCTGAGTGACGTATGCCGGCTTGAGGCGGTCCAGCGACATGTTGACATCTTTACCCCGTACTGTGACTTTAAAGTACTTAGCTTTTCTCTCTAGCACCTTGTAGGGTCCAGCATACGGTGGCTCCAAGGGTTTTCGCACGAAATCTTGCCTCACGAAGACATGGGAACAGTGTTGTAAATCTTCAGGAACGTAGAATGTACCATTTCTGTGCCATGCAGTATGCGTTGGAGTCAAATCAGCCATGTATTTTGCAAGGCGAGTAGCGAAACTGGTGATGTCTTCGACGGTGTGGCTATCCGATGGTGATAGGAACTGCCCTGGCAAACGTAGAGGCTCGCCGTAGACCAGTTCAGCTGAGGATGCCTGGACGTCATCTTTCCAGGAACTGCGTATGCCAAGCAGGACGATAGGTAGGACTTCCGTCCATCTTGAGTTGTTGTGACACATTATGCCAGCCTTCAGTTGACGATGCAGCCTCTCGACCATCCCATTTGATGCGGGATGATACGCCGTCGTACGGAAATGACACGCACCGAGTAGTGATGCGATGGCCTTAAACAGGCCACTCTCGAACTGCCGACCGCGATCAGTGGTGATTTGTGAGGGGCAACCGAATCTTGATATCCACCCGGATACCAAGGCGGCTGCGCAGGTCTCGGCAGTGATGTTCATTAGTGGTATTGCCTCAGGCCACCGTGTGAACCGGTCAACGATGGTAAGACAATATCTGAAATCAGAAGAAGGTATTAGAGGCCCTACGATGTCGAGATGGATGTGGGAAAATCTCGACGAGGTTGTGGGAAAACGGGAAAGAGGAGCTGAAGTGTGACGGGTAACTTTACAGCGCTGGCAGTGAAGACAGCGTCTACACCACTCTCTACAGTCCTTGCGAATCCCTGGCCACACAAATCTATGCGTGACCAGTCGCACGGTAGCTGTACGTCCGGGATGGCTCAGAGAGTGAAGGGCATCAAAAACTTGCTTTCGTAGCTCAGGTGTAACGTAGGGTCTTGGTAGTTGACCGGATACGTCGCAATATAATTTGATATCTGAGCCTTCCAGAGTAATCAGTTGTAGTTTCAGCGACGATCCTTTCTCAATAAGTAATTGAAGCTCTGGGTCTGACTCTTGAGAGCGGGCTAAAGCACCATAATCAATACTCGTAGCTATTTCTTCAATACGCGACAAGGTATCAGCTACAACATTTTCTGTACCGGGTATGTATCGTATGTCTGTAGTATACTGGGCGATATAATCAAAGTACCTGTATTGACGAGGTGAGCAGTTCTCTCTTGAGTTCTTAATAGCATAGGTAAGTGGGCGATGATCAGTAAAGACAATAAAGTCTCTGGCTTCCACCATGTGCCGGAAATATTTTATTGCTTCGTAGACGGCAAGCAGTTCGCGATCGTAGGGACTATATTTGCGTTGAGCTTGGTTTAATTTCTTAGAGAAGAAACCAAGCGGCACCCATTGTGTACCGACGCGCTGCTGAAGTACTGCTCCTACGGAAACATCAGATGCATCAGTTAATAAAGAGAGATCTGTCTGTGGATGAGGATGTGCAAGAAGTGTAGCGTTTGATAGTGCTCTTTTACATTCTTCAAATGCCTCGAGTTGCAGCTGAGACATGTGCACTGGATCTGAGCCCTTGACTTTTTCTCCAGCCAACATTGAATTGAGTGGGGCTTGATGTTTAGCAGCATTCGGTACAAACCTTCTATAAAAGTTTAACATGCCCAAAAATCTCCGCAACTCCTTCATTGTGCGAGGGACAGGAAACTCTTGGATCACATGGACCTTCGTGCTGAGAGGTTGAGTACCGGCAGCGGATACCTGGTAGCCCAGAAAAGTTACTTCAGGCTGTCCCCATGCGCATTTTGTAGCATTCACTAGGATACCATACTCCTTCAGGCGTGATAGCAGCTGCTGCAGGTGAAGTCTGTGAAGTTCTGGAGAAGAAGAAAACACCAAAATGTCATCAAGGTATCCATAACAGAACTCATCTAAGCCGGTAAGTACTTCGTCTATGAAGCGTTGGAAAGTTTGAGCCGCATTTCTAAGTCCAAATGTCATAAACGGGAACTCAAACAATCCAAATGGTGTTGTAATGGCTGTTTTCGGTATGTCAGCTTCATAAACAGGAATCTGATTATAGGCCTTAATTAAATCAATTTTGGAGAATATAGTGCATCCAGATAGTTGTTGTGAGAAGTCCTGAATGTGGCGGATGGGGTAGCGATCAGGTATAGTACGGGCATTTAGTGCGCGGTAGTCGCCACACGGTCGCCATCCGTCATCTTTTTTCTTCACCAGGTGTAGAGCTGAAGACCATGGGCTCTCGGAACGCCTGGCAGTACCATTGGTTATCATCTCTTCAAACTCTTTCTTTGCGATTCTCAGTCGTTCAGGATCCAACCGCCTAGGTCTGGTAGTTACAGGCTGTCCAGAAGTCGTTTTGATAAAGTGCACTGTATTATGTTTAGGTTTAGATTGATTCACAGTACCTGCAGGACGAGTAACCTCTGGGAACTCACGAAGCAGTTGGTGAAACTCAGTTTCTCCGGTGACAGTTTTGACAGATGCCACATCATCAGGGATCCGTTGCAAGGATGCAGGCACGAAAAGTGACGTCGTGCCATCTATGAGCCTGTGGTTGCGGCAATCTATAAGCAGATTATAAAAACTGAGAAAATCTATGCCTATAATTGGTTTTGACACATCAGCAATAGTAAACTTCCAAGTAAATGAACGCCGTAGTCCTAGGTTTAGGTTTAATTGTATTGGACCATATGTATGTATAACACTTCCATTGGCAGCCGTTAAACTATATTTTGATATAGTACAGGGCGACTTAATAGCCGACCGTGGGTATACACATAAATCCGAGCCCGTATCGACAAGGAAAAGCATTTTTGAGTATCGGTCGGTAATAAAAAGACGGCCTGATCCTGATGGGCAGTCGTAGGCCGCTAATTCCGGCTGCCTTTTAAGTTTTCCGCCTGCCATTCACAAGGCTGCTGGCATTTTCTTGCGCGGACACCATAAGTAAAATGGTACCAACAATGAGGGTGGTTTTCTGGTGGTTGAGACGGGCGAGACATAGATCTGTCATGCCTGTTATTTTTCTTAGAGCGTGAATGTGATCGACCACGTACCTGTCTTTGATTGTCCACTCGTGTAGAAAGTGAAGCTACTTGCCTAGTGAGTTCTGACATTTGACTCGCCATTTCTTTAATAAGGGTAGATGTACCTGTGTCTGCTACGCTCGCCACTTGCAAGGGTCCAGTTGGCGCAATTTCATGAACCGTGTCAGCTAACTCGGCTAATTTATTTAGGTTCAGGTCTGGTTGTGACGCTAACACTGTTTGTAGACCGGTCGGTAATCGATTCGACCACAAAGTTCTCAGGAAATCTTCAGGCACTGACGGTCCGGCGAGATGCTGTAAATGCCGTAAAAACTGTGACGGTTTACGGTCACCTAATTCTTCGTGTGTCAGTAATTGCTTAACTTTCCGTTCACGAGATGCTGATAAACGCTTTATAAGTTCACTTTTTAATTTTTCATACTTGTTCGTAGTGGGCGGATTCTTAATCACATCCTTTACCTCGGTGGCGTAACGATGTTCTAAAACAGACACGACATGATAAAACTTCGTGATGTCCACCGTAACATTCGCCAAAGCAAACTGGCATTCCATCTGTGCAAACCACATTTCTGGGTCATCTGGCCAAAAGGGTGGTGAACGAACGCCTACACGCCAAGTTTCAGCACCAAAATCTTCTCCTTTACGCGGTTCCATAGTCGGGGTCACCATTTATGTAGGGATGTTCAACCAACAAAAGAAATAAAAACTGAGTTTACAGCACGACACTTTAATTATGTTTTATAACGATGTTATAAAAGAGCAAAAACAAGAACAATAATATTTTAGTTGCAATCAATTACAAGTTTATAGAAATAATATTTAAGCTAGTTAGCGCGGGAGTGCCTTGCGCAGCGGCGGACAAAGGAATGATGCGTCGGCGCGCGGCAAAAATGGCGGCCGTGCCGCTACATGCAGTAGATCACGTAGGCGCGCGGCGAAACCGAGCGGCGACCGATCGCGACGGAAACAGCCGATGTTTCCCGAGCGCACTCGGATAGTGGTGGCGGCCGTGCCGCTACAATACCATTTCAATTTAAATAAAAAAATGATTCTAAAACTATATGCACAAATGTAGATAAAGGTATATTCGATGCATTTGTATTGCACTTAATTCCGTCATGCCGTAGAACGCCGAGACTTCGAGAGTCATGCAGTAGTACCTACTGCCAATCATGACTAATTCAATGAACATTCCATATAATTTATCTTAACATCTATAATTCAAGAAGGCTGAAAATTATCGCGAAAATGTAACATAAATATTTCCATTTTTTACTCATTGAGGAATTTATACTACTCTTAGTTTTATTTCTCTTGCCGAAACATATCTTTCTTTACTAATCATTATGAAGATACATTTTCTATATTTCGTACAAAATATATGGTTTGTTACACATGATTGGACAAATTGTGTTTATGTCTGTATTTCACATAACCTGTAACGAACTCTTGTTCTGCGGGTACGCCCAGCAATGATGACGTTAGTAAGTCGCGTGAAATTAGGGGCGAGCATATCACCATTCATTGAACAGAACGCGACAATGTATACTAGAATATTCATTATAATTTAATGTATTCAGATTTTATATTAAAAAAGTAGTTACTATCAAATTATTTTCTTTTCAGTCCAACATTATACGTCGGTGAACATAACCACGGCCTCTACGCATTATCCTCATTAGTAGACAAAAATACAATAACGATATCAACAGGACACGCACAGCCTCTCCTATTAGAAGGCCCAACAGAAGCCGATGACAAATCAGACACACTCAACTACGAGCCATTTAAAAACGTGCATTACAAACTCAAAGATTTGAACCTGCACGTATCAGCGCCGTACCTCTTACTGGGACATTACAAAGTTCCTGAACTAACCACGACATGGATGCCTCAATTGCCGAACTCAAACTTTTTGAACGTGCACAACTCACAGAACAGTGCAATCAAACTAATTAATGGGCAAGTCCATTCTGAAGCCGACAATGATGTGGAAAACGAGACTAATTTGAAGTCGAACTCTATTTCGGTTTCCGTGCAGACTGAAGACTTGTTCGAAGGCTTTAATTTCAGGCCTGATCTGTGGTACAAGCAGGGTTACTTGTGGTTTCACCAGCAGGAGAATCAAGTTTTAAAGGTCGCGCTAATCATATTAGTCGGGCTTGTGATCACAATGTTCTGGTATCTCCGCTATCAGGTAAATGTCACTCGATTAATGTACTTTTTTAATATTACAATGTGTACGTTATCGCCACGTTGCGGCGGCGTTAGTGCCAACACGCCGTTTCCAACGTGATTAATATTTATGTGTATGCATTTATTTTTCTCTTATCATAGTTGTATGCGATTTACAACCGACTTACGGATTTACGATGCTTGTTAATATTCCGCCTACTTATGGCGGTAACGTTTAACCATGTGCAGTTAGATTTCCATTATTTGGATATATTTTATCAAGATTAATAATGTAATATGGGCTCAATTTATGTGTTCTTTTAAAGCTTAAATCAAAGCTAAGAAACTTTTGGTCTTTGATAGATTTCTCAGAATATCCCTTTGTTGTAGTCAGTTGCAATAAACTAGTACTTAATTATTGGTAACTTCTCTAAAAATGTTTGTTGCTATGTAAATGTATCTGATTAAATTGAAAAATGTCCTCATAGTAGCATATTGACATACTTCATCGTACGTTGTGTTTTGTTTGAAATTCATGATCATGAGAAAATGCTAATTTCCTCAATGTGTTTGGACAATTGGGAACTGTTGCTTTTATGTAGAGCAACGTAACGTTTTCTGTTTGTTTAGTTAATAAAATCACTTTATGTATTACATAATATTGCCTATTAATAAATAAATTAATTAAATTTTTGAAGACAACGTTTCAATGTTTTGTGAACGATTAACGAAGTAACCAAACACAATAAACTCAAAATTTTAATTAACTGCAGGATACACTGTATTATTTGCTTAATACTTATGATGTTACGTTTTGTCCAAGTTAAAGATAGATCTCTAAAAACGATTTAAAATCTACAGTCATTTTACTCCGTCTCTAATTTCTTATCACAACATAATATATGAAAACATTGATCCGTACTATCTGGAAGATTCCGCAAATAAATTCATCCGATACATTAGTATTTAATCTAGAAAGCAACCAGCACACATCATAAATTATGCTAGTTACCGTAACTATACAATGTTTTCGTATTGATAAAATGTTACACAATCAACTTTTTTATTCGTAAAATTGATTGAGTATTTCGATGATTAAAAAGTAAAAATTCATGAGGCTTGGTTTACAGCGGCTTAGTAACCGCTTTATCAGTGATATCGGATTATGTCACAAGGTTAAACATGATAAATAGAAGTTTCTTTCTTAATTCAAAAGTTTTGAGAGATAACTTGACAGTGTGACTTTTTCAATGTTATATGCACTTTCTTGAACAGTATCGATATGAAATAAAACTACTTTTTTTACGGATTTTGTTGCGGTTTATCTTGATTTTAGGTCCCGACGTTTCGACACCTTTGCAGGTATCATGGTCACGGGCGACAAAATCCGTAAAAAAGTAGTTTTATTTAATGTCTAACATTCGCGTAAACCTAAGAAACCAATACAGTATCGATATTATTAATCGTAAATGGAAATAAGCTCATTTTCATGATCTTTCATTTGTATAGCAGAATAGCATCGAAAGAGTCACGAAAAAAAAGTTTGTCTTATTTAACGGAAATGTTGACTGCTTTCGAGGATAAAACCGCTCTTTTACTTATCCACTAGTCACAACATACTAGATATATGACGTCATTCTTATATACTTGTTTTTCTGACGTCACAATTCACTTTCTAGGCCCGCGAGTTCCAACAGCTATCTCAAGGTGGATCTCGGACGTCCAACGCGTCGACGTCATCCAACGGTGAGGTCACAGGCCAACTCATGGAGGTCGGGAACGGAGAGGTTCGAATAGGACGAATCACGTTTAACACTGACCAGGTGTTAGGCAAGGGCTGCGAAGGCACTTTTGTTTATAGGTGAGTTCATTTAGGGGTAGATGAAAGTCAACCTTATGTTTTTTATCGTAAGGGTGAGTTTTGAAACCTGCAAAGCAAACTGTTTATACATATTTAGTTGTAGACAAAAATCAGCTTCACGATTTTTAAAATTATTTAGGTCAAGGAAAGAATACCTAAACTGGATATAATTAAGTGAGCTCGTAAGCTTCTTATTTATGGCACCAGGTAAATGTCACAAAAAAATTAAATATATACTACTATAATAGACATTAATTGAGAAATAATTGACCTTACAATCCAGCTATTTATTTCAATCTTATGTCTTAGCACGTAGACATGGAAACAGTTGCAATTATTTTAAAACTATCTTTTAATTTCCAGAGGCACATTCGACAAGCGCGCAGTGGCAGTAAAACGTTTGCTGCCGGAATGCTTTACATTCGCGGACCGCGAGGTGGCGCTGCTAAGAGAATCGGATGCACACGCGCATGTCGTCCGATACTACTGTACGGAGAGGGATAAGCAATTTAGGTATGTATCTCTTAATATATATTTAAGTTAAGTTATTTATTGACAAAAAAAGGTGCTTTTTTTTTAATTATATTTTTAACGTGTAGTAATACTTTTCTTTGTAAATTGTAAGACCATAAGTCCTTTCCTACCTTAAGGGTTATATTGGCGTTCGTACGGTCTGTTTTATGTTATATTTCAACACAAACAATAAACACCACCTTTGAACGTATTTGTTATATATGCGTTATTTAAATAAAGCTAACGCTAATGTTACTTGTTTCAGGTATATAGCATTAGAATTATGTTCAGCAACATTACAAGACTATGTGGAAAAGAAACTGAACTTTGAGTGTACGATAGACGCAGTTGAAGTTCTGCGGCAGGCCACTTTGGGCCTCTCACACTTACATTCCATGGATATAGGTAAGTTCAACTTAAATATATGTAACTAGCTGCCCTGGCTTTGCTCGGGTGGTGTGAGTTTTTAAGAACATTTCTTATTTTTTCAATTTATTTTATAAAAACGTTGTCCTTGCAATAAGAAACATAAATATCTATGCCTTTTGTTTGTGTCGGAGCTCTGTTCGTCTCAAATCTCATCTAGATTACTTAATCTATAATAATAATAAATAATAACTACTTAGTTAATAGATGTAATTTAGGCGGTTGTAAATAAATGATCACATATACAGTTTTTATATTTAGTTATTAGATCAATAATAGTTCTGCTGCTGGTACAACTCATATCAGCATATCTTAGAAAAGGGTTAAACCGTTAATATCACGCGGTTTAATGCGGATTACTAGTACTCAATTACAAATTACATTAAAACCGGCATAGCACCCGCATGATCAAGTGTTTTAAAAGTTAATGACCCATGACTTAGTGTTGGATATGTAGTTATTTATGTTAAGCAATTACAACGGCATGTAAGGTAATAACGGTTTGGTCAGAAACGTGACATGTTCAGACAAACAGTAAATTGAACCTTAAATAGTATTTTCTTAAAACGACTCTTGCAATTTTTAATCTCAGTTTAGAATGAATATCTGTCAAACACACAAATTTTGTCATATGCGAGGATGTGGGTTTACCCACAGTTCACACACTTTGTTCAGTGCCAATTACCCTGTAACTCATACCACTTGCTTATATGGCCGCTTTCTTGTCTATCTACGTATCAACCGTTTACAAAATTTGCATGTTGCAAATGTCAACCATACAATATAATTCTGTAAAGCACCAGTATCCCGTGAAAAAATAATCCAAACAAAAACGTGCGAGTTGCAGTACATTGCGCGGTCGCACGGCTGTGGTATTATTAGTTATCAATCATTGTCAGCAATTTACTGCAACTTGCACGATATTTCCCGTATCGTATGAATAAACTTTAACCTTTTTTCTCCTCTCCAGTACACAGAGACGTAAAACCCCACAACGTGTTATTATCAATGCCGACGGGCGCCGGCGAGGTCCGCGCGATGATCTCTGACTTCGGTTTATCTAAGAAGCTGAATCTAGGAAGAATGAGCTTTTCACGGCGCTCCGGAGTTACGGGCACCGATGGATGGATCGCACCCGAAATGGTTAATGGAGAGAGAACTGTGAGTATATTAAACTTATTTAATGAATGAGTAAAAACAATAGCTCAATTCGTTATGGTCTAATATGGGTTGCTTAAGTTAGAATATCGTATTGTACATGTTTATTGCCTATACAGGTGTCACCGAATGGGTATATCTATGGTTAGTGAACAAAATGTTACCTTAAAATGAGTAAATGGAAAAAATGGTATGCAAATTTTCGCATCAAATATTAGACACCCGTATTATAAACAAAAAAAAAATTTCGCATCAAATATTAGAAACCCGTATTTAAAGCCATAAGGCTTTGGAAAATAATGCAAAATGGTATTCATATTTTTTCGCAAAAAGCAAGTTTACTTCGTTTTTCAAATACATATTTGTGATACCTCGTTTGCGCTCATCATACTCAAAAATATAACTTATCCTTCCTTAAAGTGTAGGTCTAAATTCTCACTTATTGTTACTTTGTTTTGTTGCAGACAACATCGGTAGACATATTCTCGCTGGGATGTGTATTCTACTATGTGCTGTCGAAGGGCCAGCATCCATTCGGCGACATGCTACGGAGGCAGGCGAATATACTCACCGGAGAGTATAATTTAGATATGCTTGAGTAAGTTTCAACTATTCTATTTAAATTATTGTATATTTAAGCTATATAATAATCTTGTAATGTATATGGTGCAACCACTGAGGTGTCCCTTGTGACAACTTTTGAAATCGACCTACAATACAATAATGTTTTGAAGTCAATATTAAAAGAAGTATTTTGCTATATTCGTAGTTGCGTATATCCATCTATTGCCAAACCATCTTATGGACGGATGATCTAGGTTTTTTACTGACACCCCAGATCCTATATTGGTTTATGGGTGTCGACTATTTATTCATTACATGTTTATGCAAATCGAAACCCTAATGCAACCTTTTACTATTGCCTACAGCAAAGTATTGCCTGAAGAGGAGGTACTAGTGACAAAGATCTTGATTCGCGCCATGATATCAGCTCGGCCGGGCGCGCGGCCGCCGTGCGAGACCGTGCTCAAGTACCCCATGTTCTGGGGCAAGCAGAGCATACTCAACTTCTTGCAGGTACATTAAATTATCCAATAATATTGATTGTATTGAAACCTAACTTTTATAGCGATAAAATTAATAAGTAATACTTGGAATAAAACAAAAGAGATGCAGTGTAATTTCAGTTTTTTTTTGTGAGAATATGACGTATGGTCCCACATTACTTTTGGCTTGATAACACTTTTCGTACTCTATGTACGAAACCTCTATTTGTCTATATCCTTAAGTTGGGACTTGAATCAAAGTAATTGTGCAAAACCCGCATTGCTTTATAATCCATACTGTTGACTCTCATACATTATATGCGTGATATTTGTTGTTCAATGAAGCCACTAGTGAAAGGTTAATTATTGTAAATATTGTAAACTGACTCTATACCAGATGTATTCTTCACCCCTTTTGTATGTATATACCCTTTCGGAAACACCTTGTATTTGTCTATAAAGTATCATCTACTTATACAGGACGTAAGCGACCAAGTGGAGAGCGGTGGCGGTGGTTCAGAAGCAGCGTTAGAGCGCGGTGCCCGGCGTGTGGTCCGCGGCGACTGGCGCGCGCGGGTGTGTGCTGCCGTGGCCGCCGACCTGAGGGCCAGGAGGACATACCGCGGGGATCGCGCAGCTCATCTGCTGAGGGCTATACGGAATAAGGTGGGTTGTGCTACTACCATGTGTACTTATACTTTACTTGATAGTTCTTAAAAGTATGTTTGTCGCTGCAATACGCGATAAAGTGGCGGAGTAGATTGAGATTTTGGTGACTCAAAATTCAGTCGCGTCCTAATATTTGATGATACAAAATTAAGTCGCTTGTTGAATGTTCTCATTGATAATTTTTTAACAGTTGATATTCCATAATAGGTCACGGATTTACAACTTTCGTAGTTAAAATCGCTTTTAACCCTTTGACCGCCAGAGCGTAAATGCATCGGCGTGCCTCCCACGCCAAGCCACAAATTCAGCGCAAATACCTACAAAAAAAATAGGGATTCCAACATCTTATCGATAACCAATTAATCATTGCTTTTCGTGCCATATTTTTTTAATAAAATACTACTCGTTGCATAATTATTTTATTTAATTCGACCTTATTTGGTATCATAATATCATTAAACACCAGTTACAATGTTCTAAACAACCTAAAAGTAGACATTAGAACGACAAACTAGTAAATCAAATAATAATAAGCTACATCACTAATCTTGTTTTGACGTCTTCCGCTGTCGGCTATACCCGACCGTGGCGTGACTGGCACGACTTTTGACAATTTCCTCGCATGCGAATAGGGATGTGATAATGTGGGACATTTAAATATTTTATATTATCGATTATGTTTCCCTAACGCATCATTTAAAATTAAATAAAAATTACATAGGTACCTATCTATATGAAAATGTTTGGTTAAAAATAAAACTTACCTCTAAATCATCCTCGTATAGAGATATTGCATCGGAAAATTCATCATTCTCTTCTAAATTTTCTAACACACACAGGAGTTCTTCAGTAGTCATTTGACTGTCAGCCATTTTTATTATTAATCACTTATACTCGCACAATATTAATGCCGATTAATGATTTTTTTTCCACAATTTTATAAATTTTATGCATTAGGAATATTCAGATACAAATAGATATCAATAAAAGTAATTTTCAAAGTAATAGTAAGCTACTTTTAATAAAATATTTCATAAATTTAAAATAAATTTGAATAATAACTTACCTTACTTACCCATCACTAGCTGTCGTGTATTGCCGACTGTGGCGTGTGGGGGCACACTTTTTTACGGATTTCGATTACCAATTTTTGATTATTGTTTTTTCTAGTGAAATGTAAGTAATGAATATATATTTGTGTCATTATACAATATTTCATTTATGTAGTTTTAAATAATAGGAAAAAGAAACACAGAAAACTTAATTAAGTATATTTATTTTGTACTTAAAAAATGTCGTTTTCTTGTCGGCTATACCCGACCGTGGCGTGTTTGGCACGTTTTCGTTTGTCGTCTATACCCGACCGTGGCGTCCAAAAGGTTAAATATAAAAAATACATGTGTAAGTAGGTCCTGCAGTCCCAATATTCGTTCTTAAAAGTGATGCTTAATATAACTTACATGTATTTAACATTTTCTTAACAGAAACATCACTACAGAGAAGTGGACCTCGAAGTTCGGGAAAGCCTCGGCAAGCTTCCGGACGGGTTCGTTACATACTGGTTGCGGCGGTTCCCCCTCCTGCTGCCACACGTGTGGCTACAGATGCAGCCGTACAGACACGAGGACGTGCTGCAGGGCTACTACCCCTACACCTTCACCTTCATGAGGGACGACGTACCAGAGCTCAGCGACGACGGACACATCGGCGACGAAATGCCACCAGAAATGTGCGACCCAGGTAACAACGAACTATTTGTCAAAAGTCGAGTGTTTATCGACGAAAATGATTCCCCAAAACATAGGAGAGATTTCGGCTCCCCTAGGAAACGTACCGATTGGAGAAGCGAGGACAGGACGGAGAGGATACGACAAGATGACGTCAGACTTAGAGATAGGCACCATTACAAGAAGAAGGAGAAGAAACGGGAGGAAATCCCAGTATGGACATTACCCCCACAGTGATGTGTGTTAGTTATAAGTGGAGTTTATTTGACCAGAAGTCACAGGGAGTAGTTACTTAGATAGGTACGGTTTCCAATAACGAATCCCTTACTAAAGATTGAAGTTTGAATTTAGTTCCTTACTATTTCTATCGCTAGTAGACATACATGAGTAGATAGTTTATTGGAATTGACCGTTAGATAGAAAATGGCGCTAGTGTTTTCCCTGCAGTGGAAATGATAAAGTATTACTAATCAAGTAATGTTGAACGTTTTATATTTTTATTGTTTGACGAGTTTATTGACTATTTCAAAGTTCTACTAATTAGTTAAATTAAATCAAACAAGATTTAATCTTTTAGCTTATTATTATATTTTAGGTAAATGTTGTTTTTCTGGTCAGGTACTAGTGTGATAAGGTTATTTACAATGCACAAAAATAGATTTTGTGAAGATTATTTATTAAATTAATATATTTAAGTTGCTATGATATAGATGTTTAATATATTACAAATGAAATGATAGTACTTTTTAAGAGATCTCTAACAATTTAGATTAGTTGTTAAGTTAAATGGGAAAATAGTTTGGGACCAACAGGGAAGTTCGTTTTACATGCATTTTGTAAAGGCGTTTTAGTTAATATTTAGTTATTAGTCCGCTTAGAGTATAGATAAGAAACTAAAGAGTGAGCCTATCAGTGTATGAACCGTGAGCACTAGTATGAACTAGTTTTAACGTAAATTTTGTATCAAGACGGAGCGCACCGTTTTAATAAAACTTTCTAAAACCCTAATATTATCCTAACAATGTCGAAACCATCGACATTTTCGCATATAAGTCTGTCGTTGCGCGAAAAATAAGTTTAAATTAGTAAACGAATGTACTAGATACAGACAAAAAGTGCTCTCGCTTCGCACGAAGGAAAACTAGCGATACCTAGCGGTCTATAGTATATCTAAAGTCTATGTCAGTCCGATTGTGAATAGATTATAGGTAAAGTTGTCAAAATATAAAAGGTCCGTTTTGACATTTGTCGTATCGTAGTTAAAATATATTCTATCATATTATTTAAACGCCAAAAAAAATAAGTATCTTTTTAATAACACTTTATGTAATTAATTATTATTTTATTGTTTCTTTCAGTTTCGTTCCAAGTTACATTCTAGGGTCTTTCTCAAATGTCAAAACGGACCTTTTATATTTTGACAACTATATTTGTGTATATATTAGACACCTCTCGGATTGATTAGAATACTGGCAAACTTTACAATAGTTTATAGTTGGCAAGATTGATTGAATCTTGTTCTTTGTTCCTTCAATACAAAACACGATTTTTAGATTTTTCAGTGGTAATTCGTGAAAATGATCATCGCCTTTATTTCAGAACGTTAAGGTTCATTTTTGTACGGTTTTCGGCAGTCGATCGCACGTAATAAAACACAAATAAACAATACCTGATTTTAGTAGTTAGTAATATTATTTTTAAATAATTTTAAAAATATTTTATGTAAATCATCTATTTAGAACGCAACCGTGATTTGAATGCGTAAGCCAAGTGTTGCCAGCTTCATTAAATATTTATTTATGTTTTTTATGCATTATCACATTATTATGTATCTTATGCGAGCATCGAAAAGAAACTTCGTTATCTATTGATTCAATAATCAAACTTGAGTTTAAATGTCAATGATGTCATATTATGAATTTTAATGATTACTTTAAATATATGTTATGAGAATACTCTTTGTAAGGAAGGTCATTTTGAGATAAAACGTCTGGATCTGGTCAGTTTTATTTCATAAAAGTACGTAAATGTGTGTAAGCAGTGACCTTAGTTTTATTGTAATTCTGCCGACTAAGAAATAAAAGCATAATACAAATATAGGGGTTGCCCTACTGTTGACCCCTAGCCAGAAAGAAGGATAAGAATTAATTTTGATTCTTAATACATATTCTCAAAACAAAATAGTTGAAAATCAACTATAGCCAATCTACAGTGCGTTATGTAACTACTTAAGAGGAAAGGGGAGCGGAGAGACTTGAAAAATCGGTTTTTGAAGAAAGTATTGCTGTCTCTCTAATTCCCCCCGCCCTCTAATTCGTGCGATAAGGACAACTGCAGCTCAGACCGAAAAACTGACGAAAAATCGAGGTTTGGCTCTCGTCTATTTTCTCCCCCAATTCTTGACCAATTTTAAAGATATTTCATATACTGCATAAGAAAAGAATAATCTGTGCCTCTATTTTTTCCTTTTTTCAATAATCGTTGCCAAATTTGAAAAAAAAACGCCTCTGAAAACTGCGGTCAAAATCGGCACTTTTTAGAAGGTTCTAGTTACTTTAAATATAACTTATTTTAAAAAGGAAAAAATAGGGGCATAGATCTAGTTCATATTTATATTACTGCAAAAAATCATAGCCCTAAGTTCAGAAACCAGCGAGAAAACAGACGAGAACGTTTGTATGGAGAAAAGTCCACTCCCCTTTCCTCTTAATCCATTCTAGCTTTATACACTAGTGAAATATTTTGCCTACCTTACTAACCACACATGAAGGCGTGTTAAGCCACTTATATAACTAAAGTACAAAGAAGCAAGGCTAGGGGGAACGTACGAGATTACACTGGTCAACGGTTTACCTTGAACTGGACATTGAGTGATGACCCGACTTCACACGTTGACGTCACATACCGAGGGCTGTAAGCTGCTAAATAGTAGAAATAAAATATTGTTAATATTGCAACCATAGTCCGGCTGCTAAGAGAATGCGTTCCCGAGGTTGTGGTCAACAGAAAGATATACCTTTTATGTGGCAAAGAATTTACTTAACATTAATTACTACCAATTATTTGCCCTATAAACAAATAATATCATTTTAAACTATTTATTGTGTCAGATTACCATGAATAATATAATATAACACGGTTTTTATTTCCCCATACAAATCAAGACCAACTGACATGTGTTAGGAACGTATCCTCTCAGCGGCCGGACCATACTTAAACATTAATTTCATAACGTGATTGTATAATAGGCTTGTGAAAAGTTTAGGCAAAAGAACACGCTTAGGTAATCATTTTAGCGCCTGACAACGAAGTATACTTATACAATACAATATGTTATAGTAATGTACTAATATTGTTGAACAAAAAATCCTACATATTTAAGTGTGTAAACATTTAAGTTGTCTTATTAAAAACCTTTAATGTTATTATAATGAATTCACGAGACGCATATTAAAGTGCATTAAACTTAATAGTAGGGAGATATCATCACATTTTGATATTTAAATAAAATGTTTCTTTTTTATATATTTTTATGTTAATTGATTTTGGTGCTATGAATGTTTGATATTTGTGTTTATTGGACTAGTAGATGGATTTAATTAGACGTCTTTGTTATGTATATTATAATGAATTGTAGTTATTTTGTCTTGTAACTTTTTAAATCAACGCAGTAATTATCTAAATTCGCCAAGTGTCGTTTTTAGAGTTTATTTATAAATGTCGTCTTTTATTGCCTCGTTGGCCCGGTTAGTGGCAATAGGCTCGCCCCCTATTACATGGGACCTAAACATACCGGCGAACTGTGGGTGTACATTGGTACACCTCTGCCTAACCCTTCGGGGATACAGGCGTGATGGTATGTTATGTTATGTCTTTTATATATTAATTGATGTTAAAAATTACCTTATGGTAGCAAAATGTAATACCTAAACAAACACAACTAGATAATATAATGAGGGAGTTATTTATATTTCATGTGATTCATTATGTGCACGCTGTGACTAATATGAAATGCAAGGTTCAAAATGCAAAACTGTGTGTAACTAATATTTTCATACATATTCATACTGCTTTACATTGAACTGCCAAACATTTAAGAGTCAAAGTTTTTTCTTAGTAGCTAATTCAATGCTAGATCGGATAGAATAAAATTATAGCTGACTCAAGGAGAATTCAACATAAATTAAAAATATCGCATCGTATATAATTTATCTACGTGATATGAATGTTTGTGGAACCTCCCGAGACACAGGTTATAATTTGAGGTTCGTTAAATCTTAGAATATACCTAGAACACCTCTTACAATGTTACCCTAGGTCCTATTTTTAACCGTCTGCAAAAGGAGGAGGTACTCAATTCGTCTGTATTTTTCTTTTGTTATATGTATGTTGGTTACGCGATATATCTGGCAATTGAGTATGATTTAAAAAAAGTTTGTCATCGACGGGGAATACCTCAGACATAGTCCCATATAAATTTAATTGAATATTGGTTTCTTAGGTTAACGCGAATGTTAGACATTGAAATAAAACTACTTTTTGAAAAGAAGAAAGGTGTCGAAACGTCGGGACCTAAAAACTAAAATTAAACCGCGACAAAATCCGTAAATAGTAGTTTTATTTTAAATTTAAATGAAGCCGTTTAAGTATTCATAACTATGTGTCATTAATTTTTCATCTTGCGCCTAGGCGTGTTATGCTATAACATGACTTTCGACACAGTGACAGCATTAGAACCGTGATAAATTATACCTACCGGTCGACAACAAGGTTTTATTTATAAAGTATTGCAATTATCTAAACCTGTTCTACCAACACGATAATACCAAGGTCAGTTCGTTAATTTTGAGCAGATAATACAACAGACAAGTGTTTGAAGCTAAAAATAGTTTATTTCCCGTAATAAAGATTGAAATGTACATCGATAAGAGAACTGGAATAAAGACCATGATTTATGTGAGAATTTAGGTATGGCGATTATAAGAAAAATCCTAATCAAAATGTATTTAACACAATTTACATAATATATCTTATTATAAATTATGTGTGTGCACAAAGGATAGGATTATGGTTATGGATTTTAACAGCCTACCATTCATCGGTATACGGTTCTTTACATGACCCCAATGGTGGTGGATCATTAATAGGAAAACCGAATAAAAAATTGATAGATACTAACAAGTTTACATAATGAATCACCCGAAACAATAATAATTTACGTTATTAATGTTCCTGTAAATTGTAAATAATAAGCTAGGTACTTAATTTAGTTTAATTAGTCATTAGGCGTAAACCGCAACAAATTGTAAGTTATTTTGTAAGTGAAATTATTGACCGAAGTAGGTTCAATACATTGAGATTGGCATTTTATACGTAGAAAACAATTTTACCAAGTGATATTTAACTTTTGATATATATGATTTCGAAATTGATCCAGTTTGTATCGATTGAAACTAACCGATGCTCAAATTATTTGTATACCTATTTATATAGTGGATATCTAACTGTCAAATAAAAATATATACAATTGTGAGATGCTCTTTTATTTTGAAATAGGTCCTCAGAAACAAAAGCTTTGCTTTAGAAGGTATTTTATTGTCAGTCAGAACTTAAAAATAAAGTTAACAATGCATTGAATGAAACCTAAAAAATAGGTACTATTGCTAATAATTAATCAGTCTTAGAGTAATCCTGTGTTACTGTGAGTTTTTGAGAACATAATGGCACAGATATTTAAGTTGAGACCCTATTTGTGCAAATGGCAAAATACTGTGAACACAGCAGGTTTTTAGTGACCTTCAGACAACACCTACTCACTCATAAAAGTTTTTATGCACATCTATTATGGCCGAAATATATAAATGCTACATGCTTGTACAGTTAGACCGAAAATAGAGAATTGTGTACGAATGTGCCGTACTTTTATACTGCTAGAAAATAATAATTAAATTATTAATTCCTTAATCAAATAATCCATTACAAATACAATACCTACATTGGAATGTTAGCAAATGCAATAATTACTATCTATAAAGTTAAAGCTAAAAAAATACATGTGTCCTTACATTCTAAATATTCTAAGAATAATGTTTTCATTCGAAAATAGCTCTTTTTATGTTCATACTTCCTTATGACTAAATTTTACTCTAATCTATTTGTATACTTATCTATTAAATCTATGATAGTTAAGTGAACTTTTTCTTTAGCAAGGGTCAGAGCAGTTTTATCCGCTCCATTGAGCATTGTCAAGTCAGGGTTGTAGTTAATTAGTATCTTAGCTGCACCTATGTTACCCATGGCGCAGACATCATGTAATGGCGTGTTCCCAGCTAAATCTATTGCGTTTATATTCGCACCACTGTCTAAAAGTAAACGAATTACATAAGTTTTGTTATTCAAAGCAGCCAAATGTAGTGGAGTTTGACACTTCTTATTAATACAGTTTATATTGGCGTTATTAAGTATCAGAATCTTACACATCTCGTCTAAACCATATCTAGCTGCATAGTGTAAGGCAGAGGAACCATTTGTGTCTGTAAAATTAATGTCAAAGTCTGATGAATATTGTTTAGTTTTTTTACAAACCTGACATTCACATAGAGGATGGCAGTGACCATTTTGTTTAAAAGTATCTGGTTTATCCTTAATCTCTAGATAGGCTGCATAGTTTATATTCAAATAAAAGCAAGCAAGTTTTACATCTCCATAAGATATAGCTTTTAGTATCCTATCAATTAATTTCAGGTTTTCTACTGCTTTGGACACATGATTATTATTTTCATTTAACTTTAAACTCATTTTCTGTAGCTGAAGGGCTGTAGCACTGTCTGTTTTACAGTTTAATGTTTTGACATTAGAACTAGTAATATGTATGTATTCATACAAATTAGGGGTACATGATTTAAGTACCTGCAATATCTTTAAATTATGTGCATAATCAAAAGCTGTTTTATTACTTCGATTCTGCAGGGATGGTTCTGCTCCATTTTCTATCAGCAATTTAGCTATGCCTTCATAGCCCCACTTAGAGGCGAGATGTAGCGGCGTGTTACCACTCTCATTCACGCAATTTATTCTAATCTTCCTCCTACTGTGCTCAGCAAAGTATATAAGTGCTTTGACACAATTGAGATGGCCGTTATTGACAGCCATGTGGAGAGGTGTGTTCTGATCAATGTTTGCTTGATTTATGTTAGCTCCAGAATGTAGTAAGAGTAGTAGAGCATTTTGGTGTCCTCTTGATGCTGCATAGTGCAGTGGAGTGCATTCATTGAGATCTGTTGCATTGACCTCTGCACCCATTTCTGTTAAATATTCCACTATATTGGCTTTTCCATGTATGCAGGCAACATGTAAAGCTGTTAGCCCATGGCTGTCTCTAGAAGTTACAGTTGGGGATGTTTTCAAAAGGTTTTTTGATATTTTGCAGCAGCATTTTTTGCAATTACATAAAGGATGGCAGAGTTTGTGATATATTTCTGTATCACTGTCATCATCATCATCATCATCTGTAAAATGGTTATCATAAGTAATTTTGAGAATTGTATTTTCATTCTGTTGGATGGTCTGAATGTGCTTCTGATTTCTCAGTAATATTGCATGCACTTGTTCACAGTTATTAGCTTTGATAAGTTCAAATATGTACTCCAAAGTCTCCTCCTTGCTGTTAGTGTCACTAGTAGAAATAGACTCAGTTAAGCTGTTCTTCCTTTCTCTACCATTAACATTTTCTTCAGTTAAGTTGCTTTCATAGTAGTATGACTCGGGATCAGGTGGGCCAGCGAGGGCACCAGATTGTATATGTTCTATAACAGCTTCTAAAGTGGTTATAAGAAAGGCACTTTCATCACCATCTCCTTTACCAACACCACTGAAGCGGAACTCCTTCATGTACATGAGTTGACTGTACCAGTTTGGAAGGCCAGACTTTATGACAAGGAACACAAATACTGGCAACAAGTCATCAGCTGTAAGAAGTACTATATTGTTGGTATCATCCTTCTTGCTGATTGCATTTAAGGCTTGTTTCAAGCATAATACTTTTTCCAGCACCGTATTGCAAGTATCTATCTTGGCAAGTATTTGCTTAGCTTTGGGTACTGCGTGGTACAGTTCCTTCTTTATATCTAAATCTCTGAGCTGTATATCACACATGTTTCTGATCTTTTTGTTTAGATGAGAGTCTTCATAGGCACAGCAGGTGCAGATTGGTTTGAATAATGCATCAAATAATAGGTGCTGCATATAACATTCTACAGCTAACTTGATATTTTCCAACACTTGTTTGCAAGACTTTGATTTGTCTCTTAGTCTTCTGTTTTGTAAAGCTATCTGAAGGCATTGTGTGTATAATTCACTTACTGTGTCTCTGAGAGGTCCAACTGCAACAGGTAATGCTGGGTTCTTCTTTAAGAATAATCTAACACTGTGTTCAATTTGATCCAAGACTTGCCGGCCAGCTGCTTGAGTCCAGAGCAAGTCTATACAGTCATTGATAGATGTGAGATATTCTTTGGATATTGTATTATCACTAAAATTGACAGTAGGTTCAAGAGGAGTTTCTATGCACCAGACTTTGTATTTCATGAAATCCTCTGTGTAAAATGTCTCTTCAAACAATATATGGCTTTGTAAAGGTAGGCCTTTGGTCACTTCGAGTGTAATCACTTTATTGGTTACTGTGACTTGTTTTTCAGTTAATGTACTGTAATGTGTCTCTGGTAGTTCGTCACTAGGCACTAGTAAATGAGCACAAAAGTCTTCGACGGTGAACACTCGCGTCGTCAAACTTCCGATCCGCGGCACACATATTACCCAAGATTGTGTTATACAGTGTTGAAACAAATTAGCGTACTCGCTCTTCAACTCGACGAAGAATGGGTTATCTGAGATGATCTCGTCATATGTACCATCCATGTTAATAAAAAACTTTAAATATATTTACTTTCAACTTGATAAGATTAAAGTAGAAGATTGCACAACTTTTTATATGTCAACTATGGCTACTTGATTAGCCGAGTCCGGACGAATATTAATTAAGTTATAAAAGCACGAAACTTTGGTGCTCGTGACCTAGCATCGCTCGCTACACCGAAACATGACTGACTGACACTTGACTTGACTTGACAGATGTTTTTTGTTGATATCTCTAGTGTCACTGTCATTTCATTTTGACTAGTTTAACCACAGATTATCTACCATTCACAATGTATTGAGAAGTTTCGTTTGAATTAATCACAATGATATTTAATTATGTTTGTTTTAGAGTTTTTGTAATTTGTGTATGTTTTTTAATTAAACAAGTATAACAAAACAATATGTACATAATTCGTTATTATAATGATTTGAGTAGATAGTTACTTATTGAAAGTAAATTTTAAAATAATAAATTACACAAAATAATAATATAATTATTTATTATAAAACACATTTAAATATACAAAACCAGTCACAATGCATTTATATAATAGTAATTTAAAATCACATTTGTCTTCTATTTCTGCGGAACTTTTACATCTTGGTTCAGCGCAGTCTTTTGATTTTAAGTAGGCATCCCTTTGAGTTACTTTAAACGTTTACCCTCTTCTTCCACCAAAACCGCCAAACCCTCTGCCTCCGAACCCTCTGCCTCCAAACCCTCTTCCTCCGAACCCACGGCCACCAAACCCACGGCCTCCGAAACCGAAGCCTCTTCCACCAAAGCCCCTCCCGAAGCCCCCACCGAAGCCCCGTCCTGGGAAACCTCCGAACCTGCCTACGCCCAAACCGCCAATCACAATAGGCACAGGAATAGGCACTGAAATAAAAACAAAAGATGTAAGTGACATATAACTATATCAATTTATTATGACGACCTAGAAAAGGAAGCTAGGTCAGACTAAATGACGCAGCTTGGTAGAAAACACAAAATACCTCCTACAAGGTAAATTGTGGGAGTAAGTACCTAAGCCTATGTCCATTGTCCAGGCTGATTGATTTCATATCAATCTGTGCTATTTTTATAAATATAAATTCTGGAATTTAACATTTACCTACACTTGACTGTAATGAATGAAGGCTTTTTGTTAGCATTCGTTTCATTATCACAAATCAATATCACATTTGTAACGCTGGATAATCTGATTATCATTTCATTAATTATTGCATATATTATTATGTATATTGCATTATAATGTACCTACACTGGTCAGTCAATTATGCCCACTAACATAATTTAATCAAGTAATTGTCAATTAGCTAATAGGTAATAAATCGAAACGTTAAGAAACTTGCCTGGTCTGCGGTAATATGGATAATATGGATCATAATAGAATTGTCGTTTCACTCTCGATGAAGAGTCCTTTGTCTGGTCCCCATTGCCGCTGACATCTCCAATTCCATTTTCGTTTAGTATTAGATTCTCTAATGGATTCGATTTTTCGTCCAAGGTTTGTGTTGTTTGTTCAACTTTTGCTCCATAAATTTCTTGTACTCCTATTAGAAATACGACGACGATAGTGAATAGATAATTCTGAAATCAAATATCGTAAATAAGTGATGAATGTTGACTCCATTACCGCGGCACGGCTGCGGAGATCGATGTTTATTTAATTTGCCTGAATATAAATAACACACGTCATTAGATACTTAAGTAGGTATCTATCAAAAAAATATGAAGGATGGATAATAAATAATGTTTTGTGCATTTGCGTCGTATTGTCGTTTCGCAAACATTCATGCCATCCTAGTACACATTTAGAACCTGCACTATCTTAAAGTAGTCCTTTTAAAGCCACTGAACTGAGTTTATTTGATTTCTTTGCACTTGTATTTAATAAAATAACACTTACAGAGAACTCCATTTTAATGCTTTTCTTCTACGACTGATTTGAAATTGTTTGGGACGTATATAATATAAGTCGTCCACACATGCTAATTGGTGTCTCGGCTCAAGTAAATACAATAATGGCAAGTTCATGTCGTTTCCCTACACTGGGTATTTTCGTAAATAGTTCTAAGAGTGCTAATTATTTTTGGATTCCCATTGTGTTTGAATCATCTTGATGCAAAAGTTTACTTAGGTGCATCGACGGAAAATTTTAAATCCCTACCTATTAGTCATATAAAGAATATATGGCGATCACGAAGCGTTCGTTAACGTGATGTGACGTATTTTTTAGTAAGCTAGGAAGTTATTAACTACATCCAGAAATTTCTGTCATAGAACAATAAAGGCATTTTATTAGATCCTAGTATTTCATGCAGCTACTTTTACGAATGCATTTGTGTTCCAAAGTATTTCTTAGTATTGAATATAAAAGGATGAGTTAAAACAGGGACCAAAGCACATTTGAGACCATTTGAATGTTTGTATAATAATATGACTACTTCAGTTTGCGAGCAAGGTAAAGTCGTACCAGTGGCTACTTACAAAATAATAAACTGCTTTTGTTTTACTTTTCCGATGCATCCTGTGGCTTACCAGACTTAAGTTCACGAGCTAGGCTTACTTAGTAGTATCTTCTTTTTTCAGCTTCTAGGTAATACCTATAATTGCTTTTTCATTCAAACTAAATATAAATTATTTGTCATACTCAGTACAATTATTTATTTGATAGTCTAAATAGACCAAGTTCTTCTTGTGGTTGCAATAGCGGTTGCAGTGTCACATTTCAGGTTAAAATTCGAGGCCAAGGTCGGTCAACAGTCCAAAAGGTGTTTGAAGATGATGATTATTTCAATGTTAATTAATATACATGTATGTGTCATTATTTCCTTAATTATGTTTATTGAAGAGATCACAGATTGGTAAAGGGTGACATCGTGTGATATACTGGAAATAGGTAATATTTCGAAAACGACAAGTCACTATTTACCTAAACGTGGTGATCAATGCTCCTTCCTTCTTTAGTATGACAATAGGCAATTGTCTTCCAGAAGAACAATCAGGGCTTTTATTATAAGATTCTCCTACGTTTATCTCTCTGATAAATCGCATATAATTTGTAGTGGTTGTGGATACCTATGTAGTTAGCAGACATAATGGTAGTTTCACAATATTTGTTCAACCGATAACGTTTTGCTATTTATTGTTTTACTCTGTTGAGTTATTGGATTGGAATTAGCGACATTGTACTAAAACATTGTTCAGCGTTTATAATAAACGATGAACACCATACATTTTGCCTTCAATCATATTTATTACATACTCAATTGTTTGACTTCCAGTTTACCTTAAAGATATGACGTTTTTTGATTTTATTGATATGGGGTTTTTCTTAAAGAGTTCTTCCATTTTTAGTAGCGAGTTACTAGATAATATTATAATTTCTGAATTCTGCGCAGTTCGTCATCGCAATTTAAATGATGACTTAAACAAAATGTACTTATACTAAGGCCAATATGGAAAGAGAATGAAACGTTATTACTAATTACGCAATTATCAACTTTGACAACATGTGTTTAAGTTCATTTTAGAATGACAAATATTACCGAAAAGGGCCTAAAAGTAATTTGAATGTGATGGAAACTGAACTATTAGTAATTGAATTAAGGTTCTTAACCCCAAAGCACGTTCATTCTTTCTTTAAAGTGGCTGATATATACGTACAACGGCCAACTTACTGTCGTAGAATATGTAGCCTAGATTTCAGCACTTAACTTAAAATTTCGAGTGGATAATGTTTTTATCTTGATGTACTAAATACTATTATAAAGCATAACGATATCGGTTTGTATCCTAAGCCTAGATAGCTCGTAGTAGAACCGTACAATATTAATATTGTAGATAATTGTAAAGAAGCCAAAGCAGCAATGATACCTCAAACATTTGTAAAAGAGATAGCTGATATTATTTCAGTTACCTTCCCTTCTATTTACTTATACTTGTTTATATTAAAACGAATAAATTATTACTTCCTCATCACAACAAAAACAATATCAATCTAATGCGTTAAAAAGTTACGGGCATTTTCAGACATTGCGTTGTTATTTTAATATGGCGAGGTGATGTGTGTGCCGCCGTGCGCCCGTATAAATATTTCATCGCATACAGACCGGAATATGAAGTGGTTAATTTAAATTCTGGCTCGTCTGCGGCTGCGGTCGAACACTCCCCGGTTATGCCACTTTTTATTTTTCACTTTCCCATCCCCCATTCCCTCCTACTTCCTTTCTGGATGCAAGTGGACCGTCGCTTTTATTACTGAAGTTTGTGCGAAACACGAACGATTTTTCGGAGCAATCCATTGGAGCTCGTAAAAATGCACCGCGCGAACACTCTTTTCTCTAACTGAAAGTAACTTCGTGAAATAGAGGAGAATTGGCAATGGTTCTTTGTGAAAAAAGACGGCACGGTCTCATCGAGAGCTCTTGGAATACGAAATAATTCTGCATTTCAAGTTATTTGTCTGATGTCAAAAGTTGATAATGTTTATTGCTGCGCACACAATCGATATTTGGCGTTCAGTTTCGGCGATAATTAAAACCGTAGAGGTTTCCATAGTAGATATTCTGTGCACGGACGAGTGCACTAAATTCTCATTTTGCCAACATTTGGGCATTGAAATTCAATACATTTGCATCGTCAATGGTTAAACAATGCAATATTTTTTGGGCCACAGTCTTTGTCATGACGTAATTGATAAAGAATATTGTACAACAAGCACAATAATTGATTTTTTTTTAAGATTAGTTTAACCAGAATATATTTGACATTTTAAATACTTACATCTACTCATCACTTCATAATAAAATTAAGCAACCAAAAGAGATATTTATTAAAAATTTTAACAATTTAACCAAGCCAATAAACTTCGAATTTATGCAATTGAAATAAAATGGAATGGGGATTAAAATTATCAGCATCGTTAATATAAATATCGACGAAAAACCCCACGCGCACTCTACTTAATTAAACGAAAAATTGTAAGTAGCTAAAAAGGGCGCACTTAATATTAGAGAAGGTAATAATATACCTGCTCCTTTATCTAGGAGCAGACTTGAAAATGTATAGCTATGGACCAAAGGTTCTCGCGAACTGGAGTAAAAAGAGCCTGCCCTCTCTTTTATGTTCCCACGAGGGTTTCGTCGAGTGTCGGATGAAAAATATTCAAAAATTCTGCGGTTTTTTGAAGTAGTATTACAAAAATAAGTAGGCATTGTATTTAAGAAATTGTTTGGAACGAAACGAGGGCAATCTTTTTCAAGACAAAATAATGGTCTGTATTTGAGGCTGTTAGTTTTGACGAAGGTACTTAGAGTTATTATTCTCTCCAATTTCATTGTTAAGTGATCTTTGAATTGACGATTGTGGCTTGTTTTCGGTCTCTGTTTATTTATAGACGATTTTATCAAGTCATTATTGTTCGCACCTGGGTTCTAATTATGTTAGATTTCATTACAGTGCATATTTACTTTAAGCCGCACGTAAAGCGTGATATTTCGCATTTAGTATACGTTTATTTTTATGGAATTTTAGGTAATTAAGTTGGTGTATGTTTTTGACGCAGCATTCCCATCGTGACATGAAAGCCAACTCCTTAAGTGGTTATGGTAAATTAGGGATTTACTTTCTGAACGATTGGCGATTTGAATGAGGAAAAGGATTTCCTTTTAAATTATGTTTACTTACTTTTTGTATGTATAAGGCGCAATTTGCGAAAGTCAGTCAAGTGGTAAGAAATATACTTAAATAGCCGTTGTGTGTGTTTTGATGAAAATAGACATTTGGATTATGTAAAGTAAGCTTATTATTTTTTTTTTTTTGAGTCCTGTATTTGAGTCCATTTGCTATGATTCGGATAAGCTATTTCATACATGTATGGGAAGCATTTATGACCAATAAAAAAAAGTTTAATAAAACTACTGGCCCGATTATGGTATTATTCTCATGTCATATATATTATCAAACATCTAAAATTCGTAAAATCGACACTATAAATAAACATCCTCTTAAAGAATGTGCATATAAAATACGTCTCTATCAAAACGTTTCTTGTAGATTACATTACAGGTTCATTTGATATCTAAACTTCTTGCACACATACAGATGAACTCAACTTGATTCCAAATTCATAATTTTCCTTCGCGATAGTTCCCGTTTTCCCGCGAACTTGCCAATTCCACGTAATATTTCTGGCACGAACGAATCCAATTGTTTCAATTTGTATCTACGTTCTGAATACATTATTATTAGTACAGTCAATATCAAGAGTGATAAAAGTCTTTTGAATAGAGGCTGTAATTATTTTACATAATTCAAGGAAGAAAATATACAGGGTGTTAAGAAACCCCTGTCCGACCCGAAAGGGTGATAGAGGGTTCACAATCACATACACACACATACATAAACATACAATCACGCCTGTATCCCCGAAGGGTTAGGCAGAGGTGTACCAATGTACACCCACAGTTCGCCGGTATGTTTAGGTCCCATGTAATAGGGGGCGAGCCTATTGCCACTCACATGCCCAAATAAAATATCAAATTTGGAAAATTCATGATAGAAACAGTAGTTAGGTTATAATTTTTTCCTTTTTTTTCCATTTCTGTTTTAAATTTTTGTAATCAGATATCGATACCTAACAACACCTTAACGGATCGGTCAGGGGTTTCTTAACACCCTGTATATTTTCTTCCTTGAATTATGTAATAGTTTGATTATCATCATCATTCTCATCCACAGCCCTTTTCCTCCCACTGCTGGGCATAGGCCTCTCCTTTTTCGTGCCATTTTCTACGGTCCTG
Organism: Autographa pulchrina; assembly: GCA_905475315.1. Taxonomy (NCBI): domain Eukaryota; kingdom Metazoa; phylum Arthropoda; class Insecta; order Lepidoptera; family Noctuidae; genus Autographa; species Autographa pulchrina. The sequence continues at coordinate 4,724,323 of FR997769.1, forward strand.
TGCCAGCCTCATCCAGACTCGACCCGAGACTTTTGCACCAGACCCATCTTGCTCCCAGATTACAAACGCTTCTTTTGCCTTGCCTTGGCCACCATTCTGTCACCGCCTTAGTCCACAGTTTGACTATGTGTAAAAGAAATTTTAGAAAAAAATCTAGTGTTTTGTGAATACTTTTGATACCGATTATACTAAGTGTGATAGTAACAAATACGTGTGAGAGATTAGGTCTTCGAGTTAGAGTTATTTATGTGTTTTGGTTGTGTACCAGTTCGACATGTTAATTTCTTGCTGGATTGTTGTTTTACCTACTCGAAGACTTTTTAATTAATATGTCCGAGTTTTCGGATCATATGGAACATGGTATTATTATTTAACATATTTTATTATATTTTCACTGATTAAAATCACCGTGACAATACTGTTTTAGCTTCATTATGTTTCGTGAACTTCAAATGACCGCAGAGATGATTTGTCTCCTTATATCATGAAAGTACCAAAATACCCATTGTTCATTAGTAAGTACTTTCAAAGACTATTTTCTATATCTGACACCAAAAAGGAAATATATCTAACTCTAGTAATGCCTATATTGTTTACATCTGAGCCTTTAGTTCCCAAGTATATCTAGTGCGTGTGAGCAGGGGCGGGCAACAATACGCGTGGCTCCCAAGTGTCACTTGTGTTGAATAGAGGCCATTAGTACCGCCGCCGCTGCCGCGTACCGAAGCACTGCTGTCAGGGGAAATAGTCCGGAAAATACCGCCCTCAAATATGTATTATAAGTATTTAGGTTAGTTTTGTGGCTTTGTATGATGGAGTATGGGTAGGTTTCAATTAAGTTTAAAATAAGCGATGAAGCTGTCTATTCCTTTTAAGTCGAGGAATGGTGGTGGAGGAATTTTCAACATCTCCATTAACTGTGCAGTCAAAATAACATACTATAGTTACAATCTTACGTCAAAGTTAAATTCAGGTAAAAACATAAATACTACAGAACAAAACGTGAATACGTGATCAAATCGGTAATTTTTGCAGTTCTTAGATTCCACCAGGCTTACTGTTAGCCATAGGTACATAATTAAAGTTTTGTAAAACGTAACGTAATATTTTTGTTGTTTGAAATTTTATTTTAATTGCGAGCCAGAAAGAACCACACAACGTTCTTTTTTTCAAACAAACATAATCGTGGGAATTGTACAGCCAGCCAGCAGTACGGCCCCTTCACAAAATGGCCGTCGCCTTTGTCACAAAGAGGTGAAAACTGACGCCTGAAGAATTGCTTCCCATTGCTGCAAACAACCGCGGGCATTGTTCACTGTTGATTTTTTACAAATATTCAATGGTATTAAATATTTATAATTGTGCTGTAAGATACGTAAACATTTAGTTTAGGAGATATGAAATGAACGGTATGTGGAATTCTTTATATTGTGATGTATCTTATTTTGAAAATGTTTGTATATGATGGACCCAGCTTTCTCTTGCTATACAAGAGCAGCTTTCTCGAGCTAGACAAGGTTATTGCCATAGGCCAAAAAAAAACATTTTTTAGATAGGTACATTTTTGATATAAAACAAAAAAAAAACCATGAGAGAAGTAATAGTAAATTTAAAATTTTCAAAAATATTTTTTTTATTTGTGAAAACAAAATATTACCGGTTTTCGCAATTTTTTCTTTATCTGTACTATAAGAAGTTACTTTATACCAAAGGGGAATGCCAAGTCGCCATAGTAATTTAGGCCCTCTGTGCACACAAATATAAAATAATGATAATAATAGGGAGCAATTCTAACAATTAATTAGTAAAAGAAATGATTTACAAAAAACTTAGCATTTCAAAGTTATTTAAGATTCTTATATTCCATCAGCGATTTCCAAAGTATGTCTTCGCATTCTAGATATATTCAAACTGCAGTTTATACAACGTAGATCACCACTTACAGCAGTTGATGATGACTGTTGTGAACAACTAGGTCCAGGAAGAATGCCGGGTTCACCGGTCGAAGCGTCTAATACCAAATGCAAGTTGTCGCCATTGTCGTCATGAGTAGCGGGAACAGAATCCATAATCAGGCCGTGGTCGTCAGGTATAGGAGAATCGTCTTAGTCAGTATTCATAGCGAAAAGTAGTCAATTTAAACCGCAATAAACATAAGCAAGTAACCGCAATGGAGTTGCTAGACTAGAAGCATAGAGAAAAGTAAATAAGTAGACTAGAAGCAATGATTTTGACATTTATGTTTTTCGGCCACTGACAGTGACAAGTAAAACTTTGACATAGCAATAGGAAGTTGCCATAAAAAGTTTTTATAGAGGGTGTAATTTTATTAATGAAATTAAACTTAAAATATTTACAATTTTATAAAAACTAAGCCTACGCAAGAAATAAAAAGAATTATAAACTAAATGAAACTAAGAACTAAAACAAGGCATCAAAAAATTCATCCACATCGCTGTCGACTGGGAGTGTGCCCAAAAGGCTGGCAGCATTGCCACGTTGTATGGCAATGCTTATTCGCTGACCTAGATAGAAGCCAGCCTTTGGGTCACGCGAAGTGTCAACCAGGCGTTTGGATAAATCTTTAAAAAATCTGTGTGCACTCGGGCCCCACGGACCAAGGGTCTCAACCCCAAACGGCTCGAATATATAACTTCCAACTAGGTTGGTATATTTCCGCCGCTTGAGGTTCTCAGCAGCCGTAGCAGCAGCGCCAGCACAGCACGACGTACTAGGAAGATGGGATGGCGCAAGAGTATCGACGCAAGTAGCGTCCCACACTAAAGGCCTACCCACCTTCCACGGGAACAAAGACATGCCGTCCGGTCTCTTGCCGTCGTCGCGTGCCAGGCCATTAGGTTCGAGTACAGCCGGAACGCCGACGGCGACAAGAGCTCGTCGAATAATGTCATTTATATTCGCATGCCGCGCCATGCGGCCCGCGCTACGGCTACATGATAGGCCGTGGTGTCCGAGGCTGTTGACAACTTCGCCACAGTGACAGCGATGCGGGGTACAACTCGAAGCCCCTAGGCGTAGAGCAGCAGCGAGGCGGAAAGTAGTGTCGTCGAACAAGGTGCCTATGTTCGACGAAGGCAATGCTTGAAGCCAAAGGCCTGACTCCCACTCTCCCACAGCCAGTAAGCGCGCACGCTCAGCAGTAGTATTGGAAGAAGAGATTAGATTTTCCTTAACTACTCTGCAGAGCGGCTCGTCCCACTGTCTCTGGGAAGATGGGTGGACAGGAGTATTTGAATTCGGGCAGGCAATTTTCCAGGCATCCACAGCCTCGGTGAAGCACGGCACCTCAAAATTAATCAGTGTGGAACTAAGAATATTCCTGATTAATTTATCAGTGCCGTGGACCGAGGATATGAAAGCCGGTAAACTGATACTTGTAATTTTGCGGACGCCGAGCCCGCCCATACGGATGGGAAGACTGGCCTGAGCCCAAGCTCGGTCGTCCATGGCCACATTTAAAATTGAAGTGAGTGTATGTTTTATAATTTGGTCCATTTTTTCCAAAAGTTGAGGATGCTTCCATAAATGTGAAGCACGAAGGAAATAAATTAATTTAGGACCAAAACAGCAAAACCGAATTAGGGTAATGGCCGAATGCATATTAATTTGGTGCAGTCTATCCGAAACATCATTGAAATTTTGAATTTTTTCGTCTATAAAAGTGGGAAAGGCATCGTCGAAGATTGGAGACCCAAGGAGACGGAGAGAGCTTTTTTCAGTAATTTTTATCTCAGGGGCTATTGTGATAAATTTTGAAAGAGTCAGTTGTCTGTCAGTCACGTTATTTAGGAAAAGTTCACATTTCGAAAAGTTGAGCTGAAGACCAATAGAATTTAATTTATTTTTTAAAAATATAAGATCATTTACAACTGTATCCACATCGCCTCCGAGGGTCCCATCATCGAGATACCACACGTTGAATTTTGAATTTAGTTGCCGAATGATTGGGAGGATGGCTAGGCTAAAAATCACCGGCCCGAGAGGATCACCTTGCTGACAACCAACTGCAGATTCTAATAGATTTTCCCGATACAGTAATTTTGATGGACGTCTGTAGCATTGCCAAAGAAAACTAAAAATTTTGGGTAATTCTTTTCTAGTTTCTGCCAGCAAGATATCCCTATTAACAGAGTTGAAGGCATTTTTGATGTCAACCTTCAGAATGACCTCTCCTTTGCCAGAATTTAGATAGGCCGACAACGCGTGTACGGCAGCCTCACAGCCCCCCTTGGAGCCATAGCCAAGTTGCAGGGGCCGAAATTGGTTCGAAACGTCCTCACCATAAAATTTACAACAGATCTTGGCTGCCATACGACGGTATGTGGTTCCCACGGCAATGGGACGAATGCCGCCATCCCTCTTGCGCAGGGCACATAGATTTTATAGATAGATATGTTTTTCGAAAAGGTCGATTTATAGATTATATATTTTTTTATTAATAATTGGTATAATAATTATTATTAAAATATATTTTTAGGAATTAGATATTATTATAATGTATGTTTGCTGGGAAGAAAATGGACGGTTTTTAATAATAAACGAAAACTTATTATTCTGATTAGTTACCTGCCAACATTTTTTTTGTAAAGGCAACATTTGAAACTCAAGTTATGTTCAAGTTCCGTTATTTTAGTCGTTATAATATTTAATATTTATGAAAAAATGTTACTGACATGCACAGACTTATGAATACGTGGAAGACATTTGAAAAATACCAACATATTTTTTTTGTAAAACGAATCTCTTGTGCAATTCTGGGCCTAGATTCGTCATTACCCTTTCAAGATTCTAAGATCACAGGATCTGGTCACAGGTCTGATCAGGACCCTGTAGGTTTTGACTCCCGTGCGAATTTCGAAAATTTGCGGCATAAACGGCTGTATCTTTTGATTGCTTTGGCTTAGAAGTTTGATTTTTTCACAGCTCTAAGGGACCGTAGACTTGAGTATTAGATATAAATTTCAGTTTGATACCTTGACGCGTTCCTGAGAAAAACGGTCTTGACAGACGGACGGACGGGCGGACGGACAACGAAGTGATCCTATAAGGGTTCCGTTTTTTCCTTTTGAGGTACGGAACCCTAAAAAAATAGCTTTGAACTTACTTGTACTAACTTATAATAAACGTACAAATAAATTAGATTCCTAGGGCTAAATACCTAAACTTTTTTACTTTTTTATCAATTTTGCTTCGTAATCTCCTTGTAATAAAATGAATAGCCTTTTGCAAGACCCTTGGGAGCCGCCTTATTTGCCGAAGGCACTTAATTATTGAATTTTTCCAATTTATAACTTCATATATTTTTTCGATTGAAAGGAATTAGCCAACCTTAACAGATAATATAAATAAATAAGGTAAACAAAAGAAGTTCCATAACTATACATATGATAAAAAATTAAGGTTATGAAGTCATAAATGTTCAGACCAAAATATTTACCTAGTTATCTAAGTAAGAACATAATGAAGCCTCAATCGATATACCTACAACACCGCAATCAATTTCTCCGTACTGTCAATACTTCTAAATAAAGTGAAGTTTAAAAGTGAACCATGGCTTTGTGCGACAGTGGCGTCGAGCGATGCATTGGAGCAAATATCGCCACTAAAAGCGTATTCATGTCCATCGTTAAAGTTTTTCAGGCTCGACACAGTGGCACAGAAAGGCGATACAAAGGTTCTGTTCGTTCCGTAAAGCTCTCAGCTTTGGTCCCTTAACAGTCTTCACGGGAGCGAATGGCAGAGTTCAGTTTCAGGTACTGAAACACAAAGCTTAAAAAATGATAAAAGGAAGAAAATATGTTGCATATTGATACTAGATACGACTATGATTAAAAAAAATAAAAAAGAGAATTATACAATATTTACAAAGACACGTGTAGAAGTAGGTACTGGCCTTATAGTTATATACTATAATTTTTTTATGGATGTGGCGAAATGTAACCCTCTGAAGGCAGAATTAAGAAGTTTTACTGAAGGAGACAGGTTTCTCAGATTATAATATTTAAGACGACATAAATGACGAATGTATGTGCTTAATTATGGCATGGAACTAGGCTGTCCAAGACTGTTGTCTGGTCTTTACTTGCTAGCTAGAGAATAGCACCTACATGAATGTAATGCTCCATAACATAACAAATTATTGTATCAACATCTTGTCGTTAAATAAGATAGTATTAGAATCAATATTAACAGAATGATAAGCTGATAAATGCTTAGATATATTTAGGGATCTACTTTTGCAGTATCTTTAAATTTTATTGCATCTGCCACCTACATTTGTTTTCCTTATCATATTATCGATAAAATTTAACTTAAATAAGGAAAGTGTCAATTAAATAAATAATAAATGCGGACAACATCACATACATTGCTCTGAACCCAAAGTAAGTAGCTATTAAGCACTTGTGTTATGGAATTCAGAAACAACGAAGGTACCACAAACACCCAGACCCGAGACAATGTAGAAAAGTGAGTTTCTACATTGACCCGTCCGGGGATCGAACCCGGGACCTCAGAGCTAGCGACACCTTGAAAACCGGTGCGTACGCCACTCGACCACGGAGGTCGTCAAATTAAGTAAGTATATCATGAGAATTTTCCATTTATCTACATCATTATATTACTAGAGTAGAATTTGGAGAATTTAGGTGATCTAATCTAGTTCCAATACATGAAATTACGTTGAACGCCAATCTCTATGTAGATACATACACCTACGTATACATATATACCTGAGCTCTGCGAAACACGTAGTACGTAGAAATGCTCTTGTTAATCTCCCTTTGAGAGATACCAGGGGCCCGAGTCTGCTATTTACATTTGCTTGAATCGTCTGAGTGGGTGGGGTTAGTGGGACCATTTTACGATAATTGGCATTCTACTAACTGTCAAAACGTCACAATTGGCCATTGGAACGATTGAGCCGCGAGTTGAGTGAATATGACCGATGGCCGGTACAATTTCGTATTCCGCTATTTTTTGACAGCAGTGCAACTGCTGTCAAAAAATAGCGGATTCATCGGATTTCATCGGATCATATCTATGGCTAAACATTTTTTATTTTTCATAGACAATGTGTCAATTTCAACGAAAACTTTCCTTTTTTAAAACATAATTATCCTTATTTACAAGTTTTTATTTGTATTGTATGGGCTTTTACAATTAATTAGTATTCAAAAAACAATTAATACAATTTTTTGCAACATAAGAAACGATTATTAATAATTAGTGCCAATCGGTGTTGCCTATTAATAATTACAAAATGTTTGATACTTTTATTTTTAATTTAAATTGACAACACCGCATCCCACTCATGCCAGTATGCCACTGATTGTTGTTGGCTTAACTGAATACGAAAATTAGGCACATATTGGGTTGACACTATCATCCCACTATGATCATAGTAACACGGAGTGTAAATAGCAGACTCGGGCCCCTGCCAAACGGGTAAGGGCTCGTACACACGACGCCACCAGCCAACTTCGTTTGTTTTTATCATTCATTAAACGGTTGCTTGTAATATTTTGGTAGCTACATTGCTGCATTGGTGGAATTCAATATTATCATTGATTTGGACATACGAGAGTAGAATAAACGACTTTTATTAAAAAAAAGAAAACAAAACTACTCTATAGTTTTTGAAGAAATTCGTATGGGACCACCACTAAGCTACAGGTACCCTATCGTTTTAAAAATACTTTTTGATATCGATCTAACAATTGCCGAAGATAACTCTTAAACTACATTAAAAAGTATAGACGAATTGAGAGCCTCTTCTTTTTGAAGTCAGTTGTGCGGCTGTGGTGCGGCGGCGGCACGCGGCGTAGTGTACATGAGTGCTAAAGCTGCGGATTGACAACGGACAATTGAGTAATGCTGGACTGAATTCTGATTGGCGCAGTCTGTAAGTGCTTCGGCTCGGTCATTGCAGTGATTTGTGAACTGAAATACTACATTTAAATGAACTGCTGGCTCATAGTGTCGTTTTATTGCATTTAGGTTGTTAATAATGAGAATGACAACTGATTGAAACGTTTATTATACTTTAAAATAATTACAATCTACGTGTTAATAATGCTTATTCAAAATTCTTATGATGATTTTTTAGTTTAACGCAAGATAGAAGAACACCTTAGTCTAATCGTTACCAAAAACCCCACTAAAGGATATATTATCATCCTCAGGACAAATAAATGAAAAGCGAATCTTTTAACTAGTTAGGTATCTGTAAAGATATTCTCATGAACTTTTCTTGTCCAAAACAGATCGTTTAACGAAAAATTTATTTTCAATTTACTGGTTCGCATAAATAACTATATGTGTACTAGCTGATTCCCGCGACTTCGTCCGCGTCAATTTCTTAAAATTGCGACTATAATTTGAGATTTAAACTATCCTATCTCTCAAGTTGGATCGAACTGCACATGGTGTGCGAATTTTATTATAATCGGTTAAGTGGTTTAGGAGTCCATTGAGGACAAACATTGTGACACGAGATTTATATATATTAAGATAATTAGGTAATATCTAATTAAACATAATAATCATATCACTATCCCTAATTAAACAGAGTTAATTGGCTGTTATCAAATATCGCGTCTCGATTCAGGTCATTGGGTAGATGTGTAGATGATCAAATCGTCCGCTGATTGTTCGCTCGGAGCGCAAATCAATGCTTTCAGTTTACTCGAACGGATTAACCCTGGGTTATTGTGTCATTGAAGCTCTTACGCTGAGTTTCAACGGTTAAGGATGGATAGCGAATTTTGTAGTTACTTTTAGGACTGTCCGAGGACTGTAGCGAGTATTTGCACGTGATAGAAACTTGCAGTATGTTTTGGTGGCTAATTACTGAATAAAAAAAAGTACGTTTAGAATTTCCGATATTGTATGAAATGTGCCACTTCACGACTTGCCACAGGTTCGATCCCACAGATATCTATTAATAAACTAATTAATAACAACAAATGTTTGCGTTATCAACAAAAGAAATATGTTCAGTTTCGGATGGCCATGTTTCAGAGTAAATAAAAAACCTAGTAAGTAATAACTTTAGGCCTAGTGCAAATAGTCTCGTTAGTCCTAGTTTCGATATGTAACTTAGTTGTATGTAGCATTCTGGGTGGTCATGAAAACCTTGTTCAATGACAGAGCCATTTCCATATGGTCCTGACACAAAGAACAAACTCAAAGAGTTGTTCATCATATAAAGTATCTGAAAAGACATTTAAGTACTTCTATGTGTGTCTATGAAACCAGGGACTAGTCGATATCCGACGTCCAGCATTCAATAGGAGGTCTAGATCCCGATATAGTGTAGGACATATATAAGCTAGCGAAGCCTACAGGAAACATGTATAATTCAGGAGCAGTGGAGGGTGTGACCATAGATAACGGGCCGGATGTAGAGGAAGGTGGCTGCGAGCCGGATGTGCCGCGATCCGCTGCGTTATCGCCGCGTCCTGTGTTGCCATGTGAAATATTATGTGGAATATAAGTACGGTTGCTAACTAAATAGTTGAATGATAGTCGTCGTCCTTAGATTAAATATAGCGGTAACATGGAAAGTTGTATTAGAAACTTTACTATAAAAGTGAAGGACGCCTAAATAGACGTATATAAAAACATGCATTTTTTTGTGTGGGCAATATTTCTGTGACCAAGTAAATACTTAATCTGACTTTTAAGTCTCTTTTTGCATTCGTTCAATATACACTTATTATACATTTGATACTTAGGTATACGATTACATAAAACATTATCTGTTACTGTGAATATTTAAAATTCACTGTTTTATGTTTTGTTTCTGTTTAATGATATATCATCATTCCCTCGATTAAAAAATAACATAACATAACATAACATAACATAACATAACATAACATAACATAACATAACATACCATCACGCCTGTATCCCCGAAGAGTTAGGCAGAGGTGTACCAATGTACACCCACAGTTCGCCGGTATGTTTAGGTCCCATGTAATAGGGGGCGAGCCTATTGCCACTAACCGGGCACAAATCCAAACTCCGACCTGCTACTGAGAATTTCATAGAAAACCCAATAACACCTTGGTCGACTTTTGAATCGAACCCAAGACCTCTAGCGTAGCAGTCGCGCTTAGACCCACTAGGCCAACGAGGCAGTTTACGCAATTTTGCACGATTAAAAAATGCTCATGTTATAGCATGCCAATACATTTTATGAAGAAGTTTTATATGCATCATCAGATTATTAAACCACAATATGTGTTGTATTTATATAAGCACGTGTATTTCGGTATTCACAATTACATCGGTGAATGATGCGCTGTGCCGAGTGCAAGCGTGCGTACCGGCAAATTGGTGGGTCAGAGGCGAACGGGGGCCATTGAGCTGCGAAAACTAAGAGGAAGAACGTTGTATGTGAACAGAATATATACAAAACATTAATTGCTAAAGACAAAACCGAATAAAATGCAGTTATAATTATACTAACCACGCGCTTGTTAATTTTTTTGTACGGAGGAACGTTTGTAACCCTAGATAAAAGAACAGTTATAATATATGTCTGTGCTTATTTTAATTGATAGTTGTTTTTAGTCTAAATTTATTTATCATATTATATAATGTATTTAAAAATACAAGGTAGGTACACTGTTCTATATTAAGTAAAAGGGCCAGACGGTTCCATTAATACGGAGGGAAGTCGCAAGCCCGAGGCATTACAGAAAAAGATTTCCATTTCCCTTTATCTTGCCTCTAGCAAAATCCTTCAGTATTTATGTAAAAACAACAATTAAGTAAACAATCCTTGATGAAAAATAAACAAATAACGTAACAAATTCATTTCAATTATTTTATTACGTAAATTTCGAGCCAATTTTCGGCTCTAGGGTAAAAGATATACAGATACTATCTCCTTCATCGAATACACAGATTTCCATCTTTAAAAACAATTGAAACACGATACTATTTAGTACGAATGCGGTGCCTTGTATGAGGTGAATGTACCTAAAGGTTTTACACTTCATCTAGTTGAGACCGACCACTACTTAACTAAAAGCTGTTAAGTGTGTACATAATGAATGCTGTCTTTATTACTCAGCGGTGTTAATGAACGGTTTTACACGTTGGACCTTGCCTTAGTTTTTCATTTTTTTTTGAGTTTACATGAAGTAAATTGGAATGCTAAGTTATAAATGTGGAAACAGTGCTCTGAACCAAAAGGAAGTACTAAAGCACTTGTGTTCTGAAACCAGGGACAAAGAAGGTACCACAGACACTAGGGGCTCGAGTCCGCTATTTTAAGTCAATGAGTGGCGGCTTAATAAACGTTCCAGTAAATTTGTTATTGTGCTTAATTTTCGTATTCAGATAAGAACAGTCCCTTGCAATTCTACAATGACAACAGTGGCAAGTGGGTGTATATTTGTCATTAAACTAAAATTATCTGAATACGAACATTAGGCACAAAAACAAATACACTGGAACGTTTATTAAACCGCCACTCACTGACTTAAAATAGCGGACTCGTTCCCCAGACCCGTGACAATGTAGAAAAGTAGTTTTACAAATTGACCCGTTCGGAAATCAAGCCCTCAGAGGACCTGGAAGAAACTTTCTACTCGGTTCTACAGAATTTATCCTGTACATTTCTGTACATTATTTATTATCATTATTTTTTTCGCTACTCCATCTCAATTCGTAGCTCTGCAAATATTATGTTTCTCGCTCGGTCGGTGCATTTTCGCACCAGAATTATTGAGGTTCATTATAATTCGGCCCTTTGCTTTAATATTCAGTTCTGTTTCAGATTTATACTCGCATTATGAACATCCGACTCTTATAGGTTAATGCGGTTTACACACAAAACATCTCGGAGCAAATTAATATGTGATTTAAATTTATATCAGTAATGGGTAGGTAACTGCTGAATATACCTATTTCGTGTGTGCATAGCAAAGGTAACTTTGAGTTCACGCGAAATATCCCTTATATTAAGATTTGTAATATTGCATTAAAATAGAGTAAATAATTGAATTCCTTGCAAATTCAGGAATAATTCAGAAAATAAGAAGTATTAAAAAATAGTTTACCAAACAAACTAAAAAAATGTTGTGTAGGCAATGTGTCTGAAGAACAGATATCAGTACCTCCATATATACCTACATTTTTGTTTTATATAGCTTGAAAGCATATTGACGTGTGAACTAAAGATTTTTAGTTAGGAAACTATCCATTCGCTATACCTTTCAACAGACAAGGGGTCGAGTAGGGCAGGTAGAATTTTACAATTCCGAGAAAAATGGGATGGAAAAAGTGAGCCTTTTCATAAAATACTAAAATTGTTCCACGTATAAAAAACATTTAAAAGAGTTCCTTTTGAAGCAAGTTGCGTAATGAATTTACTGCAGCTTACGTTCTTTGTACTTAAGCATATAGTAGTACAAGGAACAGCTCTGTTCCATATAAGAAGCATAATTACAGAAAATAAATTGAAGGTTTGCAGTTACTTTTAAATATAGTCATATATATATTTTTTTTCGGTCCGCTATCCACAGTATTTTAAACAGTGCAAACTGTTTACAATACTTCTTAAACTTGTGGATTTTTTGCTCTTTGATATAATGCATATCGATTAAAGTGCTACCAGTTGTTTCGCCTGATTATGTAATTAATGAACTTGATGTAATAAAAAAAAGGGAATGAGAAAAAATCGTTCTGCTGCAGTACATTTTAAAATAAACGGCTTCAATTTCCAGTGAAAAATTCAAGTAGTGGACAATGGAGGCGGATGGTAGCGGTAACAAGTGATAGTCGAGTGACCGGATGTGCTCGCGCGGATAACGCTCCGGAACGTGTCCGGAACGCGTCCGGAACGCTGCGATTCCGGGCGACGCGCTGCATCGCACGATGTCGTTTCCGGAGTTGCACCACGACAGCCAGTTTGTTTAATAAGCTCCAATAATGAACAATTATTACGTTTCCCGATGCAATAGACTGTTACCTGCTGCAATTGTGTTTAATAGTTACAGCATTTATACCTTCTTTTTTGTCAACAAATCTGCCCTAGGTTTTTGCGCATTAAATTATTATTTACCTATATATATAAGGTGCTATAAAAATATCTGCCACGGCCTTAATGGGAGGTAGTATTGTGTTTATAGATTACAATAGTGAAGAACTTTCGTACCCCGGAACAGTTAATTAAATTTGAGAAAATAAAACAGTTAAATTAACATTGACTCTATTCTGCGTAACGTGGTTCACAAATTACGCGCAATGTGACGCTTCGTCAATGAAAACAACTGCTATCTCTTTCCATCTTTTCTGTGAATGAAAACTGTAATCAGCTGACTAGTTCGTCACTACATAATCTACTAGGTACGCAATAATACGCAGGCATACATGATACAAGTGTTTTAAAAGTGCAACTACTTACCAGTTACAGCATTCTTCAAAAAAAACTGACGTAGGTAAATAAGATGATAAACTTGTGTGACTGTCAAGTTAGTGTAAGAATCGCATTTTTTTTTTTATTATTTTTAAACAGTAGTTATTGAAATAAAACTACTTTTTACGGATATTGTCGCGGTTTTATTAAAAGTCCGTCAAAAAGTAGTTGTATTTCAATGTCTAACATTCGCGTAAATCTAAGAAACCAAACAGTAGGTACTTAGATTAATATCGAATAACGATAAATTACAGTACCTAACTTGGCGTGTTTAAAAGTTAATCATTTTATTTACAACGATTGCACCGTATTTACAGTTATTTACTCACTCCCTACCTAGTACCTACTTATCTACACTGCATATGCACACAGATGAAGGCACGCTTGCATACATGTCTCTTCACTTTATTTAATGTGTCCGTTTCACTTTTCACTTGCCTAAATGCGCGTTTGATGCGCCTTTTTAGTTCTACCACACTTCTTTCACCACACCAAGGTCTTTCACACGACCTCACTAAAAAAAGTCTAGAGGGGTTAAATCCGGCGAGCGAGGAGGCCACGGCACTTGTAAAGTGGTAAGGATGGAGCCCTTCACGATTTAAAAGTCGCCACACGTAGTTGTCGCTCACGTCGTAGACTCGAGCAACATCCCTGGTGCTATCAAGAGGATGACACTGAAGCACTTCCTCTTCGAGTTCGGCCGAGTCTGAAGGCCTGCCTGCGTCAACCGGAGGCGGGTCAAACGGCCGTGTTACACCGAGTTACACTCGCGGTAGCACAATACCATTTCAAGATATTCTTGATTGGAATACTGTCGTCTGGGAGGCATCTTAGCTGTCGCTGACCGCTAAAACTAACTTCCGAACGCGCGGGCAGGGGGCGACTGGCGACCGGCGGCGGTCGGTTCGCGGGGGCGACTGGCGACCGGCGGCGGTCGGTTGGCGCGTGCGACGAACGGCGGCGGCGGCATCCTTTGATAGGAATGGCAACAGTGTATGAAACACATGAGTAGATAAACGGAACAGAGGCAAAGCTTCTTAAGAACGTGCAAAATTGTTACCTATTTTGTTAGGGTTGTCACAATAGGTGAAGACAAATCAAACAAAACGTTTTTTAAATAGTTTTAATAGTCAGTATAATAGAATATATAATAGTATGATAGAATAGTTTACAAATTACTTACTCTAAGAATTTTCTTTTTATAATTATTGTTTTTTTTTTTTTAATAAAAAATACCTACCGTGTTGTACAAATTACTCTCTTCTTATTATAAAAAGGATCATACAATAAAATAAAGGTACTTGCTTGAAAAAGTAATAACCAAATATTTACTTACCTAATTGTACTCCTTGGGATAGTTAAAGTATGATTTATTTTTGTTTTCTCTATTATTATTCATACACACGGTACAATAAACAACCATTATTATTAATATAATACCACGTTTTTACAACTAAACTTATAAAAACTTAAACTTGCAACTAACAAAACAAACAGCGTGCGTCGGACTGACCCTTAGATTGTACACTGGCTGTGCCAGCGTAAACTGGTTTTTTCCAGTCTCGCCGCGTATGTGACAAGCGGCCAGTGGTCACGCACACATGCCCCGCGCGCTTGTGTGCGTGCAACCGATTCGAGCGGTTGTTCGAAGCTTTGCCTCTGTTCCGTTTATCTACTCATGTGGTATGAAAAGCGGCGGCGGCGCGGCGGCGGTGTTTTGCGAAATGTTTGAATTCGGTGCGGAGCGGCAACAGCTTATGACACGGGATGGTTTTATACTAATAAATCAATTCAAATTTATACGTTATTTTTTTTGTATGAAAAAAAATATGATAAATAATCAATAATTTATCTTTACTATTGTAATCTATAAACACAATACTACCTCCCATTAAAGCCGTGGCAGATGTTTTTATAGCACCTTATATAGTAATAGTTTATTATAGTTGCGTTACTGACTTTTTCTTCTGATGGTCTGAAATAAATGAAATAGGTAAATCGTCTATATCAAATTATTTTACGTTTATGATTAAGGATAACTATAGGTTAAAGAACATTTACGCAGTATTATTTAATTGTCCTTAAAAGAAGTAACGCATTGAATATAAAAGAGGTTTAATCCAAGAAACCTGAGATCGCAATCGGTATTCAGTCGGTTCTGTAAAAGCTTTTAAGAAGTTTTAAACCAACACCCACTCACTCGGTTGGTGTAGCTATTCTCTCTAAATATAGACTTGAACGTAGATTAGTTTGGTGCGTTGCTAAATAAACAGAATAAAGTATTTAACTTAACATTTTTGAGTACACTTTTTCAAAATCTTTTGATAATGTGATAGAAGATCTATTAAACCATGCTGGCTGGTTTATCTATCATACTTTAATAGGGATGATGACTAATTGTTACTTTTATGTCCATCTTTTAGATAATAAAAAAATATTAGACAGGTATTTTTTCTTTTATCCCGTAAGCAAAGAATTATGGAGATACATCGAGTACGATTCTTACCTGACGTCACGTCTAAGCTAAAATTGTACCTACCCGTGACGTCACAAGCCCCACTCCTGAACTTTTAAGCGATTTATCTTCGTATTTTTTTACTGATTTGATAAAAAAACGTGTCTATTATAGTTTGATTATCTAAATAAAGGACTAAATAAATTTTGACTTTTCATACCTAGTTATCTACCCTATTATATATTTTTTGCATTTTATAAATCACTGTAGTCTGGACAGAAAGGGAACCGTCGTCGTAGGATTTGGGGATGATTTGAGGCTGTTGTGTTTAATTACTGTAATTGGTATGTTGACAACACTGTTGCGTCATTATAGTGCGACGGTAACATCAGGGTATTTATAAAATTATGTGAGAATAATATACTCAACCAACCAATGCAATAGCGCAGTGGCAGAGTTTGTCGAGATTGCCACTACAAACCAATTTCTGTTGGTTCCGTAAATATTTGACCCGGCCAGTCTATCTCACATTACTATATATGACACTAATATCTCGCGACCATATATCACATTTTATTAAATATAAAATTTTATTGTATAACATATTTTGAATGGCTGTCATTCTGCTATCAAATGCATCTAAAAGATATTTTTCAAATATGAACGGATATTAACGAATTCTAACATTACTAACTTATCATCTGACAACATGAGCTACAGTTAGTAAAGTATAGTAGTAGCATCAATTTAATGTATTGAGCTTCAACACTACACTTCCGAAACGTTTATATAAAACGAAAAAAGTTGTATATAAAGTTGTTGTAATAGCAGTCGTCTACCATTTTAGCTGATTGCTGACGTTGCAGGCTGTGACCTGCCTTTTGTTGCGAAGCCTTTGTGTCGCCTCGGCTAGACGCCTCGTGTACCCAACTCAAATTATCATAATAACGTGTTATACTTATACCTTTATCGCTACAAATCGAGACCTAAAAATAGAATCAAAAAGGCTGTTGGTGTACCTAATGTTAGGACAAGGAGTTAGTAGTGTTCGTATTTAAATTCAATGTGATTGTAGGGAATCTGTGTTAAGTAAACGTTATTTCTTTCAATTAAAAAAAAGGTATTTATTATCATATATCTATTTTAAAATATGCACTTTATAGCTATACGCCAGGACATTTTTAAAAATTATGAAAGTTTATTATCTGGGTTGGGTTAGTAGCTTCTGGTAGGCAGGCATATGTTTTTTACAAAGATCCGCCAAAAGCTCATGAACGTTAACGTCATACTCAGACGGCTCCTGCATATTCATGAACTCAATATTTTTACTTCCAAAATAACATTACATAAAAACACGATACTGTCGCCTCAACCTCATTACGCTTCATACACCGTGAAACCAGCCCAACAAAATTTAAATTGTTACAAAATATTCCGTGATACTTTCCATCCACAATAGCTACCGAATTGTTTATCAAAAATCTACGCAGCGTCAGATTCAAAGATAAACGGTATAACACCAATAAAAACAAAATACAATCGGCCCAAAAAATATGCTAACATAACTTGTAGAGTGACAGGTTTATCGATGAGAATAATCGAGTAATGACTTATAATCGAATGAAGGTGTTTCGGGAACAAATTGCAGCATCGATCGGTTTCCGCGAGTGGCCATTAGTAAGACTGGTGAAGCACCCTCGTGGTCTCACGCGTCGAGTGTGCTCGTGTCAAGTGCTTTGTCTCTCCCTCTCGGCTACAGTCACTACATGTCACAATACTCGATTGTTAGCTACGTATTAAATTCTGTTTAGACGCGCCCCTTGACAGCTTGTTTGGCGACAAAAGATTTCAAGTAGGAGGGTCAGTGTTATAATTATATACGCATGTGGTCTTCTTTTGTTATAGAGGTGTCATGTTGTCGGTAACATTTGTTACTTTTTGTAATGCTGAACGCGGGCCTTCAAAGTAAAAAGACTATGTAATCATTTTTTAAATCTTATATCATCTTGTACAATTTGTCTATATTCTAGTCTATATAATCTAATTATATTATATAAGGATTATATTAGTTTTTTTCATTACTGTTTACCCAATTAAGTTGATTCTGGATTGTATACTGAACAAACACATTTTGCGTTAAATATTAATATGAACATCGCCAAAATAGGGTACATTTACCACATGAGAGCAAAATACCCCTACTATCAAAATTATAAGCTTCATAATTGTAGGAAAATGCCTTTGAGTAATACCAAGATGGCAGCTGAATTATTTAAAAAATCATAGCAAATATAAATGGGCGCTTGAGAATGCCAGTTTAAAATTTCGCCTAGACGCTGAGTGCTTCATTTTTATTGTAGAGCATTTTACAGCCATTCAGCATTTCCGCGATTCTTTGAAGCTCATAACTAATGCACATAAATTACTATACAAGGGTACTTAACCGCGAAAATATGCAAAATTACGTGTAACGTGCAGTGCGAACCACATGTGGGGGGTTATTAGGAAAAGTGGAAATTGCAATAAGGGTGCTTTTAGCGCTCATACATGTTCATCCACGCGGCTGCGACCCGAGTGACGTGCTCGCGAACATTGTGCCGCTTAACATGTAAATAATTCGCTATTTCATTCAACCTCTACGTAAACAAATGGGTAGAATGTACCGAAGTGTTTCGTGTTCGTCCCTGAGAACGTAGTATCGAGAGCCTTGAGTTTGGATGAGACCGCTTGATACAGATAAGCCACGTTGCACTGCACAGTGAAAGGAGGCATGCAGATAGTCACTCGCTCCGGAAAATGCATTCACTTCGAGTAATTGATTAATGATAATGCACTTTTAATCAAGGAGATAGATTAGATACTCTTTTTCTTTCATGATTATTTATGGGTGTGTGTTGTAGCATAAACTTAATTTTATCTTTGCCAGTTTATGTTGAGCCAGCTCTTCATTGATCGATATTTTATTGGAATTTAAATACACTAGCAATAATTTTAACTCATTGTTTTTTTATTAACTTGCAAGCGTGGCAAAATGGTATAGCAATTTATTTTATGTGAACATTACTTCCACCACTTAAATACATATATTTGGCTCAGATAATTACGCGTTACGGAAATTTTACGGAACGCGACACATTAATTAGTTGTTGATGAATAAAACAAACATTCTTTCAGATCGGCGGCCGGCTAATTGCCACTCGATATTACAAGAATCGCTACACGACCACTCCAACATTCGAATGTGTATTGTTTGCACCACTCTACTGCACAGCCAGTTGAGTGGCGCATAACTTTTGTGCTCGTATGTACCCGATATATTCCCTGAAACAATGCAATCAGATATTGTTTTTAAACAATTGATGGCACTGGTTCGTATTCGGGGAAAGATCAATAGGAGCCCATCCAATTTGTTTGCCATTCTGGTGCATTGAGAGCTGTCATTGGGATGCACGGATGATGCAAAATACAATTATTTGGATTAATTAAAACTTTATTTCCACTGGCGTATTTACCGGCTTATAAACATACCTGTGCTGTGCTGCCGTCTATTTTATTCTCTAAGTGGCCTTCCGGCAGGTTAGTCAAAGAAGAAGTTGAAGTGAAAAATTTGTCCTCTAAGAAACGTTCCCTTTACAGCACACCTTTGGAGGATGTGGCAAATTGCGGCGCATGTAGAACAAGGGTTGTACAAAGGGGACACGAGTGCCCATCGTGCCGGGGCTCGGTTGCCAGTGGCGATATAACAAGCTCCGCGATTTATGCACGAGTAATCGATGTATTAATGCTGGCAACACCGGCAATTACGCATAACAGTTTATTTATTTACTATAGTTGTCAAAATATAAAAGGTCCGTTTTGACATTTGAGAAAGATCCTAGAATGTAACTTGGAACGAAACTGAAAGAAACAATAAAATAATAATTAATTACATAAAGTGTTATTAAAAAGATACATTTTTTTTTTGGCGTTTAAATAATATGATAGAATATATTTTAACTACGATACGACAAATGTCAAAACGGACCTTTTATATTTTGACAACTTTACCGTCGCCCGTGGCATGGACTCAACGGTTTTTATTGTGTTTATTCCTCGAAGTGTAGTATTGATGCTACATTTCCTGAGGTAAATACACTGAAATATAAAATAAATGGAATCAAAAAATAGCCAACTAGGTATGTAATTTAAAATTATTTATATTTACTTATGCAGTGAAACGTGAACACGGAGTACAAGTTACAAAATATGAACATACTTTGGAAGTCAAAGAAGACATGACAAGCTATAAGGACAACCGGATTCTCAAGTTAAAGTAAGTGAGGCAATTATTATTTGCAGTGCACATTCTTGGAATGGATATCGGACTGCTTCTGAGAATTTCCTTACCGAGAGACTTTATTCTAACTGTGAATAAAGCCATAGGTTTGAGTTAAGCAATTACTTTAAAGACCACAACAGCGAATGGTAATTTCGAAGTTTGAAATATAATTAAAAAAAAAACTGTGGGTAGTCAGTCCTATTTACTTTTTTCATTGGTATTTCATTGCTGTCGATAGAAACAACAGTATACAATTACAAAAAATATTTACAAAAGTATAATAATTTAAAATAAGGTTTAGGTACATCGACAAAGATATTCACCCATACGATCCTTAACTGGTCTTGACCCGAGTCGCACTTGATCCAGTTTTTTATTAATTAAGACATTTAAAATATACCAAATTTACGTTCGAGTTAAACAATAATTAAATCAACCTTATTACATACGGTAATTATTTTATCACATAACGTGAATTTTTTGTTTCACAATATTAATTTATGCCTTTAATTAGACATAAACTAATTACAAGCGCATTTTTTTTTATTTTTACATCTGCAACTTGTATTAGTTTATACAAGTTGCAGATGTAAAAACAAAAAAATGGCTTCGAATTTTAAAACTTGCCACCATAATATATAAAAAAGCGTCCCAGAAACCTAATAGCCTCAGGCAACTCGGTAGACAGCCACACAGCTATCGCACGACGCATTCGAATTATTCAGCCGATTGAATCGATTAATCCGGCGCGTTGTTCGCAAACAGCCTGGTTGGGCGCACAGTCGCCGATGCGATGCTACGCATGACCACCTGCGATGGGCCATTGTGGCCTTCCGCATGATTTCAGCTCTAAATGTCCCATTTCCTTTAGATAATTTGCGGAGAATTAGATTTAAGATTAATGAAGAGTAGAATATAAATTAGGTCGTTCTATAGTGAAGTGAGATGCTCGAGTATTTTATCGATGCGATACTATCGATGACAAATGTATACATACTTGTTGTATATTTATTTCAGGCCTATATTTTTGTATATGGTTTTCAGAAGTACATAATGTATATATATAGTATATTGCTTTTATTTCCATTGTGCAATAACTAGAGTTAATGGAGTGTCGGTAATAGTGAGTAATGGTCTCCAATCGATGCATTTTAGTCGCTCCGTTCGTTCAATACTGCCGTGATAGATGGCATTAAGGCAGACTGTTGTTTTGTATAAAGCTCCGAATTGTAAAAAGCAATGCAGCGCGCATTCAAAACTGTAATAAACATTCATAAAATAAAACGCTCATTATCGTATCTTTTAATTGGTTATAATTGTAACACTGTCACTTACATTTTTATTTAAGTTCGTATATTTCTTTTGAAAATGGAATAGTCTCGAAAATATATCAGATCTTTATTAAATTTGTTAAAAATGTCCTAAAAAAAAGTGACAGACCACAACTTTTCAATAGGAAAAAGCGAAAAACTGCAGTGAGAGAAATAAAAAACAAAAGAAAGCGATGATAAATGGATAGTGTGGAACAATAATTAAATTCTACCATTGCGCAACTCACATAAGAGAGATTAATCAAGGAAATGGTTAATGTCTAGGTGGTCTTGCTGTATGCTGGCAATTACTTCAAGTAATTAGTTCCTTTTTTACAGTCTCGTGTCTAGAAAATATTGTATGTGAAAATAAATAGCCTTCTTGTTAAAGGAGGCAGGTACAGAGGTTTAAAAAGGTAAAAACGGGTATTTACCTACCAAAAATAATGTGTAAATTATGCTTCACAAATTAATTACGTCAAAGCTTTGATTTACCTTAAATATTCCAAAATTGCATTTCCATTTTGTGCACATACCGTTCCTACCGCAACCAATTCAATGCAACAAATACGAGGAATTGAAATGGACTGACTGCTTTATCGGTTTCAGGGAAGAGTCGGTCATGGACCCAAATCCATTTATATGCAAAATATATTCCTTGTCCATTAATAAGGGATAATAAGATTTGTGATGCGTAATCCCAATAATTAAATATTTTATGTCATAATTTTAATTTTCGTCCGGTCATTGTATTACGAGAAATACAGACTGGTTGTCGACGCATAGCTTTACGACTTTCTGTATATTCTCTTTATCAGGGTTTATTTACGCGTGTTTACTTATAGATCATTCGCAATTATAAATACTGGTAAATTCTAAAAAAAAAATAAGCCAGCTTTTCGACGATAAGAAAATCCCACCAAAAACATTCAATGTAAAAAAAATAGCCAACTAGGTATGTAATTTAAAATTATTTATATTTACTTATGCAGTGAAACGTGAACACGGAGTACAAGTTACAAAATATGAACATACTTTGGAAGTCAAAGAAGACATGACAAGCTATAAGGACAACCGGATTCTCAAGTTAAAGTAAGTGAGGCAATTATTATTTGCAGTGCACATTCTTGGAATGGATATCGGACTGCTTCTGAGAATTTCCTTACCGAGAGACTTTATTCTAACTGTGAATAAAGCCATAGGTTTGAGTTAAGCAATTACTTTAAAGACCACAACAGCGAATGGTAATTTCGAAGTTTGAAATATAATTAAAAAAAAAACTGTGGGTAGTCAGTCCTATTTACTTTTTTCATTGGTATTTCATTGCTGTCGATAGAAACAACAGTATACAATTACAAAAAATATTTACAAAAGTATAATAATTTAAAATAAGGTTTAGGTACATCGACAAAGATATTCACCCATACGATCCTTAACTGGTCTTGACCCGAGTCGCACTTGATCCAGTTTTTTATTAATTAAGACATTTAAAATATACCAAATTTACGTTCGAGTTAAACAATAATTAAATCAACCTTATTACATACGGTAATTATTTTATCACATAACGTGAATTTTTTGTTTCACAATATTAATTTATGCCTTTAATTAGACATAAACTAATTACAAGCGCATTTTTTTTTATTTTTACATCTGCAACTTGTATTAGTTTATACAAGTTGCAGATGTAAAAACAAAAAAATGGCTTCGAATTTTAAAACTTGCCACCATAATATATAAAAAAGCGTCCCAGAAACCTAATAGCCTCAGGCAACTCGGTAGACAGCCACACAGCTATCGCACGACGCATTCGAATTATTCAGCCGATTGAATCGATTAATCCGGCGCGTTGTTCGCAAACAGCCTGGTTGGGCGCACAGTCGCCGATGCGATGCTACGCATGACCACCTGCGATGGGCCATTGTGGCCTTCCGCATGATTTCAGCTCTAAATGTCCCATTTCCTTTAGATAATTTGCGGAGAATTAGATTTAAGATTAATGAAGAGTAGAATATAAATTAGGTCGTTCTATAGTGAAGTGAGATGCTCGAGTATTTTATCGATGCGATACTATCGATGACAAATGTATACATACTTGTTGTATATTTATTTCAGGCCTATATTTTTGTATATGGTTTTCAGAAGTACATAATGTATATATATAGTATATTGCTTTTATTTCCATTGTGCAATAACTAGAGTTAATGGAGTGTCGGTAATAGTGAGTAATGGTCTCCAATCGATGCATTTTAGTCGCTCCGTTCGTTCAATACTGCCGTGATAGATGGCATTAAGGCAGACTGTTGTTTTGTATAAAGCTCCGAATTGTAAAAAGCAATGCAGCGCGCATTCAAAACTGTAATAAACATTCATAAAATAAAACGCTCATTATCGTATCTTTTAATTGGTTATAATTGTAACACTGTCACTTACATTTTTATTTAAGTTCGTATATTTCTTTTGAAAATGGAATAGTCTCGAAAATATATCAGATCTTTATTAAATTTGTTAAAAATGTCCTAAAAAAAAGTGACAGACCACAACTTTTCAATAGGAAAAAGCGAAAAACTGCAGTGAGAGAAATAAAAAACAAAAGAAAGCGATGATAAATGGATAGTGTGGAACAATAATTAAATTCTACCATTGCGCAACTCACATAAGAGAGATTAATCAAGGAAATGGTTAATGTCTAGGTGGTCTTGCTGTATGCTGGCAATTACTTCAAGTAATTAGTTCCTTTTTTACAGTCTCGTGTCTAGAAAATATTGTATGTGAAAATAAATAGCCTTCTTGTTAAAGGAGGCAGGTACAGAGGTTTAAAAAGGTAAAAACGGGTATTTACCTACCAAAAATAATGTGTAAATTATGCTTCACAAATTAATTACGTCAAAGCTTTGATTTACCTTAAATATTCCAAAATTGCATTTCCATTTTGTGCACATACCGTTCCTACCGCAACCAATTCAATGCAACAAATACGAGGAATTGAAATGGACTGACTGCTTTATCGGTTTCAGGGAAGAGTCGGTCATGGACCCAAATCCATTTATATGCAAAATATATTCCTTGTCCATTAATAAGGGATAATAAGATTTGTGATGCGTAATCCCAATAATTAAATATTTTATGTCATAATTTTAATTTTCGTCCGGTCATTGTATTACGAGAAATACAGACTGGTTGTCGACGCATAGCTTTACGACTTTCTGTATTTTCTCTTTATCAGGGTTTATTTACGCGTGTTTACTTATAGATCATTCGCAATTATAAATACTGGTAAATTCTAAAAAAAAAATAAGCCAGCTTTTCGACGATAAGAAAATCCCACCAAAAACATTCAATGTAAAAAAAAGCCAAGTCTCTCTATGCAATTCTTCCATCGTAAAAAGTTTTGAGATCGCATAGGAGCCAAGTCCTGTTCACCTTAATTTGTAATAATAAATCGATATTTTGTGACTATATCAATAGTTTTGTTTACATTACAATAACAGTGACTTGGCCATGAGCACAAGTTAAAGGTCGTTTGCTCCTTGTAATTACGTGCAAATACCGTTGAATTTATATATTATATATATTATGGACATGATTTTGTAACTGATTGGAATTTGAGATCACTATGGACTAAACATGCGCCATAGTGCATGTGCAGTTCACTGATCTTGGATGATACCGACTGTCGGTTAAGGTGTCCTGATATCATTTATTATTTACTTGCAACTCCTCCAAATGTGCAGTTTTATATTTGTATCTTATTGTGCTCATGGCCAAGTCACTATTATTGTAATGTAAACAAAACTATTGATATAGTCACAAAATATCGATTTATTATTACAAATTAAGGTGAACAGTACTTGGCTCCTATGCGATCTCAAAACTTTTTACGATGGAAGAATTGCATAGAGAGACTTGGCTTTTTTTTACATTGAATGTTTTTGGTGGGATCTCATTTATTTTTTGTAGGTCTCTTTCTTTTCTTTTTATAAATAAACAAAATTGCTATAAAAAATATTTGCTTTTTGTACATAAACAAAGAATAAAGTTAACAATGCAGTCAAAATTCATATACCATGTTCTTGTAAAACCGCAAATATAAATTTGTTTCATATTATTTACTAAGGTATATAATTTATTACCGTTTTTATAATTTTCCCTTTACATGTAGCTAAAAACCTATCTTGGTGCCAAATTTGAAGGTTCTAAGTTTGCTAGAAGTACCTTAGATTTTTGATGATCGGTCAGTGAGTGAGTCAGTGAGTGACAAAATGGTGTAACTTTGATCGCTCATAACTCGTAAACTATTGGTTCAAATGTCATGTAATTTTGAGGCTGAGCTTGTTTTAATACTTACTCTAGGTCATCGAAAACCTAAACCCCTAGCTTTGTCCGTATCGATGATACAGGGGGATGAAATAGCCGCGAAACGCTTCGAGAAAAGAATGGTACGGCCGTGCCCGTTTTGCTCGAGACTTGGCTGGGGCACTGCCGTGCCCCCAGATATGTCGATAACCGACAACTGTTCATAAGTTGCGACTACATTTATTATGCATAACAAGGTACGATGAAACAACAACTTCGCGGACTAAAACTATACAACATATCTATACTTATATTAAATCTGTAAAAGTGAAAATTCTGTACATTGAAAATATCAGAAAAGTAAATGGCGGGGGGTGTTACTAGACCGACACCGAACCCAAAAGTGTGAAAAAAAAAATTGTCTGTCGGCCTTTCTGTTTGTTCAGGTATCACGCAAAAACTACCGGTTCGATTATGATGAAACTTGGTATAATTATTCTTTATTATCCTGGGCACTGGGTAGTTTTTATCCCGGAAAAGTATAAACAATAAAAAACAAACTTAATTTTGCGGTTAAAAACTCATTGATAAGTTTCGTCATCCACGCGAACGAAGTCGCAGGCACAGCTAGTAGTTACATAAAATGAAACTACAAAAGTCTCAACACTAAGCATATGTGTTAGTTTTACAAGCACTCAGTGTTTGCCAAGATGCCATGAAATTTTGATGCGAAGTACGCAATATGAAGTAGTTAATCGCGACACTTAGTCCGTACAGTAAGTACTCATAGTTAATTTAACAAGAATGCATGAATAGCTGAGCGTGTGATTCCCCTGCAGTTGGCTCAAGAGGTTCATTTGAAATTCATATTGTAGACACTCGGGAATCAGGATATAGAGACACTAAATCGTGTAACTATTTTTGCGCAGTTTTTTAATGGCATTTGTTTGGACTAGCAGATTTTTGTGTATGACTATTTGTTTGTCGTGTTTAGGTGTATGTGTATAAAGAGTGATGCCTTCAATCTTGTCTAATGAAGAGAGAGAGAGTGAGAAGGTTGGAAGCCGTAAGTAAAACACGGAAAATGCCATTTTGCGCCAAATGGGACAGGTCTTAGTGCCAGAAGTTTGCTATGTCATAATTTAGGTACTTTAGTTAACAACTTGCGACATAGATATTAGTCTACTTTTTTACACCTTTTATTAAATAATTAATTTTTAATAAGCATTCATGGAAAATTTATGTAGCAAAAGAACCAATGTAGCTTATGTTTTGATAATGGAAAGAAGATGCATAATTAAATAAATCAGTGTAGTTCTCAGTCACAAATTAATTATTTAGTCCTGATTTCATCGTATCATTACAAATTAATATAAAACCGCAGTTAAGTGTTGTATGAATACATTTCTACTACTTTAATTAATATGATCGTTGATTCCGAATATTAATGTGTAATGTAAAATCAATTATGTATGTATTACGCGGTGAATATGAATTGGGCCGGACAATGAGTAGTGACGGGAACTGCCAACGGGATCGTCAACATTTTTGGAAATAATCAGTTAATTATTTTCGAGTTCGTTTGGCATATTTTTTAAAATAATTCAGACGTTACTAATTCTAATTAAGGTTACATTGAAATTAATATTCAGAGTTATAAAAACAACTGTTCAGGTATGTGATTTTTATGTATTCTTCAGTTGGACTTAAAATAGGTACCTACTATATTCATAGTGTTGGCTTTTTTTGTACACGGTGAAATATACAAACTTGAACAAAAAAGATAGTCATTAGTATTATTTAGTTGTTAGATATTTTAAACAACACTTCTGAAATCACGAAATGTTTAAATAATTTAAATAAAAAATAGCATCAACAATAAATTATTTTTATCAAGACATTGTCACTTCGTAGCGAGTGTGTTCTACGTCCCCTCCGTAGCGGCTTAGCGCGGATTTTTCGTTCGCGACTGACATAAATAAAGCGTTGCCAACTACACTTTTTCAACATAACATCTCGTGATAAATAATAATGTACAGTTAATATTCAGTGCGCGTTTGTATTCAACTCGTTTGTTCGTAGTTTTAGTGTTTTAGACCAATGCAGTTTATAGTTTGCAGGTTAACGTCGGCTATATTTTACATGAGTTCGATATATCGTGTTATAAGTACTTATAAGCTCAAGACTGTTTCTAGAGTCCTTTTTAATAAGCTTTTACTATGACACTTCAAGTATTTTATCTTGGTTGACACTTTGCGTGACCTAAGGTGTGGGCTTCACCTTGGTCAAGAAAATAGCATTGCCTTGCAAAGTGGCGTCAGCTTTTTGCGTACACTCCTAGTCGCCATCGATTTAAATATTTTTAGATGCCTTACGACTTTAAGTTTTATTAAGTTTATAGTTTCTCCTATTTTTTTCTGTGTATGCATGGTTAAGTTTGTACCTATATTGTTGTAAATACTTCATTCTAATAGTGTTCTATTCATAAACTAAGATAATATACTATATCTCTTCTAACAATTTAATATCTAGCCGTAATAATACACAGTCGACCCGCAGCATCCCATTCTCTTTAGATAGCTGAGTGTTACCGATGTCTGATCTTCCGCTGAGCGCTGAAATAGCTCTATTTTTCAGCATTTTCGTTTACCCCACCATTAGTGCAGATACCCACAAACCGGTCGCTTCGAAAGCAAATAAAGATTTCAAATACCTTGAAACTTTCAGCGGATTTAAAACCAATCATAAAGACATATAAAATGGTGAATCCGATTGTTTATGTAGGATT
The DNA here is from genome assembly GCA_905475315.1 of Autographa pulchrina. Lineage (NCBI taxonomy): Eukaryota > Metazoa > Arthropoda > Insecta > Lepidoptera > Noctuidae > Autographa > Autographa pulchrina. The sequence goes on from FR997769.1 coordinate 4,752,946, forward strand.
TGGAACGCGCATCATTTGCTTTTTAAGCTTATTTGGTTTTTGGTTTACATTTTGAATAAGGAATGTGGTGCTTTTTATTCTAAAATTAGCAAATAAGTTATGTCTAATTTATTGTTTTTTATTATTTGTCATAAATCGAAACAGAATAAATGTTAATTTACGTAAATTAATAAATTGGGTTACAATGGGGACAAATAAAGCAAGTGATTTTAATTAATTTTACAAATCTGTACCTACAACACACTTTACTTCTTTACAGTTTGATTAATTTAATATTTGAATATTCTGAAATTAAAGACTTGCGGTAGTGGTAGTCACGTGTTCTATCATATATTATCTATACTTATAATAAATCTGTAGAAAGGACAATTCTGTACATTTAGTATATTTTCAAAATAACTATCAGGGGGTGATTAGTGATCGATATTGATGCCAAAAAAGCAATCAGTAAAATTTTTGTCTGTCTGTCTGTCTGTATGTTCCTTATAGAAACAAAAACTACTCGACGGATTTTAACGAAACTTGGTACAATTATTCTTCATACTCCTGGGCAGGTTATAGTATACTTTTCATCACGCTACAATTAATAGGAGCAGAGCACTGAAGGGAAATGTTGGGAAAACGGGAGAAGTAACTCAATTTTTTAAGCTTCCGTCGCGTGTGCAGCCTAAATGGTTAAAGACTCGTTGATAAGCTTCGTCATCCACGCGAACGAAGTTACAGGCACAGCTAGTTATTACATAAGTATTTAGGTATAAGTACGAGTGTCTTCAAATATTTATAAGAAGTCTACACAGGATGTAGGAAAGCTTACGCATGATGATTTACATTGTAAATTACAAACGACATTCGTACGCATTTGGATGTCGAAGCGAATCCTCTGCAGCTCACCGGCGACATTTTCATTTATGACATCGTCGCGAAGTGATCCGACGTTACTCTATTTACATAAAACACTCGTATTCAGCAAATTATGCGGGTATTCGAATGTTTTGATCGCGGAATCCAGATGAAGCCGGTAAATCTCGCTTTGAGCTCGGCCTGCATTCCGGCCAAGTTACCGAACAACAGTAATGAAGGTTTAATCTGGTAAATTCCTGCATAATCCGGCCGGATCCCGGCGACTCGGGGCCTCTACCTATAATTATAACTTCAGTTGTTCGCGTCTTTATTAATTCGTAAGCAGCTGAACAGCGGTAAGATTTTATGAACACGATTAATTGTACTTAACAAGTTAATTTTGTGTTTGTTTGGTGGAAAAACACAAAACTGTGGTGATTATTGTGGGGACGTACATTGTATGTACTAGGTATATTATTATATGGATGCATAATCTACCTACTTAATAATGTAGTTATGATTCTTATTTGTATCTCTTATCTTTCACGGGTTATCTTCAGCAATGAGAATACCCGGTCCTTTGAAAGGCTTACGTGGGGATACAGGTCCAACACGCAGCGGTCTTGTTGAGAAATTTACTCTAATATGGGATGGGGCATCTACCGAGGGCCATTCACCCCTGCCCTATTGGAGAACAGACATGAACGGCCCAAGGTACTCGTAGCTACAGAATTATTGTAAATTGTGATGCTGAAACTAATTTGTGTTATGGGTAGGTATATCAGATATACCTACCCATAACACAAATTAGTTTCAGCTTAAACTTAAGGGTGTTAAGTGGATTGGGTCTAAATGTGGAATCGGAAACTATGGCACCTGCCTTTTAACACATAGAAATGCTATCAAATGGGCAGGTAGTGACTCGCCAACTCTCCAGATGGGCCCTCCGAAACAGCCGCCACGATAGGCAGCGAGGGGCAACACCAGTGCGAGCGGCTAGGGGTGTCGAGCGGTGCGGCGCCGATTTCGCCATCACGGGTCACAGAAGCGGCCCGGAGCGGGTTTCCTCGCTATTATGCCATTAGACACTTCCACCCCCGAGCATATAGCTCTAGCGGCCCCTCTCTAGCCAGCCAGTTAAGGCAAGAAAGAGCTGGGAGCCCTCCTAAGGAGTGGCCCCCTGAGGCAGTCAGGTCCGTTGTGTCGCTACTCACAAACAGCTCGCCACAAGCTGCCCTATTATTCTTAAGGTAAAAAAAAAAGTGGAAGTTAATTGCAGGTGTGTATTAGTTATACGGGTCGCTTGAGGACAAGAATCGAAAAAGACAGACATCTTCGGAAGACGCAGGAGTAGGCCTTTGACCAGCAATGGGATGTAAAACAAGCTTATTAAAATAATATTAATTTTATATTTTAATGCTAATAATTTTAAATTTTTAAGAAAAATGAAATTGTGTTCAAAATTGCTAAATGAATTGAACAACATGGAAGCAGAAATGGCGGCAAAACAGAAAGGCTAATTAGTTAATAATGCTTAAATAATTGATGGATGATTTTTGCCGAGCACATTAACATAACACAATCGATCATTACTTATTTATTATTCGGGAAATGTTTCATTAAATAATATATCTACATAATATTTAAAATTGAAGACTTTAATGTCAGTTGCAGTACCTATGTATTTGAAGTTCGTTGATCGTCCATGTATTGATCTATAATGTATTGTAAAGTTGTAGCTTTTTATTCTTTTAGGTATTATAATTTTTGTTCTAAATTAATTTTATTAGTTCAAGTTAAAAAACACGAAATAAAGTTACTGGAGCTAGTCTCATAATTAGGCAGTCAAATCATTAATCACAAATGTAAATCACATAAATTATTCCCATTTCACAAAAAGACAATACTACCATAATTTCGCGTCTCATTAACCACCTTTCTCGATTCACAATTCAAAAAGATGTCGTAATGAATTTTAATACTTCGCGCGGCGGCCATTACAATTTGCGAAAACGACATCGCATTATGAGGTGGCTAAAAGCACGTTTTAAAAGGGCGCGAACAATTCCACTAGGAACATGGTACGGGGACTACGAACAGTGTAGTTAGGACATTCCTTAATGATGACGTATTGTTTTAGGAACACAAACACTGAACAAGGCATTATAAGGAATTATTAAGGAAACGTTCTTTTTTTAATATTTGAGTATTTCCTTATTTCCTGTTCAAATCTCGAAGGAGTTGAAAAATGAGTAGTCTTTTATTTTATGCCCGTCAACTTTTTTGTTATTGATAAAATGCTTAATTTAAATACTTGCCAAGTAATAATTGGTTTTAAATTTCATTTTTTCGGTCCAAGAAAAGGTAAAAACGGAACGTAATTCTGTTCAATTTAGTATTTAATTATATTTTACTTATTTTATAAGCACAAAAATAATAGGTCGTAGGTACGGTCTATTTATAATATTTGTTCCGCACAATATAACACGATTGTTTCTGACACATAAATATTCAATGGAATCATGAAATAATTTATTTGTTTGACTGTTCAATACATTCATATATTATGAGAGCCTTTTTGTTCATAAATATTTCGTGTGTGGTTTCGATTGTAAAGTTTTCATAGAAATTAATATTTTATTCATAGGCAATTTAGTATGTTCCTGGCAATGTCGATACCACCCAATAAAATTGTTGATTATAAATTTTAGAAATATCAAGTATTTTTTTGTGTTTTTATCATCTTATAACCTCCAATAATAGAATCGATTCTTTTAATTACGTTATTACGATTGTTAACAAACTTGTTTTTGTCCTTTATTGTTAGTGTCGTGAGAAACTAGCTTACTTTTTATATCACATAACCAAGTTACATACACATGTTAATCAGATGAAAATGCAACATAATAATGTCATATGACTGACCTTATTACGAAACCGAAATTATAGCCTCATTTCGGTTTATTTTTAAGGATATTTGTGTTTTTTTTTTACAAAAACTCATCAGTAAACATGCGTATTCAAAGCCGATGATTAAAGAACAGCCTAGCCTAGCTAGCCTAGCTAATGGCGCATCTGTCAGCCGTAGTCTGTGGCGACACCTTTGAGAGCATTTAGATAATTGCAGGATAGGCGGGAACTTTGTTGGTTGACGCTTTTGTCTGCGCGCTTTGTGCAGCACAATAACTCGTGTAGTCGTGTTAAGGTGCGTGCCCACTCACATTGCTGCATTGGTGGCTACTTTTGTTACCAACTTATGTTGACGTCATAAAGTTGTCAAATTTGTTACTTTATAAAGAATCAGGTGTGCGTATCCACAGAAAAGGTTGGCTGCATTTGTCACCAGTTGTGTTGACAATGTTTTGTTTGTGGCAGTTCATTGACCGGATTCGAATGATGTGTTCGCCTGATTGCAGTTTAGAACCTAGGTTAGTCACAATGTTACTTCTTTAAAGTTATATGCACATTCTTAATCATTCTTAGATACCACGAACAGTTGAAGTTACAAAGTTACAATGTACCTGAATTTCAAAAGCTAACCAGAACATGGTGCATAAATGCTCGTTTCCTTCTACGTGTGGGCAGAGGCCTTTGCCCAACCGTGGGTCATTTACAGGTCAGTATTATTATATGGGCACACGTGTTGTCAATATTTATTTAGTGGAGAGCCAGCTTTACAACGCATGTAGTCGTGTTACATTGCGCGCCGACAGCTGGCGACACTGCGGTCGATCTGTGACGCGCCGCTTGCGTGCGTGTTCATTAAAATAATGACGCGGTCGCGGAAATACCAACGCGGAATGTATATTATGTTAACATGCAGTTCAATACTGTATTTCCGATTTCGATAGGTGCAAAGTAAAAAAAGTTAATTGCAAATTTGCGATTTTCGGATTATTCCAGTAACTTACTAAAATGTGACAGAGTGTAATCTGAAAGATGCTTGAAAGAAATATATTTAAAAGTTGGTTTTTGAATCAATATTACTCATAGCACGCTTATGTGAACCACTACTTTATGCACTTGTAAAAAAAAATCCAAAGGTATTTTTAATTTACTTGCTATACCGCCTGTTGATGTTCAGTGGCAAATACTTCAGCAAATAATAAAAAAAACTTAAGTTGATTAATATAAATGACGTTACTCAATCTTTACATTTAAAATACTCAAAGGATTAGTGCTATTTAATCTAAATACTTAGTAGCAATTTTATATTGGAAAATCGTTAGCTAGAAGCATCGGAAATTGGAGCCGACCTCAGCTTCGCTTTCCCATCGTTTTCTACTTTTTACTCCAATTGCCATCTTCGAGGCTTTTATCTCTTTAATTTATAGCTCGGATTAAGAACTAAACTCTTTAGTTAATTCCTTGTACTTTCATTTAAAATGGCTTGTTAATTCCAGCCTTAATAGAAATGTTACTATAACTCAATACACATGTAATTCGAGAAATGTTTACATGTTTAACAACTGACTTCCGCTCTGACTTTATTTAAATAATTGTTTTACATTTACTTTTTTTTTGGTAATTTATTATAATAATCCACTGTTTAACGTTGCCTCTTTATATTATACGATTTTCAAGCTTAGGATTACATATTCACAAATATTGCCATTATTGTGAGCCATATTACTAAAAAGTATATAATCAAACAAATAATAATTCAATCAAAGTCATTAGTAAGATTAAAAGAAAACAAATCTACCATAATCAAGCATATTGAATACTCAATAAGCAATCTCGCGTCACAAGGGAAATGTTTGTAGTACAGGAGCTAGCTTTACCGGCTTCACTCACCGTTAATCAAGCGAGAGTAACGACTGCAGACATCAAAGGTGTTTCATAACTTCTTCACTCCCGACTATGAGCTCTTGGAGTACAACTGTTGACGCTGTAGAAGCGAGACGCCGCTATCGCAGTGTATCGCGCCGTCTCGCTTCCACGATAGCATCAGTTTTCATTTAAGAGCTCATAGTACAGGCACAGTACCCTTTCAAGATTATAAATAAATATCGCATTCCCTTTTGTATGATAAATCACGAATTTTAAATACCCTTTTAATAGTTCATGGCTTAAGACATCGGATGTTTATGGTAAGTTAAAATAGATTCTGAAATTATGGGCTTAAAGTTCAATTTCAATAATTAGGGTATTATTGTGGATATTAATTATGTACGTATTATTTTGATGAACCTCGTCTTGTGGTTTGTTGTGTTCAGAGGTTTAATTGAATTAATGTTGACTAATTTCTGACAAGAGACGATAACCCCTTTAGCTATTAGTTTGCGATGGTTACCGACATGAAAGCAACTGATTAGTCGGTTTACATAAATTGATCTACAATTTAGTGAAAATTAAGTGAAGATTAAATAGTGTTCTTATATGTTGTATATCTCTAGGGATAGTAATATTAATCTGGTACGAAGAGTAAAAAAAAAACTTTTTTTTTTTAATCAGAGTATAAGTTTTTCCATATTTAATATTCAATCGCATCGGGATCAGTTAACTTTACATTACTTTGTTACATAGAGATAAAAACGTAAGGATTTTAACTAAGTTTTTTTAAATAAAGTTTAAAGTTTATCCATCCTGTGCTAAGTTAATACTTAGCACAGGATGGATAAGTAAAAAGCAGATGTTACGGCTACAGACACCAATAATCTTAAGGTAGGTACCTAATAGGTCGTTAACTGTTATTGCATATAAAATATAATGTAATCTGTATTGAAAAACTATTTACTGTATTTGAGAATGGAAATATACATAGTTGATAATTACTTTAATAAGCTGGAATCGTTTCAATTAAGTTTTTAAAAGCTTTAATTATATAAGTGCTCAGACTTATTCTTGTTTATTGGACTGTTGTCTACGTCGATTAAAAAGTACTCATTTAATGTATTTCCTTTATAAGGATTTAGTTATTTGATTGTTTTCTTATTTATTTAGAAAAATATATATAAAGTCTACTGCTAAGTCTAGTACTACCCAGAGACTTTATATTTTTTTGCCAACCATAAACATCCATTGATTCTCAAATTCTGTCGTACACCTAAATTCCGTAGTACACTACTTGTTCTTTATCTCATCGATAGCAAGTAAATACACAATAATCCATAAAATCAACATCCCTTTTATAATGGCGCATACAGATTCGTAAGTGCAAACAGAACAATACAAGTATATTCCAAACCATTGAACCCGGATCGATGACTGGGACATCCAACTGATTTCCCTTCCATTGAGCTCGCTCGTTTCACTCTCCACATGGCCTCGTAAATAAAATGCAGTGTTACAGTGTTACTAACATTATTTATGTACAAACTGTGATGTATAGTGCGGATTGTCCGGCCCGAATTTGTTTATGTGGAGTGAAATAGTGCTTATGCATGACGCAGAAAATTTTTAAGCGATGATGTTTAGTTTTACTTGAATACAAATAAGGCCCCTCAAGGGGTGGCCCCTTGAGGGGCTCGTGGCTAAGTGTAAGCCGTACGGTTTGACCGATAATACTGGTTAAGCCGCGCTCGCCGCGGTCGGTCCGTGGATGGGTGACCATTTATAAACATTCCGAGACCCCTCCGTGCCTCGGATAGCACGTTAAGCTGTAGGTCCCGACTGTCATACGTTGATATTTGGCAGTCGTTAAGTCAATTCTGACAACCAGTCTTACTTGTGATACTGTGTTCCCCAGTAAAATGGGTTGTGGAGGTCAGATAGGCAGTCGCTCCATGTAAAATACGGTATTCAGCTGAATCCGGTAAGACTGGTAGCCGACCCCAACATAGTTGGGAAAAGGCTCGGGAGATGATGACAAATAAGGGCTACCCTAGTTTTGTTAATATCTTGTTCTAATTGTGAGATTTATTGATAGTCTGAGCATCCCTTAGGACATGTATAATATGAAGAAGTATGTTACATACGGGGGTAAGTATCACTTAAGGCAGTATTATTTATTTAAGGGCTATGTATTAGGTACACAAGGCTTATTTGTCACATTAGGCAGTGTGTAAAACATAAGGCAGTAAGTATAATATAGGGGTTATGTCATGTATCATATACAATGTGTATTACATAGGGTTAATATATCACATAAGGCGGTATGTATACGATTATGTAAGTTTCTAGCTTTCAAATCGTCCACGCTTTCAGATTTTTAAGAATCTATAAATTTTTAACGTTTCGTTTTTCCATCCGTTAAAAGATAAAGGATGTATCTAATACAAATATTTTTTCAGATATTTAAAGTAGGAAATAGCTTAATAAATGTTTTACAATATGCAGAAATGGCCACAATCGGATGACGAGACCTTGAAACCAATTTCCTTTTTCACTCTTCAATATGTAGACACCTGCTCCATTCATTCGATTATTTTGAATCGCTGTCAATATTTAAATTAAATTAACTAGGATTATATAACAGCAAAAAGTATTCATTTAAATTATAGGTATATGTATAGAGCATTATGCTGACAATTACCAATGATTTAATTGAAATTACAGTGATTATCACGATTGACAACTCAATCGAACTAATCCATCAATTAAAATAAATTGGCTTGTCATACGTGACTTTACGTGATTAATCATTTTAACATAGCAAATTAAAAAAGGTATTAAATTAATTAGTTCTTTTTTATTCAAACACTGTTTTGTATTCATTGTTTTTTCTTTTAAATAATGAAATTCTTAATAATATTTTAGGAACATTGTTCAAAGTTGTACACCAATAAATGTACAATGCTAGAATGGAATTATTATGTTCCCAATTTAGTGCACAAATAATTACGGATCCTCACAAATTATTTATTATACTTAAGAACCATCTCGATCACGTCAGCTTTTGAACTGCTTCCAAATCGGTAAATTCGTTTAGGAGCTGCGATGCAACAGCTAAACACAGAAACACAGACCGACACGTCAAACTTGTAAAACCGTTCGTGTTTCTTCGGGGGTTAAAAAATTTACCTTAGAGAACTAGCATTAAGACTTAGTTAATAATATCTTAGGATATCTATTAAGTACTTAGACTACTATTAGACGGAGGTAAAAGATATGGTTGATGGTCCGTATACGTCATGCAACATGTCCGTCAGGCGTCGCCTCGTTTGTATAATAATAATTGGAAATCGGATTATGTCGCATGCCGCGCGGATGTTTGCTTTCATCAAGTGCTCAGCCAATTCTGTTGTGCAAACAATGAGTTTTTAATATAAACAATGCACGCGTGCTATGGATTTGTATTTTACTGATTGACCTAGTTTGATTGCGACAGTTTCATAGTTTTTAGGATTGAAAAGGTTTAATAAGCCGGACTTAAAATCCTTTACGGATATATTGATCAATATTCATGGCTTAACCTTTCGCGGGTCTGCTGGTGGAGATTTCTTAAGAAAAAAGCGGCACCTTTGTACATCATTTATAAATATGTTATATTTACTTACTAAACTATTGTGAGTGAACATAAGTGATTAAATAAAAAACATAATAATGTGTGACTTTATTTTTAAATACATGACAAAATTAATGTCGTAAAACAGTTTTTCAAGTGCTCACTAAACAAGTGATAAGAGTTGAGTTATTTTTTGTGTCAATTTTGAAATTATTTCTAGTTTACCTATAATTTCAATCTGTCTTCCTATATTGTCATCGTGGATTATATTGTAATGTAACTATATGTTCGCACAGTTCCATTAATGATGTCACAGTAGTTCTGGGAAAAGCAGAGCGGTGCGGTGGAGCGGCGGTTTGGAACTTGATGCAGTGGGGCATTGCCGAATATATTACATTTTACTGTTTGAATATCCATATTACATAATATGCTTCGATGGAGTAGGTGAAGTTGTGTAGTAGTCTCTATTGTATTTGTCGAGTATTTTGAGAATGTTGTGATTTGCAGGTTATTATATAACTAGCAATCTTCTTCTGCTTAATACTCAACAAGATCTCCTTTTACCAGTTAACCACATGCAAAAGACAATGATACCTAACAACATTGTCGATCAGCTGAATAGCGTCCAATTTCACAGTGACCCGGAATTCCGTATCCAGCCCAGATTGCTATCCCGCTACTTCAGCTTGATTACAATTCACGCTTTTGCAACTGCTTTGCAAGTTAATAACCTATTTGGTGTGGTTCTAAAGGTTACATATTCACAATGGCCGGTCCGCCCGCCGGCCGTCCGGCGTCCGGCGTCCGTCAGGAATCGGATTTGTGTGGAGAGCGTGTCACGCTAGCGATAATGGAAAACGGATTACCGCGGACTCTGTAACTAAATCCCGTGATCCGTTCATGTAGGGGAACGTCTAACAAGCCGGAATTTGCATTGAACCTTTCTACGACTCGACGACCACCTACCACGACGACTCGTTGATAAGCTTCGTCATCCACGCGAACGAAGTTACAGGCACAGCTAGTTATTACATAAGTATTTAGGTATAAGTACGAGTGTCTTCAAATATTTATAAGAAGTCTACACAGGATGTAGGAAAGCTTACGCATGATGATTTACATTGTAAATTACAAACGACATTCGTACGCATTTGGATGTCGAAGCGAATCCTCTGCAGCTCACCGGCGACATTTTCATTTATGACATCGTCGCGAAGTGATCCGACGTTACTCTATTTACATAAAACACTCGTATTCAGCAAATTATGCGGGTATTCGAATGTTTTGATCGCGGAATCCAGATGAAGCCGGTAAATCTCGCTTTGAGCTCGGCCTGCATTCCGGCCAAGTTACCGAACAACAGTAATGAAGGTTTAATCTGGTAAATTCCTGCATAATCCGGCCGGATCCCGGCGACTCGGGGCCTCTACCTATAATTATAACTTCAGTTGTTCGCGTCTTTATTAATTCGTAAGCAGCTGAACAGCGGTAAGATTTTATGAACACGATTAATTGTACTTAACAAGTTAATTTTGTGTTTGTTTGGTGGAAAAACACAAAACTGTGGTGATTATTGTGGGGACGTACATTGTATGTACTAGGTATATTATTATATGGATGCATAATCTACCTACTTAATAATGTAGTTATGATTCTTATTTGTATCTCTTATCTTTCACGGGTTATCTTCAGCAATGAGAATACCCGGTCCTTTGAAAGGCTTACGTGGGGATACAGGTCCAACACGCAGCGGTCTTGTTGAGAAATTTACTCTAATATGGGATGGGGCATCTACCGAGGGCCATTCACCCCTGCCCTATTGGAGAACAGACATGAACGGCCCAAGGTACTCGTAGCTACAGAATTATTGTAAATTGTGATGCTGAAACTAATTTGTGTTATGGGTAGGTATATCAGATATACCTACCCATAACACAAATTAGTTTCAGCTTAAACTTAAGGGTGTTAAGTGGATTGGGTCTAAATGTGGAATCGGAAACTATGGCACCTGCCTTTTAACACATAGAAATGCTATCAAATGGGCAGGTAGTGACTCGCCAACTCTCCAGATGGGCCCTCCGAAACAGCCGCCACGATAGGCAGCGAGGGGCAACACCAGTGCGAGCGGCTAGGGGTGTCGAGCGGTGCGGCGCCGATTTCGCCATCACGGGTCACAGAAGCGGCCCGGAGCGGGTTTCCTCGCTATTATGCCATTAGACACTTCCACCCCCGAGCATATAGCTCTAGCGGCCCCTCTCTAGCCAGCCAGTTAAGGCAAGAAAGAGCTGGGAGCCCTCCTAAGGAGTGGCCCCCTGAGGCAGTCAGGTCCGTTGTGTCGCTACTCACAAACAGCTCGCCACAAGCTGCCCTATTATTCTTAAGGTAAAAAAAAAAGTGGAAGTTAATTGCAGGTGTGTATTAGTTATACGGGTCGCTTGAGGACAAGAATCGAAAAAGACAGACATCTTCGGAAGACGCAGGAGTAGGCCTTTGACCAGCAATGGGATGTAAAACAAGCTTATTAAAATAATATTAATTTTATATTTTAATGCTAATAATTTTAAATTTTTAAGAAAAATGAAATTGTGTTCAAAATTGCTAAATGAATTGAACAACATGGAAGCAGAAATGGCGGCAAAACAGAAAGGCTAATTAGTTAATAATGCTTAAATAATTGATGGATGATTTTTGCCGAGCACATTAACATAACACAATCGATCATTACTTATTTATTATTCGGGAAATGTTTCATTAAATAATATATCTACATAATATTTAAAATTGAAGACTTTAATGTCAGTTGCAGTACCTATGTATTTGAAGTTCGTTGATCGTCCATGTATTGATCTATAATGTATTGTAAAGTTGTAGCTTTTTATTCTTTTAGGTATTATAATTTTTGTTCTAAATTAATTTTATTAGTTCAAGTTAAAAAACACGAAATAAAGTTACTGGAGCTAGTCTCATAATTAGGCAGTCAAATCATTAATCACAAATGTAAATCACATAAATTATTCCCATTTCACAAAAAGACAATACTACCATAATTTCGCGTCTCATTAACCACCTTTCTCGATTCACAATTCAAAAAGATGTCGTAATGAATTTTAATACTTCGCGCGGCGGCCATTACAATTTGCGAAAACGACATCGCATTATGAGGTGGCTAAAAGCACGTTTTAAAAGGGCGCGAACAATTCCACTAGGAACATGGTACGGGGACTACGAACAGTGTAGTTAGGACATTCCTTAATGATGACGTATTGTTTTAGGAACACAAACACTGAACAAGGCATTATAAGGAATTATTAAGGAAACGTTCTTTTTTTAATATTTGAGTATTTCCTTATTTCCTGTTCAAATCTCGAAGGAGTTGAAAAATGAGTAGTCTTTTATTTTATGCCCGTCAACTTTTTTGTTATTGATAAAATGCTTAATTTAAATACTTGCCAAGTAATAATTGGTTTTAAATTTCATTTTTTCGGTCCAAGAAAAGGTAAAAACGGAACGTAATTCTGTTCAATTTAGTATTTAATTATATTTTACTTATTTTATAAGCACAAAAATAATAGGTCGTAGGTACGGTCTATTTATAATATTTGTTCCGCACAATATAACACGATTGTTTCTGACACATAAATATTCAATGGAATCATGAAATAATTTATTTGTTTGACTGTTCAATACATTCATATATTATGAGAGCCTTTTTGTTCATAAATATTTCGTGTGTGGTTTCGATTGTAAAGTTTTCATAGAAATTAATATTTTATTCATAGGCAATTTAGTATGTTCCTGGCAATGTCGATACCACCCAATAAAATTGTTGATTATAAATTTTAGAAATATCAAGTATTTTTTTGTGTTTTTATCATCTTATAACCTCCAATAATAGAATCGATTCTTTTAATTACGTTATTACGATTGTTAACAAACTTGTTTTTGTCCTTTATTGTTAGTGTCGTGAGAAACTAGCTTACTTTTTATATCACATAACCAAGTTACATACACATGTTAATCAGATGAAAATGCAACATAATAATGTCATATGACTGACCTTATTACGAAACCGAAATTATAGCCTCATTTCGGTTTATTTTTAAGGATATTTGTGTTTTTTTTTTACAAAAACTCATCAGTAAACATGCGTATTCAAAGCCGATGATTAAAGAACAGCCTAGCCTAGCTAGCCTAGCTAATGGCGCATCTGTCAGCCGTAGTCTGTGGCGACACCTTTGAGAGCATTTAGATAATTGCAGGATAGGCGGGAACTTTGTTGGTTGACGCTTTTGTCTGCGCGCTTTGTGCAGCACAATAACTCGTGTAGTCGTGTTAAGGTGCGTGCCCACTCACATTGCTGCATTGGTGGCTACTTTTGTTACCAACTTATGTTGACGTCATAAAGTTGTCAAATTTGTTACTTTATAAAGAATCAGGTGTGCGTATCCACAGAAAAGGTTGGCTGCATTTGTCACCAGTTGTGTTGACAATGTTTTGTTTGTGGCAGTTCATTGACCGGATTCGAATGATGTGTTCGCCTGATTGCAGTTTAGAACCTAGGTTAGTCACAATGTTACTTCTTTAAAGTTATATGCACATTCTTAATCATTCTTAGATACCACGAACAGTTGAAGTTACAAAGTTACAATGTACCTGAATTTCAAAAGCTAACCAGAACATGGTGCATAAATGCTCGTTTCCTTCTACGTGTGGGCAGAGGCCTTTGCCCAACCGTGGGTCATTTACAGGTCAGTATTATTATATGGGCACACGTGTTGTCAATATTTATTTAGTGGAGAGCCAGCTTTACAACGCATGTAGTCGTGTTACATTGCGCGCCGACAGCTGGCGACACTGCGGTCGATCTGTGACGCGCCGCTTGCGTGCGTGTTCATTAAAATAATGACGCGGTCGCGGAAATACCAACGCGGAATGTATATTATGTTAACATGCAGTTCAATACTGTATTTCCGATTTCGATAGGTGCAAAGTAAAAAAAGTTAATTGCAAATTTGCGATTTTCGGATTATTCCAGTAACTTACTAAAATGTGACAGAGTGTAATCTGAAAGATGCTTGAAAGAAATATATTTAAAAGTTGGTTTTTGAATCAATATTACTCATAGCACGCTTATGTGAACCACTACTTTATGCACTTGTAAAAAAAAATCCAAAGGTATTTTTAATTTACTTGCTATACCGCCTGTTGATGTTCAGTGGCAAATACTTCAGCAAATAATAAAAAAAACTTAAGTTGATTAATATAAATGACGTTACTCAATCTTTACATTTAAAATACTCAAAGGATTAGTGCTATTTAATCTAAATACTTAGTAGCAATTTTATATTGGAAAATCGTTAGCTAGAAGCATCGGAAATTGGAGCCGACCTCAGCTTCGCTTTCCCATCGTTTTCTACTTTTTACTCCAATTGCCATCTTCGAGGCTTTTATCTCTTTAATTTATAGCTCGGATTAAGAACTAAACTCTTTAGTTAATTCCTTGTACTTTCATTTAAAATGGCTTGTTAATTCCAGCCTTAATAGAAATGTTACTATAACTCAATACACATGTAATTCGAGAAATGTTTACATGTTTAACAACTGACTTCCGCTCTGACTTTATTTAAATAATTGTTTTACATTTACTTTTTTTTTGGTAATTTATTATAATAATCCACTGTTTAACGTTGCCTCTTTATATTATACGATTTTCAAGCTTAGGATTACATATTCACAAATATTGCCATTATTGTGAGCCATATTACTAAAAAGTATATAATCAAACAAATAATAATTCAATCAAAGTCATTAGTAAGATTAAAAGAAAACAAATCTACCATAATCAAGCATATTGAATACTCAATAAGCAATCTCGCGTCACAAGGGAAATGTTTGTAGTACAGGAGCTAGCTTTACCGGCTTCACTCACCGTTAATCAAGCGAGAGTAACGACTGCAGACATCAAAGGTGTTTCATAACTTCTTCACTCCCGACTATGAGCTCTTGGAGTACAACTGTTGACGCTGTAGAAGCGAGACGCCGCTATCGCAGTGTATCGCGCCGTCTCGCTTCCACGATAGCATCAGTTTTCATTTAAGAGCTCATAGTACAGGCACAGTACCCTTTCAAGATTATAAATAAATATCGCATTCCCTTTTGTATGATAAATCACGAATTTTAAATACCCTTTTAATAGTTCATGGCTTAAGACATCGGATGTTTATGGTAAGTTAAAATAGATTCTGAAATTATGGGCTTAAAGTTCAATTTCAATAATTAGGGTATTATTGTGGATATTAATTATGTACGTATTATTTTGATGAACCTCGTCTTGTGGTTTGTTGTGTTCAGAGGTTTAATTGAATTAATGTTGACTAATTTCTGACAAGAGACGATAACCCCTTTAGCTATTAGTTTGCGATGGTTACCGACATGAAAGCAACTGATTAGTCGGTTTACATAAATTGATCTACAATTTAGTGAAAATTAAGTGAAGATTAAATAGTGTTCTTATATGTTGTATATCTCTAGGGATAGTAATATTAATCTGGTACGAAGAGTAAAAAAAAAACTTTTTTTTTTTAATCAGAGTATAAGTTTTTCCATATTTAATATTCAATCGCATCGGGATCAGTTAACTTTACATTACTTTGTTACATAGAGATAAAAACGTAAGGATTTTAACTAAGTTTTTTTAAATAAAGTTTAAAGTTTATCCATCCTGTGCTAAGTTAATACTTAGCACAGGATGGATAAGTAAAAAGCAGATGTTACGGCTACAGACACCAATAATCTTAAGGTAGGTACCTAATAGGTCGTTAACTGTTATTGCATATAAAATATAATGTAATCTGTATTGAAAAACTATTTACTGTATTTGAGAATGGAAATATACATAGTTGATAATTACTTTAATAAGCTGGAATCGTTTCAATTAAGTTTTTAAAAGCTTTAATTATATAAGTGCTCAGACTTATTCTTGTTTATTGGACTGTTGTCTACGTCGATTAAAAAGTACTCATTTAATGTATTTCCTTTATAAGGATTTAGTTATTTGATTGTTTTCTTATTTATTTAGAAAAATATATATAAAGTCTACTGCTAAGTCTAGTACTACCCAGAGACTTTATATTTTTTTGCCAACCATAAACATCCATTGATTCTCAAATTCTGTCGTACACCTAAATTCCGTAGTACACTACTTGTTCTTTATCTCATCGATAGCAAGTAAATACACAATAATCCATAAAATCAACATCCCTTTTATAATGGCGCATACAGATTCGTAAGTGCAAACAGAACAATACAAGTATATTCCAAACCATTGAACCCGGATCGATGACTGGGACATCCAACTGATTTCCCTTCCATTGAGCTCGCTCGTTTCACTCTCCACATGGCCTCGTAAATAAAATGCAGTGTTACAGTGTTACTAACATTATTTATGTACAAACTGTGATGTATAGTGCGGATTGTCCGGCCCGAATTTGTTTATGTGGAGTGAAATAGTGCTTATGCATGACGCAGAAAATTTTTAAGCGATGATGTTTAGTTTTACTTGAATACAAATAAGGCCCCTCAAGGGGTGGCCCCTTGAGGGGCTCGTGGCTAAGTGTAAGCCGTACGGTTTGACCGATAATACTGGTTAAGCCGCGCTCGCCGCGGTCGGTCCGTGGATGGGTGACCATTTATAAACATTCCGAGACCCCTCCGTGCCTCGGATAGCACGTTAAGCTGTAGGTCCCGACTGTCATACGTTGATATTTGGCAGTCGTTAAGTCAATTCTGACAACCAGTCTTACTTGTGATACTGTGTTCCCCAGTAAAATGGGTTGTGGAGGTCAGATAGGCAGTCGCTCCATGTAAAATACGGTATTCAGCTGAATCCGGTAAGACTGGTAGCCGACCCCAACATAGTTGGGAAAAGGCTCGGGAGATGATGACAAATAAGGGCTACCCTAGTTTTGTTAATATCTTGTTCTAATTGTGAGATTTATTGATAGTCTGAGCATCCCTTAGGACATGTATAATATGAAGAAGTATGTTACATACGGGGGTAAGTATCACTTAAGGCAGTATTATTTATTTAAGGGCTATGTATTAGGTACACAAGGCTTATTTGTCACATTAGGCAGTGTGTAAAACATAAGGCAGTAAGTATAATATAGGGGTTATGTCATGTATCATATACAATGTGTATTACATAGGGTTAATATATCACATAAGGCGGTATGTATACGATTATGTAAGTTTCTAGCTTTCAAATCGTCCACGCTTTCAGATTTTTAAGAATCTATAAATTTTTAACGTTTCGTTTTTCCATCCGTTAAAAGATAAAGGATGTATCTAATACAAATATTTTTTCAGATATTTAAAGTAGGAAATAGCTTAATAAATGTTTTACAATATGCAGAAATGGCCACAATCGGATGACGAGACCTTGAAACCAATTTCCTTTTTCACTCTTCAATATGTAGACACCTGCTCCATTCATTCGATTATTTTGAATCGCTGTCAATATTTAAATTAAATTAACTAGGATTATATAACAGCAAAAAGTATTCATTTAAATTATAGGTATATGTATAGAGCATTATGCTGACAATTACCAATGATTTAATTGAAATTACAGTGATTATCACGATTGACAACTCAATCGAACTAATCCATCAATTAAAATAAATTGGCTTGTCATACGTGACTTTACGTGATTAATCATTTTAACATAGCAAATTAAAAAAGGTATTAAATTAATTAGTTCTTTTTTATTCAAACACTGTTTTGTATTCATTGTTTTTTCTTTTAAATAATGAAATTCTTAATAATATTTTAGGAACATTGTTCAAAGTTGTACACCAATAAATGTACAATGCTAGAATGGAATTATTATGTTCCCAATTTAGTGCACAAATAATTACGGATCCTCACAAATTATTTATTATACTTAAGAACCATCTCGATCACGTCAGCTTTTGAACTGCTTCCAAATCGGTAAATTCGTTTAGGAGCTGCGATGCAACAGCTAAACACAGAAACACAGACCGACACGTCAAACTTGTAAAACCGTTCGTGTTTCTTCGGGGGTTAAAAAATTTACCTTAGAGAACTAGCATTAAGACTTAGTTAATAATATCTTAGGATATCTATTAAGTACTTAGACTACTATTAGACGGAGGTAAAAGATATGGTTGATGGTCCGTATACGTCATGCAACATGTCCGTCAGGCGTCGCCTCGTTTGTATAATAATAATTGGAAATCGGATTATGTCGCATGCCGCGCGGATGTTTGCTTTCATCAAGTGCTCAGCCAATTCTGTTGTGCAAACAATGAGTTTTTAATATAAACAATGCACGCGTGCTATGGATTTGTATTTTACTGATTGACCTAGTTTGATTGCGACAGTTTCATAGTTTTTAGGATTGAAAAGGTTTAATAAGCCGGACTTAAAATCCTTTACGGATATATTGATCAATATTCATGGCTTAACCTTTCGCGGGTCTGCTGGTGGAGATTTCTTAAGAAAAAAGCGGCACCTTTGTACATCATTTATAAATATGTTATATTTACTTACTAAACTATTGTGAGTGAACATAAGTGATTAAATAAAAAACATAATAATGTGTGACTTTATTTTTAAATACATGACAAAATTAATGTCGTAAAACAGTTTTTCAAGTGCTCACTAAACAAGTGATAAGAGTTGAGTTATTTTTTGTGTCAATTTTGAAATTATTTCTAGTTTACCTATAATTTCAATCTGTCTTCCTATATTGTCATCGTGGATTATATTGTAATGTAACTATATGTTCGCACAGTTCCATTAATGATGTCACAGTAGTTCTGGGAAAAGCAGAGCGGTGCGGTGGAGCGGCGGTTTGGAACTTGATGCAGTGGGGCATTGCCGAATATATTACATTTTACTGTTTGAATATCCATATTACATAATATGCTTCGATGGAGTAGGTGAAGTTGTGTAGTAGTCTCTATTGTATTTGTCGAGTATTTTGAGAATGTTGTGATTTGCAGGTTATTATATAACTAGCAATCTTCTTCTGCTTAATACTCAACAAGATCTCCTTTTACCAGTTAACCACATGCAAAAGACAATGATACCTAACAACATTGTCGATCAGCTGAATAGCGTCCAATTTCACAGTGACCCGGAATTCCGTATCCAGCCCAGATTGCTATCCCGCTACTTCAGCTTGATTACAATTCACGCTTTTGCAACTGCTTTGCAAGTTAATAACCTATTTGGTGTGGTTCTAAAGGTTACATATTCACAATGGCCGGTCCGCCCGCCGGCCGTCCGGCGTCCGGCGTCCGTCAGGAATCGGATTTGTGTGGAGAGCGTGTCACGCTAGCGATAATGGAAAACGGATTACCGCGGACTCTGTAACTAAATCCCGTGATCCGTTCATGTAGGGGAACGTCTAACAAGCCGGAATTTGCATTGAACCTTTATTACTGCTGTTGTAGCGACTTGCTTTTGTTTGACATGTTTTATGCAGGATTTATATTACAGAAGACTGGGTTTTACTATGTTAAAATATTGTTAAAGAAACTTTCAACGTAATTTTGTTTTTCTTGTTGGGTAACATGTATATTTATTAAGTGCATACTAGTGTGTCTATATTCCATTATAATTAAATATCACGTGCTTCCGTTTTCGACATAATGCAATAGAAATTACATGACGTGTAATGTATCATGATTTAAGCAATAAGTTACGAAAAGAGGAGATGGCATATACCAAAATTATAGTATGTTTTGTAATTGATTAGTCTTGAGTATTCACAAAGTACATTAACCCATAATAGTAAATAGGACCATAGTTCGCAGGCTGCTTACCGCTCCATCTGGTTATAACAGAAGCGAGACGTGTGGCTGCCTGCTGTTTATGCACTGCATGCCTTAATGTTACCCTATACATAGGATGATGTGGTCCGTATAATTTGATAGTAATATCTATGTATAATCAGTGCTTTTGATATTAAGTAAGAGTCATACATAAACTTTTCTCTTTATTTTTGCGACTTTGCACGAATTGTTTTACATTTACATCATTCGAATAGATTTACAACTTAAAATTAACCTCTTCACACTCTTTACGGTAACCACCCTCTCAATTAAAAATACTCATGTATCATTTCGCTTACCTGCAAAGCGCATCTACTTATATTGATTACATGTTACCTACCTTCACAAACCACCAAGGATTTTTACCGTGATTACCACTTGGCTCGGTCCTGCGCTTCCCGGACCTGACTTTCTGCGAGCCTGGGTCTGGTATTGTCTAGCGGTGGACGTCTTCCGGCTGAGACGATGAAATAAAAACAAAAACATAAAATTTCGGTTTCAAAAGTCAATTATATCGATAAGATCCTAAAGTCATTCCGTATTTACGCATATATCATAGTTAATCGTTACGCAATGGGTTGTAACAATGCTTTATAGTGCAGTGCAAGGTAACCGGCCATCGAAGCAGTCCGTGATATATGAGTGTCGGTAGCCAATAGTGAATATGACTTAATCCTCGAAGACCGTTAACCGTTGTCGGTACATGTTATGTACGAGTATCCACGGGGTCTTTAAGCCTTGGTGTGTGTTTGTTACATATTCACCTAAAAGTTGACAATAAGGTGGATTCTTCTTCTTTTCCGGTTCGCTCTTGACAGAGCGGTCGTGGTCATCAAGTAGTCTGATTGCGGGCAGCCGTAATCCGCTTCACGATGCGACGCCATCCTTCCCTGTCGGTCGTGATACGGGTGCACTCGTGTAAGGTGGATTACTGGTTATGAAAAGACAAAATGTATTTAGTCCGACAGTTAGACCAAAAAGTAACACTTGTTTTTGTGTTCATGGTGTCGTCAACTCTCAGTTCCCAGCTGCGATCCCCGGACGGTTCAAATGTAAAATCTCAATTTTATACATCGTCTTGGGTTATGTTTGGGGTAGTTTTGCTGTCTGATTTCATAACAAAAGCGCTCTAGCTACTTACTTTGGGATCACAGCATATAATAATATATGTGATGTTGATGCTTATGTAGGTAATTTATTTTTTACTTACTAACTACTAAGCCTATAAATCAATATGTAGGTATATATTTTACATATGTATTTACACCACAAACAATATACGGACAATATTGCTCGTACAATTATAGAGAATTGGTTGACCGCTCATAATTCGTTACGTCCCATATATAATGACATTCCTAATTTGAATAATACCTAATGGTATATTCCACTTTGTTCACCTGGGTGATATCACCCAGGTGAACAAAGTAGACTTTTGTGTCTCCTCAATTCACCTCGGACTCAATTCACCCAGGTGATATCACCTGGGTGAAATGAGTCGACATTTTTTGTGTAATTTGTTCACCTTGGAACTGTATCACCCAGGTGAACAAACGCGACTTTTTGAATTATTCTAGTCGACTTATATCACCCGCATACAAAGTGGCAAATAGTTCATTAAATTATGTTTAAATATATTTTAATTTGACTGATTGTGCCTTTACTAAATACCTACAAGAAAATATTTTAAGTACAAAAACGATATTCCATGTCAATAAAATTAAAATAAATTGGGTTTTATTGCTAATAAATACTTTAATCATTTATAATAAAAAAATGAGGAAATATTTTTGGACACATTATCACTCCTATAACAAACTCCAATGTCTGTTGAAATCACCTATTTATTTTTAATTTTAGCATATTTTGATTTAATTGTTACTAATTTTTTATTTATTTTTTATACTATGTAGATAAAATATTTTCTTGTATTTATTATAAGAACAATCAGCAAAATAAAAATATATTTTAATATAATTTAATGAATTTCTTGTCACTTTGTATGCGGGTGATATAAGTCGACTAGAATAATTCAAAAAGTCGCGTTTGTTCACCTGGGTGATACAGTTCCAAGGTGAACAAATTACACA
The DNA here is from genome assembly GCA_905475315.1 of Autographa pulchrina. NCBI lineage: Eukaryota > Metazoa > Arthropoda > Insecta > Lepidoptera > Noctuidae > Autographa > Autographa pulchrina. The sequence continues at coordinate 4,775,127 of FR997769.1, forward strand.
TAAAAAGTCGACTCATTTCACCCAGGTGATATCACCTGGGTGATATGAGTCCGAGGTGAAATGAGGAGACAAAAATGTCTACTTTGTTCACCTGGGTGATATCACCCAGGTGAACAAAGTGGAATATACCTACCTAATGCATTAAAAGCATTCATTATTGAACTTTAATAATTAACAAAATTATAAAAGGTTTCATTTAATAATATAATGGTCCAGGGAGTACATAAACTTATTAAAAATAATAAATAAATGTTTTCGGACAATTTATCATCATCTGTTAATTGCATGTCAAAGAAAAACTTCTTTGATCGATGTTTAAGCTTCTTCCTGGTTTGTACATTGTTGCTGTTGGACCCAATTACATATAAAATTACAAATATTTTGCAATCAAACAGCATATTTGATTCAATACTTTAAAATGCTGGACGTATTAGTACTATGCGTAGTAAGACACATTTTAAATTTTTGTAGATTGGTCGGGTATAGAAATGTTACTTATTGGCCATTATTTTTGTAATTTTTGAAATGAACGCGTAAAATATAGTTCTTGTAGAGTAATGTACCCATGTTCAATTCGATATATCATCATCATATATATGTCTATGATAGTGATCAAGGGCACAGGTCAGGTTCACTATCACAAACTTTAGAAATAATCCCATAAGCGTGAAATGTACAACGACAACACTACACTATGACCATTAAGCAATATCTAATGCACTCCAAGCCTTACTTCCCCATAAATATTTGATTTGAAATGCCATTTACGTGCACTTTAGATTTGGAATCCAATTCCAGGTCTAACGCAGCGTAGTTAATAAATTACCTTGATGTTACATACTAAGTTCATCTTAATATTTGTAGATACCATTTTAGGTAAGGAATTGAAATGCATAATAATATGTAAAAAATAATTACCACGCAAAAATGATTTTCGAGTATATTACATACATTAATTAAACTAACATAGGTAGGTACTTTAAAGTAGATGAAACACAACTCACAAGAGTGAAAAACAAATGAACTAGTATTATACGAAAACTTTAAAATTAGTTTGTACTTCTAGAATAATCTAGAACTTAAAAACAAATGACGCACGTGTCATACCTAACCTTAAACTCTATACACACTATCTTTACGTCACACATTTATATTTTCCCGCCACGATATCGCATTTATGTTCTTTATTTAAAGTATCGAAAGCCCATTAACGTAGAATTCAATATTGGCATCCTGTATTCCATTACAGGGAATATTGCATTCATAAAATGTCTATGGATTTTGATTATCGAGATTGCTGTTCTATCTTTAAAAGAATTTTTAATCAGAATTTTTTGTCTCGTCGCAAATAACATCTGATTATTGTTATTTAATAGTTTGGTTTGATTTTACTACTCATCGTAATATAAGTTAGTTACTTATTCTTCAAATACGAATAAAAATCCAACCTGCAGATTTTTGTTACATGTAATACATTTATTTATTTCTCAAAACTTTTGGTAGACTCTACTGGTGATCAGAGGGTTGGTATGTTCCTTGCACAGAGAATCGGCATAGCCATGCAACGTGGCAATCCTGCCAGCCTTCTGGGCACGTATCCCGCCATTGACAAGGACGACGATGAAGTTTTTGACGCGTATTAGTTTTAGTCTTGACGACCTCCGTGGTCGAGTGGCGTACGCACCGGTTTTCAAGGTGTCGCTAGCTCTGAGGTCCCGGGTTCGATCCCCGGACGAGTCAATGTAGAAATTCACTTTTCTACATTGCCTTGGGTCTGGGTGTTTGTGGTACCTTCGTTGTTTCTGAATTCCATAACACAAGTGCTAAATAGCTACTTACTTTGGGTTCAGAGCAATGTATGTGATGTTGTCCGCATTTATTATTTATTTAATATTTTTATTTATTTATATAAGTTTAAATTTTAGTATAGTTTTAAGTTGTTTTATTAGATTTAAGTACTTAATGAATTGTACATAAAATAACTTTTCTATGTTTATATAAAATCAAGTACCTATATAAGAATTAAGTATTTATATTATTACAACGCAAATAATAATGATCACTAATGGAAAAGTTAATACCTATCTCACAAACTGGCTGTTATTGTTTTACTCATTAAAGCCAACAGCTGCGTACCGCTTTAATAGCGTAAATAAAAATAAAACCCGCTTCTCATATCTCTTGAATAATTCTTATTATTCATCTTTAGAGTGCTCAATTAAACATAATTACTTTATATGCTTTATAAACAGCATTAAGTTTGTTGGTGATACTTGTGTACAGTCGCGAGCAAAAATATGCCTATAGGTATATAATTTAACGCCATTTTTTTTTTAAATTCAGCATGGAAAATAGGAACTGTTTTAAATAATTTGTTGATAACATATTTTGTAATACCAATTGAAAAGACAATCAATAAAAAATTTGCTCAGTGTATAAATATTTTTCTCGCGATTGTACTAAATAATTATACGCCTGTGTCAGCACACCTACTTGAATATTATCATCATAAAAATGGTACGCGTCCGCTAACAGCTGTATCATATGATAGAATCCCGCAAACAATTACCACCCGTAAGCTGAGGGCATAAAGAAGAAAATTCTAGTTAACTTAATATGAATTAGTGTGTTTTCCTTCGGGGGACTGTACAACGAGTAGATATCTAGAGTGGTCTCGGTACGCCACATTATGTTATAATTAGAAGAAATTGCGATGGTATAGTTGGAGCGCTAAGAAGCTTTAGAATCTCGTCCAGTATGAAGTATGTGGTTGATATAAGCTTTAGAGACCTAAGGACGATATTATAATGTATTTAGTTTTAGTATTTAGGTTATAACGACCGTTTACCGCCTCTTACATTCGCGTTTCATGCTAACATGTTTTGGTAGTAGTTTGAACAAAAACCTTATGTCAATAAATTATGAGGACTTCGTAATGTAGTATGTAAGTAAAATATTAGTACCACAGCTATCTAACAACCGCCTCGTTGGCCTAGTGGTTCTAAGCGAAACTGCTACGCTAGAGGTCTTGGGTTCGATTCCCAAGTCGACCAAGGTGTTATTGGGTTTTTCTATGAAATTCTCAGTAGCAGGTCGGAGTTTGGATTTGTGCCCAGTTAGTGGCAATAGGCTCGCCCCCTATTACATGGGACCTAAACATACCGGCGAACTGTGGGTGTACATTGGTACACCTCTGCCTAACTCTTCGAGGATACAGGCGTGATGGTATGTTATCTAACAACAAAAACCACGAAATAAAGGCAATTTAAGTTGTAAACTGTAATAAACAAACGAAGCACGATTTTTGAACGAGCACCGAGCATTATTTGGTACGTGTACTGGACTAGTACATAAATCGTGTAGTGGGCGGCAAGCAAGCAACTCGCCAAATAATTTACAGGCAAAGTGCTGTAATAGGCCTCCAAAGCGGGCATAAACAATAAAACGCTATAAAAAAATCAGAGAAAGTGATTTCGGCCAACAAAACGAGCGAAAGCTTTTTACGCACCACATTATGTTAATAAAATCACCCTTTAATTTTATATTGTTTGCATTAGTGCTTTAAGGATAGATTTTACTGTTGTTGCTTATTTTCATGACTTTTATATGTTGTCAGTCGTTTATTTCGATTATGAAGTATATAATTTAATGCTTTCTGTTACAACTTAAATAATCTCACCCTTTTTCATTGATGAAATCATGATCATTGACTGCATTTCAAATAGGTATATGATGTATAGGTACGAAATAATGGAAAGCGAAAACCATAATTTTGAGTACTTTTTAAAACGTAATGTCTATAATGTTTTAAAATTAAGTAGATGTATATTTTAATAAACCACACACGAGATAACCAAAACTAGGTATTAGTTACGCTACTCACCACTAGATGTCTATTTCTACATTATTTTGCTTTATTTGAATTATTCTGACGAGTGTATTAATAAAACATTTTTTTTTTATTTTTTTAAATCTTTTATTTGATGAGGCTTTTTGCGCTGGAGCGCCAAGACAGCCTCGTAAGGTACCACAATAAATTAAATAGTTAATTAACAAAAGTAAAAATAATCTAATCCTAAGACTTAAAGATAACTTAAAACTAGACACCCCGTTGGAATGTAGCGGCCTTCTACAGGTCACTGGATAAAAAACTACAGACCCTACGTCCAAATAAAAACAAAGAATTTTTACGTATCCCTTGAAAACACTCCCCTTACAAATTTATAAATTTCAATACTCTGTTCCGAAAAAAGGCCTCCCAAAAAATTATCTTTAATACTATCTTATATCTTACTATATTAAGATTAGGGCCTTTAAAGAAGTGCATAAAAGTCCTTATTTGCAAGTATCCGGGGTCACATAAGGGTCACTAAAACCCTCCTCTTTATGTCACTTCTTATCTACTTAGCGTAAAGTACGCTGGAGTCCAATAAAAATGCATTTTTATTAAAGCTTCAGTAATAACAACTCTTAATTGTCGCGATAGTTATAATTTACGTATATTCATTTCCTTCAACGAACAATGCACTGTAAAATTATATGTTTTAACCCAATTAAAATACGAATAGCTTGGCTAGTTTAAATACAGAATCTCATTACGAACTGAGTTTAAAGTTAATATGCCATAGGTATATTTTTGGGAACACGACTATTTGTAACACATACATGGTTATATGTAAACCATTAATAAACAGGCTTGAATAAATTACTCTTTATTAAGGCGCTCCCCCGAGCAAAATGCGCAAAAGCCATGTTTTACTAAGCTATAAACTCGATATTTCAAACACATATCAAATTAATTGTTATACCAAATTATTCTCTAACATGTCGACTTTAATTTACCTGGATATTTTTTTTTTTAATGCAGCAAATTTTAGGTATTACTCATTTTAAAAATGGTCTATCAAAATTTATTTCTTGCATAACCTCATGAAGTACACGTGCTTTTTGAATATAACTTATACCAATTAATAGAGAATTTAAATCTAAACATCTTCTACGCTTCTGATTTTCGAAAAGGCCAACAATTTATTTTATAATTCAAATTATTCCTAAAAATTGTCAAATTCACAACAAAAATACACTCGCGGAGGCGAGGCGGCAGTCAGCCGTAGGCTCTCGACGTGAGAGCACGTCTCATTTTTCTTTGAAATGTCATTTACAATTTAATATTATGACAACTGTCAAAAGGTCATTGCTAGCACTATGTAGTTTTACACACGGCACTGGTGATGAAATACAAATAGCATGGAATAATTTATGTTATAAGATAACTTGTAAATGTGAAATTACATATTTGTTTAAATTACATGTATTTATGTATGTTTATGTTAAATTATGTACAACTTCAAAATTTATTTAATGGGATTTTTAATTCTGAATTTGAGGTTTAAATTAAAACCTTGATTTTTCGATAGCAATGAACACGATTATAACAGGATGATGCCTGGATTTGAAAGAATTCTAGTCCTACCCTGAGGAAAGGCGGGCGGCTTTTGAAAATTCGGTTTTTGAAGAAAGTATTGCTGTCGCTCTACCGCACGGTTTGTGAATGTGTGCGTAAGTTGACAGTGTTTGTGTCAAAGCGCGCTCGCTACGTGTAATTGTCTACTTACTCACCAAAATTATTTTATCATCTGCACACGTGAATTGGCATTATTGATATAATAATATAAACAAGGGGTAACCATGACAATACAAGGTAGCCATATGATAAACTTTTTGATTAAATTTCTGTATTAGTAAACAGCTTGGTGGTAGTACGATTGGAAATTAATATTCTGGCTGTAAGTTCGAATCTCAGTCGACACATTATTTTTGAGTATTATGACCTATTCTTTTATAGTTTATTGTTTTGTAAAATTTGGTTGATTTTTTACGACATAAAAATAATTTTGATTGTTTATCTTTTTGTCCTGCATTGTTTATTATTTTGTAAAATTTGGTTGATTTTTTACGACAAAAATAATTTTGATTGTTTATCTTTTTGTCGTGCATTGCATAAACAATGATTATTTTGTGTTAGTGTTTACTATTTTCCGTGGTAAGTTTGATGCCCATTGCAGACCAAGGGTGTGATATGCCGTAAGAAAAAATATGTTACTAATGTTATATCAGTGGCATCATTTATAGTATTCCTTTGAAAAGAAATAATTTATAGTATACTAGCTGTACCCGCATGCGTTGCAATGCAATTTTTTCTACCTAACACCTGCCTACTACCTACCTACTACCACTTAGGGGTATGAAAAATAGATAGTAGCCGATTCTCAGACCTACTGAATATGCATATAAAATTTCATAAAAATCGGTCAAGCCGTTTTGGAGGAGTATGGTAACTAACATTGTGACACGAGAATTTTATATATAAGATTTATTTGTGATTGTTTTTACTTATTGTTTTTACTAAAACCCATGACAACATTTCATGAAAAAGTAAAAACACAGAAGCATAGTCTATAATTTTCTTATTCAGTATGCAAAATAAAGGTCTAATATTAACAATAATAATAAGTTTTAGCACACAAATAAATATACCAACAATTAGGTATTTCTTGAATAAAACTTCTTTTTACGGATTTAGTCGCGGTTTAGATAAAAAGATTATCATAAACAATTTATATTATTATTTAAATAAAAGCAACTAAATGTTATGAAGATTTAAACTAAAAAAGATATGTTTTAAAACTCAAAAAGGGTAGCTCAACCGAGATTTGAATTTGAAGCAAAAATTTTCATGTCCAATCGCACTACCACCAAGCTGTTTACCAAAACGATTACGTACTCAAAAAGTAAATCATATGGCTACTTTGTAGTGTCATGGTTACCCCTTGTTTATACGTCAGTTGCCAATTTACGTGTGCGAAGAGAAAATGATTTTGGTGGTAGTAGAAGTATTACTTTTCTCTATGGTAGAAGTAGACAACTACATCATGCGAGCGCACTTTGACACACACACTATCAACTTACGCACACATTCACAAATCATGCGGTAGAGAGACAGCAAGACTTTCTTCAAGTCTCTCTACAACCTAACCAAATCGACTGATTTTGAAAATTAGCACCAAAAATATCTAATTTTTCATCAATTAAAAAAATCGTAGTCACTAAATAAAGGTCAAAAAAAAATTCATGTAAAAGACATGAAATACCTTTCTGACTGAATAACTTTACATCATTAAATTATTCACTCAGAAGTTTTCAATTACTTGGGTGATATTCAATTTTAGAGAAAAATAAAATATATTTCACTTATCTTTTTTTTAAATCTTGCGGTCATGATTGATGATATTCTTGTCTATATATTCATAAGTCTACTATTTTTACTACTTAGTACGTACGTAAATCAACAGATGGCGTTGTTTTTTCATAAAAAGTAGCGATGTATATATAGAGGGGAAATGCGGGGGGTTTAGAGGTCAAACGCTGAAGGGCATTTGCTCGGGGGAGCGCCTTAATTAAATATAAATTATATGTTCAACATTAGTTCTTTAAAATCTAGAAAATTAAAATTTTCGTATTTTAATTGTTGTTACCTTTTTACACGACTGCCCAAAAAGGAGTGTTATGTTTTCAGGGTTCATGTATGTATGTATGTATGTATGTATGTTTGTGAGTTTCTTTATTCCACCATAACTTCTAAAAGGCTTGACCGATTTCAATGTTTGTGGTATCATTAGAAGCTTTGAGTTATCCCGAGTGACATAGGCTATGTGGACATTAAAAAATGGTCAAGTGTGAGTCGAAATCGCCTGCAAAGGGTTCCAAACGATATTTTTTTTTGTGTTTTGTCATGTTTTTTGTTGTTCACTAAAAGGTATTAAATAAAAAAAATATAATTAAAACAATTAAAAAACACGCCTGCCCTGTCAAAAAAAAATAAAAACAAGTCAAATATTTGCAGTCGGGGTCGGTTACTTGGAACAATTCATTACAGGTCCCCGACTGCAAATATTTGACTTGTTTTTATTTTTTTTTGACAGGGCAGGCGTGTTTTTTAATTGTTTTAATTATTAGATCTTTATTTCGTATTAATTCATAACAGTCCCGCGGCCTAATAACTTATATTTTAAGGCCAAACGTTGGCAAAAATGTTCTCTATATAAAAATGTAATCACGTTATATATTAGCGATACGAAATACAGATTAGCAATTTGATAGCAAAAATTGCACAACTTTTGCTGTCAAACCATTTTGCATTGCAAGATACGTAATATCGCCGTCGGAGCGTCGCAGCATGTAAAACATAGTGATTGTATCTTTGTAGCGTGTCTTCTAGTACCGGGAGTGCATTCCTGTGCACTGTCGGTGTGACGTCACTCTGCTCGTAAGACCGAGCCTGTCAATCGCTTTGTCACGGAATTTCCCTGAAGAAAATAGTATGTCTTTTTACGTGTTCTTTGATGGATACTGATTGTTCTATTTTATCGTGTGAGTAGGTATTCCGGAGAGGTACAAGACTGCTTTAAAATAAACATGAATATTTGTTATTCTTATTCATTGGCTACCTTAGCGTATTGTGGTCAGTGTGTATCATATGTTCTCTACATGAGAACATAATGTGTTACACACTTAAGAGCAGTAATCGTTAATCCTTTACCCTAAAGATATTTTCTTTTATTTCTTTAGAAGTATACAACAAAATTTAATATTTTAAATTCACAATATGAAGTTACGGTAACTTAACTAATTAATTTGTCTTTCTTATTATGCATATGTCATTGTAATAAAAAATATTAATGTAAAGTAATTATAAAATATCGGCTGATTATAAATAGACTCGCAACTTTGTATGCTAATGTTGCTATGTTTAACGCATCGTGCATCCCAAGTAGTAGTAGTGCATTGAAGTGAGCTAACAATAACAACCTATAACTTCATGTGAATCACGAATACTAACTAGAGCCTTCGAACTCTGTTCAAATTGTAGGAACAGAATATGTTCTTGTAAGAGTAGTTCGATAACTAAAGAGCACGCATTGCCTTTGTATTTCTTAGGATAGACATTATGTTCTAGAAATCATTTGATTTAGTTTATGTGTGCAATAGTGTGCATGATAAGTGTATTAGAAAAATATAACAACGAAAATAACGCAAAAAAAGGTGTAAAACTAAACTAGTCAAACATAGACTTCTTTCTTTTTGGAAGTCGGTTAAATAGAAGTAATATGTACATGGATTCAAGATATCAAGTGTATTGACCTACTGTGCTTTTAAGCATGTTTTATTGATTCTTTTATTCTTCTATTTCTAAAAATTTTCCAATAATGAAGGTTAGTAAGAGCTACATATGTAGTCAAAAAAATTAAATGATGCCAAGACATGCCAAAAATGAGATTGTCATTTCATTACTATTATTTATGAGGTTTCACCTTCATTAAGGACATTGTGTTGTTCCAACAGAAAAACGAAAAAAGTCCCTAAAACCTGACGTTCTGATAAAAATCTTAAACAGTCGTATTTAATTTTAAGAAGATAAATAATATAAAATCCCAAAGGTATTTGTGAACCAAGATTTTTTAGGTTTTTTTTAAGATAAAGCTCACGAGAGTTGGCTTTGTATTTACAGAGGAACGTTGACGCCTCCTTGAGGATTATAAGGATTTACTGTTCTCCCACTGACAAAATATTGCGGCGAAACAAAGGTGGGTTTTATAAAAAGTTAGGTAGGTACCTTGGTTAGGTGTTGCGTCTTGTTTATTAGAAGGAATAGAAGTTATTTACGTTTGTTATACAGAAGTCTGTATGTTTGAAATACATCAGGTAGTTGTAGTGATTGGACAAAAGTTTTATACTAAATTAAGCTCAGATTTACCTTTGGTACCTCTAATCGGTGGATTAGAATGCATTACTGGTAGTATTGGACAAACCTTATTTTGTGTAGAAGTATAATTATTACAGTGAACAATGACATACTTAGTTACTAATTCCTACGTTACCAAGCTAGTTGTGCATAAATAAAAAAAAAACTTCACCAAACGTAAAACAAAAGTTTCAAATAAAACATGCTAATATTACAAATACCTACACCTGCATCGAACCCACACATTCATATTCATACAACCAGCTTAATATGCTAGTGAGTCAGTCCAAAAATTATTCTCATTAGCTTATCTCACCAGCGAAATTTTGAATTTAGCCTTATCTCAAACGACAAGGCTAAACAGGCGCGCTACGCCGCTACGGCGTAGATATCCGCTACGATGCCGCTATTCTGCTACGAGAAGGTTAACGTAGTACGTGCCACTGTTGTTAAGCATGCTTCACATTGATAGCGTTTTACACGAAAAAGGTTGTATATGGTCGCTAGGTATCTTTTGAAGAAATTCTGTACATTAATACATAATGCTTTCTTAGGTTTGTATATGTATGTAGTCTCTAAGAAATGGACATAAAAATCTTTTCAGGGTTTTTTTTAACTTGCTGAATAACGAAAATTGCTGGTAGAGATTGAAAATTTATTTGAATCGACGTGTTTTTAAAACAATATACGCCCCAGTTGTTATTAACAAAATCTGATTTGTACGTGTACCTAAAACAGGATTTACGATGCGACATAAAAATAAAATAAAAAGTCACAGTGCTGTGATTAAAATCTGCAACTATATCCATTTGTTTCACTTATTAAGTCAATAAGTGATGGCCACCCTGGCAGTTGAGATAACTTTTAACGTAACGTTGGATGACCGAGCTTGGACCCAAGCCACGCTGCCGATCCGATTTGGTGGGCTTGGTGTACGTAAAGTTTCCAGTCTAGGCTTACCAGCATTTTTGTCTTCGGTCCACAGCACTGAAAAATTAACCAGGCAAATCTTAGGGTCTTCTCTGGTTGATTTTCAGATTCTGTGCATGACTGAGGCAGTAAATAGTTGGGAATTGTCCTGCCCGGGCACAGATCTACCCGAGCAACGTTCTTCTCAGAGGCAGTGGGACGAGCCGCTTTGCAGTTTGATACGGAAAGAATTAATTAATACGTCAATCAACACTGCAGAGCGCGCGCGTCTCCTGGCTGTGGGAGAATGGGAATCGGGCCTCTGGTTACAGGCACTTCCGTCAACCACTCTTGGTACGATTTTGGATGACAATACTTTCCGGCTCGCCATCAGTTTACGTTTAGGTATACCTTGTGTTGCATGTCATCGGTGTCAATGCGGTGAAACAGTCGATTGCCTCGGTCACCATGGCCTGTCCTGCAGCAGGAGCGCAGGACGTATATCCCGTCACGCAAATATTAATGACATTATTCGTCGTGCTCTTGTCATTGCCGGTGTACCAGCTGTTTTGGAACCCAATGGTTTGGTGCGCAGCGATGGTAAGAGACCTGACGGTATGTCATTGTTGCCTTGGAAATTGGGTCGGCCTTTGGTGTGGGACGCAACGTGCGTCGACACCCTTGCGCCATCCCACGTTCTAAGTTCGGCGGCCTCTCCTGGAGCTGCTGCTGGAGCAGCGGAGACCCTTAAACGGCGAAAGTATAATAACCTAATGGGTAATTATATTTTCGAGCCGTTTGGGGTTGAAACGCTCGGGTCATGGGGTCCGAGTGCACAAAATCTTTTTAAAGAACTGTCAAAACGTTTGGTAGACTCTACTCGTGATCAGAGAGCTGGTTTGTTCCTTGCACAGAGAATCGGCATAGCCATTCAACGTGGCAATGCTGCCAGCCTTCTGGGCACGTTTCCCGCCATTGACAGGGATGACGATGAGTATTTTGACGCGTGTTAGTTTTATTTATCTATATAAGATTTAATTTTAGTCTTTGTTTGTTCTTGTATTAGATTTAAGTACATATTGAATTGTAAATAAAAAAGTTGAGATAAATATATAAAAATGTTATAGATATATTTATCTCAACGTAGTACCGTTTACGCAATATTAAGATCTGTACTACCAGTATAGTATTCTAAAAGGCACGATGCTATTCCATGAAGTTGTGAGTGTACTTAAGGCTGGGAGCACACAGCTGTAACTAAAGCAGTTATGCGTTTCCGTTTAGTTGGCAACGTTATATGAGCCGTTGTGGTTGTGCGATCCCAGCTTCATAGAGAATTGGGTTGATTTCTGCGGAATTTCTATTTGGCTTTATAAAGTGCGTGCATTCGTAAGATTTGTTTCTATTTTTAATGGTTTCACATAAATAGTTGAAACACAATAGTGATTATAATTATTATAATTGCAAAATAACTTATTTTTGTTGCACGGGATCATGATTCTTGGATGAAAAGTATTTTTTATGTTATTTGGGCTATTTTGTGCGGTTTTTTTTTAATTTTCACCGTACATAGTTATTTTTGTAATTTTTTTTCTTTTTAAATAGCTGGACTTGACATATTAGGAAATTTTTAACTGAAATTCCTAAAGCATATCCTTTAAAATTTCTCATCTTTGTAATAGTGAATCAAAAATAGTATCATTCACTACTTTCAGTTTCCTTTATCCATTTTATATACAAAACAACCTTTTTATGGTTATTTCTTGTTAACACGGAAGCTGACGTCAGTACTTTATCTCTAGATTTATGACGTCACTCGGCATGTTTACGATCTGTCATTAGGACGCGAGACTGTTCTACTTTCAGATTACTTTGAAGACTTTTAGAAGAGGTAAAGTTCAATTTACTTCCTACCTATAAATAGTCCTAAAAAGAAATTAATTAGGTACAAATTATTGCAATTTTTCTGTTAAAATACTACTTTGATATATAATCTCAAAAAGTCTACAAGCCGACTTTTTCCAGAAGGAATGAGGGGTGGGCACTTTACACCCACCCCTCTAGAAGGAGTCCTTAAAGGACTGTCGCCTGCCGGAGCTGCGCTGAGAATGCTTAGCGATCCCGCGGCTCCAGCAAAGGCGAGAAGGGGACCGGGGTGTTTTTGGTCGGTGCAAGTCCGACATATCCCCACGTCGTGCCCTCGACGTGGGCCGAAATCATTAGATTTTCACTCCGTAAAAAAAAAAAAAAAAAAAAAAAAAAAAAAAAAAAAAAAAAAAAAGCCGACTTACAAGTTACACAAAAATTATATATTTTTGGGTTTACCTACAATTAACATTTTACCAAACATTCCAAACCTAAACATTTGTAACGATTTAAACTTTCGTATCACATCATTAACTAATTGACATATTATTTTCCGGGTACCGAGTATCGATACTACACGAGTAGTAACACAAATCGATTAAATCGAGTCAGCCCGTGCGTTCACAGCATTTCAACGGTCGGATACACTCATATTGTGGTCGGCGATACACGTAGGCAGCCACAAAAGAGTTATTTCAAACTCATTGTCACGTATTCTTTGTGCTGAAGGATTATTGAGTGTAAATGCATTGTCAGAGTTAGCACTTCGTGTTTCAAACTTAGCTTAATATTTTATCATTATGGTGTAAGCGTAAGTACCACTTGTTACGGTTACACTATTTTAAAAGGTTTTTGGTGTCATTAGGTACTGTTTTTTAACACTTTTGTGCAAAGTCCGTACTTCATTCTTGTCTGTTAGATAATTTCATAGATAAAAGACCTAAGCTCATCTCACCATCTCCGCCGTAACCCAAATAGTAGAAAAAAAAATCCTTTAAAAAAGAAGACCAAACCAAGAACTGTTCAACATTTCACTTTAAACCTTTTTAATTAAGAGCTTTACTTACTTAGCTGTATGGAGGTGAGGTTACTGTAAATACAGCAAGGGTATTAGCCACAGAGTTCTTTCTAAGGCACGCTTCGCTCACGTGTTTACTCGCACTGCAAAGCTAGATTTTATCTGGCTACTCACTATGCGGAGCCGCGGTAAAAACCTCTCACGTTCTACCAATTCAATGGGCTATTCTTGTGAACTACCATTATAGGTGGAATTAATTGCGTTAAACATAAATTAGAATACTAAAACTTTTTTATTTACCTTTTATTTTTCCAAATTTTTGCAACTATCATACCTAATGCAATCAAAATCAAAATCAAACTGTTTTTATTTCTTATAAACCAAATAAAAAAGGCGCTCAAGAAACGTTACGTTAAATCTACTGACTCTAGTTGCTCAGTTCCAATAGTGAAGTCGTATTATTTTGTAATGTACCATTACGAGTTTATTTGTGGATCACTCAAATACTTTGTAAATTTTAAAAAGGTTCTTTAAAAAAAACTCCATGGACTGTCGTAAATTTTCGTCATAACGTTGTGTTTACATACTTTCGCCCTTCTTTACAAATTTTTCTACTTCTAGTCGCGATCTTGCTTAACTAAACGCATGTATTGTCATTCCACTTGTACTGTATTGCAAACAATTGCATAGTTAAAGCTTTGCTTTCATTATCCTTTATTAAGACCCAATTTGCTGCAGATTGCGGATATGGCTAGTAGAATGTGGTAGAACTGTGCAGCTGCTGTCGTTTTCTTTTATTGGATCTATTTAAATGATTTTGTTCTGTATACATTTACCTAAGCTATTTAGAAAATGTTAATATACATAGTTTTGCACCCCTTCAATGTTACCATTCTTTTTTACCCAAAGGTTGACTGGTAAAAAACGTCTAGTGTCTGTAAGTCCACCTTATGTACCATTTTCACACATAAAGTATTAAATTAGTAATTAACATTGAATCAAATTAAATTTCTTTGTTGGAAAACTCTATATTTTTTTTATTTCTTAAACCACAAAGGCCCCACTCAACACACCATCATAAAACACACAATAAAACACGATTCCAAATCACACTCTCGCAAAGCTTAAATCTAGATAGAGCTTTACTTTTTCTTATCGTAAATCTCGAGATTATATCACATCTAACCTACTTAAAGGTATTCATCGTATGTCGGATTTTGTTTGCGGTCGGGGCTGGCACTCAGCGGCCGGCGATAAAAGCCTCTTTGTGCTCCCTCTATGGAGCCAGAATAACTCTTTCAATGCAAGATTGCGCCCTCGAAATAGGAGGGATTTTGAATACACATTGCTTATAAGTGTGATGTGTTTTTGTTTTGGTTTGTTAAGTTGGTAAACTAACTTAAAGTGTGAGATGGTTAGTATGTCATTTTATATTAATTTAAATAAATTATTGTATATTATTATAAAAAAATGCGAATGTTTAAATAGCCAATATGTAAGGTGATATACCTACTTATTATTTGATAACGAGATGTTTCTACAGCAAATTAGAGCTAAATACAAATATTTGTATTTTCTTATAAATAGTCGTATTTTCTTTTCATCAAAATTCAAAATTTTAAATCACTCTCGCGGTATAAATAAATATATAATAATAAATAGGTGAATCTTGAAACTAGTGATACCTAGGTTAGAAATGTGGTAATAAGGTTGCCTGGAAGAAATTGCCAGGTGCAATAAGACCGCCTTTTGTAAAGTTCCTTCTTAATTTAATTTTTAAATTTGTGTTTTTTAAATATGTGCAATAAAGAAATAAATAAACCTATGTAACACAATACATAAAATAATCGGCCAATTTGAAAATGATCAGCATCAATTACACCTTTTTTGTATGTCGAGCCGGTTTACCAAGAACTCAGTAACTAGTCAAGATTCCTCGTTCTAAGGCTACGTGCTTTATTAAATTGAAACCCTACTCGAAACGTTATTTCCGGCGAAGATATTGAAAACATTTGCACTTTCATTTGAGTGTATTCAATTCTCGGTAGTGGTCAGTATTCTATCGAGTCCGAAATCAAGGGAATAGTCTTGTATTCTTTCTAAGAGATCGTATGATGGATTCCAAAAAAATACTTCATTATTTTTCGTTGAAAAGGTCTGTCTCTTCAAGGAAGATTTTTATTTTTTTTTCTGTAAGATAAATTACTAGATAATTAATATTTAATAAATCTTTTTGATTATTATTGTAATAAGAATTTATTTAGGAAAACGTTTAAATTCTAACTCTAAAACTAGAACTAAAATAAACAGAAAAAGATATTGTAGGAAGATATGCAATCTTTTGCAAAGATTAAGCAAGGTAATAAATATATTATGATTTTTAAAGCCAATTCGAGATAGAAAAGATTTATGGCTTCAAAATAAAACCTAGTAACTCAGTTTCAGTAGACTTGCAACTACGAGTAGTAGTGCACTTCGTACAGCGCTGTGTTGAATTTCCGACGCATTCCATTCGGATTTCACTCGGCTTGAGTGCTAAGCATTCGCGATGCATGACTGACACTTGTATGAAAGTATATTTGTTTACCAACGGAATAAAAGAACATTCTTATGTCAAGGTGTATATCAAGGTATAACATGTTGCAAATAAGAATGAGAAAGTCTTGCAAACATATTTGCTGTTCAAAAGTAAAAATCTGATAAAAATTTTTATAATTTTTTGAAACACAAAAAATAACTTAAAAAAACTTTACAAAAAAAGGTAAAAAAAAAACGTGAAATAGTTTTCTGTAATTCCCAGTTAAAACATTAATTTTCAAGTGGCAGTAGACAGATAAAAACTTTCTGATTCTTCTGAGCGATTCTTCTTTGAACCTAATAAATAAAATAAAATAAATAAATAATCCAGCCTATAAACGTCCCACTGCTGGGCACAGGCCTCTTATAGAGAAGGCACGAGCAATGATCACCACGCTTGCTCTCTGCGGGTTGGTTGGCGATTTCAGATCCCAAATTTTGGAATCCAGGTTTCCTCACGATGTTTTCCTTCACCGGTTGTCAGAAGTGTCTTAGAATAATAATAATAATATGAAAAAAAGATTAAGCTTACAATTTAAAGATGAAATGTAAAAAGTTTGTAACCTATTTCATGTCTCTTTTACTTATGTTTAAAAATGGAAACTTTGATGAAGAGTCATTTGTTGAATTCCTATTTATAGATTCCATAATATTCAAATCGCTAACCCGTAGTGGACAAGCGCGGTGATTAATGTTTGTCTCTTGTTTGAATGAGGGGAGCTCTTTGCGTTACGTGGAACATTTATTTGCAATTGTTGTGAATGTTATATTATTATATTACATAATGGTTATCTTATTTACGTTACATACAGCAGTAATTTATCTATCAGAATCGTTTTGGTAGTATCAGTAGTTAAATGCGATAAATAGGTACATTTATCGTTCTAAAATGTTGATATAGTATACTCATGGGGATTTATTTGTATTAATCTTTATTAAAAGCAGAATCAGACAGTATTGTAGCCGTTGTTTTTTTTAGGGTTCCGTACCTCAAAAGGAAAAAACGGAACCCTTATAGGATCACTTTGTTGTCCGTCCGTCTGTCTGTCAAGACTGTTTTTTATAAACACGCTTTTATTAGCTTCACTTGTATGTATGTATGTATGTATTTTCTTCTTTCACAAATTATTTGTTTAGATACGTGTTCTACACAGAAAATGTAATATTATACTACTTCAGTTCAAAAGTTTAAACAGAAAAGTGCATAAAAACCCTTTCAACTATATCCACGTAAAACAGTCAGACATTTACTTAAAATTTACAATATAAACGGGTCATAATATTCCCACGAATTCATAATAAACCCCAAACATGTTCGGACAGAATTTTTCCGGACGGTAAAACTAAAAAGGTACTTAGTTAACCATAATGTATGCCGCGTGTAAACTCAATGATAAATGCTTGATACGCGCCGGGGCGCAGTGCGCGCGACACGGATCGGCTTTTAGCGCGACTGTCCACCTGTGCCCTTATTCTGAATACCCACCGCGATTGTACATTCATACCGCATTCAACAAAAGTACGAAAGTGCTCATCATTTCCCGCTTTGACGTTCAACGAATTGAAAGTGGCCTTATTTTGAATATGCTAACTTTATTTCGCCGTCAATTTATTCTGTCTTGCGCTAAGATGAGGTTAGCGTAATAATTGTGTACAAAAGTAGATGCTTAATGGCGGATCGCTTACATTTAAGGATAAAGAAAAGTTGTATTGTGTTACTCGCGGCATTAATATGTTCGCGTGATGAATGTGACGTTTAAATGTTGGTGTGTCGCGTTTCTTGGTCGGAACAGGGAAAGTTGCAGATCTAATATGAAGGATGGTAATACTGTGTGCGGTAATGCGGTAAAAGTTTATAACGATGACAGATTGTATTGTGTGAAGCGCAACTCAGTCAAAAATACATTGTTCTTACATTATATTACGTCAATATTTTATCTTGAATCGAGTATACGCCCTGTCCTATAGTCTAACGTTGTAAAGGTAGATAAAATTAAAAGCGGCCTGGTTTTTTTTGGTAGAGATGTTTGCATTAAGCCTGAGCGCAGGCTTTGAATGCGTCCCGTACCTTAAAAAAAAAAGTAGCGGACTGGTCGCGGTAGATATAGATACTAGGTGATAACTTTGCAAACTGGCTTTGTTAATATTTTGACCAAATATTAATCTATATGATACTTCGTTTTTTTTTGTCCTCAGAAACTTTATGATTCGATCAAAGTACGGTATTTTGCACGATAATAATTTCATAATTTTAGTAATATAATTTCATTTTAATTAAAAAAAAAAAGTTACAACAAGTATGCAAAATTCAAATAAAGAATGTTTCATGTTATTTTGTGGCCAGGATTAATTCAAAATTATTAGATTTAGTGCTAACAATTTACAAAATGTAGGTACTAACGTTGATTATTTAACAAATAATGAACCTACGAAGTTTATTATAAAATGTAAAATTAAAACGGTATTTTAAATTATTTACCTACATTATGTGCCTGTGTGTGTTTAATACTCCGTTAGTATTTTATGAAAACCAAACAAAACTCAAATTAGCTCTACTAAGTAATATCTCGCTGTTTTTAAAGAATGTAATACTAAAATTCAGGCGAAACTCGGCTAAATCACACAGGAACTAACGCTCTCAGCTATTTGCGGTGAACTGGGTTAAATTTGAATAAGCTCACAACTAGCTGGTCTTTATTCCAAAGTTTCACTATCGCATACCACAGGGTAGCGACTATCCATACATATAACTTATGAGAAGTACGGTATGCATACACCTACCGTATATTTTCATTTAGATTTTCTATACAGACACTTTTAGATATTCCATTCTTATTCTCATAAATATCAAGGACTCGTTTCTCATTGTTCCATTGATGTACGATCAATGTTTTTTCATTTTTGTATGGAGCTGGGTTGGTGAAGAGAACCGTTAAGCGTTGCTATGTAATATAATACCAGCCTGTTATTGTGTTACTTTGAGCAAGGGCCTCTTCTCATGTACAGAAGGAACGAGAATTGATCATTTCGCTTCGTTACGGGTCGGTGACATCGAATGCTAATTTTGAAAACCATATTTAAAAAAAATTTAAAAGTTATCTTACGATATTTTCCTTTACCGTAAGTCGGTAATGTTTTTACTTTGAACAAGGTATATTTGTTTGTACTAGCCTTTATTTATAGCTAAAATTGTAATCATATTTATCCGGTGGTCATTAAACCGCTAGACCATCACGACCGACAATTATGTTGCTTTATGTATCTGTCAACTTAATCTATTTTATTAATCGAAAATTAAACTCAAAAGTATACCGTCGCAATTTCCAATAGCATTTTGCAGATAAACCGAGCCGTCCAGTTCTTTGACACGGATTGTTAGTTGTTCAACGTTCGTTGTTCATTTGAGGTAGACACCGAACACGTGACAGAGACACTCGCGATCCTGTTGTCTCGGGCAACTGTTGTCAGCAGTCAGTTGTTTATTGTTCTGAACCAACTATTCGATGTTTCTTGTATTGGTGGTGAAATGCTTTTGTTTTTATAATGGTACTTTAAGTTTGGCTGTTGTAATGATAGGGGTATTATGTGAGTTAATTTCTGTTAATAGTCTACTTCATTCTTAATTATTTATTGTACAAGATTAATACATAGGGATTTTAAAAATATAAAATTACTGTTTCGGACAATAGATTGACTACTTATTGGTTAAGCCGGAGACTTTAAAACTTGCAAAAAAAATTTGGTGATGATTTTTTTATTTCATACAAAGTCTGATCTGTCTGTTCTTGAAACCACAGAAAAGAAATTTAATAAAAGCTCAACCTAAATTTCATAAACAGATTAAACAGCCTATCAAAACAACTACCAAACTTAAACTGGTACGAGAAAACAGAATTATGGCAGGAAAAACATAGATTAACATCGTGCTAGAGTTCTGGCAAAGGACTACTCAGGAAATGAAGGTTGTCTGCAGGGCTGTGCCATTTCCGGGCGGCCCGGACGCGTCTTAACAGGGTGGTGTATTATCACGGCTCTGTCATCTGCGATGCGCTCTCGCATCGCGCCTCTATTGTAAGACCGCCTTTTGTCTATGCTCCTTTACGCTCGGCGCACACACTATACTTTTAAAGATAGCAATTAAGGTTTTCAAGATGTAGTTGTTGATGAGGGATGTGCATTTAGGCAATAATTTGCACTTATTTTCGATTGTTAACTTTAAATTTTACGTTAAAATATTATGTGCGACATATTTTAGATAGAGCCGTCTTTGCAAATTTTCTAACTATTTACGAAAAATCAGTGCTAGCTGTGGTAATTACTATGCTGTAAAACTAGTACCTAAGTTTACTGAACACAAGCGTTTTCTGAAGATTTGATTAATTTCAAACTGTAGCAGGGTACGAAAAATGTAGATAAACAAAAAGTTACGCAAGTCAGTAACATACTATTCGTCTTTTGTTTTCTGAGGCGCGAATTCGCGGCCATTAAGAGTGCTTTAGTGATCTACGACAAAATCGCAAATGCATCGCGTGTGCGCCGCCCGTTTATCGTATGTCCCCGACTCCCGGTTCATGTGATGTAAACAGACATTTCCGTACTCGTTGCTTCTGATCTTTGTGGTGTGTTTGCGCCATTGAGCGGACCCGCTCGACCGTGTAATTGTTGCCAGTGCTAGAGATTTAAACTTGGAACAGATAGTAATGACGTATTGTTTATCTGTGGAACGGGGTTAGTAGATAAGGATGGGTTGAGCTAAGCACTATCTATATGAGACTTCTAGGATTTGTTTCTAGAAATAGCTTAGTTTTAGGTACTTGCTTTTGTTTAACTTCCACCCAACATAGCAATATAGTAGAGGCAGTTTTTGGAAGAAATAAACCGAAGGAAATTATTTTCATTTCCCTAACATAAATGTTACAAATATTTTCCCTTAAAGTTTCCTAACTTTCAAGAGCAACAATAAAAATATACAGCCGAATATCTAGATATTTTTCCCGTGACCGTCCAAAATACGTAACTGTCAATAAAGAAGGCAGCATAAAAGGGAATCGGTGGGTATAATCGAGCACAACAGGCTCGAGTAGCGACGGATACAAGTGTGGCTTATCTGTGCCGGATGCGAACCGTGTACGGCGGTACCACCGGCCGATATTATGGCCTTACGTATCGAACACAGATTTACCTAATACGGGAATAATGTACGCCACTTATACTGTGTCATATTTTTCTTAGGTTGTTGTTATTTTTGGGATTCAAGAACAACAAGGGTTTTTGTTTGTGACTGTACTTATAGACTTAGGGATAAGCACTAGGATTTTGACCGTACTTAGGCACGTACAATCGGGGACACTCAGGCCTTATCACTTTTAAAAATTTTTAGCTTGGTGAGCGACGCAGGCGATGAACGCGGAAGCTCCGCCCCCGTGTGACTTTAACCAATTAGGACTTTGCAGTAACGAGATGCAAATATAATATGTTAACTGTTTTTGAGCACTATTTTAAAATACAATCAGAAATAAGGAGGCGTCGCCGCGTGTCGCTAACGTTAGAAAGAGCGCAAGCGACTCGAACCGTTTCTCGACGGTAAGGTGATAAGGCGTGAGTGTCCCCGATTGTACCTATGATTTTAGCTTTATTTTGGTTTTTTAATATGTATTTACTCTGTTAGGCTGACCTTCAAAGCAGGGTTATGTGTTGAGTTTATTTTACACTATTATTTTCTATAAGAAATTGTAAGCAAGTAAACTTTAGAAACGGCGAAAAAAAAATCGAGACCAACCAAACAACATTAAGAGTTTCTCGTAGCCAAAATAATGGTATCTATCAGTATTTTAATGTAAGTACAACTGAGGTGTTAGTAACTACCCAAAAAAATATAGTATTTTAAATAAACATCAACCATTCTTACCTACTTTATGTAAAGTCAAACTAACTAAACAGTATCTAATACGTTTCCGATTCCCATCCCTCCTTTGTTTTACTAAGCCGATAGATTTATCGAGACTAAGGGCAAGCGAGGACAAGCGATCTTCCATTAATACTGGTATGAATAAAGCGAACACTTTGCTTCAAAGGCTTTATAGATTTTGTTAAGTAGATAGTATTAAATATCTGAACTTTTACTTGGATATATACGTAGCTTAGTCATAATTGTGGCAATTTAATGTGTTCGTAAATTAGGCAGACTAAGAACTTATGCCTCTCTCGTAAAGTATAGCTAAAGCTATAAATAGAGCCGCAGATGGCTAAAGACTTAGGAGATTACCTACAGTTCATTTGTATACACAATAAATTTATATTTTTTAACGACGAAGTCTTTATTTATATGTAATTCTAACAAAAATGTGAAAAAGGCGATTAAGTTGAATTAAAAAAAAACGGTTGGTAATCTGTTGAGAAAAAAACAGAAAAAATACTGTAAAAACATATTTTTTAATTTCATAGAATTTTTATAAAGCCGTAAAAATACTGTTATCTTAATAATATAATATTCGTACCAAATATCTGGCCTCTTGGAATTGGCCTTTGACAGTTGCAAAGTTTAGCTCACGACAGTGTAAGTTGCCGACAGTTGCACTGCTGCCGCGAAGTGCCTTGCTCTGAAACTGAAACTGCTGCACTGGGATTTGATGCCACAACATTCCCGAAGATATGTTATGGAATTAGTTACGTCAACATCGATATAGCATTCGCTGGTATGTAAGTTTATGCAATTGGGGATTGATCAAAGTGTAGTTTTCTGAATGCTGTTATAGTCATGTGGTATGGTAGTATTATTATACCCGTCTTGGTCAGGTATTTTGTGTTTTAAAACAAACATGCATAATTTTTTAACTTTTTATACTCTGTAATATGTCTGTTGACATAAGTGAATAGAGTTTAATAAAAGCGCAACAATTATTTGAATTACCTAATATTCAGAAAAACAATGGATGATGGTGTAGATTAGACTAGACAAAAAATCTTAAAACAATGTATTTTTTCCTTATTTACATTCTAAATTGTCTTCATTTTTCCGATAAAAGTATTAGTAGCCCCCAATAGATTCCATCGAGCTTGACCGTTACCGAAATTGAGTTACAGGGTTCGTTTACCCCGGTTCGGGCACTGATTTAGGGTTTTTTGTATAGAAATTACTCGCTGGCCAGTTGTTCAATATTCTACCGTAAGCGACCATATTTTGTATGGATAACGACTTACATACGTGAGTGGAAGTTCTTATTATACTGCGTTTATCTTAAGAAAAATAGATATGGGCGGTTTTGTTTTTTATGTTATATAGTAACAATATAATACGGATTAAAGCGAGGTCTTGTGATTTGGTACATTGCCCAGAAGAAGAGGATCTAATTTATAGTAAAACATTATCCTTACTATTTTAAGAGATAAATCTGGATAAACACTTTGCTCCTTTGCTTTCTTGATTAAAGTAAAAAAAAAAAGTATAAACTAATTAATTAATATTTTTTAATATGAAATTTTCTTTTCTTAATAAAAATATAATCAATTAATTTTGCTTATAGTTTTCTGCACTCTAAAAAAAATACTTTATCGTTTACATCAGCTAATTGTATTGTATCCGCTCCAATGCAGAGCGAACTAACATTTATTCACACTACGACAATATTAAGTACTGTATCTACTTAGTTGCTCGCTAAAAGGATTGCCACCGATACTAACAAGCGAAATGTTTTTAAAAGCAAGATCGAACACTACCTGAGTCGCATTAAACTGGCAACTAACTTCAAAATATGTTGTACATTACAGTGTTGCAAAAGTGGAACTTCTAAATTTGCATGGAACATGATTGCAGGCCGAACTTGGTAAACTGCTTTCACATCGAAAGAACTTAGTCTAACTGGTAGAGTTTAGTGACGAGCGCGTCGTAACGATGCGAGGAAACTTTTGTGTCAGTATCATGAGGTTTAAGGCGGAACTAATTGATTTTAGCTTGTTACATCATTTTAATAAAAGTAATTTGTAGAGGACATGTTTGCTTGCGATATAAAATATCGCTTTGAAGTTAAAATATTACCTGCTCCCAATATATATCGTAATATTAGGCAGCAATGATAAGGCGTGTGCTCTTATGTAGTGCTTTATTATTACTGCCTTATATTACCTTACGTGACAATATACATTGGGAGCAGGTGTCACATACACTACAGTAGTTCCATTTCAAACATTTGAAATTGGAAACGAACTAAAAATGACAAATGTGTTTAGTTAGGTCGTAAATTAATAAAATGAAATTTTAGTCAATATATTATTTCTACTATTGTTGCTCAATAATAGTCAATCATACTACGTACTTATAGTACATAGTAATTTTTTCTGTGTGAGTAAAATTGTTAAACTTAAATGCTTGTAGGCTGTATTTAATAAAAAGTCCTTCAATTTCGTAGGCCAAATCCAGCTTAAGCTAAAGGTTGTAGGACCACTTAGTAAAAAGATAAAAGTTTTAAAATTGATCCTATCCTGATGAAGCGAAGTGGCATTTAAATTTTAAACTGTTTGGGATAAAAAAGTTTTATTTATCATTTACACAATTAGGTCTTTTAAAAAGTCTGAAACTGACAGAAAAAACATAATTTAGAAAGTCTCGTTTAATATCGTTCGTATCGCCGAGTGATAAACGTTTTTTAGGGTTCCTTATTTATATACTTTTTTAGTTTTAACAGCAACAGAAGTACACAGTCTGGGGAAATTCCAGTTGTCTACCTATTACGATTCATAAGATATAGCCCGTTGACAAACATATAGACGGACAGACAGCGGAAGCTTGGCACCCTTTGTATAATAAGATAAAAATAAGTGTTTTGTGTCTATTTTGACACAACTTCACACTTACTTGGAATGGTTTGAACCATTTACAGTCTAAATGGCCATTACCATTTACCAACACAGTATTCACATAACGTGTGTATCACGAATAGTTAGAGTCTTTACGAGTATACCTCGGTACACAAAGCAGAGTAAAGTCAATTATCGAGGAATCCGGCCCTTACCTGTGAACCCCGGAATACGGGGCAAGTAAATGAAAATATACGACATCTCGTTACACTTGCTCGTGCGTTCCAAGTTTGGGATACCGGGATTTTCGCCTTTGATTTAGATATCGACAATGGGTACTATGTTCTTTAATAATGATAGAGAAATACAGTGTAGAATATAGATACTTCGAAAAATATTTGTGAAAATATTGACATTAAGTTTATTTACTTAAAAGTATATGAAACATAGGTAATTAAATGTGCCGAATTTTACATCTGTTTGTCCATTATCTTTTATGTACGTGTATGTTGTGTGTCTCAAGTGCATGTTTTTATTGTAAAAGCTCTGTGCACTTATATGTGTGCGACACAGCTATCGAAAACCAAGTCTATAAAAAAAAATTATAGGACCCAAAACCAATGAGCTTTTACAAAAATATAGATACAAGACAAAAGGAAAAAATACAAAGGCTTTATCCAAAAAATAAACAAACTGTATTTTTGTATATTCCCATGCAGAAGTAAAGTTTAATTAATATTTTTAACAAGATACGGCCCATGGGGTTTGCCGAGCCGGTTCTCATCTTACCACAGACTATAAAGGCCTTGTGAATTAGGTCAGTGGCGCATGTAGGTAATTAGCTTGCAATCTGCACTACCTAGAGTACCTTGGTGCTCCTAGTAACTTATATTGAGACCTTTATATCTATTAAATGCATACAAAGCTTCGTAATTGGTACTTTATTAAAGAAGTTTTGTTCTCTTTGTCGCGTTGTTTAAAAAATATTTTCTCGATACTAATTAAAAACTGTTTTCCTTGTGTCTATCAAAAGGCTTTCTGACTAGTTTGGCCTATATTGCTTTAGAGAATATGTGTCTTGGTAAATTTCTATTAAATAAAGATTTTCTATGTCATGGTTACAATCTAACTTCTTCATATACCTAAGTTTGCACCGCATAACTAAATACACTAAAGGAACATAAAAAAAGTTATATAGGCACTCTTTGGCGACAAATGACGGGCCTGTTGGTCTAGTGGTTAGTGACCCTGACTGCTATACCGGAGGTCGTGGGTTCGATTCCCACCCAGGACAAATGTTTGTGTGATGAGCACGATCATTTGTTCTGGTTGTCTGGGTGTAATTTATCTATAATATGTATGTATTTAGAAATATATAAGTATGTTTATCAGTTGTCTGGTTACCATAACACAAGCTCTGCTTAGCTTGGGATCAGATAACCGTGTGTGAGTTGTCCCGGAATATTATTATTATTATTAATTACCATTGACATTCGACTCGATAAGAAGAAGATTAATTACCTTCGTGTCATAAACCAAATGTGGCCACAATATAAACTAAAACTTTCAAGCAGAACTCGTAACTGACTAAGCTGCTTTATAAGTAGCAGCCATAGAGAAAAAAAATCTCTTGAAAAATTAAGATCAATATTTATACTGTGAAGTTCATTTCCTCAGGTCCGAGAGTAAATTATGTCGCTCAAGCACAAAGCGGCCTTCGCAGCTGCTTACAAAGTTAAGAATAACGATACTACAGTTTTGGCGCGAACTTTCGCATAAACCTGCACTTAGCTTGGGGACGGCCAACTTGACTGTTAAATAATAAACTTTAATGGACTTTTGGTCATTTCAGTTTATTGTTATTATTTTTTTTCCGAGTGTATGAAAGGACTTTTAGAAATTTCGATAGTATCTCGCGAACTGAAGTTTTAACGAGGAAGAAATTTAATAGGGTTGGAACAATGTCGGCTTTAAATAGTATTACGGATTAAAATTGCGAATGAAAATGTATTTTTTAAATAAATGGAGAGGCCATAAATAGACGAGAAACATTTTTTTTTCCGTAACAGTAAAATAATTAATATGGCGAAAAAGAAAAGAAACAAGCTCATCTGAGGTCATACCATTATGATGCAATTAAAATAATGTAAGAGTGGGCGGTATCTGATACAGCTATTTTCATTTTCCCGGACGCATAATTAAATATCTATCCAATGCTATTAGAAACATGGCTGTTCTAATATATGGCAGCCATTTTGTTTGCCGGACTTGGAGCCCACAAATACGTTTGAATCATCACGCGTACGGGTAAATTGCACATTCAATACGCAAAGGCCGAAATCATTATTAATTCGTATGTACTCTATGTCATGTGTAGCTTTCGATATGATACACGTGTTTTCAAATGGTATAGTGTTGGCAGCTAGTTCTGCCTAGTACAGTTGTAAAATTAGATTTTGGCAAGATTCATCTTTCGAGGATGGGATTTGAAACCGAAAAAATATTTAATACAGAAAATTGGAACAAAAGCTGTTAGTCAGTAGTAAGAGGTTTGAACTTTTGAATTTTATTATTTAATTTTTTAAGCCGTTGTAGCAAGTAGGTTACTTTAAATTATGATTAACAGTTTTTAGGGTTCCGTACCCGAAGGGTAAAACGGGACCCTATTACTAAGACTCCGCTGTCTGTCTGTCCGTCTGTCTGTCTCCAGGCTGTATCTCATAAACCGTGATAGCTAGAAAGCTCAAATTTTCAGAAATGATGTATTTCCGTTGCCGCTATAACAACAAATACTAAAAACCACATAAAATTAATATTTAAGGGGGGCTCTCATACGACGGTGGTACGGAAACCTTCGTGCGCGAGTCCGACTCGCACTTGGCCAGTTTTTTTACATAGGTTTATTAATCTCAACATGCATAACATATAAACTGCTTGGTACTGTCAACAAAATCTGCTACTTCCCACATTTTATTATTCTTGCATCTTCACCGAGATAAAATAAGTTCGTGATACGGCATTTATTTGCACCACTCACGCTGCCAATGAGAATCTTTTGCGTAAGCATTGAAAGTAGATCCTAGCTCCGGTGTTCGCTGACTCAGCTCGCTAAAGTATTCACCGTACACTTACTTGCTGAGGAAAATTCCACGAATATTGCCACCCAATTGAACGTAAGGTAACATAGATGTAGCATGTTAAAGAGACAGGTATTTGAGGTGGTTATATTTTGAATTTTAAAATGTAGACTGATACTTATTCAAAACAGCATTCATCCAAAAACTGTCTATTTTTCAGAAACATACATAAACATTCTTCGCATACTTACATTAATAGATATTTCTCCTCAGTACTGATACTAACGATGTTCATAATCGAAAACGAAATATAATACAAAGAAAGGTACCGAAACCAACAACCACAGTTTTTTTAGCTATTAATATTTAGTTAAAACATACTCTCTGTTAATCCTGGCTGAAGCTACAAAATATATTTAAGTAGTCTTATTTCTCTGAACATACTAACCTTAAGTAAAAAAAAATATACCTAAGTATATTTTTACGAATGAAATAGTATTTTTAACCCTGCTTTCAGCATTTACTAACCAAGTAATGTACATTTTTGTAGTCCTTACTTTTGCTAATGCATTCGCATAGAAATTCACTACGGTAATATTATTCTCTCTCATAAATTACATTTCTTGTAAACATTTGCATCACACACAATGAGTTGAAATATGAATGTTTTTCTGAATGCTTAATACGAGTAAATCCATCGCTGTTATAACATATTATACAGGGGCGTCATTCCGCTATTTAAGAGTTGCTTCAATTGACCGAATGACCTGCTTCCTTTGGTAATTTTTACGATACTTGGCATTCTGCTTACTGTCATTACGATCATTAATTGGTCATTACGATCATTGTCTTCGAGATTTCAATGAGTTTTTATTGTATTCTTATCTGATTACGAAAATTAGGCACAATGACACGCACACTGACCGACCACTGACATGCATTTAAAATAGCTGAATCGAGGCCCAGATACCTCGTGAATACATCGGGCTAATGCATTAGCAGAATTAATGTTCCGCTTTTCAACTTTGCCGCCCATTTTGAGATAAATCGCAGCATTTCCGATGGATTGAATGAGGGATCGATAATCTTGAGGGACCTCCTAATGCCTACTTATTAGATGGAGTAGGGAAGGGATCGGTTATCAGGATACATATCGAGTCATAGAATGTGTAAAATGTTTCAATTCAGATTCGTGATATTTACTTTACGTGGTTGTGCTAGTAGGAAGCGGCTAATAGGTACCTAAAATTAAACAGTGAAAATTGGTTCTAAATAGGTCAGGTACATAAATTTATAAATCATTTTTTCTAAAGGATATGATTATTATGATTTTTCATATTGAATGAAAAAAATATTACAGGTTGCTTTAACGTCCCAATTTGTGCGACTACAACGACTAAGAACTTACTGAAAAAAAAATACATCATATAAAAAATATCAACAATATATATAATAAATAATCAAATAATATATCAACAGTTTCATTCATTTCAATTTATTGCTCTATCATTGCAAATTTAAAAAGTAAAGGCAGTAATTCCCGTTAATGAACAGGAAGCACCATTATTACATAAAACATCCACTTAAATTGTAAAGCCTTAAATTACACTTTAATGACAATAAGAGATTGTCTTGGCATTAGACAGGTAATCTTGCTTAGAACTCGGGTCCAATAAATTAATGCGACGAGCGACAACGGACGATCAGCACGTTTCTGAACACTTTTAATAGAATTAATCTATTTCTGTAAAGGCTTAATAGATGCCGTTTATTTCGAACTCATTTGAATAATGGAATGAAGTGTTTATTAGAAAAGGTGGGGACTTCGTTCTTAGGTGGGCATGGAAGAGTTCCAATAAAAAAACAATACATATATTTTTTTGCATTGATTTTCGCGCAAGACTAACTTATTTATCTCGTAATATATAAACATATTCGATTTTTTATAGTAAACGGCATGCAGTTTTGAAGTTAAGCAAAGATGGCTGTCAAAAACAAATGCTGGTGGTAATCCATTAACAAACCTCGCGCTTAATGCAAATAATTATATTATGGCTACACATATCGTTAGTAGCTCATACACATCCGTCAAAAGGACTTGCAGAAAAATACGCAATTTCCAAACTTCGAAAGGAAACAGTCAAAAAACTCCATTCAACTGTTTTTAAATCATACTCAACAATAGAACGTGAACAACACCAAGCAAGCCCATTTAGTTCACATTCACGATCGCAACTCCAAAGCGGTTTAGACCAGTAATAACCGGTAATAACCGGTATGAGGCGATTTGAATGCAACTGCGCCCAATGGCCGGTGTTCCCTACAATTAAATGTTTCCATCTCAATGGTACACTGAAATAAGACAAACCTTGAAGGCTTGAATAGCTTTTAAAGTGGTCGTACTTCGTTTATATTTTCACGATGAACAAACGACAGGGTACGGTCCTTTAGTACAACATTTAAATTTTCTCGAATGCCTGTGTATTTTTTTGGTAGTTAATTTATTATTTTGTAGGCAATACTCATGAAATTCTGTATCTCAGTTAAGTCAATTCACTTGCTGACAAAAAATTAAATCTTAACAATTCAATTTTTAACTTTTTCTATTTATTTACACGTATATAATATTTAAAAATGGAAATTAATGGTGGAAAATTCAATTTTCAATTGAATTGCTGTCTAAAATAGGCCAAAATGTGTTTCTAGATATTCAAATTTGTGTTCCACGAAGTTGTGAGTGTTTTATACTATACCTATATCGAGCTTCGACGAATAGTTAAGTGTCATTTTAACAAGCCGTCAACCTATTACTACACTTCTCATCAAAAAAATCGAAACACTTTCGTTTTTATTGTTTTTGTCCTAATTTTTTACAAAAGAGAATTAATTCCATGAAAAAAAAAACATTATTGTGTAGCTGTCAGTTTGGTCATTACAGTAAGAAGAAAAAAATCAAAATTCGAAATTAGAATTTCATTTGTTTATCCTATAAATGAAATTAATCACTGTTTTGAGACAAATGTGTATTTAGGGTTGGAGTACGTTTCTCGTTTAAAAACTAAAAATTAGCGCTTGTCTTAAAACTTTTTGTTTCTTATTTCATTTACTGTGACTTTGGGACGTTTGAAAAAACTTTTTTTTCTAAAACATATGGATACTTCGCCCGCAGAAGCCGCCCAAGTGGTGGCATTGCTGGATTCTGGACTTAGTCAGCGTGTTGTGGCTGCAAGATTGCATCTAAGCTTATCATCTGTTCATAGAGTCTACAAACGCTATCGGGAGACTGGTTCGTTCACGCGCCGTTCAGGATCTGGCAGGAATCGGGTCACTTCTGAGCGAGATGATCGATTTATTGTAACAACTTCTTTACGAAATCGACGCCTTAACGCTTTTCAACTGCAGCAGCAGCTTCGCGTTGTACGAAGAGTAGCTGTAAGTGACTCTACAATAAGAAGAAGGTTGAAGGAACGCGGATTGGCACCGCATAAGCCAGCGAATGGGCCGAAATTAACTGCAGACCATCGAAGAGCGCGCCTTAACTTTGCACGCGAGCACCTAACTTGGTCATACCTTCAGTGGAGCAAAGTACTGTTTTCTGATGAGTGTAAAATTATGCTGTATGGTAACGACGGAAGGAACAAGGTCTACAGAAGAGATGGAGAACGCTTTGCACAATGCTGCATTGAAGAAAAGGTCAGCTATGGTGGCGATTCGTGGACGGTTTGGGGAGGAATCAGCGCCGACGGTAAGACAGAACTTGCCTTTGTGTCTGGGCCACGGCTGCCTGCACTAAACTCTCATCGGTACATCGAACAGTGTCTTGAACCTCATGTGATGCCCTATGCACATTTTATTGGCAACGACTTCATATTCATGCACGACAATGCTAGAGCTCACACCGCGGGCGTCGTACGAGATTATCTTACCGAAGTCGGTATCTCCATTATGGTATGGCCAGCAAGAAGCCCGGACATGAATCCCATTGAACATCTATGGGATGAATTAAAGAGACGAATTCGAGCAAGAGATCCAGCCCCAGAAACACTTAGCCAGCTGCAAAATGCAACCCAAGAGGAATGGGATAATATACCACAACATGTGATCGTGACTCTCATCCGATCGATGAAGAACCGTATGGAAGCAGTAATAAGAGCTCGCGGAGGGAATACAAGTTATTAAATAAACGTTTCTTACATTTTTTTTTCATTTACGCGTGTTGTTTTACCCATTTCCTTCATATTCCATACAGGGTAAAAATTACTCATTATACAAAATACGAAACCTATGAAGACTTAATTTGAATTTAGAACATTAACATTATGATTTAAAAACCTCATACTACTCACTATTAAATGACATTTTACATTTATTCCTAAATATACACATTTTTCTGATAATCCTTATCAAATCATAAACTGCGAGGTGTTTCGATTTTTTTGATGAGAAGTGTATTATTCCGCTACAAATTCAAACTAGTGTAACTAATAAACGTAGATTAGAATTTAATTTTTTAAGAAGTTTTTCAAGCACTGCCTAAAATTAATGTTAGACAGTGGTTTATATTTATCAAATCAAATATAATTTTAATAAATAAAAATCTTGTGGCTTAATTGACGGGCCTTTTGGTCTAGTGGTTAGTGACCCTGACTTCTATGCCGGAGGTCGTGGGTTCGATTCCCACCCAGGACAAATCTTTGTGTGATGAGCACGATCATTTGTTCTGTGCCTGGGTGTTATTTATCTATAATATGTTTGTATTTAGAAATATATAAGTATGTTTATCAGTTGTCTGGTTACCATAACATAAGCTCTGCTTAGCTTGGGATCAGATAGCCGTGTGCGAATTGTCACAATGAACGACAACTCGCCAATTGCATCCACCGGGTGCCCGCAACTTTGACGATATCGTCGGTCCACCTGGTGAGAGGCCTGCCAACGCTGCGTCTTCCGGTTCGTGGTCGCCACTCGAGAACCTTTCTTCCCCAGCGGTAATCGGTTCATCGAGCGATATTATTATTATAATTATTATTAATACTAAAATGCAATAAATTTTTAAACACTGTTTAGTGTTTTTTTGCCACTGTCACTTTAAAGTGTAGTGTAGCGGCAGATAGAGTTCTAACAATTACTTTGAGTTAGGTTTTGTTACAGTACACGGAAGTGTCCCTAAATTTAGGAACCTTTTTGTGGTACATTTATACGACCACTTTCGTTGTAAACATGTTGACTACGCTCTGTACCAAAACTACAGCGATGACAAACATCACATTTTAATTATATTGATGGTATCTATAAATCAGTCTGTTTCATTTATTGCCTTGTTTTTCCGAATTTCATGGCCTTAAGTCTTAGATAAGGTTGACGTAATTACCTCTTACGTCATCAAGTCACTTACATGGACAATGGTTAAGGTCTGTATTGGACAGCAAGCTACGACGAACCCCTTATTTATTTTAGCCATTAAGTTTACATAAATATTTAAGAAATTTATACTTAAGGACAATTAATAAATAAAACACCCCTGCCTATCCATTCAAGTATTACGAATGCATTTATAAACACGCAGTTTAAAAGAATACATGACCCTAAATACAATTCCAGCCACCAAAAATATATTTGCATTTACAAGCTAATCCAAAACAACTCCGTCTAAATTCTAAACTAAAGCTCGCATCCATTGACCACAAGAACTCTATTCTCACATAAAATCAAAGTTAAGTCGCTATTAAGTTGTGAGTGGAGCATATCTGCTGAGAGCAGTCGAGGGCGTCCTCTCGCCCGACGCCGCGACGCCCAGTCAGTCCGCGTGCGAGCGCCACCCGGGAAACACGTACCCACCCCTCGCGCTTTTGGAGGGAAAACTTCGAACGAACTCCGGGAATTATGTTCGAATAAAAAATGACTTTTATAACATAAATTGAATTTGGAACTGCAGTGTGTTCGATTTAAGAATGTAGTTTTGATGTGCTTTTAAAATGTTGATTGACTTGGATTGTTTGGGAAGTGGTGTTCAGTGATTGCGGAATAATGAAAGGTTTGTACAAGTTTAATTATAAATTAACTTTATTTATGTACCTATTAACTATTTTTATAAAAAAGTATTTAAAGATTTTAAATATTTGCACAAAAATAATATAATTGCTTCTTTTCCAAAAGGGGAAAATGCCATTTATTTTCTGCATACCTAATTGTTTTCCCTTGCGCTGAAATAACTAACACTGGTTCTAATGAAAAAAGTCCAATATTATAATAATTTTAAGATTTTACAAATTTTCTATCAAGAAAATAATTGAAACTGAACACAAAGTCAACAATTTGTGTTAAGTAAAGCAATGAATAAGTATGATTATATTCAGGAAAAAAATCTAAAGTTTTTCAAAGTTAATTCCCTCGAGTGCTAAAACTTTTAGCTTCTCACTTTGCAACAGTTTTACATAATTTGATAGCATAAAGCTATTCGAAGCACGGTGAATTCTCTCGGGTTCACATTTTTGTTGGCTCTTATAATATCTTAAAAATAGTTTACGAAATAGAGGCTTTTATTTATATCGGATAGGGCAAATTGTTAAAAATATAGTACAAAGTATGAAATGGAAGGGCTTGATAGATACTTATTTGACCAGTAGTCTGAAAGAAACGGTGAACAAAAATTACAAAAGTAAATTAAAATTAAAATATTGCAACAATAATTATAACAAATATATACGAAGGTACTTTACCGTAGGTAAGGAGCAAATCCTAATAATAATTACTAACAACTCCTATAAAACACCAAATCCTAACAATTTTTATTCGTGTTTGGAATAATCCATGTTGTTGCCAAAACAAATAAAAAAAGCAACAACACGCTTAAAAGATTTTACCTTTGAATAAAAATAATGATAACCATCAAAATTTGCATTTCCCAAGCCAAGCGGAAAAGGTGAAAAAAAATCTTGATTTAAAGCTCAGCAATGTTTTGAACAAGTAGGTCACAGTCAGTGGCGTGCATAGCATATAGGCAAAAAGGCAGTGCCTACCTCCAAAAACCCTAACTATCTTCTTTTAATATAACAACACTCATCATACATAATCATAACATTACAGGCAGTAAAACTTCTAACCAAACATTTCAATAACAAACAAATCAATAATGACGTCACATATGTTAAATTCAAATCATTCAATACTTAACTTAATAATCTGTTACGAGGTAGGCTCTCGAAAATGTGCCTAGTTTACACTCACACATTCAAACGAAATCTCCTTGTCCATATACGCACGCACACTTCAAAAACGGAAAATAATACCCCGCCATCTTGACTTTTTATTATACGACAAAAACAAAAATCCCTATTTTTGCTAAGAGCGGTGCTTTGACATTTGACATTCGTAATTTTTTACACTTACAGTAAGCTAGCTTACCTGCCAATAGACTTATAGAGTCCTTTTACCAAAACATAATATAAATGACTGCAAACTGCCACAGATACTAAATGCATAAATTTAAATGCCAAGGATTAAAATATTTTAAATGAAGCTTGTAGTTTAAAATGCTAATAACTTGTAAATTAAATATCACAATATTATTTAGTTACTTATTAATGTTTATTTTATTTAGTTTCAATTACCATTTTTATTGTTTTACTTCTGTGTTGCAACTTGGTCGTTTTTCGATATTTATTATCTGTGGCAGATTGTTCATTAAGTTTTTGATAGTTCGCGCGCGTGTTTTCGTCTTGACTTTCGTAACTAGTTTCTATTTATTGTGATTTTGTGAAGTGGCTGTAGTTTAAGAATCAGGAGCATTAATAAACCGCTATGTGTATGAATGTTAAGATTGTGGCGAAAATGAAATATGTTTGGATAGCATACGTACGTAATTACAAACTTACAATACCTACAAACCCATCAGATGGGGTTTGTTGACAAAACTTTAAAGGTAAGGCTCTTTTTAATATTAAATCAAAATGTTAGAAACTATCGCCTGACTAGCGGTGTGCTGCTGGACGAACTGTTCTTTTTGTGTTATTCATCGTTTCTTGATTGTTAAATACGAAATTGTTGTGTGAATTGATACCTACGAGAATAACTACGACGAAAACATGTTGTTGTGGATGATGATATTAAGTAATTGTTTTTAGTTAAAATCTTAATAAAAATGGGAATAAATTAAACATATAAGATAATAGTATATGTTGGCACATTCAATAGTACGTCTGATTCTTTTTTTGTCTATGTAATACTTAAGGTAGGTAAGAAAAATGTTGATCTCGAATGGTCATATTGACCATGGCTCAATATATTTACTATTATTTAGGTCTGGTTTCGGACCCTTAATGAATAATACACAAATAAGAGTCCTCAATCATAAGCTGACCGTTTGCTCGTCGCGAGTCCCGAATCGCGGAGTCGGCTGCTGTTCGCAGTTAGCTTTACTAAGATTATTTTATACAAACTTATACCAACAAGTTTGAAATAGTGATTCAATCAGAAATTGTCGCGAGCTGCGCGCGTGCATTTTAAATTGTGTCTTGCTCGCGCCGCGCGAGTGCGACCAGCGCGCGTACTGCTCGCGAACAGTTCGGAGACGGCGTTATTTACACTATCGACCTTTGCGTGAGTTGCGTGGAGGAGGCGCACTAACATATTGCAGTTCCTAACTGCAGGCGCGAGCAGCGCATTCGGTGTGCGTTCGTCGGACCTGAACGCACCTTGTGATCCACAAAAATCATGCTTGTTCCAATTTTTTGGGAGTTCATTTTCGTATTTACGGTAAAGTTGCTCCATGTACGAGTGCCTACCATGGCCGAAAACCAATGCACGCCACTGGTCACAGTTCCGTGATAGACGCCCGTCGCCCAGTCAGCCTGATTTATATTATGACCGACATCACAGCTCGTCTCAAAAGCCAAAATTAACTTAAAATGCGCTGACTTAAAGCCTTCTACATAAAGCTCCCTTATAAAGTTTTGAAACGCAACTCAGCGTTCGATCTCGTTCATTCATTTTAGTTCACTCTTGATGGATTATGCCTTCAGTTTGAAAATGCAAAATTTTAACTTGAGGATATTGTGTAGCGTTCCTTATTTAAAATGTAATTTCAGTTTCGGAAGATCCATTAGTATAGATGAATAAAAAAACATCAACCTTCTTTTGGCGCAGTCGGGTATAAAAAAGATTACTTTTTTTTTTTTCAATGTTATTTTGTTTTTATGTTTTATCAATGTCCGTTGTACATTTAAATAATCTTGAAATAAAAATCAGATAACGATAAGAAAAAAGGAAAGATTATTTATTTTCGCTGAAACGGTAATTAGTAATTAATGTTAAATTAACTTAGTGATTGGGTTCGTAGAAATTCTCTTCTGATTTCTGAGAAACTTACAGATTTTATAATTAGAAAATGTTTTGCAAAATATTAAATGTTTTCTCCCTGTACCTAGAAACAGCTGAGTATTTAAAATATAAATAAGATATAAAGCTTCATATTTATTAAAAGACAATGCAATTAGTATTAGGAATTTGTAGTAAGCAAATGAGACCGAATTTTATTTACTGGGTGTTTTCTTAATATTTTTTAAAGTTTATCGCAATAGAAGAATATATACACAACAATATCTTCTATCGTTTCGGTATACGTTTAATGTAATATCGTTAAATACGTATTGGGTGAAAATTTCAGTATTTCAATGTCTAACATTCGCGTAAACCTAAGAAATAATTAAAATGGTGTTAGCTTTTTTCTTGATAAATACGTAGTGGCAACACCCACAATGTCTAAACTGATAGCCGAGTAGTATATGGATCATCTTTCCAATTTACACTTTGAGCCGTCAATTCATTGACAACTTACTATGTAGTACCTATACATTCTATAAAACCTAACAACCAATAATCTTCAACAGAAAACACGCTTCCCTATCTCCTTATGGCTCTGGCGGTGCTGAAAGCGGCGGGCGCAAGCGATAAGCGGCCGCGTTTCGTGACGGAGCCGCCCGCGCGCGTTCTATGGCCCGCCACCCGCGGCGCGCACGCACTCTGCCGCGCGACTGGCCATCCGCCGCCGGACGTGCATTGGGTCACCGCCGAAGGACAACTGCTTACCACTATACCAGGGTTAAGGTGAGATTTTAATTCTTGAGCCTATTTTTAATATTTTTGTTTATACTTTGAAGGACAATGCATTACATATAAACTAAAAGAAACTAACTTAAATAAAATTTATATGAGGTCATCTCTGAGGTATTCCTTATCGATGCCAAAAATAACCTTTGAAATTAACGATAACATGGCTGGATACACCGCGTAACATACATATGAAAAAAATATAAATACAGTCAAATTGAAAACCTCCTTGTGAAATCGGTTAAAATGTGGCTTAGGCTAAGCCACTTTTTAAGTGTAACTGCTTAAGTTTAACGTTTAACGCTTAGCAGCTCTATTAAAGTTATTTATTTATTTAAAGCCTGAACTGTCCCACTGCAGGGCAAAGGCCTCCCTTCCTTCTTTCCACAGGTCTCTATTGTTTCCTATTTGTTGCCACTCCTTTTTGTATGCGTCTAGTTCATCATATGAACTAGACGCATACTATTAAAGTTAAACTTAGATAATGTTGTCAATCCATTAGTTACATATTTTTATTCAGGAAGAAATAAATAAGCATAATATCGTCGTAGACGATAAAATTCGTCCTTAAAAATACTTTTCGTATTAAACTGGTGAACGTACGAACGTACATTTTTCGTTAAGTGTACTCATATATTTTCGTACTTTTATATTTTCGTGGTAACCTATTGTTACCACTCACGTGCGCTGTATTTAATTCCGTCTCGCATCATTTATGACATTATTATTAATATTATTTATAATATTCCGGGACAACTCACACACGGTTATCTGATCCCAAGCGAAGCAGAGCTTGTGTTATGGTAACCAGACAACTGATAAACATACTTATATATTTCTAAATATAAACATATTATAGATAAAATACACCCAGACACAGAACAAATGATCGTGCTCATCACACAAACATTTGTCCTGGGTGGGAATCGAACCCACGACCCCCGGTATAGCAGTCAGGGTCACTAACCACTAAACCAACAGGCCCCATTATGTCATAAGAATAAAACATTCCTCTTTGGTATTATATTTCTAAATTTTATGAATAAGTATAGCAGTTCTAAGTACTAAAATTTAATACACTGAATATAAATGCGCATGAATCACCGAATTAAATACCAGAAATAAATTAATGGTGTATTAAATTCCACATGCTCTTTTTAATGTAATTGACTTAAACCTTAAACATAATTGGTGTTTTAATATAAGATAAAACAAGAAAAAAAGGCGACTAAAGTTTGTCCTGGAGAAAAAAAAACATATAAATTCTATTATTAAACTCTGACATCTAGTTACATAGTATACTGTATCGGTATCTAGTTATACAATACTCCATGTTCGGTACTAAAGCGAGTGATCGCTTGATCGGAGTTCAGATTGCTTTGGGATTGGGTGTTAGTGAAGTACACGCAAAAGTCGAGAACGGATCCATTAAATAAACTACTCTAACTTCACCTATATTTTACAAGAAATCGATACTGTTACGGTAGCAAGTTATTGTTTAGAGTTAACGCTTAAGGCATGCATAATACGAAGAACGCGTATATGCTTTCGTGAATCCTGTTTATTAATTTACGAAAGCTAGATCAACTAGTTGTGAATTTAGCTTTTAATAATGAATTCCTTACATCACATTAAGGAAAAATAAAATCAAAATATAGCTCGTTAATTATCTATACTTATAATAAATCTGTAGAAAGGTCAATTTTGTACATTAAATATATTTTAAAAATAACTATCAGGGGGTGATTAGTGATCGATACTGATGCCAAAAATGCAATCAATAAAATTTTTGTCTGTCTGTCTGTCTGTATGTTCCTTATAGAAACAAAAACTACTTTACGGATTTTAACGAAACTTGGTACAATTATTCTTCATACTCCTGGGCAGGTTATAGTATACTTTTCATCACGCTACAATCAATAGGAGCAGAGCAGTGAAGGGAAATGTTGGGAAAATGGGAGAAGTTACTCAATTTTTTAAGCTTCCGTCGCGTGTGCAGCCTTTATGGTTAAAGACTCATTGATAAGCTTCGTCATCCACGCGAACGAAGTTGCAGGCACAGCTAGTCTACTAATAATTATTTTATTATATTTTATATATTTGTGAATATTTAAATCGGTACTTAAAATTTGAAAACCAACTGTATGGTTTTCAATATAAAAGTAAATAAAAATACATATAATTACATACTAACACAAAAGCACATAATTAAAGAAGAGTGAACGCGGTACCGCAACATAAAGTGACCGTCCGTAAAAGCTTATGACAAAGTTGTGTCAATTAATCTCACCGGAAATTTCACAAGAAAAATGTATCTACATCAGCCAGCACCGGGTGTCCCAAAGTTTTTGCCTCTGAGTGTCTAATGACTAACGGCAAGCGCCTAGAGTTTTGTATTTTTAATAAGGCCCTGTGTAAGTGTGCCGGCGACTCCGCAACTTCCCTGAAGAGATATTTAAAACTTCGCGGAGAAAGTTTTTTAACATTTTACTTAACACTTTGCAAGTTTACTTAAATGCATTAAGGCAGGCGCTGTGATTGATTGTTGTGTTAGCTATTTAATTCGTGATTGAATTTACAACATAAATATCTATACATATAATGTATATAAAGGTTCTTTTACAGAAAACCTTTGTCAATATTGTACCTTTGTAAATGTATTGTGCATTTTTAATGAATAAATAACAAAACTAATTTGTTTATCGGGGTTGTAAAGAAAAGTTCAATTAAATCCACTGTAAATGAACAAATATAAATAAAGTAAATGAAAGGCGGATACGTGCGTGTTTGTACTGTAATTTGGTCCAATTAATACTGATATATTGGAATTTCGATTTGTGTAATCAACGGAAGCCCTACTGGGGAACCTTTAGGGAATTTACACGTGATCAGGTTGTATATAGAACAGTGTTACATTATTGTAGGTTAACTATAAATACTCCTTAAGATACATAACGTATAATACAAAGTGTACTTAATGGGATTTTTATGACCGCTTTGTATAGTGGGGAATAAAAGTTAACCCATACCAAATTAATGTTAAGCGTAGGCTACACTGAGAGCTGAGCTAGGCAAACTAAGGACGCGAACTTACATCAGAACCGGTAGAAACTAAAATATGAACTAACTTCGTTTATACTGTTAAGTTATATTCGTTACTTTGCAGCGGAAATTTTTCCCACTATTGTTCTTAGTGTGGTTTCCGCTTTAGGTAGCTACTTTACCACGGGCAACACAATCGCAAAATGATGTGTGGAGTAACTAATTCGAGTTTCCCTGCGGGGTGCCGCTAATAAATTGGCAGAGTTTCCGATCAGAGTCCGTTAGGGGTAAGTTCTGAAGCGAGGACGTGTCGGCGAGACGTACCTATGTGAGTTGGAAACTTTCCCGATCTCCGATACACTTGGAGGGCGCAATTACTAAAGTCTTCAGTATTCGCAAACTTTACGCTGAACCAAATTCTCAACGCGATCGTGTTGACGTTGTCGTTTAGATATGTGTAAATAGCTGATAATTTGAACATTGCATGGTTTTACTTAACCAAGTTTAAAGAATTACAATTGAATGGAGTGATAAAGTGCGTATTATTACACTTTTTAAATAAAAGGGAATACTCCGTAATAACGGAATACTGTATTACCTCTGCGACGGTGGCCACCAAAAGATATTTTTAGAACCAGACAGAACATTCTAAACACACGGGAGTGCTTTAGTAACGTAATTGCTAAGAAAAGTCTAGTCAAGAAGAAAACTTTAAAGAGTTCATACTTTGCATTTTATATTATTTCTGCAAATTGGAGAGAATATAACGAGACGTTCCATATAATCAGCTCTTAAATTTTGCATCAAACGAGTTACTTTGCGAGATATTTTTCTCGGAAACAAAAATGTATTCTGTTCCACCTTTTTGCTAAGCTTTTAGAAGTAACTAGCTTATGTACAATTATAAAGAATCTTAGAAACCTCATCAGTTTGTATAATGTCGTTATGTTTTAACCAGACAATGTTTCCAAAAATATATCCCAAATGTTTTAACATGTTCAATAAAAAATACGTCCTTAGTGGTATCTATCTTATATCTTATCTAATTAAAATATAAAAATGAATTGCTGTTCGTTAGTCTCACTTAAACTCGAGAACGGCTGAAACGATTTGTCTAATTTTGGTATTGAATTATTTGTTGAAGCCCAGGGAAGGTTTAAAAGGTGAATAAATATTAAAAAGTTCGGAATTAAATAAAAGAAAAAAACAATTTGTTTTATGTTTATTTTATATTGATTGAGGCAGTACGAAGTCTGCCGGTCAGCTAGTCACTAATAAAAACGTAAAACGCTCATTTACTCACTATTCCGTGTTACAAAATGATTCAATATTGGTAGTAAAATTCATTGCAATGTTGCCATTTTGTTGCCATGGTTACAAGTTAGTTTGACAGCTATGAGAAGCGCCCTGTTACATTATTAGACAGCTTGAAGGCATAAGTTTTCCCGTTCAGAGCTCGATGCAGGCGACAAAGTATTGAATAAAACGCGCTCTTAGCAATATGTAACTAAGTTGAACTTATTCTAAGGGAGTAAGTTTAACATCTTAGAGATTATTTACTCTTCTTTTTGTAATATCAAGAAGCTTGTATAAGGAAAGTTGAAGTTTGTCTCCATATAAAGTTAGTATATTGTAATACTCACTGTTTAATGACTTGCTTGATAACTAAGGCCACTTATTTTACTCTTAATATTTGGATTTTATGATTACGTGAATTAAATCTATCCTTATAATAAATCTGTAGAGAGGTCAATTCTGTACATGAAATATATTTTCAAAATAACTATCAGGGGGTGATTAGTGATCGATACTGATGCCAAAAATGCAATCAGTAAAATTTTTGTCTGTCTGTCTGTCTGTATGTCTGTATGTTCCTTATAGAAACAAAAACTACTCGACGGACGTTAACGAAACTTAGTACAATTATTCTTTATACTCCTGGGCAGGTTATAGTATACTTTTCATCACGCTACAATCAATAGTAATAAGTTCGTCATTCATTGATAAGTTTATGGTATGGTATGGTAATAAAATAAGTGCTTTGTATGTTATTCCTTAACTGGCTTACAATATTTTGTAATAGTCCCGGTCCTGGAGTACATGCAGTCTTATTTTCTTTCCTGATTGCAATTTTCCAAATATCTGCTCAAAGGTTGAAATTGTTCATCAAAATTAATGGCATTAAGCTCGCTCAATATACCATGGGATTTCTATTATATTCTGAGTCCCTATACATTTCCTATTAGAAATATATTACATCATTGTCCAATAACACCCTTGCCTTCCCCTGCAGGGCATAATGACATACATACAAAGTGCTTTTTAAAGGTTAAATAGATTAAATTTGGATTCCACCCATCTGTCTTGGCAAGGGAAGCATTATTTACGTCGGGCACTTATCGCGTTGAAAGACGTTACAAGACGCTCGCATCGTGCAAGTTACTCTCAATTGCCATACACTCCACTCACGGCGGGAAAGTGAGCATGAAACAAACGATTATGGTGTCAGTTGACTTATAGCACAAGACCCGCGATAAATGGCCATAACACCTCCACACGTTATCCCATTTTTTGATACTTACAAAGAACACTCAAATGAAGAGTATTAAAGAGATTGTTTTAAGTAATCTCAGTTACGGTCGCTCTAGATAAAGGAATCGTTTGAAGCTCGGTTAAACATGCTCCATCAGTTGATTTAGTATAAAGTATCAGTTAATACTTGGGTGTCACAGTCAATTGTTTGAGCACTAATGGAGTCTATTGTTACAGAGGTGATAGCGGCCACACAAGAGGGATCCCGTTTAACGTGATTCGACATTCCATTATCGGAGTGATTATGTTCGGTCCCTTGATAACAGTAAGGATATTACGTTTCGTTTCACAAAACATCAAAGCAGTCGACCGCATAATAACTACTAAAACGTATTTACTATTTTTGTTAGGATGAAGTTGGTACAGTGGAAGTGACAAGTTAGCCTCGCCAAGTAGTCCACCTAAAACTAAACTAAATGTAGCGCGGACGTACAAAGACATAAGGGTCGTTTTCTATATTCCGTACGGCAAAATAAACGTAGTTTGGGTTAGTTAGGTATCACGTCCCACTCGTGTCAGCAGTAAGTAGTAACAAGGCGTTGTTTACTCTCTCGCAGTTGAAAACTTTGGACATCTCACCTGTGAACTCACTTTAAGGTTTATTCGAGATAGCTCGCCGCTGTGTACACACATGACAGTGGCGAAACTTGCTGTAAGACATACAACATAATATTGTACTTCCAGATTAAGCGCTAAATAATTTATATTTTTCAAAATGTATTAAGGTATTAACTAGAGGCTTTCAGAAGGTTTTTTTTGTAAAATCCTAAATTGGTTGTAGTTTTCACTTGATTCATTTTATTGATCTATTTATAAAACAATTTTTCCCAATTGAGGTCTAGTAGAAACTCTACAGTCATAATAAATTTCTAAAATTGGCACACTA
The DNA here is from genome assembly GCA_905475315.1 of Autographa pulchrina. Lineage (NCBI taxonomy): Eukaryota > Metazoa > Arthropoda > Insecta > Lepidoptera > Noctuidae > Autographa > Autographa pulchrina. The sequence continues at coordinate 4,819,796 of FR997769.1, forward strand.
CTAAGTAAGAGATTACTGGTGTGCCTATTTTATAAATTGTAGTTTTAAAAGGTTTTACTTGAAATATTGATACCATAAATTATAAGAGTAAAATCCTTTTTTTGTGGTTATTTGAACTTGTTCAACACTCGTAATTTTCATCTTGGGTAAATGCGGTATGTTAAATATAGCTTGTCCTTAGAAAATATTCTTAATAATTTGTTACTAAATAAATAACAAATCTTGTGTTTTCCGCTTTTACATCAAAAACATTTCCAATTGGATACACAATGAATGCATGAGTAAATGTAAATCTTTGAAGTCAAAATGGAAGTTATAATTTATGAGCAATAAATAACTCTTGAGGCTAAAAGCTAATTTTTCCGGGTTCAAATTATAATTTTCTTTAACGAAACATCAATGACTTTACTTTCTGTATATTTTGTTAATGATCCAATTTGTTTAATGTACAGATTAATATTGACAGAATAGGTACCTGCAAATAGGACCACATACTTCGAAATTCTAAAGGAATTTAGGGCTAGAAAGAGCAATCGCTCGTTTGATGTAAATTTCGTTTTACATGTTAAAAACTTTATGAACAAAACCGTTTTATAAATAAATCTACTTTAAATTCAACTACCACATTAATATTTATTTACAGATAGCTTTATCACTGTCAACGACAAAAAGAAGCAAAACTGATAAACTACATTTACAAACAACTTACGAGTACTAAAACAAAACGTGTAGTAAAGTATTAAGGAAAGAAAAGTGCGGACCTACACGCAAAATTGTATTATTTATTCAAAAAACAAAGTATCAAAATAAATGTAGCATTTCAGACAAATATCTACGCGGGCAATGAACTCAACCACAAATTGGGTACGAGCAAGCAAAACTTTCTTACAAATAACATTGCTGTTTTAAACGAGATTAAAAGCTGTAGGCACCTAGCACCCTCAATCTTTCCGTTCTATATTCTGTTCTTCAGTATTACCTCGAATTTTCAGCGTGCGAGAGATGTTTCAGTGTCATATAATTTTAAACTTTATCTGTATAACTATAATACATAGTATCGCTTGGCGACGCCACTGCGCGGGAGTAGTCGGAGGGCTCGCGACGGCTGCACGTCCTTTTCAAGCTTCTCAAGCGATACTATGTATTATAGTAATGACGTTAAAGTTTAAAATTGTATGACACTAAACTGCTTACTGCTTCGTTGCCATATCGGTGTGATTTGAGCCTTATCCTGCCTAACTACCAAAACAGTGGCGCAGAAAATTAGATTTCCATACCCAAAAACTTGTCCTCGAAAAGTTGTGTGTAATGTTTATGTCAGTGGAAAATTGGCAATGATCGAATATCGTAGATAACGTGTCAAGACATGATGACGACAGATTGAATATAACGGAGCTCTTTATAGTTATGATCACGTACGCTTCGAATATTTTTTTCCATATAAATATATGAAATATTATCATACCGTGTGGTAGGTACCTACTCGTAGTTAGATGGCTGTGTTGTGGTCGCAAACATTGTATTAACCGATTTTTATTGTTTGACCTTAATTCGGGTATACATAAATATAATTCACGTAGTGTTTTGATTTAATCCCATATAAAAACTTAAAGTTGTCATAAATGCTTATCTGAATAGGTAGTAGATTATTAACAAATAAAATAATTATCTTATGGTTTTAATGCTCATTTAGTTCCACGGGCAATATAACCAAAACAAAAGTAATATAAGTTAAAACGAAATAAAAAGCAATTCCATCCCGTTTGGTCAATAAACTTAAATCAGCCGCGGTATAATCCGAAAAAAATCCCCAATTACCAACTTCTTATTACTGAAAAAACTTACTTAAAAGTCCAATTTATACTTTGCCGGACTAAGAGATTGAAACCAGGGAAGAAATAGTAGCGGTACAAGTAAAACGATACTTTATAATGTTAAATAAATTTATCGTAGCTGGTCTGCTTTTTCTGCCATTTTTTATACTGGTATTTAAGTGGCTAGACATAATGTAATCCTCATTCATAAACATAAAACATACATAACATAACATACCATCACGCCTGTATCCACGAAGGGTTAGGCTGAGGTGTAATGTACACCCACAGTTCGCCGGTATGTTTAGGTCCCATGTAATAGGGGGCGAGCCTATTGCCACTAACCGGGCACAAATCCAAACTCCGACCTGCTACTGAGATATTCATAGAAAAACCCAATAACACCTTGGTCAACTTGGGAATCGAACCCAAGACCTCTAGCGTAGCAGTCGCGCTTAGAACCACTAGGCCAACGAGGCATCATTCATAATTGATTTAATAAAAGTAACCTACACGGAAAAAGGACGTGGTGTAGAATAAAGTTATTGTGTAACACGCATACCTACTTTGAAAAATTACAACCGATTGTTTTTTTACCCCAAAGTACGAGTAAATAGCTTACTTAAGTCATTAAGTACAATATATTTCATACGAAGAGACAAGGAACACTAAATTGAATGTTCATATAATTGTGACTTTTTGGTAGTGCAAGAATAAAGTAAGGTTAATAGGCTCACTATATTGACATATATATTCGCTAAAAGTAGTTTAATGTCAATAATATAATGTAAGAAAAGTAGTTTATCGTTAATACCATATCATGAAAAAGGAAAATTCCAAAACTTCATGGCATATGCTACTTTATACACTTGGTTTCATTTCCTCACTTTAATTACAACAAGTATTATCGACTCGACGCGACATTAACTCGAAGAGGTAATTCGTTCTCGTACGTTACACTCGGTTTACGGCCTATCGTTACAACGACTCACAAATTAAGTTACTATGAAGTTAGCTACCCCTGAAACTAAGTTACGAAAGATCAACCGACAAAATTAAAGATCGACCTGCTGAGTTTAACAAGCTCGGCTCCTTGGTAAATATATTATGTATTTGTTTAATGTTTGTTACGGCATTGAGGGAAACTGCTATTGTTTATTTTAAACCTCTAATTGACAAAAGACTAACGTTTATTACTCAAATTTATTCGACAACACAAATATAATATTAAAAATTGCATACTGTGCGGTAATGTACTACCTGTATAGATGAATAGTTTTGTTATTTACTAAACTAAACATAATTTATGTTGAACACAATTTAGTTTTAATGCCGCTCGTTTCGTTAATGTTAAAAAAAAAACAAATATATCATCACTTGAAGACCCAATTAAAAAGTCGTACCGCAAGACTATTATTAACAGTAAATGTTAAACAAAACGACAATATTTCTTAAATATTTGATACTAAAAACTCTTCTCTTTCATAATGTAATTTTTAGGCCAAAATAATGGCTTTTATTTGAATAAATAAAACCCTTTACAGGTGGTATACCTTAAGTTGTATTACCTACTTTAGGATTCTTAAATTAAATTAGTGCTTTCTTTACATAGACTGCCAATTTATTCCACATTTTAATTAATGAGAAGAAGACAAATAATGCCCACAAAATTAGCTTCTGTATCTTTCGTAAACTGAACTGTACGACATTTATTTAAGAAAATTAAACACCTTACATGAGTCAGGTGAAAGGCATTTTCGTTTTAAATATTTCATATTTCTTAACAATGTAGAAAACCAAATAACTTCGGGTGATAACATAATTTTAATTGTAACGATTACCGTGGAAGCATTTAATCAATCGCCTTTATTTCAAAGAACTAAGGTTGGTTTTTGCGATTCGTTTTCGCAAATTACTAAACCACGGTACTTTTGATACAAGGTAAGTTTCATCGAGTGAGGTTATTCCATTTCGGTATTACGCCTTGAAGTTTTGACGCGTCGTAAACGAGGCTATTTCGCTGTGACAAATGTATGTGAATAAAAACATATGATAAGAGTAATTTGTTGGAGAAATGAGAATAAGTTCTCAATAGAGTAGAGTAGTAATTTTTTGAATTGTAAAATTAGGGAATATAACATTAACAGGGTTAAGAATTACAGACTGTTATACTTCAATGCGCGTTTATTTGCATAATTAAAACATAGGCCATCTAATTATGTTTTGATGTAGAGTCTTTAACCAAAAATAACTTAATTGCTTTCTATATTTTTTTTAAATTCATACAAGTATACACCATTTCGAGTATAAACTTTGTTTTTTTATTATTTTTTATTAATTTGTAGTATTTGTACTTTTATTTGTTCGTATCATTTAACACTGTCAGTTTATTCGTATCGGTATTCATTTTTTTATATATTATGTAGCATCCATCGGTATTTAATAAACTAAAAACCTTAAGAATGGTGCTCAACAAAAGTACTTGAAAAGCCCCATAACATACTTTTTATACGAGCCAAGTTATTTTTACTCCTGCTGTTGCGTTTAGTTATCAATAACTCTGATACCAAGTTTTGATGACAGTCATTTGTTCAAGTTTCGTGAAGAATGATAAATATCCAATAAAGTATTTAAGCATCGAATGTTAAGGTGAGGTCGTAATTCTTAGACCAGTGTTTAAATAAATAATTATTTATTTTTACTAAACTAAGTTAAAAGAGAGGGATAGGTAGAGAATCTCTAAGAATCCCCGGTGCTCTGCAAAAATGTTGAGTAAAAGAATGCACACAGCATTGAATCCTGATAAATCTCGAAACAGGAACTCAGGGCTGTCTTCTCACTAGGGTTCGTGAGTATAAGTTATCACACCTCAATAGGCACTGGTGTAAACTACAGACCGTTTACTATACATTCTAGGTTTTGTGATGTAAACAAATAATTCCATGGATAATGTCTATTCTTAACGATTTCAAAATGTCGAATGTTTGTTTTTTAGGCGATATCACAGGCAATAGTAGATGCTTTTTAAAAAGTATCTTTGTAGACAATAGAATATACTACAGAGGCGGTATCATACAAATTTAGGATGCCGGTTTCTTTTCACATTTATGTGTAATCAATAAGAAATTAGTTACATATAGGTTCGATTGCATTTTACTTAAAGGACCTATTATGACGACTTTCGTGGTCGAGTGGCGTATGCACCGGATTCAAGGTCTCGCTAGCTCTGAGGTCCCGGGTTCGATCCCCGGACGGGTCAATGTAGAAACCAACTTTTCTACATTGCCTCGGGTCTGGGTGTTTGTGGTACCTTCGTTGTTTCTGAATTCCATAACACAAGTGCTTTAGCTACTTACTTTGGGTTCAGAGCAATGTATGTGATGTTGTCCGCATTTATTTATTATTCACTTCTATGCTCTGAATTGAATAAAACGTAAATATTCTAAGTACTTCATATATCGCGATGGTACTTCACCATCACATAACGTATCAAAGTCGGCTATAAAATAAGCTAAGTCTTATTAGTTCCGTTTAAATGCGACTGCTCCGTCCGATACGGGCGGTTGAAGTTTTTATGGCCTGAAATACTATTATATTATGGAAATGAAGAACTTTATGAGAAATAGGAATGGAACCCTATGATAACGGTTAGGATATCAACCGGGTGTGATCGACCGTCATAAGTGCTAAGTTGTTAAAGATGTGATAAATATTTTGACTGTTTGTCAAGACGTTATAAGACATTGCTTTTTAAGTGTTAGGCTTATTACCTATATGTGCGATAGATTTTTACTAAAACCTATCTACACTCAAATCTAGTTGTCGTTGTGAACTTATGCCTATTGAAAGCTTGAAATTTTGGACTGGCTTTTTAAAAATATTTTGCGTAACGAAACCTTAAACTATACAGAAAACCGCAATACTAAAAGTGTAAAGATAATTTTTGTTTTATAGTTTTAATGCTTAACTTATATTGTACGTATTACTTATGATGTTTTATTCAGTACTATTCTTCGTAGGTATCTAACAGATACTAAGATTGCATACATTAAATCTGGATAAAGGTTTCATTTTTGATTACGATATATAAGTAGTATACTTTGTAAGTGCTTGTCACATGTCACAATTCCTGCACTGTACGAGATTGTGATTTATGTTATAAGCTCTCGTTATTTATCATCGTGTATCATAAGCGTATGAAATACATTACTGTACACAGTACTTCGTACATTTAACAATCATATGAAATCAAATATATACCTGCAGGGGAAATAATTGTCAGAGGAGTTTCGATATTCAACTGTATATTTTTTTTTTATAATCGAGTTGTGAGCTTCATGGCTAGGTACTACTGTTTAGTTTTTATATCCGTCGTGAAAACAATTCATTTAAAATAACAACAAGATAAAAACATAAAAAATGCACTAAGCTTTGATTGTCGCTAAATGCATTATTAATTAAAAACTGCTATTGTTGTACCTAATAAATATTGTCCTCAGTCCTTTTAATTATACAGCCTTTGAGTTTCTTACTAATGAACTTTATATAATTATCTTCTTTGACTGAAAGCTGCAAAATAAAACTATTGCCGACTCTTACGAGCTTTGAATAACAATTATTTGAATTTACGTTTTGGTAATTTTAGTTTTTTGAGTTTAGTGGCACACATGCGAAGCATTTCACTTTAATTATAATTATGAACACACATTTAAATTTAAATCATTTAATTAGATAAAAACGACTTTTTTGTAGATCCTTAATAGCGTTCCAAAAACTGTATCAATGATACGTGTTATAGGTATATAATATATTTCAATTCATATATTTGCAACATACAAACGCAATTTTGTTTGCCAAGTTCATTTTCTCGTGTTTTCCAAGCAATAAAAATCTATGTATTTTCTTCAACAGGCATGTGCTAAGTGACGGAAGACTGGTGGTGGGAGCTCGACGATCGTTGATGGACGCGGGCAGCGGCGCGGGCGCATTGCTGCGGTGTCGCGCCTCCAATAGAGCTGGCACAGTCCTCTCTAGACCTGTGATGTTACAACCTGGTGAGTTTTACAATACATATACAGAGTAGACAAAATCAATTGTCAAATAATATTTTGTAGTTACCGATTATATTAATGTAACATATTTGTAGTACAGAGCGTTTGGAGAACTTAAAGTACCTGTGTATCCATGCTTAAAGAAGCATGTTATTTTTTACCGTGTAGCTGAAGATGTTTTTAAAATAGGTAGGAGGACAATAAAGTCAACTGTTTTAAACTTTCTGAAAGGTCGGGCGTTTGATAAAACAATCATTTGATATTTTGTACACTCGATAGGTGTTGAGTGTTCGATGTAATGAGCATTCGATATTATGGACGTTAGATTATTAGGCAATTAATATGGCGTAGTAGATGAACTGAACCACCATGAACTGCCACCGTCCAATTATAACCATCACGCCTGTATCCCCGATTCTATCTGCCGGGTTAGGCAGAGGTGTACCAATGTACACCCACAGTTCGCCGGTATGTTTAGGTCCCATGTAATAGGGGGCGAGCCTATTGCCACTAACCGGGCACAAATCCAAACTCCGACCTGCTACTGAGAATTTCATAGAAAAACCTCTAGCGTAGCAGTCGTGCTTAGAACTACTAGGCTAACGAGGCAGTTAACGTAAAGTAAAGTTAAAGTAAAGTCAAATTATTATGCCGATAATAATACAAATAAATTAAATATTACAATGAACTTTATTACCTATTTATAGCTCAAATTATCAATTACACAGAGGTTCCTACAGGTAATAAAAAAACAGTGAACAACGGACTTACGTAATAAACAGATGTGCGGCAAGAGGGCAAAACAAATTACAACTTCGAGTTGAGTTGGACCAATTAACTTTCTGTTACAGCGAGGGAAATATGAAAAATGAAATACAACCTGCGGCTAGCCGACTTTTTACAGAACAACTTTTAATTAAGGGATTTAAAAATGACATTACAGTGAGTTCGTGGCAACTTTTCATATTGTTTTTGAAGTTAGAAGAACTAGCAACAATAACTAACTATATTTGAATTAATGAAATAGGTTTTCTTTTTTATTTAAAGCGTTAGAGTAAATATAAAGATATGTAGGTATAGTACGGAATCCTACCTATTGAGTACCTTGTGTAGTCTATATGTTGTTCCATTTTCACTAAAGTGTTAAATTACGATTCAGTTTTCGGCAATTTACCAAATATAACAGTTTTAATGATAAATTGTAGAAGCTTTACATCATCATCATCTGCCTAGCCTGTTTCCCAAACTATGTTGGGGTCGGCTACCACCACGGCTACGGTCTTACCGGATTCAGCTGAACACCGTATTTTACATGGAGCGACTGCCTATCTGACCTCTACAACCCATTTTACTGGGGAACACAGTATCCCATAGTAAGACTGGTTGTCAGAATTGACTTAACGACTGCCAAAGATCTTTGTATGACAGCCGGGACCTAGTGTTTAACGTGCTTTCCGAAACACGGAGGGTTCTCGGTATGTTATAAATGGTCACCCATCCACGGACCAACCGCAGTGAGTACGGCTTAACCTGTATTATCAGTCAAACCCTACGGCTTACACTTAGCCGCGAGCCCCCTGTAGAAGCTTTACATATTTATTTAATGTCGAATGCAACAAACACGTATAAACATAATCATCATTCTCAACCTATGGTAAACTGGTCCGTTAAGCAATGCCCTCTGTCAATTGCAAAGTGAAATAACACTCAAAACAAACATTAACAAGAACAAAATTATCAACGGTCAAGTAAATAGATAAGGCGAACACGAAACAGACTTTATTCTCTATTAAGCCTTGTTAAAATCTTACCTTACCACCCTTGAGGACGGGATAAAGAAAAATATCCTCGGGAAAGTTTCGAAACATTTATTAAGAAAGCGGAATGCCGGAAAGTTTGGCTCTGAAGGACGTTCCAAACAAAAGCAGATTATTTACCAACTAATTTAATTTGGTAGTTTCTAATTATGTCTTTTTACGTAACATTTATTTTAATTATAATCTTATTTTTATAAGATTTCTTATAAAACAATTTTTTTTCTATGTACTTTACTAGATTTCTCCGATACTTCGACCGCGCATACATACATAAATATAATCACGCCTCTTTTCTGTAGGGGTAGGCAGAGACCATTTCTTTCCACTTGCTACGATCCTTACATACTTGTTTCGCTTCGTTCACTTTAATTTTTCCCTTCATGCTCTTCGGTTTAGGGACCGCGCAATAAACATAATTATTAAAAAACCTTAATGTTCTCATCATTCCAAAGCAGTTGTTACAGATTATTTTTTGCACATAATAACTGGTGCCTGTTGTAGGTAAAATCTGTAAGACAGTATTGTACTGTACAGTCACGAGCAAAAATATTATGTATACACTCTCCAATTTGTAATTATTTTTTACTTTAATTCTAGACCGACATTGTAAAACGTGTTATGATTATGAAGAAATTATTGAAAACAGTTTCTTAATCATATACATATTTTTTTCTTTAGTTTTAACACAAAAATCTCGCTAAATATGTGTTACAATTTCGCTATGTGTATACATATTTTTGTTCGTGACTGTACGTGTTATTTTGATATTCTTGTGTACTTGCAATATTTATTTTCTGATTCCATATTATGTGTATAGTCAATAGATTGGACGTAGGTACCTATATATGATTAATTTGCTGAATCCAATTTATCAGTCTGGTAAATTTAATATTAAAATGTAAATATTTGCTATTTTCAATGTACCAGATATAATGCAATGGGAGTTGATTCAATTACGGGAGGGAAAAATAGAGTGCCGCTGAGTTAATAACATCTACTTAGTATACTAGACTCCTTTGAAATTTTCAAAGAATATTGTTACAGAGACATTACTTTTTATATAAGTAACTAGCTGTGCCCCGCGGTTTCACCCGCGTGAATACCTAGGTCCCGTTCCCGGTGCCTTTGTATTATTAGGGGCGGAGATGAATCCAACAAATCACTATCGTAACAAAAGTCAGGATGACTTAATTTGGTGGTTGAGTATTCTCCAATTTCTTAATTTACAGCGCAATTTTGCAAACTTTTTCTTTCATAAGATCTTTCTCCTGACAATAACAAACACAACAAAAAAAGAATTGGCCAAATTGGTCCAGGCGTTATTGAGTTATGCGCTTACCAACACATTTAGCGATTCATTTTTATATATATAGATTTAGAAACATTGTTGTATATATCAGTACTTTTTATGCAAAAGACTTTCTAAACAAGTTTTATGCTGCCTAGCCCTTCCTACACTACTATGTTGGGGTACGCTTTCAGTTCTATCTGATTAGTTTGAACATAAAGCGGCTGTTTTTTGGCTTATTTGCTGGGTATGTAACAGCAAGTAAAAACGCCTCTTCAGTCTCCATGTGTAAAAAGGTATGAGTACAGGATAAAGAAGAATTAGAAACGGTATTTACTTTGCCCTAATATCCTAAAACTTTCTATACGATAAATATAACCGTAACTAATTACGTTTCGATAGGAAGGTATTGATCACGTGTATGTAGTTACATACTAAACGTATGTTAGGATATTGTTCAACCAATATAAATTGGTTATTAATACATAAATTAATCCGAGCTCTAATGAAACTATGTCGGGAGCAAATTAATATAACCCATATCAACTCGATACTAATTTCCTATTCATAACATCCACTTTCTATTCCAGCTGGTTTCAGTCCTTTAATATTAGGTATTTGAAAAGATGAATATTTTTCACTCCAATTACTTTTTCCTTGGAGGGTAGAAGAAAGTTTTAATTAAAGATTGAGCGACATTATGTCCCTCATCTCGGAAAAATAACCTCGTTATAACAGAGTCGACGCGACGGTCTGGTATTGAAAATAATTTTGTTTCTATAAGCCTAGCTTTTATGTTTTCTTTTGTATTGACCATCAAACGAGAAGTTTGCAAAAATGTTTACAGCTTCTTGTACAAAGGCTATTTAATTCTGTCTGTAATTGGTATGAAATTCGATTATGTTTTTGTAAGTGTTGTATACCTTAGAATGTTTTAGTTGGTGAAATGAAACATACTTAGGTGGAACACATTATTAATATCTCCTCTTGCAAAGATGGCGAGGGTGGTTTATTTTATCAGGTTTCTATACTATCTAGTTTTATTTTTTCGTCCCAAACACCTTGTAATAGGAGACGGGTATATTACCATTCAATGATTCACATCACTATAAAAAAAAATGCCTCTTATAAAAAACGACCACCATGTGTTACAGTTATTCCCATACTTTAATATATAGAGGTCGTATTCTGGCATAATGATGTACCTACCGAAAAAGTTTTGCGCCAACCAATTCTATGTTCCAAGATGTTTGCAAACATTATCCCCTATTGACCTCAATATATCTAAAGACCGTTGTTTAGCATTCCCCTAGAAACCAGTGAGGCTTCCGTTGAACAACCCAGCGGTAACGAGCTCAACAATCGTCTATCGCGGGACGTAGGTAATAACATTCCCTTTCAAACTAGCTCTCAACTTACAGATTTAACTTACCATATTTTAATATTTTCCCCTACAATGAAGACGACTACAAAGGAAAAATTGAAAGGCAACAAATGGAGGCGCAGCAGAAGCTTATTCTCATTCAAATGAGTTTTCAAGAAAGTATTCGACACTTTGATGTTGTAATGTTTACTTAGTTTGTTCTACTTAAGATATTAATTACAGCTAGGCTTCTTGTCTGTCTGTCTTTGATATAGTCGCATTAACATAACGAAATAATTAGAAAAAACTTTTCTTGATAGGTATTTGTCACAACTATGCGGTTTACATAACTCATATTATTTCTTATCTTAGGTGTCCTTCCAGCAGGAAAGTATTCGACACTTTGATGTTGTGATATTTACTTAGTTTGTTCTACTTAAGATATTAATTACAGCTAGGCTTCTTGTCTGTCTGTCTTTGATATAGTCGCATTAACATAACGAAATAATTAGAAAAAACTTTTCTTGATAGGTATTTGTCACAACTATGCGGTTTACATAACTCATATTATTTCTTATCATTATTTCTTATCTTAGGTGTCCTTCCAGCAGGAAAGTATTCGACACTTTGATGTTGTGATATTTACTTAGTTTGTTCTACTTAAGATATTAATTACAGCTAGACATCTTGTCTGACTGTCTTTCATATAGCATTAACATAACGAAATAATTAGAAAAAACTTTTCTTGATATTTGTCACAACTATGCAGTTTACATAACTCATATTATTTCTTATCTTAGGTGTCTTTCCAGTAGTGTCATTTTGTCCTACAAATAAAAATATATTTGTAAAGAGATGAAACGTCTGCGTATAAATAAACAACACATCAATAGAAATCATACAAATGTATTTCTAGCGTATCATATTTGTTTATCAATTCAATATATTTTTTGCGGACAAAGAAAAACGTAATAAAATTACACAAAAGGCAAAACTTAAATACGGCTTGAGATTGACAGAGTCAAGCCTACGATGGCTTCACAAACAAAGCCTTGTCGGACGCAATTATTTCTTTATTTATTATTCCATCTCATTTTTGTTTTCTTATTTTCTTTTGACAAGTTATGAAAGTCTGGAGTTACGCATTATTAAAATAAAAACAAAACTTGTTCAACGTCATTTTAACTAAATTAAATAAAAGTTTTTTATTGTGGCTGCTGTACAAACAAACAGCAAACAGTAAAGTACCTACAGTATTTTAAATGAAAAACTTTTGGTGTCCATTTTAGTCAAATCTTGAAGCCGACCCAATGTAGTACAAATAGAGGAGGTTTTTTAATTATTCAAATGTTTAAAAACATGCAGCGGTCTGTTCTATGCCTTTGGCTTTACTTTGTTTCAACTGAAAAGTAAGCTAGTCCATTACTTGGTATCGTGTAAAAATTTAAGCTTCACATTTTATAAAGAAGCACATGATTTTAAATACCTTTTGTCTACCTTTCAGCTGGTTTACATAAAATAACTAGCTCTGGTTTTAACCGGCACTAGAACATAGTTCAATTTTTAAATAAATACATATTCCAAAATGTAAATAGGCTAAGTTACTCCTTATAAAATTATTTATCGGCGAAGGAAAGTCCCATCAAAATCAGTTCAGCCGTTTCAGAGAGTAGCCGGAACAAACGGACAGAGAGACAAAAATTACAAAAATAGTTTCTTTTTTATTTATGTACCGTAAATACTTTCATATCCATTAAGTAAAAAGCTGTTAATTTGAATTACAAACAACACTTTAATTTTATTTATTTGTAAAGATTTTAGATTTATAAAGTAATTTCATCCTGTTTCATTGTTTAGTGGAAGACAACGTGTTATCCCATACGTGCCGGCAGCTGACGCCCGCGAAGGTGGGCGGCTCCGTGGTGCTGCGATGTGAGCTGTCGCCGCAAGTCGGACTCGTGGATGTCACGTGGCTGCAAGATGGACTGCCTCTATCATCTGGCTACTTAAGTGGAGGTTAGATTTTGTTTGGCCCGTAACTGCTGATTGGAAATATTTTCTTACTTGTAGGAGATTTTTCGTGCAATTTATTAAATGTTTTTCATACCGTCTGTAACACGGGATTACATAATGACTTTGTCCAGCATTTAAATACAAAAAACAAGGGAAAGAAGATTTACAACTCAGTAAATAGTATGTAACTAGGACTTAGTGTACCTTTGTACACTTTTATCTGAATAATAATATATAATAAATAATAATCCAGCCTATAAACGTCCCACTGCTGGGCACAGGCCTCTTCCCATATAGAGAAGGCACGAGCATTGATCACCACGCTTGCTCTCTGCGGATTGGCGATTTCAGATCCCAAATTTTGGAATCCAGGTTTCCTCACGATGTTTTCCTTCACCGTTTGTCAGTAGTGTCTTAGAATAATTAAGAAAGTACATATAACTTTGAAAAAGCCACATTGGTACTTGCCTGGGTTCGAACCTGCAACCTTGTGCATACAAATCCGTTCATTGAACCACTAGGCCACCACGACATTTATCTGAATGTCGTCGTTTATTACATTTGTCAAATAGAATCTGAAGCAAATTTTGAGTTGACTCTACATCAATGTACTATTCTATTTAATACCAGTAACACACCTTTTCACTTACTACACAACGAGTCCTTTGATTTCTGTTGAGTGTAACGGCTTCTCTCCGGTCGGTTTATTAGATTGTGGACGTCATTACGTGCACGTTAACGTTAAGTCGGATCGACACTGTCACTATGCTCTCTCCGACGGTATGCACTCTGTCTACTGAACACAGCGACACTGCTCATGAAAAGCGCTAGTAAAAAATACATAACAAATTCTTTTTTTTAATAAAACTTTTCTGTATTATTTTTTTTTGTATTTCTACTCCAATATGCTGAAGATGTAGAAATTACTTTACCTAATCATATAAACACGACGGAAATTCCAGCTTAGTATCAGGTCCAATCAGAGCCTTTAACTATAGCTTGTTTCCATTTGTTGGCTTTATTTCCAACTGATATTGTATCTCTTGTTTTCCAAAATAAACACTATCCTTTAAAATTGCCAATACTTAAAAGTCTATTCTATTTCAGAGCCTCGGTGGGTGTCAGGCGCTAACGGCCTCCTGCTCGGCTTAGACCTGACACAGGCGGATATCCAGGCAGAATATTCATGCGTGGCGCTCGACACTCCCAGCCCGCCTTTGAAACTCACTACAGACGGTCAGTCTAATAGCTTTATGCATTTATAATGTCTTCAAATTTCGTCCGCAGTAATGGCTTCGGCATGGTGCATTCATCAATGTACGAAATTAATATTTCTGTATGCTATGTAAATTCGTTTTAAATGTATCTTTTGTTGGGACAGTTCAAAGCGTTTTAAATACATTTAATTCAGACCAGTTTTAAACGAAATACCGGTACAAAGAAAGACGTTGTTTACAAGAGAAAATATTGTTACCACCAACACGGCTGGTTAACTGAATGGTATTGCGAAATGTTGTTAAACGTTCACAAAGGAAACTGGACATCCAAGGTGTATTTTCATGTCAGCTATGAAACGTGACCAGCTTGGTCACGTTTAGTACCACTAACTGAATGAAACTCAAGAACTCAAGAATTCACTTTTGTATAATTTTTTTCTATATACCGTCTATTTTGTTTGCGCACTCTGTGAATTGTTACTTACATATATAAATTAATGTTTTGTTTATTTCTCCTCGAAGTGATTGTAAATCTTGAGAAATAAAGTGATTTAAATTCAATTCAACTCCAAATGGGTTTGTTATTACTTTCAAGCCTATTTTTAACCCCCAACGCAAAAATGACACATTGTTATAAGTTTGACATGTCTGTCTGTACGTGTGCTTATCTGTTCATGTATCGTAGCTTCTAAACGAGTAAACCGATTATGATGCGTTTTGTTTTGTTGAAAGCGGACGTAATCGAGATGGTTTTTGGTCATAATTTATGTAGATATATATGGTATTTAGAAAGTAAGAAAAATAAAAAATTGGATTGTGGTCACTTTTAATTTACCATTTATAGCTATTAAACGTTTACATAGATTGTGGAGACTACTAGAATAATGTGAAAAGTTTTGTTTGTATAGATAGCAGCTGGTTGGAAAACATCGAGCTTAATTCAGTGGAGGCACGAGCCGGTGATACAGTTGTATTGCCGTGTATTTTAAGACATATCAGTGGACACACAGTAAGGTAAGATAGAATCGAATCTTAGTAAGTATGTCAATCTCTAGTCCAGACTTCTATAAATAGTTTGAATGTATTAAGTCGGTTAATTTAAGACTAGGATATAATATAATGGCAGCTGGTTCCGAGAGCGCAGGTCAGATATCTGCAATCTTAGTTATGTTAGAGGATATTATTTTCCATCTGTCCGTATTTGCCGTACTCTTCAAATATGTTAATTGATTATATTGTGTCTAAGGTCATTATTACACTGGGAACCCTTGCCGTAAATACCCAAAACAATAACAAAAATCAAGGTGAATTAAATCTACTTAAGACTTTTAAAGGGAAACCACTGATAATTTAGACTAAAATATATTGTCATTAGAAGGGATTTAACATTACAATCACAATACTTTCAAACGCCAGCAACGCTATAATGATTATTTTTCAATTATATAATGCTACTACAAAGAGAATCGTACGCGCCGCCATGAAATGACGCTATCCCTAGTGTTGTCCGATCTTCCGGCAATAGTGACGCGACGTATTAGTCGATTTGGTTTTTCGGTTAATATACATTCGGACTTATACATTCATCATTATATTATATGAGATTCCTTTTCATTGTTAGTTGGCAGCGTCAAGAAGCCTCCAGCACTTGGGTAGCTGTATCTGGTGAGGGGATCGTCCGTGGTGGAGCGTTGGTGATCTCCAGTACGCGGGCTCATCATGCCGCGCGATACGCTTGTTCTTCGAACCCGGAATCTCCAACAAGGGTGTTGGTAAAGCTCGTGGTTTATGAGCCGTTGACTGTTACTGTTGCGCCGAACCCTTTGGTAAGTTTGTTTTAAAGGCCATATTTAGACAATAGCTTCATACTTCCTTTACTCTCCCATTGTTCACTTATGTTTAGTGGTACGGTCGCTTGGTGTAGGTTTTTTAACATAATAACGGCGAAACTAGATCAGTGTTCAATCTCACCTCAAAATATAAAGGTATTATGTGTGATTTATTTATATCAGAAAAAAATTGATTGTATTACTTTTATATTTTAATTCAATTTCATTTCATTTCTTTGGTTTCTTAGGTTTACGCGAATGTTTTAGATTTAAGGTCCCGACGTTTCGACACTTTTGCAGGTATCATGGTCACGGGCAGACTGATAGACAGATATTTCAACGTTATTATTATAGTTATGTGTACATATCACAACGTCATGTTAATAAAATTTAATTTAAAAGTCACACCTCAAAGACGCAGCACAAAATAAGGGCTCAGGTGCTAACTAAACAGTCAATCACGCTGAAAAGCCAACTTCGCGCGTTTTACCTATAAAAATCATATTACACGAGATGAACGTACGAACTCGTATGACAGCTGAAATCGGCAGCCGTTGAATATTTATGTGACCCGGTGCTCGACGTGACGCAATGCTACTCAGCTGGAAAATAATTTTATTTATTTTAAGCCTATATAATAAATAAGGCTATCAGACCAAGCATATTTCTTTACTATTTTATGTTGAAAATGTATACATACAATAAAAAGGCAAGATCTAAATCCCTTATATAATTTGAGAACATTACATAACTGACTGCGAAAGTCAGGAAAGTATCAAACATGACCTGGGGTTGAACAAAAATATTAATTGTGTTGTGGTGATCATAATACTTATAGTTTTTCTAAAAATCATTCCTTCTATAAGTTATTGATCCCGAAAAACCTATCACAATCAGACCGTATAAAAAAATCACTTCATCGTTACACAGATGATAGGCACAGGGGGGACCGGCCACTTGAACTGCTCAGTCCACGGCGGTCGGGGCGGCGGCATCACCCTCAGCTGGCAGCACGAGGGTCGGCCACTACACGCGCCGCAACCACGCCTGGCTCTCGGTCCCGTGCGGTCGCACCACGCGGGGCTATACCAGTGCACTGCACATGACCATTCGGATTCTGCTGTAGCAGGCGCTGAGCTGGTTATTGCTGGTAATAATAATGTATTAGGTACTTATTGTATGTTGATGTAAGATAGGTAACATTATGTTTTAAAATGTTTTGTGAAACCTATTTTACACTTCCTAAAAACTCATTCGTAAGTTCTTTTATAAATTGCAACATAGACCTACAACTTGTTTATTTGCAATTCGCGCTTTTACAAACTGTAGAGGAAAAGGTTGTTACACTTATTTCCATTAATTATTTACTTATTAAATTTTTCGTATGTGGGTATTTCCATATAAAATATCGTAGTACTTGGTCACGTTGTTTTACTATCGTCTGCTAAAATGTTCTTTATATTAACTAAACTCCACAACGTCATAACTCAAGTCCAAAGTTAACCCTCATTACGTCCACTGATCACGTAACCCGTGCCACCGTATATCGTGACCGCGCGTTCCAGACAGGCCGCCGCGACTCGTGTCGACGTTCAGCGGCGCGGTCACCAGGATCGGCCAGAGCATCGTCATTAGGTGCGCGGCCACAGGTGTGCCCTCGCCGCGTATACTCTGGACTTTAGATGACAGGCCCCTGCCGGCTGCGCCAGACAAGTAAGTACCGAGATATGACGTCATTTTATGACACGAGGTTCATGCTTAAATAGCTGCATTTTATGGATTACAATTGTATTTGTATTTTAGTTTATGTAATATGTCTTTTGACATTGATTCTCATTTTGTTAAATTTTCTGTACCGTAACCGTAACTTAGGCCCTGAGGGTAACTTAGCTTTAATTTATACTTTCACCTATTTAAACTGTGACCTTAGCAAATTTGTTCAACTCACCTATGATGAAGTTTAAACTTTATCCTAGTTTGGGACATACTTGACCCCCGGGGCTAAAGCCATCCGGTTTTATTGTATCAAAGTAAGTAATTTCTGATTCATACCTACTGAACTCAATTGTTACAATATTTTTTATGGTATACAGATATAGCGTTAATACTAGAGCTGAATCCGTACCAGGAAGTGAAGAAGGGACTATCGTATCCACGTTAAGTGTAACAGTCAGGACTGCAGACGAAGGCGGACGATACGGATGCAACGCCACCAACTCACAGGGTTCTCATGCTCATCAAGCGCGTTTAAACGTTTATGGTGAGTACAATTAAAAATGAGTCTTAAATACTCGGGCATTAGGTTGACTTTAAGTAAATGTGAAATTCATTTTAACAGGTCCCCCAAATATCAGATATTTACCGGCATTACATGTTAAGACTGACACGGATGTGACAATACATTGCCCTTATTCGGGTTACCCAATCAAGTAAGTAAAAAAACAAATGCTTGCTATGTGATATTTTAGCCCAACGTACAAGAACTCGACTGAAAAAAAATGTATCTTTTTAGAGAAGTAGTTTGGCGCCGAGAAGACGGTTCTTTAGTAGAAAAT
Organism: Autographa pulchrina; assembly: GCA_905475315.1. Classification (NCBI taxonomy): domain Eukaryota; kingdom Metazoa; phylum Arthropoda; class Insecta; order Lepidoptera; family Noctuidae; genus Autographa; species Autographa pulchrina. The sequence goes on from FR997769.1 coordinate 4,838,743, forward strand.
TTAATGGAAACAAGTGAAGATCGAGGAGTTTTAAGACTGAATGCGGTAAGGAGCGCAGCAGCTGGCAGCTACACTTGTGAAGTGCGAGCGGAAAGTGGAGAACTGGCTCGACGAACAGTTAGACTTGAAGTCCATAGTAAGTAAGATCTAAAATTTTGCCCTTTAGTTAAGTTTTCTCAATGACAATAAATAGACGTTTAGTTCTAATCAACAGAACCGCCAAAGATAGCAGCATTTCAGTTCCCCGAAGAACTTGAAGTTGGGGGAAGCACTCAAGCTACTTGCAGTTTGGTTTCTGGAGATAAACCTATACAGTTCACTTGGCATAAGGACAATTTGCCAATACCGTCGATGCTCAAAGTAAGTGATACCTTGAAATTTGAACCAAGAAATATGATGCTATCGATACCGAGAACGATAAGTCTAGGTAATAATACTTATTACAAGGAATATAATGCGATTACATAGACTTTCCAATTATTTTTAAAGAATCTCTTACCCTTTTCAGTAAATGTTTTTCTTGTATTGATCTTTGGTCAGATATTGCGAAATACAGAGATGTTTGGAAAGCGAAAGGTCCAGCGCCCGGATCTAACATAGGCTAATAAACAAAAGTAGTATGTATTGACTTTATTTTCATCTGTCAGGTTGAACAGAAAAACATGGATTTCTTTTCCCTGCTAATCATACAAGACCTGACGTCGGCACATAGTGGGGAGTACACTTGCAGAGCCACTAACGACTTTGGAACAGTTAGCCACAGCGCCTCGCTTGTTGTCAAAGGTATTTATTGTCTTAGCCTTCTTCTTCTTAAGGTAGCTAAACTTTTCTAGATAGTTAAGTCATCTATAGGTATGTGTAAGAAATGTAAAGACGCCTCACAATAGATTTACCTGTAAATGTAACGTATCATCTAGTCTTAGTAGATATTTAAGATTGAACTCTACCCCAATCTATATATATATAAAAATGAATCGCTAAATGTGTTGGAATGCGCATAACTCAATAACGCCTGGACCGATTTCGCTAATTCTTTTTTTGTTGTGTTTGTTATTGATCTTATTAAAGAAAAAGTTTGCAAAGTTGCGCTGAAAATTAGGAAATTTAAGAATACTTAACCACCAAATTAAGTAATCCTGACTTTTGTTACGATAGTGATTTGTTGGATTCATCTCCACCCCTAATAATACAAAGGCACCGGGAATGGGACCTAGGTATTCACGCGGGTGAAACCGCGGGGCACAGCTAGTATTTAATATAAAAATAATTTTTGAAATATTTCATTTACAGTTTCCATGTACGGAATTTTCTTAAATTTTTCAATTATATTATTTTATAAAGTAATACAACTTGTTGCAACATCTAGCCAATACACGTATCTTACTTTCTTAAAGTATTTGTTTTCACTTAAGCGGCTTACGGTCCATAATGTACAATTTATTAACAACTAGCGGTCGCCCGCGGCTCCGCCCGCGTGGATGTTGGTTACCGCTGCAAAAAGCCTACCCAGGTCCAGACACGGTCCCCTATTTTTTTCCAAAATAAAATTTACCCTATGTTACTCGTGGATAATGTAGCTTTCGAATGGTGAAAGAATTTTTAAAATCGGTCCAGTAGTTTTTGAGCCTATTCATTACAAACAAACAAAGTTTTCCTCTTTATAATATTAGTGTAGATATGCCACCATAAAGATTATTCTTTCAATTCATTTTATTTTTTCTTTTCACATATTATATGCAGTGATTGAAGTAAAACTACTTCTGAAGGATTTTATCGCGGTTTATTATTTACGAGTTCCCGACGTTTCAACGTTTGCCAGTTATTTCCCACTTCTTTGAAGAGGCCTCTTCTCACATAAAGAAGGACGTATTATTTTCCTATATATCTACTTCTTTACTGTTAAGAGGGCCAGCGTAACATATAAAGCAGTCTCTCCGTACAGAATCGCCGACGTGGGTGTGGCGCGCGCAGAATACGTCGGTGTCAGCGGGGGCCGCCTTGCTTCTGCCGTGCTCGGCTAAGGGACAGCCGACGCCTAGGATATCATGGGAGTATTCTACAGGTAGGTAAATAATTTTATAACGTATGATATCTATCTACGTCTATTAATCTTTTTTGTTCAGGACGCTAGAAGCGCTATTTTCTTTCAAGTTGTTCCTGTACTTAAGTTAAGTACAGGAACAACTTTAATACGTGAAACTTAGATACGTGTTTTAAAAATATGTTTGGGTTACAGGATTTAAATATGTACATATATTGTGGAGTTTTACTTATTTACAATTCAATACTTAAATCTAATACACACACTTACAACTATTATACTAAAATTGAAACTTATATAAATAAATAAAACTAACACGCATCAAAAAATTCATCGTCATCCTTGTCACTGGCAGGAAACGTGCCCAGAAGGCTCGCAGCTTTGGCACGTTAAATGGCTATGCCGATTCTCTGTGCAAGGACCAAACGTTCTCTGATCACGAGTAGAGACTGAATTTTCAAAACTTTAAATTACTTTACAATTTTATGTAAAATGTTGTTTTTTTCTATTATTATTTCTATATTATAATGCAATTATATACCCGATTCTAATCATTACCTGCGTCATGTCACAATGACCAAAACTCATTGTAATGTCACAAACGATTTCATGATCGCGTTAATCCGATTAATGTGGAAATAGCATTTCTGTGATGACCTAGTTTCAGGTGTTGACATACATGCGAACAATTCCAAATCCCTTTAATATACTCTTTAATTAAAATAGGGTTGTTAAGGTTAGTTTTGCAGTCATTTTATATGAAATAAAAACCAGTATTCAGGTGAATTCAGTGAGACTGGGTGAAGACCCCATCCCATAGCATGGGAAAAGGCTAGACAGAAGCCACTCTTTATCCATTTTATTGTTCTCCAACCAATCAACTAATAACAAAGACCACACATGGAGAACCATCTAAAAATGCGATTTCGTGTTCCTTGGTCGGAGTTTTATCGGACACATTTGACACATAAGATGCAATATACAGACGGTGACAACTGGCGACACGTGCTATGGGGTCAGACAGAAGCAACCGACACCAGCGGTGGCTCAGTCCTTATAGATGGTACAGTCTGGCTGAAAGCTGCCACTCCCGAACAAGAGGGATGGTACCGCTGCACTGCGCGCGTGCAACATTCCTTCCTCCACCACTCTTTCTACCTAGACGTCAGAGGTGAGTTCTAAATAATCCTTTTAATTTTTCGTGACTGAAAAACCCAACATATTTTTTTTTCTTTTTAATAGCAGCATACTCGGCGAGCGTTATAAAATTCATATACGAACTTTATGGATATGAACTCAACTTTTCCCTCTTGTTTTTTGTTTGTCGTTTATCTTTGTTTTTTGTTGTTTCTCTATACGCTTTTATGTTCAAGTACCTTCATGTATTGTTGGCGGGATACAGTAGACTTTAAGGATTGTATTTTATGGTATATGTTATCTGAATTACAACTAAATTACAAATGAACAGTATTTTTATAAAATGCCAAGAACAATGAACACAATAATTTGCAATAGAATTTAAAAACATATTTATTATTCTGAAATGAGTTTTATTACCATAGCACAAAGTTTAAATTTAAACAGAACCTCCAAGACTGAGCAGAAGTGGAAGTGGTGAAACTCGGTGGGTGGTGAGAGGCACAACCGCTCGCCTCTCATGCACGGTCAGAGGCGAACCAGAAATACACGTGCATTGGACGCATGACTCCAGACCGCTATCATTGCAGTAAGTTCCTTAGTTAAATGTTAATTTGTTTATTTTTTCTTCGTTTCATATCAGCCAATTCCAATCAATGGTGAATTAATGTGACTAGTCTAGTAGTTGTGCACGATTTCAATTGTAACTTGAATTTAGAAGGTATCAAACTTTTGCAAACTTTTAAATACATACATTTTATTTTGATACTTAGACGGTCCGGTTTTTAGTTTTTTTCATAATTAAAAGGTGCAGATATTTATTTGTAGAAAACATATCTGTCAGTTAAGTATAGAATGGTTTATGTTTGAATTTAGTGGTTCGGGTGGAGTGGAGAACAGAGAAACAAATGGCGGAGCGATGACGTCAGAAGTTACGATCCCTCACGCGGGACCCGAACACGCCGGGGAGTATCGGTGCCTAGCTAGAAACTTGTACGGAACCGATGAACTGGTCTATCGACTGTTTGTTAAAGGTAAGTCTTTACTAAACTTCCAATTATGAGATGATTAAGAAAGAAGTGAATGCTAAGATGACGGGAAAAAAAAAAACATACACTGGCCTCAAATAAGACCAGAAAAAGAAATGTAGCATTTAAATTTCGAACCAAAAAATGGTACTATAGAACACTGCACTGTAAAAACCCCGCTCATACTCTCTGTTGTAATTTAAAACCACGCAGCGACTTGCCTTGTGTTCAGAGGCATCATAAAGTTTGTTTTGAAGTCTAGCAGTGTTTTAAAAATCGTGGATTTTATAATAACAATTCTACAACAAAAAGGACATACTGACTTTGTTCACGTTGTGTTGCAACTTCTACATGCATAGAATTTGTTACGTTGCATGTTATGTAAGGTAATTTTGTTACACAGAATTAGTTCTTTAAAGTGTAATGACAGCTCCGGAACACGCTAACACTACATAAAAAACTATAACGATGTTCTTAAGTTTATTTTATACTAAAATACGTTTACATGTCCATTTAATATATTTTGCTTTAAAATGCAATGCTTTTGAACGTCTCCATCATTAATCCAGCTTTCATGTTCTGTGTGCTGTTGACAAGTAATGGAACAAAGGCAGACGTTTAAAAATATTTTTCATTAGTTTTTTTAGTCGTGTCCCATATTTTAAGCCGTATTTAAGGTCCATTTATTTACAAGCAGTTTTTCATGAAGTTTCGTATATAATCTTCCTATGACCCAAAAACACATTTTCGACTATCCTTTGATTGTTTTTTTTAACGGACCTAAGCCAATTCTTTGCTTGGCGCTTTCTCTCATTCGATCTTCTTTTGTTAGGTATATTAATTGCTTTTTTATTTGAACCTGTGGACCAAAAGATTGTGTCTGTAACCTAACTCCACTAATATTTGATTGTTGTTTTTGCGACTCCTATAATAATTATACAAACAAAAGTTAACGTAACAATACAATCTAGTTGGTTCTGTATCGTCCGGCCGTCATGCACTCGCGTCGGGGGCCATAAACCGTAATGTGCGCCCGCGATAATACTGAATACGTGGCCCCACTGTTATACTCACTATACAAGCACAAATGCAATAGGTTCACTGCTACACAAGAAAGAAATGTGAATTTTGAACCTACACATATTTTTCTTTTTGTATTTTTTATTTTTATTATAGTACTGCTGTGTCACATGGGTATTTCTTAACTTCTATTTTGTATGTGTGTCTTAAATTGTAATTTCAACGAAATGTTTATTGGTGAGACGTGAAACGTTGCAAGAAACTAAATCTTCGCACTTTTACCATACATAATTCTAAAACTTGATACTAATGAAATTCGCGTTGAAATAGCCATAGAGACTGGATAATTATATTGTTTGAATAGCAAATTTCTCTCGCTCATAATATGTTTTGAAAAAATGGTACGTGAATAAAAGGAGCTGAAAGACAGTGGTCCTTCTGTACTTATTTGTCTTGCTCACTGATAACTGCTACGAACGTGTAATTTATGTCACACGATGTTTCGGTTATGGTTATACATGGCGTAAATAAAATATAGCGGGTTTAAAATTTTTGTTTCCCGGCCAGTGAAGTATGCGACAATTTGTCGACTTGCTGTTTTTTGTACACGATTGTTTAATTTGCAAATATAATGTGCAATTTAAATAAAATTCACATTCAGAACTTAAAAACAAAAAGAAATATTCATCTCCGCGTTTATTTCCGGCATTGCTACTTTATTTACGGAAATAAACTATCAGTATGAAAAATATATAAATAGGTACTTCTGAAAGGCTTACAGCATGATTTTTTTTTTACATTTCTACTGCCCCAAATTCCGAATTCCAACCATCACAACGTTACGACTTGATACTTACATAGGATAAACATTTCGATGTTGAAACTCAAATAAAACAAAACTTTCCTATTTTTCCCATACAGAGCGTCCAAGCGTGCCCGAAGAGGTCCGCGTCTCTGAGGTCTGGTCGCGCAAGGCGCGCGTCACATGGCGCGTGGCTAGGGGCGCACTAGTATCCCACTACTCCTTACAATACCGCGCACTAACGCGCGACTTGTCGCACGCGCCGCTCGACGCGCCACTACCACCACTACTCGACAACTGGGAGACACAAGACGTCCTGAACATCACACTGGCTAACTCTGATTTGCTGCATATTGCGTAAGTTTGTACTGTTTTTATTACCTACTATTTTTGTTGTCTTTTTATTTTCCGTCTTAGTGTGTGAGACGAATTTCTCAGTAACTGTTTATATATCTTCCGGTTTACTTGTTATGTTTCTCGGAATAGCTAGAGTAGTTTAGGACCCAACATGCGTCTAATCATGAGCTAACACGGCGCTGCGGTGTTACGAGGCTGGCATGAGGTGGTGTCTTAAACTAGTCGGGAAATACCCAGAATTTAATATAAGGAAACCTTTAGATGTATTACTACACGTAAATGTAAAAGGAACCGACTTGGAAATTCATATGGACTGAATCGATCCTTTATTTCCGCAAATATTACGTAACAAATAGTCTTGAATAAAATCCATCGAACTGTGAACCTTCTCCTTTTGGAGTCGGTTAGTAAAATGTTTGCAATAGCTTAATTATTATTAAGCTATTGCAAACATTTTACTAACCAACAGTAGTGTACTGTATTCAGTACACTACTTCCATTTACATCGACGCCGTAGTTCCAATGTCGTTAAGTTGTGATATCTACAAACGTTGGAGTTACTTATCTACTGTGTGACATGTACACAACTTTATTACCAATTGATACCTATCTGGTTTAGTTTAGAACTAGTCTCGAACTTGCCAGACTAAGTTAATTAGTGAGATATATCAACTTAAGTTAACTGATACATTTATTGCTTCCATTTATCTTTGATTGTGGTAGATTCAAAGTGAATTGGAAATCTGCCGAATTTTGGACTCTCTATTATTACAAGTAATTTGTAAAGCATTTAGTTTAGAGGATTCAAGTATTCAAAAGTTTTTTAATGTTAAATCGCAAATACTTTTATTTGCGGTTTAAGCTACTTAGTTTAATATCAATGTCAAATAAAAACTATGTCTGAGCCAAGTTGTAATAGAAATAAGTACCGAGTGCGGTGTAGCAGTTGCTTCGGATTTAAAGTTTAATAGCTTTTAGGCCAACAGGGAGCACTGGAATTTTATAACGCTTTGTACAAGTTGGGCACTCGGGGAAAAAATCAAGCCCAACCAATTAATGTTTCCGTAAATTTTGTAAAGTTAATTTCCAGTTCATAATAGTTTTTTTTTCGTTACCGACTTGCCAAAAGTACCTATTAAGTGAACCTTTTGCTCATTAAACTTAAAGGGTATTAGAGTTATGGCATTTTTTGGTTAAATTAACTTTGAAATCGAAGGGATTTTATCTCCGTAGGAATTTCTGGTCCTCAATTTTGGAATCGCGCACCTAAAGCTATTTACGAGACAGTTTAACGATTCTTAAGGGCCTTAACAGGCTTTTGCTAGAAATCGAAATCAATTTTATGTTGATCGCAATGTTCATCATCCCTTTTCACCTAGTTATAACCAGGGACCTAATTTTAAGTCTTGTTCAATGTAGATCGGAAGGACCAGGGCGCGCGGGCGCATCAGTGGCGGGCTTATCCCCGGACACGCGCTATGCACTGCGTATGGCAGCCTTCAATGATGTCGGTGCCTCGCCATATACCACGCCATTACACTTCACGACCAGGGAAGAAGGTAAAGAAACATTTACTAACTCGTCTGCTGATGGAAAGACCAATCTTTGATGACAAGGGCCGCGTCTTATACGTAATTGAGTGAGAGACCAAATCTGTCTTAAAAATAAAAAAATATTCCTGCTGACATCAAGTAAATAGTTTTTATTCTTGTTTAAAAATTGTTAGACCCTTTTTGTCCATAAGTTTGATGAATAAATGTAGGTCTCACAGTATATACTCCTGGGAATACTTACAACTACGTCTGAACGAACGAATTAAAGTTTCCACACTTTGATTAGAAATCCCTGTATATAGAGGTATTATTACTTGAAAGCTCGAAGTAAATGAAACTAAACGAGATTTTCCGCCCATTAAAAAACAGTAGTCTGCAGTTTCCGCAGGAAGCTCCGTAAATGCGTGTAGGTAGATCTGTGGAATGTGGTCCTTGTTCAGAGAATAAAACTTTTTCTCAACATTTTACTACTTCCAACTCTATTTCATGTATCGTAAGGTTCAAAGTTGCATGATTTGAGTGGATGTACAGAAAGTTTGTTTTGTTGGTCTCGTTTCTAAGTTCGTTTTTTTTTCAGCACCGGGAGGAGCACCTCGTGACATTACTGTGCGGGCTTTAAGAGCTCGCGAACTTCATATTACGTGGCAGGTAGGTTTTATATGGTCTTTCATACGAGAATATACCTAGGTCATGAAAGAACAATGTCGTTGCTTGGAGAAGTTTTATCATACACCTGTGTCAGCTCTAGTTTACAACATCATCATCAGATTTGGAAAAGAATTGACCTATATTATTTTGATTAGTGTGGATCTATGTGCCGAATTATATTTAGCAATCATCTTTCCTTTTACTAGGTATCTAGCTCAAAGGTCCAGAATTTACGTAATATAGTTAGATAGCTTTGTCAGATATTTCGTAACCAGTGAAAATTACTTTTAGCCGCCTCCAAGGGAAACATGGCACGGCACTTTACTTGGTTACACGATCCGCTGGTGGGAGGTTTCTGAAGAGGGTAAAGGGACATTGAGTGACAGTCCTGGGTCTGAAAGTGGGGCAAGTGCTGATGCCACCAGTACGACACTACGAGGGTTGAAGGCTGCGACGAGGTATGGAGTTACAGTCAGAGCATATAATGCAGCCGGCACGGGACCGCTCTCACCACCGCACTATCGACACACGCTTGAATCACGTAAGTTTTATTCAATAAGGAATTACCCAAAATCGTTGAATAACTGAATAAAACGAAAAAAATCGTGTAATCAAAATAATTGAAACAGCAAAATAAATCCAAAAGAACAACAAAAAAAACAACTAATAAACAAAGTTAATACCGATTTGTTTTCTCAATAAATGACTTCAAAGCGATATAAAACCTTACAACTTTGGAATTATGAAGATCGATTTCTTTAATGTTCGGAACAGTCAGCCACGGAAGCGTATCAGAGGAACTTCGTGGAGACAAGTTTTGTCGTAGTGGCGTAAATAACTGAGCACCGCTATCGACGTGAAACGACCATCGTAAATTTTCCCATCAAAATGCAAAATGGCTTAATTGGACTGTGGCCTTCCCGATCTAGGTCAAACGATTCAGTACAAATTGATGGCACTTTTGTACTCAGCATTTGTTTCATTTTTATTTCCTCATGCAAAAACAATTCTATTTTAAGCTTCCATATCTCGGAGGCAAAAAGAAATATAGTTTCGATTGGCTGTCCGTCCGTCCACTGGCAATCGATCAGAAGGATTACAGTGAACCGTTCTTTTTCAATTACACGAGAGATTTTACCTGTGTTTTATTTGTTATTTTGATACATATTACTTTGAACGACATGAAGGCTTAGGTTAGGGCTTTTGAAAGATAGGAAAAATAATTAACCTTTTTTTATAGTTTTTTTTTACATTTACAAATAGGTATGTATTATTTTATATTATGACAGTATCTGTTAAAACGTGTTTTATCGGCACTTAAATTTAGTAAATGAATCAAAGTTAGATATTAAAAACCAATTAGTTAGCACTTATAGATTACACAGGCCATATTAATCAGTCTGATTTAAAATCCTTTATCAAGCGATAAAGTTTAATTAATGCTTTCCATAAATTACTCGTAAGATTAACAACCCTTTTGTACAATTAATCTCAGAAGATTGTTATTAAAGTTATTATGTTATTGGTTTGCTACAATGTCGAAAATATTAAAACTTGTTCATCAAAATTAAATTAAATTAATTAACGGGAACATTCACAACAGGTTTTGGGTATTGTAGACTTAATCTTTGAGTAAACCTTGATTCAAAATCCTTGTTGGTAGACCATTATTAGAAGATGAAAATGATTTGTTTTTATTTATTTAATACAGCACGGAGGCTAAATTATCTTTTGTTATAATTAGTAGAAGATACAATTTCAGGTGCGTCCCAAATATATATTATATGAAGCCATTTAATATTTTTTTAAGGTTATTAACTATTTATCTTTGAGCATTGATGTACAAACAAAGGAATTTATATTTGCTGTTTATTTTGGACTTACTTAATAGTGATTATTCCTGAGTCGTGATTTATTTTTTGGCCATAACCTCAACATACACAACAGCGTACGTAAATCTCACGAGTCTTGTGAAGTTTACAGTGATATGTGAAGGGGAGTCATAAATTACTCACTACCTCAATATTAATATACAATACCAATAAAAACAAGGCAAGATATTTTTGAACAGCGCCAACTGGGGGTCCAGAAGGGGTGGCCTGCATATCCAGCGGGTCCACTTCACTCCGGGTGTCATGGCGGCCACCGAGCATAGACACCAGAGGAGGGATCATAACCCACTACACTCTACAATACACGAGAAGAGATGCAGACCCCATGCTGCCCACACAAGACGCGTACTTAAGGATACAGGTTTGTGTTTCAGTGTTTAATAGTTAATTTGCATCAATTTCGTATAAGAAAAAAATACCTTAGCAAACAGTATTTAAGTAATCTCTAACTTATTTCTGATAGCGTGGTTTTTTTTTGTTTTCAAAATGGTTATTAAAAAATACATAGGACCAGATACATGTAGGTACACACACTCATTCATGCATTTAACTGCTTCGGAATTCTGATTAGGCGCGGATCCACAGTCCTCAACGACTGATTGTGATACAAATTACAAACTATCTACGAAAAGTACTTTTACTAATACTCTTTCTTTCCATTTATATGACTTATATGGCTTATACTATAATGTTTTGGTAAAAGGGTGAAGAAGCAACAGTGTCCCGTTTAACTCCGTACGCTGAGTACGAGATCCGTGTGCGTGCGCATAACGCGGCTGGTGACGGCCCGCTTTCAGCACCTCAAGTGTGCAGGACTGATGAAGATGGTAAGTTATTACTTACCCGAAAATATACGAAATGTATTGAGGTCCAAAAAATAATTAAGTTCAGATAGAAATAAGAATAATGATAATAAGTCATATAATATGACAACATAATAGACGGCACCTTTGATTCGCCCAACCTTAACTCCTAAGTGTCTTAGTTGTGGACCAGAAACAGCGGAACAAACTCCCCAGAAGCAGGCTGTTACTAATTTTACGAAAGATTAAGTTATATTGTTATTTAATAAAGAAATGCATTTTATAGTGCTTTCTGAGTTATTAGAATTATGTTGTTATTATATATACTAAAATCTAAATTATTCGCTACAAAATAAGTACAAAAGTGAAATTTAATGAATATATTTTGTGATCCCACTAGTGCCCAGCGCCCCTGGTGGGATGAAGCTGATAGCCTTAGGTGAACGATCACTAAGAGCTTCATGGCTTCCACCTCCAGAACCCAATGGAAAACTCACGCACTACACTCTTCACGTCAAAGATCTATCTGGGTAAGTGTATAACATAGATTTTTCTATTATTACCCCAAATTTTTATCTGCTTTTTGGAGCTAGTAACACAACTAGGCAACTGTGTTCATAACTACCTATTCCAAATAATTAGCAGTGATTAATAATGTCTAAATAAGTTGGTAGATATTGTGTTTCATCAATTTAGTTAGTAGAATAGTTTATTGGAGTATTCCAAGAATTTTGCGTTGGAAATAATTACCAACAGGGCTTAAAACGAACACATTTAATTTAAATAACATTCTCACCTTTCGACCGAATTCTATTTACTCCATTAGGAAAGCAATTATGTGTTAAACCATAGTCCGGACAGGTTAATAAATAATTGGAACTTCTACCTGACAGGGGAATAAGCAAAGTTTACCGTTAATCAAAGTTAAATACCGCTTGAATTGAGGTATTTGTGACCGCGCCTCCTCTCCCCGCCTTTCCCCGCCAGTCGGCGAGTCCAACTAGTTGTTCTGGTAACTAAGTTGTATTCTGATGTTTGGTCAGACGGGACCATGATTTGGTAGGAAGCCAAGGAATTGTCTTAATTGCCTCTCCGAAATGTAATGGGATTTAAACTTTATGTGGCTAAATGGCAATCATGATATAAACATGCTGTTGCCGGAAAATATGTGTAGACAGGAGTTAGTATTGTGTATTGTTGCACTTTGTAAACTGTTAATTCATATGAGTTGTGTCAAGTGAATGATTCGGACATTCGTACGAATCGACTGAATAAAATTATCTAAATCGATAAAAGTTAAGTTGACTCAACATTTTCGAGCAAAGGGAAAAGCTTGTATTGTACTTCAGCTGGTTTTACCAACTTTGTAGATTAACTCTTAATTAAATTTTATTGTCCTATACTTGTATGTTCTATATCAGTATACATATTGTTCGTATAAGTTTAAATCGTACAGTTTCTATACTACGCATTCAAACTGAACGGAATATCCAGGTATTTTTCGACTGTCTCTATTAACAGCGACTTAAATACACATCTTAGATCACAAGAGCCCAATGTGACCCGTGTGAACGCGTGCACGGAGGTGGAAGGCACTACTACTGAGTGTATGCGAACCATGCGAGGTCTGCGCGCTGGAAGGACGTACGAGGCTTGGGTCCGCGCTGCCACTGCCGCCGGCGAAGGACCACCCTCCCCTGCTGTGGCTTGCCAGACCAGCTCACTTGGTAAGTCAACCTTACACGTGATGGTTGTAGTGGAAGGTACTACTACCGGGTGTATGTGAACCATGTTCGGGCTGCACGTTTAACGTAACTACGAGGTTTCACTTTGGTCAGCCAGTCTAGCCCATTTTTTGAGACTATTGTTGCTATGTTCATTTCATATAAAGCTCTGAAGAAAATTATTTTTACCATTCCTACTTCAAAACTCTTATCGCAGGCTTTTAAGATTTACACCATTTATTATATGGGCCAAAACCAGCACAATCGTATGTGGTTTTTTGCCTCTAGCAAAAATAATGGATACATAAAATATGTTGTAGCGTATTATGATTTTCGAAATATTATATATATAATACACATTTATTTTGCTTATAAAGAGTATTTTTGTGTTAATATTTATTATTGTCTTTCTCACATCAATAACCGTCGTCGTCAATAAATATTGCGCCCTACCTGCATTCTCATTACACCCACGCGCGACTCGAAAATAGATGTTCATGAATATTCATTGTATGTATACGGATGAAGAAACAAAACACTGCCACTATACGGTAATAAACGCTACTGTTCTTCAAGAGGTAGATTTTACATCAGTCGACGAACTAAAACTCAAACGAATGTAAATTGCAATAAAGATACAAGAACTGATACTGTCAAGACTATTTGAGAATCGCAGACCTGAAAAAGAGGTAGATGGAGCACAAAAACGAACGACAAAACAAAATAATTCAAACAGAATTACGGCTTAATGACGAGATCCCATAAGGGAGGCCTTATGAGGGACGGGAACCAAAAAACTAACAAATGTACGCATATAACTTTGTATTTTCTTAAAATGGACTTTCAGTTAAAATATAAGTAACGCGATTCGACTGCATCCTCTATTGATTTCAGGGTCTTCTAATTATATTTAAATTTTAAGAGCTGCATGCTCCGACCATATTTTTTTTGCTACCTGCATACATCAAAAATATCAAAATATCCTAGCTCCTGCTCGCATCTCATCATTCGGCGGCGTGTCGCTGGGCGCAGCGGGCGGGTCGCTGTCTCTCCGCTGCGTGGTCGGCGGCGCTCCGCCCCCGGCCAAGCGCTGGCTCCGCGGCGGCACCCCCCTGCACCCGCGCCCCCCCTTCCATCTCGACGGCGATGCGCTACTTATCAGAGGTAATCACTTCAATCTCTAACTACATTAAAGTACGTTAAAGCTCCTTAAAAAACTTTACGATATTTTCTTAGCTTTTCAAAGTGGATAAACTGTTTATGAGGAAATTACGGTTTCTTGGGTTGAAAAGATGTTTTGTATAAACAAGGTGGCTTAGAAAACTATTAATAGCACAGACTTAGGAAATCTTGCAATATGTTTTGCCTATTTAAATAGATAAGGGTTAAAATCCTGATCCTATTTATTTAATTTTACGGTTAGCATAACAGTTTATCCATATTGTTTTACTAAAAGGGTTCAAAAACAATTAAATACCCGCAAAATTAAGGAACATAGTTGTTTTAGACCTTTATGGTTTGAAATCAAACAGAGCTAGGCTGACATGGCAAATATGCCAGTTTCAATTTAACTTTACAACAACCAGTGGGTTTGCTACGATTGTTATGAAGCCAAATATTGTGGATGCTTGTTGATTTTCGACTCGATTTCAGATTTTAAAATAATCAACTTTTAAAACAACTGCTCGATATGTTCCGAACAATTTATTGTTTGTTATTGTTGGTGCTCTAGGAATAGTCAAAATAAAAGTGTTTATTTATTTCAAGTGATGTATGCAAAACGTGCAAGATGTGCCTTGCGAAAATGGTTAATTGAAGAGAGCTTCTATAGTCTCAAAGATTTCCTAAATAAAAACAAATGCCGATTTGGTGCCCACTAAGCTTCTGACTCATGTTTGTGATTTCGTTTTTTATTTACTCTTAAGTTAATTCAATTTATTGTAATCAAGATATACCTAGATCTAATAATCGTCTCTCCACTCGTGTCATTATATTTTAAGAATTGTTTTGCATGCCCAAAATGAGGGTGAAATATGTTATGTGCTACACCTACAAAACTGTAACATCTTTTGTACCACCATATTTCTGGCAAATAAATGAAAAATGATTTATAAACATAGAAAAAACAGTACGATGTGCAGCCCATATTTCAGAAACATCGAAAGAATTTCATACCTACTTGAACTTATATATTTTTGACAAAGGCTTAGAACTATCTCACGCTGACAATTACACATGCGTGGCGGAGAATCCCCACGGATCAGACTCTGCTACCTGGCGGGTAATAGTGCTGCGACCCCCAGCACCACCTGGTCTGGCGTTACTGGAAGCCAGATCTAGGGAACTGGAGCTTGAGATCAGACCAGCACCGAGAGCGCCAGGACATGCGATCCCGAAGATGTATACCTTGCATTGGCGGTTGGCGTCACCAGAGGTAAGTCTAAGTACTGTTAAGCTTGCAATGTTATGAATATTTTCCTATTGTTGTTTACTGGTATTAATTTATTACCTGTTGCCAATATTTTGTAACATTTGCGTATAACTTGGTTCATAAATCTGTTTTTTCTTATATAAAAACTAAAGAATGGTTTCCTTCCTTGTTTTTTGTGAGTATTTGCTGTTATGCTAGAAATCCTAACTTGGCAAGTTATCTTTAGGGAGAATGGCGAATGCAATTAGCCACGCCTGGTCCTGTTACACTGTCTGGTCTTCGATGTGGCTCAGCATACCGTGCTTACGGTTCGGCCGGCGGTGCCCCAGGAGCTGAGCTGGCAGTCAGGACATCTGGTGGTCCACCTACTGCCCCTCCAGATGTTAGATGGATCAGGGCCAATGCGACACATGCGAGGTTTGACACCAGTGCGTGGACTGATGGTGGATGTGGACCCGTTGCGTTGAAGCTGGAGTGGGCTGGCTCAGGAGTGGCTGGTGCTAGGGATGTACCTGTAGGAGGAGAAGTTATTTTAGGAGGTACGTGGCTACTTTTAAATTCTATCTATATAATCTATCTATAAATTTTGAACTTTTGCTCAAAAGTCATGTTTAAAAATAATATACATTTACTGAAATCCTGACATCGGGATAGTTGGTATATATTTCAATAGGTATATATTTATTACCTTAGGTTTAACTCCCGGCTCACGATACCGCGTCGCCGCTCGCGCGTCAAACGAGGCGGGTTGGACGCGCGAAGTGTTTGAGTTCGCAACTCAGCCAGCTGACGGCCACTTAGCCGAGGAGGTCGATGCCCCCTTCCCTGCCACTGCCGGGGAATTGGCCCTGCTACTGGCGCTATGCGCTGCACTATCACTGGCCGCGCTCACCATACTCGCCATTTTACTGCGAAGAAAGAGGTGAGTGGTAAGATGATGTGTTTGAGTTCGCAACGCAACCAGCTGACGGTGACTTAGCCGAGGAGGTCGACGCCTCCTTTCCTGCTACTTCGGCCGAGCTGGCGCTGCTACTCGCCTTATGAGCTGCACTGTCGCTGGCTACACTCACAATACTCGTCATTTTACTACAAAGAAAAAAGTTCACAAAAAGATTCTTATTTTCCCCATTTTGGTGAAAGTTTTAGGATAAAATAACTTATAATAAGCTATGTTAATAAATACTGTATAACTAAGCATGTTAGTACAGTACTTTGTTGGACATTTTATCGTGAAAATAATGTACTGGGAATATTTAACGCTATTATGAAACTAATTTTAGAATACCTAGAACCAACTTTTCACCGTAGTTTCAAACATTTAAGGTACGTATTCAATTATTTTAGTACAGATACTTCGTTTGTTTTGCCATTTAAATACAGAACAATTTACAAAATGTTTCCATTTTCGTTATTTATTTCTAAAAATCAAATATATATATAAAACCTTTTTTATCATTTCTAACCTGTCACGTGCAAACCAGACACAAATTACATTAAAACATCCAGTATCTGTATAAAAATATTTTTTGTAGACTTCAAAGAGATTAAAATGTAGCGATCAAAGTCTATGTTCGGGGAATCATTAAGCTGAGTACAGAAAACGTAATTAGCAGGAATAAAGGTGGGTCGTTACTCGTTAGTATTTCGATCTGTGCGTGACAGAGTGCTAACATAAGCGCTGTCACACGACCCTTTTCACTCGCACTGACTTTGAAGAGGCGTACGATCTGACGTTTGTACGTTTCTTTGACTCCACTGATTCGTTTTGCGTCAGATTTGACGGGAGAATTATTAACGGGGTATTTTTGGCTGTCGAAAATTCGTGTTTTAAGTTAATAGGTATATTTTAATCGCTTTAACGAGCTTGATAAATAATCTTCTTGAAAAACGTTAATTAGTACGTCTTTTGTATGACTTAAACATCAAACAAAATATGTGTTTTAATTTTATATATGTGTTATGGTAAAGCAAACATTCTGCATCAAATAAATAGATAAATAATATCATAACATTCGTTTTTGAAAGTCTGCCCATGACCCGTGCTTTGGAAGTGTTGCTTTTACCTTTTAAAAATAGATTATGAACTCGAACCACCAAAATTCGAATTAAAAAATAAAGGCTATTTTTTATTATTATCAATGTTTATTAATTTTTTTACCGAAACTTTTTTGTTCTTACCAACTTCTTTGTTTTAAAGCTAGTTCTTCCTTATGATTTGGCGATACCATGAGAATGCTAGCTTATCGAACAAGGTCGGAAAACAGGAAAATGGTCGCTGTTTAGATCTGAAATATAAATGTGTGACGTCATACTTCCTTCAGTATTGCAAAGGAAACTTTTGGTTTTAATGTTTGGCAACTTTGTTGGAACGCTGCCTACAACTTTAACAATTAACGAAGACTTTTGATCATGATTGATTCGAGCGCACGTATTATGTACATAATATGTTGGAGTTCAAGTTAATTAATTCATAGGTACATAGTTGAATGTAGATGTGTTCCTTCTCTGTGTGAGAAGAGTCCTTTGCCCAGGATTGGGATAGAATATGGCTTAAAGTCTCGCGTATTTATTAAGAAGTAAAAAAATCGGCTGAGTCAGCTTCGTTTTGTTTTGTTTTTATTTAGCAATTTAATGTTACTATTCTGATCTTATATGTATTTACAATGTATCTATTTTTATAAATATGTATATGTTTCTTTCACACAATGTGTTACATATAACTTTAATGCCTATATATAATTATTCAATATACTGTCTTTAATTTCGTAAATCTAGCAAGTTTATTCTCTGTATGGCCTTAAGGTTTTACAAACAGTGAATGCCTTCCTTTGCACTACAGTGTGTAAAAAGCATAAAAAAATAAATCTCAAGCATAACACATTTACTTCATGGAAAATTAAGAGTACACAACCAGTGCAGTTCTAAAATAAAATAAAATAAGGTTAAATACTTTACATTTCTGTATGGAACAAATATAACGAGTTTGTACGGTACGCTGGAAGTTAATGGTCCTCCTTGCTATTGCAGAACAATCATCACAACTTTACGAAACAAAGGCAAAGGCACACACATTATACAGCCCGTAAATAATCCAAAGTAGTTAGTGAATCAACGAGCGTGTTTTACGATCGACGTAATGAATACAGATTCAACATTGTATAAATATTGTATAAATATTGTATAAATTTTGTATACATATTCCGGTTATGAATAAATGGTGTGTTCGAACTAAACGTGACCTAGATACCTTTTGTGAAACGTCGCGCAGCTCGCCGATGCACTATCGATAACCATTTCGATAATGAAAAGTGAATGCTGAAGGTATGCGCTGCAGAAATGAATTACTGCGTGTTTCTCTATGTAGTTAATAGAGAAAACAGAATTTTGTTTTCTTATTTATTTAATACAAAGTGTAACAGTTTTGGTGCAGTGTTTTCGCTACTTAGATTAGTTAAAGATTTAAATTTAGAAAGTTCAAAGATTTTTACATTCCAGTTCAGTCCAAATTAAATAAAGTACTAAAAAATATACAACCTTGTTAAATGGAAAAAGAAAATAAGAATATCTAAATTTAAATAAATCATATTTTTATTCATACATTATTGTTGTCTGCTTATTCTTAATAGGACGGACGGTGCTGTAGCCAGAGTGTCGACGAGTGCCGAGAAGCCTCCGTGCGGCACCTACAGGGCGCCGCAACATCAAGCCACCAAACTGCCGCCTGACCCACCAGGTACGTTCTATATAGTTATTTACAGCAGAAAATAACTAAGTGCTCAGTTTAATAATAATAATAATAATCCAGTCTATAAACGTCCCACTGCTGGGCACAGGCCTCTTTCCATGATAAAAAAGGCAAGAGCATTGATCACCACGCTTGCTCACTGAATGACGATTTCAGATCCCAGTTTTGTAATCCAGGTTTCCTCACGAAGTTTTCCTTTACCGTTTGTCAGTAGTGTCTTAAAATAATTAAGAATAATTATTGACAGTAAAAAAATACATTTTATTAAATGAACCGTTTGCCCGTTTAGAAGAAACATAAGCTTATTGTACTAAAAGTTAATCAAATGTAAATTTTATTTTTAAACTTAATATGGAATATATTAAATTTGTCATTAAGTTACTTTATATCGATATTAACATTAAAGTAAGTAGTGGCATTTGAAAAAAAACTATTAAATTCTTTCATGATGCGAATGGGGTCAGTGATAAAACAGCCCGTGTTCTAAAGCAACGCTTATTTTAGTACCGTATTTTTTTTTTTTTTTTTTTTTTATTATTTATTTATTTATTTAATACCTACGTTTTACATAGAAAATACTAGAGATTTTCACTCAGTTGCTAGATTTAAACATAGACTCTTTCGTTTACTTACGTAAGAATCTAAGCTTATAAACGGGATAAGAAAATACTCGTCGACTTTGTTTCGTTTGGTCGAGTGTAACCTAAACCGGATTTTGTATCAAGAAATTTCCGGGAAAGACGATGTTCCAGAAAATCGAACGAAAATGAAATCTTAAACCGTACCAGCACTACATACATGAGCGTAAAAAAACAAAAGACTATATGCATGGATAGTGGGGTGGTGGGATGTTACTATGCGACGTACTGCAGTACGTAAATAACCAACCTTTAATGATTCAGAAATATTGGTGCATGTCTATTTTTTTCCCACCGCCGCTGGGTTATCTTTTTAGCGTAATGATTAGAATGTGTATGAAACGCCTTGCAAATACAACGTCTCCAACATAAGACTTTATTTCCTAGATTTAAAGTAGCTGGCTGTGGCACCTGCTAGTTATTGAGGTATCCAATAACGGTTATATCCAATAAAGGTTTAAGCTTAATTTAAAAACACGATGTGATCATTTTTTTTTCTGTCTTTGAATATAATGTGACTTAACATTTTTGTAACGTGAGGTCACCTTACTCAAAACTTGTAACAAGATGACACTTTGTAAACTTTCCCCTTTTCCCTAAAGTTTTAATTAATACTTAACATTTAAATAGGTCATTATGTAGGAAAGGGCATTTGTTGCTCGTAACTCATACTTAATGTGTACTTTTTAGACTTAAATTAGTTTGAATCAAATACTTTGTAATCAAAAGTTTCTTAAGAAGACCGAGAAATTTGTACATAAGCTGATTTTTGAGCGAGATATGTAAGTTTCTGCACCATGGGTATATTCTTGACGCAAATGCAACCAAAGTTCTTAACGTTAAAATGATTTAAATACCAGTAAGAATAAATTGTAAAAATATATGACATGGTAGGACAAATAAGACGTTATAAGGAGTGGTTTTAATAAGCGTATAATGTAGAAAAAATTAAAGAAGAAAGGGAGGCCTTTGCTCTGCAAAGAAACAGCGTGGGCGCAACATAAAATGATAATAGTCTAAAAACTAATTAGTAGAGATCTTAATAAAAAGGCTAAACAATACTGGTTCGTTGATCCTGTTAAATTTAATAGAATCCTTAATAGTTCAATGCCGCTAGACAAGACATTTCATTATCAATTTTCTTTCAAAACTTGGAATAAAAGCTACTAAGAAATTTTATGCGTCGAAACCTTTTACAGGCTTTCAGGACACTTACTCGAGGGATTTAATATTTAATACTCTGGTTCCAATTTCATAAGTCCTTCCAAGGTTCGGGAAAATACTCAAATATCGTATGTTGTAAAATATCGCGTCAGTGTACTTAAGACGTAATTAACGAACCGAAATCTTACGCTTTTGGTATTTTTAAGCAGGATTTATGGTTTTCCTGTAATTCTCAGGTTTTAAAAAGACTTGTAGGTGGTATATAATTGTTTTTTTTTGTTAGGTAATATATTTTACTTAAAAATGTTATATGTACTATTTACACTAAATTAATTTCTCAAAACTGTACATTGTTCATTCAACTATATAATCAGAAATTACCTTTAAAGTTTTAATTAATATCAGCTACCTATACCAAATGCTAAATTTAACGCTAATAATGTTACGATATATCCGTTTACTAAACTACGCAATGTACGAATATTTGCTAAAATCATAAACTAAGTTCAATTCTTGTTAAATATTATTAGCGCGTTAAACTGGATATCCAGTTTTATACATCCAATCCTTAGATCTGTTTTATGTATCCAAACGTTATGAAATCCACAAAATTTCGTCGTAAATTATTACGAAACGAATAAAAACTACGACCATGTCACGTAGCAAGCGTTTGCTACGTCGTAGCTATTCTGTAGTCCAGTTTATGTAGGGCCTTTTTCATTATTAGCTTATTTAGTGTAGATTGGTAAGAGCACCTACTACTACTTGTTAGTACCACAATTGGAACTTATATATCGATTTACCAACACCTTAATATGTAATTCTAAATACAGTTTGTTTTGAATCTCGCTGCGAAAACCTTCTTAACTAGAGCTGAACTTATTTTTATATTGACCAATCAGATGTGTATGAGATAAGTCCATACGCGACGTTTGCGGGCGGGCCGGGCGTGGCTGCGGGCGGCGGCGCGCGCGCCTACACGCTGCAGCTGCGGGCTCTCGCACGACACGACGATGACGCTGCTCCCCCGCAGCACCCCGCATGCTGCGACGGTAAGTCCTTCAAAAGAGTATATAAAAGTATGTGCTCTAACCATAGACGAAACACTAAGGCTCTGTGCAAATGGGCCACCGACCGCAGCCAACAGTCAGTGGCAGGGACAGTGACTTAACACACTTTTTTATAGGTTTCATGCAAATGTTCGGTTGCGGCCACTCGCTACGGCAGACATATATATAAAAAGTATGTTGCTGTTGGTGGTATGTGTGGTTAGTGGCGTGGTTGCTTTTGTACCGAATCTAAAAACGATGAGCCCATAAAACAGTACATTAAAATGTTTTGTTTATCTGCAGAAGAAACGTGCGTGGACGCATGTGACGCTCAACGACGACGGAGACGCCGACGACATTATTGCCCCGACCATGGTGAGACAACTTACTATATTGACTGACAGAAACTTAATTACATTAATAACCTTCATTTAGGCGCCAAAACTTGAACAATAAAGAAATTTTGTAAAAAAACTTGAAAATGCAAGTCATACTTATTTATATAGATTTCCATATAACATTACACCACATAAGTAATCTAGTATATATATTATATTTTTGTATGTAACACGCGTCATGAAATTAAACTATTATTATATAATTTATTATATTTTTTAATTTTCTATAGTATAAATTTTATATTTGTTTGTTCCCAGGTTGCTCACAAGATTCAGGAAGTTGAGAAACAAAACTGCCAAATTGTTTAGTGAAAAATATCTAGTCAGTGTAATAATATAGTTAATTCGGTTATACATATTAATATGTATACAAAAATTTATACAATAATATTGTCTATTTATATTACGACGTTTTTCTTTACCTATTTTCCCGATATTTTCAATAAAAGATAATGTTACACATTAAAACGTGATCTTTTTTTCCTTCTCTATTTATATCTACGAAAATAATAATATAATAATGATATTCCGGGACAACCCACACACGGTCACCTGATCCCAAGCTAAGCAGAGCTTGTGTTATGGTAACCAGACAACTGATAAACATACTTATATATTTCTAAATACATACATATTAATTATAGATAAATTACACCCAGACACAGAACAAATAATCGTGCTCATCACACAAACATTTGTCCTGGATGGGAATCGAACCTACGACCTCCGGTATAGCAGTCAGGGTCACTAACCACTAGACCAACAGGTCAGTCAAAATATATTATGGCTCGGTTACCATACGCTACGTATGGCGGCGGCGTCGCCCGCCACTGCTGGCCGTGCCGACCGCCAGGACCAACCTCCTGGCCAAAACGCCTCTCACGCGAGCAATCCGCACTATTAACGAAATCCAGAATTCAATAGATCTATATTTTTTCGTGTCAACTGAGTGAACTCGCAAGAATTCTGTTGTTTATACTATGTTATAAGATGGAATAGGATAATACCTGTAATGTTTACCAATTGTAATTGTGTTTTATTGTTTAATGTTATTATTATTATGTTTTTTGTTAATGTTCATAGTTTTAATTTTATTGTATCTTTTTTGTGCTATTTCTTTTCTGTTGAATTTTATTAAAAGTGCCTCACTAACGAATTGGGTTAGTACCTACCTGTAATGTTAGTGGTAAGTGTGGAATAAATAAATAAATAAAATACCTAAGTATATGTTACCATATATTTAGGTATATGTTACCATACGTATACCATACGGCTTAATTTAACATATACCATAGTATATGTTAAATTAAGCCGTTTAAAAAAGACTGGAATATAAATAAATGGTATTTTCGATAGATATATTAAATTCTTTTTGAAGTGAATGGATGAAACATGAAAGTTGGATAAGCGGAAAAAGATGTTTAACGTATACCTAACAAAGGCTGATATAAAATTATGCCAATAACCCTCGAACTCAGTATTTTTTTTTATTTATGTTTGTTATGTTTTGTAGACGGTATTGTTTGTTGCATATTTCGCTGAAAACTACCTTCATAAAAACCGGGTTCATAAAAACCTGTAGGTTTATTCTGCTAATTAATAAATCCTTGGTAACTAGTCACCAGAACTAGCTAGTTAGTAGGTGTAGTAACATGTTTTCTAATATGGAAAGGACGAAGCTTTACAATAGTCGACTAAATCTTAATATAAAAAAAAACTAAGTCGAGTTAGTTACACTATTTAGAACTCAAGACCAACATTCAAGATTTATTTGGATTTGCCTCCATTCTAAATAGCAGAATAACAATAAAAACATAGAAAAAGAACCACTTACGCGAATGAATCCACGCGGCACAACTAGTATATATACAATAATATCGAAGCAAAGAAAGTCTTTTGAATCTGTTTGTGTCCTTTACCCAAGATGGCCATCTTAAAATGCAACAGGTTATTGCTCTCCCCTTCAAAGGTTCATCGGGTTCTGCATAAAAATAAGGATGAAGTACTCTCATGCAGATACTTAGAAACAATTAAACTGGAGCAAATATATTTTAGTAAATCTTCTAAACTTGTTGTTATGGGTGAGTTCATAAGAAAATGTAAGACGGCATTATCATGCAAAAGTTTGTCAAGCTTTGACATTGGTAACGTCTTTATGTTAAAACAGTGGTTATTTATAGTTCTAAATAAAAAAACTTAAAAAGTGATGTTAAAAATAACTAAACCCCATAAGATACATAGTGTTCGATACACGAACAAGGGGCAAATAAAATATGCTAATTACTTATACAGACTTATTATTTTTAAGAATTACAACAAAAGGGTGAGACTAGTCGATGAGGCGACGACCTGCGACGGAATGTAAAAATAGGTGGGGACATTTAACGGCTAACTGATCGAGTTAGGTTTACAGTGGAAAATCGCCTCTATTGCTATGAACATAAGTTATATAATATAATTCTACATATGTCCCCTTCCATGAAAACATTTAAACTAAAGACGTACGCCAATAGCTGCCTATGTACATATATCCACACACATAACACTCGCAAAGTTCAAGGTTGCCGGAGCACAAGATCAGGCGCAGACACATAGGTACTTATTTTGAGACGAAGGTAATCTCTATTACTCTTAAAGTTTAACATTATAAAATTGAGACAAAGTACAATATGCACAGTACTATTGGAAACAATTATGATCCCAATTCCAAGCTCAATCCAAGATTAACCTTATTTTATGTGACTAGCAAAACTATCGAAAATACTTGCACGTTTCGATAACAACATCAAATACATCAAACATCCATCTTCATAACATATTAACGAAGGTCTGAAGTACTCTGAAGTACATATATTATATGATAACAATTAATCTGGGATCAAGTCAGTGTTCGTCTTAACCGAGGAGAATCAATTAGGACGTAATCCGCTTACAAGCATAAACGTTAGATATGTTTGATCCTTACGAAGTAACTCCCTCAAATGTTATTATCAACTCGTTATTAAACATAAGCTGAATCTGTTATGATACTTTAAAGTCAAGTAAAGTTAAGTCCCCCGACTGCAAGTATTTGACTTGTTTTTATTTTTTTTTTGACATGGCATTCGTGTTTTTATTTTTTTTAAATATATTTTTTTTATTTAATACCTTTTAGTGAACAACAAAAAAACATGGAACCCTTTGCAGGCGATTTCGACTCACACTTGACCATTTTTTAATGTTCATAGCCTATGTCACTCGGGATAACTCAAAGCTTCTAATGATACCACAAACATTGAAATCGGTCAAGCCTTTTAGAAGTTATGGTGGAATAAAGAAACTCACAAACATACATACATACATACATGAACCCTGAAAACATTCCTTTTTGGGCAGTCGTGTAATAACAATTGAACGTTCACTTTTGTGCTACAAGTTCCTCAATATATGAATAAGGTACTTAAGAATGAGTAAATATGTCATAGACATGTTTACATGTCGTGCGCTTTAGCGCACTGTACATTTTACCGAGTTTACCTAAAAGTTCTCCAAACAAAGTATTTAAAACATCTGAGCTAACTAGGTAAAACAAAATATTATTTAAAAAAATCCAGTTTGAAAACAACTGAGAAATGAATTAACTTAACAGTCACGTTACAAAACACGTCTTAATTAGAAAACGAGTCCTCAAGCATAATCTAACCCAACAAATTCCAAAAGTATTTCACCCACAGCCACACAGATTATTCTCCTTGTCAATATCATATCACAATCTCACCTAATTCATACAGAACTTTACTGAATTATTACACCGCAATCTACATCCACAGAAGGGTCCCAACGATGGCAATTAAGAACGAGCAACTCCAAACATATGGCGGCCACACAAAAATGTAAGTAAATTGCCCACAGTAACAGTTGCCGACAGTTGCCCACACTCGCACGCACTATGAGAATATTTGCTCACAAAAATGGTAGACAAACTTTTATTGTATTGAGTATAGTTTCTGTTGTGTATTCGTAGGGTTAAGTCACCAAACTTACCAAGTGCCGGATATTAAGTTTAATTTGTTTTTTTTTCGTTCTTATGTCGTAATTGATGTAAAAAGAGATGGATGGATGGTGTGAAAGATAATATGAGAAAGGAGTAAATGCTGAGATGACGAGTGGTAGCGATGAATGGAAGCTGAATACGCATTGCGGCCATCCCAAATAATTGGGAACAAGGCAGGGAGATGATGATGTCGTAATTGATCCTATAATGGCTTTAATAATAAATAGTATTTAATGGCTTTATTACATTTACCTTAACGAGGTTGTTAAATGTCAGATGGCAAGAAAAAACAATTAATGTTACGAGGAATTCTCAAAGGATTTCTTCTTATTTCGTAGTGAGACCCATTAAAAGATTAAAAGACATTAAAATAAAACGGTAATTCATTTGGTATATAAAAAAGTTAGACTACCTCTTTTATATAAAGATAATTTTAAAATACCTAAGTAAATATTCCAGGAAAATAAATACAGAGAGTTTGGAGTAAAGAAAAGTACTGAAAAATCACTAATTAGATTAGTTAGATCTACACCCTGTAAAAAAAGTGCGAAAACAAAATTCCGTTACGAATGAGAGCACAGTCAATGTAGTTTCACCAGCTTCAGTATATTACCGTATATAACACGTTTGTATGCAAATTTTATTCCCGAAATCTGTTCTGATGGAAAACGGTCCCTCCAAGTATGTATTATCAGAGCGCGGGCCAGACCCCGCCAACTTTTGGGTCGATTTGATAACATATCCCGAATACGGCACCCAAGTACCCATGTGTCCATTACCTTATCATACGAACTGAATTTGAGTTCTGTATTAATTCAAATTACTATTTCGTGAAATCTCTAATACCTTATACGTACAAGGATTTTGAGGTATTACGATTAGGGTAATGGAAAATCATCAAACTGAGTGCAGAATAAAAGCCTGATTGAGATCGTTCTATAAATGTTCGGACAAAGCGGCTTTATACATCCGTCATTATCTTTTCGTGGAATGTTACGGGGTTTTTGACTTTAATAAATTATCGAAATGGGATATAACCGGACTGGTTAAAAGAGGTTATATGTAAGACATGTTGATTTAATTTCGACGCTCTCGTAAGAGTCCGCGGTATTATCATGTTATTTAGTAAACAGATACTTTAGCCTGAGTCAGGTGCGATATCGTATATTATTACGTCTAGTGTGGCCATTAATCACTGGTTTGAAAACTTACACCAATCTCTAGGGCTTATAGGTATATACCTACTAACCTAGTCTACTAGCATGATAATATCTTAACATAAAACTTACATGACATGACGACCTCCGTGGTCCAGAGGCGGAGCTTTGAAGTGATGTGATGTTGTCCAGATGTATTTTGTATTTTATATGAGGTGCTATAAAAACATCTGCCACGGCTTTAATGGGAGGTAGTATTGTGTTTATAGATTACAATAGTATAGATAAATTATTGATTATTTATCATATTTTTTTTCATACAAAAAAAATAACGTATAAATTTGAATTGATTTATTAGTATAAAACCATCCCGTGTCCTAAGCTGTTGCCGCTCCGCTCCGAATTCACGTAATTTGTGAACCACGTTACGCAGAATAGAGTCAATGTTAATTTAACAATTTTGTTTTCTAAAATTTAATTAATTGTTCCGGGGTACGAAAGTTCTTCACTATTGTAATCTATAAACACAATACTACCTCCCATTAAAGCCGTGGCAGATATTTTTATAGCACCTAATATATAGTGATAGCCAAATTTGAGTTTCTTTAAATATAGTGATAGCCAAATTATTTTAATATTGTCGTTCATTAGTATTCAAACAAGTCCTGACAGTTTGTTAGATACTCAATAATGTGGCTATTTTAAGCTGCTAAATATATAAATACGTTACCCAAAAATATCGTATGTCGTCACAATCACACAGCAAATGTTTTGCAGCTACAAGTAAGTTAACAAGCAAGAGATTATGAATGTTAATTCATCTCTACAGTAATGAAAAAAGTTATATATCTACAGAGCTTCAAATATCTAAGTTACATTTTAGAATTTTCATATTGTTTTCAACTCGCTTGTTACAATTCGCTTTGTAATGATTGACTGCCTATTAATAGCAAGCTATTTAAATACCCGAACACAATGATTTCAATTCTACATACCAATGTAGGTTTCAAATGTTGTTTTACATTGTTTTGAGAATTATCCTTTGATCCGTGACATATTGAACTAGTAATGGAGCTTTGTGATATTAGCTTTGTCGATGATTCAGTGATATGATTCGAATGTGACAAACCACAATTTTGAATTACTGTGATGAACACTCACTACTGTTATTTTAGAATCCTAGCTTTATCTGTGAAGACTTTATTTTAAATTGTAGTGCCCGTCAATCAATAATTAATAGGTGTAAATACTCCTGCTGTGTTTATTTTGTTTGTTTTTTTTTTGTTGTTGATGTGCCTTCAATCTCAATAAATAAACATTTGTATGTCTGCTTAAGGCCGAGCAAACTTTTGCTGTATAAAATGATTTTCTGTATGAAATTGTAATTAAATCAAAGACCTATACTTAACAAAACAAAAATCCCGACTTACATAAAAACAGCTCTATACCATACTGCCACTGTACATAAAATCACAGTCTCAATAAAACAATTAACAAAGCCCAAATTGCTAGGAATAATGTTATGTTTCTAGTAATTAACTACTGTGTCAAAGTAAAACAATTAGACTGTAGGCCGGGATTACAGGCTAGTTCCAAATTATAAAGACGACTCAATCAATCTTATGGCGTAACATTAATATAGGTCTAATTCCGCGCTGACGCTGTCACCAGTAATTAAATTAAGTTTAAACTATTATTTGATTTGTTGTTTTGAATGGAATATAGAAGGTTCAGTGGAGAGATTTTGACATTGATAGGGCCTTTGTTTACCATTTAACCGACTGCAAAGGAGATCGTTCTCAATTCGACTGCATGCTTCTTTTTGTTTTTTTTTTTGTATGTTTACCCGATTTCTACGGCATTTGTGGATTGGCTACAGTATTTTTTCACATTAAATTATTTGATAAGATATGAACATAAATTTACCATCAGGTCAAACATAGATGGATGGGCAATTTATTTCAAAATGAGAAATTAATCTCGTCCATCAACCATCGGTGTGCCAATTTTCAAACCAAACATTCATCGTTTTTAGTTACAATTTTAGTATTAAAAATTAATATTGCTTCTACAACAAAGTGGATTTATTATTTTGCTAAAATCTTCTGATGTCATCACGAAAACTTACTTTTCAGTTTCAACCAAAACATGTTTTGCTAAAGTTCGAAGTTTCCAAGTTTAGATAGATTTTTGCATTTTTGCTTCCATCAAAAAAATATGTGAGAATTTTAGAGTTTTTATAAAATTATTCCTTTAAACTTTCATGAAATGCTTGTAGTGGTTGTTTGGCCGTTGCCTTTCATATTTAATATGTGTTGCGGTGAAAAGCGTTATTCAGCGCCCGCAAATTTGGTTTCCCCGGAGCCTTCTATGCGCCTGTATAAATCACCCTGACGCTCTCAATACTACCGACATGTTTTACTTTACATAAGCATACCCTTATAATAATATAATACACTAACATATCAGCAGATTAATTGATCAAAACGTTAATTAATAATAGTCTTAAAAAAGATAATCAATTAGCGCTTGAGACGTCGCTATTTTTTTATTTAAAGTTTCGTAGTAGAATTATTTATTTTCAGGAGTTGTTATTTCCCTTTCACTACTTTTTGCCGATTAGATCCGTCGGTATTTTTTTTTAAATATGGTCGGGGTAAGTATATAATATGTATAAAAGGTGCTTTCAAGACATTGCCAATTTGACATGATGATTTCAAGTAATTATCATCAAACTTCATTCTTTTCAACAACCTGTAATGAAAAACATAGCTAAATCATCTCATCTCATCAATAACTTTACTGTATCATAATTCAGTTCCACAAACCTAGTTCTAAACTATGTGGCCGCCAAAGACATATGTTTTAAATTGAATTGATATTCTAGTGTAGAGTCACGGCGCGGCGCGGTGAGCTCGGCGGCGCGGGCGTCGAAATGACACTGTAATTAGATCTACCGCCCGTACCGGCGCGGGCACAGGGCTGGCAAAAACTAACTTTATTATGTAGGTCATAAGGTAGTTTATTGAAAATGGACAAACTGTTATTATTATTGATCAAATCGATATACTTTTATCGAGTTATAATATCTTCTTATATATAAAATTCTCGTGTCACAATGTTAGTTACCATACTCCTCCGAAACGGCTTGACCGATTTTTATGAAATTTTATATGCATATTCAGTAGGTCTGAGAATCGGCTACTATCTATTTTTCATACCCCTAAGTGGTAGTAGGTAGGTAGTAGGCAGGTGTTTACGGTACAGCTAGTAAAAATATATTATTTTGTATTCTGCAGAATTTTGCAGTTTGCAAATATGTAAAGGTACCTTACGGAGGCTGTCTTGGCGCACCAGCGCAAAAAGCCTCATCAAATAAATGATTAAAAAAAAAAGAATGAGGTTGTTAGTTTTATTAAATTATGTACGCTGAATAAAGCTACATCGGTAGCACATTGCTTATTTTTTTAATATTTACTTAGTATTTATTCAGATTCCGACACAAGGTTCTTCCACATAGTCTTTTCTAGATTTGCAGTACATTTGTTAGATGTTATACATTAAAATACGATCATTCAATTTATTTATTACAGCAACGATTTGCCCTTGCATCCAAATTATACCACATCCATTACAAAACCTTATGTAAAAGCAGGTTTAATACAAAGATGTTCCGCCAAACGTGTGTATCGATACAAACGAGTCCACTTTACACCTAATGTGATTTGCCATTCAGTACGAGAGTCAATCTGCAGCAACCCTATCGTGCGGTACCGCTCGCAGTGGCAACTCTCAATCAATTTGTCGTCTTTTATTCCCTTTTATCCAGCCCTCGGTTCCGCACTGTAATTTATTATATTAAAACCCTATTATGTTATATTAGTTAAGAGCTTTATAGATATTGTTATTTGAATAACTCGAGTGCTTTGCTTGGCTTCTCAAATTTAATTGGTACGTGAGTATTGAATTTTGTAACAAGGTCAACAGGTTAATTCGTCGATGTGTGATGACTGTGTATTTTGTGTTTGAAATAATAGAAGTAGCTATTAGCTAAGTAACTACTATTCAGGACAAGGGTTAAGCAATGCTAGTCGATTTTCTCATATGGATTTGCGATAATGTATGTGTTAAGCAACTTCTCGTCACCTGGAAATGGTTCCTGTCATTATAAATAATAATAATAAATGCGGACAACATCACATACATTGTTCTGAACCCAAAGTAAGTTGCTAAAGCACTTGTGTTATGGAATTCAGATACAACGAAGGTACCACAAACACCCAGACCCGAGACGATGTAAAAAAAAGTGATTTTCTACATTGACCCGTCCGGGGATCGAACCCGGGACCTCAGAGCTAATAATAATATAATAATAATAATATTCCGGGACAACTCACACACGGTTATCTGATCCCAAGCTAAGCAGAGCTTGTGTTATGGTAACCAGACAACTGATAAACATACTTATATATTTCTAAATACATACATATTATAGATAAATTACACCCAGACACAGAACAAATGATCGTGCTCATCACACAAACACTTGTCCTGGGTGGGAATCGAACCCACAACCTCCGGTATAGCAATCAGGGTCACTAACCACTAGACCAACAGGCCGTCAAGAGCTAACGACACCTTGAAACCGGTGCGTACGCCACTCGACCACGGAGGTCGTCCATTCAGGTCGTCAGTTCAATGTGCATTTTGACTTTGTCGACCGTACCAAGAAGTGTAATGTACTGTCTAGCGTGTGTTGACCCGATAGGCAGTTGTTTAATTGTTCAATTAATACCATTGGTTTGATATTGGAAGTTTATCGAGATCAGATAGACATTCGTATTATGTAACATTTGCCATTGCTATAAACAGATGATGGGATTTACAATTTGAAAAATAATTAATTCTGGTTAAGAATACTTGGGTAATGAAACATCAATAATGTCGCAGGTCTGGTGTATAGATATCTAGCTATTTTTACCCGACGTCCCCTTCTCTGGCGGCGAAGAGATTAATTACAGAATCGGCAGTTTTAATTAGTTTTGTAATTAACAGCCGCATGGCACGCCTTCGAGGCGAACTAAAATAAATTACCATTTAATACAATCACTACGGGATTAAATAGCCGGTGCTGCGACGGGTAATGAAAACATTTTAAACGAGGTACCCATAATAAATAAATGAAGGCTTACTTTCCACATGATATGAACATATTAATTTAAAAGATTCCGTGAACCAAATTATTGGATCTCAAATAAATTCCCAAATAAAAGGTTCAGAATACGTTAAGATTTATATACCTGTGTAATTTCGTTGTCATCGGGAATCGTCGTAAGCTCCTTAAAATGTTATTCAAGAGTGAATTGAAAATGTTAAAGAAGGAGTGCTTCAAGATATTGGGATTTCAAATTCAAAGAGTCCAATTGATTTTATCCCTTTCTGAAATAATAGTCGTTAAGTTCTATTTAATTTAATCAAAAAAAGAATACGCCATATTGTTCCGGGCGTAATTCGTCACAATCGGAATTGTGACAATTCCCTAGCGAGAGCTTTGAGAAAAATTGTCGCTAACGAGCTCGCACCACCCCCCACGTCCCCCCTCAGCCCCTCGCGCACCGACCTCTCCCACTCCACTTTTAATCCGCACCACCCTCCTTTATCCGTAGCACTTTAAAACCCTTTTGCGATTTTCCGCACGGAGGAATGATCAAGAAAAAGGGAACATTTATTCATTGTCTACCTTTTTAAATTATTCGTCATTAATCTTCAATTTAATATCTTAATTGTTGACGCAACTTTAAGTAAACTAGATGAAAAGATATTATCAGACGGAGATGGTCTGTTCATGTTCTACTTCTAACAATTTCATTCTTTTACAGTCATATCAAAGAGTTTTTTCCAAATAATATTAAGATCACGTTATAATTAAATTTTAAATACTGTTTTGTTTAAATAAATTGACTTTTGATCTAAATATTCTAAATGATAACAGTTATTTTGTTAATATGTACCTAGTTATTATTCTATATTTTAATTTGTTAGACCTCATTTACTTTATGAAATGCAAATAAACTTATTAAATATTGAGATTGGATAGTTAAATAAATATTTAATTAAATAAATAATATCAGTAAATCGCCATTAAATAAAAGATTCTATATCTTAGATAAAAGAAATATCGCGTCGTGTTGGAATAGGCAAATTTGTTCGGCGAGTATGTCCTCTTTGAGTTGCCTTCAGCCTCATTAGCGATTTTCCATCCGAGCGAATCGCGAAAAGACGCTGAAAACCCTTATTTTAACAATACTACAACTGCTCGTTTCTGGTTTTGTTTGAATGCTTAACTGTTTTTATTATTTTAGTTTTTATGATTGTAGAAAAAAGGTTTTTGTACCTAACTTCATTCTAACTCGCGACTGTAAATAACTTTGTAAGCAAAGTTGGTTAAACGGTACGTCTTTGTCTATGTTTATGGTTTACATAAGTATAGGTTACGTCTACTTACGTCTTGAACGCTACTTTTAAAGACTGTGTTGATATTTTCTTAAAGTACAATAAGTTATATTTCGTATATATATATCAGAATACACTTCTGTATAGTTTGTATAAAATTAATAATATAAATATAATAATCCAGTCTATAAACGTCCCACTGCTGGGAACAGGCCTCTTCCCATATAGAGAAGGCACGAGCATTGATCACCACGCTTGCTCTCTGCGGATTGGCGATTTCAGATCTTGGAATCCAGGTTTCCTCACGATGTTTTCCTTCACCGTTTGTCAGAAGTGTCTTAGAATAATTAAGAAAGTACATATAACTTTAAAAAAGCCACATTGGTACTTGCCTGGGTTCGAACCTGCAACCTCGTGCATACAATTCCGTTCATTGAACCGCTAGGCCACCACGACATTTTCGACAATTTGTATATAATTGTGAAAGTTAAATATTGTACCTAATATCCTTGGAATAATCACTTAAATACTATCAGACAAGCACACATTTCTACGTATATTGAGACCATCGAAGTAGATTCAAATTTACGGAAGATAGTCATTTGGCATTTGTTCAGTTGTAAAATTATTGTCGTCGCTTTGAGCCATGACGTCACGCTCCCATGAAATCAAGGGTGCTGTAAAAAGGCTCTGCAGAGAATAAGTATGCTGTACTTATAGAACAGGTATTGATGTTCAAGAGTTGTTATCATCCTATTTAAGTCTAGATAAATATATAAACGACTTAAATTAATGTCAAGTTCGGATATGTTACACTATCATCATTAAAAAAACTGGTATTGTTGATATGTTTAAATATGTGTTCATAATTTGTTGCAATAGTTAATATTATTTCTTTTTATAACAAGGAATTTTATAAGTTTATCAGGTAAATAGTATAATGTAATAAATATCGTGAGCCTGTGATAACTTAGAAAGGAATGTAACTTAGAAAAAAATCTTCAGTATATTAATTAAAATAAAAGTTATACACGTAAAAGCACATTATATTTGAAAAACTAAAGTATCCCTAGTAATCAATCAAAACAGCACGTCACGATATCATACGTTTGAGATTTTGACGTTTGATTTTTTGACAACAAAAAATCTAAACACAGACCTAAATCAAAAATATCCTACAACAACAAACATCATCAATATCTTTCAACAACAAACAAGGTTTAATTAAAATAATATATTAATTATAAATATCTATACTTTACGTAAGAGTTTACCGAGAAATTTTAAATTTAAATTGAGAACGTAACTCACGCTGCGACAATATTTTGCTGCTAATTAATTACATTGTTAGGTTAAAAGCTAAAACATATTCGACATTTAATTTAAATTGACTTTCGAACAACGTGTCTAAATATGGAAATCTGACGTCATTGCTGTTGTAAAGTTGTTTTGTTTTGATATCCATGAAGTAGACCAAGTTTTTTTTTTAATTTGGTTGATAATTATAGCTGCTACTGCCTACTTAGCTGATTAAAAAAATCTTTAAAAAAATAACGTAAGTAAGTAGTTACATGCTTACCTTGTTATGACTTTTGAAGGCAAAATAAACTTGTAATTGCTTTACAACTATATCATCATGTAGGCAGGCATATAGGCAGTCCAAGACATGAATTCATGATTCTGTATTCATGAATGTATTAAACACAGTACCTATTCATTGCATACATATACACGTGCACTATATCTTGCTATAGATATAGCATCGAGCGTTAGCAAGGCGTGTCACACGCTTGTCGTCTTACTACCAGACTTAACCCTAAATCACTGCCTGTCAGTATTACTTTGTATTAGGTCCATTGGTCTGTTTAATACCGTGTCTTGAAAGTTTTAGCTAAAATTATGTGTATATCATGTTTTTGTAAGTAGTAACTACTGTTTTGTTTAGATACATAGTGGAATGTGTATCTTTGCTCTTGAATTATTGAAAAAAACAACAACTGTTAAACTTACTGGATTATTTTAATATTTAAATTTTTTTTATATTAGGTACACTACGACTAGTCTAGCTTTAATATTCTAACCAAGAGCGATCCTTCTAACTAAATTATGAACATAAAAAGTAATTTTTAACTCTTGAAAAGTTAATTTATATTTTTAGAAACGTGACAGAAAATGTAAAGCGTCGTTACATACATTTTAAATCTCATTCTAAGTAAGTTACAGAGCTCGCTCGCCCAAGAGAATGAAATAAGGACATCATAACTTATTTAAACGTGAGATCTCGTAAATCCTCCATTAGAAGTTCTATGCAAAAGTTAAGGAAAGTATTAAAACGTGGGGTCTAACACGTTTTAACCCCCCGTAGATTAGAGACATTTTTACAAGCATTCACTATGATAAAAATCGCTTAAAGATATAGAAATTAGGTACGTTTCTATTCGGTACTTTACTTAGAGACTCCTATACTTAGACACTTCTATACATTTGAAAAAGTCGATCAGCGTGGCCAAGTACCATTTCTACAAGCGTTAAGCTGTAGAAATGGTACTTGGCCGCGAAAGGGTCAAATAATATCCAAAATAATACTTGACAATAGTCAAGTCAAAAAGTTATTCCTTTAGTTTCTCTCCAGGCTCTTTTAAAACCTTTATGACTCTTGTTGCGTGGTTCTAAAATGTTATTCAAATGGACAAGAACCGGCAAAAAATTCCATAGGTAGTCTTTTAAAGAAATAGGGTAACATCAAAACTTAAACTTTTTCATAAAACTCTAAAAATCTATGCAGAACTTAACAAAAGCATCACACTCAACTTTTCGACCTTAAACGAGTCCAACTTTCCACTCGCTGGTCCATAATTGTAATCAGGCACTTTCCATTAGGGCCGGCTAACTGGCGCCCACTCTCGACCGCACTCCATCGCGTCACGGCTGGTTGAGGCGATTGCCCGTCAATATCGTACTAATGTCGGGCACACCGTATTACACGCACTGATTAGCGCCGGTCGCTTTATTGTAAGGGATTAATACCGGTATCATTGGAATTTTGGTTTTGGGGAGTTTTTGGTAAATAAAGTTGAATGTTTTTATATTTGATGCTTATTTCATACTGCGCACTTTTGACGTGTGGTACGGTCACATATCATTGAAGATTTCTGACTTTTAAAAAACTGAACGAATTTTAACACAAAACAGCATCATAATCGGTAATATCGTTTAGGAGATACGATTCTACAGACAGACTCGAAAAACTTATAAAACGACTGTTGTCGTTCGGGGGTTAAAATAAACTTCACTATATATTAGCAAGCAATAAATAATCAGCACGAATTGAAGACTGTCCATAGTATAAAATATTTTTTTGAAAAAGCTTCCTTTTTGAAACTATCTATTTTTAAACCCACATAAACAGGCCCATTAGACCCCGTTTACTTTAGTACTGCCGACAAACGTTTGCCAATCCGGTCTGAAACACTCGAGTAATAGGAGTCACGCGAGTGTAGTGCTTCCTAAACAAGTCCAAAGCGATTCAATTTACTATCTCAATACGCAGACCGCATGCCGCACACTTTACTGTATTCATTGGTTTTACGAAAGAAATAGACATATTATTAAACTTGTTTTCGATGTGAGATACCGTTTAGTTATTTTTCTTTCAAGAAAATATATATTTTTCTTTGTATTGAAATATCTCAATACAAAAAATCTTGACAACTGATTATTTTACATTTTAAATACAATGTTTAAGCCATTTTCTTTCAATATTGACTAAAATTTTATTAATAATCTAAATGTAAAATGTACTAATATCAAAAATGACGAATTTTACGGACTCTGGGGGAAGTTAACCAAAATTAAATGAGAAAGATAAATAACGATTATACAATTACACATTACACAAAATTCTAAACTCAAACTAAACCAAAAATTTTCTAACATACGAAAACACAGCATTTGTTTTAAACTAGAAGAGCTAGGAAAAAACCTCGAAAATTCAAGCCAAGCTACCTCTTACAAAGCGTTTATAAAACCATCAGCAAATAATTTATTTTTGACACGGAACCCTAAAAGTTCGTTGAACGTCAGGTGACTTAGTACCTCTTTGGTCGTTACCTACATTTATGTTAGAGTTTACTGCGAAAGCGTGAGCATATTACTGCAGGTAAAAATTATGTTGTTTTCTTCATAATACTGATGATAAGTGATTTTGTCAGTGATGTGTTTTCTGCTTTGTTTACGTTGTCGTGTAATATGAACTGGTTGACGGCCATCGTAGTATCTTCGAACTTGATTTTTTTTATATAACTTTGGAAGATTTGATATAAGCATTTTTAGTCATTCATTTAATTTTTCTTGTAGGTATTTGAAGATTACTTTTTTTTTCACGAACACTCCCTAAATTTTTAATTTAAAATAAATCACATTTGAAAGCAGTAAGTAGGTATATACTATTTACAGATCTAATATTATTTTAGTAAATACAAATATTCAGAATCGATTCTGTTAAATTATATCTAAGTTGATATAACTACGTAAAGTTGCATAATAATCCCAAAAAGCAGGTGCAATATATGTGGCATGTGCAATAACGGTAGCTACGCGGTTGTAGCGGTCGTAGCAGGTCACCGATCTGCTACGCTCCGTAGCACTCGGAGCTACGATGGACTGTGCACGTGCCGAGATTGTTAACTAGAACGGAGAATGTTTTATCTAACGATGTGGTGCAGTTGTTGCTTGCATGGTTGCACTACATAACATGTGAAAGATTGTTCGAAAGATTCCATTAAACTTCTTAACTGCACTTCGGGAGAAAGGAAAAAGATTTATTCTATAAGGCAAGTTTGAAAGCGACATTAATCGGGTTTTTTTATTTCACTTTGACTTGATTTGCCATTTTAATATTAGAAGTCTTTAATTACGCTCCAAAATTAACACTACAAAATATACAGCACAAATAAAAGACATTGAGATAAAACAAAAGATAAGATTATTGTTCCTAGTTCATAACAAGTTGTTTGTGTACCTTTAATACCTAGGGACAATTATCAACTCATAACATCTAGCGGGTACGGTTACATGGTTGTATTATAATATGATTTTAGTTTTCAAAACTAATTATGGAGTAAGAATAGGCATGAAACCCTATAATCGTCATATAAATAAGATTGTTTAATAGACTTGATTTTTAAGAGTTTAATTTCTAAGTCTTGTAAAAATTCGTTCCATTTAAGCATTGCTTATTTTTTTTTATTTAAATTGCAGAGGCCACGTAAAGTAGCTTTTAAGCCACCTAATTTATTTAATCAATCCATTTTAATTTTAAAACCACAATGAGAAATACATGTTTACCACATTAAACAATACAAAAAACATTTCACGACACGTAGAATTGTAAAGCAAGCAACAACGGAAGTAATAACAGCAAAATTTTGAACGCAACACGATTTATTATGTAAACATGGAACATAACAGGGAAACTTGTAGGTTGTATGTGAAGCATGATAACAATTTTTCTGAAGCACACTATTTATTAAGGCGAGCCCACATCTGCACGGTACGCAGAGCGTAACACGCGGTGTAGCGCCGATGTAATGTGACCTTAAGCTGGGACTACACTGACGGAACTTTTAGAAGGATGTATTTTGGTACTACCGTCCAAGGCTATGTTCCCGAGGGAAAGTGTTCCCGAAGGCTATGTTCCCGAGGGAGTGGGTTCCTGAAGCATATATTCCCAAAGGAAGAGTGTTCTCGAAGGATATGTCCCCGATAATTCAGACGTTTTTATTTTAAATTATGATTTGTTATATAACGCAACACTACATATAATACAAAACTATTTCTAAAATTGTTATGTACCCCTACCTTAACTCGCGTACAGCGTACAGCAGCGGTCGTTGAGCGTGCTCCCGTGTGTAATTGCGCTAATATCTGCGCTCATCTCTCCAGCACATTATTCCTGCGCTCACCGCGATTATGTCAAACTTATCTCTTATTGCTATGAAGAGGAATTGTACTTAAGATTATTTGAAGCTTGTATCGTGGTTAAATGTTTTAAAGTTCCTTTACAATGCGACCTATGTAATGAAGTTTTGATACATGAACGCAGTATGATATGAAAACTGTTTCTGTGTTATCTTCTGTACAAATAAAAACGAATGTTTGCATGTTTGTTCTCTTTGTGCCCCAAATCATTAATGATATAATCACAAAATTGTTTTAGGCCTGCAGCTTAGGCATACTGAATAATGTTGCATTCAATACGGAAGTAAAGACAAACAATACTTACATATAATAATATTGCAACGATCAACCCGAAATAAATCATAAATGGCGTATCAACTCAATCTGTAAAATAAACGGAACATTCCATTACTTGTGACAAATCGTTTTTATATTGGTAACAAAAATCCGGCTTGGTTGGATACTTGAATATCCATTACCGCATGGCAGTGCAGTGCTACGCAAACAGCCGCGACAGCGCCGCGTCAGCGACGGCGGTGCAAGACACCGACTTATGTCGCCCTGGTACTTCCATCGGAAGAAAGTATTTATGTATTCCTTCTTTTAATATTTATTTCGTTTTTCATTCACGAATTTATATGTAACTACGTTGCACGGCGTAAAGCACTTAATTTGTTACTAATTAATTAATTATTTTTCCATTTATCGAAATTAACGTAATAAATGTGTAATAAAATAATTTATTATTTAAAGCATAATTAAATCTAAGCAAAATATAAAGTATGTTTTACAAGCGACATTATGAT
The DNA here is from genome assembly GCA_905475315.1 of Autographa pulchrina. Classification (NCBI taxonomy): domain Eukaryota; kingdom Metazoa; phylum Arthropoda; class Insecta; order Lepidoptera; family Noctuidae; genus Autographa; species Autographa pulchrina. The sequence continues at coordinate 4,879,580 of FR997769.1, forward strand.
CAAAACGCTTATCAATGAAGTGATGTTATAAACGAATAACCCAACCCGAGCTATATCATTATCATTAAGATACATTAAACTTAAATGCATCGTTTGGTCAACTTACTTTTGGTTTGAACTGGTTTTGCTACTCTATGTTTATATATTCTATTCAATTTAATAAAGCCAGTACTTTTCCCTTATATTTTCCCCAGTCGTAATAGTTACGGCCTACGTTATTAATATCTGGCTGCCATTAATTTTGCGCCACAACCCACCGCTGATGAGCTCTCCAACCGAGCTCAGCTAAAATAATTAACAATGTCTCGATTATTGTGGTTTTGTCCTCATTATTTTCAGTCAAAGTACATTCCAACTCGCTATATAAAAATGAACTAATACATTTACCGGGTAAACAACTCCGCGCTACGACTTCCATTAATGGATTACATTAAAAACAAATAACTTAAGCGGTCGATAGGACTGCTAGATAGTTGCATTCCGCTCTTGAACCACGAACAACAAACTCGTGAAGTTTGTATCTAGTTTATATACTACAAGTTCGTACATCGCAAAAATGAATATAATGCCCCTAAAATATTTGATGTTCATAGAAAAATCCACGTGTGTTTTTCGAAATTACTCAAATATGAGAACTCGTTATCGTATTTTAACGGGCTCCTGGATGTTGTTAGAGCTTTTTCAATTGTCGTTAAATATTTATGAATTTATGCATGAAGAGAACGTACCCCAAGATAAGGCGCAACGTATATATTTTCTCTCTGTCACTAGTTTTTCAATTTACTTAATTTTAGCGGCTTTATATTACACAAAAACGTTTATACAAGTTCTTAAGAATTTTGACGCGTTTTATAAGTTTTTCGACGATGTGGTTTACAACGGTATAATGCAGAAGGCGCAGAAACAACTGACATTTGTTGTGTTATTGTTTTGTTTTTCAAAAATCGCTTTATTTTCTTACATCCGGATTGAACAAGGTGATAATACTGGTGAACTAGGATTCATAAAATTAACACAATCTAATTACAACATATCGTCGTGTGACTTTCGTTATGTGTATCAATATTTCATACTGCATAGTTTGTTGTTCGTTATATCTGAGCAATTGAAAGCTATAGTTCGGTCGATTGACAAAGATATAAAGGCTACATGGACGGACGGTGGATACACGGTGCAAGGCGAAAGCATGGCCGTCGTCTCAGTGACTATGGAACGACTAAATCTGTTGGACAAATGGGTAGACGCTTATAAAAATATTAATGACAGTTGCAATCTATGGAATCACATGTTCAAAACACAGGTAGGTTTATTAAATTTATTTTTATTAAATCTGTATTCAAAAAATATTTTGCGTACCTATAATAATTTGATAGCAAAATCAAACTGCTTGTTGCATTTACACAAAAATAAGTATTTTAAGTAGTATTAAAATTGAACATTTTTATATGTTATATATATATTATTTTCTACTGAATAGTTTAATATCCGTATCAAAAACAACTAATTTCATAATATGTACTATATTTGTTTTTTTTCAGCTGACGATCATGATTCTGACAATGACTGCATATTACATTATATTGCTTTACTCTATCACAATATTAACCTTTGAGGTAAGCTATGATGGTGTTAACTTTTACATAAATTAAGAATTGGAAAATAGGCTCAGACCATGAGCAACGTCATGTTTTTTTACCGAATTAAATAGAGGTTATCAATTCGACTGCATGTTTTACTGTAAGTTTGCTTACGCCATATCTTCAGCAATTGTAGACAGATTTCAAAAATGATTATTGTCATCGACAGGATTGTCCTTTTAGCTCAGAGCATGTTCCATATAAATTACATTGAAGATGGTTTCATTTAACATTTTTGTGTAATCAATTAAGTATATAAAATTCACGTTATAATTTCCTTGGCAAGTTTTTTAACAAACTGTAAATGTATGAAGAATTCTAGATGTTTCTTATTGAGTTTAATAAAATTATAAAAAATGTTTCATCTACAGGGTGTGCCGACAGTATCAACGTTGTGTCTGAACCTGTTCTCGATGGTCGTGTTTCTGATGGCTCTGTTCGTCATCTGTCGCGCCGGGCAGAACGTTCAGAACAACTTCCTTGGTCTCAAGCAGAAGTTGTGCCATCTTAATGTGCTGGCTCTTGACAGTTTGTATACTTTATTTCTTAAATAAATAAATATAGACAACATCGCATACATTACTCTAAAGTAAATAGCTAAAGCACTTGTGTTATGGAATTCAGAGACAACGAAAGGAAGCACATACACTCAGACCAGAGATAATGTAGAAAAGTGATTTTGAACATTGACCCGTCCAGGGATCGAACCCGGGACCTCAGAGCAAGCGACACCTTGAAAACCGGTGTGTACGCCACTCGACCACGAAGGTCGTCAACTTTCTTAATTAACTTCACGTTAGAACAAGGTCAAGCAGGGGCCCGAGTCCGCTATTTTAAGTCATTGAGTGGCGGGTTAATAAACGTTCCAGTGTACTTGTTATTGTGCCTAATTTTTGTATTCAGATAAGAACAGTCCCTTGCAATCCTACAATGACAACAGTGGCAAGTAGGTGTACATTTGTCATTAAACTAAAATTATCTGAATACGAAAATTAGGCACAAAAACTAGTACACTGGAACGTTTATTAACCCGCCACTCACTGACTTAAAATAGCGGACTCGGGCCCCAGTCGTGGTCGCAGTGGTTCAATGGTCGTATTTGTATGCACGTGGTTGCGGGTTTGCACCCAGAGAAGTAGCAAGTTGACTCTTTTTTAAGCTATATTTACTTCCTTTATTATTCTAATAGAGCACTGACAATCGGTTGTGAAATACCATGAGGAAACCGGATTCCGATATTGCGAAATCTGCAAATAAGTGCGTCGTGATCAAAGCTTTTTCTCTCTATATGGGACGAAACCCAGCAGTTGGAAATTTCCACTATATTTTTATTCATATCAAGGTTTTCATTAGTAAATTATAAGATCAATTTACTTAATTAATTGTTATTGACATTCGAACGTGACTTGATAAATCGTTATTTTTCCCTTCAAATTAATATTTTTATTTTGATAAATAAATAATTCGATATAGGGAGTCGTGGTTAATTTGGCTCCATGGGTGGGTGACCATTCCTCAACATACTGAGACTCCTCCGTTCAATCAGTCTTGCTGTGGGATATTGTGTTACCCAGTAATACTTAATAGATTATTGAGGAAGCTCACACCAACGTACTTAAAAAAGGTTAGGCAAAAGAAGCGGACGTGGCTATTTTTAAAGATATGTGTATTCATTCATGTCTGGATACAGTCAGCCCAAAATCGTATAATTATTATTCCGTAGATGCAATAACTCTTTCTATAAAAGATTGGAAAAATGATTCCCTCAAAATTGACTCAATACTAGTACAGTACAGTACATACAGTACAGTTACAATATACTGTTTTCCTATTAAATTCTTTTTACCTATAGCAGTATTTAGTGGGCCTTGTTAGTAAAATATAGTTTTTATTTCCAGATGATCAATACTACAAGCTGACTAAGGACCTCCTCCGGTGTGTGAGCTCTCGTCCCTGCATCGTGCACATCTTCGGGGCCTATGACGTCAACATGGAAATGTTACCGACCTGTGTTGCACTCTTCACGACGTACACTGTCATAGCGTTGCAGTTTAACAGTGTTTTGTAATACTATATTATTAATATGTATTAAATTATTCCATTAGGTACAGTTATAAGTAAAAATATGTATACACATAACGATATTGTGAGACAAATTTAGAGGGCTGTTTTTGTTGAAACTTAAAGAGAAAAATGATTGCATGATTAAGGAACTATTTCAAATAATTTCTTTATATACATGTTTTACAATACCAATCTAAAATGGAAGAGAAAATCAATAAAATATTGCATAGTGCATACATATTTAATCTCGTGACTGTACAAATTATGAAAAATACTTAGTTTACTCCGGGGTATGATGATTAGTAAATCAATCGCTTATGTTTAGCAGGGGTGGGAAATATGCCTCTCTGAAATTATGTGAGATCATTCAATTCAACTTCTCTAATTTAACCTTAGCTACCTGTTGCAATGTAGAAGTATAATTTCATAACTATTTTACAATGTAATCCTGCCTGCCACTACGTTAGAATATATAATCGTCCACACATATATATTTTCTTAAGTAACTTCTCTAACCAACTAAAATTTATTTATAGGAAAGGTAATTCTTCCTAACCGTCTACAAATAACGAACGTAAATAAGGTGCAATAAAACTCATTTAAAAAAAAAAATGCTTCTTTGACTTCAAAATCCTTAAAACACATTTTTACAATTGTAAATTGTAAGTTGTACAAAGATCTTTAAACCAGTTGAGTACACACCTACGATGTTCCTACATTGTCAGTCGTCAGCATTCTTCGACGGATAGTGTCTACGTGTCACCCTTTATCAGTTTCATTTACTTTCATGTGTGCTAAGCTTTATAAATGAAAAGTGTAGAGACTGTTTAAAAAAAAATATTCTATATTTGTGAGAATAGTAATTCGGCTATTAAATCTTATTAAAAAAAATAAAAGACTCCTTCTTTTTTTAATTCTTTATCATACTCTAGAAAGGACTGGCCCATCATACCTCAAGACAGAAGTGCGTGGAAGAGGGAGACCGAAGCCTTTGCCCTGCAGGGGGACAAGACGAGCTTAATAGGTAGATAAATACTCTAGAAGTTTATTTTTAAAACCTTTATAACCGTAGATTCTCAGTTGTACAAAGATCTTTAAATCAGTTGAGTACACACCTGCGATGTTCCTACGGCGACACTCGTCAGCATTCTTCGACGGATAGTGTCTACGTGTCACCCTTTATCTGTTCCATTTACTTTCTCATTTTATGCAAGACTAGCCCAGCTGACGTGTTAAACTCTTGGTTGGAAATGTAGCGGGATCATTGAATTTGTTTTTATATTTTATTGTTGTACAACAAAATAATAATTACAGGACAATACACTTTATAACAATAAATTGTGTGCTACGTTTAACAAACAAAATGTTTTTATTATTAAAAAAAAACAGGAAATAACAAAGGAATATTCGATGTGTAGCTTTTATTAACTTATTTTAGCTTTCGTAGCTTGATTTTCCGTATTACATACATGTAATATCAAGTCAATAGTTAGCTGGCTACTGGCTAGCTGAAAATAATAAGTTGCACTACTTTAAAGTTAGTTATCTAATGTATTATTTGCTATATATTTTTAAATAGGTAGGTACTACAAGTACGGAATACTCACTCACCTTATAAAGACGTACGAGTATTGTAACCTATTTCTAGGAAATCTCACTTCTAAATTGATTTGTTGTGTCATATCAAAGGCGCTCCCAGTAGAAAGGAAACGTCAGATGTGTTTAGCAAAGTAAATATTCCAGTCTATTGCTGTAGACTTCAAAGCATTTTAGACATAAAACAACTATAAGAAGTTCCCTTGAATATTATAAGCTGTCTTCAAATTGTAAAGACTTTTGAAGTTTTGACGTTGATATAATTTGACTAATTACGTAAAAGATACATCACATAAAATTTACATAGGTATAGCCATTTATATGAAGAGACACTTAAATATATAAACGAATTCATTATCCTTCACAAATAAAGCCGTTCAAAATTTCTCATTAGGATATTACAAAATGAGATACTTACCTTATGACAGTGGTGCAAAAGAACTGTAAATAGTCGGCGGCGAGAGCGGCGAGGGCGGCGCGACGATAAAATGAAAATGAGGGGGCGGGGGACTCGTTAGCGAGCTCCTCACTGAGCGCAGCGATTGTCACCACCTCAATATCCAAAAACACCACCACCAAACTAAACCTTAACACCCTAAACATAAGAAACACATTCCTCTACTCGTGACACTTTTAAAAATGCCGTTGGAACAAAGAACGCATAAAATTCTGCAATACAAAGGATTTTCAGAAATGTTACAGACGTAATGTCTAATTAGATGATTCGTTCCTTGCTTTTGTGAGTGGATGCGAAATTTAAAAGCCCGCAATGGATGTTGTGGGAACGTGTACTTCGCTAAATTAATATTATTCCGTGTTCGAAGTGTTCAAAAGTACGCAGGAAGTGTTTAATTTTTGGTCAAAATTTTATTCAGTCTATTTACAATTTTTAGAGCCATTCACTTTCATCAGTAGAGGTGTTATGAAAATTACTTTAGAAAAGTAGTAAACAAAAATAAAGTTGCAAACAAAAAAAAACAGACAAGAGTATAAAATACAAATAAAAAATAGGAATATTCCTATTCTCTGTATAACACGAAACATTAATCGCTAACTAAGCAATCGCACTAATCACTTACCCGGGTCTACTTAACATTTAAGTAAAACAAAGTGAACCTCTTGTATTCCGGAGACGCGTCGCTTATCAATATTCTAGTAGCAGCCTACTATCAATGAGCACTTAAATCAGAATAATACATAATGTTTACAAACACAAGGCCTGCTTCCTACTCTTTATAACTTAACGAGACGAAAAGGAGATCATGCTTTGCCAAAACCTCTGGTTTTGATGTCCATTAGCAACATTATTCACATATCATCAAAACCGACTGTCGGATTTCCTTTGAAATAAACGTTCTAAGGTCTAATGTTACGAGAACCAAAATCAAAACACAAAAATGTAATAATCATCTACAAATGAGAATTAAACACTTAAAGCAATATAAAGTAAAAGATTTCACGACTACTCTTTCGCTTTTTGTGTTTAACTGTACTGCAACAGATTGTTATAAATGTTCTTACCGTTATGTCTCCTACTAAGATTATTAAATTATGTCAAGCTCAATCAGCTTAACTGCCCTGCGCGTCTGCTAGAATAATCAGTATAGCACAAGAGCAAAACAAGACTCAAGCAAAGCGTTTACTGAAAGAATAAGTTTTCTATAATAATATATTCGTCATTCATACATAACTACGGATAACTAGAGGATAGACACAAAATAATACCAAACAATATTCTAAATTACGTTCATTCTAAATCATAGAACATATCTTAAAACTGATCTCTCTAAACATAGTTGTGAGATCGCGATATGAAAGAGCAATTCAATCTTGCCGCGAACGACGCTATCTGTATGCTATCTGTAGAGGATGCCTGAATGAACGACAAACAAGTGAAGCATACCTTCAGGTGTGACGTCACTCATACCGTCGCTACTCGCTAGTCGCTACTCTTGTTCACATACGGATGTGTGAGGAAAGAAGTAATGGAGGCCGCATATTGCAAAAGAAAAGTGAAGTTTGGTGTGAAAAGATAGGATTATTTTTTACCTAGTCAAGAATCTTCGTAACATTAAATTACTACAAAGTCACTCAACAAGAATATCTTCTATAAAACTTGTGGTATTTTTTTTACTTATTACTTTGCACGAACTTGTACTCAAAGTTTCTGTCGACTGAACAAAAGAAAGCGCAAATTCAGATAAATAATCCTGTAGAAAAATACCTTATTTACGACGAGATTCAAGCAATCCCTTGCTGTAACTTGAGAAGCTAAAAAACTACGGGAAAGTTTCTGATAAAAAGAGGGTTGGTCACGGGGTCGCGGGCAGACCTGTTGTTACTCACTATTTTAATCCAGTTTCAGAAAAGAAAAACAAGTTACTTTTTAATCTTATAAAAAATCTCTGAATAATCTTATTTTAAAAATAACGTGTCTTCTTAACTGTTATTTACTATCTCATTAAAATAGTTAAATATAAATAAAGAAAATATCTTAGTAAATAGAACTTCAAACTGCGCAAATATTGAAATAAAACTATCAACATTTTCGCGCATTTTTTTACTAGTTTGTACACTTTTCTTGATTTAAGGCAGAAATGCCAGTAAGTTTAAAATTAATTTACATAAGCAAAACATTTACATGAGCAAATGAAAATTGTTTCAAATAGTATGTTAGAGTGATTGCTTCGTAGCTTCGGTGACATACGGTGATGAAAGAGCTCTCCGAGGCAAACGTCGGACCTTTTAATGGTAACTGCTCGCTCGGCGTGTTTGAATGGGAAATAAGAAACATAACTGCGATGGGCTACAATGAGCTGTGAACTGCCATAGCCAGGAGATGGCGGAGTTTGTGTTAAAGATACTTGGATATATTTTTTGTTAATGTTTTAAGCTTAAGACTTAATGTTGTATGTTTTTCTCTGTCTTAAATACAAATATGCGGAAAGCCGTACCCGCTTGTCAATTTAGGTGCTATTGTAGTAAAAAGATTTTTATTTTTTTAAATAATCAGACGTTAAAAACATTTGTCGGAACTGCTATGTAATGGCTATAAATATTTATAAACAAGAAGTAGGTATATGCTCTTGGCTACTTGCATTCGCGCTAATATAAGCGAAGTGGGTACAATGGTACATCCTGTACCAAAACAGTTGCCCGAAAAGAAAGTTAACCCAATAAAATGGAGTACAAACACCAATTCCATAAACAAGTCTGAACAAAAGGGAACTACTCAGACGGTGGCCAATCGGCCGTTCTAATCCATAATTGACGTGAAAATACCAACACTTTGCCAGTTTTTCTGCTCGTTTTAACCCGTCAGCCCAAATTAGGTTATCTGGCGATGCCCCGTGTGAACGAGTTATGCAAATTAAGTTATCTGTTTTCCAACGTCCAGTTAATTCTGTTCTTTCTCCGACGCGGCCCGCTGCAGGGAAATTGTGCTGTTTTGCATTTTGATGAAATATTTTGTCCAGTCGCAACGCAAATAATGTTGCCATCCTCTGAGATTGTTTCCATCTTATTTATTAGATTTATAAATGAGGATTTTTGTTATGAAGAGAATTTATACATGGGATGTGATTGTTCGTTGGAAATTATTGACAGGCCTGTTGGTCTAGTGGTTAGTGACCCTGACTGCTATACCGGAGGTCGTGGGTTCGATTCCCACTCTGGACAAATCTTTGTGTGATGAGCACGATCATTTGTTCTGTGTCTGGGTGTAATTTATCTATAATATGTATGTATTTAGAAATATATAAGTATGTTTATCAGGTGTCTGGTTACCATAACACAAGCTCTGCTTAGCTTGGGATCAGATAACCGTGTGTGAGTTGTCCCGGAATATTATAATATTCTTATAATTAAATAGGTATTTTTTAAGTAGCAATTGTAAATGATTTTCTGAAGTTTTAGTTAATACTTTTAGCAAAAGTAAGTATAACTACTTCATGTGTATGATATGAGATTAAAAGATCTGTACATGCATTAATCTTTTTACCAACAAAATAAATGATGCTTTACAATGAACAAGCGATAACATTTAAATAACTACCTTATAATGTCACAGATCAGTTGAAAAATAGCCCAGTTTAGTTTGCAGCGAGGGATTGCCTGCCATAAACCGGACCTCGTAAAGAGCCCGCGGCTGGCACGCCCATTACGTCCGCAGATGTTATCACAACATAAAATACCAAAATTAAAACCTATAAAATATCGGGCCCAACATGATTTATGTCATACGCGCCCCTATAACACCGACAAATTTCTCCTTTCGTTATTGGAAGTCGTAAAAGGGATTTTTCGATTTTTATCTCCTAAAGTAATACCGATGACAAGTGGCTTTTATGGATTCCACCCGAATTAAACTCGTCGATGTCATTATAAAATTGATGTGTCTACGAAAATGTCATTCGTATTTCGACGCGAGGAATAATTGTTGATGTTATTAATTTATTATTATTGGATCGAGCAGCCTGGCTACAAACGTGAATTATTAATTTTAGGTTTTGCGATATTAACCGTTTATTTATTATGCAACTCATAATTGAAGTGGCCATATTATATGTATTTATCGATTATAGTAATAGCTTAATTGTGTTTTAATTAGTTAAAAGAAATAATGTAGGCATATGATTCTAAAACAGAGTTAGTAGGTAATAATAATTTCGCAATTTATTTTATAGCTAACAGCTCGGGTCTTGGGTCGTTTACCTACCGTTGTCAATACAAGGACGGCGGTAGAAACATTTCAGCATAATTAAACGGTTCCATCGATTGACATCTGCTCGAAGTGCATTACGCTAATGGCATAACTTTCATTACTTACCCACTCACTCTCAATGTTAATATAAACCATAAAATTATTCAAACAAATGCGACAACTTTTAATTACTTAATTTACGTGAAGTACCTCTGTATATTTACTTTGAAGCTCGCTGAAGCTTTAATGACTAGGCAAGTTGATGAAGGTAGAATACTTATCATACGTCCTTGAAAGAACTTTTTTTAATCCTCTCTTTAGTATGTTAACAAATATGCACATTTAAATTCAAACCCTTTTTTTGCTTCAACCATAGCTGTTATCATGGATTAAAAAATAACCGCTTTTTAGTACGAGATTATTAATTCAGGAGTTCGTTGGAAAGGGTGTCGCCACATCACAAACTGGCGACACTCATCGCTGGTCGACGCAAACTCTCCATTACAGAAATAAGCGGTTTGCGTACAAACTGCTAATTTCAGAAAGTGAAACTTAAGCCCCTCTAAGCCGGGCTTTGGGTGATGACCTCGTTCACGGTTACACTTCATTTTACATTTTAGTTTATTTATGAATGAGCTTTTGTGGGTAGTTTTGTGAATAGATTAGTCTATCTCTCATGTATTTGAATTAACCGCAATACATAAACCTTTTCGGTCGTTTTGTCAACTCAACTGAATTAACCACATGCTTTATATTATTCATAACAATACTTTAAGCTACTCAATATAAATTATTTACTTACCACAATTCGAATACACTCGATCATTTTCGACAAAATACTTTTGTAAATCGAAAATGCTTTATTCATGTGCTTGTCCATTGTATTCAAATTTAGTATTGCTCGAGCACTGCTTATTGCGCGAAAGTCGAGCAAAATCCCTTTATGAACGCCAAGCCTGTGTCAGCTGCGATTAAAGCATTGACACTAGTTTCTACGGAACTTGGCCGCACTTTTCAGTAAGAGTTAGGCGACTAAATTAGTTGACACTAACCAAGTTACGGCCTTCGCAATATTATAACGGAACTTTAAAGTATGTTATTCTTTAGCAAGTTGTGCTTAAGAGCTTCACATTATTTCAAGTTATGAGGTTCAATTAAAAGTTGAGTGAGAACAGCAATTGTTTTACGCAAAGTTTAATACCCATCAAGTGCCGTGTGATTAAATGTGTAGTTACATATTCAAAGTCGTTAAAATGGTCCACAAAACATCTATTACGCAAAAACCACACCGATGATATTAGCCTACATACATGTAAAATTAAATAGGTAATTAATATTCATAATAATTTGCTTGTCAAACTCAAAAATTATCCACAAACCCTTAACAAAGTACTTTTCCAAGCCCCAGGGAGTTACATTCATTAACACGACCAGCGCAGATTTACGTTTTCAAAAGTAATTACAAAAAACAAAGCAATTTGAATAAATATGAGGAACTTAGCATATCGCTGTTAGTAACTCCATTAAAAATTCATAGTTTTACTCTCGCCGGTAAAAAGGTGACATTATAATGTGTGCTCAAGGTAAGTATACCTACTTACAATTTTATGATGTGCACGCAATGAATAGAAATCCAAAATGTAAGATCGACAACGTCTACTTTAAAGACTTGATAAAAACTTATTAATAGTCTTATATTCCAAAAAAATAAATTAATTATAAGCTTTATTTCATGAAATATGACACAAAAGAAACTAATAAAAACATAAATATCATTGATTGTCCTAATATTTTGTAATCGAAATAATGTTATACATATTTACAACATATTTCCAACACAAATTTTAACACCCTGTTTTTTTTTTATAGCCTACGTAAGATCCCTCTGCTGGGCAAAGGCGGAGGCCTTTGCCACCCTGTTTAATGTCACAAAAACTTCCCTGAATAATTACTTATTCATAGTATTACATATTCTGTAATACATGCAGATGTAATTACAGCAGTCAAAAATATGTGCAAATAGAACGGAGACAGTGAAGTGGCGTGCGAGGGAGGTGTTTCTACTCTCTGAATAATGTATGCCTGCGAAACGACTGCGCAGCACATTTTCATAAATGCCAAAATGTTATCTAACTGCCTCACTCGACAATGTGCAGAATCCTAAATAAATAAGTGTGACAATCACAGTTAGCCCAGTGTCAGTCTGCAATAACAGTACATACTAACCCACTAGCAATGTTTAGTTCTACTATACAGTGTGTATGTACGGTAAAAAGAGGCTCAGATGGGGGTGATGAAAGCTAAAATCTTGTAAATGTACCTTATTACTGTATATTTTTAGGTTATACTAGCTGTGCCTGCGACTTCGTTCGCGTGGATGACGAAACTTATCAATGAGTTTTTAACCGCAAAATTAAGTTTGTTTTTTATTGTTTATACTTTTCCGGGATAAAACTACCCAGTGTGGTGCCCAGGATAATAAAGAATAATTATACCAAGTTTCATCGTAATCGACCCGGTAGTTTTTGCGTGTTACCTGAACAAACAGACAGACAGACAGACAAAAATTTTTTTTTTCACGCTTTTGGGTTCGGTTTCGGTTTAGTAACACCCCCCGCCATTTATTTTTTTGATATTTTCAATGTACAGAATTTTCACTTCTACAGATTTATTATAATTAGGTTATATAATTATATACAGTATATTTATCAGAGGTAACTACTTAGTGTAAGGTACTAGATTCACGATTATTGTTTATTAATAAGCGAAGCGTGGTTATTTAGAAATAAATAATAAATATATTTATTTTTAATTAGTCTAATTAAATATGTTTCAGTACAAAGGATAAATGTTGCTGCTCTGATTTATTAATTAGTTTGTTATTGAAACATTTTTAAAATGCAGATGTAGTTCAAGGGGTTATTGGAAATAGGTTATAACAAGAAGTTCTCACTATAATAACAATGTTGAGAAAATATAATTTATTCGCAGAACCAATACTGCAATTTACTCTTAAAATTACCATGCTGCAAAGCACTTTTTGCATACATTCAAGGAATATTTCAGCATAAAATTCCTTAGCAGCTTTATAAGGATTAAATAATAAGCTAGGAAAATATTACACGTTTAACAGTGAATTATTATACAATCGCATTCCTTTGGAGAGCAAAGCAATTTCGCATTTGCTAATGGCGCCCAACGTGGGGCTTAAGTAGATAAGTCTCAAGTCACAAAATCCTTTGGCCGTCTTCACGTTGGACGTTATCTACGCCATGTTAAAAGGATTACCGGAATCTATATTAACAACGGAGAAAATCGATATTTTGTAGTACGTAAACATTTGAGTAACAATTAACACGGTTAACTTCACGATTAAGAGTTTTCTGTGTGACATATAATATACCGCATTATTTGTGGTATATTATATGTCACATAGAAAACCGTTTCTTCGAGATTTGCGACTTTCTACATAAACTGTGAGTAAAGTAACTTAAAATTATTTTTGTATGTATTTGTAAAATCAAACTTTTCATCAAGTTCAAAGTTAACTCACAATTTCTAGCAACAAATCACAAAATACTTTAATAAAACTCTATTAAACAGCATTGTTAATAATAGCCTCATATCGCTAATCGTTATTAATAATCCCACTTCCTACAGCTAGCTTTATGACGTCAGCTTTTACTGTAGGATTAGGATTGTGGCTATCATAATAATATTGGATTTGTACGTTTATATAAGTCAATTTTTTTCCTTTTATAGCTTACGTGTAGTGGTTCAAATATTAGGAGGTAAAGCTGAAAAACGTGTAGACGAGTTGACAGCCGAAAATAAAAAAAATCTTCAATCTTTGACCTAAGCGTCAGACTAGTCAAAATCAGATCAAGAATCAGAGACGTTGAGACCATCAAAGGTAAAAAAATGCCCTGTAGGTATGGCAGACCTATCGCAATCCGACTTATGTACCTATGTAACCTACCTCATATGATACACGCATGGACTTTTTTGAGATATCTACAAAACTATATTCTCCTAACGTAAACAATGTTCTTTGTATGTTTGTAGAAAATCTTTAATTACCAAAATTATACCCTTTTTTCTATATTTGTCGTTTTAAATCATATATTCTTATAAAACACAACATAAAATAGTGACTTACATGAATTTACAATTCAAAAATTATTCAATTTTAATTAAAATTATATTTTCTGTTGTCTTCTTTTTGTTATATTTTTTTCTATGAAAACCATTTTCTTTTATTCATACACAATTCATTTTAAAAGTGTACCAACCTTAATACATAGAAAAGATAATCCTAATATGAAATAAGAAGAGCATTAGCAAGTAAAGTTATCAACAGTTGTGCTGGGAAGTGGAGCGCAACTCCAGTGGTGGTGGCTCGTCCGCTGCCAGACTATATGCTACCAGACAGCCGCTTAATTAGCAAACCGACTCCACTGATTCTGAACACTTTTTGTACGGTTTGTAACGACTTAATAGAGTTCTGGGAAGCGTTGCATTTGAATGTGGATAGACGAATCTGTTAACTCTTTGAGTGATGTATAATTACGCGAGGTACAATGTGAAAATAACGTTAATATCAATTTAAAACGGGAGATTTTTTAGAACTACTTAACTCTGAGTTGTTTTATTTTTTGTATTTAACTGAATACCTACATTTTGTTTTGGCTATATACACGGAAAGTATAAATCACAAGCATGTTCCCAAAAGTACATAGTGATCAGATTTCAGTTTGAGTTATTTAACTAAATTTTAGAGATTATACTTAGTTACCAAAATTCAAGCACTAACCTACTGCTAACCTTTGATACAAAATTAAGGAAAACCAATATGCACAAGCCTTAGCCGAGTATACCTTAATATACCTTGTAATTCTCCAAAATTCAACGCTTACATACTGTTCGTACCTATGTAAGCAATAAAGCGCTCAAAAAGCTTAAAGGATATAATATTAAAGCTTGTTTTTGTACAGAAGCAAGTTTTAAGCCTAACTATTGATGCACGAGATCAAATTGGCGCTATAAACAACACGTTGGCTGCTCTCCAAACTCTGATCCCTCAAGAATAAAGACCTAACGTGTATTTAAAAACATCCCGCCAACAAATCTCGCTTCTGTAATCTGAATGAGGCGCGTAAATTATGTAATTAAACTTACCTTGTTTAATTTGATTTAAAACTTACTTAACATCTTATCTTTGGAATTAGGTGATTATGATTTATTTTGCAAAGCTCAATCAGTTAATCACCTAATTAAACACAAGAACCTTATAATTGAAAAATAAATGTATTTCCGGTTAATAGTAAAGTGACAATAATAATTTGTAATAAGATTTTTCTGAGAAAAATCGCGATACTCAACAAGCAATAACATTGTGTCAAAAGCCTGCAATTCCCTTTTAATATAAAAAATAATAGATTTTTAAATAATTTGATTTGTTCACTCATTTGCAAGGTATGTAAATGCATTCGGAATTCCGAAGTTTGCTTAACTCTCCGTATAAAATAAATTAATGTTCGTGCACAATGGGCCACTGCATGCCTGCATTCACAAATGGGCTATTATTGTCTTTTACACGATGTTTTGGTTTGAGTGTACTTAATATGATTAAATTTTAAGCAGATTATGTGGGATCGATGATGGCGATGAACTGCCTCGTTGGCCTAGTGGTGCTTAGCGCGACTGCTACGCTAGAGGTCCTGGGTTCGATTCCCAAGTCGACCAAGGTGTTATTGGGTTTTTCTATGAAATTCTCAGTAGCAGGGGCGGAGTTTGGATTTGTGCCCGGTTAGTGGCAATAGGCTCGCCCCCTATTACATGGGACCTAAACATACCGGCGAACTGTGGGTGTACATTGGTACACCTCTGCCTAACCCTTCGAGGATACAGGCGTGATGGTATGTTATGTTATGTTATGATGATGGCAATAACGCGTAAAGTACGTTTTGTAGTCTTAGTAGTATTAGTACTTGTAGTTAGTAAGACTTGTTCTAACAGTTCAAGTTATTGATGGGTGGTACAAGTACATAAGCATCTTAGGTTGCTAAATATTATATTATGTAAGTCGACCGCACATTAAAACTGAGAGTTTAACTTGGCGGCACCTTTATGGGAAAGCGATAACGTTGAGCTTCATGTGTCATTGTCTCCACAGACCGTAGGTGGACATACCTACTCGTAAATAAGTAAAATGTAGGGCATGACGTATTTGATCCTTTTATTAGAAAACTAGCTGTACCCGGCATGCGTTGCAATGCAATTTTTTCTACCTAGCACCTGCCTACTACCTACCTGCCTACTACCTACCTGCCTACTACCTACCTGCCTACTACCTACCTACTACCACTTAGGGGTATGAAAAATAGATAGTACTTAGCCGATTCTCAGACCTACTGAATATGCATATAAAATTTCATAAAAATCGGTCAAGTCGTTTCGGAGGAGTATGCAAACTAACATTGTGACACGAGAATTTTATATATAAGATATGTAACTGAAATAACCAATTGACACAACTAAACAATAAACTAGACATAAAAAACAAATACCACAATAACGGAATCCTTTTAAAAGCTTTAATAACAATACGTATATTTCCCGAGTAAAGTGGCGGTGCTATGAAAGCGGAGTTTACTTGCAATATCAAGAAGCCCCCCGGGCCGGCGCGCGACACGCTTCTTAATTAAATAGCGTTAGTTCGAAGCTACAAGTGTACTTGACGTGTTCGAAACAATCATAAAATACATTCTTGTTAATTTGTACATACGCTTTTGATAAGTTATATTTCAAATACCTTAAATAGGTATTACATTTGAATCTTGTACAAATTCTAATAAATAAAATAAAAGTTCAAATTTCTTCCCGAATGGATTCCGCTTGAGACGAACGACATAAATATAGCCATAGCCATGAAGCTCGTAACTCCTTATGATTAAATTGATACCTTATAAGGTACGCTTGATCGTCTATTCTTTCCATGCTTTTCAAACTTTATAGAATGGAGGAAAAGGTTGGAGTTTAATAATAGCGATAACGATAACTTTTTGTCGTTTCTTTCAGCGACTGATAAAGGAATGATATATGTAGAGAGATTGTAATGATAATGACTATTAAAAGCTACGAGCTTGAATGAGCATTGATTTTGTCGGGCTTGTTGGTCTAATGGTTAGTGACCCTGACTGCTATACCGGAGGTCGTGGGTTCGGTTCCCACCCAGGACAAATGTTTGTGTGATGAGCACGATCATTTGTTCTTGTTCTCTGGGTGTAATTTATCTATAACTAGCTGTACCCGGCATGCGTTGCAATGCAATTTTTTCTACCTACTACCTACCTACTACCTACCTACTACCTACCTACTACCTACCTACTACCTACCTACTACCTACCTACTACCTACCTACTACCTACCTACTACCTACCTACTACCTACCTACTACCTACCTACTACCTACCTACTACCTACCTACTACCTACCTACTACCTACCTACTACCTACCTACTACCTACCTACTACCTACCTACTACCTACCTACTACCTACCTACTACCTACCTACTACCTACCACCTACCTACTACCTACCTACTACCTACCTACTACCTACCTACTACCTACCTACTACCTACCTACTACCTACCTACTACCTACCTACTACCTACCTACTACCTACCTACTACCTACCTACTACCTACCTGCTACCTACCTGCTACCTACCTGCTACCTACCTGCTACCTACCTGCTACCTACCTACTACCTACCTACTACCTACCTACTACCTACCTACTACCTACCTACTACCTACCTACTACCTACCTACCTACTACCTACCTACCTACTACCTACCTACTACCTACCTACTACCTACCTACCTACTACCTACCTACCTACTACCTACCTACTACCTACCTACCTACTACCTACCTACCTACTACCTACCTACCTACTACCTACCTACCTACTACCTACCTACCTACTACCTACCTACCTACTACCTACCTACCTACTACCTACCTACCTACTACCTACCTACTACCTACCTACCTACTACCTACCTACCTACTACCTACCTACCTACTACCTACCTACCTACTACCTACCTACCTACTACCTAACTACCTACTACCTAACTACCTACTACCTACCTACCTACTACCTAATTGTTTTTTTTTTTTTTAAATGTACAAAAGTATTCTATGTCCGTCTCCTGGCTCTAAGCTACCTCCCCACCAATTTTCAGCCATATCGGTCCAGCCGTTCTTTAGTTATAAATAGTGTAACTAACACGACTTTCTTTTATATATATAGATAGGTATGTATTTAGAAATATATTAGTATGTTTATCAGTTGTCTGGTTACCATAACACAAGCTCTGCTTAGCTTGGGATCAGATAACCGTGTGTGAGTTGTCCTGGAATATTATTATATTATTATTATTATTTAATTTGAGTAGAGAATGGAGCGTCGCAGGAGCTTGATGTAATGCTCAACTAAATAACGTGGACATTCCCTCCCCCCTCCCATTTACCTCCCCCGCCCTCTTTCCGCAGAGCACGCTGGTCCCCTACACCTCCCAGATTAATCTTCCACATGCCTCAACGTCATCTGTTGCAAATGACGCAAAAAGTAACGATAAACACGACAGTAATGCGAAATTCTTTACACTAAGAAATATAGCGGGAAGTATTAATGTCAGCGCATTTTTCACGCTAACTGTACCATAATACCACTCGGGATAAGAGGACTGTAATCTAAAATTTAATAAATAACATTTTGCTTTTAGTAATAGGTTGATAATGCACTTTAATTATTACACTATGCAACAGTTCTATATTCATTACAGTAGATACCTACATAAAGGTTAAACATTCATTGCAAAAGCCATTGGTTTCAGCTATTTATGTTGTTCCGGGAATTAAACCGGGCCGATTTACCTCATCTCTACATTCGCACCGATTTGAATCAACGCCAGACCAATATTCAGCGGAGCGACAAATCAGCACTTCGATATTGCCTCCATTTGGGCACCCACCTCAATATATGAAAATCAGATTTTTCATTGCGCGCCAAACGGCACGCGCGGTCCGCTCTTCGCGGAAATATTTAATATTTACAAAACTCCGCCGGCTTCGCCTCGTAAAACTTTGAAAGCAAACCCAATTAAACGAACAATTTCAACTTCTTAATAAGCCATTTTATTGACTTATCGGCTATGGAAAATGGTGCTTTGGGACATATATTTAAATTAAGAGAGGCGCACACTGTGTTTAATTTCTTGCATTCGCAAGCTGTGCAACATTAGTTATAAGAATAAGTCAAACACAGATGGGGTATTGTTGAACTTCAGGAAGCAGTGCCCGGAAAATAGCAATGTGTTAAAGTTCATCGGGAACATTTGTGCCAACATTCCGCAATTAATTTATGCAGACTTCTTGTTCGAGATTTGAGACTTGGAACATGAAATTATATAAAATAGCGTAACTAACATAAGTAGCAACATCCTGTTAAGTTTCGAAATGGAGCAAATTTTAAAACAATTTATTAGAAATTATTTTTAGGTTACATTCCACAATCTTTTATTTAATTATCAAATGATTGTTGTAACAGTGTTCAAAGGTGTTCTAAATTAATATTATGACATTGACAATGAGTACAGTAGATAACACAATACATTCATTAATTAAAAAATTAACACTATTTACAAAATTCACATTAAACCCGTCAGAATTTTACGTTTTGGTCCTATACCTATGCATTAAGTACGATTATATAATAGGTACGTAGGAACGTAAAGATTTATTTGTTATGAAGTTAAAAAGTAATTCTAAGTCATAATTATTTCAGTGTAGGATGACCTCAATAACCCTCAAAATGTTATGTAAAGTCATAGGTATATTTAATATCCGCTTCTTGTACCACACACAAGACTTGCCTTATAAATTAGAACATTCCTCAGGCTTTGACAAGTCTCTCAGTATAAATTAGTTCATGCCAATATTCTAACGTTATGATCAAATAGAGCAAACCTAAATTATTTAACATTAATCAATATTGCTACAGTAATTTTGACTTATTTTGTTTAAAGTTTGTGCTATAAATACATTACAACGTCATTAGCACTGATTAAAATAATTATATAATTATACTAATGACTGCCAAAACTAGACAATGAGGATTAATTTCACTATTCAAAAAAGCTTTGCAAAAAAAAAAATCTTGAATCATTTCGTAAATAAATCTGCTACATTCATCAACAAAAACTATATCAACGCATTAAAATAACCAAATAGGATTTCAACAAAAATGACTACATAAAATTTGTATAAAACTTTTGCCATCGAGCGTAGTTACGATTCGATTCCATTGGGCTCTCATCATTTGAAAGGCACGAATATCGAAACTGTCGTAAGCGGCTTAAAGTGGCTTCCAATCTAGAATGAAGTGCTTTTATGTGTGTTAGTGTAGGAGTATTAAACTCTCTCTATGCGTATTTGTGCCCTAAACTAACTTTGACGTATGGGTTATTACATAGTGTGTGTGTATTATATACTATGTGTGCAACGATAATATTACTATATTCCGTGCATTGATAAAGATATATTGTGTGCTGGACTAATACGTATGTTAACATGTAAAAAATATATAAACTTCGGTTTTAGTTGTGTATGTTTTGCATTCGACATGTACATAATACACACGATAATTAATTAATAGTCTCCTAAAATTGATACGAACAACTAGTTCTTTAAATCAATTAACAAAAAGATAGGTTTGTCGACTCTACTTGTGATCAGAGGGCTGGTTTGTTCCTTGCACAAAGAATCGGTATTGCATTTCAACGTGGCAATACTGCCAGCCATCTGGACACGTTTGCCGCCATTGACAAGGATGACGATGATTTTTGACGCGTGTTAGTCTTATTTATTTAAATAAGTTTTAATTTTAGTAGAGTTGTAAGTGCTTTTTTTCTCAGTTTCAATTTAATCAGTTAACTACACTTTTAAATAAAATTAAAAGATAGGTAATGGATAAATTAAACATATCTAAAATAATCAAACAGGATTCTCTCATAACGCTTACCTAAAAACTCCATGACGGTCACAATAATCAAAATAGCTGCAAATACTAGGAAGGTAATTGCAATAAGAGTTTATGATTAAATTCATAGCATCGTATCAAAGCCGTACTGTTTCTTTGAATAATGTAGCAGCTTACGACGGCCACTGAAAGTGGTTAGTTTCTATTTGTGTTCAAGACCAGACTACCGACATTTAAACCATTTGTAGCAATTAAAAATACCTTAAGTGCAAGTTGTTTTACGCGTTCGGATCGTCAGGTATTTTATAGGTATTGTGTGTTCTCTATTTAGAAAAAAAAGAGCTATGTAAAATAAAGCACTACCATAAATTAAGAAATAGTATGAATATTGGAAAATAAACCGTTAATGCATTCCTGGTTTGAACGACGAAAATTAGATTATTTATATCGACAAATAATAATTATAAAAACAATATATTAGGTATAGTATGTTTATTTTATAAAGCTAACTAATACATAACTACTCTAAATAACATTAGATCTGCGTAAATAGAATTTCAGATCTTTCCTGAACTAACTTCTTTGCTTCAGGGAAAAATGGTAAAATGTTTATCCATGAGTCCAGGCTCAGCGCTAGAATACTCACCTGTGGCAAAGTAAAAATTTATTTAAAAGCTTAAATGCTGCTTATTCGTCAAAGATCTCCGTCAGTTGAGCCCGCACTGACACCACGGAGACGGTGCCTGACGCTACCCAGTACATGCGGGCTTCACTGTCGCCCTTACACTTCACTTCTAGACAACCAGCATCATCACTGTACCTTAGTCTCAGCTCTATAGGAGAAGCAGTGCGAGACGCCGCGGTTCATGCCCTGCAGGATGCCGAACACGTCGCCAGGGCCGAGCAGCTCGTGCGTGATCTCCGTCAGATCAGCGCGCACTGACACTACGGAGACGGTGCCTGACGCCACCCGGTACATGCGGGCTTCACTGTCGCCCTTACACTTCACTACTAGAAAACCAGCATCATCACTGTACCTTAGTCTCAGCTCTATAGGAGAAGCAGTGCGAGACGCCGCGGTTCATGCCCTGCAGGATGCCGAACACGTCGCCAGGGCCGAGCAGCTCGTGCGTGATCTCCGTCAGATCAGCGCGCACTGACACCACGGAGACGGTGCCTGACGCTACCCAGTACATGCGGGCTTCACTGTCGCCAGCCACCACTATGTAATTACCTGAACAATATGTGACTTCTTTTAGTAGTCAAGAAAGACGACCAACCTCTAGGCTGGTTCGAGGTGAATTAGAATAAGTTTGTATGGAAGGATTTGGGAGGAATTTCTCCAGCAATAGGATAATTAACCATTACGGTCAGTAAATTCACGACTACATATAATTCGGGAATCCTATGTAAATGCTCAATAAGGCCAACGGTTTTCGTTGTTGTTCTCGCAAGCTCAAGCTATTGGCGTTGCCAGACGATTTAGAATTTGGATCATTATTTAAGAAGAAATCCAATAGGATAATTATGCAAGTTTAATTTACTCTTGTATCGCCGTTTCCGAGTGAAAGACCTTTGAGATTATGTAAAGTTGGAAGTGACCAAAATAAAGAGCTTTTTTAGAGATTTACTTATATACTTTTCATGTTTTTATATACCTCTGAGCACGGATTTATTCTTTGTCAGTTTTGGATATAAAAAAAAAAAACCCATTTGCTAGTAAACATTCCGGACATCTTTAACAAGGTTATCAGAATTTGCATTTTAGCTTTGCCATGGAAACTAGAATTTTAGATTACCTACAATTGGATGTCAGTTTTGATTTTCTAACGTAAAACTCTGTTTGAAATACGTTACATAAAGCAAATAAAAAAAAGCCTTTGAAGCTTATGCAGAATTTTGAACCACGGATTTATTAATTAAGGTTCAACATTCTGCAAAAAAATACGTACAGGTGAGAAAATTAGAAAAGCGATACATGTTTAAGTATCGTTTTTCTTTTGGAAGTTTTTTTTTTTATTTTGGAAGATTTTAAGGCAAAATCTAAAGACATTTTGCCCTAAAATTATATAAAATTCATTAATAAGTAAAGGGGAATGCCAAGTCGCCATAGTAATTTAGGCCCTCTGTGCACACAAATATAAATTAATAATAATAATAGGGAGCAATTCTAACAATTAATTAGTAATAGAAATGATTTACAAAGAACTTAGCATTTCAAAGTTATTTAAGATTCTTATATTCCATCTTATATACTGCAGTTTATGTCGCCAGTGTCGTCATGAGTAGCGGGAACAGAATCCATAATCAGGCCGTGGTCGTCAGGTATAGGAGAATCGTCAGAGTCAGTATTTATAGCGAAAAGTAGTCAATTTAAACCGCAATAAACATGAGCAAGTAACCGCAATGGAGTTGCTAGAAGCAATGATTTTGACATTTACGTATTTCGGCAACTGACAGTGACAAGTAAAACTTTGACATAGCAATAGGAAGTTGCCATAAAAAGTTTTTATAGATAGATATATTTTTTGAAAAGGTCGATTTATAGATATATTTTTTTATTAATAATTGGTATAATAATTATTATTAAAAGATATTTTAAGGAATTAGATAGGTATAATGTATGTTTGCTGGGAAGAAAATGAACGGTTTTTAATAATAAACGAAAACTTATTATTCTGATTAGTTACCTGCCAACATTTTTTTGTAAAGGCAACATTTGAAACTCATGTTATGTTCAAGTTCCGTTAGTTTAGTCATTATAATGTTTAATATTTATGAAAAAATGTTACCGACATGCACAGACTAATGAATACGTGGCAGACATTTGAAAAATACCAACATATTTTTTTTGTAAAACGAATCTCTTGTGCGATTCTGGGCCTAGACTCGTCATTCCCCTTTATGCTAGTACACAGTATAAATAATAAACAGCAATTCTTAATACCCATTAAGTATTATAAAAAAATATATTTATTAGAAAAAAATAACTTAAGAGATAACCTAATCGTTATCTACCTAAATCATAATATCTTATTTAATAGATACTTACCAGGAAAGAAGATGGTATAATCCAGTGAGACTGTAAGCTGGCGTAAGAAGGACTCCCCGGTTTCAGCAAAGATGTAGCAGTTTCTAAGATGGTGACCGAACATGGCTGACATCAGGTCGCAGCGCCTCACGTATGGAGTTTGGGATAGAAGTACTGGGAGCTGGGAACATAGTGTAATTTTAACCAACTTTGAGACCAACCAGAGATTCTCAATTCGTTTGTGTTTTTTTTGTACATGTGTTTCGCGATTCTTCAAGCAATTTTAAATTGAACAAAATAACAATAATGCTTAAATGTAAATAAACAATTTGTAGTATAAAAGGTTGACTTAAGGTTGACTGGAAAGAATGCCTGTGGCATTAAGTCCGCCTATGTACACACTTGTTGCATAAAGTTTAAATAAATAAATAAATAAATAAAGAAAACGAATTTTCTATAAATTGTAAATACCAACGCCTACGTGGTGTACAACATTTTATTGTAAGAGCTTTCCATTTCAAAAAACATTAAATATGTAAACGTAATAAAATATAATTTATTATGGTATGAATTGTAAATATTTCTAGCGATCGAATGCTCAATATAATATAAATTAAATTGAAATATTATAGCAACGTAAAATCAAAATAAGGACGATTTACTGATCCATGAAAATTCGGAATAATTGTTTTGTTCGAACGTCTTCTACAAACAAAATGAGTTTTCAGGTATTTCAATAAAGTTTTATTTATACGGAGAATCAATATCATTGTTTTTGAAGTTTGGAGATGTGTTTCGTAAATATAATGAGTTTGTCTTACCTGACGTCCTCGCTCTGTGACCCAAAGTTGTTGAATATACTTCCAAAACTTCTTTAATTGGTAATCTAAAACATAAAAAGAACGCAGCTCTATATTAAAAGACATTGATTGGCATAACAATTTAAAAACATAACGAAGTTCTGTATGCCACTTGTAAAGAAGTTACATGTTATTTTTTTCTAGCAGTGCCCCACAGTTTTTTCATCATTTCTCCTAAGACATATAGTAACGGGCTATTAAATAGCCTAGAATTTTTCTTAAAAATAGTTCTATCAAATTTAAACAACTTAAAAGATTCCTTCATATCAAAGTACTAGTTCCAGAGATTAGTAGCGCGTTTAAATAAAGAACTTTGTTTTGTATATTAGTTCAGATAGTTAGCAATAGGTAAAAGAACGGTTCATTTTTATACTGCGTATACTCATTGATGGTTGCTGTACCTTTTACAAAACGTACTAAAAGAGACCTAGTCAACGGTATATAGAGGCAATAACGTTAACAACAACCAGAGCCTGAGCTAGACTGACAAATCTTATCCCAATACTGACAGGCCAGGATTTGACCTAAATAATAAAGAATTTGTGGTACGTTGATGCTTAGATGGGTACATTGGGTATGCTCTGAGACTTGTATCTAGTATCTAGACTATGTATGTTCATTGTTCATCTATAAACAGATAAACGAAAATATTCGCGGGAAAAAAATGTATGATCGACAAAATACCCTCATGAATAGATGTTTAGAAGTTTTATTTATAATCGTTAGATTACATAATTGCCTTAGACAATAAATTATACTTGTATATTATCTATAGATAATAGTCTTGTGTTTAATAAGATATAACACGTTTATCGTGAAACAAGCAAAAATGAATACCTTTTTAGATGCTCAATTTTCTTCAAGATTTTTCCAAAGTAAACAAAAAGAGGCTCTTTAGAAAACACTTCAGTTTTAGCGACATTATTTGAGGCGACTATTAAAATCTGCCGAAAAATGCTACGTCAAGGTTTAACTTTCGACTTGGTTGACTTTTACGTAAGATGTTATTGAAAATTGCTTACCTAGTCTATTTTTACCATATTACAAATAAAAAGTACCTACTATAGTGTTAAGGTGCATGGAGGAGAGAGGATAGCAAATAAAGTATTGTGTTTTGAGAAGTTCTAAGTCATCGTGTTCTTTATTTTATCACTATAACCTAATGAACTTTTGTAGATTTATTATTCGTTAATTAAAGCAAAAAATATTTATCAAAAATACAGAAGGTATTGTGTGCCAAAATAATCGTGCTTATATTTGATGGTTATGTATTAGTAAAATTTAACATAATAATATGGGTCCATTATATTTTGCCTAACAGTTGTAAATTTTGTTGGATTGGACAAAAATAAAAAGTTTGTTTATAATGAATTATAGTAAATTTAAATTAATATTTAAAAACTAATTCAAAAAAAAAAATATAATTAAAAATTAAAAAACACGCCTGCCATGTAAAAAAATTAAAAACAAGTCAAATATTTGCAGTCGGGGTCGGTTACTTGGAACAATTCATTACAGGTCCCCCGACTGCAAATATTTGACTTGTTTTTAATTTTTTTTCCATGGCAGGCGTGTTTTTTAATTTTTAATTATATTTTTTTTTATTTAATACCTTTTAGTGAACAACAAAAAAGCATGACACAACACAAAGAATAATTTCGTTCGGAACCCTTTGCAGGCGATTTCGACTCACACTTGACCATTTTTTAATGTCCACATAGCCTATGTCACTCGGGATAACTTAAAGCTTCTAATGATACCACAAACATTGAAATCGGTCAAGCCTTTTAGAAGTTATGGTGGAATAAAGAAACTCACAAACATACATACATACATACATACATACCTACATACATACATACATGAACCCTGAAAACATAACACTCCTTTTTGGGCAGTCGTGTAATAATGTTAATCTCTCCACTCACTCGACAGTCCTTGGTTCTTCAGCATATCAATGAGCTCCCTAGTAACTTTCTCGTACGCCGTCAAAGCGTACTTAGTGGAGTAAGCTAATTGTATCGATGCCGCGACAACAATGGCCGCTAACATTTTCCCGCAGACGAGGATGTAAGCTAGTACCGACATCGGTAAAATTTCATCGATAACGAACTCGTCACTACCAGTCGTGGTCAACTGAGCGACCACTACGTAAAACGATGTGACGTAATCCCACCGGAGTTGAGGCGCTTCTCTGAAAAACCAAACTACCACTTTACAATCTGGATTTCATTCATGTCCTTTTTCTGAAGTCTTTATTTTAATTTTTAGCATAAAATATTAAAAAAATACTAGTCTAGCAAGCCCTGCATATATTAAGTAGGTACTTATTTACAGAAAACGATCTTCATTTGTTTATTACACAGGAAGATTGTAACATGTATATTTTTAAAATTTGCCTGAACATACTATCCAATTAAAGGAAAACTAACGCTATTTCAAATATATACATTTCAGAAGTTATTATAAGAAGACAAGTAAGTAGGTGTAGGTAACTTTAACATATATAAGTACTTAATACTATATTATAATGTTGTATGAACTTACTCATCAACAAGATGTATCTTGAGTGTTCGTATGACGCTTATCGGTGACGTGCCAATCATAGCCAAGAGCCAGACGCAAGAGAAAGTGTGGATCATAACCACTACAACTATTATAGTCATCGCCGCCTGCGAGGGAAATAAAAACGAACGTATTACGTTAGATATAAACTAGAATTTAGTATATGATATTTGGTCTTCATCAGTTGAGAAATAATAAAAAGTTATTTTCGGAGTATTTTCGGAGGTCCATGAAAACAAATGCAATATAGAAGTGCAACTAGTAGGGAACTAGACTTCTTTTCTGTTAACTTAGTTGGATTCTTAGTTCATAATTTATTATTAAGTAAACAAAATGTCGTCTACTTTGTTTCAGTATCGCAACAAAATTCGCAAAAAGTGGTTGTACATTTTTTCACAGAGTAAAATGAATTCTTCCTTAGTAATAAGAACAATGCAAATATCCTAAGATGATACTGTCATTTATAAGACACCTTTATGAATTCTTTTACAATAAAGCTTATGAAGAGGAAAAATTCTCGGATTTTCCCGTGTCTTAAAGACATTTCAACATCAGAAACATTTTTACTTTAGAATTATAAAATGAAAAATCGAGCATAGTAACTAAGTGTTCAATATTTCTCTACCAGATTATGTGTTCGTATTAAATAACAGGCTAAACAAAGCAATAACTGATGATATAAGTTGACCTCAGTTTGCACGTGCCTAAAAGAAAGGAACGTGGTCACAAATTATTTATTAATCTCGGATGTTAGATATGACTGTAATTTTATTAGGGAGACATTGAAATAAGGTAATAACCTGTAAGGTTGTGAGATTGTTCGTCAGTTCTCGTGAAGTGTTCCGGTAGAATTCCACTAAATACTTCAGGCGTAAGAGTTTGATCGTGCGAAGGTAGTGTATTGCCCGTACCGGTTCACTGGAAAAAAAACTAAGAACTTAGGGAATGTTAAGATACACGCGACTGCGAATAATATGTTTCTGCTATATTAAGTTGAGTCACTTACATACATAAAATGTGGAATATTATGTAATAACGTTACTAATGTAAGTAAATAGTATTGAACAACAACAACAAACATTATTTAAAAAAAGGTACATACATCTACTTCTTTATATCAATACCAATCAGTTCAATACAACATACCACTTTCTACTATTTATGCTGTTGGTTTCTACAAAAAAAAACACGCTCTGTAGCATATTCCCAAAAAAAAATCATAAGTATTGTAATACAGCATCGTAGAAATTGCATTCTAATACAACCTCATATAATTTTCTAAAAAACTCACGGGAAACAAAAGCCAAGGAATTCCAAGGGACAGTTAACCACTATGTCACTCCAAACCCACAGCTTGTGTTTGAAATATCTGCGCCGACATTTGGGCCCGTCCATGATGAGTTCTCCGTGCTTGCTGACATAACCCTATGAATTGTGACAGATATATTAAAACATTTTTTATTGACTTTTACCTTTAAGATACATATAATACTAAGTCCTGCCCTAGATATGTAAATTGGATTTTTATGCATGAAGGGGAATATTTATATTATTATTGGCTTTTGCGTTGACCTTGCATATCTACAGAAAAAATTAGTATAAAAATTGTACTACTAAGCTGTGGGAAAAAGAATTAATAAATAAATAATGTGGTAAGTAGCACAAAATGCAAGTAAAAAGTTGGTTTGAAGTGGTTAAATGTAGAAAACTCTGGAGTCAGATGGAATAGAACCGTACTCAACCGTACTACAGGAAAATAAATCACAAAAATCCAAAGCGCTGTTTCTACTAATATTTAATTGGTATTAAGATTTTTTGGAATTGAAAATCGCGGTTACAATTTTCGTACAAAACTTCACGCGATTTCGCCACCCCTCTGAACTGAGATTTAATATAAATCGCTAAGCCGTGACATTCAATTCATCGTAAGCTCTCCATTCAATGATAATCGTTTAATTTGCCGACGAATAAAAACGTCAGTAAAACGGGATTGATATAAGCCGGTTGATCTATAAATATCAATTTTATTTCATTGATGTACAGTCACGAGCAGTAATGTAACACTAAGCAATTTTTTTCTTCAACTCTATATTGGCATTGTAAAACATTTTAAGAAGAAATTATTTAAAACAGTTCCTTTATCATGTACATATTTTTCTTTTTGAGTTTGAACAAATAAATTTCTCTTAATTGGTTTTACAATTTCGCTGTGTATATACACATTTTTGCTCGTGACTGTATTTCATTATCCACATTGTCACTACGAAGTTGATTGAACGTAATCTGTCTGGTGTTCAGAAATTAGGTAATGCAAGCGCAGGTTTCTGTCTAACGAGCTATCTTAGCTTAATTAGGACTTAGTGTTCTAGTAACAATCAAAAGTATTAGGCATGGATTAAGGTTCGAGTTAATTAATATTAAGATCATCCGTTAGGATAATCTTTCGTTTAATTAAAGCCAATTATTTTCTACCAAAAAAAAACATGAATAAACAATATAATATACCTACATACTGTTTAATGTACAAAAAAAAAATTTGCTTACTCCAATTATATATCTTTTAAGAATTTCTCAATTACCTGATGCATAGCAAGATATATCTTTGCGTAGAAATAGATATCCAAGAAAGCATATATCCAGAATAGCATATAGCAGTCGTTAAGAGTTACCAGGTCATACAGACCCACCACATAGTGTATAGTTACCATCGTACAAGTTACATATCCAAAACTCTGAAAACAAGCATATTTAGCAATTATTAGATAGTTCAATTATATTGAAATGGTTTTAGAAAATTCGATCAACATTGAAATCAGTTAATTATCCGTCTATCCTCATGTCAAGAGCTGTGATTGGTTGCTAATGATTTAATTAACCAGTCAGGTTACTTGTCATTAAATTTAAAACCGCTTTTCCCAAAATCAGGGAAGGGAATATACCTATTGTGTGTATCGATAGATGTCTTAGGCCGGCAATACACGGACCGCTTGAAGCAGTCAGGGGCGACAGCTTCAAGCTGTCGACTGCACAGTGAACGGCAGAGTTCTATGGACGCACATACACGAACCGCTCGAGCAGTTGCAACTGATTCGGGCGGTCGACAGCTTGAAGCTGTCGCCCCTGACTGCTTCAAGCGGTCCGTGTATTGCCGGCCTTAAAAGTGCTAAGATCGAACTCTCTATTTATTGCGCTTACAATACTTTTAACGGGACATAAAACGAATTAAAACTTAGCGGTCGAGAAAAAAGAACGCTTATTGAGTTTATATAAGACAATCGAAGATCACGTTTAGACCATTCAAGAGTTTTATAACTGTTACTAAAAGTAGCTCATCAGACAGTCATCAAAAGATACATGGTTTTAATAAACAAGTTTGTATGAAAATATACTAAGTATTATGGTGGAGTAGGTATAATTAAACAAGTAAATTAAAACCTATTAGTTACAAAATTAATTACAGAACGGAACACTCAATATTAGTAGTTAGTAAGGCAAGCTACACCACAATTCAAAAACAAATATGTTCATTATTACGTGGTTTTTGCGCCGTGGTTAATATCGAACAAACACGGATATCGATAATGCAATATACTGAAAATTTATATTCAGGTTTGGTTTACGTTTTAAATACATAACATATCAAGATACCGCATTGATAAATCAACATTTAGTTATGTAGGTAGGAATGGGAAAAGGTACAAAAGGCACCGCATATCATGTATTAAATTAGTCATTATAAACTTTAACATTATTACCTACAATGGGCAAAAGAATAAAGAATCAAATCAAACTGCGAAAGAGCAAAATTGTAATATACCTATATTAGACCTTTTTTTTAAATTGCATGTTTTAATTTTTTTTTTTAATATTTAGACGAGTACATCTCACAACCTTTATACTCTTGCATAGTCATATTTAAACCAAATACAGCTACAACGACATCGGTTCAACTAAATCTACCGATCTTTGCTACCCAAATTCCCTCAGCTCAAACAACGAATAGAAAATCACTAAACAGACTAAAGGAGGTCTCATTAGTTGGTATCAATTTACCTGAAACATGAGCGTACCGGGCCTCAGCAGATTAGAGGCGTGCGAGTAACTGTGATACGTGCCCACACTGGCCGACGACTTGGACTGGCTCACGTTGGACTGTGACGTGCTCATGGGTAGCGACCCTACGGATTAGCAACACGATAGCTTGATGACAACCCTGTTTGTTAGAGAATACTTACGGCCGTGTGTTGTTTTATCTTAAAGTCCATGAAAATGCATACGTGAGGATTTGTTCTCTTTGGTATTTGGAAGGCTAGTTAGTGTTAGACGCGTTTTTCCTACTTAAACAGACACATTTGCATAATTATAATAAGACTATAGTTGCTAAGTTTTACTTTCACATTATGTAGATAACATTTTTTGTTGCTATAAATAGGTATAACTAATAGTGTCAAGGCAATTGCTTTCAATATTTAAATCAAAAACGCGCATTGACCTAGACATTAGTTCTATGCAGGCTATGTAGGTATTTAGTTTCAGCACAAAACATATTGTAAATTGAAATTTGGTAAATAACACTATCTGCAAATGCGATATATTTTAATTGGTACATATATTTGCGATACTACATTACCTTGTAAATCAAATCGACTAGAGCCACTCTTAGAATCGGCACCAGATTCTAATGACGTTAAGTCATACGTCGAATCCTCTGAAATAAAATTAAGTACATAAAAGCAGTAACAAGTTTTCACTTAACATGTATGAGTGTGCTAGGAGATATGATTAAATTTGTTATGTAGGTCATTCAATAAAATCAAGCTTAATATGCAAATAATTGAGTACGCGATGTGCGCGCGGTTTTTCTCGAATACGATACAATCATTTCCATACTTTGCACTGTACTGTAGTTTACCTATAGGTAAATTTAAGGTTCACTTCAGACTGAGCGAAATATTTATTATTGTAGCACGTGGCATACCGAAGTCCCCAAAGATAATTGTTTTTGTTTATACATATAAGTTCAGTGTTCACATATAATTCCTGAACACTATGGCAGTATTTAAAAGTATATTATATTAAGCCATTTTGCTGTTATTTTCTAGTAATAATATGAGTTATAATATTACGGCGAAGTCCGCATAAGACATGAAGTGTCAGACCTATGTTCTAAATATAACTTCAATATCCTACTATAAGATATGTTTTTACAATACCTTCTGAAGATTCATCATCATCATTAATTTCCATATTTATTGGTAAAATATAATCTCTAGACATTTCGAAGGCCTTGGTCAAAGGTTCCTGGATTTTGGGATAATACTTCACTAAGTTAAAGAATGTCACACTGGGTATAGTTAATAAATCAAGACTCCGGCTCGCATATATCGTAACTTCCGAACACGATATTGGTTGCTGAAAATTTTATAGAAATATAACAAAAATATATCTTGTACGAGAGCTTATTTAGCAAATAATTCTTACAAAAAAAAAACCGACTTCAAAATAAGTCTTATATGGTTTTCTTATGGATCCCACTGTCATAACTAGACCAAATTAAAATAGGACCACACTGGAAGCACCACCTTTCAAATAAAAAAAGAATCATCAAAATCCGTTCACCCAGTCGAAAGTTCTGAGATAACAAACATAAAAAAATACAGTCGAATTGAATACTTCCTCCTTTTTGAAGTCGTACCTCTTTATAACGAGTTTCAATTTTTTAAAATAAATAAAATCAAAACATGTCAGATAGCCAAAGTGAATAAAGTATACTGGTTACTACTTACGCCTGTAAAGTTTCCAAACATTCCACCAGGACCCATGCAGGTAATCATCTCATTGTACGATGTTAATACGTCTACCTGAAATTGTATAATAGGTGTCTAATCCTTTTGTATAAGTGCTTATTTTCGGCCTAATATTTTTCCTAAACTTTGTAACTGGCAGCTTCCAGTATCATCGGATTCGACTGTTCGACCTCACAACCCTTATCCATTTTGTGTACAGAACACAACGTAGGTATCCATATAAACAATATATCATTTTCTATTATTTCTCCGTTCAAAACTCCGAAAGAGTACAAAAAATGTGTCGTCAACGGACAGTAAAAGGGTCAAGGGTCCGAAGATAACATGTTCCTCCATGTTTAGATGTTTACAATACAGAGTTAGTGAGATGCGTAAAAACGGAATAATCAAAAAAACCTTTTGCATTGTTCCTACCCAGTGAGTTACCTATCCCCGGGATACGCCCCGATCATTTACCTCCAACAATATTTGACTTGAAGGATTGACTGCGGACAAGGACTTGTGTACCTAATAAAAATATCTATGAATATAAATAAGATGTGTATATCTTATGGACGAAGCTCGGAAATGTAAGACATTTTATGGAAAACAAAATATTTCAAATGCGAGTCTGATATAGGAGTGTAAATAAAGCTAATTAAAGCTTTGAAATTATTGTAAGACGTATGTGTTCTGTGGGTACTTGCATAAATGTTAACTGTGGGACTACACTGCATGTTTTTTCTAAAAGTAATTACGCTATGAGCTTTTTCCTTAATTATAATCCTTTTTCATGAGCTGTCTGATGAGTGTGTTATATTTAAACCTTATTTATTACATTACTTGTACACAATATGTGCATGTGCATTAAGACATTTTTATCCAAGAACTTTTTTGTAAGCCAGATACTCAAAGGTCTCTTGATTTTTACACGAAGACTGCTCAAGCATTCAGCGACTAACGCACACGGACTGTGCGAGCTGTCAAACGGACTTGCGCGTCACGTGCGCCTTCAGTCACTTGCTATTTGGAAATAGTCGAACCAAAAGCAATCGAACTTCAAGCAGTCTGTGTCTGCGCATATTTAAAATTAGGCGTTGTTGGAATGAAGTTACAGGGGATTTTTATTTCAATATGTGGACAAACTATTATATAACTGGCAACAAACCTTCCCCCTATATATGATATAGATATGCGGCTGTATATCTCTACACTGTATGACGGTGTCGCCTTTAAGGAGGTACATCTCATGCAGGTGCTGCGTGATGACCCGGATGAAGGAGCGCTCCACCTTCCCGAACAGAGGCACCTCGCGCAGAGCCTTCTCATACATGAAAGCCAACGTGTCCTCCATAAGGGCTGAATTCAGACAGCGGCATATTTTCTGTGAACATATTTATTTATTAACATTGAAGAACACAGTTTGATACCAAGTCGTTGTTCAGTGAAACACGTATGTCTTACAAAGCTTTCTTGGAAGCGACAATTCTTACTAAGAAGGCTGTCTGGTGTATTTTCTACATTGAAAGTGACATATAACGTAACTCACACACATGTATATTATATAGAAACTGAAAATACCTAAAAAAGTATTGATCGAAAAAAACTGCCTTCTCGGGATGAGTGTTGCCATAATTATCAAAAGAATTCACCTTTCCACGAGT
This sequence comes from Autographa pulchrina, assembly GCA_905475315.1. Classification (NCBI taxonomy): domain Eukaryota; kingdom Metazoa; phylum Arthropoda; class Insecta; order Lepidoptera; family Noctuidae; genus Autographa; species Autographa pulchrina. Next base: position 4,914,540 of record FR997769.1, read on the forward strand.
ACATATACGTTATCATAAAAAGTAACGGTTTTAAAACGGTTTCTAGGAAATTATACAGTCCGCAAACTAAGTAATCCTAACTTTAAATGGAACCGTTTATAATAATACTTGTTTATTCGCAAACAAAACTATCGTGTCTAGTAATATTAATGTAGAGACTTACTCCGAAAATAGGTTTTAACCCCGTTGTGGGATAGATTCAAAATTTCTGACCGAATATAATATTATACTTTACGCAAAACATAATCTAACGCCTCCACAAACTAATTTGCTGCAGCTGTATAAAGGCTACATTATTCATTTAATAATTAAATAATAAATCATTGTAACTATCCGGGCCAGATCTAAATTAGGGACAAAATGATGAAGCGACATTACGACCCACACCTGTCACCAATGAATAGCACCTGCGGTCGTACGACGAACTGATAGAGACCAACCCCTGTATTATACATATTATAGACCGATTACTGTAAATAGGAAAGAGAGATGGAGCTACACAGATAAATATAGCCATCTCTTTCTCACAACGATACTGTGGTGAATCTGAAACTTCGTAATAGAGGTCGTAATGTAGTGTCCGAGTCAGCAGAAATAGTGGAAAGATAATTTCTAACAGTATTCACAAAGCGGCTAAATTTTAAAAAGAAAATGGTATAATATTTTACGAATATTGGACACGTAGAGATATTTTGATTCATATGGCAGCCTCAGTTTAACATGGCTATATTTATCTTCTTAAATACCAAAAACATGATCTAAATTGCCCATCTCAGTTCATATATTGCGCATCAGGTCACTTACTATAACATAACTTCGTAAAAATATAAACTTAAACAAACAAATTCACAAACATAAAAATGTTTTACCACAGCCGTCAGCGTTCCACCAGAATTAATGTACTTTTTCAGTAAAAAGTGTATAACGCAATATTTCACAACTACGTGACCACTGAAACACTAGCTTTTTTCGATGTTTATAATATAACAATGCTTTACTAACTGCATTTTGTAGAACGGTATTTATTACGAGAGTTTTTATTATAATATTACCTGCGGGTTACTCCCATTCGTTCTCTTCCACACATATTCGAAATATTTCAACGTTTTCACCGTCAACATAGGATCCACGTTCTCTTGGTACAGAAAGTTGGCCAGATCCTTTGTTTTTTCCTATAAAACAAACGAGGACTGAACTCGTTAAAACTAATATAATTACTGTACTGGAACTGCAAAGTCTTGATATTTTTAATGACGCAACTTTAGCCGTAACGTACTAGACTAACAGTACGGTCTATCTCGGCCGTTAATTAGAATTTGTTCATTGTTACATTTAACTATAATTGTAACGAGTAGGTATATTTGTTGCGAATGTTATTATGGCCGGCTTAGGTTATATCGGCTTTGTAAATAAACACAATCATGTACTCCTCATTAAGCAACGAGTCTATTACGAGAATCGGTTTCCTTTTATATAACGTTTATTATATTTTTAACATTTAATTGGCTTTGAAGGCAATTGAAACGCTTACAGCACAATAGGAAACAATATAACATTATTTCCTTTTGAGGTGCTTTATTTGTTAGCACTGATTGGCGTGTCTGACAGTTATGTTCTAGGTCTCTTACTCAAAAGGAAGCTGAACAATTTAGCTGTCATAATATATTCAAGATGTTTTGTAAATTGTTGTTTTAAAATGGCTTTAAATATGTGGACAATAAACGGAAACTTTGAAGTTGTGTATTCTGAAGCAATTAGTTTTTATTTGGAGCTACAGCAGGCGAACAATAGCGACCGCCAGTTAATGTCCCACTAGGAGAGAACATTCCGCCTAAGTTGCCCACATCGCGAGATAACGGGAGCAATTACGGCTTGCTACACATTTGTAAGTGTTAATTATTTTTGACCGGCTGCAATTTGTATGAATATGACTAAATAATGTGGATGATCAACGCTCTGTATGATCCTGTGGGACCCCCGATATTAAGTAAATTCACCACATGCTGATTGACCGTACTTAACTAAAAACAATTTTATGGTAATTTGCGAAGTCGTAGTATGTTAGCTATCCTTTTGTGGAATGCGCTGCCCTTGGAAATCAGGAAGTCCACTACTAAGCAATCTTTTAAAACTGCTGTTCGGAAATCCATCTTCAAGAAAATGGCAGAATTATCATCTGTTTGTATGTTTATTACATATATATATTTATGTATTTATATATTTGTATGTATGTATGTTAAATATTTGTGTATGGATATTTATGTAGGTATATATTATTAAGTAAATATAAGTAGTGTTCAGTTTATAATATTTTACTTCAGTAACTGTTTTTTTTCAACTGAATGCACCTACCATGTTATCTCTGCATCACCTTAAGGTTGACTGGAAAGAATGCCTGTGGCATTAAGTCCGCCTATGTACATTTGTTGCATAAAGTTTAAATAAATAAATAAATAAATATGTTGTAACTTTTAATGCTAGATATCGAAATTCGTTTACAATACAATAATTTATGTAGCTTCTATGGTACTTATACAAATATAAGCTCTTAAGCTTTAGGTTTTAGTCCTCGCATGAATATTCACTTAAACTCCCTATCGTATACTATATTTTCGAGGACTAATATGACCCCTAAAATTATATACATAACCGAAACCAAAGATATTCGTATATACGAAAAGGTAATTTGAAGTAATTTGAACATACATTGTGTTCCAACAAAGCGTGCGCGGCGGCCGATCGCGTAGAAGCCACGTAACCGAACATGAAGGCGAAGTATAAGAAGCCGGTTATTTGCAGGGCCATCACTAGCCAGAGGTCCACGGAGTTTGACATGCCGACAGGAGTGCAGCCCAGACCTTGGAAGGATATTAGTTGACTTAGTATTCTACTTATTTATGGTGCTGATGATGGCATTAGTAAGATATTCAGCTGAATCCGATAAGACTGAAAGCCGATCCAAACGTTGTTCATGAAAAGGGCTAGGCAGATGATCAATTTATTCGTTAAAATAAATATTGATGTCCAAAAAATGTATTAAAAAACAATGCCAAGTAAATAATAACCACAAAACATCTAATTTCATCCTTCTTATAAGGCTATCTAGTACTGTCACAGGGACATAAATTGCAATTACACATTCGGCATTTTAAATTCCATGTGACGTACATTTGCGAGGCACCCATTTATTAGCAGTAACCTTCATATTAATTACGTAACGTACTCACCCACAAACACCTCGTAAACCCAGTAAAACGTGTAAACATATTCGGTGACTGCATCTGCGAAACACGACCACATGACAGTATAATTTGTTACATATTAAAATACACTGTTGCTGGAGTATCGAGAGCTTATGGGTTGTGGAACATTTACACGTGTAAGCAGTTTCTACTCTAAACCATTATTCATGTCAAATTATTTAACATAGTTGACGACCTCCGTGATCGAGTGGCGTACGCACCGGTTTCAAGGTGTCGCTAGCTCTGAGGTCCCGGGTTCGATCCCCGGACGTGTCAATGTAGAAAATCACATTTCTACATTGTCTCGGGTCTGGGTGTTTGTGGTACCTTCGTTGTATCTGAATTCCATAACACAAGTGCTTTAGCAACTTACTTTGGGTTCAGAACAATGTATGTGATGTTGTCCGCATTTATTTATTTATTTATTTATAGTAGTTTTTTAACAGAGTTTCATATTCATTCAGTGTAAAAAAAATTAATTATGATTAAAATAATCATATTTTTATAAACTATGTTGTCCTACCCCAAGACACAGGCTTTCGCCTCTTTCCTTTAAGTAGCCTTCTTAATTATTCACAAATACCTGAAGGAAGTGAAGCCACTATCATCGCTAAATAATCAGGAAATTGAACCCACGAAAATGTGCAACCTCGTTTCCATAGGAAAGAAATGTCTCATTGTTTTTTCACGTAATATGTTTTTACAATTATTATAGGAAATATTAATAACTTACATTTAATTTCATATTTATTGCTTGAAATTATTAAAATCTTCGAACAATTTACTAAAATGTAATGCGATTGCTCCGGCCAGTACGGTTCGCAGGCATTCACAAATATAAACGCGGTCGCAAAATTCACAATCGTTATGGCTATAGGTAGAAACTTCAGGAGGGCCACAGCAGGATTTAGTCGCATTATATCACTCTCCCAGTAAGAGAAAGCACCTGTTATTCTAGTCACCTGAACAAAAGGAAACGTTTACTGGGGACTATTGTGTGAACCGATATTTGATGTAGGTAGGCAAGATTATACAGTCTTTTGTTACATTGCTGTTGTACTGTTCTAGGTCTTTTTGTAGACCTTGTTTAGGTGTGATTAAATAACCATTATTTTCGTATCATTATTTGTATCATACTTAATATGTTCTGATGTTAGACGGCTAGGCTTGAATCTAATTTGATAGGAAAATGTGTAATGGGATTGTCATAATATAAGCTGTACTATATTTTTTTAAACACTTACTCTAAATTTTAACTACAATTAGATAAAAAGAAAATAAATCAACATTATTAATGGCTGTTATTTGCTACTAGGTTATTGTATATGATTTACCAGAAGCATTCTGTTGAGACGATAAAGGTCCATGTCCGTGTTATCATTCACTATCCTGAACTGTAACATTTCAAAACGAATTTATTACTGACATGATCAGTTAGATATAAAAAAATAACGAAAATTAGAAAGTTCTGTATTTCTTTAATTATTATCTCGGTCATCAAGAAACCAACTTACAACTTCTTCAAACGGGAATATACTAATCATATCCAAGAAGAAGGCATGCTTCAAGTATCTAGTGACAGTGAACAGTGGATGTGTGACGAGCAGAGATTTCTCGTTGTAGTACGCCACGTACGCCATTATCACTATGTCTATGTACAGGATGACGTCTGACCAGTTGTACGGACCGCCGTGCTTGTGCTGTTTCGTCTGAAATGTATTAATATCATGAAGTTGTGAGCAAATACTTTTTTGGTAACTTCAAAGTTATTAGGTTAGGATCTGATGCAAGGATCCTGAAGAAATTTGGGGAATTATGTATACTATGTACTGTACCTACATAATATTGATAATGTAAGTTAAAAGGCTATTTTAGTTAGATAAAGAACGACTCTCAGTTTGTGGTTGACACAAGATACATGAGACTAAATACCCAATGATTGCAATACTAAACTTAATATTAAACTTAGATAGTTCATAAACGACATCATCGTCTGTATCAAAGCCTATGTATTTAAACACTCTTTTAGACAAGTTCGTCTCATTATAATTCTATATCGATGACGAAAGCGATTTTTGAAAACCGGCACATTAAATGAAAAAAATAAATGTTTTCATGCTAAGATCCTTCCTCCTTTGCTTCGTCAGGCAGTAATTAAAAAAAAAACTGAGCAATATTTTTTTTTTTAAATTAACTCTCAACTTTACATGTTTCTCCACTAGCATAATAAAATCAACTTACAGCAATATCGTATGGCACGGCGAATATGTAAAACACGGCGAGCATAAAACGTACGCCGCACCAGAACTTGAGGAACATCCCGTGGGGGGTGATGCAGCCCGGCATGAAAATGTACCTGATATGTCTGCAACACAAAACTTAGGTCAGACAATGTGGTAGACACGTCCATAAATATGTTTACACACAGCGTTGTAAAACATATTTAGCGAGAAGTTTTTGTTGGAACTCAAAAAGATAAAGCAAGCAAATATTTTACTGAAAAATAATGGAATAAAATAACTCTAAGAAATGACCCAACTGCTACACACGCTACACACTATAATTATGACAAAGTACACGAATCCATTTTTTTAAATATAAACTTGTTATATTACTTAACTTTAGTTTCGGGACATCAACTAAAATCAAAAATACACAGGAAGTTTGCATAGTCCTTAAAAATGAGTCTAAATCTTCTAAAACTTCCAATCCGTAGATAAGCCTAAAGGTAAGCGGATTGCCCACCATTTACCATTCAGACCAGATCATTCAAACAAAACCCCGGTTTTAAAATCCTACACTGCTATTGGTAAGCCTGACTAATGTCCGAGTCGAGTTACGTTTTATTTTTCGGCAAAATCTGAAGCAAAGCCTTTGTTAAGTCAGTGTTCGTTCTGACAGCGTGAAATAAATAAGCTTTCATGTAAAAAGATGGAAGAAATTTATAAATAAATAAGGCGATTTGTTACGGATATTAAAGGCAAGTAAAATTAATGATATCGCCGAAAATAACGAGCTCGAACAAGACTAGGATTAGGCGGGCTCCGATAACTTGTTTGCGGTCATATTTATAAGAGGCTATAAAATTCATTATCGAAGACAGGCTTGGACAATTGGTTTTAGGTAGCATTACTGTTTTGTTACTTTTAACAGACCATTAGAGATCTACCAATACCATTATTTTTCAGAATATACAATAATCTTTCGTCGTTAAGTTCTCTGAATAGGTAAGTATTTTAAGATACTCAAAATAAACATTTACCTTCACGATCTTAACAAAAAAAACAAACAACAACATCCATCGAATCTACCATTTTTTTCGTTCTCAAAAAACCATACTTTATAAATAATTACTTAAATACCATTGTGTATAATAAAGTTAATTAACCTGATAAAATTGTAACAAAGGCTTATTTACCTCAATACTCCTAACTTGTCGAACGTCTTCACGTAATGGCCCCTCTGTTCTCTGGTGGTTAGTACCACGAAACTTTCCTTTATCTCTTGCTACAAACAAATCATTTACTTTACAAACTTGTTCGTTAACTTTCAGAGTATTAATTTGGTATGTACTTACAGCGATTCTGTTTGTTTTAACGTCCAGTCGACCAATTAGAGGCTTTGCGTCTTCGTATTCTGCTGCCTTTGATTTAAGCTCGGGGTTTTCTAAAATCTATATAATAGTCATCGTTAGAATGTTTTTCTAAATTAGTCTGTCTTTATCAGTAATATACTAGGAACATTTTTTTTTGTTTGGGCGTTGTAGTACTTGTGGCAATTGATTCATGAGAACGTTACAGTGCTTGTCTATTATTCCCCTTTTCTTGGTTTTCCATTTTATACTTGACTAATACATACAATAAACAGTTATCCGTCATTTAAGGTTCGTTGCGTGATAAAACTTTGCATTTTGTGTTAGGATTATTACCTGAAGTTTTAACATGTTTATTTATGAAAATTATTAAAAGACCAGTAAAACAAATTCAACAGTGTCTCACAGAAGCCTTATATTTATTTACAATTATTTTTCCTTCAACATAGATACTTTAGGAAAATTTAATTTCTTAATATTGACTAAGGAATTCGTACTGCTACAGAAATATACATCTCTAAAATGATGTCAAAGGAAATTGAGTGGGCGCGTAATCGATGAGGAAAATTGAGTTGCAGAAAGTTAACTGAATTCACAATCAAATTGTACTTTCTTGAGTGACATTTAGAATTTGTTTCTATAATATCTCGATACTGAATTTCCTGCTTTTTAATCGTACTTGGTAATAAGTTTTGAATGTAATACTTAGGTACAAAAAAAAACTTATAAAAACCTAAAGTTAAAATAAAAACTGCGATTCCTTATGTCAGGTTCTACAGCAGGTGTACATAATGATCAGATTTTCATAACTGTTAAAAAAAATATTACTACTGAACATGTTACTACTACTAATCATAATTCGACCTTGTACATAGCCCCGTGCGAGATAAAGGGCAATCTTGAGTTATACCACACCACTCTGTTCTATCCTTACATTTATCTTACTTACGTATAAAGAACATTATTTTTAAAATATTATACGAAAAGAAAAGACACAAAACCCTTAACAAAAACTCAGAGCAATCGCAAGTCCAACACAGAAACTATACATCAGGCACAGACGTTCCACACAAAGGTTCGCTTGTTGTAACGCAATATTAAATGCATGAATCACCGAGATAATGGGATGACTGATGTCCGGGAACGTGCCCCAGCACTGCACCAGCGCGCTGTACTCCACATGCAGTAATATGCAGTTCGTTGATGTCACCACCGTGTACACCTGGACAAATGCTAGCTTTATTGTCTGATTAAAGTTTGCTGAGATTAAAGTTTGGATTATTACTTTATTTTGTTTGCGTGACTATACATTGTATATTTTAAGGACATTCGAAATAGTGATTTAAACTACAGAATACGAGAGCTCATTGGTGGACATTGAACACAATTATAAATCAGTTTAAAACTACCCGTGTAAAGAAAATTTATAACTTTCAATTTTACATAAATGTATATTTATGGGTATTGGGTATGTAGTATTGTAACAAATGTATTTTTATAAGTGTTTTGCAATATAAATCATACATAGTTAATTTACCTTAGGCAAACCAAAAAGCATTTCAACGACACCAAAATGGCTGCCCGGTCCAATAGTCATTTGTCTTTTACCAAGATTATTCAACAAGTTACAGTGACCCTGTTAACAGAATTATTAAGCTTTGAGAATAATGCATATATCAGAACTGAGGCGACACACTGATGACTTATGTTAAAATAAAGATCAAAGTGTATTTATGAGTTTGGATTTCAAAGATATTATACAAACATGTATTCTCGATATAAGAAAAAACAAGAACGACCTATAACTGACGTTAATCACGAGTAAGTGAAAAACCTTTACTAATACAACTATAATATATTAGTTGATGGAAAACTTAGTCATAACGTAAGTACAAACCAATATAGAAGAAAAATAAACTCAATAATATTATATCTTATTCTATCAGAACTTGTTAGTCCTTTCTTAAGTGATAAGAACAGGACACAATAGGTTTTCCGAGGAGACCGAAATTGTTTGGTCTGTATAATGTAATTGGTAAGTTATCAGAATACATTTATTGGTATATACAGAGAATTCTATACTTTTACATCTATAAGAAACGCGTAAGGCCGTACACGAACTGCTTGAGCAGTAGACTAATCGACGCGTCACGTGCGTCTCTCGCACAACACTCGTTTCTTTTATCGACCAACAAACTGTTTCAAACAGTCCGCGTGGGTATAGCCTAAGATACAAACAATATTTATATTTTTTTTAACTATATTAATTTAACCTTTGTTATACGAACAATGAATAAAAAAACAAAAATGTTACTACCTTTTTTTAACCGACTTCAAAAAAGGAGGAGGTACTCAGTTACCAGTACCCAGTAACATATCCCAGCTTTGACAGTGGGATCCATAAAAAATAAATATAAGACGTATTTTGAAGTCGGTTTTTTTTTTGTTAGAATTACTGTATTGACGTACCTTTTGCAAGATATACATATCCCGTCCTATATCACCAGCATGTTGAACCACCTCGTTGTCGGGCAACACCAGTTTCCTCGTATTACTAGCCACAGTCTGAAGAAAGTCCCGATTGTGTACCTACAGAACGTTAATGTCCCACATTCATATTTATTACGAACCATTGTTTATGATTTTAATCTCGGCGAAGATTTCTTACGGGAAAAGTAATTTAAAAGATAGTGGTTTTTTTTTCGGGAATGCGCAATTTAATCTCGGATATCTTGATGTACAGGCTTGCTTTTGACATATCGTTACTTATTAAAAGTATTTTCTTAGAAACAGTGTATTACATCTACCTTCTACGATGAATATAAAGGCTATATATAACATGACAAGAATATAACATGGCACGTCTGCACGTAAAAACGTAGTGAAAATTAATTAACATAATGAATAATTTCAAAACAGTGTTTGTAAAACCATGTCAGTACCTAAACCCTATCTTATAGAAGCTGCTTTGGCTTTTACCTTTAAGCTAAGTGGAACACTAAATATTGGTATAAGCAATTCAAATACCTGAAACAGCGGGCACACTAATAAAGTCTCGACCATTTCTATAGAAAGCACTTCCTGTTGTATATTCGCTGACATATCTTCAAATATTTCCTCTGTAGATACCGCGTTGTTGTAGTACCTGTTATGTTTTAAGGAAAACCAGTAAATATCAATATCCTGTTGTAAAGTATAATCTCCTAGAATAAGAGGTAGATACAATAAAATGTTACAATAACAGAAGTTTTAAACATGACACACCTCGCCATACTATTTAGATTTTAAAAGCATATTAATAAATCTTATGATGTAATCCATTGATATTGATCATTTCAAAATCTGCACCCACGAAAAACGTTTTTTTTTTAGGACAGATAGAGATCTTATAAACAATCCCTGATATTTATTACAAATTAAAGGAAAGGTAGAAATGCTGCCTACAAGATCTTTTTATTTTATAAAACGTTTTTGCTTACCATTGAACACAGAAGAACTTTTTCACTCGGGCCTTGATTTTCGAACTAACGTGGTTCACAGAGAGGAAATAAAACAACTCCCTCATGGATTCCTACGAAAGATGGATGGAGCTAATAAATAAAATCCAAGGAAATAAGCTGTAATATTTTAATAAAGATGAAACGATATGCTTTATAAGGATCACAACATCTATGTACGATACAAGCATTAACGTCGTGGGATAACTTAATAATTTTCTATATTAGAATATACTTTATATATATATATATATATTCTCTTAAATAAATCTCGTTTAGGTCAAACATTCAGCTATTCAACAACGCTGACACAATATACACCCACATCCGAATTCCAAATAATGTATTAAGTAATATGACGAAAAGGAAAAAATATGTCCATTATTCGGTCATACAAATCGACGTTTCCGAACTGTATGAAACGAAATAAATAACCTATGGATACGGGATATTCATCGTACACCCAAACTGTATTACTAACCCGCATGACGATACAAAATGAAGTCCCGAAAATTCAATTATATCTTAGAAAGGAAAGGACGGCTGGAATATTTGGTATTTTTCCATCCCTATTATTTTTCAAATACGGACTAAACCCAATAGTTAAACATCAATAAAAAACCGGGTCATTGGACAGTTCAAATACAATCAATTCTGTTCATATCATTCTTGTTCACTGGTTCAGAAGATTTGGTTATTGTTTTTCGAAGCTGATTTTGCGTTCATGAATTTCACCTTTGCGAGAAGCAGGAAAATCGATTTCATTAAATTCTTAAACGAGGATTTAAGGACCAATATCTAACCTTTTTTAATTACGTTTTAAACATGAATTAACATTGGCCACTTAGCAATAGGTATTTATTTCCGAAATGTAAAAGTATCCGAAGCAATTTAAATTAAAAATGTTTGCGTACCTTGAACTTTAATCTCCTTTGTGTTGCTAGTAGATAGTGGCTGCAGATTCTCGCCGTGTAGAAGCAGCTTAGGTATGATCCCAATACAAACAGGCAAATAACCTAAAATATTTCAATACAAACTTGGTATTCAGAAATTCATATTTGAAATTTACTTTTGAATAAGCTTTGTAAACATTCTGAAAACTACAAATTTATGAATGGTTTACTGAATATAGAAGTCCTATTTAATATTTACCAAGAGTTATGTAGGTATAACAAACAAAAACTAACTTCATATTTCATGTGTTTGCATAATTATAAAATAAAATTTGCATGACCATAAAAATGTCGTCACGTTATATCGCTAGCGGTCTGTGTGTTGCTTATCGCAATATTCTCAGGGCGCACATTTAGAATTTATAATTAAATGCGTGGGTTCACCGCCTATGTTTCCTGCCATAACTCGAAGCTCATGACACATTTAAATCGCCCACATGGATGAAAAACGCATCTCTACTGATCCGGGTTGCGAAATTATCTTTTCACTGTGTATATAGTATGTCATAAAAGAGTAGTAAGTTTGTATAATATTAACATCCGGATTTCAGAATAACCTACTTTTTCCCATTTCAGTATCGTCAGCATTTGCAACCACAACGCCAATTAAATGTCGTGGTTAATTTCAATTATTCACGATATTGTACGCGCTGGTATTTAGGTAAACTTTACGTTCGAAACATAAGTTAAAATACGTAACAAATAAATGAAAAGGACAACGGTCATGATGGTATCATCTTGTACTATTTGATTATGTACCTATTTCAAAATAAGAAAGAAACCGCAAGGGTTCATAAACATTTTTCACCTAAACATAATGTAACAAAAAATCTCATGAAGAATAAGAAATCTACTCCGCCCCTAACAACAAATGCATAATTTAACAATATGTTTTAACAAAGCGTACAAAGAATCAACGGTATATCAGATATTTTTTCGACGGAAAAAGCCGCAGAAATAATGGAGACGTATAATAAATAAAACCGTACACCCCATAAAACTTTTTGTGCATTGAACAAAATTTCCGAGAAAAATATATGGTTATGGTGTGCGAGGTAATGGGGAACATACGTGGATAATATATGTAGTGGTTTCGTATCCGCGCTTTACTATAGATTACACTATCTTTCTTTAATGGAAACTACATTTTTTGTAGCATACGTTAGCAGTTTTAATGTTACTGTTGTTTTATATGCTTAAAATGACTACACTTGGATGTGTGCCCGGAAAAAACTAACTGAGTTTAAATTTATGGCTGTACTGTATTCGGACTTCAGTTCAGTTTACTAGTAATTCATGTCAAACTACAACGGCACTTTTGAACCCATTTGTAACTTTAAATTACACGACTCAAAAGATATAGGTACTCTTAGGTACGTTGAATACATTTCTTTGAACAAAATCAATTACAATACGGTCCAATATGCGAGTATCACAGTACGAATAAAAACTAGTTATTTCATTGATCGTGGGTGATTTACTGCCATTGCCGATAAGGAGTTCCAATCTCTTTCCTTAAATTGCTTCATGAGATCACAATAAAAATATGGGAACGCACCGGCACCGATCACTTTTCGGAATAAAACGTATTTTAATGGCATTTGAAATGACTTCAATATTACGTAATATAAACCGATATTAAATATCGGTGATATTTTATTGAATTGAATATGTTTTTTGTGCATTTTCAAATCTAATTTATTTCAGCGAAGCAAACCTTTTTCTAGTGCGCATTTTGCGCCTTTTTCTTCAAAATGTAACATGCCGTATCAGTTGCAATTAGTTTATGATCTTGAAATAGGAACCCAATGCCAAAAATAAATCGGTTTATATAACATGGTATATAAAAGTAATATATTTCTTCATTGACTTACTACTATAAGGTCGATGTCTCCGGGTGATACCTCGGAGGACCCAGCGCCCGTGAATACAGAAGTGCCGAAAACAAATGAAGTCTTCATGGGAGTCTCGTGCCGCGCTTCAACTGTCATGAATACTTTCGTCTCCCAGTATATCAGCTGAGACATCCATGAATTCTATGGGATATTATTATAATTGGGTAATAATGCTCTTGGAATGATTTGAGGATGAAATTATCATAAACCAGAAAAATATACAGCCATTCGCTCTCAAAATCGAATACAAAAAAGTGTTCAAAAACGTTTAAACTTATTTTTAAATAGCTGAAAAAAAACCTATTTACGTTTTCTTACGGAAAGCTTAAAGAAAGCTTTTGATCGCTACCTACACGTGTCCATGTGGTATTTTTCTGACTTATAGTAAAAAAACCTTATTTTTTTTTGTTTCATGTTTTCTGCATCGAGTTCGCGAGATGAGCACTCGTGTGGGTCGATCCCTCTTTACCGCTACAGCTTTTGATCCGATCGGTTCGTCAAAAGGAAAACGCTTGACAGAGCGTTGCAGAGAAAAATCGTTGACAACCTTTCGATCGTATATTTCAGTGTGCATAGCTAAAGCGTTTTTGATGCATGAAACGGAAACGCATATCGCAGATTGATGACTGCACGGATGGGGAAATGCTATAAGAGTTTACCATGCTAACTGTCACTGCGTATCGTGCTCCGAAAATGTTTTTTACAAATATTTGTTTTAAGATTGCGTTTTCTATGACGACACACAGAATAAAAACCTAAAACAGCAGTAGCCTCTTACACAATTCGGTACAAGAAGAAAATAAATGCAAACTTTAGATAAGAACAGGTGTTCAATATTTACCTCACGACATAATTTCCTTGGACAGGCATATAGGTACAGAAAGCACCCCGACCAGTAGCAGAATATAATGAAAATCATACAGAACTTTGACAGGACGATCAACTGCAAATTATTATCGAACCATGTTTTATATTCACATGTGAATAAGCTTGCAAAAATACTATTAATTAAAAATAAATAAATATGTATGTGTGTGTGTAATATGTGCATACTCGTAAATACTGAAAAAGGCACACGAAAGCTTACAGAGATGGACAAAAATTCTCAAAACTGATTCTTATGAGTACTAAGGCACAAAGATATGAAAAGAGTTTTGAATAAGATTACAGGATTTGGGGAAATACTGTATGCAAATTCTACGAACTCAAAATGCAAATGCGGTGAATAAAAATAAAAGTCATTTCTGAATATTGAAGGGTAGTAAAAGAGTTTTAAATTTACAAAAAAGCTCAATGTACAGGACAATATCTGTTTGTTTTCTCTAAGAACTAATGACCATATGGATATCAAACATGTCACAAGATACATGGCACATTCTCAGCTTGCTATCTAAGCGATCAACAAATTAAGTATTACCATACCTTTACATGACTATTAAAATTCTGCGCCCATTTATCGAGATAGTCCCAGATATGCCACACTTGCAGTATGGGGAACAACATGGCTATCTGACCAGCCACCGTCTCCCCTTGAGGGTCTAACGTATCCGTGAAGATGCAGACAGGAAATACAGAGATCACATCCAGGTAGAAACCAAAGGTGGCCATTTTAACTTCTGCTATTTCTCGAACCGTTTCTTTTCGTTCGTTCTAGGAAATAATTGTAACTTTAGTTTTGGCTATTGAATGTAAAAGCTTTGGTTGGAATCTGAAATCGCTAGCCCGCAAGCAAGCAAGCGTAGTGATATATGCTCGCTCCTTCGAGCGAGGAACTTGCCTTGCAGTGGCACAATTATATGCCAATATTACCTCAGAATGTCATACATAAAAAGTATGCAAAAAAATTAAGAAAATGTGTTGCAATAAAGGTTTAAATGGAATCTCATAGTTTAATGTTATACACGTTACATCTTAAGTCCATGTAAGAGGTAAGACTGTAGTTCCCGCAATTTTTTCCTTTATACTTTATGGAAATAAGAGAGAAAAGTTGACATTGCGTAAGTGCCCTTTATAGACGCATGTGAAACTTGTAAGAGACTTTCGCGATATTTCCAGTGAGTGCTCGTTGAATAAAAAGTTACGAGAAAAGATACTCCTAAAGCTTCTTAAAAATCTGCTTCTAGGATGATATAAAATAACTCACAATATATGAATATGAAGTAAAAAAAAATGTTATTGTATAAATAGGTTAAGTGCGAAAACACGAGTTAGTTTAATCCACTTAAGACTGTAATATCGAAACAATAACTAACTACCGTCATTAGCTGTAACAACAACTTAATTAGGATGCAACGAAGGTAATTTCATAACCGTTCCCCTGACATATACCTAGCTATACTTACATAATCGTTTATGCCAATTGTGAATCAAACCTCACGTCGTTAATTGATTTGAATTGACCGTACACACGCAACCAAATCGCTTTGTACTGGTCCCAATCAAGCGAGCCTCTTTGTGTGCCACAATAACTACAATGGTGTACGGAACCTTTATTCTGAATGTACAGAGTTTTTAGAAAGGACTTGCGTGACCCTAATGATTTCTTGTTATTTCTTTGTATAAATTTATAGAATTAACGGAAAACGATTTCGTTTCATGCTTTAGATCGAATGTTGCCGTAATTGTAAAATTGCTAGTGGTCATGATTTATAATGTTTTTTTTTTTAATATTTCTTTTTGTTTTCATTAAAAATATTCATGATGCAAGAATATTTTCTTTTCTTTTTCTATAGAACTCAGATAAACGAACAAAATAAAGTCAAATTAAGACCCTCTTCTTTAATAAAGTAAGTTTAAAAGAAATGTAGAATTCGCGAAGTTCATTATCTTACAATCTAAACTCTTAAGAACAATTAATCGTTTTGCCCGACTTACAAATCAAAGTTCTGGAGAGCTGCAATCCTACAAGCTACTATTGGATTAATAAGTTTTCAGCGAGCACTAGTTTATTCATGTAAACGATTTAAATGTGTTTACGAAGAGCAAAGACTGACAGTATTTTACATGAAAGAGAATTACTTAGAAATTAGTTGAAGTATTTGAACTATATAACATAGTGTTTTAATCTTTTCTTCCTTTTACCCTCAATGGAACGAATAAGGTATATGTGTTTAGGGTTAGAGGTTGTTTGTGAATATGCGAACAATCGTATTTTATAACAGTACAAATTCAAATGTTCTTTGATGTTGTTTATGTTTAAGTATGTGTTGTAAGAAAGAAAACCAACTTTGTATTTTTAACCAAAAATTAAATAGAAGTTTATTTTTAACTGTTTCATTTAGTACTTATATTTTAGTGTTAAAATCTCGTCACAGAACTTTAACCGCGACACAGTCGTGTATTAAATGGCATTAACTGTGTAAGCCACGTGCCCGCGGCGTCGATGTTAACGTAGGCGGGGGCTAAACCGAAAACAAAACAACTTACGCACAACCGTACTCTATATTCAAATAACATTTTAAGAAACCTGTTTCCCAGTAAAACATCAAACTTTTTAATTCTCAGAATGTCTTTTGTTTACCAATGTTGTTTTTGGAAAATGTAAATAGTGAGCGTTGTAAGGAATATACCTCGTAGCATTTATTTAGAACAAACATAATAGTAAATGCAGAAATTCTATTTTAGATGTATGATATAGCCTCAGTTTTAATCCTAGAAAAATGCCTATATGAGCGACTACCCGCCAGAAGACCGTTTTTTTTTTGTATTTATTTAGAACAGCGTCGTAAATCTATACCTTACATAAATGCATTCAGAAAACATATTTTGATCAAATTGTTCTTTTATATCACCCTAACAAAATAATTTGGCGGGCCTGTTGGTCTAGTGGTTAGTGACCCTGACTGCTATACCGGAGGTCGTGGGTTTGATTCCCACCCAGGACAAATGTTTGTGTGATGAGCACGATCATTAAAATTTGTTCTGGTTGTCTGGTTTATCTATAATATGTATGTATTTAGAAATATATAAGTATGTTTATCAGTTGCCTGGTTACCATAACACAAGCTCTGCTTAGCTTGGGATCAGATAACCGTGTGTGAGTTGTCCCGGAATATTATTATTATGTGTGAAACTCACCTTTTCAAAAGTAGCAGTGGTAAGCTGTACATAAATGTTAAGCAGTAAGCCGGCGACGACTATAGTGGTGAGGACCTTCTCCGTGTCGGAGTGGTGGTTCTGTAGCGCCGAGTAGGGAGACATGAAGCACACGTATATGACCATCACGAAATGCGCCACGTCGAACATGTGCGTCTGTAACATAATGTTTTCTTAGAGTATGTATAAACAAGCATAGAGTGCGCGCATTGGTCTTGGCCAGTTGTGCCGATCATGAGTATTAAAGAGATTTACCGTGTAAGAGCAGATGTTTACGCAAAAATGTCGAATTAGGGTTTAGCTAGTATGAATTATACGGTGCATTCGGTTTTTACACTAGTTTGACATGTTCTTTGAAAATGACGCTTGTTCATACTTGTGCTCACTGTTCATACTCCGTGAGGCACTCTATAGTTTACTTATAAATACTTTAAGTTAGGTGCACTTTCCACCTTTCCACACCCTAGAGAATTGCATACAGTCAGAAAAGTTATATATCTAGATGTAAAATAATAAGTACGAAAAATATAACACGATATTTGCATTTCTTTGAGCAAAGTAGATAAATAAACACAGTAGATATTTAAATTCTAAATTGAGTTACTGCGTCATAACTCGAAAGTAAATATGAGTTTACTGAAGTAAATAATTCTGGAAGCATATGTAAAGTGCTCATGCATCATAAGTTACTCTCGTATTTATAATACAGTTTCTAACAGTATTAAAATATTCCATTTATTTATAATCGTATGACATAAAGTGTCATGGCGCTGCTGGTTTATTAAGTGGATTTGAATGCATAAGTTTGTGAGTTCGAATTTGGTCAAAAGCTTACACGAATTTCGTGATATAAGGTGAGTGTAGGTATGTGTATTGCAGACAAATCAATAGCAATAATTTGAATTTTGTTTGCGAGTAGAGTGCAACATAAGTCCACGTATTGTACTTTTTAGTCTTAATGCTTTGTAATTCGTTGATAAATAAAATTTCAGCAATACTGTATTATAGACAAAATATAAATCTCATATTTACAAATTCGGTGTTAGGCATCAAAATCCATGGGAAGTTGGATCTCAGGCAGATATGCGGTGCATCGATGGTGGTGACGTTGCTTGACAACTGGTACAGCTCCAAGTATTCTGTCGTGAACTTAGGCTGGCGTTCATTATTCTCGTCTGCGAAGCAAAAATCATTTAAAGCTTATTTAGACGGTGCGAGAATATCGTGCGAAATGCGATACATTGCCGTCTCCGAACGATCACTTATGACACCACAACTATGCAGCCCCAAAATGTACTACAACTCGCAAAACATTTCTCGCTACGTCTTAAACGGACCTAAATGTGTTTGCTACGAATTGGCTACGACTTAACTACAGCCTTCCTGATAACATTTATTATTTTCAGCACTTTTTAATGATGTTACTTGGCAAGTTTTCACACACCACACACCTTTTCGCCTTTTCAATGCAATGAATCGACACCTTTGGACTGAAATGTGTCAAGTATATAATTTTCTATTAAAACTTGCCAAGTAACATCATTAAAAAGTACTGAAAATAATAAATGTTATCAGGAAACTGCTAAAAAAACCGGTGTGCGTTTCTCTGACTATTATAATTATAGGTATTTCTATGTAACGTGATACTTATTCGAAATGTACCTTAAAAACTGCTGGAAATCAAGTGTGCATTCCTATAACTATTTATGATTTGAGGTATTTTATGGAACTTGGTACTTATTCAGATCTCACATCTTTTATAGGCGAAGCATTCCCATAGTATCGAACTTGGCAGCCTTTCACATTTATGTTTTTGATGGGATTTCATTTATTTTTGATAGGTGTAGGTTCTTTATTATTTTTTTATCACTTTTGCTTTAGGAAATGTCTCATTCCACTTAGTTGTAAAATTAGAAATTATTTAGACTATGCGAGAAAAAATAATCTTTTTATTTTTGTTTGACTGATTTAGTGCACCTAGTGTACCTAGTGACCTGCTTTGCACTTCGTAAATCGTGGGTTCGGTTCCCGCAACAGACACACACAGAGTGGTGAACAATTTTATTGTTCTTGTCTTTAAGACAAACATGTATTGTCTTAAATTGGTATGTATCTAAATTTAAATAAGTCTTATCTCATTCCCACCTCATACCTACTTATAGTAGAACAAAATTACACATTCGTTGTTTTCAAAACTGACTCACACTTGGCCGTTTTCAGATTTTTACTTTATTTCGACCTAAAGACAAACCTTCGAGCCAAATTTCAGGTCGGTACGACCATTGGAAGATAGACCCATTTAGTTCATTATGACTTCATAGTAGAACAAAGTTACACTTTCGCTATTTTTAAAACTAACTCACACTTGGCCGTTTTCAGATTTTTCCCTTTACTTTGACCTTAAGACCTATCTCCATGCCAAATTTCAAGTCAGTACGACCATTGGAAGTGGTCTAGGTTTTTGATGAGTCAGTGAGTGTATAGTAAAAATAGCGATTTTCTGACGTCAATATCTCAAGAACTGCTATATGTAGAATAATGAAATTGTGTATTCTAGACAATTAAGGAGATGTCAACAGACACTCGAAATTTCATATGCGTAGATAAAATATGTTTTGAGTTATAGGGTGGTCGAAATTGGCCCGAAATGGTTCGTGTAATATAACCCACGGCCGGTGTGTCGCTTTTTTTTGCTCGAACTTGGCGGACACACTGCCGTGTGTCTAGATTTTGACATAAATAGTATTGTATGATATCGGGCAACGATTAATAAATAAAACCTGCAAAATATTATACTTTTTCAATAACGAAACTAATTAAACTAGATAAGAATTTACTTATTTCGTCAAAGTCAAAGTTAGTATTTTAATATAGACATTAATAGTATGAAAGAAAATATATAAAAGCTTTTCGAAGAAAATCCTAAATTATAAGCATTTAAGTAGTAAGGCTTTTCTACGAGCACTAATTAAATTAAGTATTCTTTTGTGGTATAGTATATCATTAAAAACTTAAGCATCTGCTAACTTTTTGGAATCACCAAAAATAAATATATTATTCTAAAAGCTTACACTTTTAGTGTTTCATTAAGTACTCTTCCAAAAAAGATTTTTTAGGACTGTAATTGCTATCTCCTAATTGAAATCTTAATATCTAGGGCAAAGCCAACTTCTGGATCTCCCAAATAAATAATACTAATGAAATAAAATGTATAACTTCAAAGCAACATATAAGACTCATGATACGCTTATATTCACTATATATTTGCGTTACGTAGTAATATCAGTATAAGCCTTAATGTCTCCGACAAAACACAATTAAAATTTAAAACACTTGTCGATAATCTTCAATCTTATCACGCGATTACAGCCTTTGCACAGATTTTAACAGTACTTACTACACATAATTGTACAAAAGGCCCATCTTCAATGAAATTAATATTGGACCACCTCTGAAGATATACCTTAGTGACAACGAATTTTGGAAATCGATGCTCCATTGTCGGAGTTATCGTGGAACAAACAAAAAACATACGGTTGAATTGAGAACCTTCTTTTAAAGTCATTTAAAAATACTCAAACACCTTCCCAACCACAAAAACAGCAAGTATTCCATGAAATTTAAATTCTATTACCTCTGTAATACATGTGAGAGTCGTCTACAAAAGTGGGATCCTCTTCCTCAACGCCCGCCAAATTGTCTTTAAGCACTTTCATGGGCCGGTAGCGGGTTCGAATTAGTCTCGAGTCGCCTCTATCGTACTCCTCTATCGCTTCCTAGAGTCAAATAAATGGGAACAAGTTTCAGCCATAAAATAAGGGTATACGTAGTTATTTGCGTTTTAAAGAATAAATGGGTGAGTTGTGTTCAGTGAATTTGGGACCTTAAAATTGTTTGCTTCCTTTGGAGACGGTTTATTTTTGTTTTTGTATAATATGTTGGCTTTTGGACTAACAATTTACTATTTTTTTTTTGTTTTTGACAATATGAATAAAATTATTTATGTGATGTACAATTTATTTATAACGATGAATGTACGAAATATTATTATAATTGCATACAATTAATTACATATATAAATAAATAAGGTAGTCTTTTGTGATTTGTCATAAAAGAAAATTATTTGATATGAAATAAAATAATACAGTTTTCAGTATTAACAATTGGACAGACGGTAGCTTAATTTTAAGTCCGTTATAGTACATTTAAATTTCGCAATCTCACTTTATTATTCACACGCGAGGAAATGTCAAGTGCCGTTAGAAATAAACTGGTTTCACTAAACCTAAAGTAGTGAGAGAAAATTCATAAGTTCATGAATTATAATATAATTTATGGTATAGTAATATAGTATTAACTGTTTTGCGTTAGCTTGGACTAAACAAAAAGGTTCCATTAGATTCCTAGAACTGGCTTTTTTTCGTCCAACATTGGAGTCATTGATCTATTTCTCTAGTGTATAATATATACAGCGTCTATCTTGTAATTAATTCTGTACTTTAAGCAAAACCTCGTTCCGTAGAGCGTATATGCGTAACGCACAGATAATAAAATAAATTACAACTTAAAAGAAGACTAGAAGAGAAGATTTCTCTTAGCAATAGAGAGAGATACTTAGGTATATTAATAGAAGTTAACTTACCTGGCGACGTCTCGCGGTCTGAAGCCTAGTGTTTATTTTATTTCGTATAACCTCAAACATAGTCGGGTGCTCAGCTATCACTCGCATAAAATCTGTCCGGCGTAAAACCTGCAGAATTAGGTTAATTGAGGTGTAACTCAAATGTAGGGCGGACCGCCGACTTAGTTATAAAGAGGTCTTTGTTTGCAAGTACCGTGTTATGGAACCTTAATGGTCTTACCCCATATAAGCAACTTTTATGTTTATTTACGTAAATAAACTCGTCAATCTTCAGATATGTTTGTTAATGTAAATGTCGAAAAATTAAATAAATTATGTAAAAATGTATGTAAATGTGAAATTATTTGGACATTAACTGGATAAATAATCATGAAACGTCGGTACAGTTAAGTATGAATTTATTTCGTGTTAAGTCAGCCGTTCACAGCAGTCATGCCTACGTAATAAGCTTATATTGTATATTGACTGTATTATATGTTACGCACCAGTCTTCCTACCCTTGTCACCTATAACTAAATAAGACACAAGAAAGCTACTGTATATCTACAAAGTGTTTACTAAAATAATATTAGTAGTCTCCGAATGACTAAGGAATTTAAAGCTCCCAACTGAAAATTTAGCCAAAATAAATAAGCAGTCTTTCCTGAATTCCATTTATTTTAGTAAAGTCCTTTTTTTATTTATCAATTAATTTGATAACAGGATCAAATCAATAATATTGTGTAAAATAATAAGGCAAGCATGCAAATAAATAAACATTAATGAGTTGTTAAAATTATGTAAGTTCATTTTACATCAACAATAATTCTCAATTAAATAACTTCCAAGAGCTATTAACAAGTGATTTGTATTTCGTACATGACATAATATGGCAATTTGAAATGTGTATTGATATTTTTGACGTGCTACGTACACGTACCGTACCTATGTCCGTACATTAACATGTAATGTTTTTTTTACAAATGTAGTAATCCCAAACATTATATTGTACGACGTACTATACTTTTACACACAAACGTACACAATCTCCACTGACCTGTACTTCGACGTAAGTGGCCGCTTTCACGGTAACTTTCGATGGTATTGAATAGAACAGGCTCAGCTCCCCAAGTACCTAGGACGAAATTACAGTGTCTCACAAAGTTAGCTGAAAGAGCACCCTCATTAGTAACCGGACAATGTACGTTTTATAAAAGAAGTTAATGAAAGAAACTGTATTGAAAGTACTATTTAGGTCCTTTTAGCGTCGTTTATTTTATTTAGTGTAGTTTTAGAAATTATAAAGTTAGCTAGCATTTAGCGATTAGATTAAGCGAATAGTAACATTTTAGCGTTATGTAACGTAATTTTTAATAGTGAAAAGTGTTTCAACCAAGCACTTATCGCTAATCGCGACTTCAAAGCTGTAGTACTTAATCAGAATTATGTACCTATAATGTATATCTCAAGGCATTCCATTCTCAAGGTCTTAATCTATACTAATATTATAAAGCTGAAGAGTTTGTTTGTTTGTTTGTTTGGTTGAACGCGCTAATCTCAGGAACTACTGGTTAGAATTGAAAAAAATCGATTTGTGTTATATAGTCCATTTATCGAGGAAGGCTTTAGGATATATAACATTACGCTGCGACCAATAGGAGCTAAGCAGCAGTGAAAAATGTCACAAAAACGGGGAAAAATATTCATACTTGAAAGCTTCCGTTGCGTGCGCTGCGTAAACGGTTCGAGTTACCCAAAATATATGTATGAAAGAATTGTTTCTCTTTAAATGATCTAAAAAAATGTCTGTGACAGTATATGTCTATCTTTTAAGATTGACTCACTATATCCTTTTTTAAGGTAATCATTTGGTCGAAATTAATTCATTATTGCCAATTATTTGCTACAGAATTTTATCAACATAATATTAACTAAAATTATCATTTACGCAGAAATACTTTTTTTTTTAAACTTCTTAATCGCGGTCATAATAACAGAAATTGACGCGGACGAAGTCGCGGGGATCAGCTAGTAGATTATATAATAATATAACGACAAAATGATAATGCAATTATTACCAAAGACAGATAAGTTATCAGTATTATCAAATTGAGTTTTGTAAACCTCTCACATGAAGATACCTATTTGCATAAAAGTTGATTGTCAATTATGAATTTAAAAAATTACATATAGCTTGTGATTTTTTTTTTACGTAATGCAATCGATAACCGTTGTTACACGCATATAAAACCTTTTTATTAAATGTGTAACTACTTTTATCGGCAAAATTAACATACCTACATCTTATTATGTAGGTACTACAGAACAGTGGATTTATCTCATAAGTAGACCTACCCCTATAGTTATTATTGTAGAGAAGAGAGAACAGAAACTTACAATACACACCTTCACTATAGGTATATATATATAAAAGTAAATAATTCGTTTACTCACAGTGCCAGCTTTAAAAGCGATCATAGGGCTCTCATCGTCTTCGTCAGAAAGCATTTCGATGACGCCTCGCTTGATGCAAATCATGCCGTTTTTTACAACACCCTGACTCCAAATATGCTGGCCTTCTAAATACAACTCGTGTCGCATTAGCAATGATATCTGTCGCATAAACGACTCATCTGCAAAGCATATTTAAACTGCTATTTAATTTAAGCTCTATGATAACGTACAATGGGTTCAAATTCAAACACATTAAGGCTAAGAACGTTAACATTAAACAGTTTGTAATATTATCATCAATTAAGTCTATTAATAAACATTTTCAGTTAGCTCCAAAGACTACCTTTCTAAAGAAGTTCCCATCGCTCACAATAACGTCTAACGAACTTTAATAAATGTGCACGGAACGGCTCTTAATTAACGAAAAGTCTCTTTCAATACAATATCATTATCCAGAAAGTCCTTAAGTAAACTCCCACCCGACGTTTTTAGATAATTCAACGGCTTTCACAAAGGTATAGAATTCAAGGGAAACTTAGTATCTCTGTTAACAAAGTTATGGCGTAGTTTTAGTATGAATTACACTAACTGGTATCCCTAAATAGCATTGAGTTATGGAAATTCCCGACGTTAATGTCAAAGATTAGTTCCATCTGTAGAGGTAAAGGCAGCTTCTGTAGTTGTTCGGACCTCAGGATTCCGTCTTTCATTTGCCACAGTTGGAGCTTATAGTTTTTGCATTGCTCCACTAAACAAGCCGGCGCTCTACTTATTTTTAGGTAATTTATCATGTGGTGGTACTGTAAATGTAAAGAATAAAGTCATGTATTAAGAATTTTATCACTTAAAAGCTGCATAAAACCTAGTATGAAGAATCATAGGTCTTACTCTATCAACGAAATTAGATCTTCTAGTATTTTCTATCACCAATTCCCAAGATAGTGTGCCAATGAATCGATATCGGAAGAACACATAGCCAATGAGCATTAGACCTGACGTTAACCACTTTTGGCTGCTTCGCTAAAATGTTACATTATTATTATTATAATTTTTCATATTATAATAAAAGTTTAGTGTAAATTATTTAGTTTTGCTCTTGGTAAATAGGTTTACCAATTAATATTACGCGTAGGAAAACGAGACTTAATAGTTGCAGCTACAATTAAACAGTATTACTTGTGATAGTTATAATGAGCTTATTCATGATATTATGTTAGCCCACATAAAAAAATTAAAATTTACTTTTAAACAAATATAGATACCAACAAAAACTATGATAAAGATATGAAGGCTGTCATCATCTATTTTAATTAAGACCTTAAACTCAAAAGCAACTACATTCAACTCGATTGTATTTTATTATAAACGAGCAATTTAAATTTACGAGATGAAAATGTATCTGCATTTAAAGTTTTGCTCACATCCAGTTTAAGTTTATAATACGAGCCATTATGAACATAACATCAAGGATAATTACCTACTACAATTAAACATAATAATATGACTTATAACTTACAAAAGATTTTAATCACTGCCTTTAAAGTTATTTAAAAAGGTACTCAAAGATTCTTAATATGCGAATGATTTTATACATATATATTATGCCATTTCATCGTAGCTCTATAATACAATGTTCGTGTTAAAATATTTTCTGAATTTATAAGACATTTTTATGACACAAAATATTTAAAATCTTTGAATTGAATGTACTGAAAACGGCTAACGTGCTGTGAGAGCGTGGTGATAAATCCTTCTCTTTGAAACGAAACCTATTTATAACTAAGTACTGCGTAAGAACAGTTTATGTAAAATGTTCTTTTTGCTGGTTTATTCTTATACTAGCTGTGCCAGCGACTTCGTTCGCGTGGATGACGAAACTTATCAATGAATGACGAACTTATTACTGTTGATTGTAGCGTGATGAAAAGTATACTATAACCTGCCCAGAAGTATGAAGAATAATTGTACCAAGTTACGTTAAAATCCGTCGAGTAGTTTTTGTTTCTATAAGGAACATACAGACAGACAGACAAAAATTTTAATGATTGCATTTTTGGCATCAGTATCGATCACTAATCACCCCCTGATAGTTATTTTGAAAATATATTTCATGTACAGAATTGACCTCACTACAGATTCATTATAAGTATAGATAAGATATTTAACCTACACGGTTATAAATCTGTCAATGATAGAAAAATTGGTCCAAAATGGGGCATCTAATAATCAAATACACTTACCAAAGGAAATGAGTCTCCAAATACGATATTAAAAAAGCGACAAGTACAGTAGTACCAGCATGTCCTGTAACTATAATTTAGATTTAGTTAGCTGACCATAAAAAAGTAAAACTTTTATATTAACGGGTATTTCATTTCAAATCAGTTTTTCAATATTCGTTGACTTTTATAATAATAAATAATAAATGCGGACAACATCACATACATTGCTCTGAACCCAAAGTAAGTAGCTGAAGCACTTGTGTTATGGAATTCAGAAACAACGAAGGTACCACAAACACCCAGACCCGAGACAATGTAGCAAAGTTGGTTCCTACATTGACCCTTCCGGGGATCGAACCCGGGACCTCAGAGCTAGCGACACCACGGAGGTCGTCTCGACTGTACGTATGCATAAATCTTAAAATAAAACAGAAATATAGTAGAATAAATATGAATACTTTAATACTATACTATGTGGTATATATTTGACTATACATAATTGAGTGCTAGTCAAAGTTATGACTGCAGTGAGGATGCGCTTCGATGCCAAATGCGCAAAACATATTTTCAAAGACATTCTTTATCAAAAATGTCTCTAACGGGCTCTACCGTACGTTGCAATTTAAGAATGTTTTAAAATATTTCTATAAAATTTCAAATTTTAAACCGTTTTTATGTCTCTACAAACAATTTTAAAACAGTACCTATCTTAAAAATAGATACCTATCGTCATAAAGTAAGTAACATCGTTAGTTAGCGATTTCTTTTTTAAGATTAGCCTATGTATTATCTAATTTAATTTGCACTACTAGTATTTAGATAACCTCAACCCTTGTGATTTATTTAATTCACGACAATCCTGGGCCTTCACAGTCAAGTGATTTATCCTTAAGTAGTCAAGTCAAATATGCATTAAGTTATATTTTTACATTAATAAAGAAATAAATACCAGTTGAACTTCAAACTCCGGGCGTGCACATGAGAAGGATAGCCAATATTGTACCAATCATGTTCCAATGGTGGTGATCTATTCAAATTATACCAAATACACGTGCTAGCATGAAGCATCAGGGTAGCCGTCACCACTTGCTCAGCGAAAAACAATAGCTTCCGAGATTTACGCATCTGGTGACGTCACATAAATAGCTTAGTAAAATTGACCGTAAAATCAAACATGAATGTTAATTAGGACTGAAAAGTGTTGAAACCTGGAAACGAGCTCTCGACGACTCTTGAATTAATTAAGGGGAAAAATAATGTCTGTGGTATTTCCATTTCAGAATGGTAGACGGTCAGAAGGTTGGATATAAAAAGAAAACTCACGTGTTCGTTTATATCTTGGAAAAATTGAAAAAGTCTGTATATTCTTCCGATTTCCAGCCATCTGCCAACCATAAGATATTTTTCGTAGCCTGGCTTATTCTTGACTAGAACAATTCAAAGACATCAATTAATATGCCACAAAGCCATGGAACGTTTTTATTTTATTAAATTAATACTAAACGCCTATCAATTACTAAATAAGTTAATTTTACAGATTTCAAACCGAAGTTGGTAAATAAGTTAGGATGAGTTAGTGTCAACCCTGATACTCTCCACAACACAAGCATACTAAAACATTATCGTCTAGTAGAAATAATGTCACTGTATGTGTGTTACAAAGATGCTAAGAACGTTACTATACTCACATAGTATAGTCAAAGGTATCAGTGATATAACATCATACGTCAGAAAAAAGACATTTCGTCTGTAGACTCTAACATGCAACCTGACAAGGGGCCAGGTCGCATGCAGAAGGTGCACGATGACGTCAGCAATGTAAACTATTTCCGATATTATTAAGGACAACTCCAGGAAAAATCTCAATTCCTCGATGTAATACGCGAGGAGCAAGTGCATCAGATATTTGTATACCACCACTAATAGGACGAGTGCCTGTGAAAATGAATACGAACTTTGAACCTTAAATCTATCTGCACAAAGCGTAAAATTGTTATTAAGTGCTAAAGCTATATATTTAAATCTTCACTCAAAACATACCTTCAATAAAAAGAAAATACAATGAGCAACATTTTATTTAAAGCTTTTAAGAGGACATACTTTTACATGTAACAGTTTTTTGAAAGATGTTTAAGACATAATACCGTACCTGAAAGCGCACATTCCAAGCGGTCATCAAAACTAAGTTGGTAACTACTCCCAACCTTCCCTCCCATAAGAAGTTTCCAAAGCCTTTTTCTTTCCTTGACTTCAATTGAGAATAATGGTCGTTTCCGCCACTACCTCCAGTTGTAGCGGTGGTTATTGTTCTGAAATTAATTTATTAAAAGTCTAATCATAAACTAAGTTCCAATTTCTCGAGCGTTAAAAATCTAATTTAGGCGGGTCTATCTAAAACTAAGAGATCACAGCGTATAAAATAATAGTCATAACTAAAAGTGAGCAGCATATCTTTGAGTACATAGGTACTTTAATATTCTCCTCTATAGGAGGATATCTGGGGGCACGGCAGTGCCCCAGCCAAGTCTCGAGCAAAACGGGCACGGCCGTACCATTCTTTTCTCGAAGCGTTTCGCGGCTATTTCACCCCCCCTGTATCATCGATACGGACAAAGCTAGGGGTTAAGATTTTCGATGACCTAGAGTAAGTATTAAAACAAGCTCAGCCTCAAAATTACATGACATTTGAACCAATAGTTTACGAGTTATGAGCGATCAAAGTTACACCATTTTGTCACTCACTGACTCACTCACTGACCGATCATCAAAAATCTAAGGTACTTCTAGCAAACTTAGAACCTTCAAATTTGGCACCAAGATAGGTTTTTAGCTACATGTAAAGGGAAAATTATAAAAACGGTAATAAATTATATACCTTAGTAAATAATATGAAACAAATTTATATTTGCGGTTTTACAAGAACATGGTATATGAATTTTGACTGCATTGTCAATTTTGTTTATTTATAAAAAGAAAGAGACCTACAAAAAATAAATGAGATCCCACCAAAAACATTCAATGTAAAAAAAGGCCAAGTCTCTCTATGCAATTCTTCCATCGTAAAAAGTTTTGAGATGGCATAGGAGCCAAGTCCTGTTCAACTTAATTTGTAATAATAAATCAATATTTTGTGACTATATCAATAGTTTTGTTTACATTACAATAATAGTGACTTGGCCATGAGCACAATAAGATACAAATATAAAACGGCATATTTGGAGGAGTTGCAAGTAAATAATAAATAATATCAGGACACCTTAACCGACAGTCGGTATCATCCAAGATCAGTGAACTGCACATGCACTATGGCGCATGTTTAGTCCATAGTGATCTCAAATTCCAATCAGTTACAAAATCGTGTCCATAATACCTACATATAATATATAAATTCAACGGTATTTGCACGTAATTACAAGGAGCAAACGACCTTTAACTTGTGCTCATGGCCAAGTCACTGTTATTGTAATGTGAACAAAACTATTGATATAGTCACAAAATATTGATTTATTATTACAAATTAAGTTGAACAGGACTTGGCTCCTATGCCATCTCAAAACTTTTTACGATGGAAGAATTGCATAGAGAGACTTGGCCTTTTTTTACATTGAATGTTTTTGGTGGGATACTTTTTGCATGAAAGGTGATATTATGTAACACTAAGCACAATTTCTTACCAGCAAACTAAGTAAAAGTTTTAAGCGATTTAAGCTATAAGAACTTTATATATACTCACGTATTGCCCACCGTACCCACGGAGGGCTCGCTGACGCTCCTATGCATGCGGCCGTACATCTTCTCAAGGTATTATTTTCAAGACTTCGTATTAAACAACAATACAACCATTTTCCCCAGTTTATAAACCAGTTATTCATACTTAGCCAACTGGTTTTCAGTACGTATTTTCGAAAAAATATCTACAAAAAAATGAAAGAATCTGTTTTAGTTTATAGGTTTAATATAAAAAGATCCAAACCATTTTATTAAGCACATAAATAATTATAAAGAAACCCATTACATCTTTACGTTCTATCTTGGCATCTCAGCGAGAGGCCAAATGAAATGCCATATTTTGGCGGATATTGAAATTTTACTGCGGGCTGCTTCGTTCACGGCGAGGCTCGTAAAGAACCAGTGCGAACCGGCACTGAGACCCATGATAAACCGACACGTACTGCTAAAGTGGCGAAGTCTTCAGCGATGGATTTGCAATAAAACCTAGTATTGTGAGAGTTTCGCAATCGAGGTGCGGAAATAGCGCCGGGAAATATACCCTCTTCTGTGTGAGCGGGATTGATGACGTGAAACGTGTCAAAAATAGAATAAAAACCTTACCGCTCGTGAAAAATCTACCAACCATAGCGCAACAAAAACGCTAACCCAGTGAAATGGGCACGCTGAGCGTCGTAGGCACTCATATAAAATGTAAATATGCGTCCAAGCTGTAGCAACGAAAGAATAATTCATATTCACGAGAAGCGCGCGGGGCGGGGGCGGCCATCCATTTTGCATGGTTATTTTGGTGAAATCCCCGCGTATTCTGCCCTCATGTAATTAAGAGATTAAAAGATCAGCGAGCGGCGCCGAGCGAACTCGGCGAGATTTTTATGAAAATATTTTTCATCGCAATATGCAATAACCCACACTACGTCCCATTTTCAGACGTCGCCGTAAACACTCATGACTTAGTTGTTTTCATGACGCAGTCGTAATAACAGCAATGGTAATGGACTTTTGAGTTACGCAGGCATTAATCTTAAATACGAA
This sequence comes from Autographa pulchrina, assembly GCA_905475315.1. Lineage (NCBI taxonomy): Eukaryota > Metazoa > Arthropoda > Insecta > Lepidoptera > Noctuidae > Autographa > Autographa pulchrina. The sequence goes on from FR997769.1 coordinate 4,945,875, forward strand.
TATTACGTTCATATTCTAAAACGTAGTAAAATAATACCTAAAGAAGTTTTTGTAACACAAAGTAAAACAGTTTCTTATATAAGAAAAGCGCCAAAGGAGTAGCATAAATGAATGGATCACAAAGAAAAAGTTTATTAACGTGAACAACACCAATTTCACAATGTAAAAGCTAAAAGGTAACGTGGAAAGGGCATCCATTGCCGTAGTGTACGAAATACTACATACACACGGCCGTAAAGTTATACGAGCCGGCACCTGGCACGCATCAAAATTAAAATATACCTGTGGAAATACCGAATGTATTAAAATACTTTTCATCGAAACAAATATTGGATTTTTACGTTACATTCCGTTATGGATTAATTTTATTTACGGTTTAGCGCGTTTGTGTTGAAATGGGTATAATCAAATCGAATCCGTCCGTGAAGGTTTTGTCAATTAAATTTTTTGATGAGTTCAATGTTTATTTTTCGAAGTAAAATATTGGGATGTACCTTTCGTGTACCCAAATGAACGATATATAATAACCAGATTATTTATACCAAGAATTTATTTGCGTAACTGTTGAACGACTGCGACAATAATATATTTTGATGCTTTATTTGATATGCAATGATTCCGCAATCAGCATGCGTGGTGATCAATGCTCGTTCCTTCTCTATGTGAAAACAGACCTGTGCCCAGGAGCAGATGGTTTTAGGGTGGCATTATTAATATACATTACGTTATATAACCACAACTCAAGTCTTCATAGCCGTGTGTCACATAACTAGCTAGTTCGAACAAAAAGGCGCAAACGTCAGCGTTGCCCTCAGTCGCGGCGGAAAAATGTTCAGAGCAAAGTGCAGTTCCAGTATGAAAGGTAGCAGTAACTTTGTGCATTCCGACAGGAGCATTTCTAATTAGCAATGTTCAAGCCGCTTTTAACTGCACCCCCCCGAAGCGACTTGCTCTCTACTTTGTCACTGAAACAATAATAAACTGCAAAAGTAAGCTCTAATTAAGAATTGCAGTTTTTTGTGTTTTAAATTAAATTTTTAATTTGAAGCGACAGTAAATTAAATAGATGTGAATGACCAAGGAAAGTCCTTATTACAAAAAATATAAATTTAGCGTTTTAAGTGTATTATTTACCTACTATGTATTATAAAAAAAGAAAAGCTTTATTGAAGTTTTACTATCCGAAGCTCCGTTTAACAAATCTTGTCCGTATAAATCGAAAAAAAAAACTATTTTATAGGACAACAATAATAGTTTATGTTTGGTTTGACAGATTTTAAGCTACAACTCATAGTTCGCGTTACATAAAGCCAAAAATGTTTCATTATTTTATCAGTTATACCAATTTAGTATGAACCGTTACCTATTTTCTACGATCTATAAAAAACACAAATAAAGAGATAAAGTGACTGCATCAATGAAGCGTTGAAGATAACAATAAAAGTACAATGGAAACTCTCACAAAATTCCAAGACTCCATTTTATCTCACGCACTCAAATCAAGTAAAAATTACATCGGCACCACTCCTGCCTGACCACTTAAAAGAACAAAGCAACAAGAACGTAGTATTCGTTGCCCGAGGACAAGAAAGCACGATAGCCCCTTAAATTGGAGGGAACTTCGTTACGGAGTCATCAACGTGGTTCGGTCACGTTCGCCGTCTGCAAGGAAACCCGAGGGGAAAAATCCTGTAGAGTGGTGATTGAGTTAGCGCCCCGACTCTGGGAAATGGATGTCCCCTGTCGCTTTTGTAACGCAATACCGCGCCAGCGACCAGCCATTTGCACGGGATTCTGTTACACAAGGCCGACTCGTGTCTGGAAGAGATATCGTTTGTGATAATGATGTGTTAATGACATATTACACGGATGACTCAGATTTTTACGATGCTATTGATATTTCATCTTAAATAAATGTTGAAAACCTACAAGGTCAACATATTTATATAATGCAACTTAGTTAACTTTGTGCTAAATATACCATACAGCAAAGTAGGCACTTTTGTAAGCAATAATATAATAATTCCAAAGTCCATTTTAGTCGTCAAAATGAATAAAGGTATGCAGATGAACACAGCTTTTGTTCAGGAACATTCAGAACCCATACAAATACTATCATAACTATTCGACATTCATTTCAGTTCTGAGACAATTTACCAACTTCTCTAAAAGCTAACTTTTCAATAAGGCACTTAAGACCATTGGCATTCAGTAACGTATTTTACGTGAAATGCGACTTCTAATTACTTTAGTTCGGTGAACAACTGTGTTCGTGACGTAGATCCTACTAGCAGAGCTCATTCAGAACAAATGAACTAGGTTTCAATGGCGACTCAGATGTAAGTGCCCTCAAATATAGCCTTGGTATCGAGGACAATTTTGAAACTGAATAAAATGGGAAAGCACTTTGATTTGTTTTTTGTAGAGTATATTTATAAATTTTAACACTATTGTGTATTGGGAAATAACAATATTGCCTACAGCCCTACACTCCCTCTATTTAATTTCACTTGTAATGTTTCCACTGAAAAAAGGTTTATATTCCACATAAGATATACCTACCTACATATTTGTGCAAGTTAGGTATGGAGGAAAATACAAACATATGAATAATAAGCTTTCATTCTAGTTAACTAACCGACGTGACAAATCATGAGCTTTTCCATGAAAATGCTGGTGACACGTAGAAGAGGCTCCATTCAAACCGAAACGACCATTTCAAAACTTTGACCCTTAACCTCAACGAATGGATTACACACACACGCACACCTAAATCAACAAACTACCCTCACATACTCGTATAATTCCATCAACAAGTGAAAGTCCAACTAAACGTAACACCCTGGAGATCCAACTTTGGACTGCGAAATTAGTTCTAGTAAATCCGAGGACAAAGTCACAAACCATTAAACGTTGAAAGCTAAACTTTCGTATCACAGAGCTGAGCCAATTAGAAATTTAGTTGGACTTCATTAGTTCTAAGTGGATACTGGAAGGTCTCTTTAACAGTATGACATGATATGAACGAGTCGGCGAACTCGAATTAATTAGCAATTGCAATGATTCCCTTATTCTTCCAAAAAGTTTGGCTATTAACTCTGCTCTGTGTAGATACAGTAACTTAGTTTAAAGTTTTTGATCACATTACATAAATACTACGTTTTTGTAATGAATATTAAGAATTAATGCATTAGAAACGTGAAATATATATTTAAAATGAGAGGAGAATAAAAGCACCTAATTAACTAAAAGACAACGAAGAGTTTTAAAGAATTCTCTCATAAAAAATATTATGAAACAATAATAGGCTTAAATATTTCCAATAATTTAACAACTTAGTGATAAAATTATACATGATACTAAAAATCACAACAATAAATCACGGTCAATTATAAAGTAAATAAGATTCAAAACACCCTACTAGCGACATCTATTACAATATTAAGGAATTAATGTAAATATTTTAACGAAGTAAAAGACGTATTATTTAACAAAGTCAAAAACAAACACATTACGAATTAATAGCATGCCTAAATAAGTCTTCCTACCTTTTACAAAATTTTACAGAAAAACTTTTATCCGAGTGCAATGTGAATGCAAGATATTTTAATCAATGATTCATCGTAAGATACAGAGAGTTTACATTTTCATACAAACATACACACAAACCAGAAAAATCATTAATGCCGAATATTCATTGCCGTAGGAACATAATAGTATTGGGAACATAGACATAATTTGACGTGTTGACCTCGATCAACAAAAACCATGACATCATCGAATAGCACGTGAAAACGATTCCACTAGTTCCGTAGGTCTCGCACTTTATAGTTCTAGAGCATTTTAGTGTACCTATGTAGTTTCTGTACTTTTTGTACAGAATAAAAAATGACGTCATCATGCAAATTATACACACCACTATTTCAATCTCGTTGATGTAGGCTCGTTAGCTCAGCGGTTAGAGCGCCCATTTATTGTTTAATAGAGGTGGTCGGGGGTTCAAATCCCTCACGAGCTGGTTTTATATTTTTTTTGACCAATTTATTTTTTCCATATTTGTACCTTTTTTATAAAATATTTTTGTTTTGTTGAAAGGTAAGTTACATAGGGTCCTTTCCCTATTCTGCATTGTATTGTTATTGAAACTGCTTAAATAATATAATTATTTGTTTGTTTTACTTTTTAAGTTCTTTTTGAAAGATCGTCTATCTTTTATTTTAAAAGAAGAAGTAAGCTTGTAACTTTTTATTCCGCTGTTATCAATTTATTTGTGTTTGTCATATCAACTATAAATAAACTTGCATGACTAATATCAACTATTAATAAGGTATTAACGTTGGACTTGCAGCTAAACAATGATAAGGCTTTAAAAGTATGTACTATTTTACCGTCATAGGTAAAGGTATTAGGACTTTCTTACGTTTACGCGAATGTTAGGCATTGAAATAAAACTACTTTTTACAGATTTTATCGCGGTGGAAACGTCGGGACCTAAAATCTAAAATAAACTGCAATAAAATCCGTAAAGAAGTCGGTTAAAAAGTAGCTTTATTTCAATAAGGAGTTTTATTTGGAAACATTACCTTTATCTGAGTGAAAGGCTAGGTGATCGAGACATGAATCTCTAGTGGGGTTAACTATTCAAGATTAATTTGATGTAAAAAAAGTATTGCAAAACCTATTTTTTAAAAAAGAAAAATCTGATGCAAGGTAGCAATTTATAAAATTTTCGAAAATCGATTGGAACTCGACATAACTTTTCGGGGAACATAAATGTTGTATTCATTTGGTAGGTCCTGACCAGAGGTGTCAACCCCCACAGTTTGTCGGACTATTTACCGGACACCCTGTATATACTCCGTCACCTCTGTGGAACAGTGGAACGATTAAAGTGAGATAATAAACAAAATCATTAATCGTTTCACGTATCTTCATACATCACACAATCTGACCTAACAAAGCGTCAGCCATTACCCACAAAAAAAAACCAAGCGGAAACGAAAAAAAATCACCAACAAAGTAGGTAAAATTACTTCGTATTTCAACAGAATTCTTGTTCCATCAGCCAATTGCAATAAATGAGCGAGTCTGATTGGAATCCGATGGGATAAGATTTTTTTGCTTCGATCGAGGGTAGACGTCAATCTGAAGCGGGAGATACCGTCGAGGCAATTTCCCGAACTCTGCCTCATTTATCACAAACCATTATTGTGTCTAGTTGTATTGACCGGCCCAACGTCAATTCATTATTTTGTTATTTATTTCAGTAGAACCTATTATCGTTATTTGCGATTAGCAATCAATACAATGCGATTGGGAATTAAGCACATGCGAACTCATGAGTAATGTTGGTAGGTGACTTATATTTAGTACAAAAGTATTTTTGGTGTACATATGCATATTGCGGTCATCTTGACGCTTCTGATCTATTTTATAATTATGTATTAGTCATTTAATGTGTCGTTGCGCTTAGGAAAGTACCGTCACCGAGGGAGGTCTAAGAACCTGCCTTGAAACGAAATTACGAAAAATCATTGTTGTGTTCTTTGTGAACTTTACATAAAAAAAACAATTAAAACTATTACAAAATTTCACAAAGACTATACGAGCACTACAATTACGCAACTAATTAAAACCTCAAATAAGTGCCGTAACAGGTACACAAGCACCTACAAGTAACTACATAACAAGGTACTTATTATGTACTAAGTAAGTACAAAACGGGCCTCACCACAGCGTATCCTAACCTCTCAAGTACTCGAACAATTCGAGGCGATATCTATCGATAACAGTTAATTGAATATCATCGTAAGGCCTTGTTTCACTTCAATTAATATCAGAATCCATCTAGGTATTATAATCCAGATATAATAGGCGGGATTTGACAATATCGAAGACAACGTTGTTGTTGCAGACACTGACATAGGTAGGTAAGCATCCTATATAGTATAGACTACCTATACGCAACTTGCTGCGTGTGTAGCGAGATAAGATTAAAAACAAATCGTATTGTACGTATATGTAATCGCATATTATTATGTCAATGCTAATTTCTGGGTCAATCATGACTTCACAAGATAATTGAATAAATTAGAAGTAATTTATTTTTTAACAATTTAACAATATTTCCACTACAAATACATAATATATAATTTGAGTTTCGTGGGTGTAGGCTCGTTAGCTCAGCGGTTAGAGCGCCCATTTATTGTTTAATAGAGGTGGTCGGGGGTTCAAATCCCTCACGAGCTGGTTTTTATTTTTTTACCTATATATTTTTCTCATATTTGTGTAGATATTATGTGTATGTATTGTATTTTATAGTCTGCGTTGATTTAGTACCTTTACGCAATTTTGCTAGGTTTCCTTTATTCTTATTGACCACAAATTACGAAGTCAGCGTTTAAAAAATAATTTAGGGCACGAAAAACGCAGTTATTATGTAGACCCTAAATAGACCAAAATTCTAATATACACGAAAACCCACCTCAACTTTCCAGGCAGACTTCATTATGATCACAATTATAATCTTGATTCTAATTCAAATTATTCTCTAATGAGTCGTAACGCCGGGGATTGCTTGCTTGCTTCCATTAACGTTAATGGAGTTAATCGCCGCAACTCTAACGGGTGATTGGATACCGCCGCTCGCGTTAAGGTTATACGAAAAATGCTTCACTTATTTGTATTACATTTTCCCCCCATTAACCCTTAATCTATTCACATTTCATAACTTTTTTAATTTATGTACTTGACTTGACGCTTGACGTTACAAAATGGCGCCAATATTCAACGTATTTTAAAAAGCAAAGGCATGCACCACTCTGCCAACGACTAAAATTCAAAAAGAGTATATCATGAAAGTTTGTATATTATGAACCTACACACTTAGTTTTTTTTACTTGTTCTGTAATAGTAGTAAATAACTCAATTATACCAAGTTTTATAGACAATTTTATTATATCGTTAAAAACTTCCCTTGCTGCTTCCATTTACAGTAATCGTAAATAACCGAAACTTTTACCAACTGATGTGGTGCGTACTAAAATAATGGCTAATAAAAATGGGGAGGTCGAATTAAGTGTAATGATATCCGGAATAAGATTCCAATTATATCCTAGATGGGATAATATATTATACAGCAAATTAATCAAACTACAATAGAGGTTGTACAGTAGTGGAAGCAGTCGGGTATAACAAAGGTTCTAATTATTCCGCGCTCCATTTTCTTGTATGATTCTTACAATGATGCAGCAAGTGACTGGAGCTAATTAACGAAGTAGGGCATTTTAATATACCTAGTTTTGATTGATACTGAGATTGTAGATCGCAGGGTATAAAAATAGTGCTATTTAAAGGTTAACCACCTAGGTTACAGTCAACCTCAAATTAATATCCACAAGCTCTCAGATTGTGATACGCTTGATTAATAATGGTGGCAGACTCCATAAAATAATAAATAACCTATTTACGTATTTTAATTAGAGCTCAGCATCTAACTGTCAATCTCTGAAGCAATAGATAATAATGTCGTCGCAAGATGACTCGGCAATTTAATTAATTTCCGGTATCCGGTAGGTATCACGCCGAGTTCAATTATGAAATAACTACCGCGCCTTCGAAAGATATCCTTGAAATTCGATTTCATAAATCATAAGCATCAACTTAAACAAACCAATTTAGAAAGAGAAATGTTATTTTTTTTGTATGTTATTTATTTTATTAATCAAACAAATCTGGATTCTGGCAACGATGGAATGTAATGGGGATCGTATGTTGTATAAGCTTTGATATTATCCTTTAGAAGTTATTGTAAATAATTTATTGCAGCTGAATGTACCAACCTTCGTGATTTTATGGCACATAGATTTCTATGTGGAAACTCATTGCTTGATCCTCTTTCCTTAAAACGCCCAGCTCAACCTCTTTTGTCGAGTATTTATATTTTCTAATGGCGTTTATTTTAAATTTAGAACAGTCAAAATGACGTTTAAAAAATCATAAGGTGACGTATGTCATCTGCCTAAAAAAATTACAAAATTAGTTTTTTATATTTTGATAACAACCATTATGTATAATATTTTGAAATAAGGTAATTATATCATAATTTATCTCTCTGTAGTTAAATTATATCGAAGAAAAAAGCTTTTTGTGAATTAAAATGTGAAAAAACGGCTTGGATGTTGGATCGTTGTAAAGTTTATACGTAGTTTTTTTATTTTCCTTAGCACTACATTTGCTGCTGAACAATGATTGAAACTGGCAGCGCGGATACCGCAACAGCTGTAACACCAGCGGCGAACCCGGTTAGCCGATCCATCACTTAATTTATTATAGTGTTCACCATCTCAATACAATATCTATAAGAACGTAAGCTTTGTTCGGAACTTTAGTGCAATAACGAGGTTAACGGTTTGTAATTTGACCGTTTTAAGTGTGTTTTGTATTTTTATTTCTCAACCCGAGCAATCCAATAAATCCAACACTTTGCAGTAACGAAATAAAGTATTCAGCACTATGTTTTGATCGGTCTTAACCAGGCCATATACCTAGCCTTAATAAGAAAATAATTTCAGATAATATTCCGTTTTAGCTTCAGCTTATGGATATTAATATAACTAATGTTATTTCACAGGAAGTTGCACAAGATGATGATGACATCGCACGGCCAGAAGCGACGTTCCGTTTCACTGTCCAAAACATCAGTCAGCTGAAGGAGCAAGTGCTATCACCTCCTTGCTTCGTGAGATGTCTTCCGTGGAAGATCCTCATACTCCTCAGACACACAACGACGCCTGACCGCCAGCAACAGAAGGCTTTGGGCGTGTTCCTGCAATGCAATGGCGACTGCGATTCTCCGGGCTGGTCGTGCTATGGATTGGGAGAACTGAAGCTCATGTCTCACAAGCAGGATGGTGGGCACTTATGTCGGAAACTCCACCATATGTATCACTGGTATGACATCTGCCTCTTATTTTAATATTAAGTAAAAACAGTAGGTACCTTATATACTTACATGGCCGTATTGCAAGACAAATTAGATATCTTAACGATTTTCGACATCGTAACATAACATTTTTTTTTAACCGACATCAAAAAAGGAGTACGCACTCATTCTACTGTATTTATTTTTTTATGTTTGTTACCACAGAAAATACGACTGGGTGAACCGATTTTGATGATTCTTTTTTTATTTGATAGCTGGTTCTTCCCGTGTAGTCCAATTTTGACAGTGGGATCCATAAGAAATAATTACAAGACTTATTTTGAACTCGGTTTATTTTTGTTAGAATTAGTTAAGAAGATGAGTTTTCATATGCATTCGTCGTCCTATTTATTATTGTTCTCTTATATTTTTGAGTTTTAGTAAACCCATATCTGATCAGTCCTGGCTTTCTACACATCAAAAATATTGTATGTACAAATAGCTAAGTAGTTTTCGTAACTGAGACAAAGTTATTTTTACAGTAAAGAAGACGACTGGGGTTTCGCACACTTTATATCTTGGGATGACTTGATGGACCTTGAAAACGGATTTGTTAAGGATGATGCGATCACTATAGAGGCTCACGTTGTTGCAGAAGCACCTCACGGTGTGTCATGGGACTCGAAAAAACATACGGGATTTGTTGGTAATACACCTAACAACTATTTATACTCTTCGATACTTTACAACATAAACCAATACCGCAACGATTTGTGTAATAGTTCAACTGATCGTTGCGGGTCTTACCTAAGAATCGCTCATTAAAAGAGGACTTCAACTTACTATGGTATAGCCCGAATTACTAAAGGCGTGAGTGGGCTAGACTAGTTTAAGAGTGATGATTTTGGAAAATACTATATTTCTAACAATACAAACATAAAAGTATTGCAACATTATAATTAAATGTTAAACCTGCTTGAATGGCAAATCGTCGTGCATAACGTAGCAGACAATGGCTTAAAGGAAACTTATCAGAGCGGAAGCAATAGCCAAGCGAATAGAACTAGTCATTCTATCCAATGAGTGTCGCCGGAGTGACAAAGGGATTATACAAAGAATAGGCGCTCGCATGCATACAAAATATACCATTTCAATAATTCAATTCGGATTGGAAAGGAAATATTGTTTTTATTTCATATAGCAAGATTTAAGCCATTTCGCAGTATTGCTAGTACAACTGCAGTGATAAAATTTATAGAATTTTTGTGGCACATTTTTCACGAATCCTATCGTTCGCTTTGCATTGTTACCAAAATTGTTGATGTTATTTTATTTTTATATAAGGACACTGATAGTTTCGAATACAATCCAAAGCCAAAATGACCGGAATTGGGGTAGTTTTTAGTACCGAATCCCAAACAAATGAACCAAATGCATTTTATATATTTTTTCTACAGGATTAAAAAACCAAGGAGCAACATGCTACATGAACTCCCTTCTCCAAACATTATTCTTCACGAACGTGTTACGTAAAGCCGTCTACAAGATACCCACAGTGGGTGACGACAGCTCCAGGTCCGTCGCCTTCGCGCTACAACGCGTGTTCTACGACTTGCAGTTCTCAGACAAACCTGTCGCAACCAAGAAACTTACCAAGAGTTTTGGATGGGAGACGTTAGACTCTTTCATGCAGCATGATGTGCAAGAATTCTTACGGGTAAGAGAACTATAAACACCCCGTAAATATATATTTTATACCCTTTTTCTCCCTCGACCCTAAAATGTAAATACAATTTCTATTTTCGATAGATTCCTAGTATAGACATTTCCGAACATTAATACACGTATCAAAAGCCCTGCTACTAAAAACGGCCGAATTTTAAAGCTTTAGCCCTCTTTGTTTAAAAGGTTCCTCTATTTTTTTGCGCGTAAGCTTATTCATAACTACCCGGGATTTTTTTGCATATAAAAAGCTTCATATTCCTGCCGGCTGGTGAAAATTCATCTCGCAAACATATTTGTAGATACCCCTTCTCCATATTATATTTTGCGGCCTTTTTTCAGTAATCCCACTGAATGCTGTCTGCAAGGGCAAGAGTATTACTTTGTGTATTAATCTCTTTTGTAGGCACTGTAGGTTTTAAAAGGCAAAAGCCGTAATTCCTGTATGCAAATAGGTACGTATATCGTACGTAAACGGAAAAGTATGGAAGCCTAGCAGTATGTAAATGTAAAATCACTTCTACTGATAGCCAGATGAAACTATTTTAATTTAACCAATTGGTCCTTGTACCGACACAAAATTTTGGGAATATAGATACCAATGAACATATTTATGTCTGTAGAACTTAGTTGTGCGAATTATCACTAAAAACTAACTTCTCAGGTACTATTAGATAAGCTTGAAAACAAAATGAAAGCGACGGTGGTGGAGGGGACAGTACCGAAACTGTTCGAGGGTAAAATGACGTCATTCATAAAGTGCAAGAACGTTAACTGTACCAGCACACGAGTTGAAACATTCTACGACATACAACTCAGCGTTAAAGGGAAAAATAATAGTAAGCTTTAAATCTACCAATTTTTAGTTAAAACATAGTTTTTTTATTTTTATTATCTTCCATCAATAGGTCTTCCACAGTCCTTCTGACACAGGTGACAAATGAATTGAAGGTGCCATCAGTTAGTCTTCAATGGGACTTGAAATCAGCTCGACACTGAGAAATAAATGGGGCACATTTAATATCATATTACTTTTTGAAAGCAATTCCTCTCTGCCATTGAACTGATTTCAATTTGCTTCCTGAAAATGCAATTACAGGTCTTTGATCAATTTAGTTCGACCCATTTCTTGATTCTTATACATTTTTAACGTAACACTTCATTAACTAAGGCTTACGTTTGATTGATTGATGAAAATCTAACAGAGCTTGATCTCTTTCTTCAAAAATAATATAAACGAAACCTAACGTACACTTAAGGTACGAAAGTACCTGCAAAATGCACTAATAAGTACGTACACGTATATACGTACGCCACGTATTGTGACTTATTCATCAATTTAAAAAAAAATAACTGTTGATTGTTCTGCATCCATTTCCTTGGCAAATCAAAAGTGGAAAAAGCCTTGCTTATGCGATTGTACAAAAATTACCGTAATTAAACAGATTCAGTATATGGTTGAAAACCATTCCATTATCTTGTTTTGCTTACTTGTTTAATTTACTTGCTTATTTGAAATTATTTTATCCCTCACAGCGGTTCTAACGATTCTTGTAACTTCCCTAGTCTACGAGTCGTTCAAAGACTACATCAGTACCGAGCTGTTGGATGGTGAGAACAAGTATGACGCAGGCGAGCACGGCCTGCAGGAGGCGGAGAAAGGCGTGAGGTTCGATGTGTTCCCGCCCGTGCTGCATCTGCATCTCATGCGGTTCCAATATGACCCGCAGAGCGATGCCTCCGTTAAGTTTAATGACAGGTGAGTTAAAGATACTTGTTATTAATTTCAGATAATGAATATAAAGCAACAACTTAGCTTTCAAATAGGTACCTGGTTCCCGAACTAAATGGACACTACATCGTAACCGAAGGAGACAAATCAAGAAACAAAAAGCTATTGTAAAATGGACGAACCAAAACTAATACAACATTCAAGAAATATAATTAAATTCACAATACCTATTTCGTTATTTACCATTTGGAATGACTGTTCTCGACGAGACGACAGCGAGTAAAAACCTTATTCAGCATATCTTTTTGACACATCAAATACATAATACCCTATCCCTAGGTTCGAGTTCTTCGAGGAAGTGAACTTGGATCCGTACCTCCAGGAGATCCCGTCGACGCCGGCGCATTACACGCTACACGCGGTGCTGGTGCACTCGGGCGACAACCACGGTGGACACTACGTGGTCTTCATCAACCCTAAGGGCGACGGGAAGGTGAGATCTGTACCTACTTGATTTATTAAAAACTGAACTGGTTTCGTCCCTAAGGATTTTAGGACTACCACATAAATGGTCTCATGTCTCAGATAAGTGTCTTTAATATTTCATTACATATAGTACATTTAAGAAGACTGTTTTTTACTCTAAGTAGATCTACTTATAGTGTGGAATAAAACTGTGGCTTGCTGCAATTTGCGTTATTTGAGGGAGCAGCTGTGCTTAATTACTTTTTTTTGTAGCAAGAATTTAAGCTTGACTATTCTAATTTATTATAATGTTTAACATCTGGTTACTATTTATAAAGTAACGACTGTAATATAGGAAGAAACAGCCATAATGACGTCACGGTCATAATCTTGCATCTTATTTAGCGTAATGTGTCACATCACAAGGCTTAGCTGTCCACGTTAACATTCCATCAATGAATAAATGCTTAGTTTGTACACTATAGTACCTAAAACTAAAGTGAGATAAAAAACTTTGTTGATATTGTCAGTGGTGCAAGTTCGATGACGACGTAGTGTCTCGGTGCAGCAAGCAGGAAGCCATCGAGTACAACTACGGCGGCAAGGAGGACGCGCCACACCTCGCGCGGCGGGCCACCAGCGCCTACATGCTTATATACATACAGTGAGTATATTATTATATAAACTTTTAATACCCTTTTGAGGGTTTCGCAGGTCTTCTACCTGCTAATAACCCCCCAAAAACCAGTAAAATTAAATTGTAAGACTTTCTTAAATTACTATCTGTTTAATTTAACATTTTAACGTAATAGAGACGGCGTATACTTCAAACTTTACCGATAACCGTTTGAGTATTTGAGCGCAGGTATCCGTAGTGGTAGAAATCCATTATGTTTGTTACCTCATAACTTTCGATTGGGTGAACAGATTTAGATTTTTTTTTTGTTTGAAACCTGGTGCTTCTTTTCCATTTCAATTTGGTTATTTTGAAGTCTGTTTTTTTTGTTCGAATTATATACGCATATAAAAAGCAAGTGGACTATTTCAGAGAAACAATAAAAATCCTTTTAAATGCATTGTCAGTCATTTCGGTTTAGCGAATATTCAAGAAAATTATTAAGATTTAATAACTTATTGGTTAAAGGTTGAAATAGCTTTGCGAAGCACTAGAGTACGAGTTTATTCGCCATGATAACATGAAGCGAACAATATCAGGTTTTAACTCCGTAGTAGCGTGGAATATTTTAGTACATATTCTATGTAAACAAGGGTCTGCTTTACAATAATCAATATTGAGTTGTGTAACCTATACGTTCTTGTAACAGAGCTGCTTACTGCCTCTGCCTAGTGCTAAGTCAGCGTCTTGATAGACATTGTTCATACAGCCAGAGTGTTTCCGTTCGCAGGACATCGCAATTAAAATACGTGTTACAAGACTGTACAGAGAGCGACATCCCGACGGACCTGTGCGAGCGCATCAGCGAAGAGATGCGATACGAGATGGTAAGAACATGTAAATATCAATCCGTACACCAACCTTACATTTACTTTGAGTTTTTTCATACTTTTTTTTGTAAGCAAAAACATGTTGCGCGTTTCAGGCGGCAGAAAAATAAGATGCAGGAAATTTAAATCTGATACGTCTGTCACCTCCGCCAAGTACTATGCGAAGATATTCAGCGCACTAAAACAGTTCTTCACTTTGCAGGCCCTAGCCGGCTCTAAATATAAAGGAAGATAATGAACGACACGGACCACTCAACACTGTCCAATTTTTTTTAACATTATACAGTTTTTGAAATTATTACAGAGTGTTTACCGATAAATATAGTAAATTTGTCAGGTAGGTAATTAAGCTTTATATAATCTGAATATATTTTCTTTGTGTATATTTTATTGTAATTATTTATGTACCACTGTTAATAAAATTTGTTGCGATATTGTTTAGGTTTATTTTTGAGTTATCCTTCCACCACACACATCTCTTCTATCACAAGTTTCACCACAAAATAAGACGTAAAACTTAAAACAGAGACATAATAGCGTGTCCATTACCTACCACTAATTATGCGGCAGACGGGATCTAAAAGTTCCAATTCACAATGGTTAAAACAAAACGACTGCCGTCTGGCACCGCCATTTTTTAATCATTAATTAGGCGCACTTCACCGCTATTCAGGAACAGTGTCGGGGGCCACGTTACCAGTGTTGCCACGTACCATTGTTCTGTGGCACAAATGAAAGCAGTGTACTGCATGCTAAACACCCAGACACTGACGAGGTAGTCGAAAGACATGGCTTTGCCACTATTTGCTTATTTAGACTACAGGAATTAGACATGTTCAATGTTTTATAAAATTAAAATCACAAGCTAGCTCGGATAAAATTCCGAACGATTTTGTTCTGCATAATTTGTTTAGTATGGAAATTAGGGACTAGCGCATCTTTGCATAAGTAACATAATTATTATCCTCGCGAAACTGAAAAACACTTATTTTTACCTAATCGATGCTTTATCGTCGGTCGTATTTATTGTTGTCTATAATACAATAATTATTTAGTTATAGGCACTCGTTCTACGTTTTAGTTCAACTAAACCTGAAATAGCGCAGCACATTCGCAGTGACTGTTATCCAGAGATTAGCCTGGCTTCCACAGTTTGGGGCCTCAACTGACTTTAACAGCTATTATTGGGTCCAATGCGACGGCTTAACGTACCCACTGACTAAGATACTTACTGTGACAAATCCTGCTTGATTGAGAAGCTCTTTGCATTTAGTAACCTAACTACAAAATATATTTGTTTATCATATAGCATTACTATTTATTTATGCCTATCTGATACCAAAGGTGACATTAAAAAAAAATATCCTTTTATAAAAATTATATTTACCGAATTTTATTTAAGTGTAATAATAATAATTGAGTTTATGACTCTCATTGAGCTCTAGTAGGTGGTGATCTAAGAAACTGCTGTTCCGATTGGGATTTTT
Source organism: Autographa pulchrina (assembly GCA_905475315.1). Classification (NCBI taxonomy): domain Eukaryota; kingdom Metazoa; phylum Arthropoda; class Insecta; order Lepidoptera; family Noctuidae; genus Autographa; species Autographa pulchrina. The sequence goes on from FR997769.1 coordinate 4,961,710, forward strand.
TTACACAGACAGACATTTACTATGTTATTGCTTAGCGTTATATTGTGTATCATGTTGAAGATTAAAATATATAATCTAATTCTAGATGTAATTCAGGAAATAAAGGGCAAACATTATATTTCAAAATTAAGAAAAGTGATGTCAAGAACATGTAATGGTCGTCCTTTATGATACCATATACCCACATGAAAAATACACCTCAATGTGGTACACTAACCATAACATAGTTATAAAATGACAAATGAAGGTGAAGTCGGAACATAAGTGAACAGCGAATGGCTTACATATTTGAATAGTGTTCATTTCTCACGACTACTACCACATCACTCAGCTAAAGTGGCGGACTATTCAGGAACTGATATAGAAATGAAAGACGTGATCAATAGGGATGATGACTAATTTTTATTATTATGTCCATCTTTTAGATAAGAAAAAAATATTAGACACGTATTTTTTGTTTAGTCCCGTAAACAAAGAATTACGAAGATACAGCGAGTACAATTATTGCGTGACGTTACGTTTGAGTACAAATTGTACCTAGCCGTGACGTCACAAGCCCCCACTCTTGAACTTTACAGCGGTTTATCTTCGTATTTTGTAATTTATTTGAGAAAAGAAAAAATAAGTGTCTATTATATTTTGATTATCTAAATGGCGGACTAAATAAATTTTGACTTTTCATACCTAGTCATCTACCCTATTATAGTGATAGAAATAGCAATATGTATAAGATATAAGGAACATAATGATACAACAGAGAAGTTAGAGTTACTTGTTGTGTTCATTCTGCGTAACTTTGTTTTATGTTATTCCAACAAATATATAAGGAAGGTTCCTATACTGCAGGTACTCTGTGCCTAGGAACCTACAATGTAATAGGAGCGAGATAAAACATATATCTAACGTCATTGCAAGAGCGTGTTATATTTTATCAAATTGGTATTGTCCTTATAGGTTATTTATACAACAAAACAAAGAGAACCGACTAAAGTGCTTGACAAATCCTCGACTTTTGACTTGTTGCGCATGAGCCAAGGATAAAGCAGTCTTCATGTTATCGCAAATATTGTCTAGATGATGTCAATAAATGCTTAAGTACAAAATTAATACATGCGTATAGAACGATAAAGGTAGTAAAACTCAATATTTCCATCTTCCGTCGTTTTATTAGGTTTTTAATTCAAAAATGTCCATCCAAAAACTGAATCTCTGGTCACAATCGTATACGATATGCATTTACCATCTTCAGTTCACTTTGTAATTTTCCTCCAGTGCATTGTTCTGACGTTTTAATTTATGCACTAACGTACGAATTGTGCTGGATTTTGAAACAGATTGGATCAGTTTACAGAATGTATTTACCTAAGGGGAAGGTTGGTCAGACAGTTACTGTTGTTATGTAACCGACTACGATTTGAATAGGAAATCATTTAAGTTCAAGTAATACTGGGTAGATTTTATTTAAAAGTGTTATGAATATCAATGTAGAGAGCAGGCTAGCAGAGGAGCTTCAAAATTGTAAAGCCCATGGGAAAAGTCGTAAAGCAAAATGATTCTCAATCAACCCCTCGTAATTTCCCATTAGGCCGTAAGTACTACTCCTAACACGGTAAATATCCCCACAGGCGCCCACAGGCTTATCAGAACAATGAATTGCAATTCCATTTAAATCAGACATTGAAGTATTTAGCATATAAAATTCACGGCGAATGAACACCATTTGTACCCATCGAGAGTGGTAACTAGTAAAGCCAGTGTGGTCGTGTTTTAAAAAATGCCTTTCGCTTTACATTGTGGCAGTAAATCTCGAGCGACATGCGATAAATTAGACTCCTGTTACTGACTACACACGGCATTGTGTTTGCAGTTGTGAAACTCGAAATTTGTGATGTCAACAACAACACCAGTCGCTGACGATCGTCTCGAATAACAAACGGAGCTTCGACAAAATGCGACAGCCGTTGAAGTTGGAAATATTCAGTTTTTACTCGAAAATATAAGTGACCATTGGTTTTGCTAAACGGCTCATTGTCACCTATTAACTATGAGAACTTCCTACTTACACTTTAACATGCAAAAAAACTTAGATAAAAGTAATCAAATCCTTGAACTTTATTAAAAGCCTACTAAATCTTTAAGGTTAAATAATGTAGATATTTGCAAGAATAACTAACATAGCACCTACACAGGTAAATTTCATCACAGTAATATGCCATTAACAATATTAAGAAGTCTAACTTGTTTCAGTACAAAGATCCAACGAAACGTGACACAACACAATACACTTAAACCAAACATTTATCATCATTAAAGAATCCTAAAATAACTTCACTTCAAAACAAGAGACTTCTGTCTCTGATATTAAAAAACAATGTCATCCGCGTCCCTCGGGCTTTACGCTTAATCAAACAAATGGAATAGGTAAATAAATTATAGTCGTAAATAACAAGACTGTCTTCTCAATAAAAGGACAAGAAAAAGCATAGATATATTTCACAATCGGCTTTGTTTTAGTAAATGAAGCCCGCCGGGGACATCAATCAACTTAATCAAACTGCCACCAGAACGCAACCGCACGTAATTATAACCTTTGTTTCTTTTGTTTTCCTTATTCCAACTTGAACAATAACATTACAATTAAATGGCGTAAAAATAACTGTTCTTTGAAGTTCCAAAAATTTTCGCAAATGTTTTCTTTATTTAGAACTCTACCATATTTTGTCTTTCATTAACTTGATTTACTAAAGTTTTCTTTTAAGATTTGGTTGTGCTTTATTTCATCCATAAACTAATTAAAATTATTATAACCAGTAACCAACCTAATATAAATGAACCAGGTTACTACTTTTTAATTTTATACCGAAGCGAATAGTCAAGAAATAACTAATAAAATTCAAATAATAAGAGCGTCAGGCGGCGGCAGATCTCCGCTAATTAATCCGGAAACTGCACTATTAATTAGGGGAGTTTTTCTTCGTCAGAACGGGGATTACGGCCGACGAGACTCCAGTAATTACCAGCCGAAGATCCAACTGTTTTATATATTTATTCAAACGACTCGCAAGAAAATCGTTGCGAAACAGTATTGTTGGCTTGAGAAAATACGGCTTCAAGTGAACCGTAGGTATTGTCTCAAGTTAACAATTATTAATCTTACCCTCGTACTAGGTACTCCGATCAATTATAATCAAGTATTTTGTTCGAAGGTCAGGTTAACGTTTGAATTTGATATTGTGACGTGTCTAACAAAATTCAACTCTGGGTTTCAAAATCGAGCTACCAGGTACTAACAGCCAATTTCATACACTCAGAAATCAAAATTTCATTCCATTTTTCGTTTAAGTTCGTTCACAGAAACACAACTGCATCGTTCGTCTCTAAATTCAGGCATATAACCCATTTGTAGAAGACCATTTAGTCTGTCCCTGAACATGGTCAGTAACAAATGGTCGTTCCCAAGCTACGAGTATTTCAACAATTCGCCGATGCATTTGTCGTAAGCTGCGAAGTTTATTTGCAACTTAATTCTCTTTAGCTGGAAAAACCTTGTTTACGAAATAGATTCAACGTTCCGAGAAATATTTTCGGTCCAGCTAAATTGTAAGTAGTAAGTGCTAAGTATCTAGCAAATAAGTACCTTTATATTGTAATTTGTGGAGATGAAATAAACGAATTTATTATTATTATTATTTTACTTGTTTCTATACAATTAATGTTTGTTCGTTGCGAAAAGGCTTTTTAATAGTAGAAAAATATGACTGAAATTTACTTTTATATACAACCTCCGTACATTACTGGTAAATTATCACTTCTTCTCTTACGCTAGTCTTATAAACCCACATAGAATAATGGAATTATTCCCAGTAGCTCCATTTAAATGATTATAGGCTGGAATGTCTACAAACTCATCAAGGAGTCGTCTATCCGTCGATTGTAGAAACAAAGCGAGCGTCGAGAGCTATCCTTCAGTTGGGACTCAATCAAACATCTCCGAGGACTAAATGTCCCCGCCAGTAACAATTACATTAAGTGAGATATTCCCACAATATCAAGGCTTGAAAATATTGCCTATTGCCTAGTGTAATGCAAAAACTATTAAAAAAGACAAATTGGTTTATATTGTGCCTGTTGCTATTACGCTGTTTATGGTCATTTCGGAAATTATTTTATTATTGCTAATATCACTTTCAACAAAGGCTTTTAAGATACCATGGGCGAAACAAACTTCATGGGTGCAGATACAGTTAACTTCATTTTATAAATTTCACCTTCATGATCATGTTCTTATTTAATTACTGATTTCAGCAAAATAGTCAGATATAATAAGTAGTAAAAAACGACGGACAATATGAACAAATACGTATATTACTTCTAGCTATTTTCGTCCTTACATCGCTGGTCGCAGACCATTCTTGTTTTGAACCTGTTTTGGTTGCCGCCGCAGCCTCCATATATGAAACTCTTGCACTCGTCTCCGTTCACGTCGTAGTAGTACCTTACAATGTCAAACGATAAATATATTGGTATTTAAATTATTCATATAACTAGTAAAAGCTCTAGTGCGTTCCGTGAACTTTACCATCCGTCCTCTATTAAGGCGCATTTCTTTTTGCAGCCCCAAAAGAGATAAACTTCTTGCTTTTCAGACAATGAGCAGAAGACGACGGACAATTCGTTTGCTAGGGAGACATAACACCATCGCCACGGTTCGAGGTGATAATATGTAATTGATGACACATAAATGTAAAAAGAAACTGTATCAAATGATATTTTGATGGGACATCCTCTGAGATATTGCCCTATGGGGCAATTTTTTTTTTAAATCTGTGCACATTTGCATATTTCGTCGCGTACATAACATATTTAACGATATTGTAATCTATAAAACCTTGCAAATATTTTAGATTAGTTAATGTTTTTCACACCTATTTATCAACGCCAAGCATAGCCCAGCATTCGGTTGCAGTCCACAGAACGTGTTCCTCGTAGATTCCTTCAGCGTCATATATGTTGCACCTAAAATAATAGCAATACCAAAACATTTAATAAAGAAGAAATACAAGTAAAACATGTTTACAAACATTAACAAGCTATAAAGAACAATGTTTGCTGTTTTATTGTTCTTCGCCGCTCGGTTTAAAATCAACAGGTAGTGTTTGCGATCCACAAGCTGATTTCGTTATTTATTTAGTACCTAGTTATATAATGTAGATATAGAACCATATTATAAGTGTGTCAAAATAGTTTAGGTATATTTAGGTACCTAATTTTATTTTAACTACGAATACACTCAACAACGAAGTAAGTCGAAAGCAAATCTTGGCGTAGAGCTAAAAAAAGACAAAATACGACTGGTTAAAAATTATTGGTACTTATTCAATAAACACGAGCTCGGCTCTCATATAGAAATAACAAAAATACATTGCGTTTACACTTACCTTTACAATGTCGTTCACATTCCACCAAGGTTGGGAAATTATTCTTATTGCCGTCACATCCGGAGAACATGAACGACAAACAAGCGTCTAGTTGAGCGTCGTAATAGTAGCTGCAAAGTATACAGTTTCATGGATAGATGAAACAAGGGATCAGCAGAATGAAGACAATTGAATACACATAAATGAATAAACTTTTATTGAATTTATATGGCCAGTCTCTGAGGTAGCTGTACCCTACCCCTATTGATGGCAAAATAATTTTTGAAATCGATTCACATTTGCCAGAAATACGAGTATGTCGAAATAACCGTGAATTAAAAAAAAAACCCTTTTGAAGTTTGTTAAAAATTAGGAATGAGGAAACGCCCATACGTTGCAATAGGGGATGCTAAGAAATAAAGCTAATGGTCGCAAATAAAATCTGACTACACGGGCCTCGTACACACACTTTACTTGTAGGTTCTGAAAGAGGCTTTTAACATAACAAGAAAAATAAGAACAATTACTCACCTCTGTCTCGCACCAGCTACGTCACCACTGCAAAATAATAAGTATTACTTAGTTCTCTGGTTTCTGATGAAGGAATATCAAATTCAAGATCAATAAATAGGTAGGTAGATATAGGTATGTTTGTAAGTTTCGCATCGCATCTGAATGTAGTGCCCAAACATAAGACATGGCTCGTCTCTTGGCCTTCATGCACAACCTGCACTCTTCGGGACGTGATGGAGAGCAGTGATCGGGCTATTCAGGTGGCAACTGGTTGGTTAACGAATGTTTGAGTTTGGTCAATAACACGAAAAGAAGAAGATGATGGAATCAGTTTGACTGATATTCTACGTAGATGGAGGGCTGGACCCATGTACCTAATACTCTTCATTAAAAAGCTCAGTGTCTCACTATTTACAATACCGCACGGAATTCATTCTGACTTTAGCTCAAGCCAATTTTGATAAAAAAATATTCTGAAGTGATAGTTGTCAATACTCACATGAAATCATAATTTTTTGCGACTTACGCAAGTATGTACATAGGCACATTATAGCCATCGACATAATATTCGTCCTCTGTGTAAACTTACCTCTTCCGCTTTGTCGTGCAGTTACCGACTTTAGGTTGCAACTGGCACCAAAAATCCCATTTCCATACCGAATCCATATGACCTAAAAATCAATATTTCATAAAACAATGCGAAACTTTAGAAGTACTGACAAATCTATTTTACGTCGAACCGCAGCCATGTCAGACGAGAAACTTTAGTATCAGGCTCATTCATACATTAGACGAAACCAAGCTAGCTTCCTCAAATGGTTTGATTCCTTACAAGTCAAATTTCTACCTAGGGAATGAGTATAAGCATTTATTTCCACTCTTCATTTCATAATATTTCATGTCTTTGAACTACAGCCTCAAAACCTGATAAAAATGTAACTGTTTTTATTGACATGATGTAATTTTACTGACTTCTTCTCCCTTGGTCTGCTCTGACTCGGAACAAATCCAATGGAGTGCTCGACTGCTCATCGGGACGATTCACATTTATCCTTCTATACAAGCTGCTAGGTTTAGGGAAAACACTTATATACGATTTGGCCGTCGTCAGAGTTGTTTCCTCAGAACTTGATATTGATGATGATGAACTTGAACTCCTACATGAGCAAAATGTCCCGAATATTATAACGGTGTTGAACAAACTTTTCATTTCAGAAATATGAAATACTACGTTATATTAACTTTGTTACAGGTACTGGTGTGAAAATAAATGATAAGCACAAAATTTATACCGCTATAAACTGGTTATCGCCTGTGCTCTGTGAAATCGCGCCTACATGGTTTCATATATTATTTTCTCTCTAAAACGTGGGCTGGTAGTTAGTATTATAAACATTTTGAGAGTTCTTGAATTGCACAACAACTTCTTATTTTTATTGGCGTATAACTCAACAGTGGACGTAAGTTTAATATATAAGTAAACTTTTGTAAGTTTCGCTATGTGATTTTTAACTAGACTAAATCAGAATCATTTACAGGATTTAGGTCGAATCAATAAACAATCACGGCGACAGAATACGATAATAATTTCTCAGTTACCAGCACACAATGCAGCGTCTGATCGTCAAGCAGAATGTTTGCTGATCTAATGGCATTTTCAATTTGCATTCAAATTCCTGAGCTCGCATTGCTGAGCTGCGCGGGACGGGGCGGGATGCCGACAGCGTTGGATACTCGAATGCTCCAATGCCCGAATCGGATTAACGCTAACGACGCACCATTCTGTATGGCCGCCGCAGTCGACCGCATTCCCGCCGTGTCCTGCGCGACACTGATAAACTGTTGCAGAGGGATCCCTAACATCCACACATTAAATTCTCATGCATGCCTGACCGATTTATCACTTTAATAAAAATACCGGTCAAGTGCGAGTCGGACTCGCGCACGAAGGGTTCCGTAGCGTATATTTGAGTTAATTGAATGAAAGGTAAATTGCGGTTAACGATTTTGGACGTATTAAAAAAACTACTTACTAGATCTCTTTCAAACCAGTTTTTGGTGAAAAATTGGGGTGACACCACCAACTTCCGCACCGGGTGCCACCCAATGTAGCTACGCCACTGACAATAGGGTAGATGACTGGGTATGAAAAGTCAAAATATGTTTAGTCCGCCATTTAGATAATCAAAATATAATAGACACGTATTTTTTCTTTTATCAAATAAATAAAAAATACGAAATAAACCGCTTTAAAGTTCAGGAGTGGGGCTTGTGACGTCACGGCTACGTACAATTTGTGCGTGGACGTGACGTCACGCAAGAATTGTACTCGCTGTATCTTCATAATTCTTTGTTTAATATTTTCTTAGTACCTAAAAGACGGATATAAAAATAAAAATTAGTCATCATCCCTATTATCAAAGAAGCAGAATATGTATACTCTAGAAACGATGACTAGACTAACAGATTGATCAATTGAAGTTCAAATTATTTTACGGGGAATTCTATACCAAATTAATTATGTAAATAATTGTTTGATTGACATGATTTACGGTCAATGCCCTGTGAGCATACACGTTGATATGGTTTTGAGATCCACAGTAGCTACCGTTAGGTACCTACCAGATTTATTAATGTTTTTTTTTAAATGTTCCTGGGCCTCGATTCAGCTATTGTAAATGCATGTCAGTGGTCAGTAAGTTTACTTGTCATTGTGCCTAATTTTCGTATTCAGATACAATAAAATCTCATTGAACTCCCGAAGAAAATGATCGTAATGACGGTAATGACCAATTTATTAATGATCGTAATGACAGTTAGCAGAATGCCAATTGACCAAATGAAGCAGGTCATTCCTAGGCCCTGAGCGATGATGCGATTACATTACTTAAATTTTGTTCAAGAGAGACTTCATAATTTTGTTTCATTATACTTTTATAAAAATGAATATGTTATCCCTATCGTCATTTTACCGGTCGAAGTCTTTTTTAAACATAAATTTATTATCTATTATTTTTTATTCTATATATAAAATAAAAGAATGAATATTGTTGTTTAGATGGATCTACTTTACGACTGTTTTGATAGACTGTTTTGCGCGATTCTTTGATTTATACAGTTTTATATTTATTCTGGTCATTAAAATATATTTGTTATTCTATTGCTTTAGATTGTTGCTTTTTCGTTGACAACAAAATGTTGCATCTCTTAGTAATTAATATACATATGCAAACACTATTACAATATCAATGCCGTCTTGCGTAAATGAGCTCGCTGGATTAGTATAAAAGGAAAAAAAATCTCATCAATAGACATCAGTTATCAAACAGATCTAGTCTAACAATCTACAATTACCAACCAATTCATTTCAAAATGAAATTCGCCGTAAGTTTTCTTTTGTTTTCAAAATAATTATTTCTTATAACTCATTTGGATTTTTTGTGCTTAATTTATTATTATTACTTAGGTTGCCTTCGCCGCCGTCTTGGCCGTCGCCTCCGCCCAGTTCGCTGGCTTCGCGCCCATCAAACAAGCCGCCCGTCCCGCCGCGCCCCGTCCCCAAGCTGCCGTGGTGAGCCGCGTCGCCAACACTGACCAGGCTGCCAACATCATCCGTTACGACAACGACATCGGACCCGACGGCAGCTACAGCTATGCGTAAGTTTTCCTGCAGAACTCGAATACCAATAGTCTACCATGTACCCAAATATTATTCCCGTTTAGCCATTGCAGGGCAATCAATTGCCATCTCTATCTTTTTAAACTCCACACTCTTAGAACCTAATTAATTTTTATTTAAGGATCCCAATCAAACCATAACAATTTTTAATTTTACAGTCTGGAGACCGACAACGGCATCGCTGCTCAGGCTCAGGGTACCCCCCGTGACTTCGGTGGCAACCCACCCATCGTCCCCGTTGTCTCCCAGGGCTCCTTCTCTTGGGTTGCTCCCGATGGCCAGAACATCGCTATCACCTACACCGCTGACGAGAACGGTTACCAACCCATCGTAAGTTTAACATAAAATTATTAAGAAATCAAAATCAGTTGTAATTGAGAAAACGTAAGCTATAATTTAATAGTTCAACTCAGAACGGGTACAGCCATGAACAAAACATCATTCAAATGTCACAGCTTCCGCAACAACGTTAAAGCAGAGTTAAAATTTACTGATTCGAGTGAGCATATTTAGAACAAGAAGATCATCAAACCATAAATATGTTTAGAATATTAAAACCATTTGCTATCAAGATTGTAAAAGTGTTCTGAAAAAGCATGCTATGTTCATAAAGCTCATGATTTATGCCTCATATATTTACTTACTGCACTGTCATCTGTAATAGACATGAGGAGCAAAGTGATAAAGTATTTACGTGCTAATTGTTCTTTTGTTTCCAGGGTGACTCCATCCCCACCCCTCCCCCAGTTCCCGCCCAGATCGCCCGCGCTCTGGAGTACATCGCCAGGATTCCCCAGAAGAAGTAAACGGACCAACACCCGACCGACATTAATTAATGATTAGCCAATTTAAGATTCACTGGAACTTCTGTAAATAAATACATTCTGTGACCTTATCCTTCTATATTTATTTCCAACGTAGTGTTGGAATTATTATGTGTAGGTACTTATCATCGAAATTATAATTGAATAAAATATTTCAAAAAATGTTGTGCTTTTATTCCTTTAATTTTATATTTGTTTCATAACTCTAATAATAATATTTCTTAAATCATCTTTAAAATAACAACTGAATATAAATTAAATAGACTATTGCTAAAGTGATAATGATCCATAATAGTCTGCATTTTAATCAATTTAGAGGCCAAAACTTAACAAATAAGTAACCTTCAGATACAATCAAAAATTAATAATTTATCATTGATATATTAAAAGGAGGAAGATACGTTACGCGCTAACATTACAATCAAAAAACCTGGACTCGGTCATCACGGTCGCGCACCTACAGTCACTGATAGACAAGGACAGAGTTATGAGCCGGCGCTGTCGTGCGAGCGAAATCGCATTAGCCGCCGAACGTTGCCGAATGTTTACTCGGTACTCGTCGCGTTCTCGCAACTCGCGCATTATGTGCGTATCGTGTCTCTCACGCATGTTTGTAAGATCGATCTCGCTCTCACAAACATGGCGAAGCAAACATTAAATATTATTGTAATTTTCAACAAATTAACATTTTTGGCTGTAATCCCTATATAATGTAGTGGTAAGTAATCCCATGTGTCTTATTTTTCTTCCTTGTATTATTGAAACACTGTTTAGCTGCACAAGAAGTCATTTTGATGCGTATTTATCAAAAAAACTGAAATTATTGAGGTGTGTGATCATAACGACGTTCCATGCGCAACTGAATGCCAACTACGGGCAATCACTTAGTTGAGTTGGACCAGGCGCTGTGACTAAGTAACGTATCTACCGCTTTTAAATACATCAATGTAATTTATATAAATCTTCATAAATATGGGCAAGCTAATTTGGATCAAATTAGAATAAACACTCGTATTGACAGATGCCGAACTATAATGACGTTCGATTCCGAAATTGTAAATTGATTACATATTTATATATTAGTGGCTGTGACATACGGACGGACAGACAGACAGACAGACATGAAGAATCTATAAGGGTTCCGTTTTTGCCATTTGGCTACGGAACCCTAAAAATCAGGACACGCGACACGCATGAGGTATGGCGGCAATTACGTCGCAGCAATGTGTTTACCCACACTTGCCGCTATTGTATCTCTAATGCAATGTGATGAGCCCATTTGTTATTTCACCTACGGTGGATATACCTAGGTGCTAACTTAGGTAGATTAGGCATAGACAGAGATGAGAGTACCTACCTACATAGATAATATTAATTTCAACAAAGATCTTTTCTGTAACGATAATCATCTGCATTCGGAAACAATGGGTCCTCGTCACAAGCTCTATCGATGTTGCAAATTAGCATTCCCCGAGGAGAATCCTAATGAGAAATGTAATTTCGAGAAAGCAGATAGCTCTTCACAAAGCTTTTTAAATGTACAATCCGAGCTGCAGGATTAATTACTATAGTTTTTCATCCCGTCTAGTCGGCCGCCGGTCGACGGAAGCTAGGATTACGAGTGGATTCCGCCGGCGACGATTAATAATTAATAGGGAATATGCATAAAATTTGAAATGGCCTAAAATATTTTTTTCTCGAATACTTATTTTCGTAATATTATAATGAAAAGGATTTTTTTTTATTTACTTATTATTTAAACCCCTAAAATAATATTCAAAAAGTGCAAAATAAGGGAGCGAAATTCAAACTTCCAAAACGCGCCACCATTGTTCGAACGAAATGTGACGTCATCTGACACGACATTGTATTCATCAGCGTCGAAACTCATACTGTTTTACAAGTTTTTGTGAAAAAAATAAATAATTTAAACCTGTATTCTTGTGCTGATTGTAGTGAAGTTTAGTTAAGATTTGTAGATATTACGAAGTAACTGAAAAGTCCACAGTAAACACTAAGGTAAACACCCACTGGACGTGTCATGTGACGTCACGCTAAGCGCGCGCAAAATGGCAGCGTTTGAACTGCTTAAATTTTTTAAAAGTTTTAAATTTCATTTTTTAAAATATCTAGAGTATTTTGAAGCCCATTAATATTTTTTTCTGAGTTATAGAATAGTAAACTATAAATTTAAGACAAAAAAGAAAAACATGAATATTCCCTATTGTCATTACCGTTATGGCTGCAAAGCCAATTGCTTCACCGGCTTAAGCAGGATTATTTAATCTTTGGGCTTTATGAAGTGGCAGCTGTAGGTACATCTACTGCAGGTAGGTACCTAACTTGAATACTAATGCAAGTTAGTAGTTACGTAATAAATCGTTATGGTTTTATTTAGGTACTTAATCAGTTTTATTTAGCGTAATGAGGTTTTTGCGAAGATCTGAGCCATTATAAATTAAAAAATGACATTTGTATATTATTTATTGTACGAATATTGGCAAGTACCTACTGCAATACCTAACAATGGCAAAAAATGGAAAAGCAAAAACGGCACCTGCTCCTAAACTAACTACGAATCATTCCGCATCACTTAATTTATTTAATCTAAGTTCAAAAGAACAAATCTTATAAAATTCCTAAGACATCAAACACAAAAAATATCTAATGAAAGAGCTGCCTTATTCCCAGCATAATATAATGTAAAAACGGTAAAACTGCGACGGTAGCAAAATAAAAACGACAGGCAGTCGCATAAAAATTCAATCATTTCAAAAGCTCCGCTAAGATTTGTAGGCCGAAGCCAGAGAGGATTTAAATGAAATTACGACATTGTTCGTCGATGACGTCACCGATGGACGTTGTGACGCCTGTAAAACACGTAAAATATCGCACAGATTTATGTGTTTTACCTGTTGTAATTATAAATAATGTTGTTTGATAAGCGTAAAACATTTATTCTGAAAAATTCGATACTGATAGGTGATATATTTTGCTTTTACAAATTATGAATGAATATGAATGGTGGTGGAACTTTTGAATAGAAATAAAAATATCTAGACTAAAGCATACTTACTTTACCTATTACCTAATTTAATTAACCTAAGGTAGTATTGACATCCATAAACTATGATGTAGACTACCTATTTACCTGTAAGTAAATGGATGAAGAAAAACAAGCCCTACACACTACATAATAAATAATACCACCCTAGTTACCTATCTACGGAGTACTTAGGTAGGTACGTTTATGCTATTCAATTAGCTATAGGAAACAACTTCCTACGAATATGCTAGCCTCACCATGATTTTATATCCGTAACGCACGAAAGGTAATGTCTTCTCATATGTTTTATCATGTTCCAGGAAAAAGCTTTTACTGTGAAATAATATACGGCCCCAATATCCTAAAACATCGGACGCGGCTCACGTTGATTGATCCCAATCGTCTATTTAATCGGGATCGCGCGAAAGCGAGGCCGTGCAAACGATATTCTGTAACATTTTCGTATGAAGATACCTACAAATATGTATACCCAGATTCTTAGTAGGTGCTCTATAGATAGGTAGGAAAGATACTTACCTTTTATTTATGTGGAGTTTTAGTAAAGTATATATGTCTATATTATTATATAGTAAGTAGGTATAGAGATGTTATTATTCCTGACTGATCGGGGCGATAGGTGCCTATCTACTTAGATAGGTATAGTTAAACCTTATAGAAAAGCTTAACTTACGTACCTATTAATGAAAGGGACCTACAAACCGCTCCTGTTTACCTAATCGTCTCACTTAAGAGCAAAGATCACTTGAACATGGGCATTCGGATCCGAGGCCTATTTTTGAAATCCATGCTAAAGGGATTTAAACATAACATAACATTATAATTTAAACGTTCACCATTAGTTAGATCAATTTCGGTGGTATACTAAAGGATATATATTATTAGGATATATATATATATAATAAAGGATGCTTGGTTGTTGGTTGAAGGAATAAAAAATCACATTTTATACTATACTAAAGCCAATCTGGAAAGAGAATGAAACGTTATTACTAATTACGCAATTATCAACTTTGACAACATGTGTTTAAGTTCATTTTAGAATGACAAATGTTACCGAAAAGGGCCTAAAAGTAATTTGAATGTGATGGAAACTGAACTGTTAGTCATTGAATTAAGGTTCATAATCCCAAAGCACGGTCATTATTTCTTTAATGTGGCTGATATATACACTTCTCATCAATAAATCGAAACACTTTCGTTTTTATTGTTTTTGTCCTAATTTTTTACAAAAGAGAATTAATTCCATGAAAAAAAAAACATTATTGTGTAGCTGGCAGTTTGGTCATTACAGTAAGAAGAAAAAAATCAAAATTCGAAATTAGAATTTCATTTGTTTATCCTATAAATGAAATTAATCACTGTTTTGAGACAAATGTGTATTTAGGGTTGGAGTACGTTTCTCGTTTAAAAACTAAAAATTAGCGCTTGTCTTTAAACTTTTTGTTTCTTATTTCATTTACTGTGACTTTGGGACGTCTGAAAAAACTTTTTTTTCTAAAACATATGGATACTTCGCCCGCAGAAGCCGCCCAAGTGGTGGCATTGCTGGATTCTGGACTTAGTCAGCGTGTTGTGGCTGCAAGATTGGATCTAAGCTTATCATCTGTTCATAGAGTCTACAAACGCTATCGGGAGACTGGTTCGTTCACGCGCCGTTCAGGATCTGGCAGGAATCGGGTCACTTCTGAGCGAGATGATCGATTTATTGTAACAACTTCTTTACGAAATCGACGCCTTAACGCTTTTCAACTGCAGCAGCAGCTTCGCGTTGTACGAAGAGTAGCTGTAAGTGACTCTACAATAAGAAGAAGGTTGAAGGAACGCGGATTGGCACCGCATAAGCCAGCGAATGGGCCGAAATTAACTGCAGACCATCGAAGAGCGCGCCTTAACTTTGCACGCGAGCACCTAACTTGGTCATACCTTCAGTGGAGCAAAGTACTGTTTTCTGATGAGTGTAAAAT
The DNA here is from genome assembly GCA_905475315.1 of Autographa pulchrina. Lineage (NCBI taxonomy): Eukaryota > Metazoa > Arthropoda > Insecta > Lepidoptera > Noctuidae > Autographa > Autographa pulchrina. Next base: position 4,977,174 of record FR997769.1, read on the forward strand.
TATGCTGTATGGTAACGACGGAAGGAACAAGGTCTACAGAAGAGATGGAGAACGCTTTGCACAATGCTGCATTGAAGAAAAGGTCAGCTATGGTGGCGGTTCGTGGACGGTTTGGGGAGGAATCAGCGCCGACGGTAAGACAGAACTTGCCTTTGTGTCTGGGCCACGGCTGCCTGCACTAAACTCTCATCGGTACATCGAACAGTGTCTTGAACCTCATGTGATGCCCTATGCACATTTTATTGGCAACGACATCATATTCATGCACGACAATGCTAGAGCTCACACCGCGGGCGTCGTACGAGATTATCTTACCGAAGTCGGTATCTCCATTATGGTATGGCCAGCAAGAAGCCCGGACATGAATCCCATTGAACATCTATGGGATGAATTAAAGAGACGAATTCGGGCAAGAGATCCAGCCCCAGAAACACTTAGCCAGCTGCAAAATGCAATCCAAGAGGAATGGGATAATATACCACAACATGTGATCGTGACTCTCATCCGATCGATGAAGAACCGTATGGAAGCAGTAATAAGAGCTCGCGGAGGGAATACAAGTTATTAAATAAACGTTTCTTACATTTTTTTTTCATTTACGCGTGTTGTTTTACCCATTTCCTTCATATTCCATACAGGGTAAAAATTACTCATTATACAAAATACGAAACCTATGAAGACTTAATTTGAATTTAGAACATTAACATTAGGATTTAAAAACGTCATACTACTCACTATTAAATGACATTTTACATTTATTCCTAAATATACACATTTTTCTGATAATCCTTATCAAATCATAAACTGCGAGGTGTTTCGATTTTTTTGATGAGAAGTGTATATAGGATTCGAACCTGCAACCCTGTGCATAGGTACCTACGTGATAGCAATGCATGGCCTACCATAACACAGACTCAAGGACCTACTTTCCATCAATCAGTAAGGCATAAAATAAAGGGAATGGTCCTATGCATCTGTTTTATTAACTCCCGACGCATCGGTCCATCTGTCTGTAGCATTTTCTAAATTAATAGACCGATTTTGATGGTTTTACTTTAGATTATATTCAGCATTATTTTAAAAATCTATAATTTTCTTTATATTGCGAGAGATTCTTACATTTTAAATTAATTTCACCAAACTTATAAATGCGGAACAATGTAACTTGTTTTGTTTTTTCAGAATTAATTTAGGTATAATCATTTGAGTCAGTCTTTATCAGGCCTTCGTTAGGCTTAGGTAGGTACTACAAGTCATCGGCTCATCCTGTCCATCCGCCCCGGTCAGTCTCTGCCTTCCGGAGCTGCGATATTTATACATACTTACTCTTATAATATTTAATTAGCCTTAATTACCCAGTCTCCAACTGCTGGGCAAAGGACTCTATCGAGGCTCGATATTCTTCAACTGTCACTCCGACTAGCGGAGGTAGACAGCAGTGCACCTTACTCCTTTTCCCTCGAGAGATAAGGTAGTTCAGTTAGAAATGCTACAATCTGCTACATAATAGTGTTAAAGTCTCGAGGCTACAAGCCATACTTATCGATAGATCGCAAAGTTAGCTACTTAGGTACGCTTGCGTCATCTTTGGATGGATGACTATTTCCAAATTTCCAGCTCCTCCATCCTTCTTATAGAAAGCACGTTGAAGTTTGACGCCTACTCTCATCTAATCTCATTACTATCTCATCGGACTATGACAGGCTTCATTCGAATAGTCCGATGAATAGGGTGCAGTTTGCGGATATCTGTCGAGTGAATCCGCTGTGACCTTAAGGCCATTAGAATAGGATGACATTGTTGTTGCACATGATCCCTATAATAACGATATTATTAAACGTGATAAGTCAACGCGGAAATTGTCTTTTACCTTTATGTAGGTACCAGGTAGTAAAATTTTAGAACATCTTAGTTTTGGTGACGGTGAAAGATGAAGCCAATAGGTTTGTCCCAAGTTCCTATTTATCTAAGTTACCCAAGTGAATCGTGCCATCTTTTTAGTATTTATGCTGACTGAAGATTATTTGTAACTGTGATATTGATATTTTCTTTATATAAATTTTATCAAAACTCGATTGCAATAAGTCCAAAACCGATCTAAGTGGCGGTCGAAAGGAGCCTATGTTTTTGCATAGGTATGTACCCTAAATAGCAGTTGATATTGATAAAATGGTCTCAGTATCTTGGACCCTATATTGTCCCAATAAAGCCATCGTACGTAGTAACTCCTCATAACTCATGCAAAGAAAAAAAATATTTAGATCGGATTTTTAAATAAGTCTCAGGGTGTCCGAAGGTTGCCACATTTTCAAAACAAAACCAAATAAAACAAATATAGGATTATATTCAGTGAAACATTCAAATCCAACATAACAAACATTGGAATACTTTCAATGTTTGCACAAGCTGTACACAGTCTCGCCTACGTAACGGATTCGGACCTACTGAGATAGCTCAACAGGCAAACCAACTAATAGGCTAATAATCCCATTTGCCACATTTATTAACTTCGGCAGGTATCTGCTACTAAGCCACTATGATTCTAACTTCTTTTCTAAATACCTCAAACCATGTTAATGAAAATAGCGCAACCAACACACATTGTTAACACAAAAATTAACTGAGTTGAATAGAAACATTATTAAAAAAAACAGTCTACACGCGGGGACATTCTCTTGCACTCCTACAGACAAATTATATGACATAATCTTCTCGAGATGCGAAATTATAATCTCCAGACACGAAATAATAACTAAAAAGGGTTTAAATTAAATTAAGCATTACCATTTCAAATCACTAAAAATGTCTTAAAACGTCTAAGGCATCTTTACGAAAACTTATTGTATTTTTTTTCTTAATTTATTACATCATATATATACATAATTTCGACATAATCATTTATTTAAAACGTAACATATCTCTGGCAGGTCAAGTAAAAAATTAAATAGAAACATTATATAAAATTACGCTTTGCGGAAAAGGAACTTCCATTCCCTTGGTAAATAAATGATATACTATCTTCTTGACAGGAATTTATCTACTAGTGTCGGGAGCCTAAGGAGGGTAATCTTATTTTATGGTATGCTAGAAAAATATTTCTCCGGAACAAGTGAAGATTCCTTTCCCGTAAAACATCAATTTACAATGTATTTTCTCAAAGGAAAGATTCTGATTCAACCAATCATATCAAATAGTAACATGTAGACCGCTTCGCTATAGATCGCTCGGACGCTTTTAGCCAGAATTAACAATACAGTGTTAACGTTATAACTATTATGTGCAATTAAAACCTAGTGTACACTTGAGGCAGCTAAACGCTACGCCAGCTCGCTGTTCTATTATACTAATTGAAACCATCCTCGCCTCAAACATACACCCGGGTGTTGGCAATTCGACAATCAATAAAACATTTTAGACTTTAGTATATAATATATACTCCAATAATTTCTATAAAAACAGATTACACATGAAACTTTAGCGGGAGTGTCTTTTAACATTATTTTTATAGAAAAGCACAAACCTACACATGATTGTCGTCTCTTAAGGTTATGTGCGGTAGCTATATACAGGCTTCACTAATAATTATTATCACAATACCGTCAGTGTAGATAAAAAGAATTCTCTTTACTCTAATAAAACATTTCAATTCATCTGACTGTTATGAGAACATAATTTTTAATTTTCTATGGTGTAACACTGGAGATTTTGAACATTCTATTTAGTAAAGAGTGATGTGTCAAGCTAATTTATGGAAATTGTTACAAAATTATGTGGGTGTGGTTATATTAAGCGCATATTGTTAAGTAACACGTTATATTTACCGTCCACTTTGTTACTAAAGTTATAATAATTGGCTGTATTTTAATTTTATACCTTTAACTATTATACTATATGATGCATTCTCATTTAAACTCGTTTACTGATAGATGTTCAACATTTATAATAAAATAGTTTTTAACATTACAAGCAACTTCTGCTATCATAACAAACGATCAGCAAGCCGATTTAAATTTTATTGATAAATACAATACTTTATTTTACACTAGTTTGTTAATATAGTTATTCAAACAAGCATCGACACACAGGCACATTTTATTATTTAAATTCATGTCTAAATTAAGTTGTCTTGTATACTCTGTGAAAATGCTTTACATTGCCGAATCACCCAAAACGACTCGCTGCTCGGTGGACGCAGGATGTCGACAGTTGGCACAGCCTTGCAGACAACACTAGCGAGAAAGTCTCCGCCCCGTTCGACCAAACAGCAATCAGTACATTTTACATAAATAAAAAACTAGCGGACATATTAAGATTTCCCGGAGGCCACGCGGTTTACTCACTGGATATGGTTAAGGAGTGATTCACAGAGCCTTAATGCGAATCGCTGACGGCGCAACACCATGGCGTGAACGCTACTGCGACACCTAACTCTGACCTAACTTCCACGCTCGAGTACGGAGCTAGCCTACGTGACCACGTCCCTCTGCAACACTGTTCAAAACATAGGTCACGGCCGGTTTAAATCTAACAGTTGTTAAATAATAACATTTACCTTTTTAATATTAACAACAAAACTATGTGAAAGAACGTGAGCTTCAACCATAACAAAATGTATAACTTACTAAAGCCACCGATCAACAGAAAGCAAAAGATTATATGAAAAATAATGTGAATAATACTCGAAGTCACTTTACCGGCGAGACTCGTCTGCTCCCGTGACAGCCTTATCAAGTGTTGGGCCATTCTAAGCTACTTTTACAAATTGAACTGAAAGCATTCTATAGCAGGACTACTCTGTGGTCAGTTTCGACAACACGTCTGTAGAAGATCAGTTCCCTAAATAGAATACCGCGGTAAAGTAAGTCAAATATTGGTGTTAGCGATGCACATATTATGTAGATAAGGCTATAATCCGTTGCATGTATCCAGGCGATAGTAATACGGCATATTAAGTGCTACACACACGTATAAATACAACTGTAATCGAAAAAGCAACAAATACATGATGAGTGGTCCAGCGTAAGAAATTGATAAGTAAAAGTAAGTGGGATGCGCATGTAGGTGTGTCGTGTTACTATCGCGGAGTGGCGCGGCGTGAGCGAACCCGGGAGCGCGCGATATGGCTCAGTTGTATATCTTGATCGCCTTCTCTAAGTAGTTGACGCGGGACCGCTTCGGTGTCTTATTGATGTGCTCCAGCCCCAGCCATGGCCGGGCCGTTGCGTCTGGAAGTGACAGATCTATATTAAATTTTAGCACACATTCTCTTGAGGATTGAATCTATTGTAATCTATTATGTGAAGTATAAATATTGTTTAGCAGTCATTAAGGCTGTGTTGTTCTAAACATCTAGAATTCCTATCGTGCAAGGTAAGGTGCGTGTAAAAGCAAGTGATAACTATTACGGAAATAAGGCGGTTACAGTGCTCGACCGACCGTCAGTGCGTACGGTCCGCCCTGAAGACACGCATCGACTGACTGTCGGTCGATACATAGCAACGATAATACACTTATAAATGAACCCGTATATTTCTGTAATGCGTCAGTCGATCAACGATACGCCTGTGGACACGTTAGGCCGAAGGTCCCTACCCAACGTGTAACAAAATACAGGTGCATACAGTAACCGGCCTAAAACAGGTTGCAATCTAACAATTTGTGTAAGCGAGCAATATAGTAGTTTGTGTGGTGTTTATGGTAAATTAGATACTCACTCGCGTTACTGCTTGGCCTGAAGTCGTATATGTTTATTGTCGCTCCTTCACTTATGTAATTAGGTCTGCCATTTGTCACTATAGCGAAATTGTACTGAAACAATAAAATTAATAGTTATTTATTTATTTACAAAATAATTAGTCATGCACTACATACTTCTTTTGGTAGTTAAATTAATGAGATGAGGGCCTCCATGGTTCTAGTGGCAGAGTCGTTCCTTCTTTACTTATTAACTTTTATTATACAACTTGTATTGTTATGATATATTATGTTTACCTTTTCCCACTCCTTATCAGGTATATCGAGTTTCTTCTGCAGGCGATCCTTGACCGCCTGGAAGGGCTCGTTGTGTTTGACGCGCGCGTAGAACGGAATGCCGAAAGTCGCGTACACTTGCTTGTGGAAGTGCGCACACGGCACTATTATCTCGTCCTCCTATAATACGAAAAAACCCAGAAACATAAAATTGTTGTATTGAGGTAGTATTTATCACGGACAGTTTGTTATTAACTGCTTAATAACAAACTGTGTAAAATAATTGCTCGGTAAGAAAGATTACACTATTGCGGCAGCGAGATTTTTTCGCAAGCTTTGGTCAGCTTATTTTGTGCTGAAGCAATAGCATAGCGGTTATCTATATCTTTTTGTAGATGCAGATGGATATAAACATGCACTAATTATAAAGTAAAACGTTTTTTATAAGTTTTTAAGTTCAACCCAAACCGGCTCCAGTTGGCCCCAGTTATAACAGGACATTCCCGAACGAGTTTTAATATAAATTCATATAATAATGTAAGTACCTGCATGTTGATTTCATCTCTTGGTATCTCCTCTATTCTGTATAGTCTGGGTGGCGAGATGGTGACCTGGTCCAGCGTCAGCTCGGGGTCGGGGCCTGGTAATACTTTGTGACACGACACTTCCACGATCCTTAGCCTGCAGGAAAAGTTTACACATTGAACTGTCTAAAATATCAAACATACATATAAAACTTCTCCATGATTAGTAACTCGCACAAATGAGGAACTATGGTTTACATGAATTCTGACGTCAATTAAATAGTTCAGCTATTTTAACGTTTTCTATATCGACATTAGATACTATAAGTTCATAAACTGCATAAAGAGAGATACCCACACGTCGTACCAAACAGGTTTTCATAGTTATATTACGAAATAAAATACAGAAGAAAGTTACTTACGTTCCAGAACCGTCGGGCGACATTTCAACGACTTTAGCTGCCTCTTGTAAGATGTCCGACACCTTACCGCCTTTGTTTGGATATAAAATTAATTCTTTATCTTCCTTATAATTTGGACCAACCTAGAAATATTACAACAGTTGTATTCATTCGTTTGCACTGTTCACTCTCCCGTACTTGACATAACGAGTGTCTGTTGTTTCTCGCCACAGAGTATTCGTTACAAGTTTTCATCTTGTTTTACACCCTCACGAAGATAGTGCGTGATACCTAAAGATTCGATGAACCTTTAGCATGGAGAAGACAAACCTGTTAAATAAATTTAATGAACACACTTACCCATAAACATTTAAACTGTTTCTTGTTATCCAATTCATTAACTTTAATAGATAATATCTGGTAGAACAATTTCTTAGGGCACTTTGGTTTACAGTACACTAGCAAATCCTTAAGTATTCCGTCATATGAGTATCTCAGTGGAAGGCCTGGAGTATCCTTGTAGCTGCAACAAGTTAAATAATAGTTGATCACACAAAGTCACATCAAAACGCAAACACAGGAAGTTACTAAATGAAAAGTGAAGTGTTGTTACAAAAGCATTCGTATTCCAATGTGGAAGCGGCCTTGCTAGCTGCAGCAGCAGGCTGCAGAAAGTACATTGTACAGTCTGCCGGTCGGTGTATTGCATTCCTTAGATTTAACAATGTTTTCATCCCTGGTCTCCAGGAACAATTTCAGACTGACATTAGTGAAAGCAGCTTACAGAAATGCAGTCTTGACACCTGCAGTACTATACAAATTTTATCAAAATACTAACTTTTGACACTTGAAGAACTGTATTAAGTAAGGGTCCACGTTGAGCCGCTGGCCGACGGCCCTCGCCATCTGGTCGTAGCGCATCTGCATCGACAGCTCCATTGTGAACCTACACATTCATTATATTATTTACTTGATACATAATTTATATAAGAAGTACTTATCTCACTTTAGAGTCAAGGTACACAGTCATCAGTTGTAACAAAATGCATTGTTGTACATACATGAATTTAAAGACTCTTATGAATGCTAATATAACTAAACAAAATGATATAAATTAAAATACTAGCAAAACAACCAAAAACTGCAAAGTATTTTAGGAAAGATACCATAATAATTCAATATTAACTGGCTACCAGATTTGATTCCTTGATTACCTGCAATGGTTGGCTTGATATTTAATAGGAGATTTGTGAAGTGTAACCCCATTTATTGTCGACATAAAATGGTATGAGACATGATAACTATGGTAAAATAATGATACTGGGTGTGTTACATGGTAAGATATAATAGTCATTTCATTATGCTTCGATCTGTTTTGTTGTACGACGATATTATTCATGATTCTATTGTGCTAAAGTTTTTACAAGCATTCAATCATGCCGTTAATTTTAATTATCATTCATAAATTTACAATTTGCTTTTTAATTACAGTCATTAATCTGAGGACAGATAGCTTTATTTCTTTTTCATAATTATCTTGTTAGGTGTCAATCTAATTAGAAGAAGGCAATTAACACGCAAAGAAGATCTCGTCATTCAATTCGGCTAGAGGGAAATTTACATTTAATTTAAAAACAATAGTGAATAAACTACGGGTCCGTAAAATATGTAAGCTGATATCCAGCAGTTTTCTAGAAGACAATTGGCTAAATATGGTCTCAAGCCTATACCTTGAACGAATAATATGCAGTTCATATTAGAGTCCGCATGCATGCCCATGAACAAACGCCAACTCATAACACGAGCAATTTGTAAATAAAGCAGTTAACTGGTTATAAATATGATTAGTCTTATATCAGACCGTAACATTAACAATATATCACAGCTCTTAACGTCTGACAGTTGATCGGCATCAATTGAGGAAAGGGTATAAGGAGTATAGCAGATGTATGACTCACCCAGGATCATTAGGCACAGTCTTATCGACGAACTGCACCTCGACCTTGTAGAAGATGTACTTGAAGTAGTCCTGGCAGGTGGGCAGCTCGAGGTCCTCGTGCCTGTGGTCGGCGCGCTCGAACACGATGATGTCGCCGTCCATCAGCTCGTCCAATACCTGGCCGCGTGCACACGACTCAACCCGAGGGTAGCCCGCCTTATGCCCTCCCGCCATAGTTTGTGGCGTATACGAATATCGTGTGGCGTTATATTTATATCATACTTATAATGAATATGTTACGATTTACTGGCTCTTTAAATGTCTTACATTTGAAATTTATTTTAGTTGCAGACATGAACCTTAATATGAGTAATAATACATTTAATAATTACTAGAGAATGTAAGATGCTTTTACCATCTTCGAATGTAACACGTAATAAGTGAATCAAGAATTTAAATTGAACCATCGCATAGTTTAAGTTCAAAGTATATTTAAATTCGAGCAACTTTAACAAGACGGTAGATCTGATTCTGGACTTGAAAGAATAATATTGAGTATAAAGTTATCTCATTACTTGAGAATATTATTGTTTGAAGCTCAGAATTAAATATTTATGTATCTTGTACAAGTCTATCGGAATTAAAATATAGACTCGGCAAATGTTTATTCTTTTCGTATACGAGACAATCCTATGGCGGGCTGACGTAAGTCGTGACAAAAGTAATTCAAAATAGCAAGTGTAGAGTGATTATAGGTAATGAGATATAAAGGTGATGTTAAAATAATAGTGTGCATATGAATGTTACAAATAAATATAAGAATGAGGGTAAGCTGATACACGATAAATAAATAGGGCACTGTCCAGAGAGTAAACAATGTTCAAAACATTTGAGATATTTTAAGAAACTAGTTCTTAAAATAAGACGCAAAATACGCAACGTTATACGCGATTCACGCCAATAAAATTGATCATATTTCGTTTTGACCTTCAAGAAAGCATGACATTGCGCTTACGATTTCTGACATTTATATTTGTGCAAAGTCAAAGGAAATATTATATACATTTCTATGTATGTGATTGAATAATAGACCTTATGACACAGTATCCAAATAACGTAATAAAACAGTTTGAATAAAAATGATTAGATTGTCAAGCAAAATGAGAATTATGATTAAAATGGCAAATGCCCCTAAAGGCTTATGAAATTTGAAGCAATGATAAACATAATATAACAATCTGAACAGTGCAATCATGAAGTACATATAATAATTACTATACCTGTACCAGCGATACCTGAATGTAGGGTCAAACTAGAACTCAAATTGGTCATAATATCACAGTAAATAGACCTTACATAATTGTATAGAGAAATAATACAATCATACATACATTTACAAACATTAGACCAATATGTGATTAGTCTTACATACAATACAATAGATAGATCATCCAAATACATATTTACTTAAATATATATTTGTGTTGTTAGAGTTTATATCTATAAAATGTTCTGATAGGGTAAAACTAATAAATAATACCTTTTCAAGAGGATCACTGTAGTTGTTAATCTTCTCAACAAAATCAGGTTTGATCTCTTCATACAAAACGAGTGGAGTGTCTGGCGGGAATCCTAAAACAACACAAACAACCTTGTTAATATAATACGATGCAGGTTGCAGAAACATTGCAATGGTGCCGGTAAAAATTGGTCTGCTACCTGAGGTAAATAAGTTGGACATAATACTACTTCATTATTATAAGAAACAGGAACTATCACCATTCGAACATGAGATGACGTAAGTCTCTGATAGCCGAAGACTTTGGTCATAAACGACGCATGCCTCTATGTATCTATCTTTATTATGTATATATCTATCTTTGAGTTTTTACGGCGATAGGCACTTAGACAGATATCGGAGATTGGGGTCTCTATGAGCTTTTGATTTAAACCCTTACTCATCATCTCCCAAGCCTTTTCCCAACTATGTTAGGGTCGGCTGCCAGTCTTACCGGATTCAGCTGAATATCGTGTTTTACATTGAGCGACTGCCTATCTGACCTCCACAACCCATTTTACTGGGAAACACAGTATCCCATAGTAAGACTGGTTGTCAGAATTGACTTAACGACTGCCAAAGATCTATGTATGACAGCCGGGACCTACTGTTTAACGTGCTTTTCGAAACACGGAGGGGTCTCGGTCTGTATAAATGGTCACCCATCCACGGACCAACCGCGGCGAGCGCGGCTTAACCTGTATTATCGGTCAAACCGTACGGCTTACACTTAGCCACGAGCCCCTCGCTAATTTAAACCCTTACTGCTGCATACAAATAACAATCACAACACTAACGAACCTGCACGCTTGTTAAGTATAGGTATGAGGTCAGCGGGCTTGCTGGCGATCGGTAGATAGTGATGTCCACAGTAATGTATGCGCTTCTGCTTGGGGTCGTAGAACTTGAAGAACAGAACCACGTCGTTCTCCTTGTCGAAGGTCGGCAGCGCGCTGAAGCCGGAGTCCGGAGGGAGCATCTCCAGGAATATGTTCCAGGGGTTCATGTTCTCGGAGACGTCGGCTACTGTCTTGTGTTGGTCGTTGACGATGTCTAGGCAAGTAGGTCTGCATGTCTGTTGGTGGAAATTAAGATATTAGGATCAGTAATTTGTGAGCCGTTAATTCTTCTGGCATGATGATGATGGATAACATAATATTATAACTTTCTTTTTTTTAATTTACCATGTCTTAATTTACATTGAGGCAAATTGTAGCGCCACAAGTTCCTTAGTGTGACTTAATCAGGTATGAACTTGAACAATGTGAACAACTAAAATCATGTCTGTCATGTAGATTATTGTGAGGTATGTTTCATTGAAGTAAGTTCCATCAAGATGTATGTTATTTGATTACTAGCATTTGTAGTAATAAATAATGTCATAAGTGGTGTGTACCTGGTTGGAGCGCGCGCTGAAGGGCCAGGGCCTCAGCTGCTTGAGCGGGTACTTGAAGTTGTCTGCGAGCGTGTCGAGCAGCTCGGCCACGCTGGCCTGCTTGCGCACGCGGAACACGCGGAAGTGCGCGCGCTCGGGGTCGTAGAGGTCGTTGCCCTGGTGCCCGTCGAACGCCTCCTCCAGCACCACGTTCACGTTCATGTACAGGTGCGCCTCGTTGCGCTCCTTGCGACGGATCTAACCCATATCACCGTACACTTTACATGTTTGTAAATACAACAGAAAAATAATAAAACTAGGCATCTAAGTATGCAGAAAACAGCTGTGGCTAAGCAAGATGGCTCCTTCCAACAAACTTTCGTAATGATTCATCAATGATCATACCAACTCAGGGAGACTCAACCAGTTTTCTCACAGCAAAATATGTGTCTGACAGTCCTCTTATTCTTTGCTATCTAGATGTATTTATAAATGTGAATTAGAGACTTACAGTTTCAATCCTCTTCTCCTCAGCAAGCCTCTCGCTCAATTCTGTAGGAATATCTGCTTGTGTAACCTCTTGCAAGACAGTCTTCAACTGTGAATCCCTGAAATATATGGATTGTTACAATGATACACTAATCAAATCAATTTTTAAAAATTAAATAACTTAACTTAATTAAACAACTAGATATAGATAAATTGATATAGATTAATGTAACCAAACCTTCTTTGTTTTTAGAGAAACAGCAAATAAGAACGGTATTTATTTGCATCCGTGTTTACAATGACTTCACTTAATTTGACCATATTCTGAATATTGACAAAATATTATGAGTTTCCATTTCTTATGAAGAAGTTGGCAAACCTTACAACAACAAATTATGTCATGTAATAACTTGAGTTTAGACTGACCTAATATAAACCAACATGTAAGCGTTGGTGCAATGGCGCACGGTCAACGCCATGTCCTCGTCGTGCCCGCCGTAGTTGTACTCGATGGCCTCCTGCTTCGTACAACGGGAGACGACGTCGTCGTCGAACTTGCACCACTGTGTCACAAATACATGGCTTTTAGTATATAAGGTAGTTAGACAAAATGGGACAGATATAGGTAATTGGATTATGAGAATTAAGAAAATATCTTAAAACACGTCAAAAATATTGGACAAACAATAATCTGGTATGGGATATTTATTTTCATCTAAGTAATATATTTTGATTCCAAAAATGGAAATGACGTTTACTATAGGCATCCAATACAGCTCAAAAGAGACATGACAAATCAATAAAATACAAACATAACCACTGTTCTACATTTACGTATTTAAAGTGATCTTTTAATCTAATAAAATTTTCTACATACAACACTGCAACATCTAAATTACCTATCACAGTTAGCTCGTTACATAATAAGTTTCCAAGGAGACATACTCTCACCTTCCCGTCGCCCTTAGGGTTGATGAAGACCACGTAGTGTCCGCCGTGGTTGTCGCCCGAGTGCACCAGCACCGCGTGGAGCGTGTAGTCGGCGGGCGTCTCCGGCTTCTCCTGCAGGTACGCGTCCAAGTTGATGTGCTCGTAGAATTCAAACCTATGGGATTTAGAAATTGTATCATGATTCATCGTCTCTGTACAGTATATCTTTACATAGACTGATATTAAGCTCGCATGAGCTTATTTATATTTCAAGTCTATCTGACTCACTAACATGTCTATATAGACATGTTAATAAAATTCGGATAGAAAAAATAAAAGTCTCTCCAGAACATTTTGTAACAACAGCAATGTTTCTCATGTTTCTAAAAACTAAATAAGAATATTTAACCAATTGTATGCCTAAATCCTATTTTTGACAAACTTTTCTTTTAAAAAACACAGGAAATAAGTGTGCAAGACGATGCTTACTCAAGTTTTCTTCACTCCTCACAATAAATTGACTAGAAACACAAATAGTTTTCATACTAACCTATCATTAAACTTGACGGAGCTATCCGTGATGGGGTCGTACTGGAACCGCATGAGGTGCAGATGCAGCACGGGCGGGAACGACGCGAAGATCACGCCCTTCTCCGCCTCCTGCAGGCCGTGCTCGCCCGCGTCGTACTTGTTCTCACCATCCAACGTCTCGGTACTGATGTAGTCTTTGAACGACTCGTCGACTGGAAAGCAAGAAAGTGTCGTTAGATCTAAGCTTAGTAAACATTCAGGGTCAGCCAAGCGGTATATTTAATAGTCAGTTAGAATTCTGCACATCCTTTACTGGTGCTACAATCTCAAGACCAAATTTCCAAAAAGTTAGAACGAAACGCAGCGGCTAAAGAGCTACAATACGTCGATATTAGGTGAAAAGAATGGTAGCATTAGGCGTTTACCACCAGACTAACGTCAGACATTTGTTGGTAGCAAACTTCGTAATTTCTATATAAAATAATATAGGTATATGCTGGAACAGAACGGATCCAACATGTTTGCAGATACCGCGCGGCTAGATTTATTGAGATTAATAGTCAATTGATCAACCAGAATGAGTTAAATAAATCAATAATAGATTTCGAATTAAAAAAACCACGACATTCCTATACGTCTTATATAAAGAAATGTTTGATATGCATAATTATTAACAGTAATATTATCATAATTTCTGTAAAAACTTTCATATACTTACTATTTTTCTTCCCCTTGATGTTAAGTTGTATGTCGTAGAAAGTCTCGACGCGAGTACTGGACACGTTCACATTTTTGCACTTTATGTATGACGTCATTTTACCCTCAAACAAACGAGGCACTGTCCCTTCAACACATGTTCCCTTCATTTTACTCTCCAATTTATCTAGAAGCACCTGTACAAAGAAGAACAGCATTGCTTTTGTTAAAAAATAGAGAATAATTTGTGTTTACACCCGTCATCCACTGGTCTCTTCAAAAAATATATATTTATCAAGAATTATTCAAGTCAATTTAAATGAAAAATCAAGAACGAATTGTTTATAATATAGGTTTTGTTTTTAGTTATAACGATTAATTTTCGTTCACGCGGATCAAATTATGAAACAGCATGTTTTTGTGTTACACATGGTAGATAAAAGTTAAATTATTTAATTTAATATTTTGTTTTAGTTTAGAGATAAAATATTTATTGCTTTATTAATAAAATTTATAGTCAGATGTTGTTTGTTTTTTTGTAATATAGTAATTACGTCATACTAACTTAAGTATAAATACAAGTAAAGCTTACCCTAAGAAACTCTTGCACATCATGCTGCATAAAAGAATCAAGTGTCTCCCATCCAAAACTCTTTGTAAGCTTCTTCGTGCCGACAGGTTTATCAGAGAATTGCAACTCGTAAAACACTCTTTGTAAAGCCAATGCAACAGATCTAAGAAAAAAAAAACTCGTTAAGTAATTCGCAATTTTATAAGGTTAAACTAAAGTAAAATTCATATAAAAACCTTACCTGGTACTATCGTCAGATTCCGTCGGCATCTTATATACGGCCTTACGTAGTTGATTCGTGAAATACAGTGTTTGTAACAATGAGTTCATATAACAGGTCGCGCCTTGATTCTTTAAACCTAGAACAGATACATGTCATTCAGTCACGTTTTACGGTGTTTACGTAGAGAATAACAACGTTGTCCAATCATTTTGTGAACAATCAATTCCCTAACCTACCCGACATAATTTTTTCTCCATGTGAATGGCTACTAAACTTAACGCAGGTCGGCTTTATATCGCGTTCAGAATCGGACTGAGCAGCGAACGCACATTTTTTAAAAACGGCGTTTTAGTGAAACCCTACGAATAAGGCAACAATTAAAAAGTTTTGACTTGTCCTTACGCAACAACTTACCAACATAGCCGGTGTGTTTCTTCGAGTCCCAGGATACGCCATGAGGTGCTTCAGCGGTCACGTGCACCTCCAATGTGATCGCGTCGTCCTTTATGTAACCCTTTTCCGGATCTAATACATCGTTCCATGCCATGAAGTGAGAGAAACCCCAATCGTTCTCCTTACTAAAAAATGTTTGACGCAAATTAGATATTTTTATTTTTTAAGAAATGTTTTTGAATTATGATATTTTGATGGATACAGATAAGTTTCATAATTAAGTATGAGATTAGTGATAAAGCTATCATCTTTATAACCAACGCAAGTCGCGAATTAAGTCATAGATAAACAAACCTATAAAACAAATGCTGAATCTTCCTGAAGAAAGGTTCAGTTTCGGGCTTATGAGAAATAAGTCTCAGTTCTGCCATGGCGTAGCACGACCAACTCGAGGATTCACTTTCTCCGTTGCACTGGAGGAAGAAGCCTAGCGACTTCTGTTGCTGGCGGTCGGGGGACGGGGCTTGCCGCGGCATCACCATGATCTTCCACGGAAGATTTCGGACGTAGCATGGCGGCGATAATACGGAGTCTTTCAGATTCCTGAAGTTCTGTACCGTGAAACGAAATGTGGCCTCTGATCGCGCCTCGTCGTCCTCCATTTCCGTATCTAGACAAGCGAGCTAGAAAAAAGTATCCATCATGTTAACATTACCCTTAGAGTGAGGTATAGGTTATTCTATCAACGTAAAGTGCAATATTCACTGAAGAGTAACCGATGTTTTATCAAGTCTAAAACATCTTAGCACATAATAATTTGCCTCCCTTACACACGATACAACAATGTAGGTGTTCAGTAACAAGATAAATGTTCACTTACTCTAAATACAAACAGTTAAATGTTACACTTCAATAGTAAATATTCATGTAACATCAGTAGTATCGCGCAAATTCGTGCTACAAATATTAAGTAAATTAGAACTCAATTAATATTTATTTAGTTTCAGGTCCTTTCAAACTTTAAATAAACTATTTATACTGTTTCTTTCAGCAAACTTATTTGGTATTCAATGGGTAAAATAGTAAACAACTTTGTTCATTTCTTAGAAGTTCATTGAATAGGTTTTGTTTATAAGAATCCTTGTAAATGGTTTCATTAAACTTTAAAACCAAGTACAGCTGTACTTTTATTTCTTATCCCATTTGTTATCACAAAATTTTGAGTATTTTCTATTTTATTTAATTATACATATCTATAGATGATTGTGGAATCTGAATAATCATTTTAAAGATAAATAAAAAACAGCTCAAAAAATTCGGACTGATCTCTAATTGGAACAACCTTTTAAAATGAGTCAGCAAAGATTTTAGGTAAGTGATTTTTACTAGTCACTCTGGTATTACTACTTGAGTTAAAACTTGAACTTGAATAAGGACAGAATACTAATCTAAGCATAATAACATTATATTCTGGTATCAATAGAGTGATGGTGTGAAATTATTATCATTTGGAGATAGCTTATCAAAGTGTTTGTTTCATTGATATAGTTACTCACAGGCATATCAGACGATGTGGTTTCCTGATTCTTCATAACCTCACCCATGACCACCTCTCCGTTGGGACCTTTCATAAGATCGTCCTCCCAGGTCTTGTCAGTAACAGTGTCTACAGTCTCCACTGCAAAATATTCAAACAATATACATTACTTTTGACAATTTACATTGTCTTCAACACATTACATGGAGCCTTCAATATTTGTCATTGACTCATTGGATTGCGTGTGATATGTAATCTTATTAAAAAATCCCCACACTATATTCAGTTTACTATCTCTATTTAAGTATTTTAAATAAAAATAGATATCCTCAGTTTAGTAAAGTGAAGTGTAGACAGCAGTTCACTTCTTAATCTTCACTAACAAGTAATATGGGTAACAGATAGACTTAAAAAATACATGTTACCTTTAATGATTTTGTGAGTACAACTTACTATGTAAACTTAACTATTAAAATAGACCACAACTATGCAGGAAAAACAAATCTATCCATTGTTTTACAGATATGAATTTTGACAGATAATGTCACATTGACAACTTATTATAAAAGGAAAAAAATATTGGGTGTCACCAGAATTTTGTGAACAAAACTTACAAAAAGTATATATTGTCACCAAAGAGTTCAAAACAATAGCACTCTTTTGGTTGGGAGAACTTTTTGTATTGCATACTCAATTCACAAAGCTATTTAAAATTATGTTTATATTTTAACAATAATATTAACTATTGAATTTACACAAAATTTTGTATGTAATGCATAGGATAGCTAAAAATGTGAACTTATAAGAAGCAATTAGTAATCATAGAAGATTGTTCTTCTATGAATATAAATAACCTTATAATGTGC
Source organism: Autographa pulchrina (assembly GCA_905475315.1). Taxonomy (NCBI): domain Eukaryota; kingdom Metazoa; phylum Arthropoda; class Insecta; order Lepidoptera; family Noctuidae; genus Autographa; species Autographa pulchrina. The sequence continues at coordinate 4,995,177 of FR997769.1, forward strand.
TTATTAAGATTTAGATGACACTCAATAATGCAATAAATTTATGAATTTGAATAATGTTACATCAAAAATTAAAGCTTGACTATAGAGCAACTAATATAGGATAAGAAATGATTTATAAATGGTTGCTTGTAATCAGCGAAGTAAAGATTTTTTGCCCCATGTTATCTTTGTTTATTTTTAATGTTTTCAATTGTTCCCTATCAGTTGGCAGTGCTGCACATTCAATCATGCATGTTAAGATCACATTGACATTTAGACAAACTAAGGTAACCTGTACTCAGGTATAAATACACTGTTTTACTTGTAATGTATAGCAAACAGAAGATAAATTTAAATACATTTATAAACAAAAACACTCTTTGGATACTTTATAAACCAAATTCAATATTATTAAACACAGCAAACATTCATGTAAAACAAAGATATTCTATATTTAGACATTTTCACTTCACTCTTAGTACAGCGACTTGCACTTTTAGAACAAAGAAAGTAACAACCTAAATCTAATAAGCAAACAATAATTTATACATTCTTAGCTGTACACTGCAATGATGTTTTAGTAAATAGCACAACAATTAGTACAATGTCAACTCAATGAATACACTTTGAGGTTATATAGAGTAATCTGGCTAACAAATAGGTTCAATAACACTTACAAATACATGGGCAAGTGATTCTAAAAATTAGCTATGACGAATTTTGTATACTAAATGAAGTTTAGTGAGTACCTTGACAGAGTGTGAGTGATACATAGTTGGTTACAATGTAAATATTGTGACATCACTAACCATCCTGAGTCTCCATCTCCTCCACCTGGTTCACATTAGAGTCGTGCTGCTGCCTGTCCGGTGCAGGCGTGTGGTTCATGTTAGCCGGGCGCGCCACGGGGGACTCTCGCCCACAACTCTTTGATATTTCCTGAATAAATATTCCACCGTAAGAACAAGCTCTATGCACACCGCTTATTCACACTTATGACGTTCGATTACTGCACTTCACATACCTTTAACGCCAGGGGATTGCTCCCTTTGCACTTGCTGAATATCCGTTGAACAAATTTCAACGAACTTTTCTCATCGACTCGGGTGCCCTGCGTGTTCGGGGTCTTATTTTTCTTCGACGTTACGCTGGTAATTTTCAAAGAGTGTTTACTAGCGGCGCGGCCGATGTCTGCAAATTTCAACACAAGGGCCCGATAATAGATAGGAACGCTAATAGCACATTCCTAATCTTATAATCATTGCCAGAATAAGTAGATCACTCTATCATAAAGCGGTTAAACTGGAATATTCTACAACGTATCCGGGAAAAGAGTTATTTTCGCGAAAATAAACAAAATGGTGGATGTTAATTTAATTTCTGGCTTCGGATGTGTGGCCCGGTTTGATCGACGAATGCACCATTTTATCATTCTTTCACATTCACCGTAGTGATGTACACATTGTAACTTAGTATTTCGGTTCACGAAAACTTATTTAGAAAAAATATACATTTTTACCCTTGATATAAAGTTTCATTTGATAGTGCTTATATTTTAAATCGACTGAAAGACAATATTCGGTTTTTATTTAAAATTATTTTGAGATTTTACTTGAAGAAATTACTAAAAAACTTTTGTATACGTCACTTTTTGGTTATGTCCACGGGATTAAAAATCAAAAATTGAAAATTATTATTAAAGTAATATTTTAAATAGATTTTAAATGACATAGGATCTGGACTTAGGTTTATTTAACTTCTAGAAAGCAAAATATCAAATGGAATAATGGAATCAGGATGGGTACCACAAAAAGATAGTCATTATTAATATTTTTATTTTATCAATGTAAAATCTACAGTTTACAATACAAAACCAAAGAAAAGATTATGTTTTAGAATCTTTACACATTAAAATTATATTATAATACTGTAAGGAATGCTTACTAACCATTAAATATTCTCACTACTGTCTTCAGACTTTAGTGGGAATATTTAATGGTTGTCCAAAGCAATATATTTACTTCAGAATGTGTTGTCATTAGAAAAACTGAAAAAGTAATCTGTCTGACAGATAACTTTCATAACTTGCTTGACTGTTAGTTTTCTCTTTTGTTGTTTTCTATTAAAATGATTCAGGCTAGTGATTAATTAATATGTTAAGTAATTAGTTAAAGTTAAGCAAGATGATGTTTCCAATTAATCATAAAACAATATTCGTATTAGATCATACACCTTACTTCGGTATATCCTCGGAGTTTCCTATAGAATTCGATGTCCCCAAAAACCGGGGATATCTTCCTGTGCCACCAATCTGCAAGTCCTTGTGGACTTGCAGTGTGGAGGCTGCAGTTGAATACTGCCGTGTAGTATGGGACCTTTTTCCTGAAGGAAAGTTGGTGAGTATCATAGATTCGGTAGGTTTCATACTGTTGCCATAACAAATAGATGTTTGCTTTACATGTTCTTCTTCCATAAAAATAACCTTATTTCTGTTACGATATTCCAGGTGCGACTAATTGTAAGTGATACTACAGCTCACATGCTAAACACATGGATTGCAGCACAACAAAATTTGACACATGTAAGTAAATATTTTAAAACAGGACAGGACACTGATGTTTAGTTACTAATCTCAAGTTCTCATTCAACTGCCAGATGGTATCTACTAAGTTGCCACAATGGCTTGTTCAGTTAACCATTTCAAAGGGCACATATTTATGTTTGTAGCTTCTGAACGGATTATGCTTGGTGGGGCCGGTCCGTCGAGGGGCTGGTGGTGATGTAGAAGGCTTGGTTGCTGCCATAGAAGCTCTTGCTGAACCCTCCCCTGCACAAGTTTCCAGACCTCCAGACAGACTCTTTCAAAATCGGTAGGTATTATATCTTAAATATATACTCATAGTATTGAGTAAATACTTTACTTTTCCATCTACTTTACATGATCATTCACATTTCCAATTCATTATATTTTAATTATTCATATAAATGTTCAAAACTGAAAGAAAGAAAGAAAGAGAAAGAGAACATTTTATTGCTTATTAACTGATACATAGTCTGCAATTTACTAAGTACATCTTCTTAGATATAAAATTATCGTGTCACAATGTTAGTTACCATACTCCTCCTAAACGGCTTGACCGATTTTTATGAAATTTTATAAGCATATTCAGTAGGTCTGAGATTTAGCTACTATCTATTTTTCATACCCCTAAGTGGTAATAGGTAGGTAGGCAGTAGGCAGGTGCTAGGTAGAAAAAATTGCATTGCAACGCATGCGGGGTACAGCTAGTTGTAATATATTATGAGAAAATAATACAGACCTTCATTATGGCTTAGGTTACAGGAATAAGGAATTAAAAAAGTATTAAATACTTGTTTTTATTTTCAGAGGCAGAGTGATATGCATAACAAGTGCCAGAGATAATGACTCTATAAAAAATTTAAAGGATATTGCTCACAATACTATAGTTCAGTTGAACAAAAAGGCTTCATTGGCCCAGCCAGCCAGCACCTCAGAATCTACCAGTACTGCGCCACAGTAAGTATAATTAAAGTCTGGAATAGGGCTTGATAAAAAGACCATCTGTTAGAATTGTAAGAAATAGTAGACAGTTTATATACAGTAGCTAAATAAATATTTATTGTTTATCATGTATGGAACACTGAAAAGGCTAAGTTAAAACAGTCCTAAAAATATCTTGATGGCCCTTTTCTTATCTGTTTTAGTATGTTTCAAAACATTTACTTTACCTTATTTATTTCAATACATTAACATGTGAATATGAAATAAGCAGTACCTTTATACCCTTAGAGTATAGATAAGAAACTAAAGAGTGAGCCTATCAGGCTATGAATCGTAGTTTTGTCGTAAATATTGTATCAAGACGGAGCGCGCCGTTTTAATAAAACTACCTAAAACCCTAATATTATCCTAACAATGTCGAAACCATCGATATTTTCGCATATAAGACTGTCGTTACGCGAAAAATAACTTAAATCAGTAAACGAATGTACTAGATACAGCCGAAAAACTGCTCTCGTTTGACAAAGGCAAACTAGCGATACCAGAGGTCTTTAGTATATCTAAAGTCTATGTTTGTACCTATTTGATCTATATGTTAATTATCGTAAGTCTGTTGTGTGTATATAAACTTATAATAAATAAATAACATGTTTATTGATATTGTAAAGTCAATTGAAATTGTTTCTTTTTCAGAACATTAGTTATTCATTACTGTCATATCTTAATCATAAATGTAACTCCTGAGAATGCAGAAACTAGAGTTACTAATCAGCCACTTACAGAGGTAAGGTTGTATTTCATTCAGATTACCTTTCATATATTTTAAGAAAGCTATAATGATTTATACAAAGGCTGACTAGCATGAGTATAGCATACCATATAGACCATAGTGGTTCATACAACATTTCTCTTCATGTAAGAATGGGTAAATGTAACAAGCATACCAAAGATACATTTCACATAGAAAGAAACTGAAGCCTAGATATTGGCCTCTATTGTTTTTGACTGTTAATAGAGTTTAATATGTTTATGTTATATTTTTTTTGTATGTTTCTATCTTTCTACTTCTTCTCTCTCTATTTACTCTATTTACTCTCTATTTTTAACTTATAGGGATAAGTTAAAAATAAACTTAACATAAGAGCAATTACAGATGATAAAAAAATACACTATTTACAGATAGCAGGTGGTCAAATAGGAGTGGAGGTAATAGTGTCAAGAGCAAGTGCTCTAGCCAATCTGTTGGCACGCCTAGTGTTGCCACACTATAAGCTGGCAACTACTACTGTCACTGGTATTCCTATGAAGGTGAGTGCATAATAACTGAAGTTTCCTTAAAACTACTCCATATATTTTTGTAGTTGAAATGCAAATATGTCTTGGACTTGCAACTATGTACTTAACTAACGTATATACTTGTAGTTCCTGCATCGTTGTAGCGCCTCTATTAATTTTATGTAGTATATGTTTTACCTACTTAACATTTCCTGACTACTTTATGTTTCATGTTGTAGGAAGAACAAAATGCGAGTTCGAGTGCGAATTACGACGTAGAAATAGTTCACTCGGAGGATGCACACATTGGCCTGCGAGCGTCACAGACTGCTGCTGAGGCGGCTGAATCGGTGAGCCATTTACATTACTTACATTACACCTACATTTAAAGCTTATTTTGGACCATAATGTGATAGAATATAGCACAGCAATATTGCGATACCCGGATTGGACCCGGTAGGTGGCGCTGCTGTCAGTCGATAGTATTTTCTTTTCCGGGAAAGTCTACTGGGTCCGCTAATAATAAATATTATGATTTTATGTTACCAGTAAAATGGGTTGTGGAAGTCAGGTTGGTAGTCGCTCTATGTAAATTCGGTCGGCACTCCGCTGAATCCGGTAAGACTGGAAGCTGACCCCAACATAGTTGGGAAAAGGCTAGGCTGATGACTTTATGCCATATACCAATATTTTATAGCGTAGTCTGAAATGCACCTAATTTGAAAAGCGTTTATGTAAAATCTACATTGTGTGGTGGTACCAGGTTGTGCTTCGCTGGTGGACCCCGCGCGGCGCGGAGGGCGGGGCGTCGGGCTGCTGCGGCGCGCTGTGGCGGATCACGCCTGCTGACGTGGCCTCACGACCTTCCGCGTGTCTTGTTAACTTCCTGCTCAACGGCCGATCTGTCACCCTTGAGGTGCCTAGGTAATGCTTAAAAAAAACAAAATATCATTGGTTATTACAAAAATTGTAGGATTTAAATACATTCAATATCTCTCTGATTTTCTGGATTCGGTAGTTATATTCATTTTTCAAATATTGGGTGTGGTTGGTAGCCGACTCTATACTAGGGCATGTAAAATATGTATTATGAAGACGTGTATTGCAGGAAGGGCGGCGGGCGCTCGGCGTCGCACGTGCTGGCGGCGCAGGGCGGCGAGCTGTGGATCGGCGCGCTGGGCGCCCGCACGCCATACGACGACCCGCCCGCGCTCTCCGACGGCGCTGGCGGACGCGTCACTGACTACAGGTACTGTAACACTTCACTGAGTTTATCTTCCAGAGGAGTAATTTAGGATTCCTGGCGCAAATTAATTTACAAACAGATCTAAGGCCGTTGCCTCGAACCTTGAAAGCAGCGGGGTGGCGGCGACGGCAGCTCAGGAAAGGAGCGGGCGAAATGTCTGAGCAACGGCGACAACATCTTTTTGATCCAAATTTGTCCCTAACGCTCGATTTTTTGTGGGCAAAAGAAGAAGTGAATACCTACTATAGAACAAGAAAAATAAAAGGCGAGAATTATCGAAATTATTAATGATTAAAAAATTACTCTTCTATTTTTATGGGCCACATCTTTGCTGTTCCATATCGGTGGTGTCCTCTCTCAAAAATTGCTTTTTAACCCTAACGCGGAAAAATGGTGTATAAATGGGGCACTGTACTAACTCTAAATAAGTAGATTGATTTCGATTTCCGTGGTTTTAGTTGATTTTATAAAGAGTCCTTAACTAGGGGGTTTTATACATTAATACTTTGATTTACAGGATAAAAGAGTTCGGAGCTCTAATGCAACAGAACAAGTTACATCCTATGTGCGGCTCAGGCGCCAATGCTCGTGCACGAGCGCGGCTACAGAGGCACACGACGTACTGGCCACTCACTATATCTTCTACACTCATATTTAACTTAGGATCAGTAAGTATTTTTTTGATTTCTCTTTTCCTAAATAAATCAAAGTTGGGTTAGTTTCACCATTCTTAACTCAAGAACAAGTGGATCGATTTACATTATTTGTTTGATTGGTCTCCACCTCGTATAACAGAATTACTATAAAAACATCGGAAAAGGGGACTAGGCACTATTGCAGGTGAAACCGCAAATGAAATAAAAAAATAAATAAAGGTACTGGCTGTCTTAATTTCTGTCGCTAATGGCCGAATACTTAAAGGCAACTTAATTTTAAATCCACTTTAATTATCAAAACCTGTTAGTTTTTCTGACATTTCGCCATTACTTCTTATAATGTCGCAATATTATTTATCATGCAAGTAATGTTGTGCACAATGTTTTAAAAGTAATCTGTGTGATTGTCGAATCTTATCAAGAAGTCAACAAGCATAACACAAAGTCACTAACAATAACAAATTGTGTTCTATGCATAAATAAAGGCCATTTCCAAGTAAATGAAAACTTGATATAGGTACTTTGATGTACTTTGATAAAATATTAACTTTGGCTACTATTCCATACAGTTTAGCTTACTGTTTACCTATTCAATCTTTCCACTATGTAACAATATGAAAACAGAGGGGTATTCGCGTTGACGTATATTACTGCCTATTTTGTCCTGTTTTGGCAGAACCCATAGCCTATATTATGCCCTCAATCCCCAGCTATCACCTAGTATATCAAAATCCTAAGAATAAAAGTATATAGACTAAACATATTTTTACATCAACAGGTATTAGAACCTCTAACCAGGCTGGTAGTACAAGAGACGCTGACAGACGAAGAGGTGGACACGTGTCGCAATGTGCTGCTGTCGCTGCTGGCCATGGAGTCCCGCCACGAGTTCCCCACCGCACAGCTGCCTTCTAACATGAGGTCAGTTACAAACGTAATATATATTATGTAAGGCATAATGAGTAGTCACAACATATGGTGGTACAAGAGACTGACGAAGAGGTGGACACGTGTCGCAATGTGCTGCTGTCGCTGCTCGCCATGGAGTCCCGCCACGAAGTCCCCAACGCACAGCTGCCTTCTAACATGAGGTTAGTAAAGGCTTAGTAGTATCGGTCGAAACAAAATTTGTATATGAAGAAGAAAACCGTGTTATATACATTGTTTGTAAGTAATATGAAAGGAGACAGGCTTTGTAGTTTTTAAACAAATTCAGAAGTTGGAGCTTTTCAATTCAAACGTACAGTACGTCTGGCACGCGATATCTGACAACATTATCATCCATAGGGTGTTCCTTATAGGTGGTTTGTGGTTGCACGAAAATACCTTAGACGTGACATCTAAAAGCATAATTGTAAACGTAAGACCTGCACTCTAAAATTTTTAGAACTCTCACTTTCCGCATCAGAATATAAATGATCTACTGCATTAGGGAAAATTTAAGAGTTCTATTATTCTTATTACTGTCATAAAAAGAAATATTCAACTAAATAAACATCGGTATAACAGAGGCAAGTCATCCGGCCGTCGCGAAGAGCAGTGGCGCCAGGTATGGGGGGAACTCGAGGCGTTAGTCCGAGCGCACGCCGCCGCGCCGCAGCACCGCGCTCTGCTACGAGTTCTGCTCGACTGTCGCGCCCACAACAACCACTCTTCCGACAGTAAGTACCTACATTGGAAAGCTCCCGGTAAACGATCAAGCATGCTTGACAAGTTTTACGGTTTTTGTCAAGCAGTCATAATAGCAATAAAATAACCCTAAGCCCTCTTCTACTGTTTGCCTTAGAAAGGTTGTCAGCAACGCTCCAAGTAGAGGTCCGAATCCCGCAGGATAGCTCTCTGTGAACTTTGCTTTAGTTTTTCTATTGCTTTGGCTAGAAGCACTTATGATTTCAAAAAACGGTCTCTTTGCGTGATCGCGATAACCAATAACCAATAGTCAAACGAGCTAATTTTTGACCGGCATATATATTACCCATTGTCTGTTCAGTGCCCATAAATGAAATTACCCTTGTACAGAATGAACCTAAGCCCGCATATGTAACATGATGCTATTAGCATTTAGCTCATCTCTTCACGCAATACATTGAAAATAAAATAGTTAATTATTACTATAAAACCATACAATATCACATGAGATTTCTTCTCAGTGACATGATTCAAACCCCGATTTAAAAATGGTCCATGTGCAAAAATAACATATTAGACTAACATTTGTTTAATAATAATATTTTGGAATGCTCTTCTCCGCATGTTGTAATAATTATTATATCGCATGAGTATCAGCATATTATTATACTTACTTTGAACACCTAAATAAATTCTGGTTGAAGTTTGATATTTCCTGCCCTGCAACACTCGCTTCTCTCAATGCTTATATTATGTTTCTTACTAACTTCATGCTAAATAACCTTATTGCAGTTCTTATTATTGAATCGTCCAATTAACTATAACTCTCCAACCAAAAGATTACAAAAAATAACAAATTGTAATTCATCATGGGTGCCACTTAAAAATACAATACCCAATACCATTGATTTCGATGCCGCGGCCGGGCTAATAGCACAAAAAGGTCAACGCGTCAAGAGGTTAGCAACCAGTTAATTAAGTTAAACTAAAACGGATTTAGGCTATTTTCATTCTACATAATTATTATTACTTGACGGGCCTGTTGGTCTAGTGGTTAGTGACCCTGACTGCTATACCGGAGGTCGTGGGTTCGATTCCCGCCCAGGAAAAATGTTCTGTGATGAGCATGATCATTTGTTCTGGTGTCTGGGTGTAATTTATCTATAATATGTATGTATTTAGAAATATATAAGTAAGTTTATCAGTTGTCTGGTTACCATAACACAAGCTCTGCTTAGCTTGGGATCAGATAACCGTGTGTGAGTTGTCCCAGGATATTATTATTATTTACCAAATTAGTTTGCGATTTCCATGATTCTGTTTTCGTAGTTGAATTTTCTTCACTTTCTCATCAACAAACTCTGTCACTGTTTAACAACAGCAGTCCGTTAGTATTATATTCGTACATTTTTTTTTACTTTTTGTTGCTGGCCTTTGTAGAATTGTAGCCGTAGGCTCAATAGCTTTCTTTTAGTAGTTAGTCTTCGTTACAATGATGTCACCATAACGTTATATGCTGATGCATAGTGCTTACCAATTTTGTTGATTATTTATTTTTTACATTGACTCAATCACATAGTCATATTCCTAACAGCTTTTCTTTTGTAGTCATCATTATTACAAACAATTGCATGCTTATTTTTTTATCACAGTTTTAGTTGTTTTGTATGACCAGTCTACTATTTTTTTTTTCCTTTTTGTAACCTATTATGTGTTCTACTCAAAGGCAATGGTAAAGGTCTCGACTACCTAAGCTTTTTTATAGTTTTTTTTAGCTTTTAGTAGTTTAACTATCAGCTTGTGCCAACCCTGCTTGTTTTTAGGACCCCTTTAATCCCAGCTTGCAGTAGGTAGAAATGTTGTAGAACTGTAAAATGGTGTTATAACTTGCAGGCGAATCTCGTGCCACAGTGATCCGGGCGACGACGGACTCGCCGCTGTCGCCGGTGGGCGCGGGCACGGGCGCGGGCGGGGGCGCGGGTGGGGGCGCGGGCGGGGGCGCGGCGGAGGTGTGGGCGCCGCGCAACGTGCTGGACGCGCTGCTGGCGGCCCCGCGCCCGCCGCGCCGCCCGGACTTCGCGGGCCGCATGGCCGCCGGCGCGCGACTCGCCACGCTCTACCCGCAGCTGCAGCAGGACGTCGAGACCTCGCACTAGCACGTCAATACATCTTCTAGCTGATGACCCTAGGTTTTGTACCTATAAAGTTTTGTCAAACAGTTCGTGCGTCGATACCATTGTGAGACTGATGTATATTGATCATCCATAATACATGATCATGTGGAAGATTACATATTCCAATTAAATCTCTAACTTATAATTGGAGATACCTTATCTCTTAAATTCTTTACCTCTGTAGGCGTTTATACAATCATACAATCTTATTATTATAATTTGACGTTATGCTGCCTCAAAAGATTTTTGTATAGGCTCGCTACATAAATAAATTGACTAATGATACTCAAAGCATGACCTCATGGTCTAAATTACGATCGAAACGTACGGTTGCATCAATCGATCGTTGGCAAACTAAAATGAGACCGAGGAGTCATTTCGCAACAACACAGGATGTGGTCATCTGAATTATAGCATGTGGTCTAGATAACCACATTGCAGGCAAAGCAATAGCATTTTGTAATTCGTGTATGATTGGATTCTTAAAATCAACACAATATAAGTGAGAGTGTAAGACACACCATGTACAAAAATACAGAATTTACTGGGTCATTGCGGTGCGGTGCAAGTATAGAGATTTAGGCAATTGTGTTATTGAATGAAACGGTACATAATATTATGATATACGTGCTGATTTTTTATTTTTTTATTTTATCATCGCGTGCTCTTTTACATCAGGTAGAATAGGAGTGTCAAATCGTAAATATTATGTTTATCATTAAGAAAAAAGAATGAAAATAAAATACGTCAACAATAAATGAGAAATTTAAAAGTCAGTATGTATATCTTCTATATATCAGCCACATTAAAGAAATAATGACCGTCCTTTGGGATTATGAACCTTAATTCAATGACTAACAGTTCAGTTTCCATCACATTCAAATTACTTTTAGGCCCTTTTCGGTAACATTTGTCATTCTAAAATGAACTTAAACACATGTTGTCAAAGTTGATAATTGCGTAATTAGTAATAACGTTTCATTCTCTTTCCAGATTGGCTTTAGTATAGGTAAATTAATTTTGTATGATATGTTTAAGAGAATAATACGTGCGAATAAATTTATAGATAAGGAATTTGGTTTTAATCGTAATAGAAGAGATAATTGAAAATGCGACATTATAAAATTAATATCTTATATTTGTTCAATAAAAACTACATGTGGGCCCGTGACCCGGCGCCCGGGTAACACGACCTTTGTATTATCTTGTTGCATATAAACTCTGCGGGCAGACTGTGTCATAAGGCAATGGTGTGAATGGCGGCCTGGCGGCCTCGTCAAGGCTTCTGGTCCGGATCTCTCCGCGGCGACGGCCCTGCGCCCTCGCCGCCGACTCGTTACAATTATTGGAATGTCACGCTGGATGCGAACGTTCGAACGTTAAAAATTATTACAAACGAAACCTAACTGGCCCCCTCGTGGGCCTTCGAAGATACACTCACATCAAAATATTGTACAATCTCATACTCTTGAGCGCGCCCGACCTCTCAGTGCGCACTCCAAATATTTATACCCTATAAAACTTACAAAATCGACCGGTACTCTTAAACTTAACTCTAAGTTAAAATTAAACGGAATTGAAAAATAAATTACCTAGGTACAATATTTTAGTCTAGAAAGCTATTTATAGGCGCACGAGGGTCGCTTGGTGGGAGTGCGCGGATGTCAGTGTGTAGCTTTTCGAAGTTTCTTTGCGACAGTAGGTAGCGCTGACGCGTCTGATGAGTCACCGAGTGAGTTCTCTTCCGCCGAACTCGCCTCCTCTATTTGCCTGCATCAAACAAACAAAACAAATGACTACACATATTGGATACAAGTTATTGAGAAAATTGCGAAACAACTGTGTGCATAAAATCGATAGGACGAATGCTTGTAGTAACAATGGTATGTAATTACAGTGTGTACTAGTAATAGTTACCGTTTGGCACGCGGCGTGCTGAAGGCAGAGTCGGAGTTGTCGGAGGGAGAGGCGGGGGTGGCGGGCGTCGCGGGGGAAGCGGCTTTCGCGTCCATTGAGTCCTCTGTGCACGACGTCGTCGTGTCCTCGTTTACTGAGTCTGCACCTAATTTACCTGGAACAAGAACGATAATATGTTAACTTTTACCTTCACTTCAATTACGAAAGCAAGATTCCGGTTCATTTTCCTCGTGTTTAAATTCTCATTAGGCAGTTACCGAATACGCCTTCTCATATACTGCCTGGGGAAACAATATCACTAAGGACTCCGTGTAATCTTTAACATCATAATTACATAATACTAACACATATTTTAGTGTCGTTAGTTTGCGAGTCGAAATGGCAACAACATAAACGTGCTCGTTATGCGTTGTTCACGTCGGCCCCGCATTCGGTTATCATAGACATCGATAGCGGTTTACATGCGGGATATCGCATAATGTAAATACGCCCATAGGTATGGAGGACCCTTTTTAACACCGAACGCAAAAACAGGTGTATTATAAGTTTAACATGTCTGTATGTGGTCGAGATGGTTTCTAGCTATAATTTATGATAATCAAATCGGCATTTTCAAATCATCAATTTTCTAAAATAATTGGACAGTTTTATGCAATAAAATTTGTGTACTCATACAGTTGTGGCATCATATTCGTTACTAATACACTTGACTAACGACAACTGTTATGTAAATTAAAATCCGCTCGGCTTCTAATGCTGTTTGATTACATACAAAGATCACCGATGTATTGTTATAAATCATGATGGACCAAATAAAAAATAATTATTTTTTTATTTTTGTCTACTAAGGTTTTTATGAGTAGCGAGGTTAGATACATTCTTGCTCTTACTCAATTGTATTAACCAGAATCGTTTTTAAACTGTTACTTGATCGTTTGTAAGTTGATTTATTAACTATTGTTATCACACATTTAATTCATTACATCTAGGAAATTAAACTAGAAAGATGAATAAAATCTTCTAGAAGTATATATCTCGTAAGTACTTAGGATGGTACCTATTTCATTGTTCATTTAGAATGATCATTGTGTTAGATTTCTCTGTAGAGAATTCTTAGTAGGACTTTTTAGCTTTGGGCTTAGAATTCTCTTAGAGAATAACAATAGGCCAGTTATTATGGTAATAAAAATAACTATACCCTACCATTGTTTGTGGAATTAGCAAAATTGTAGTTGAAAAAGCTGACAAATGCTACGCAAAAAATTCGGTATTGTTATTGTACACGAAACGCACAATATGTATACAAGTTAGTGTGCAATACGGACATGCAATGCAAAACGTTTCTTTATTACACATTTTGTATTTAGTTAGAATTAGTTGGTAACTTGAATAGGAGTCTATTTTACATAGGCTCCGTTGATAAGTTTAGTTCATATATCGCATTGTGATATTTTTATTTTAATGGTTTCCATCAATTAAAACAGACCCTTTTATGAATTTTGTATGAAATCAGAAAACTGGTCAAGAAAGTGTTGATTAAGTTAGCTAGCTTTTTGCGAAATCGAAAGAATTGTCATTTAGCCTTTTAGGGTCGGCAGAAGGTGAAATATAATACTTTGTACCACGTGGTTAACAGCGGCATGATTGACGTGTTTTAAATTATACGAAGTGCAGGTGTACGGATATGAATGTCATTATTATGCTCTGAAGGTATACCATATCGTATGAGAAACATGTAATATTGTGCCTCACGCGGGGTGAACATATTTTAGGCGAATAACGAATCAACACTGCAAGCATTTAACTTTGAATACTTTGGGAAAAATTGTTTAGTTTATAGGTTAATTATATGAAAACACGTGTCTCGTTCTATAGTATTTGTACCTACATAATAATAAAATAGTACCCGTTCGATTTGTGTACATATCTATTTAAGAAAAGTAATGTTGTGTCCTTATAGCTTAAGGCCAAAAAAGGGCAAGATCTTTGGGCTGGCTCTATGTCTGTTATAAGGTTCTTAAAATCGTATTCTTGAACGTCTTACTAACATAACATAACATAACATACCATCACGCCTGTATCCCCGAAGGGTTAGGCAATATTGTTCATGTTAACTTTTGAGACATCGCTGACAGTTCTAGATATTGGTCATTATAACTACACAACGCGTACATAGTCTACACAAGCTAATATTCATGTAAAATAATGTAGTGTTTTTTATTATTTTTTTTGTTCTTAGAGATTAAGACTTACCGTTTCCGTTAGTGGAGGGTGGTTCGAGATTGCTCTCGTCGCTGGGCAGCGGCGAGTCTCCGTTGGCGGGCACCAGGGTCCGCGGCTCCTTGCCCAGCAGCTCCGGCTGCAGGTCCGACAGTATGTGGTGCGCCCATAGCGTTAGCTCTACCATGTGCGGGGAGAACTTCTTGCCACAGCCGTTTTGTTCCTAAAAACGAACGATAGATATAGAATATGCAGTATAAAGCATCTACAAATACTATTTTTAATGTGTATTTAGTGTAATCTGAAGTACTAAAACTTGTACAGGTATTATTTTTCTCGGGTTATAACTATGGTTTTAAAGGCAGTCGTAAATTTAGGTATGACATCGTTACTCCAAAAAAAGCATGTAGGACGTGTTGACGCTAACCCCATTAGGTTCTACTGCCAAAACATTACAAAAGGGTACTTGGGCCCTTTGCCAAACATGGACAAAACTACATCGCTGTAATATGTTGTGTACTAACCTTATTTAACCTATCACAGACGTTCCTTATATAGTTTACAAAATTGAGGTATTCCTTGGCAGTGTAGTCGCTTCCTTCCATCTCTGGGATTGCTTGAACGCATTCATCAGCCATAAAGGGGGCTATTTCTGGGCTCGCGGCTGCAAGCAATGCTGACGCTGTGGCGGTGCCCACTCCCTTTAAATTGCTCAGAGCCGCCATCGCGGACTCTATGTTTGGCAACTTTCGGAAGGCCTTCTTCGTCTCCTGCATCACAGCCCGCGGCGTGTTCACTTTTATCAGATATGATAATTGTGGATAAAATCTTCCTCTCTGTAAAAGGAAACAGAAAAAATTATTAATCTATTGTTCGAAGAGAATAGGTCGTTTGAAGTTGCAAGAACTAGTCAGATGTTAATAAATCTCTTGTGGATGTTGTATCTACATATTGCAGTCTACGTTATTCTTGAAGGATTGACATTCGTGACACGTGTCGTATATTATTTATGTGAATGGATGTTTTTTCGTTATTTTCGCATATGAACGCGGATGTTGTTAGTATTAAACATTCAATTCACGATGCAAATCAAATAAAATCTTTGTATTGAGAATCTCGAGCGAACAATTGCCGCCGACAATTTTTATGCTCATTTCAAATACATTAATTAATGTTTTAAATATAGATTTAATCAGTATTCTATGAGTTGAGACGGCAATTTTTAATTCGTATGCTTGTCTTGGTATTGAGTTGCCACAAAAACTAATAGTTTATCAATAATACGATAGTTATTGAACGAGTTTCGCTGGATGTTAGTATAATAAACTCGTACTGACCGCTTGTTTCCATTTCATGAGTTGTACAAGCTCTTCGTGTATCATGTGGGCATCCTTGCCTCTTGATTTAATCTTCTTTGGTAATTCATTCTGGTACCTGCAAATAACAATAAAAATACTTTTAAGTATAATTATGTTTTAAGTCTTATTATAAACTAGGTGTCTCTCGCGACTTTGTCCAAGTATTTTAGTAAAAAGAGAAATATTTCTTATTCTTGAATTAGAGCTTAATTATTTTTCTTAAATAAATATTGCCCATAATATATTCCCTAGAACCTCCGCTATCTGCCAGTACAAGTACTAAGTCAAAAAATACACCTTATTTTTATATTAGTAGGTACCTATAAATTAAAACATTATAGCAGTTAGATAGATATAATTTTCTTCATAAAAATCCATCAGATTATTTTACAATAAAGCCTCGGAAATTGTGAAATAATTAAGATTTAATCCCAAAAGACTATAACTTGGTAAATTAACGCGGTGTTTTAATGAAATCATTAATTTGAAACCCGCTGCGAATAAAGCAGTAGATATCATCCTGGTTTAATTTGTTATATCGTACCTATAAACATAAATATGGTAATTAGAAGAAACATTGTGCCTACTTTATTACATTGTATTCCTTAGCATGCTCATAAAGAACCATATGGTAGGTACATAAAAGTTGTAACATTTTTTACAACCGTGTGCACTCAGTGTATAAAATTCAATGAATTTGAATTAATTGGCATTCTTAAAAGTATTTATTATTCCTTTGTTTTTATTTAGTGATAGAAATACTTTGTTTCTGAATTAAAAAAAAATACATTAGGAGATTAAAACAATTAAACTTAATACTAAACTAATTATTTATTTTGTCTAAATATGTAGACTATTATTAATGAAGTAAATATAATATAAAGTATTTACTTTATTAATTATAGTCTAATTCCAGAAATAGGTAGGTAGGTGCCTGTATTATTTTATTGAATAGACACTAAAAAATAATGCAAAAACTTTTATTATTACATATCTGATCTGCAGTTCAAAAGGATTGCCTACCTTAAAATGCGGCTCTAAAGCATTGCCGCAAAAAAATAAAACTTTTTTATAGTTCCTCAAGACCACAAAATGTTTTCATAGTCCGCACTTGAGAAATTAAATATAATTAGATTTTTTTTAAGTTACATATTCATAACTTTTAATAAACATTAGTCCATTTAAAATATTAAAGTACTCTATGGCATTAGTAAACTGTTTGCTTCAATGAAAATAATTTTTAAAATTCAAAATTAATAATTACGCAATAGTAAGAAAAAAATCGAATTCTATTTCAAATAATAAAAAACATCATTAAATACAAATAAATAATTGATGGGAAAACTTTTGCCAAATGTTCTGGTAAAAGTTAGATCGTATTGAACTACACTACACGTTGATGACTCATTGTGCCTGTGAAACTAATCCAATAATGAAGACTTTACATTCATTTTATTACTGAAAATTGCAGGATAGTCTATAATATTACTCGTATAATCATTAATTTTCTAAAATAGTCGGTACACTAATAATAAAACATAACTTTAAAAGGCAAGTCACCATTTTGAACGGATGTGGATTGTGAGTTGTACTCAACAACGCATTGTATTATTATCTGGCAAAACTAGCTAGTCAAGCATAAAACAACATATCGTAGACATTAACAAGGCTCCTGTTTAGCTAAGGAATCTATGACATTAGTAAGCGAACCGTCCTAAACATAAACTTAAATGCATTAAAACGAGTCATGATACGTAAAGGACAGCCACCATTTTATAACGCCTAAACGCGGCGATATTTTCCCCCACACTGGCTTCAGGAAAAACGATCGTGTCAATTTGACATCGATCCCACGTGACGCAGTGGTTTTAATGAGCCGTCCGCGGACTAGAGATGCAGTCCGCGAGGGAGTTAGCTATCAAATCAGTTTGCACGGATACACACACAATACAAGTTCATTGACACGCCACGGCCGCATTTTCTCCTTTCAAAGGCGTTCGTACTTACCAATTGTCCAATTTTATGAGCTCGTCAGGTTTCTTTGTCTTCTGTTCAGCTTTTAGTTTTAACGCTTGTGGGTATAACTTAAAAACACTGTCAAAATCTTTTGCATCTGCCTCCAGAAAGAAAGTAGACGTGTCTTTCGCGGTAGCCATTGTGAACGTTCTAAATGTACAACACTGCGTATTTAGTTTAGCTATAGCGCCGAACTCGACGCGGCGGCAGCACCTGGCCAACTGGGCGCCCTCTCCCCACTCGCCGCCATCTTGTACAGCGAACCTCGTAATGACGTTCGATATTATTATTTAAAATATGCCTAATTCGTCTGTATTTCTGCTTATAACACTTTTATTTCGCATACTACTGCACCGAAATTGATCTAATATTCCATTTTATTTCAAAATTCTTGTCATTTAACTAGAATATAGAACGTTAAGAGCAAAAAATACACTTACTCGACATCACAAGGTTATGTCGGTCGCACGGCGTGTCGAACGTCGGACATTTGTCTGGCCTCCACCCACAGGGAGAAACGGGATGAGAAAAAATAAATGCCATTTTGATGTTAAATCACAACACCACACTTTGAATTCAAATTGAAATTTGAAAAACTGAACACAAAATGAGCACAATCACGATAATGTTAGTCACGTCGGCCTCGGCGCACTATCAATTTCCTTAAACGTGACGCAACACACGACACCGTTCTACCGAAACGACTTTGGTAAACACGCATATTTTCCGTTGCATTGCAGTACACACTGAGCTCGGAGTAGTCATGAAGTAGTAACTAGCGGTGTACATAAGGCATTTAGGTAGTAGGACGTACATATCACCGGGGTGGAACGTCACACCAATCGGCTTTGTTGTTTCGAAAGATAGATCGCCATGTGCTCTGATCCCTCTTTAATTTAGGTGTATTATTGTTTATTAAACAGCTCGTTGTAATGTTTTGCTTTTATTTCTTTCATTGATTAGATGTGTTGTTTACGGACTAAACAGATTAGCTATATAACCGCTTTTTTGTTAGTTCCCTTTTACATATTTTGGGAGGACCTGTCTAGGATAGATTTGGTTTCGAGTATACCTTGTTGCCCTACAAATAACAGTAAAAACTGCACACATCTAAAAAGTACATTAAACATCAATTAAATAAAGGTTGAATAAAATGTGATCTGGAACCTTCTTGAATGTTCCTTACATATTTCTCATTTGTTAACTTTCTTTTGTATGGTAAGAGGTTTTTCCATTCTGCCTGAAGCGGTTCAGATGCAGGACCTTTAATCTCTAGCCCCCCCCCCCCCCCACTAATAAGCTAATAGGATAATACTATGTAATTGAGCATGTAGTAATTTATTTACGAATCATTACCTATGACTCCCCATATAATTATACATGACTTTATTTCTTGACACCCTGTAATCTTAGTACCTATTGTTTAATAGAATTCTATCCGATCAGAGACTTAATAACTCATTTTAATAAAGATTTGGAAAATAAGGGTGTAAACTTGATAATCTGTAATTAAATTAACCGTCCCCTTTTAGTTTGCCTTGAGATTTTGAAAATCGCTAATATTTCTAACATGTGTGTCTATTTGTCTAATAAAACGTACGTTCCTCTAGAGGTAATCCAATCGTTCTTAATATCAAAAAGATAGTTAAATACTTGTCTACTTATATCACATTTTTTATTTGTTTTATATTCGTTACATGTGTGAAGAAAAAACAGCTACCTAATTGCTCGTTTTTGTTATCTTCGGTACCTTTCTCGTAAAAAGTACATTTCTTTGACTTTCTTGAATAAAATAGTTACCTGGTTTCATGCTTATGCCAATTCTCAGGATTCAAGCTATCTCAACATCATATTTCATCAAAGTCTGTCCAGCAATATCAAAACTAAAACGTCACAAAAAAACAGTCACTTTTCAGTTTTACCTTAGTGTGATATAGTAGAAGCATTTTTATCCCGATTCCTTCATTCGTACTTGTAGCTATATTCTATTCTTTGACAACTAAAAAATATGTTACGTATCTATTAGTAAATTAGATAATTTTCACAAAACTAGGGAACTTGACACGGAGGGAACGAACAGTAATCGCTAAAGCTACATTTTATTTAATCGTAAAATATTCACCTTTGTCTAATTGACATACAGTACCGTGCATATTAACTTTTATTACAATGCTATGAACAGTTTAAACATACCTTTAACTCTGATACTTACATAGTAACGTTATTGGAAGGACCTCGGAAAGTACTTAAGTTTTAATTTATTTGTTAGTTTAAAGAATTGAGAAAAGCAATTTTTTTTGTTAAATGTTTCAATGTAAAATAGGTATCAAATACTTTGTACCCATATTGACTATTATTTACACAAAACCTTGATATTACGACTTAGGTATCTCCTTTCTTCCAACCTTGCATAGGGCAAAGTTTACTCGTTTCATATAAGTAGTTAAAACAGAAATGTACCTACCTTAAAATGTTGCCCTGTATCATAAATAGGTATATACATACTATATAGGAACCTTTCTATGGTTCTAAAGTACTTTTTAGAAAATACTAGCTGTACCCGGCCTGCGGTTGCAATGCAATTTTTTCTACCTACCACCTGCCTACTACCTACCTACTACCACTTAGGGGTATGAAAAATAGATAGTAGCCGATTCTCAGACCTACTGAATATGCATATAAAATTTCATAAAAATCGGTCAAGCCGTTTCGGAGGAGTATGGTAACTAACATTGTGACACGAGAATTTTATATATAAGATTATTCACTATACACGTAGCGAAATGTGAGGATACAATCCCTACAATATATTGTTTCATATTAAACATAAGATCGTAAATGGCCCTTGATAAATCACAAAGGAACCGATTTAGTATATAAACTAGTTTCATTTATATACGATAAATCCAATGTCTGTATATCTAAACCGATATCAGATTTAATATTAGCATACAGGCCATCGGACCCAAAAAAGAAAAACTCTGTGATGGATTCGGTCATGAATAAGACGGCAATAAACCAAAGGATAGAAGCATAACTCCATTTTTATTGAGTACTAGCTGTGCTCTGCGGTTTCACTCGCCTTGCTTTTCGCCTAAGGCAAGTATTGTGATGTTGAATAGTCTATATCTTTCGTCGAGAATTGGACAATCAAAGACAAGATGATTTTGTTAAATCCGCCTGGTAGTTACCGAGATTAGCGCCTTTAAATAAAAATACTTATAGTATATACCTAATTCTATAAGTTGTTTTTATTTCATAGAATCCATGAACATTTATACTTTTTTACAACTAATAATGGTAACTAACGACACTCGATGCCTCATGATCGGTAGGAGTTTAATGATACACTGATATCTACTTCAAATAATAGTAGTAACATTAAATATATCACTTAATTACGATTAATACGGAAATGTCAAAGATTAATTTATTTGAGAGCAATAAATATAAATTGCCGACAAGAGCGTCCTTATCGTCCTGAATACGGAAACCGTGCGTGTGAGTTTGTTTCTTACTTGTATAACAAACAATAAGTATACTTAAGCACTTATTTCGTTTATATATGTTTTAAGATGTTCTGATCGGCGTGACTACAGCATTACAGCTGAGTGCTGACTACTATACTTTAGTAGGTGCTACGCAAACCGGTCGTCATTCCGAAAGCATTTTGTGGTTGGATCGCTGTCCAAATGTCGGTCTGCAATACTCATTACCATACATTCTATTACCATTTTTTTGCATTTCAGGACGTAGGTAGAACATCTAAAATAAATACAGGTCTTTTTTCCACATTCAAATTCTGACAAGGATAATCGTCATAGACAAATAATTAAACTACTTAATGAGATTGACCCATTTTAACACATGAAAAAGTAACGCTGTCATAATGTCTATAACAGATGCAGATGTTATAGTGTATGAACAAACAGACATCATGTTCGCTAATAGAGAGAGATAATTTCACATGATATGACATTCAATTATTCCAATAATCAGATCGCGCGCTCGTGAAAACCAATTGTAAATGTAAACAACTTCGTCTCGCTCTCCACCCCACCAATAACAATCATTCAATTAACGCCGTCCAAAGAAAATACACGCAGAAACTTGTAAATATAAACGCTACGAGAAAAAAAACTTAACTCATTGAAATGAGTATTAACAGTTTAAAATGATTCTAGACACAAATGAACGATGTTCTGAAACAAAAAGAAATACCTAGAAATACTAAGAACAAAACGTCGTAAAATTAAAGCGTTCCGCATTCAAATTCGTAGATAACAAAATCGTACAACACTATATTATTTAGTGAGGCACACGGACTTAGCGATAATTCTACATCGTCGCCCTTTACGATGGGATATTCCGAACAAAATACGGCTTCAATAGGGTGCCAGTTGAATGCAGGGATACGGGCCCTAAAATAAGTAAGCGAACGAGGGTTTGGCCCGGGCGCACAAAAAGTACGAAGGGAATAAACGCCAAGCTGACAGAGGGTTCGACGAGGTTTAATTTTTTATGTTTATACTGGCTTGCCCGTCGCGTCCTCGCCGTATGTATCCGACAAACGGGCAGCATGCCTGCTGGGACCGGGCGGGGCGAAAATACAACGAGCGCAAATAAATTTTAGACAAAAAAATTAAAAACTCTACAATATTATCGCTACAAAAATATTAAAATATTTCAGCATTATAACTAAACCATTAGATTTGAATTTTTCTGAAAATAGTTTTAATAATGGACTGTATAAAGTTATAAATAAACGCGTTAACCCTTCAAAGCTAAAGTACCGTTACAAATTTATTTTAATGTCGGTAAATAATTCTCAAATGCAGTGCTCACAGTATTAATTTGAATTAAATCTAAGATTTAATAAGGTCATCAATAAACAATGTAGGTGAGGAGGACAGTGATACCGACATTTCATAGTTAGTTGTTGAATAGCGGGCATTAAAATGCGGTGTGTCACCGCGCGGCGCGGTATGTTGACAGCCCACTTGTCCGCGTTCCTGGAAAGCGCGCGTAAATGTATCACCAACTGCGTCCTGTGCTTTCGAATTCGAAATTAAACCTTTTTTAGCTTACGGCTTTTTATTATGATATGTAAATAAAAAATAAATGCGTGAACATTTATAGAAGCTTCTAGAAACTTCCATAATTATTTATGTAGTCCTATTAAATTAGATAGTTTTTTTTATCAATGTGAAACGTTCATGAACTTAACTAAACGTAACTCTATTCATAGTTACTAAATCTAATTTTAACAAGACAAAAGACATCAAATCAAAATAGCTAAAGTTCGTACGCAAACTCAAGTTTCTAAGAACAACCGACGCATTATTAGTATGCTCAACTAAGAAAAACACCGCAGTTGGAATTAAAATTGTTTCTCCTTTTTGCCCCAAGGTCAGTGAATTGTGACTTGTGATAATCACAACGTGCTCTCGGTCGCGCGGTCGACTGCGATACGGAGAAACCAGATATTTTTGTAACCACGCGATACGCTTAGCGCTCCAACTTACTTCTAACGCCATCTGTTATTACAATCCCGTACTGAGCTACATCCGAAGATAGCCTAGGCACAAAACTTTTTTTACTTAAAGATGTAAAGGATACAGACAGATAGATCCTTTAGAATATATAATTTATTAAGATGCTAGACCCATTTCAATAATATGTTTAAATACACACATTATTCTATAAACGCCTAAGTTTTATCTTATCGAATTGAAATAGCTCAGGGCGACAATGTTCGCTGATACGCGCTTTGATAAGGCACATTTTAGTCCATTACCAGTTGAATGAATAAGCTATATTTTCAGTAAAGTCGCATTAAGTGGGTAACACAATGACATTCATTTATCAGGTTAATGACACAGATACAAGTTACAACGCTGCATTTAGCTCTCTCCGAACCTTACAAAAGAAGTTCAATTAATTTGCAGTTGTCCAATAAGAAATTCAGATTTGATTACATTCAGAAATCGTTTATTTAGGCCGGCGTTCATGAACGAAAGATCAATAACAGCTGATAGCATCGTGAATGCTTTCCCTTTTAACAGAATAACGTTCATTTTCATTTCAACAAGGGCATGCATTATTAAGATACATACACATCCATCATACGCGTGTCAATATCATAGTAGAAATCGAAAACATTGAACTATTCATTATTTAAAGAAAATGTCTTTTAAAAATGTCCTCTTGCATATCCAAATAAAAGAACAAAAATTGATGCCGGCTGTATGGATTATAAACATGGCATGAGTACGTAACAAAATAGGAAAAAAAATGCCTGTCAAGATTTCAAAGCTCGTTTGGATATAATCGGCTTTATTACCCGCGACGGAATCAAGGTGTATACGTTTTTAAATATGATAAGCAAAGCTACGCTTGGCATATTTATTTGACTAGGTAAATCATTCTTGAACCTAGTGAAATCGCGCGAATTAGATTAACATTCATTCCGTAACATGTATAAGCATACATAGACATAGGAACCTTTACGACGCGCTCTCTAAAGTAAGGTTGACTGGCATTTAGTTTTAGTACCTGTGCCTCAGGTACCAACCCAAAAGGCATGAGACAGCTAGGCACCGTCTGTCAAGATAAGAAGTTTCATTGTTGTTTATTCGAATATTATTGTATTCTGACTAATACTTCGAATTTAGCAGGTTGTACGAAACATTACTGCTTTTTTTAAAGTTGCTGAGAAATTACTACATAAAAAAAAAAGAAATAGCAAGCATTCCATGTCCATAATCTATCTCGTAGTCTCGCTAAAACTCGAAAACGGCTGGACCGATTTGGCTAATTTTGGTATTGAATTATTTGTGCAAGTCCAGAGAAGGTTTAAAAGGTGAATAAATATGAAAATGTTCGGAATTAAATAAAACCAAAACCAATTTGTTTTAAGTTTCTACAAAAATTAAGGTTTTTATTTATTGATTGTGGCAGTACGAAGTCTGCCGGGTCAGCTAGTATATAATACTTATCATTAAAAAAGTTTATTGTATTAGAGCGGTTTCGAAATTAGCAAGAGACCTTTGCAGTGTAACGAGAGAGTTATTGAAAAGCGGTTTCAATAAAAATTGCATGTGTTGAAATTTAATTATTAGATGTATTAATGGTGTTGACTACAACACCTGTGAGATGCACAAAAGGGCAAATGCTAGTACAGTAGCTTTACTTCTACGGACTACACGAATGCTGTTGATTTGATACCTATATTGTTAATATAATCTAGATAGTATTAAAAATTAAATCTTAAGTATGTCCGTAATAACCATTCTTCAAAACATTAAGTAACACACATAAAATTAAATAATATTTTAATCATAATCGGTGTAGTTTAGGCGTTAAAGGGTAACAGACAGACAGAGCTACTTTCGCATTTATAGTATTATCTAGTATGGATGTAGATTAAGTAAATCAGATTGCAGCTAATTTTATTAGGTTTTTGAGAATAATCCTCTCATCATATAAACTCAAACTCCATTGCATTTCAAAAAAGTTTATCGTAAAAAGAGTGACTAGCCATACCATATTTGAATGTCCTTATATTAAAGTCATGACTCATTTAGAATCAAGTGGACTTCAAATACTCTAGCAAAAACTCGTAGTTGTAAATACCAACATGTTCATCGGTATGTGCATTAACTTCCAAGCCTAAATACCAACTAGCGACGGCACTCTAAAATCCTTGATTAAAGCTCACCTCCAAGCTCTGGACATTCCACTAGATTTTAGTCTCAAGTGGCTCGTTCTCTCAAGATATTTAATAAAAAACTTAGGGTATAATCCAGCAAAAGGTCAGGTAGTTAAAAAGTAAAATTAGCTTTTCTAAAGACGTGTTAACGCAGACGATACGAGTAGTGCGTAAAAATGCTGCAGGCTTTGTTTACCCCTTTGTTTTATTATTTGGCACCTCTTGTAAACCCAAACTGTCTTGTCCCACAGCTGTTTATCCCTTTTCTCTTTTTACTCTGTTTGGTTACTGATAAAATATTAGAATTTATGACAAAAACTAACTGCTAACATACTGCTAGCCTGTTAAGGGACGAATGAAAATGTTTTTTGAAGAGTGATGGAATCCTTGATCATAAAAATAACTTATATAACAATTTAGTCCCATCAAAACTTAACACGAATTCTTGTTATCGGCCGCCCAGCAATTTAACTCCCGTCGTAGTACCTAATGTATTTTTTTAATTATTTGACTTTTTCTGTCTGGCAACGCTAATCCTGTACGTTGCCAAGTCGCCTCGGGCTCAATCTATTCCGCTTTGCCTCAACATTATGATTGCCAGTTAGCGCTTCCCTTTGATTACATCCGTCTTGTTTACCCTATGTTATAAAGTAATTAATTTTTGTTTGACTAACTAAGTTCATGTGAGAATTGGTGCTACATATCTATTGTTAAGATATGAGACCATTTTATTTCCAAATCGTTGCTCAGAATCCATTTTTTTATTTCGTCAAAAAATGGCTCTTTAAAAATTGTAAAACCTAAATTGATAGATTATTGCAGAAAAATCATACAATGAAACGGATATCTTTCATGAACGACAACAGCATTAAAAAAAATACATCATGCAAAATATCTTTTACCTTTGCTAACAGTGACTACCCTTATAAAATAGGTACAATTAAGGGAGAGTACCTTGTAAATAGATAGCTAGGGGTGTATCTATGGCCGCGAGGGGTGCCTTTAGGGATTATACATCAGAAGGGTTTTGGGAGCCCCAAATCTGTCATCTGAGGCAACAAAGCACAACATTAATATTATTCTGATGGTTTGTTGCGTTTGAATTGTATGGTGTAGTTAGATATTTAATGCAATGTTATAAATCCTTTTTCATTTTATAAAAGAATAGAATCTGGTTTTCTGTAACATCGTATACTTTCAACGAATAAAATTTCTCATGTATAATTTATAGAAATTTTAAAAGTGATTGAAATTGTCCCAAATTAAAAGAGATAATAATTATGCAAAACAATTCGTAAAATAAATGTATATTTCGTATTTAAAATAGCCCACGCCAAAAATAAACCAGAAATTATTTACAATCAAATCCTTTGGAGTAATAATTTAATTTGCAGATTAAATAACAAATATAACTTACACAGGATATATCATGTTGTTCTATCGTGTTAGAAATTCATATTAGAAATATGCTATTATAACACAGGTTTTATAGAAGCAGGGCCCCGTCTGACTGTGACACAAAATCAATATGAAGGGCGGCGAGGCGGCTCTACAATTTGAAAATTATTCGTGTATTACAGTTTCAGGGATACTTTAAATATTTAAGAGCATTATAAATTTTACATTATGAAAAGTACTTAACTAACAGTCTGGGTGAAGCTAATTTTGTATTGAAGAGAATATATAATGTTGAAAACCTTATTTATCTAAATAGTATATTTATAAAGCTACATGGATTATGATTGACACTATTTAGATATATTAAAAAGATAGTAAAACAACGCATTAACAAAAAACAACGATTAAATCAATTAAACACTAAACCGAATGTCATAATATCCACTCGTAATAATTATCTAATCAAAACAATTTATAACAACAAACAAAACTATCGATTATATCAAAATTATACTTGCTAAATATAACACGATAAAGCTGTACGTAATTAGTCAGTGCAAGGACTAAAATACGCTAGTGGTCAATTACGTCAAACATTACGCTGAACGGTGAACACTTCATTGAGATTTCGCGAAACCCGTTCCTTGAATGAAATGACGTCACAAACGTAGTATATAGCTATACGCATAACAGCTGAGCACTTATAGTATAGATTATTAGGTTCTTTCTTTTGCGTCAGACGTAAGCGGGGTTATTCGACAATCGCGGTTTCCCGTCACGGATACGTGTCGTTGCGCTATTACAGAAAATGTAAAAAAAAAAAGATATGTACCTACCTGTATTTTCATTTTAATGATTTTTCAAGCTTATTCTGTCAAGGTGTGTAATGCAATAATGTAGTGCAAATTATTTCTTGTTAAACCTGTCAAAATGCTTACAAAACTGATTAATTTATTATAGCATTGAACTTCTCTAAATGTCATAACCATTTATTCATACCTATATCATAAGTCAAGTAGTGTCTTTGGTTAAATGTAGTAAATGGACAGAAGCAGCTCTTTGCAATAAAAGAGTAACGGTGCTCCACACAATTGCCCCGAATTGAGTTTTTTATATATTATGCGATAAGTATACGACATCATTAGCCGTCGTCGCCTTGAGAATAGCCCGTCAGCTGCCCTGCCTGAATAGAATAGTCAGAAGTACATAGTCACAACTCGGTAGCGATGTGAGACGGACGCAACATCCTCGTCGCCACTCGCTTTGCGCTCTTTCGCGCCGCGGCTCATTGCTACACCGCGAATTTGGGCCAAGCACAAATATAACCTGTCCCTTACCAACCCACGTGTTACCTATCATCCGTCTCTTTCTGGCTATTTTCTCTCTCGGCCCGCGGTATTATACAGTCATTTATGTAATAAGTTCAATGTTTACATCGTTACTGTTATCAGGTGATGAATGAAAACACATTTCAAATTGCGATAAATCGGTCTTATCTTCAATGCTGTTGCTGTTCTCACCGACTAACGAATAGGTGGGTAATTATTGTAATAAATGCGCCGACTTGCGAACATGACACATGGATCATTAATTCAAATTTTAGTACAGAAAGCAGCCCGATTTCAAGACCATGAAGTGTGTGTCATACAACGTGCTTTAGGTATCGATCGACTTACTTGCTGTTACGAATAACAACTATTGTATTGGTATGATACTACTTCCTGAAACACCAAAACTGTAAGCAATAATAGTATGGTTCTCTTAAAAATATTAGTTCCAACTAGACTGGACCTACTCAAAAAAATATGGTTTCATTTATCTGACATTGTGGTAAATAATTTCATCATGTTAACATTTCTGCATCATAAGTAGAAAGACTCAGGGAATTGTACAAAAATGCATACCATTTCATCATACTTACTTACAAATATTACTAAGCCAAAAGACCAATAAGTCCAAACATCATCTAATAAGATCGTAATATTTACAAATTGTTCTAATAGCAATCAGTTCCCTGATTAGTCAGTAACTTTAATCCCTTAGGAAAGCAGTGTAAACACATTCAACGTTAAAATATTAATTTAAAAGGCAAGGTGATTATAAGAAATTGTGTCTTCATAATATCCAAACACAATCATGTCAAGTTTAAGGAGACAACACATGACGCCATTGGAGTCGTTTAATGTCAAGTACAAAATACAATCGTTATTAATGTTGATACGTGAGAACATAAGAATAGAGGGTTTACTAATATTATTATAATTTCAATTATGTACTTGCACCGTTCAGGCTAAATAAATTATCTAAACAATAGCAAATATCTTTAACTTAATACCAGACGATAAATTGAAAATGTTTATAGGATAAAGTGTGTGTGAGTGTAAAGTGACGTCATCAAAACAAAAAACATAATCAACATTAAACGTTATCGAAGTTTAGTCAATAGCCAATACCGGAGGATTTCCTGTTACATTTCAGCTTGTATTGGCATATGATTGGCACGCATCGCACTTCGAAAGACATTCATCAATTTTGTTTTGACTGGTTTCTGGTCGCTGTTATATTGCTTGACGTTTTTGCTTTCAAAATCGGCTTTGGAATTAATGAACGACTGTTTTTCTTTACAAAGAACAGAATATATTTCTATAACTTAATTTACCATACAAAAAAATTATCTTTGTTAGAGAAAACTTACATGGATAGTTAATGTCGAGCATTTAAGAAAACAGTTTTTCTTTCTTCCTTGTGCTGGTTCTAATACCTACTGCTTTGGAGCTCGTCTGGCTTTTGGCCAACGTAATTTTGCTGAGGGGCTAGGGTTTGGCCTCGATATACAACCTTCTTCTATAGAAACTTCTAAACCTCTACTATTTTGATAGATGTACTGAGATCTAAACTTGGACTTAATAATGCACTTTGAGTACACGTGTGACCTCTTAGAGTTATTTCCTGTGCTCCACATAGATTTGTACACAAATGTGACATACTTACGTAAGCCTATAAGACTTTATCGATCGCTCGTGTAGTCACGATTTTTCATGTTCAAAGCAATAGTTGTATAGCATATGTTAATAGATTTATTATTTAAAGTAGCAATGAATGTAGTTTGAAATTTGTTCTTTCCTTACATGAATATCATTTGATATTTCTACTGATCTTTGATTCTGAAATGGATATATTTACTTGAAACTGTGTACTCCGGATCGGTTCAAGTCTTCCTATTATGATATTAATATTTTGACAACCTCCGTGTTTGAGTGTCATTCACACCGGTTTTCAAGGTGTCTCTAGCTCTACGGTCCCGGGTTCGACCCCGGACTGGTCAATGTAGAAAAGTGGTACCTTCTTTGTTTCTCAATTCCATAACACAAGTGCTCTATTTACGTGTCTGTAAGTGATGTGTTAAGAATAAAATATCTTACAGGCTAATGTGTCCATAGGTAGGTACACTTTTAATGAAAGGACCATTGTCGCATATTATTAACTTTACGAAAAATCTAATTAACGTTGCTACTAAGTCCCTCAAGCACTGTCAAACATGCTATTTTAGTATAATTTTGACCTAAAGACTAACTACATACCCGTATTAATGTATACTGCGACCTTTAAACCTTCTACATATGCAAACGCAACTAAACACGGTTTGTATAAATCAGCTATTTTTAAAAAGCTGATTTAGAGAATATTTTCAATTCACTACTGCATTCTAATTGCATACAATTAAATTGTTCAGTATTAAATACAGAGTAGTTCCATTAACCGCGAATAAATTACCCTTCCGTGGTTTTCCACTGATTTTATAATAGATACCATTGACAGCTACATACAAGGTTAAATGTTTTAGAGCTAGACTCAGGAAAAGGAAATTGATTTCATGAAAAGCTAAAATTCAGGAGTATTAATTATATTTATCTCGATCAAGAAATTGAATATCGCTTGACCAAACAGAAAAACGAAATTGTTGTCACAGCTCACAGCGTGAAAATGTTACTATGGCCGAACTAAGTAAAATTTCGCGGCTCGAACCTTGGTAACATTTTGGCAACTTCCTTCAAGTTATCAAGTAGATAATATTAAGGACTGTAAAATCATTTTTTTTTTTAATGTAAAACCATCACTTACCTAAACAAATTAATTATTTATCAGTTTGTGGTAGCAATATACCTAATTACTGATAACCAGATAATGTAAAGTAGAACAACCCTGCATTGTTTGTTGTTAACTTATGATTAATATTACTACATTATTACATGACATTATATTATCACATCATAATATGTAAGAAAACAATGGAGTGCAGTAATCACGTTTCATTATTTTTTTAATTATTTTACACTGAAACTTCTACTTTCACTGACAGTAAAAATATTGAAGCTTGGGTGTAGATACAGCTTTTCGTTATATTCTTGTATTTTCATAGTTTTATTTTTTTTGAGTTCTTTGTTGTTTTAAGTATTTTGTTTTTATTTTATTATTTTGCATTAATAAGACAGAATATAATTATTTATGTTTATGGGTTATAAATCTTCTAACTCATAATTTAAACAAAACGTGGAACGGGGGTGATTCGGGTACCTCTAAGTGTCCTCTACTTTTGAACACCTGCAAATGTATACGAAGTTATACAGCAAACTGTTGTTCCTAACACGTAGTATTAATACAACTTATACAACCTTGCTGCTTTAACCTTAAGGGAATGTCAATGACAAGTCTTTCTAAAGCTCCTGTAGAGCGCTGACTGATTTGGTTGGAAGACAGCATGCTGCCCTCGTTAGGAACGATAGAAACTGCTAGCGCCATCTATTTAGACTGTTGGAAACTAGTAACAACATTGCTATCGCATACAGTGGCATATCAAGCAATAGATTACTGTTTTATACAGATGATTGATTGATGAGCATTTTCCCTTACAATTAATCCAACTAGAAATTAATCATTGAATAAAATGACGCAATAACGGTGCGGGCTATATTATAGACACAAAAGGTCGCGGTTTTAATTTACTCTGAATGTAATTATCTGCGGGTAAAAAGCAATTGTACAAGAAATATAAAAAAAAATGTATGTATGTATCTGAAGTGATGAAAAACGTTTACACAATAAATCGTGAGAGAATTTCTAACTACCATTATGCCGCTGAGTGAATGACGAATGTAAACGTTTGCCGAATGCATTGCTCATACTGACCGCATGCAGGAATGAGTCAAGAGGAAAATGCTACAAAGACAGATGTTATGATAAAAGACCAGTTAAATAAACTGCATACCGTCCGACAACAGAGGGCTTACTATAATTAAAACTTTATGGCGATAGCTCTACAAAAAAACATTTATAAATCGTTTAAAAAAAAGGTTAATTATTCTACGGTTAAATATACATAAAAGATTCCAAAAGAAGGCAAGGTACTGTCAGAGTTACTATATTACACTGTGTACGGAAACTATCAGAAGGATTAAAGGCAAGGCACTAAAATAGTTTTTAATGATAACGGGACATTCGTGAATTCAACTCCGCTTCAGCGCGCCGACCTCTTTCCCGACAGCCTTTATACAAGTATACAACCTTGTTTGGGAGTGGATTTAGGCTTCCGGTTCTCGTCAGCCGCCGACGTGTGAAATGCGACGGTACAATGTTGCAGCACCGGAATATATACTGAGAAGTGAGAGAGCAGATGTGCATTTTTCCAGTTTGAGTCAGAAGCGGCAGTTAGCACCTGCTGACTTGATATTATGACGTCACAATGGAACACGTGCTTATTTAAGCAACAATTATTTACGAGTTTTGGCATCTTTTTGTCTAGAGATATGAACTGTCTAAGACATAACTTGAAATCGCCTGCAAGGAGCAATACCACATGCAATACTGAGGCAAGAGTCTGAAATCACTTTTATGCTAACGTAAAATGATGAAATATTTTGAAAAGTCAATGACTTCATATTTTTTACTTGTCATTCGACACCTTAATTATTAATTAGACATAATCATGATTTAATGCAACGAATATTAATCAGTTAAATCAACACTAATCTAATTCTAAGTACAGGATGCTTTAAATTTATTGACGGCATAATTATCAATTTATTACAATTAATATGATGATTTAACGCACATGCATTATAATGTAGTTAACTTAGACTAAATATCCATTGCAGAAAATATAGGTAGGTATGTAGCTGTATGTAGTCGGTACGTTTAACATCTTTTTAGACTGTCTAAAAGTGGAGTGTTTTGCTCCTATTTTCTGATGTGGTTCTGGTTTTCGTTTGAAACAGAGATATCTAATTGAAAACTAGTGAAAAACAATAGCAGAAAATAAATAAAAGCGAAAAATAAAGCAGTTTGGTTGAAAATCTACACTAGCTATTGCATGCGATTAGGACAGAACAAAAAATCTAATCCTTTTTATGTAAATTATTAGATTTTTATATAACGTATCCATAGAATATTCCAAATGACAGTAAAATCGTTGCGGTAGGTATGTTTGTAGTTTACAAACAAAATATATCGTTAACCACTTTGTCCTCATATTGCTGTCCGGTTTCTATCATCTATCTTTGTGACAAATGGCATACAAATATTTTGAAAGCACTTCGCTCTCGGTACAATTGCTTCGAATAAACAATAGTAAACTTGTTGGTTCCCCTGATGTATTTGTGCACTCATTTCAATTTGGATTAGACTTTATGTTGGTCAGTTGAGGTAAAGCACGATATTTTTGCCCTTTATCCGAACCGTCGCCCGACTCTTCGTTTCTAATTAAAAAGGAATTGCCTACTAAATGTGATACATTTGCATGTCCGTTACTCGTATCTTGTCCTTCGTGCCCTGGCTGTACCGTGGATGACCTAATGAATGCTACTTATAATGCAGTTTTTGTATCCCTCTGAACCAATTCAACATATATAGCTAAGTATGTTCCAGAAAAATCTTTGACCACCTGTGGTAGAAGAACGGCTAGATAATTTGGCTTGCTGCAAAAAAAAACATGCTGCTTGTTTTTGATTGAGAGATTTCATACGATTGATACGTTGTCGATTGTTAGTCACTATTTATTTTAATCTTCATTTATGAGTAAGGACTGAATACCCACATTATACTGATGGGGGAAGAACCTCAGATCATGGAATCTATAAGAAGGATTTGGGGAGAAAACCTCACGAGTAAATCGGAAACCAGGGAACTATAAATAACTGAAACTTGCACCATTATTTCAAAATTATTCTAACCGCGTTCCTGGGTGTACATGTGATAAAGTAACAGTGCTACTAGTATTTCGTCTTTTTCACTTCCATTGCATCTTATCTGTAACGGACTTAAATCGTGATTAAATCTTACACAATCAAGATAAACAATTAAACTAATATTTAGTCGGCTAACGAATTCAGTTCACACGCACGTGAACGTTGATAAAGTAATTACCCAATAATAAAACGATTTTTAAAATTTGTGAACAAATTGTGCATTTTGCGTTTATTTAAAACTTATTTACGCTAGTGTGTTTTTGAATCTAGTCGTGACTATCGGCTTTTGTCTTCTTTTTTTAAACTGAAACAATATTTTTTTAAATATCGTGTGCGGTAAATTGGCGTTTATTTAACGCATCGCAACCGCTTTGCTTAAGTAATTAGGACCTAGTCATTGTGTGCAGTTGTTCTAGTTAAATCGTTATATCTGCGCTACTTTGTGTTGTACATACACAGAAGACTACTATCTGACCGCTTATCGTGAGTATTTTTTGTTTATTATTGTTTGGAATTAAATTAATCTTTGGCAGTCGTTAAGTCAATTCTGACAACCAGTCTTACTATGGGATACTGTGTTTCCCAGTGAAATGGTTTGTGGAGGTCAGATAGGCAGTCGCTCCATGTAAAATACAGTATTCAGCTGAATCCGGTAAGACTGGTAGCCGACCCCAACATACGAGTAGTTGGGAAAAGGCTCGGGAGATGATGATGATTGTTTGGAATTAAACTTTTTAGACTGTCCTACTTTTTAAAAATACAGTTATATATTAACCAAGAGAATGTCTAGGGCCAGTCAATGTTTAAGACTGTTGCTTTATGTCACAATAATTTGTAAAAAGTACCGATCTCAAATACCAAAAGAAAAATACGTACTTAGACCAAGGTCCGCGCTCTCAAAAATATGTTTTGGTTTTCTGCAATAATTTTTAACTTTAAAAAAAAACTGTTATAAATTTAGCTGACGGCACCACGTGCATTAGTTATTATTTAGTTAAATGATGTATAGTAGCTACCTATCATAAGTTTCTTAATATTCGTTTAAGGCACAATAACAATGAAATGTGTAAAAATATTCACGTCGCGTTACGAAAAAAACGACCTAAGTAAATTAGGTACCATCATAGCATACTAAACTTAACTACAACAGCAATAAGGTAAAAAATAATTTGAAGGGATAATACTGACAGGTGTGCGTTCGATGGTCATTGACTTATGAGAAAGACAAATGATGGCTTGCACGTGTTTCGTAAAAAGTTAAAAGGTCCTAACTACCATGTGTATTGTTTTAATATATTTATTTATATAAACAAGGAAAATGGTTGGTAACTGAAATGTACCTACCTATTTATAGCTATTTAAATATTTTATCAGTGTTAATACTTAACAGCGTTAAAATTTAACCAACTTCAAAAGTTTTATTTTCGTTAATAATATTTAGTCATGTTTGGTACAGCGTTCTTTTACATTAGGGGAGGCCGGGGCTTTAATTAACAGAGGTAAGTATTAACAAGCGAATTTCTACGAAACTATAAACAGCACGTCACTAGTGATTCCTAGAATTCGTCCCTGTGACAGCGGTCTACAGGTTGAGACTCGTCAGTCCAGCTCAGTGCGCCGCGAGAGTGAGTTGTGTGATGTGCGTCTATTTTGGCCAGGTAACGAACTTTTTTCACTTTACAATATTTTGATTTACGCGTTGAATAATTGATTTCGGTGTAATATATTTTTTTTTTGCAGTAGCTTGTTTTATGCTTAATAATGTTACATACCGTTACTAGCGCTAATGCACAATATTTCGTAATTATATATTTTTTTATTGTAAAGCTACCCATGGGGCTAAATTTAACAAAACATACGGGGCTAGTATTAACATTATTACACTAGGTACTAAGCCTACGCTGTCCACCTGTCCTAACTTAAAAGAGCTGTATATCCAGGGTATCTAATAACATATTTATTTATTTATCTTAAACGTTACAGCATGAGGACTTACAAGCGGAAAATACTCGAGGCATGACTTCGCTGGCGACCTACGAGTCAGCTGCTTTAGAAATAATGGACAAGAAAAGGAACTACAGAGAAGTAGCCACAGAATTTCAAGTTTGTCACGTTTCGATGTTCAATTTTGTGAAAAAGAAGAAAGCAGGAGTTCCAGTAGAAGTAGGTTACAAAAAGACCCGGTTAGTATTCACTTCTGAGCAGGAGAAAAAAATTGCAGATTATTTATTAAAGTGCTCTAACATTTATTTCGGACTGCTACCTGCGGAAGTAAAAAAACAAGCCTTCCAGTGTGCTGTTTTTTTCAAAATCCCGAACTTGCCCGAATCGTGGAAGGCTAAGGAAAAGGCGGGTGATGATTGGTTCACGAATTTCATGAAAAGAAATACAAATTTGTCGATTAGAAATCCTGAAGCGACAAATTTAAGTAGGGCGACATCCTTTAATCGAACAAATGTCCATGCATTTTTTGAAAAATACAGATCTGTAATAGAAAGATACACACTTAGCCCATCCCGGATTTGGAACATGGATGAAACGGGCGTAACTACAGTGCAAAAGCCGAAAAAAGTTGTTGCTGGAAGGGGCATGAAGCAGGTCGGTGCTGTAACATCCGCCGCTTTGGTTACATTAGCTGTAGCCATAAATGCAATTCGTAATGCGATTCCCTGTATGTTCGAAAAAGTGCTATTTTGTTTAAGCCTAATGTTAATTGTATTGCTTAATAAAAAAATGTCATTTTAATTTTGAGTTTTCTTTATTTTTAGAGGAAAATACTTAAATGTTAATTGTTGCCCCTTTTGTTAATACTTACCTCGGAAGTGTTAATTATAGCCCCGATCGCGGGGTAAGTATTAATTTCTGACTTTTCTGAGTAAAATCGACTTTCTTAAAAAGGTATCCATTTCTTGTCAAATTAAAACCAAGGACATGGTTATTGAATAGTTTAGACATCATTTGATACAAAAATAATTTCAAAATGTTTAGGTGTCTTGAAGATACAAGTGAAAATATAAATTTTGTTAAGTCGCGCCCCGGTCTCCCCTACTTCCAAAAGGTTTCGTAAGCAATTTGTACGAGAACAAGGTTCAGTAGTTTTTTTTTTACTTTTAACGCTACTTATTCCAACGATCCCTCGATATGAAATGGTAGTGCTAGTACCACTAAAGTTCTATATCAAAGTAGTTTTGTAATTTAATTACCATTAGATGAAACGCGACAAAACGTTTAACAGTTTTAATCAACGTTTGAAAAGAATTCTTTACGCTCTCATATGCTGCTAATTATTTTTCTCATTTAAGTCCTAGGTGACATAATAGCTTTTTATTGTTCACTAACTATCGTCTGTGACTTCGCTTTAACAATTCAAAAAGATTTTGCTATTATTTTGTTCATAAAAATAAAATAATGGCAACATAAAATCGGTTAAACGATATTTTTTCTCAGTAATTCAAGTGTGAAATAAAGTCTTGATATAGGTGACGAGACGTATTGTGTTTTGTTTTATGCACTAACCGTTCTATGAAATATTTAAACTTAAATATGGAATAATTGACGTAAAAGCATTTAAAAAATACTGGCTACCATAGAGTATGCGCTAATTGAACAGTATTGTCTATTTCTATATCAAGCCGCGAACGGAAGTTTGAATTAAGATCATTCTAACAATTATAGTGAAGTCCAATGTGCATAGTGTCGTACATGTATGTAGTGTACATATTGATTGTTATTATGATATATGCGTGACATGTGGACACTGTTATCAGTCGTACTCCAATCTCCACCTGGGCTGGTGTTGCTGGGTGTGCCGGAGACTGAGGTACCCTACTTTTTTACGCTAAACTTTATCTGTGCTCGTGTTTAAACCTTTTTGAACTTGAACTACTACACTTCCAACTTTTTAAATTCTTATTTTGAAACTTACACATAGTTACGTTCTTAAATTATGATGTTCTTTTATTCGCTGTGAAGGTGTAATCGATAGTCAAGAAGTATTCACATATAATCGGCTATCTGTCCCACTGTAGGGCAATCGCCTTTTCTTATCATAGAGAGAATAAGCATTGATCTTGACGCTTGCTCAATAAATGCGTGATTTAAGATAAAGATTAATACGGCACTTATCTCTTATCTATTTTCTTACTTGTAAAATTAACACTAGCTTTTGCTCGTGGCTCCCACACACGTGAGTGTCGGATAGCATGGTAATAAGCTATGTGCTTTTTCTTATCCAAGCTTATCCCATACCAAGTTTCATTAAAATCGATTCAGCGGTTCAGCCGACAGACAGGCAAGATATACTTTTGCATTTATAATATTAGTATAAAGTATACCTAATATTAGAATGTTCTTTTTTTAGTATGGATAATATGGATATCGCTTTTATCTGCTTTTCTATTTCCGTTCTTTGTGTTAATTTATTTTCCTATGTTCTATTGTTTGAGGTTTAACAGTACAAAGCTCTAATATACTTGGCGTATTTCCAGAACTGTCAGTGTTACAGATATCTTACAAAGCTTTATTCGGATCTTGCCAACGGTTTAGGAAAAATGTTCTCATATTTTCTTTAAGAAAAAATGTATTATTTCGAAGGCCGGCTTTCGGCTTATTCTAGTAAATCTGGAATGGAGAAAAGTCCAAATAAAATATAATGTTATAATAAGATTCTATAAGCCAAACTAAGTTCTTACCCAAGTAGGTACCTACTAAGTTTGCCTTTTATAAATAAACTGGTAGGCAGCTGCTTACTTGGGCCATACATAAGCTTGTACATATTTTTAATCCATACTAAGTTAAGGTTGTATACCTTTTTAATATTAATTGTTTTTTTTAGGTTTACGCGAATGTTTCTAGTGTAAAATTTTGTGTTCTTGTAATTTATATAAATTTAGTTTTGCTTCGCTCTCATAGTCCTACCGCGGACGTCGAACCTTTGACCCGTAAAGTGACTTTTCCGCAGCTGCGTCATTGAGGCCGTCAAACTGTGCTCAAGAACTCCTTTGTTGATTAATCTTTATACTTTGAATAGCGGACTTTTTGCGTTAATACCGAGGTAGTTTTTTTAGTGACTGGTGATTTTAAATGGATACTTTACTTGATACTTAGAAAATAGTACCTATACGCTTTATAAATTCTCGGAAATTTGAATAAGATATTAAACTTATAAAGCTTTTCTAGGAATTCTACGCAAACACCTTCCAAATGAGGAATTATGCGCAAACTAATTATTTTAAACAAATGATTTTTAGTTTATTTTATTTAAACATGGATTTGAACAAGAACAATGCCTTTTTAACAAACCATTTTTCACACTGATAAAAACACTTTACAGTGCATTTGCGACATACAATTCTCCTCTTAAAAAAAAACTTTGTGCCATGCTTCTACGTATAGTTAGTTATACCGGGGCCTCGATTCAGCTATTTTAAATGCATGTCAGTGGTTGGTCAGCGTACTTGTCATTGTGCCTAATTTTCGTATTCAGATAAGCCTACAATAAAATCTCATTGAACTCTCGAAGAGAATGATCGAAATGACCAATTAATGATCGTAATAAAAGTTAGCAGAATGCCAATTATCGTAAAAATGACCAAATCAAGCAGGTCATTCAGTCAATTCAAGCAACCCTTAAATAGCTGAATCGAGGCCCAGTATAGTATGCGTAATAAACGAGTTCATAAACTACGCTAGAGTGACACATGTAGATAGCGTTAATTAGCAAGATTATAAAACATTAAAACTTATTATGTCAACAAGAAATGAGTTAGTAACAAATTAGTGTATCTATGTAAGGCCATTGTACTATATCTTATCTTAATCTGTAATCCGATCAAGTATCTTCAGATAGTAATGTTTATAAAATAAAATAGTAAAATAAAAGTACTGATTTCTGATACAGAAAGCCTACTGTTTCCTCGCAAATCTCGAACTATGCGAAAAGTTTTTGCGAATATATAAAAGCTTACCAACCATACATGTTTTAGCGAATTTTAAATAAGAAATAAATAGCTACCTATATCAATATTGACTAAGTATATAAAAATAGCCGTGTGGTATCCGGCTTAGAATTGACCACCCCCATTCCTCCCGTGGGTGTCGTAAGAGGCGACTAAGGGAAAAATCTAGAAGATGGGCAGCAGCGTCTTCTGTAACTTGACCACCAATACTGCGATCCCCAAGCCGCCTGCCAAGCGTGGGGATTATGGCAACCCCCCCCCCCCCATAATGACAGACACAACGGCGCGACGGCCCCCAGTACCCGGCAGCTCCTCTATCCCTGGCTATGGTAGCGGGCCAGGTAACGGAGGAGCAGGGGGTGCTAAGAATCCCCGGTGGATTTCGCGCTACCACTCCCACCGGACTTTGGCCCTGGCAACGCACAACGTCCGCACGCTCCGGACTGACGAGAAGATTGTCGAGCTGGAGGAAGAATTGAGCAGGTTGCGTTGGGACATCATGGGATTATCTGAAATCCGACGAGAGGGGCAGGATACGATAATCCTAGATTCCGGCAACATGCTCTTCTTCCGGGAAGGAGACCGAAAATCCCAGGGTGGTGTTGGGTTCCTCGTCCGTAAGTCTCTCATTAACAACGTGATAAAAGTCGATAGTGTGTCAAGCAGGGTAGCGTACCTGATACTCAGAATCACCGATCGGTATTCGTTGAAGGTCATCCAGGTATATGCGCCGACCTCGACACACCCTGACGATGAAGTAGAGGCTATGTATGAGGAGATCTCCGAAGCCATACATACCTCCGAATCTTACTTCACCGTTGTTATGGGAGACTTCAACGCTAAGGTGGGCACTCGGAATGGCGATGAGTTGAGAGTAGGGTCGTTTGGATATGGGCAGCGGAACCAGAGGGGCCAGCGGCTGGTCGACTTTATGGAGAAGGAGGAACTCTATTTGATGAACTCCTTCTTCCAGAAGCGACCATCCAGGAAGTGGACGTGGATAAGCCCCGATGGTTCAACCAAAAATGAGATCGACTTCGTCATGACAACCAAGAAGCGTATATTCAGTGATGTCTCTGTGATCGGGAAGGTGAAAACCGGTAGCGATCATCGCATTGTCAGAGGCACACTGAATATCAATGTTAAGCTTGAACGGTCTCGTCTGATGAAGTCCACGCTCCGTCCAGGTCCTGCCCAAATCCAGAATCCCGAAACCTTTCAACTCGAACTGCGTAATCGTTTCCAGTGTCTAGCCGAATGCGAAACAGCGGACGAGATAAACAGCGGGTTGGTGGAAGCTGTCCAAGCAGTGGGGTCCCAGTTCTTTAGGACCCCACGCCGAAGAAAGCCTCAGAAGCTCTCCAATAAAACCATTAAACTAATGGAAGCCCGGAATGAGATGAGACTGCAATCTTCAGCTGATATGTCGGAATACGGCCATCTCAATAGGCAAATTTCTAACTCCACGCGTCACGACCTGCGTTCCTTTAATACTGCCCGTATAAAGGACGCAATTGAGCGGAACCAGGGCTCCAAAGTGTTCGCGAGAAATTTCTCTATTGGGAAAAGCCAAATGACGAAGCTGAAGATCGACGATGGCAGTATCATCTCATCGAAACCGGAGATATTGAGAGAGCTCGAGAGGTTTTACGGACAGCTGTACACTTCGACACGGAAACCCGTTGTCAGTGTGGCTCAGGACTCTAGAGCCAAACTGACCCGGCACTATACTGAGGACATCCCAGACATCAGCCTGTACGAGATTAGAGTGGCTCTGAAACAGCTTAAAAACAACAAGGCGCCGGGTGATGACGGAATTACAACGGAGCTTCTGAGAGCGGGTGGAAAACCGGTACTGTTAGTCCTCCAGAGGCTATTCAATTCCGTCATACTCAAGGGTACTACGCCAGAAGCATGGCACAGGAGTGTGGTGGTGCTCTTCTTCAAAAAAGGCGACAATACCTTGTTGAAGAATTATAGACCCATCTCGCTTCTGAGCCATGTGTATAAGTTGTTTTCGAGGGTCATTACGAACCGTCTCGAACGCAGGCTTGATGACTTCCAGCCTCCCGAACAAGCTGGCTTCCGAAAAGGCTTTAGCACCATAGACCACATTCACACGCTCCGCCAGATTATACAGAAGACCGAGGAGTATAATCGGCCACTGTGTCTAGCGTTTGTGGACTATGAAAAAGCCTTCGATTCAATCGAAACCTGGGCTGTATTGCAGTCCCTCCAGCGATGTCATATCGACTATAGGTATATCGAGGTGTTGAAGTGTTTGTATAGTAACGCCACCATGTCGATCCGGTTACGGGACGAGAGCACGAAACCAATCCAACTGCAGCGTGGTGTGAGACAGGGAGACGTTATTTCTCCGAAACTGTTCACAAATGCGTTGGAGGACGTCTTCAAGCTCTTGGACTGGAACGGGTTCGGCATCAATGTCAATGGCGAATACATCACTCACCTTCGTTTTGCCGATGATATAGTGATCATGGCGGAGTCGCTGGAGGGGCTCAATACTATGCTCAGCGACCTCAGTATCGTTTCCCAACAGGTGGGTCTTAAAATGAACATGGACAAGACGAAGATCATGTCCAATGTCCATGTCGCACCCCTACCGGTTGTTGTTGGGAATGATACTCTCGAAGTTGTTGACCACTACGTCTATCTTGGACAAATAGTTCAATTAGGCCGGTCCAACTTCGACAAAGAGGTCGCCCGAAGAATCCAACTCGGATGGGCAGCGTTCGGGAAACTACGCGACATCTTTTCGTCCAAAATTCCGCAGTGTCTGAAGACGCAGGTCTTTGACCAGTGTGTGTTGCCAGTGATGACATATGGCTCTGAGACGTGGTCGCTAACGGTTGGCCTTTTGGAGAGGCTCAGAGTCACTCAACGAGCTATGGAGAGAGCTATGCTCGGGGTTTCTTTGCGCGACAGGATCCGGAATACGGAAATTCGCCAAAGAACTAGAGTTACCGACATAGCTCGAAGAATATGCAAGTTGAAGTGGCAATGGGCAGGCCATATCGCTCGAAGAACCGATAACCGCTGGGGAAGAAAGGTTCTCGAGTGGCGACCACGAACCGGAAGACGCAGCGTTGGCAGGCCTCCCACCAGGTGGACCGACGATATCGTCAAAGTTGCGGGCACCCGGTGGATGCAATTGGCGAGTTGTCGTTCATTGTGGCGTTCTAGGGGGGAGGCCTTTGTTCAGCAGTGGACGTCTTCCGGCTGATGATGATGATATAAAAATACTTAATAGCCTGTAAAAGGTACCCGCCTAAATTTTGACAAGAATCTCAA
Source organism: Autographa pulchrina (assembly GCA_905475315.1). Lineage (NCBI taxonomy): Eukaryota > Metazoa > Arthropoda > Insecta > Lepidoptera > Noctuidae > Autographa > Autographa pulchrina. The sequence continues at coordinate 5,038,789 of FR997769.1, forward strand.
CAAATATTTTTGGCTTATATTGAACTACCCGAGAACCTGGACTGGACTAGTCTCGCATAATCCAATATAATAATGTTCTGAAAAATATTCGTTGTGATATTTTCCTTCTAATATTCCGCCATATTATCATGTAACAGGAATATGTCAAGGTTAACAGTAGTTAGTAATAAATTGTTGCAATTGTGTTTATTGGAATAAGTACAAAGTGCACTCGGTGTTCTGGTCTAGATCTGCAAGGCAATAGAAATTGTTTACGTAATAAATACGTAGACAGATGTGGAAGGCCAAGTTGCATATTATTATGCACATTGCATATTAAATATTAAGTATAATATTTCTTCATGTAGGTTACATTACGATAGAAAATACAAAAAAAAATGTAAGTATGTTCTATTCACATATAAAACTTTTTGATGATAAATAAATAGGTAATGAACTTTGTTTAAGAATTTGTTTTTTGTTTAATTAAAAAAAATTGTGTCAATCATGTGCATTATGTAATCAAAGCCCTATTTTTAAATCTTGTTCGATCATAGCATTTCAGCTTGATTTAAATTTCGAACACGTATTGTAATCTTCATCAAACGTTTTTATTTAACTTTCCGAGTTGCAAAGGAAAAATTAATACAGATAGCAACGGTTTCATTTAAGTTACTTTCAAACTTTATTACTTATTTTCAAAAGTTTTTACCGAGTGGTATTTCTGTAATAATATTCAATGCTTGGTAATGACCATGTATTACTATTTTAGTTAGTTACGTTCTCTGCGTCGACCTTTACGTAACTCTAATAGTAAATTATTGATTGCCAACTATGTACACGATAAAAGGGTATTTATTTACGCCTCTATCGTCAGCACGTTCCGTTTGGCATTTTACAAAGCTTGGCTTGTTCCTTTGATATTTGAGTAAACATTTTTCGAATGTGGCCAGTGTGTGATCAATGTTTTGATATTTAGCCGCTCCCCTATGCAAGACGAGGGTGCTGTAATTGTATCTGTCTGTAGCATCGTGGTACTCGTAGCATCGGACTTCCCATTAGGCGAACCAAATTTGATTTTTCATTTTTTAAAGGGGACTTAATTGGAAATGTTCGGAGACTTAATCGCGGGGACTTAATTGGAGATATGTGTAATTAAAGATTTTAAAATTTAGGTTTATTCAGCCGTTTTAAGATTATTTGTTCAATTATATTTGTGAATACACATTCAATTCTTGAAAGTCAGCATTGCGGGACTTTTTGTCTTTTTACAACTACTGCATAGAAAACCTTGTATTAGAAGAATTGATTAGAACATAATACACACATATGGTTGAACTAGGCACCTTCCTGGTATATACTTTCTACTTTACTATTCCTACATATTATACTTCATTATTACACTACTAGGGTGCAGTTATGAGAACCTTCTGACCTTAATCATTAATCGTAGAACGTGGATTAATAGGAACGGCAGCAAATGTTTATCACCCAATTTATGTTGGGTTGTTTATAAATATTATCGTGACTCGAAATGTTTTCGAAGTTCTTTCAAAATAAGAGGCAGTATCAAAACCCTGTTGAAAGCTACTAGGTACTTACTAGATTTCTTAAATGGCAACGCTATAAGGTAAGCTAAATAAATTTTGGTATAGAGAAGTACCTTAGTAACGAGTAGATTTATAGAAAGCCAGAAGCGAAACCACAATGAACACCACTATCGTAATAACTACAAATATTCAGTTAAACATCTCTGCCTAAAGCGACTTTAAAATTTATCCGCCATATTACTTGTTAACGCTAATTAAATGGACTGCCATCATAAAAAACAATATCAATTTACCATCATAAACACGCAAAGCAATACGCATGTGTTATCAGCTGTTTATATTATGTAGTTAATCCAACGTAATAGATTTAAATAGGTCTTAGATCACAATCATAGATTTATTATAGTAAAGTTTAGTTTTTATTTTATATCGAAACAAATATAGTCAATAAAAAGAAAAGGAAATACAAAATTACTTAAAAAAAACATGTAATGCATGTAATAATTACGATAAAAACTTCTAAATCATATTCATTTATTGATACCTCTCAGCGTAAATAAAAAAAAATGAAATAATGTCTGCCCTAAAACTCATGTTCGAGTTCCTGAACTTCGCATAACAGTAACACTGTTTAAAAGTAAAACATTCCATTCTTAATTTAAATGCCGGTTTCATTATCAGTATGCAGTTCAGTTGCAAAGCGTTGCTATGTGAACCTGGTTGTCTGCCCGATCTCAGGACCTTTCGTTGATCTTTGCGTATCACTATAATATATTATTGACAGATAACAACTGTTAAATTACAGACTGGAAACTTACTAAAGACTAGTAAAAAGTTATGAATAATTCTCATCGAATGTTTGACGTGTAGAACTTTCGTTAATCTTATCACGAAATTGTTATAACAAGAAAGTTAGATGTTTATTAATCAAAGCTATAAAGTTTAACACAACTTGATCAAAATGAAAGTTTAAAAAGTTATTGAACCGTATTATCACGAATACTTTTCGATAAACATAAAACTGCTTCGAAACAATGTATTTTAAATAATGCAAGAGAATGAATAAACCAAAACATTTTTATATTATGCTCCGATAAGTTCCTACAGAGTAATTGTAATGATTAGTTTATAAAACTTACTTCAAAAATTTTACGTATGGAGGCCCAGTAATGTTCACATATGCAGCATAACCGTAGGGTCATTGCCACATTGATATGTGAAAAATTGTAGCCATTCCGAAGACGCTGACATTCTCATTAAAGAGAACCATTAGTTCAGCCTTCGAGGCGAGGGCGATGATCGATGGCGGCAACTATCACGCATCAATCGATGCATAATCGATATGGTAACCATCGCGTTTCTCAACCATGAACCGTACTACGACCGAATAATGAAGTAAACAACGCGACATAAATTCAAATTGTTGATTGTTTGTGATTTTAAAGTGTTACTCCGTGTGAGGCAATCAGGCTAGGGTTTATGGACCTTTTAGCTTATTTCAGAAAAATGTTATGTCAATAAATCATTGATTACACAAAGATGCGAAAAGAAATAAATTCTAAGAAATTTGTATGGGTCAACCTCAGGTTGTCAATCGAAGACAAAAATTTTTATTAAGTCTATTTATAATTCAGTTTACTTGCTTAAAAAATATAAAGAAATTAAAACTTACCGGTACATAAATTAAAATACGTGTAATTAGGTTTTATGTCAGACCCCATGTTCTAAACTCTAAATAATAAGACCTATGTCGGCTCTCTAAACGGATGTTCACATGTGATAGGTACTTTAGGCACACAATGTGGATCTAGATAGCATATGCACAACATCTGTTCAGCTCGTATTCCTGGCCATATGACTGGATACCAAAAAAACTTGAATGAGCCATTAGTTGAACCTTTAACTATATTCGCGCGCTATAGTTCAATGAACCCGTGTCAAAATAGTGTATGATAATGTGTCTCATAAGTTTAAAGAGATAAACTGTATAGATTTATTCTTTAAAATGACCGAAAATGGAATATTAAAATGGAATGGAGTATTTAATGTGCATAAATTTATGTAAAGCTAAAATGAGACGAATATTGTCGATTTATCATCCCTGATTAAAAAAGCTTATTTTGGAGAAATATGTAAGGAAAGAATTTGAACCTGGAATACCTCTCCACACACACGGCAGTTGGCACGTGTTTCCACAGGAACTATAAACGAACATCAATTTAACGCACTTACATAGAAACGCATGCAAAGCAAACTATTTTTAAACTAAGCCGTAAATGACCTCGCAGCTTGGCCCACAGCCGTTAGGTACTGTTTAATTAGACAATTGTCGGGCCTTCTTTGGCCTTCAGCGAGCGTTAAATTAACTATGCGTACAGCAGCGTGGCAGCTAATGGCGTAGGGGCGCGAACTTTGACTAAGGGCGTTGCTAGGAAACTGGATTATTTTCTATTTTGTTTTGTTTTGACCTCCGAAGAGATACCAGTGTTTTGACAGGGCTAGGGCTAACATTTCTGCTTTTGGCCTTAGGGCTAAGCTTTTGGGTTACGTTTCAAAGGGTGCTCAAAAATACACGTGTATTGATATCGACCCGTGCCAAAATGCTTTGAAAACGGGCGGCGATGATATTATATTAGGCTTTATCGCGATATTACGATGCTCTCGGACTTTAACTGATAAAACTTTTGTGTAATAGTTAAGTAAAGGTTTTAGGAATAAGCAACATAGAAATGCTAGAAAAAAAGAGTTTATTGCAGGTAGGTAAATTTTTTTTAATAATTTTATGTGTACGGCACACATAAAATTATTAAAAAAATAAGCAATTTTCTTTAAATTAATCCAGAATTAGATATCCAGTTTGTAAAAAATAATGACATGTGTTGTGTTGTAGATAAATAAAGTAAGCAATAGGTTCTGCCAGTATTTGTCCCGTCCCTTCCAAGTTTCCTTTTTCATTACATATATGCTTTAGTCTAACGTACTATTTATTGTCCAGGTATTATGGGAAGTGCAGGTGACGGACGGTGAGAATCATGCCGGTACTACGCAACGCCGACCACCCGGTCGCCACGCTGACCGACTCCATCGCCACGCGGTACGTCGTGGCCGTGCTCGGCGCTTGGGCTGCTGAAGGAGGTATGCTGCTGTTTGTATAAAATAAATGCAGCTAAAGTCGAAAGAAAATATGTACCTCAACCTTTAAAAAAAAGTACGCGAGAATTTAACTGCACTATGAACATAGGACTAGGAAATACATAAGTCGATAGTCTACCAGCATTCCGTTGGGGTAGCGAAAAACATTGCAAAGATGATGTTGAAACCATGTTAATTCATTTAGCTTTCTGCGGACATAACTATATCTGTAACATAATATAAGTAAACAACAAAACTAGCTTAAGTTAACAGTTTTAAGTATCTAAGTATTCTATCTGCCATCTAAAAATATCATGGCTCAAAACTCTAATGCTGTTGAATTAATTCCAAAGTCTTCTTACATCACATCTAGTTATTTCTTTGTATAGTATCTACTTGTTATTGAAAAGCTTAACAAAAAAATATTTATGAGAGTAAGTAGATAACGTTCATCGTTTTAAGTGACTTGAAGTGGTGCTAATGCTCTGCAGATAATAATTTTAATAGGAAACGCCACTTGAGAGAACCCCTGTGTACAACAAATCGTTTTATTGATCAATCGTTTGATCATTTGAGATATTTTGTTACATCACATCTTTATTGACGGGCCTGTTGGTCTAGTGGTTAGTGACCCTGACTGCTATACCGGAGGTCGTGGGTTCGATTCCCACCCAGGACAAATGTTTGTGTGATGAACACGATCATTTGTTCTGGTTGTCTGGGTGTAATTTATCTATAATATGTATGTATTTAGAAATATATAAGTATGTTTATCAGTTGTCTGGTTACCATAACACAAGCTCTGCTTAGCTTGGGATCAGATAACCGTGTGTGAGTCGTCCCGGAATATTATTAATATTATTATTATTATTTATTTATCCCCTTTCATCTGTGAAGTATTCTCACTAAATGGTTCCGTAGCTACATATAGGTTTAAATAGTCGTAACTAAAATAAACATAGAAAAACATTACGTGGAGTTAAAAACCAAACTCGATCCTTCACTATCTTGGTCTGCGAAGGAAAACTTATGTAAGAAGTGTTAAGTATTTAGAAATACTAAAGACAATAAACGTTATATTTTTACAGCGACATACCCGTTCGATCTAACGAAGACAAGGCTACAGATTCAGTCGGAAGTCGCTGGCGCTAAACATGGATACAAGGTAAATATACAATTGACAAATTATATAACATTAGATATCAAATAAACTTGTGAGGATGTCTGGATGTTAATTATTCATGCAAAAATTGCTAAACGGATTTGTATGTAGTTTGGCACGTAGATAGTTTTATAACCTTGATTAACACATAGATAGGATACTTTTTATGCTGATTAGTCCGTAATGAGAACTACCTATGCGGTCAAAAGCAGCTAGTTTGGTAAATATCTACCCAAATAAATATTAGTAATTTGGCATCCCTGTCCTACCAGATTAATTAACGTTATGGTTGATAGATTTGTCACAAAATAAACGCAATGAGTCAGATAACAAAACCATTTCGCTATATCTAACAAAAATCCAATATGCAATGTTCAGAGCCTAGGCATTCCTTGCCGAATGGCCGCTGTATAATAAAATGACGTCATAATCCAGCTGTGAAGTGGATTAAGCCATAAATGGACGGAGCGGCCGGCGGCAGCGCGGCGTGAGAAAGTCCACACCTATTAGATTAGTACAGACGGATTTGTTTTAAGAAACTGATAATATGAAAATCAAAAATCAAATCTGGTGATGAACGAAGGTTTATTCTCAGTTGCTTCATATCTATCATTCGGAAAATAGCCTTCCGCATCAAGTCCAAAAACTGAAAAGAAAACAACTCAAAAAATAAACCCAAACTTAGGCTCGGCGCAAATGGGCCACCGACCACAACCACCGCTGCACCGGTGGCCACCGACAGCCACTTAACATATTTTTTCATATATTTTATTGCTGTAGCGCGTGGCCGCCACCGGCTACGAAAAAGTGTGTTAAGTCGCCGTCGCTGGCCACCGGTGGCCCGTTTGCGCCGAGCCTAACATACAAGCATTAACGCATGAAATCACGCTTCACAAAGCACTATTCCCTACAGGATAGGAATTAGAAGAAACTTTACGATAATGCCTATATTCTGGCGAATGTTCAAACTATATTCAAAGTAATCCCCTTGGTAACAACGGATCGAAGCGATAACGGATACCGGAATATGAGGCCTCATTAATCTGTAATACTATCTCGAAACCAAAAGCCTAGTTTAATGTAGCTTATATGGAGAATTAATTGCACGTTTCCTCTTACATTTAACTATTGGACTTAAAATTGGCTGAGATGTTTCTGTTGACCTATTATTAATTGAATGCTAGTTCCATTAATTAGGTACTATTGAGAACTTGGCAACCCGTTACTTTCATTATTCAAATAGATCCTACAGATGAACATTTTGTAATATATGTATGTGTTTCATCAATCCACAATCAACTGAAATTAATCCGTCACGTGCCAATTTACCGGGTATTATTGTTTTATCCTCTGTATACAAAATTATTCAGAAGCGTTTTTTGATAACCTAGCAAATAAAAACATGACTATGGTAATAATGTTTATAATTAAATATTTCATTATGAATGTGTTTTAGGGAAAGTAAAAACATTAAAGTGATTGTTCAGTGCTGAACCTAATTTAAAATTCAAACTCGATTTAAAACTCAAATTGTGTTGACGTCCAGAACCCTTCCGCGTAACCTAGTGACCTAGTTACATGGAAATAACTGCCAAAAAATGTACTCCCAGCCCAGAGGCACATCTTACCATAACTCACTATAAGTTAACTACCTCACAGAAACCTAAAATATCAACACATTTATCACCGGATCTTACTTGAGTTAACATACCAGAGTCTTATTTTTAAGGAAGCCCGGGAAGTTTATGGGTCCTTTCACACAGACCGGCTCGGAGAGCATCGGCGCGCATTTTTCTTTTCACACAGACCGGATCGTATACGCTTGGAGTTGGTCGGAGCGGAGCCGCCAACTATTTCACACAGACCGGCTGGAAGCGGATGCGCATGCGAAGAGCACGCAATCGGAGCCGATATCGGCTGCGCGAGCGCGAAAGAGCATGCAATCGGAGCCGAACGGCTCCTCTTATTATTTCACACCAAGCGCGTTCAAGCATTCTTAATGTCAAAAGCAGTGCACACGCAAAAATAAACCTTACTACAAATACTAAAAACTCTGTTTTCAATGTGATAAGAATCTGCTCTCCTCTCCGAGCCGGTCTGTGTGAAAGGACCCTTTAGGTGCATTTTTCACTCCCCATAACTAGGACAGAAATTGCAGTTATGCGTTTCTTGCTTTTTGTGATAGACCTTGTTATAAATTAGGTAAGCCTGTTGTCTCTAAATAACGCTTAAGAGAATCCTAAAGTTAATAAACATCAACTGGCCATCTCGACGGTATGTAGTTAGCGAATTCATTTTCACGCGATATCATTTTTAAAATTCTGCAACAATAACATAAGAATCCTCAGCTGATGCCATCCAAGTATAATTCATAATAAATTATTTTTTACTAGCTGTTACTAGAAGCTCCACCCTCGTGGTTATCGCTGTAAAAAATAGCCGGTCCTTTCTCGGGATCCAAGCTTATCCCATATTAAGTTTCATCCAATTCCTTTCAGCGGTTTATCCGTGAAAGCGTAACAGACAAAAAAACCGGGGTTAAATTCGCGTTGACTTAAAATATAAAGCAGATAATTATGTATTTTCTCTATGATACATGTATAACTGGCTTTTTGTCTACAGCTAGAAAACCATGGCATGATCAAAACAGCGGTCGGCATCGCGAAGCAGGAAGGAGTGGCCAAGCTATGGAGCGGCCTGATGCCCATGTTCCAGCGCCACGCCATCTACTCGGGCTGTCGGCTGATCATCTACGAGCATTTCAGAGACGCCTTCAAGGATGAAAACGGAAAGGTCTCGTTGGGAATCGCTTCAGTGGGTGAGGAAATTGATTATATACGTTTTTGTGGCTGTAGGTTGCATAGAGATAGAGTAGTTGGCCCAAAAGTACGCTGTAACGCTGACTAGATTTTTGGACGTAGATAAGGGATAATTTTTTTTGAACGTAAATTATGAAAAGTTTCTTATTTTCCGTAAGGCCTCCAACACTATTCATTTTATTTAAAAACATTAAGCAGCATTTTACTTATTTTACTCGTACTTATGAGAAGGCTTGAATAATTAAAACATTTTGTTTTAATATTAGCTACCTTTTTATAGTACCTACTTAAAAATACCTGAGTGTATTTTTTATAGAAATATTAATGCTAAGTACAAAGACGGCACATTATCTTGAACATTACAATGACAAAGTGCTCACCCTTCTGCTACTATTATAACAAAGTTTCTCCTAAAAATAGAATTTATTCTTTCTTGTCTCGTACAAAATATTCATTAGTAATCTGGTACATACTCATCGTACTAGGTATACAGTACGTACACAAAATACGTACATAGGTTTTTACTAAGCTAAATATTCATCATATTATAGAGTACCTACATAGGGTTGGACTAAGCCGATCCGCATTAATTAGTGTTCCCTTTCGTACGGCGGCTTTGCACAGCGGCGTTCCACTGACAGAGGGGCGCAGTACTAGGTAATAACTGGGGAGATCAAAGGGATTAATTTAGGTATTCATTATAATAGCTATGTTGATGACAGGCTGTATTTACATTCAAAAGGCAAACAAATTGATTTTCCTGATATGAGTGACAAAATTAATCGGCTATATCGATTCGTATTTCCTTTACCTTATACTTCCGAAACTGAAAACCTCTACAAGCCTTTGTGTTAATAGCAATAGGGTTCATTTTCGTTTGTTTTTCTGAAAATATTTCATTTCGCCAGTGTTACTCGCTTTTTTTATAGCAAATGAGATGGTACATTATAAATATAAATACAAATGCCATTTTATTGCATTTACGAAAAACAAAAATTTAATTAACAACTTTCGTAAAAGATAAAACATAAAAACAAAAAAAAAACATACAAACATCCGAATTGAGAACCTCCTCCTTTTTTTAAAGTCGGTTAAAAAGTGTTAGCGTTTATCAACATTTAATCAGTGATACAAAAAGGCCATCACAACTTCTAAAATAACACTAAAACAAAATACTCCCGTCTTTCCAAGTCCATCGGCTTCAAAATTACAGGAACAAAGGCCTCGCTACAACGTTATATAATTGTCACGAAGTCCGGCAGGTGGTCTCGCTGCGGGCTCGCTGGCGCAGCTGATCGCCTCGCCCACCGACCTGGTCAAGGTCCAGATGCAGGCGGAGGGCCGCCGCGTGCTGCAGGGCAAGCCGGCCAGGTTCTCCAACTGCAGGGATTGCTACAAGATGCTGTATAAGGAAACTGGGATCAAAGGGTTTTGGAGAGGTGAGAAATTAGTAATATTTTTAGCTTTACCTTCTCTGATAACTAGTAATTTTTAGAGCGATATAATTTGCATGTAAAATTGAAAGTAACTATGTGTAGAAGAAAACGTGTGTAGAAAAAACCGCGAATATTTATGCCTAGCCAGCATTACTTATCAGTTCCATATCGTATTCTATCAAAACCAGTGAAATTACCGTAGTTACAATGGACAAAAAAATATTTTCGCATTTATAATATTCCTACAGCTTCCCATTCACTGTGAGGATTATAAAAATGTACTTTATATAAAGTGCAATAACAATTCATACCTAAAACAGATCTGTATAGGCTTCGATCAAATATACTCCTCGTATATATGTATACACATCGGAACACCTGCCTACGCATTCGGGCAATACAAATGTTACAATAAAGTGTTTACGAATGATGTATTGTTTAAACGATATTTAGTAGACAATACGACTCACTACCATCCTTGTTTAGATGAGATTCACACGCGTTTGTTTGTGATAAAAGATAGCTTATATCATAACATAAATGACATATGTCGTACCTACTGTGTGAACAGTAAGTACATTTTGTAATAAAATGGAGATCATATTTATAACAGCTGCTACTATTAAAACAACAAAAACGGGTCTCGAAATTATAAACGAAAAAAGTGGTGGTACCGTTTAGTTTTTCTTTCGCGCGCGCGCTTTCTGCGTGTTTAATTAAGTCATCGTTCCTACTTGTACTATTAATTAATCAGTGTAAGAAGGTACCTAGATGTTGGTCCATACTTTGTGTATCTAATTTACGAGGGGGTATATACGAGAACTTAGTAGACCGCTTTTAAAACCGCAATCCGCTTTAGAAGGCCTGTTACTTACAGACCAGTCAATAAGGTTGAAAGTGGTTGACATCTCAATTTTCATTGCCATTTCATTGGGATTGAGAGATTATATAGGCGTATCCACTTCCATTCCATAACTCGATATCGAGACATATTGGTAATGTAATGTAACGAGAATTTATGGAGTAAGTGAAATTTATGTAGGTTTAACGTATTTAATAGTTTTACGACCTAATAAACGCACCAAGAAATAGAACTTTTATAAAATGGGTGATTCGATCTCGTATTTGTTCTGAACAAGGTATATAGCAACGTTTTGCAAACAAAAACCTAATCCTTCTATCAATATTTTCTAGGCGCCATCCCTAACGTGCAACGCGCAGCTCTCGTCAACATGGGCGACCTGGCGGCCTACGACTACACCAAGCAGTTTCTAATGCGTGAGTTCGGCATGGCCGACACGGCAGCAGTACATGCGGCGGCTGCATTCGCGGCAGGCTTCGTAGCCGCCGTGCTTGGGACACCAGCTGATGTACTGAAGACCAGGCTCATGAATCAACCGGTTGGGCCCGATGGAAGGTAAGGTTTTGTTTGACGCTAGACTAAAGTTTTAGTGTTGATATCTTTTAGCAAATGGTTTTTAATAGAAATGGGTTAAATGTTGATCCCTTAAATTATTAGGTACCTATTCGATTTTGTTTTTTAATGTTATCCTAGGATTAGGTCCTTGCAGGCTATGAAATTTTATTTATTAATATATTAGAATACATAAAGCCTCGACTTTACACTTGAAAGTGTATTACGAAATATAATCTACCAAACGCAATCATAAATAACTGACCTAAATTCTACTCTGAAGACGCTAAAGTTTTAATTAACTTGCTAAAGCCAATCCCTAATCCCTCTAATTAGCAAGTTCCGACAAATTCACACCTATAGACGCAACTAGATACCTATATATATATATTTCCAATTAACAAATGTACAGCTAATTTGGTTCCATTCAGAGTGACTCAATCAAAAACAATATATTGCTTTTTCTACTAAGTAACAATAATACATAGTGTCGGCTAGACAGTCGTTAGGTTTCATTAGAATCAATTTCGGTACTGTCAGTAACAGTTACAGTTAGTAGGATTTTGTCCCGGCTTCCCGCCAACAAGGGGAGGGCGGGAAAGCCTGGCCCCAGCCCCACAAAGCAATCAATACTCTGTACAGAGATGCGATCTCATTTGATCTGTTTATGAGCATCATCATAAAAAATTAAAATTATTAGACAGTTGTTTTATGTAAAATTCAAGTTAAATTTATTTTTAGTAAACATTATGTTTTACTGTAATACGGAAAAGTCTTAGTACTAAAATAGTTATTATTTTAACAACAAAAACTTAAAACATTCAAGAGCATCACTAATTAGTGTTTATTGTTGACAACCACCATTTACATAATCATTTCAACGAACTATCATTTACATAAAGACAATAATGGAACCGACAATACATTTCAAAAACGTTTGTTTGTTAGCGTTCACAATAATATAATGTTGTACTATGTAACACGGCTAGCGTTATTTTGGCTTGGTATTTATAGCTTGTGAATAGTTGCGTTGTAAGCGTAGGTTTGCGGTCGAGGTCACAGGAACGGGGTCAAAGTCGCGACAGGACGCGGTGCACGCTCCAATGCTTACGGCGAAGCAATCGAAATGCACTATGAATGGAATTATAGTATTCGGTTTTTGAACGCGTTTGATTACATCACTATGTTGATTTGGGGTTTATTTTTAAAATTTTCAAACTAATTGTATTATTAGCACTTTTTTAAATAAATTGTTTAAATACCCTATTTTTTAAACATGTCATTTGCCACCTTCGTTCCTATTCATACTCAATTAGTGCTTTTATAAATCTGACCAATGTGGAACATATTGCCAAAAAAAATGTCACAACCCTAAACGCAAAAGAAAAAAATCATATAATACTTCTTACCTAACAACTTTTTTTTTCAGGGGCTTATCCTACCGCGGCATGATCGACTGCCTACAACAATCCGTGAAGCATGAGGGTATTTTTGCGTTATACAAAGGTTTCTTACCTCTGTGGATGCGGCTAGGACCCTGGGCTCTAATCAACTGGATCGCCTTCGAAAACATCATGCTGGCTATCGGCGGGAAAACGTTTTAAACCTGTGATTTTTGATATCTGTGGTAGCAAATTAGAGACGGTGGCTATGTATGAAAAAAGGTATTGTAACGTGCAGTGAAACCATAGTCAAAAGGTACAAAGGATAACGATAATTGAAAAGAAAAAGAAGCTACAATATATAATATGTATTAAATAATTTAAAAAGAGTGTAAATACTCAAATTCTATTTACAAATTAAATCACACGAGACGTGTGAGAGCTACTTTATATATTTGCGAGCAAATGTGGTAATAAGACAAACACAATTATTTTAATATAAAAAAGGTCGTGGTGCTAGATAGTAGCTAGCAACATTGTAACCAGAATATAATGTTATATATGTACTTCCAAGGAATATTTACAGATTCGCTGTTCCGAAAGTAGAATGATCATGTTACTCACGGGACAGCAAAAATACCTAAATAGATATAGGAACAATATTTACAATAAAAAAAATGTATAAATAATAATAAATATCTAATATTTTTACCTAAAATATGTATAAAAATAAATACAAGTTTTCAATGCAAAGGGAAAAATCAAAAATACAAAATAAGGTAAACAACAATTGTTTGATTTGTGATAGATATGATTATATATAGGTACATAAAAAGTGTTATTAGGACGATTCAGAGATAATTTGATAAATAATAATTGGTTTTAAATATTATTATTTTGTGGGGAAATAGATCTAGTTTTTAAGTGTAGATGAAAAAATCAAAGTTCCAAGATTTTATTTTTGTTACTATTTTATTTATTTATTTGTATTTTTAGTAGGTACTTAAGAAAGGTCTCTGGCACAACGAAGATAGGAAAATGTAACATCCTTTGTACTACTACTATGCCGATTACACTTCAAAACGATGTTTTTCAATAACGCCTGAAATTAACCGCTTTCCATGGTTTTCACACAACAATTAATAACATAATACTTATGTATTATTAATATGTATAGCGCTTAAGACAAAAAATCTAATAAAAAATAACATAATGTGATTTATTAAGATTGTTTTTTTGAGAATTTTGTTGTGAAAGAGCATCAGATGAAAATCTAATATAAATAAACTACGTTTTGAAGTAACACAAAAGACAGCACTGTGTTAAACATATTTTAGGCGGTTAATCACTCATTTACTAGATAGATCAGTACCTACATTTGCACATAATGTAGCGCAATGCCTTACTTTTATTTATTTTAGGCGCTGAGTAGACCAAAGATTTGTCTACTGCTTGTTGTTTGCCGTGATCACGTTGAACAGCGGCTATAAACTTTCGGCTGTCTACCCAGTGCCATTTTGTTGCCAATGGTGCTATTATAAACAAATAAGTGTAAATGCATTCAGAATAAGCTTGAATTAGATGCTACTAACGTTGTACTTACGAGGTATGAATTTGTTTATGTAATTCGAAGTTGATAAGTAAATATGAATGAAACTAGCTAAGAGGCGATTTGCCTGTTTCATACAATATTCAATCAATAAAACTACAATAAAGAATTATTTACAAAGAAAATTAAATCGACCGAGACAGTTGTTTATTTAATTTGGGGTTGTATGAAGCAGTAGCAAAACGCATTATCTTGAGTTAAGCAGTAGTCTTAGAGGCTTTTGATGTAATATATAATTGATCACCAAACGCATGTGCCTCAAACAATGCAATAACTAGTACCTAGTGGGATTGATACGCGTCTCGTATAAGCATAACCACATGGCAGAGTGTCTAGAAGTAGCTTTAATGTCGTTAATTGTTACAAATCGTGATGTTATTATGTTAATAAATTATTATAACTGTTATAAGATCGTTTAACTACTAACAAATAAAAAAACAACTAATTATTTAAGGGTGTTGATATGTTTATACAATAATAATTACAAAAATATACAAACAGGCCGTGGTTATCGAGGCTGTGGATATCTTCGCCACAGTGACAACGATGTGGCGAACAACTCGAAGCGTCTAGTCGTAGTGCAACAGCGAGGCGGAAAATAGTATCGTCGAACAGGATGCCTATGTTCGACGATAGCAGTGCGTGAAGCCATAGTTCTAACTCCCACTCTCCCTGAACTAACCTACAGAGTGGCTCATCCTACTGCTTCTGGGAAGATGGGTCGAGTAAGCGATTTTCCCGGCATCCACAGCATCGATGAAGCACGGCACATGAAAATGAATCAGTGTGGAACTAAGGATCTTTCTGATTCACTTATCAATGGTGTGGACCGAGGAAAACCGCTAAACTAATAATTTTGCGGACGCCGAACCAACCAGACTAAAGGGAAGAGTAGTTTGAGGTCTTCCGTGGCCATAATTAAAATTGAGGTGTTTGTTAAAAAAAATGATCCATTTTTACAAAAGTGGAGGGTGCAACCATAAATGCAAAGCAGAATTGGGGCCATGGCCGATTGCTCATTAATTTGAAGCAGTTTATCCAAAACGTAATTAAAATTTTGATTTTTTTCTTAAAAAAAATTGGGAAAGTCTTCGTCGAAGATTGGAGACGATGAGACCTTTTTTCGGTAATTTTTATTTCAGGGGCTACTGCGTTAAATTTTGAGAGAGCCAGTTGTCTGTCAGTAATGTTATTAAAAAAACATTCGTATTTTGAAAGGTTAAGCTCAAGCCCAATAGTATGATTTTTTTTTTATATTATCAAAGTTAAATCATTTTAAACGGTGTCATGTACATCGCCTCCAAGGTTCCCATCATCGAAATACCAAAAGTTGAATTTTGAATTTAGCTATCGAATGATTGGGAGGATGGCTAGACTAAAAATCACCGGCCCAAATAAATATTAAATTTATTAGTAAGTAATACATACTATGGACTGAGAGAAGAGCATAGAGGTATTGAAGCTAGTCGTTGACTCTGAGCATCTGAATACATTGATAGCTTTCGACTTGTTGTAAGTCGCCTGTACCTACATTTATTCCAAGTATACCTAGGTACAGGCGACTTACAAATAATTTTCCTTATTTTCGCTTTTTAACATTATATATGATAGATAATTCTTGGGTGTTCATAAACCGCACGACGACTCAGTAAGTCCTTTGTTGCCTTAGAATTTTCGACCAGCCACTTGATTGAAGTGATTATCAATCTTGATTTTCTGTGTTTCTGGATATCTTGTGTAAGCTGAAAATGGCTGAAATATAATGAAAGTATATTTCTCAGATACCTAACACTTCAGAAGAAGCAAAGGAAGTACATCGGATAGTGGTGTATTCAACAATACTAGAATTTAAGCAAATCTTTTATAAGGTAACTAGCTGATCCCCGCGACTTCGTCCGCGTCAATTTCTGTTATTATGACCGCGATTAAGAAGTAAAAAAAAAGTATTTCTGCGCAAATGATAATTTTAGTTAATATTATGTTGATAAAACTCTGTAGCAAATAATTGGCAATAATGCATTAATTTCGACCAAATGATTACCTTAAAAAAGGTTATAGTGAGTCAATCTTAAAAGATAGACATATACTATCGCAGACATTTTTTTAGATCATTTAAAGAGGAACAATTCTTTCATACATATATTTTGGGTAACTCGAACCGTTTACGCAGCGCACGCAACGGAAGCTTTCAAGTATGAATATTTTTCCCCGTTTTTGTGACATTTTTCACTGCTGCTTAGCTCCTATTGGTCGCAGCGTAATGTTATACATCCTAAAGCCTTCCTCGATAAATGGACTATCTAACACAAAAATATTTTTTCAATTCTAACCAGTAGTTCCTGAGATTAGCGCGTTCAACCAAACAAACAAACAAACAAACAAACTCTTCAGCTTTATAATATTAGTATAGATTAAATTTTTCTGAACCTTCTGCCATCCAGATCAATTCCAAATTTCATATTTATATGTGTCAGATGATGCTTTTGACATAGATATTACATACTATAAAATTTATAAAAAAATGTTCGAGATCAAAAAAAAAATTTTTTTATTAGAGCGAAACGTAGGTACCTATAGTTATTTAGAAAATGGTTTCGGTATTTTGTCCGCTGTATTTCGCATGCTCAGGAAATATATTCCTTAAACTCCAAAAAAGGCGCTTTTAAAAATACTGACTTCTCATATCTTACCTACATGTTTTGTTAATAAAAAAAACTTTTCTCGGTCTATTATCGATTCTTCGAGCAATTGTATTTAATGACGAAATATTCACCCAAAACTAGATATTATGTACATATTATGATACATAATTATTAAAAAAATATCCATTATTTTGCGGTTGAGCTTGTACGTCAACTTGACAAACAATAATATTTTTAATAACGTTAAAATTTATTTACGGTATTATCTTTAAAAATCAGTAATGCACATACATAATTTCCTTGATTCGTTTAACAATAGATTAGTTGCTTATTCATTTTTTTTTTATATTTTATTAAAAAAAACTAAATTTAGAGAAGTAGGGTAAATAAGAATTCATATTTCGTATATTAATAACAAATCTTTAAAATCTATACTAATATATCTATACTAATATTATAAAGCTGAAGAGTTTGTTTGTTTGTTTGTTTGGTTGAACACGCTAATCTCAGGAACTACTGGTTAGAATTGAAAAAATCTTTTTGTGTTAGATAGTCCATTTATCGAGGAAGGCTTTGGGATATATAACATTACGCTGCGACCAAAAGGAGCTAAGCAGCAGTGAAAAATGTCACAAAAACGGGGAAAAATATTCATACTTGAAAGCTTCCGTTGCGTGCGCTGCGTAAACGGTTTGAGTTACCCAAAATATATGTATGAAAGCATTGTTCCTCTTTAAATGATCTAAAAAAATGTCTGCGACAGTATATGTCTATCTTTTAAGATTGACTCACTATAACCTTTTTTAAGGTAATCATTTGGTCGAAATTAATGCATTATTGCCAATTATTTGCTACAGAGTTTTATCAATATAATATTAACTAAAATTATCATTTACGCAGAAATACTTTTTTTTTTAACTTCTGAATCGCGGTCATAATAACAGAAATTGACGCGGACGAAGTCGCGGGAATCAGCTAGTCTTTCATATATTAACTCTTTTGAGAAATTTTCTTTATTTGAATCATCATTCAAATCACCAGAAAATTGATCATCCATAGATAATATTAATATGGCGGATTATAATTCCATTGAAAACCACCGGTAACTGTTTAGATTTTATCTTGTGAATTAATTCCGGTGTTCGATTCATACCTTTTAGGAAAAGTTGTAACGTGTGTAAGCAAATCTTTTTTGCTTATACTTATACTTCGGAAATCCCAGAACGCGAAGACAGAATCGGTAATTTTCTTCTCTTCTTATTTTTGCAAAATTATCTTCCGTTTTCGCAGTACCTACCTACTTAAGTCACATTTAATATTTTGAGCCAAATCTTGAGATGCTTTGTGTTATATCCCATAGGTAGTAGATCAGTTTTATAGTTTTGTCATTCGTTCAATGTTTTTACTGTCTGTCGACCGCACTGTTCTTTCTCATACCAGCTCTTGTTTCCTTGAATAAGACATACACTTTGCAGTACAGTACCAGACAACTTAAAACACTGGTGGAATCGCACCTTTAATGAGCAGTAGTACTTTTTTTAAAGTTTAATACAGGACCAATAAAGTTCACTTATGCATTGTAACATGCATAAGTGTTTATAACCGTCGGGTCATTGCTAGATTGATATGTTCTATTTCGGAGACACGTGTTTTAGCAAAGAACACTATATAAATGAACAATTTAGTATCTATGCATGCATCTATCTATCAATCTATATATTCTTTTGCCTAACTAGATTTTTTTATTTAATTTACTACAACTTACCTATTACTATATACTACCTGCATTGTCATTTCTTAACAGACATGTCGACGATACGAGCATTGACGACGATGAGAATGATGCCGTTAGGGCTATTGCGCAACGTCGACAACCCCGTGACCGACTCCATCGCCACGCGGTACGTCGTGGCCGTGCTCGCTGCTTGGTGCGCTGAAGGAGGTTAGTTATGTTATACTTACAAGGCGGGTACCTTTTTCCTAAAGCCAGATAGGAATTTCCTGAACCTAAAACAGAGGTCACAGTCCAGCAGGTATAAAATAACACAATTTAGAATTGCTACAAATTATAAATTTAAGTAACTCCCGACATAATTAGTTATATATAAGTAGTTATATATATGTATATATATATACTAATAATAATTATATGTGTTTTGTAATATATGTAGGTATATGTGTAATTATGTTCCTTTTAAATTTCTTGGCACCTACCTATGCTTTCTCTCCACCACCCAAAGGTAGACTGGTAGAGAACGCCTAAGGCGTTAAGTCCGCCATTGTACATTCTGTGCAAGAAGTATTTAATAAATAAATAAATAATTTTGATAATTGCTGATAACTTTCTGAAGAAATTTTCAAATATTTTAGTCACAACTTAAAATTTAAAACACCCTTTCTGCGTCTGGTTTTAAAAAAGAGGCATTGAGAGTAATATTTTTCTCTACAGTAACATACCCATTCGATCTAACGAAGACAAGGCTACAGATTCAGTCGGAAGTCGCTAGCGCTAAACATGGATACAAGGTAAATATTGCCTCTGTAGGTACCTGGATCATCATATCAGCCTGTTTCAGTCCACTGCTGGACATAGGCCTCTCCCAAGGAACGCCACAGCGCACGATCTCCCGCCCTTTGCATCTGGATAAAGCTTGCCAAACTAGAAACTATAATAAGTTTCTAAAAAAAACAAAAACTTGGACCTAACACTCTGATTGCATTTTCTTTGGCTGGATTCCCTTATGGTTTTGCCAAAAGCTTCATGGCTTCGAAAGTATTTCTGTTTCCTGGTGTTTTAAAGTTCTGTCAAACCGCGACAGAAAAATCCTGTTACAAATTCATGCAAAGTTATTAATCGTCATAATTAGATTATTAACCTCCTCTAATGTCTTCAGTTAGAAAACCTTGGCATGGTCCGGACAGCAATCGGTATCGCGAAGCAAGAAGGACCGCTGAAGCTATGGAGCGGCCTGATGCCTATGCTCCAGCGGCATGCCGTCTACTCGGGCTGTCGGCTGGTCATCTACGAGCGTTTCCGAAAGGCTTTCAAGGATGATACTGGAAAGATGTCGTTAGGATACGCAATAATCGGTGAGAAAATGGATGTGTTGTTTCATTCTGTACGAGTTATAATCGATTAAACGTAGCTTGATTATAATGATAGGTGTCAGTGAAAGTGAGGACTTAACTTTGTAGAGTCGTCGTAACGTATGATTCATATTGGTACACGAAAAAGCATTAATACTTATCTATACTAATATTATAAAGCTGAAGAGTTTGTTTGTTTGTTTGTTTGTTTGGTTGAACGCGCTAATCTCAGGAAGTACTGGTTAGAATTGAAAAAATCTTTTTGTGTTAGATAGTCCATTTATCGAGGAAGGCTTTAGGATATATAACATCACGCTGCGACCAATAGGAGCGAAGCAGCAGTGAAAAATGTAACAAAAACGGGGGAAAATATTCATACTTGAAAGCTTCCGTTGCGTGCGCTGCGTAAACGGTTCGAGTTACCCAAAATATATGTATGAAAGAATTGTTCCTCTTTGAATGATCTAAAAAAATGTCTGCGACAGTATATGTCTATCTTTTAAAATTGACTCACTATAACCTTTTTTAAGGTAATCATTTGGTCGAAATTAATGCATTATTGCCAATTATTTGCTACAGAGTTTTATCAACATAATCTATACTAATTATATATAATTATCATTTACGCAGAAATACTTTTTTTTTTAACTTCTTAATCGTGGTCATAATAACAGAAATTGACGCGGACGAAGTCGCGGGGATCAGCTAGTATAGTAATATAATCTATTTTACATATTTAAACCGGTAAAACAAAACTTGTCATTTTTAAGGTGCCTCCACAGCGGAGTTACTCGATTGTGGACCAACATATCCAAGTGTTAGTGGGCAACACCCGATAACAAAATGTTATTTGCTGTTAGTTTAGCAGTCACAAAAGTTGCAGAATGATACCTAATGTTATGGATTGGAATGTGGATGCACCTAAAAAACACTACAAATAACGTAACATTCTGTCAGCTGGAGCCACATCGGGCGCGCTGGCGCAGTTCATCGCGAACCCAGCGGACCTTGTCAAGGTCCAGATGCAGTCTGAAGGCCGAGCCGTGCTGCAGGGCAAGAAGTCCAGGTTCAAAAACTGCACGGATTGCTACAGAATGAACTATAAGCAAGCGGGATTCCTAGGGTTCTGGAGAGGTAAGATAACATCATTTTATGTTATATTTTTAACCGACTTCAAAAAAGGAGGAGGTACTCAATTCGACTGTGTTTTTTTTATGTTTGTTACCACAGAGCTTTTGACTGGGTGAACCGATTTTGATGATTCTGTTTTTATTTGAAAGCTGGTGCTACCCATCTGGTCCAGGTTTGACAGTGGGATCCATAAGAAATAAATATAAGAGAATTATTCGTTTTACGAGGCATCTGGGAACAAATTAATCGTAATATAATTAATTAATAATTATTATTCTGTATAAGTAGGTACTGCGTAGGGCTGGGGTTTGTTTAGCGTTACTTTTCATCGCCACTTTAAGCGCTGGGGAGCGTTTAAAGCAGTCGAAGTCCAGCTGCAAAGAGAATGTTTCTTTAAAAAAATAAATCTATTTTTCATCCGATTTTCAAGTTTATCGTTTTTCGTCCTAGGCGCCGTACCCAACATGCAACGCGCAGCCCTCGTCACGTTAGGCGACATGGCGGCCTATGACGTCACCAAGCGGTTCCTGATGCGGAGGTTCGGGATGGCCGACAACATAGCACTGCATGCGGCCGCCGCCTTCACCGCTGGCTTCGTGGCCGCTGTGTTGGCGACCCCGGCTGACGTGCTGAAGACCAGGCTCATGAATCAACCGCTTGGGCCCGATGGAAAGTAAAGATTTTGTATTATCACTAGACAATAAGGATATGACGAAATATGCAGTTTCGGTTGGACAGTCATTAGGTTTTGTTAAAAATCAAAGTTTATGCACCGTCACTTTTTAGTCGTCTTACAAAGATGGCCCACTCAATGTATTCGATATAAAATACCACTAGCCGCTATTTTTTATGGTACAACGAAAAATAAATAATACATTAGAAATATTAGACATCCTGTTAATAATGTTTACGTATCAAACGGACAAATACCCACCCCGCGCACGAGGAGCATAGTCCAAGGCTCGAAACGCGCTCGCAACAGGGTGTTTCTAACCACGTCATGCGGCATAATAATGAAAAACATTTTTATTTTGTAAATTATAAATGTCATTTTACCAATTTTTTTAATTTATGAACGTCTAGGTAAGTACTAGTCATTGGAAACATGAAGTGAGCTGCCGTTGTAAGACGACTAGAAAGACTCCGTTTTATCCTTTGGGTACGGAACCCTAAAAACTATATTTATGTTGTGATAGAAGATTTGTTTTTTTTTTGTAATGTGTATAAATTTGTATACAAGTTTCGTCATAAAAAGGCCAATTGTTTCAAACGGATATTTTAACTTCAGTTACATAATAATAATAAAATATAATGTAGTGTTATATAATACCGCTTGAAAAGGGGCTCGCGATATTTTGGTTTGGTACTTATGGTTTGTGAAAAATTGCGCTACAAGCGTAGGTTTGCGGTCAAGGTCACAGGAATGAGGTCAAAGTCGCGACAGGACGCGGTGCACGCTCCAATGCTTACGGCGAAACTGGTCTATTGTCACCTTTCTTCCTCTTATATTTCCAGGGTTGATAACCTTCGTACCTACTGGTAGGAATTTAGGAAAGTTATTAACTACAATCAATTTATTTTGCACTATCGTAAATACCTAATAGATCCATTTTTCAGAGGTTTGTCTTACCGCGGCATGCTGGACTGCCTACAACAATCCGTGAAGAATGAGGGTGTGTTAGCCTTATATAAAGGCTTCGTACCTCTATGGATACGGCTGGGACCCTGGGCGCTTTGTAACTGGATTGCCTTCGAAAACATCATGCTGGCTATTGGCGGGAAAACGTTTTAGACCCGAGGTATTATGTTATCTGCGGTATTGGGTTCCACCCTAGCAAGTTAGGGTTACTGAATAGATAAGGAAAGGTTATTATAACGTGCAGTAAAACCTTTTCTTTTAATATTTTAATTTCAAAACGGAATATGTACCTTATAGGACTTGATGTTAAACTTACGCTAAGGTATTGTTGAAGACAAAAAAATACAAATTGTTAGATAAGCGCTGCTGTTTCTCTTGGCCCGGTTTTGGGGTTAGAGAAATTGGAAACTATTTATGATAACTATCGATTCTTTGCACAGAATAGTATAAAGGGCAGCGACGCCATAATTATTGAAAAATAAATAGTACCTTAGTAGGTACTATTTATTTGACCTACCTAGTGGTAGGTACAACGAGAGACACGTGCCACAATCTCGCTTCCCGATTATTGTTGTTCGTTCTTCCGCGCTTCGGTAGTAGGTAGTGACGCGGCATAGAAGTCGATACCGATTTTCGTTTAACCAAATGTATTTATTAAACTAGTTTTAAAAGAACTTGAATTAGGGTAATAGAAGTTAATACGTCATGATGTTGCTTTAGCACACATTCTTTTGGGCACCATGATCCGGATCGGTTGGGTTACTTTAGACCTTTGACTAAAGTAATGTCCTTCACACCCCAAAAAAAGGAGCACCGCGAGGTAGGCTCCGACCGCCTAAGCCTTAGTCGGACGAAAGTAAATAACTGACAAAATCTGCACCCGTGCTGACACGTTACAACGTCGTCTTCAGTCGAACAGCTAGTGCTTAGAACAGTAAGAACGTGTCATGGGTTTTCTTCGTTTCCACAATGCGTTGTGGTCGTACAATATGATGTTCACGATACGAATTTCGATGGTATTTTTGTAATTGTCACAACGTGTCGTGAGCGTTTTCATAAGCATCATAATAAGAATGACCAGAACGTATTGTGAGCCATTTTTAGGGTTCCGTACCTCAAAAGGAATAAACGGAACCCTTATAGGGATCACTTCATTGTCCGTCCGTCCGTCGGTCTGTCAAGACCATTTTTCTCAGGAACGCGTGGAGGTATCAAACTGAAATTTATATCTAATACTCAGGTCTACTGTCCCTTAGAGCTGTGAAAAAATCAAACTTCTAAGCCATAGCAATCAAAAGATACAGCCGTTTATGCCGCAAATTTCCGCAAATTTTCGAAACTCGCACGGGAATCAAAACCTACAGGGTGCTTCCCGTCGATCTAGAATCTTGAAATATGGCATGAAGCAATGTTTATTAGCACATATAAAGGAAAACATTCCGACTTAAAATTTTAGTTGCATCACACACACAGGTTTGTACGGAACCCCCGGTTTTTTGCCCAATGAGGCTTTTCGGTCTTTGAACGTTACATAAAAAAGAAACAACTGTACTTCTCTATTGTGTACACGGACTGCATATCCAGCAGAAATTATATCAAGAACGCATTCCCATTTCTTTTTTTTGTCCTTATCCCGTGCCGCTTCAACCTATACTAAAGCCAATATGGAAAGAGAATTAAACGTTATTACTAATTACGCAATTATCAACTTTGACAACATGTGTTTAAGTTCATTTTAGAATGACAAATATTACCGAAAAGGGCCTAAAAGTAATTTGAATGTGATGGAAACTGAACTATTAGTCATTGAATTAAGGTTCATAATCCCAAAGCACGTTCATTATTTCTTAAAAGTGGCTGATGTATAGGCCTTGCGGCATACGTCCAGTTCGTCCCGCCACCTTTACCTAGGCCAGCCTCGGCGGCGCCGCTGGCTTGCATTGTGTAGAGGCCTTCGACCAGCGGTCGCTTTTCATGCCTGACGTGACCCGCCCAATCCCATTTTAGCCTACATCATTTTATGTTGAAGAGTTTTCGCTTTCATCGGCAGATTAGCCTTCATTAGCGTCTTTATGGACCGGCAGCTTTTCCAGGCGTTTTCGATTCAGCGATTGATTTCCTATTCTTGCCTGTTTTCGAAAGATACTAACTAACCAGTAGGTACTCATCGGAAAATAAATTCTGATTTCAAATAATGTTAAAATTTCTAAGGAGATAAATATAGTAGGTATAGACGAGAAATAAAATTTGACCAGCATGGCTGCGTATGCCACCGGCATATCTGCGTTGAATAGTTTTAAAGTTATTAAAAATCAAATATTTCGTAAATAAATAGCTGTAGCTCATCAACACAAATGATTAACTGTTTACATTTTAAGACTAACAGATACACTTCTAATTAATAAGAGTGAAAACTGACAACTCATGAAATTGATCATATTTCTACGAAAAAAATTAAATGATTAAAATAGGTTTTTACTTATACACAATGGAAAAGTTAAAAATTCACTTTTCTGTTGAATGTGTATGAAAACCTATTTTTGTATTTTATCTATAAAAATAATCAATTTTAATGGTTGTTAATGTCTTTTATTAATTTCTAGTGGTCTAAAAGAAAAAAATAAAACAGGATAAAAGATAATTCATTGATGAGTTATTTGCGATTTGTTTATGAAGGGTGGGGATATATTCTTTTAAAAAAATAAATATCTAGAAAGCTGTTAATGGTAGATAATTCAGACCAATTTTATTCAACGAATATTAACAAAACAGTAAAATATACCGATAAACGTAAACATGTGATGAATTTAGGTACCTATGTTTGAAAATTGATAAAAGGTAATGTTATATTAGAGTTTGTTTCCACTGAGATGGCGGGTCTAATGGACGACTTGCTTGGGAATTGGCAAGAAGAATCAAAATACTGGGACAGATGGAAGGAATGGCGGGAGGCCTTTGCCCAGCAGTGGGACAGTTCAGGGTGAATATAATAATAATAATTGTGTTTGCAATTCTGTTCGCAGTCCTTTGTATTTTTTTATCTTCACACAATATCTTCTATGGTTTTCAATGGAGGTTAAAGGTCTTTATATCCACGGGGCCCTGGAGCCCCAGAAGCCCTTAGGTAGACCCGGCCCTAGTCATATATTTTTATAATAACTTGTATGTTTATTTTACTATGAATTTATTTTTTAATTAATAATATTTTCATAAAAATGTTCTTGTAATTATTTTATTTTTAGTTTAATTAATTAATAAATTAATTGAACTTGATTGCGTCGTGCGTTTTACTTTCGTGTTCTTTGGGTTATATGAATCAAATTATATGAAAAACAAGAATAGCTGGATGAACTCGCGCATTTACCTTAAAAGCCCCAACTACTACACCCTTATTTAAAGCGATTCTTTTTTATTTATGCTCTGACCCCACCCCTATCTAGTCTGCTAGTGACCATGGCCGTTGATACCTGGTCGAAGCTCCAAGCTTTTCTTACTTAGATGTAGATTGCTTGTATCTAAAAGTAGCTCTAAGCCTTAGATCCAGAACGGTACTACCAAATCCGCAGGGTTCACCTGTATCGTTAATTTTGACGTCAGTATGTTAATAAGGTCGTTTAACTACTAACAAATAAAACTAACAACTATAATATTAAATTTATTAGTAAAAAATATTATACATCTTCCACAATATTGGAGAATCATAACTTAAATTATTTAAATATTTGATTATTATAGATTATAGCACTTCCGATTTATTGAAACTTGCCTTTATGCACTTGGTTGTCACTATAGCTATAAGCACAATATAGGGACACGTATTACTGTGTATGTATCGCCACACAAACTTCAACAGTTGACATTCACAACGAGCGCGTCGCTTACGGGGCTGTACCACACTTATACTATAATTACACACAGTTTAAATGCTTCGATGAAAGGGAAATTGTATAAATGATATAATAAAACATGCACGGTCAAACAAAACTCCTTACAATAGATGTTCGCTTACGTCTAATGATCTGATCGGCTTTTGGGACTCCTGAGTTTGTCAATTAACTTTAAAGTTCTATCAGGTTTCCATAAATATAGTAATTTTGGGTACAATACAATAACAAAAATAAATATCTACATTGGATCAACGATCACTCAAAGTTTTATTAATTTCAAGTCTTGACTAAATGTTAAACGCTAACTAAGTACACTGGCACTGCGCGACCGCGTGCCACGATGTTCCGTCACTCTGCTCGGTGTTGCAGCCACTAACACTACTCGCCAGACTCCTGCTTACTATACAATTGAATTACTTTAAACGTTACGTTAACATTTAAGACATTTTTCTTCATTACGATTGGTAAATGGTAAAAATACGTACAGGTAACGAATCAGCGTGAAACGAACACGTCAAAAGCTATCAAAAAAAGGCGTGGTGTTACAACATACATATATCGTTATATAAAATACTTCGCTTAATATATATCCGTTCGTAGAAAAACATCGTCAATATATAAAATAATTCCCGAGATAACATTATACGTTCGTGGCATTGTAAATTGTGCGTAACACAAACCTTGTTGTCGATCTGACTTTAATTCTAACGAGAGCTAAGCTTTTCGAGGACGCTACAAATTTATATTCTAGGTGATTACTGTACCGGATTATACACTCATGTATATTATAAAAAAATAAGATCGAAATACATGTAAACCGAACTTAAAATTATCACTTAACTAACGTATAAATGGTAAATATTTTAATAATGAGCATTAAAGACTAATACAGGGATAAATAATGGTCATAAAAATCACATCAAATAAGAAAATCTATATACTTGATTGGGGAGTAGTCAGTATGCACTGATTTGATCCCTTTCACCTTTTATTTCTAAACGTATATTTCAAAAAACTACAAATAACATTCTGGCACGTTTTCGAGGATAAAATATTCACTCTCATCCAGCGTTCGTCACAATATAAAATGAGAGGACAATAAATTCGTCACAGAACAATGAATACAATGAAACACGACACAAAAACTTTTGTACTACCGAATTACATCTCTCACAGTATTGCAAAATCAAGGCAGTTTCAACTCGCGAGTAAAATGGACAGACCTTTACGATTACGACCGTCGATTATTGTTTTAAATTATTACATTAAAATCATCGTAATCAGCTGTGAACACGAAGCACCATATACTCGTCAAAACATTATATAAAAATCAAACTCATCCGAGCGCGACATTGATGACACTTGGTGCCTTCCGTCAATAACTCCTACTGTGATCAATTAAAACCGCATAAAATACCACAATACGTAATGGCTAGTAAAACTGAGAAAACTATAACGTTTTCATGTGTTAGCTTTACTAAATAAGTTGAATGTTCGATGTAATTTTACCGCGAGTTATTGATATGATAGTAGCTAGGCTAGTGTGATCATTGTCAGGCTAGTCGCGCGTGCGACGTAGAGAGGCAAGCGAGCTCCGCACACTATGACGAGTGGTATGACGTCACGTACGACGCCGGGAACAGCCCGCGCCGGTGCGCTATCTCGCCCTGGAACATACGCAAACATGCAATTAACATACTTACATTCATTCAATTATATGTACAAGGATAAAAAATGGACCTGTTAATTCATTAAATGTTTTTCATAAGGTCAAAAATAATGGAAATGAATTCCCATAAATCATCATTCATCATTTACTAGATCCCATTGGATCAGTTTATCTTTTATGTAAATGACAAACGTCAAATTTTGAAACCCGTTATCCTGTTACTAATGGCCAGATTAACAATAAACAAATCAGATGGCTTTGTTATCCTTCAGGATTATTTTATTTGTCACGTTACTGACACACAAAAATCCTTGTTTACTATTTATCATTTGTAAGATACCAGCATTACTATGTTGCATTACTTGGCCATATTTTGAAGTGGTGTAAGCTTACTTATTTTAAGTGCAACAAAAACAATTACAGTCCGTCGACACAATAAGAAGAAGACAGTATTATTGCTTGTCATAATTCAAGTTTAAGTAATAGTTATTGCCGTTATTATTTGTTAACATTTAAAGAAAATGCTCGTTCAGAATCTAGTTAAGTTAGATACTATTCCTATATTATAGCCGATATATACTATGAACAAGTCAAAAAGATGTAACGACACATACCTGCCACCAATGCTGATCGGAGCGGTCGGTGACCGTGATGACGTCACCGCGCCTGAACTCCAGCTCGCCAGCCTCCTGCGGAGTGAAGTCGTACAACGCCTGCACAAGCATCTGAAATAACAGTTATATGCTCTATTAATATTTATTATTACTGAGAAAATTTCAGAGATGTGTACAATATCCTCATAAAATTTTGTGCAATATATTCGTAGAAAAGAAATGCCTATAAAGAACTTCGTTGAACATGGTAATTTTTGGGCCAGGAGACCTCAAAAGTTTTGTCAGATAACGTCACCAAAGTTTTATCACAATTTGATCAATGGTCTAGGAAAGCATAGCAGATAAAGACACAAACTTTTTTTAATTTCTTTTCATTTATATCATTATAAAAGCAACTGTGCTTACAATGATGATATTATAACTATACTTATAACCGCTGTCATAAATTGGTTACCAAATAAATAAACTATCTGCAAACAGGTGTATGTTATTATAGTAGGTGTAGTGTGTTACTAGGACTGACAATCGAAAAAGGTATCTACATAATTGGATTTTCAGTGATTCTCATTAGATATATATCAAAAATTCAATGGACTATTTCTAGTAGATTTGTGCCATAAGATTCCGATATGTTACCATTTAAAAATACATCAACAATTCCAATAAGCAGATATACATATAAGGTAATTAGAACAATACGGGAAAGTACGTAACACATCGTACGAGTTATAAGGAAACTAAAAATGAACCAATTCCAATAATTTGAGAACTATTGGAATGTGTGTGACTGTGTGTGTTATCGTAATTGCTACGCAGCGGGGAGGCTGATTATCTCAGTGTGGTGCTATTAACTAATAAGGGTAGGGGCCTCATAATCTTTTATAACTCATTGAACGCTAACCGATAAGCGTTTAGAGAAAGTCGTTTCTGAAAGATTGATTTATTAGTTAATATACTATAATATATACATATTTAGGTCCATAGTTATTTTATGTTATTTATTCTGTCATGTTCTTGGTCTTGTTTTAGCCTGTGTTCTGTCCTTTAAACCTTTTGATCGCAGACTTAGTATTAACCTGAATATCTTTTCGATCCATAATTTTCCCTGTCGTTATATACTGAAGGTTTTTTCTGGAAAACCTTCGAGGTATATATTTTTTAATCGAACGAAAAAATAAGAAGATTTCTGTCTGAACAATCTTTTTCATTTACCAAAATAAAAAAGCTTTCAGCTAAGTGATTGCATCGTCTATAAGTCGTCAAGCTCACGTATCACGTTCCCTTGTACAACGATATTTACCTCCTCCGAGACACCGTGGCGCATGGAATATTGACTAACCGTTAAGCGTCAGGTAATATAAATACATGATACGCATTTTCCTACTAAGATTAACGTTTTTTATAAGAGAATGCTTTTGTTTTACTTGTACAGGCAGTTATTAATATATTATTCAAATATCAATCAGATTTTTTATATTAAAAACCTTGAACTATTTCTTATATTTGTAGTTCGTCCTGCTCGTATATTCATGTTTTCAAAAAAATCCAATAGAAAAATCTAATTCAGATAAAGGTACAGTATCTAGGTCGTATAAACCATAAGTTGTTTGTTCAAAAGTGCGAAACCAAAATAATCCATTAGCTAAACGGTGCGGGCGTAGTAGACTCCAATTACGAAAATTAATTGAAATGATCCAATTAACTAAGTGTAGCTGTTAATTAGCGACTGCTGTTAACAAACTACGATAACGTACGTAAAACTTTACTTATGATTTGTTGACTATAAGGGGGTTTACCTACATTTTTTCGAAAAATGCATGAAGTATAGTGATTCGCTTGATTGTTTGCAAGCATTGCCGGTCCAAGAAAGTGTATCGTACCATAAATTTTATTATATTTTTCATAACATTAAAACAACTAAAACGAAAAGCACAAAATAATGATTAATTTAAGGAAAACAAGCAAAAAATTACGTGCTGAAATTATGGTGAAATTTCCACTTTCCTTACACAGTATGGGCGACAAACGCACTAACATAATACATCCATATTCAGTAGTGAGTCAGAGTATTAACTTATTTAGTAACCATCGAATGAAATGCAATGGTCCTTTAACACAACGTGGGAAAACTTTGGGCCAATTGTGACGTATATTGTCATCGCTTATTCATGAATGGCCATATTATATATCTGTTTGTTAGTATTTTTTTCTCACATAGTAAGCTAGGGTTAGTAAAACTCTTTCAGCATTATCTTATACTAGCTGTGCCCCGCGGTTTCACCCGCGCGAATGACAATTCACACACTATCTTTATAAATTATAGCCTATGTGTTATTCCGATGTATAAGGTACATTATTGTAAAGTTTCATTAAAATCCATTCAGTAGTTTTTGCGTGAAAGAGTAACAAACATCCAAACAAACTTTCACATTTATAATATAAGTAAGGAAGTAAGGATATAAAATTCTCGTGTCACAATGTTAGTTACCATACTCCTCCGAAACGGCTTGACCGATTTTTATGATATTTTATATGCATATTCAGTAGGTCTGAGAATCGGCTACTATCTATATTTCATACCCCTAAGTGGTACCTACTACCAAGTAGGTAGGTAGGTAGTAGGCAGGTGCTAGGTAGAAAAAATTGCATTGCAACGCATGCCGGGTACAGCTAGTTGATTATAAATGTTCCAAATTCTCATCATCATCATCATGTTATAAAATTATATAGAAATTCATGGAACCTGTAGGGAAAGTTACTAACACAAATATACTTTAAAAAATCGTAGTCTTTACACTACGCTTAAAACAGAAAAAAAACAGATATATTTTTAATTTACATAAAC
The DNA here is from genome assembly GCA_905475315.1 of Autographa pulchrina. Taxonomy (NCBI): domain Eukaryota; kingdom Metazoa; phylum Arthropoda; class Insecta; order Lepidoptera; family Noctuidae; genus Autographa; species Autographa pulchrina. The sequence goes on from FR997769.1 coordinate 5,070,786, forward strand.
TATAAGACCGTTAAAACACTCTTAATATCAGATCTAAGTTGAACTGAAGATGACTGCTTTAAAAGTTTAAAGACTTTAATGAGATAGAACATAGATACTTAAAGGTCATTATCAGATAGGATGGCTAATACTAATTGACTTCTAGCAGGAGTTCTATAATCACTTCTAACCATTAATTTCAAGAAATATTATGACAACAAATTCCTATCTTCACAATATAATAGATTTCGCCCCCGATTTTGGCAGTTTGATTCTTGGTTATTTTCAGCTTACTTCATTGCGAGTTTTATCAAAATCGGTTCAGCGGTTTCGCCGTCAAATGCAAACAGATAGAGAGGTGCTTTCACAATCATAATATTTATAGTATGGAATATGGATGTTTGCAATATCTTGAATTAATTACTTTGCGTTATAAACAACAGTTGGGAACAGTCCAAATATTTTGTATAGAACACAATCAGAAATAGGCAGTGAACCCAAATATCTATATTAATATTAAAGTTTCGATGTAGGAAGACATCTTTGAAAATACTTATCATATTTTAAAAACTATTACAAATCAATAGCAGAAATGGGCACGTTTCCCGCCATTGACAAGGATGACGATGAGTTTTTTGACGCGTGTTAGTTTTATTTATTTAAATAAGATTTAATTTTAGTAAAGTTGTAAGAGTTTGTTCTTGTATTAGCTTTATTTGACAGCAGAAACAATTTAAAAATGTAAGTAATAACTTAACCATGCGCGATAAAGGATTTTACTTTACAAGGAATAGATCAATAACAGGAAAAACTACGACAAAAAATACCCAACCTACATCCCTTTATTTACTACGAATTCCTATCTTATCTAAAACAGCTGTTATAAAGGTCGAATAGACAAAAACAGCTCAATAAAACATCCATTAAAATGATATACGGTACATTTTAAAACAACAATCCTCTACGCTACATGTCCTCTGTCGCTGGCAGTCTGAAGGACAGAATAAACGTGGACTAATCATAAACTATTATCAATTGGAGGTAACCGAGATCATAGGAGCACGCGATGACCGGGTTATTTTCGTTGTACCACGGTCATGGCGGCCTTATTTACATAGACAAGTCGGTTCCACGTATGTATCGAACGTATCTTTGCTAATGCAAACGGGATAACGGTAGGGAATTTTCCTTGTTTCTGTCCGCTGTCTTTTGTTTTTATGAATAGTTTTCGAGATATTTTAGTATAACTTGAACTTCCTCAACAAATAAATTCAGAAAATCATTGAATAAGACTAAAATGTAATGTAACATTATATTTTCCTAATTTATAGAAAACTTCATATTTTGTTTTCGGCAAAACTAAAGAATAAAAATAATTTAACAATCAAAATTAAAGACGTAAATCATTAAGTTTTGACAGACATTAAATGAAGATTACCTAAAAAGACACCTGATTGAGTGCACAACGAGAGTTAAATCAAGCTGACACACAATTAGAGGGACTCATGATTAAGCATAATTAGGCTATAATCAAGCGATCACGGCCGCTTTTGTTACTTAGCATGTGATACCATGATAATAGCGCATTTGTATCTAGCATTACTTGTATATACGAGGTAATTCGTGCACCTGAATACGTGATCTACTAGCCTTATAACTCAATTAGATATAATGCAGGTATACCGCAGAAATGGCTAAGGTTTTACTTTACTTTTATTGGCCTCTAAGGTGTGAGGACCATGTTCGCTTCTTGCTATTTATAACTTACTATTTGCCCGCTTTACATTTAACTACTCATCAGGAAATATTTATGTAAAAATTGCAAGTGTCTAATTAATTAATGCATTCTTTAAATATAATATGGCAGCCAATTTCTTTAGTTCATTATTTATAATAATGCATAAAATCTTCCTATTACCGCAACTGGCAAAGAATGAGCGCTGATACAAGATAAGATCTTTTCCCAAGCTATTACACAAGTACTAGGTAACCAGTATTGTGTAACAGTCTAGGGATTGAACGGCGAGATTCCAGTCTAAAATATACAAGTACGCCGAGATTCGCCAGCTGTGTTAGGTCACATAAAATCTCTTTTTACCGCAATCGTAAATACGCGTTACTCTGGCCGGCTGCGGTGGGTTAAAAATTACATTATATGCGCAAATGAGCACCCATTACACGGCGTACGCGAGGTACGATGTAAGGTCATTATAAGCTTTTGATAAATGTGACCGACATTTAACTTAGTACCTATGTAGACTAAAAAACGTGTTTATATGTCACCTTTTGTACTATATTCTAACAAATAAATATTTCTTTCTTTCTACAGCTGTAAAGTCATTAACAGGCGTCAATGGCAAGGAGAGGACAGTGACTGCAAAATAAACCATCCTGAAGTAAATAAATCATCACTGATGGGACAAATTTACGCGATAAAAATATTGAATAAATCCAGACATGTCTGCCTTATATATTTGCAGTCAGCGCCTCAAAGCGCACTGCCATAATACTATATACACTTTTACACATTAATGGAGCGCTTCGCACGAGAGCGCTGAAAGCCAGACCTCATTGAACACCAGTCTCTGTGGAACGCGGTTAGCACTAACATTTACGTTATAAATTCCGTTTATGCTCCAACTAAAACATCGACTGATACGTTCCCGTATATTTTTCCTCATTGCATCTTCACTCTATTTAAATGCATAGGTATTTAGTATTTTAAGTTGAAAGTTACATTAAGACCACCGTGGTTAATTAGCGTACACACCAGTTTCAAAGGTGTCGCCAGCTCGGAGGGCCCAGGTTTGACGCCCGGAGGTGTCAATGTAGAAAACCACTTTTCTAGATTGAACTGGGGCTGGGCGTTTGTAGTAAGTAAACTTCGTTGTCTCTATTCGATAACACAAGTGCTCTACTTACTCTAGGTTCAGAGCAACATAAGTGAAAATAAAAATAAGTAAAAAAATTACACAAAGACAAATTGTGTACGTTATAAATAAACTACTTATTAATTACGCATTTACGTCATTATCAATAAACAATTGTAGGAAAAACCATTAAACAGAAGTAGTCGTATTCAGACGACTTAATAAGTATCACATTAAAATAATAACAGTGAATTCTATGGGAACGTGTGGCCTATATGTAAAAAGTTATAAATACACATGCGTAGGGACACTAGGTACAATTGTATATCGTAAAATTTTAAGGAAAACTGTACTATTGAGGTCATTAGTGTCTGAAATTTCTACGGGTTTAATAAGTCATTAAATCACTCTACAAGCAATACACTGGTAATTTTTCATAGGTATATAGGGTTATTTACTGGACAATGCGTATGAGGAAGTGCGCAGATATACTGAATCGAAATCGGACATGATAATACACACAGGCTCGGTCGAATCTAAATAACTACGTAATACGATTTACACAAGTTATGCGTATAACTAAACAAGTCTGTCAGGAGTCTGTAACTCTCTATAATATTCCCCTTCTTGCAGAAAAATTCAAAAAGGTGTCTCTTAAATGGTATTTATTTTTACTTATAGAAATTGATCCTGCTTTTATTAAATTTTCCGCAATGAACGTGGCCCGTAATGAAAGGTTCTCATTGGCCAACTCAAACAGCATAACTGCTAAATAACTAAATATATTTTAATCCTTTTATTTAATGTGGAATACCTATAATATTACCCTGTAAACGTCCAACTAATTAGGGAAACCATTTTTCCATAGAACGAGGATCTAAAATTAGGGGTATAAACGGTAAATGATAAACTTACTTCTTCAGGCACAACGTCCCTTAGTTTGACGTCTTGCAGGCGGCTCACTGACGCAGTACGATGATAGTCCACAAGTTCGTTGAGAGAGTTGAACTTGACTACCCACAGGAAGAATTTGCTGGACGCGTCCCGAAGCACTTTGAAATGTTGGACACCGTCCGGACATCTGAGGAAAGGATAGTTAAAAAAATTAAAATAATTAAGTTCATGTTCTAGTGCAAAATACCGCGTTAACCTATATACATACGTGTAATAAATAAATATAAAAATGAATACCGATTTCCCTCGGGCACCCTATAACTAAGTACCAAACAGCTGCACCAAATCGAATAATTTCCATTATTTCTAATATTTGACTTTTAACCCTAAAGCTTTAATAAACAGGACCTCAGGGACTCTTGATGTTTATTATCCATACAAAAAGATATTAACCAAGTCATTCTTCTTAACTCTAGGCCAATACACAAATATTTGTGCAACTAATTAAACTTGGTGACGTAATAGCGATGTAACCGAATTTATGGGAATGCCGACATATCGGATATCAGTTGCTAACCGGAGAATTTATATATATTTCATAAAATACGGTTAATGGGAAACCGGTCGTGGGGATTTCGCAATTTGTCTATTCCTCGTATTTCGAGTATCGATGAATGAAATATAGTGTAGGTAGTACTGACCTTAGGTTTGACGTAATAGATACATGATGCATGACTACTAAATATGGAACCTTTTTAAACGATAAACGTATAAAAAGTTTACATATCGCAATGCAAGTAAAAAATCGTTATGAGGGAAGGAAAAAATATGTGTTTCCCCAGGTATTTATAGGTAGGTATATCAGGCTTGCATTTGACTTCACCTACATTTTTTTTATATTGATTCACAATAAATTATCACACGTTATTACAGTCGAAATGGTATTATAAATTGCAATAATAACCGAATAAGATGTTTGTTCAAGTTTAAAAAGACATTTGTGTAAGCTATATAAAATGGAATAAGTAAATTATATAAATTAATAGTTCTACTAAAGCATGTCAATTTTATTTAACGCACATTTAACACAGTTTTGATAGCTGACAAGATATCTCTGAATATTATTATAAAATTTGGGGATCAAGTGTTAATAAGAAGTAATCATTATTTTTCCTGGTTGTGTCACTCAGATACCTACGTAAACGCGTTACATAAAAATACTCTAGGCATATAGGCATCCTTAACTTTCAGAGTCTATTCTCTAAACCGCTAGAAATGACATATTTTTACCAAACAAGAATTATTAATACAAAATATATCAAACGATATGTTTCAACACAAATGAGGCCCGTGCTTAAAATCTATAGTCGAAACTGGTTTCAGCGCAATCTCAGTACCGCTGATTCATACTATTTGACAGGAAACTGGTTTTAAATAGAGAAAACTCCACAAGCATTATAACCTGCGTTTTCAAATTTATTTAATTTACATACACGAACTTTTCTTGATACTTTCTCGCTTGTACTCCGACGTGGTAAACTATTCGATACTGTTATAATATTTCACAATTTAGTCTACCTTTCTAGAGTATACACAAATATTTGAGGGGTAAACGATCGGTTCAATAGCACAGGTCAAGGATGTGTATGACGTACACGAAAAAAGATCTTTCGGTTTTATTCGTCTAACAATAACATACGAGACTGTTTCGAACGATCGCAACTAAATTTACGTGTGTCGTCATGATTGGCGTCCCCGATTCAATGTTGGAAAATAAAATTGGGAAAGCCTGTGTTCACAAATTGTGATTTTATAGAATTGAATATTTGGGACGAAGTCAATCAGTGTTATGTTGGCTATGGAGATAAATATGACTAAGATCACACCAAGACAGTCACGACAAAATAAAACGTCTACGAGCGGTGTGAGTCATGCTACTCCCGAGCGGCAAGGCGCGAACCTTATTTTTTTATTAACTACCAATTTAAACTGTAATGAAATTATTGTTGTGCGTCACCTCACATGAACCACTTTGCTATTGCCTTATTGATTATTTGACAATATAGTCAACATGTGTTCATAGGAAACGGGTAAATCACATAACTGATAACTATTGGTCGCGGTCGCTTTTGGTCGCGTATTAACTGTACGTAGGAGTAACGAAATAGGAAGTATGTTATTTTATTTAGAGGAATGAGCATTAGTTAAAAGCGTCGATGTTTCGTAACGATTTTTTAGCTTAATATTTTGTATAAATGTGTGGGAGATTCCTCGAAACATGTAACATTTACAACACTACGAGTATTTCTCCAGACAGGCATTATCAATTGATTCCCGCGCAATCGATGTCTGGGTTAACGATATGCGTTAAAAATAAAGGCGCGGAAAATATAAACAGATACATGGTTACGATTACAGGTACAAAATTCCATGTATTGTGGAATCCATTTCTATTGACTGTACGAGTTTACTAAAAATAGGTAACGATTACTTCTTGTTTCCCCTAGTAAAATAAAACAATTGAAATCCGAGTTATTGTACGAAAATACTAGATGCTCGTAAGAATAACAGCTTGACCTATATTTATAAGCCTGATGTTAATCCCAAAAAATGATTTTACTATTTTAGTAGATATCACTGTCGACAAAAAAAGTTTAAACCTAAGTTGACAATATTAAAAAAATCTATACGACGGAAACTAAATAAGATCCGCTGGGTCAAGGTTTCATTTTATATTACACATAAATCACGTTCACAGAAATCCAGAATGAGAATAAATATCTTATGTAGGGCATGCAAATATTTGATATCGGACCGCGATCGGATATTGGCATTAGGGCATAGGAACCGGGTTTTCCCGGTTCCAAAAGAACCGGGAATTCCCGGTTCTGAGGGTCCCTGAAAGAACCGGTTCTGTAAATCGGAGAACCGGTTTTTTCGGTTCTTTCGGTTCTTTCGTTCTTACTTAAAATAAATTTAGAAATACCTCAATTCATGCTAAATATCAAGTTATTATCATATAATATTGTTTTCACTTGTATTTTCTTCGAATGGTCATCAAGAAATGTTATAAAGTATTTGGCACCCCCTAGAGTTTCTGTTTCCATGGGCCCACAGATATCAGAGTGAACCAGGTCAAGAATTTTATTAGCTCTTGAGCTATCACTCTTAAAAGGTAACGTCTCTTACACGTAACTCATGTCAGATTTTCCATTTTCTTTGGCTTTACATGGTCAGTGTTTTCAGTCATCTTACTAAGACTGTGAAAATTCAGGTGTCCCATTCTCTGATGCCACAGGTAAGAATCTTGTTCATCAACATCAGACATTCATGTAAAGCCTTTTCCAGACATATTCAACCGATACATGTTGTTGATTAAGCTAGATGTTGCTACATTATGACCTTTACTGTTCATAATAACACAGCCTCTTTCATTGAATCTTACTTGACCACCACTTCGGATTATCTGACTCACTGATATCAGATTTGTGGCGAGTTCAGTAACACATAGCACATTTGTGAATAAAACTTTCTTTTCTACACGTTTGTCATTATAAATATCTAAACTCACTTCTCCCGAGCATTGCACATGTAAAACTTTGTTGTCTGCAGTCCTTATGTTCCGTACAACAGGAGTTGTTATAAAAATAATAAACAATGTGATTTCCAATAAAGTGTGTTTTATCCATTCTCCTTTATTCGTTATGGTAGTAGAAAATCAGCTTCATCATCATCATCAGCCGGAAGACGTCCACTGCTGAACAAAGGCCTCCCCCCTAGAACGCCACAATGAACGACAACTCGCCAATTGCATCCACCGGGTGTCCGCAACTTTGACGATATCGTCGGTCCACCTGATGGGAGGCCTGCCAACGCTGCGTCTTCCGGTTCGTGGTCGCCACTCGAGAACCTTTCTTCCCCAGCGGTTATCGGTTCTTCGAGCGATATGGCCTGCCCATTGCCACTTCAACTTGCATATTCTTCGAGCTATGTCGATAACTCTAGTTCTTTGGCGAATTTCCGTATTCCGGATCCTGTCGCGCAATGAAACCCCGAGCATAGCTCTCTCCATAGCTCGTTGAGTGACTCTGAGCCTCTCCAAAAGGCCAACCGTTAGCGACCACGTCTCAGAGCCATATGTCATCACTGGCAACACACACTAGAGATGTAAAGAACTCGAGTCTTTTGAGTCCTAAATTTTGGGCTCAGCTGACAAAGAGCACAGCTCGACTAGTTGCAACACGACCCCCAGACTAGAGCACTTAAATCTACAAAGAGACTCGAGCGCAACATGGCGCTCAGGTCTTGATTTGAGCTCGAGTCGTTTCACGCGACGAGTCGCGCTCAAGTTCTTTTCCATTTGGAGTTCCTTTATAAATAAACAGGGAATAAAATATAAGTCGGAATAAAATAATAAAGGAATATAATATAGGAAGAATATAATATAGAATAATAATAATATAGAAGTAAAAATATAACAGAAGAATATACTATAGGAAGTAAAACAATAAAAATTGGTATTTTTAAATAAATCAACCTTGATACGCTCAAGACTCGATACACTCGAGCTCTTTTTAAGACTCGAGTTCTTTTTGAAATACGAGTTCTATTTTGGCGCTCGAGTTTTCGAGAAAGGGCTGGAGCTCGGCTCGACTCAAGGCTCGGAGTTTTGTTAGTACACCGAGTCTTGTAAAATTGAGCCGAGTCTATCGAATTAAGACTCAAAGACTCGAGTTTTTTACATCTCTAACACACACTGGTCAAAGACCTGCGTCTTCAGACCATGCGGAATTTTGGACGAAAAGATGTCGCGTAGATTCCCGAACAAAATCAGCTTATCAACTAAAATTTATCAAAAAGAACCGAAAGAACCGAAAAAACCGGGTACCCGGTTCCAGCTTGAGTTTGGAACCGAAAGAACCGGTTCCTAAAATAGGGCCGGTTCTCGATGCCCTAATTGGCATCTAGGCAACATGTAAATCATGCAAGCCGACGACTTGAAAAGCGAGAGAAATGGTAGTTAATAAGTTGTAGAATTATGTAATCATAAAAATATACACATCAATATATTCATGCAAATAATTCGAAAGTAACACTGCCCGTTTGTACCCTTTTAAAGCTAAACTACTAAAACGATTTTGATGATATTTGGTATGGAATACAAGCGTATAGTTTTTAAATATAATGTGTGCATAATCAATATCCAAGCAGCCGGAGCCGAGCGAGAGCTAGTTGGTAGTAACCTATATTTTTGATTGTCCAATATTTTTCTTGGAGCATTGCAATAATTCAATAGAAGTGTGTCACCGTTTTGACAATCGCGGCTACGCCCGATACCTAGGTAGGGCATAATAAAGATTTATTGTTATATTCCAATCTCAAGATTGAAACTAGCTCCAATTTACCAAGATTAAACCATTTTTATGAGATGAGATTATGAAATATAGGTTTCAATTTCCAAATAGGTATGACAAATTAGTATCTTATATGAAACTAGCTTTTCCCGCGGCTCTGGCAATGTGGTGTTGGTTATCACGGCAAAACTTAGCCTATACCAAGTTTCATCAAAATCGGATCAGCAGTATGGCGTGAAAGCGTAACATACACTTTTTTTCAAGTTTATAATATTAGTATGGATATAGATAGGTCATCTGCTTCAATTATATGCTAGACAGATAAAAATATTAAGTGGTTATTATCTTATTAGTACTTGCATATTGTAAACAAAGCATTTATTTAATCTAAAAAGTCAATATAAAGTCCTTTAGATAACAAAGAATAACAACATTCATATACTTTGGTATTTCAATATTATTTTGATACCTATGTTAGGTGACCTTCCTATATCTTTTGAGAGTAAATTATAGTAGTACCTTTTTATCAAATAAAAACCTAATTACTAAGACACAAGTAAACAATCAGAAAAATATGAAACATCAATTTATTGTGCCATTTTAATTTGGATGGTTTTTAATGAATGCCTCTCTTTTACATAAATAACACACTGAAAATAATTATTGCTATAGGTATATTGACTATTATTATAAGTTTGTGCAACAACTTGGGGAAATTACATTTTAAATATCAATAATTTTGTGGTCTTATCATAGAACTTAAGGTTCTATAATAAGAAGGTTTAATAAGAAGGTATAATAAGAAGGTTTTAATTTATAAATAAGCTGAACTGATATGAATAACGTTAAGAGGTCATAATATAGCTAAAACTGCAGGAGCCAGAAAGTTTATTGACCTTATTTGCCTGTATAATTATTCAATTATACAGACAAACTATTATAAATACTTAAAAAAGCAAGACTTGGTAAGAAAATATAGAAAATACTATAATGCTAATAATAATATATGTGATTATGGTGTGGTAATCAAATAAAGATCATAGTGATAGAAAATGCTTAAAGATAAATTAAAATGTAATATCAAAATGCTAAGCTTTATAGTTTCTAATACATATCAAGTTAATCATTCCACTAAATGACTGGCCTACATTAAAAACCAATATGACTCACAAACTATGATCCAATTGGAATAAAAAATATATTCTGAGAACTATAATAATATCATAAACACACATTCATATAAGGAAACAACTTACTTGACAGATAAGGAGAAGTCACCGGGGCTTGATTCACTGATTCTTATCAAAAAACCACCCTCTGGTTTATTTGCTAGAAGTTTCTCTGCATCTGCCCTTGTGATTCTGCCATAATACCAGCTAAAAATTTAAATATATTTATAATCTGTACTTTCACATAAGTTCATTGCTAATGAGGTCTTAATTAAACTTTATGGCATTCGTTTTTTAAAGCTTTGCTTATGACATTATTGAGTTGGTTGAGTCATTAAAATTTAATACTTTAACTAATTATATAAACATTATTCTCGAAAAACGCTAGTGTATGAAATAAAAATGATCTTGAAACCATTTAAAGTTATAACTCTCACATTAATCTGTTTACATAGTACTCAAACAAGTTGTAGTTGTGAGACTATACTATTGGGTGTATAAAATGTTACGATTATAACCTCTATGCAAATAAAACTTTTCTTATAAGTTTGGTATCAGTAATTAACGTAAATTCCAAACAAATAGGTCATATAAAAGTTGTTTTATGTGTAAGTAAGTAATATGTTGAAAAAAGATTAAAATTTAAGTGATACACAACGGGATTTTGTTATTCTAAACATAAATACCTATCTTGTTTTCACAAGCTAAATTAATCGAGGTGATTTATGTCAGACTTATATTAGAATTAAAAAAAGATTTTGCAGCAAGGCACTGTTTACCTGTGACTTTTCATTTGAATATAATTACTAGGAATAAGTCCTTCTTTGCCGTCTAATTCAGCCCTGTACCAGTTCATATCGTCCTCCATGTTTAGTATCTGTAATATCAAAAATTCTAGAAAGAATCTGTCATCTTACATTATTAAATTAAATGCACACTAATTCAATAAGTGCACACATACCTTCAACACCTGATTCTTTCTAAAGCTGAGCTCATCATCAGCAGTTGCAGTGAAATCGTGTTTTGCTATAGCCTCCATGATCAAATTAGGCACTTCACTAAAATGTCACCGATTACCAAAATAACTCACTAAGTATACAAACTTTTAACAATGCTTAAGGTTAGGGAAGTAAAGTAATCATAATGCATGTATTGTCTTACAGAACAATCTAAAATTAGTAGGTTTTAATGCCGATACGGAAAAATATTCTCCGTTCACAGGCCACACATCAGTCACATCACCAGTCACAATTCACAAAAGTATGGGAGTAAGTTGCCAGTAAACTAAAAATAGTACACATTAAAAGTTGCCAAGTTATTAGTTCATAAAAGATTACACAGCATAATATTTAGATTTTAGGACAAAAATATCTTTTTGAGTCTACAAATAAACAGGAAAAATGTAAATTAAAGAGCAAATGATATTTATAATATTTTTAAGACACATAGTTTTGATTTTTTTTAGGGTTTTAATAAAAGAGGTAACGTAACACAATATGACATTATAGTATAAGTTATGAATTTGTATCTCTTACAAATAAATGAAAACTTTTATGTAAGTATTTGTTTTGTGATTTTCGTACATGGGTTTCTTTTGAATCCTTTGAATTAATAAGCATAGTAATTATTGTATTATTTTTATTTAAATATAATAAATTAATAAATATGCAAAACAACACAACAACAAAATTGCCGAAACCGTAATTATATTGTTACTTAAGTCCCACCCTAAAAATAATGACAAAGTACGTACTTTTAACAAAACTTAAAACTTACGGTTACCTTATTTGGAACGCGCCGTTGTAGAATTTTCGAATTTCGCGTTCACGTTTAATAGAGTATGTACCCAACACATTATCTTCGTTTCTTTTTAACTCAGTGGATCTGTTGTTGGCTGAGGAGAGCAGCAATATACATGAAGTTATCAATAGACGCGTGAAGGTGGCAACACAAGTTGATAGATAATGCCAGTGACATAGTGATTTGACAGCTCTTTTATGTCCAATTCGCCTCCCAGTGGCATTATACGCGTAAGTAATTCCGAGTTTTTAATCTTAAATTTGTTATTGAATCGTTTTAAATACTGTGAAACTAGTTACTGAAATATTATTTATCATGTCTTACCAACATATAATGTATAGTATTTCTAAATTTTGTGATATAAATATTTTTTGTGTACCTAAACTTAGCGGTGTCACATTTGTTTGTTTTAGGTTTAGTCGTAACTCATTTAAACGCAACGATGTCGGGAGGATTAGATATTCTCGCCCTCAACGAGGAGGATGTTACCAAAATGTTGGCAGCAACAACCCACCTTGGGTCTGAAAATGTCAACTTCCAGGTGGGTACCGAAACATAACCTAAAATTCTAATAAATCACACATGATGAGCCAAGAATCCGTTCCATATATTTGTCTGAAAATATTGATGTTCAATTCTCCCAACTGACTTACTATATCCACACGAATAGTATCCTTAAAAAAGACTTTTGTGTATTGATAAACTTTTTGGTACTTGGTAGATGGAAACTTACGTGTACAAGCGCCGCGCTGATGGCACACACGTAATCAACCTGCGCCGTACCTGGGAGAAGCTGGTGCTGGCTGCCCGCGCCGTGGTCGCCATTGAGAACCCGGCTGACGTGTTCGTCATCTCTTCGCGTCCCTTCGGTCAGCGTGCTGTCCTCAAGTTCGCTGCCCACACCGGAGCTACACCCATTGCTGGACGTTTCACTCCTGGTGCCTTCACTAACCAGGTAAAATTATATACTAGCATGATTTGATATCAAGAACTTAAGTAAACAGGTGATTCTATATGTAAGGAACTAAACCTACTACTACTTAAGATAATAATATGAATATAAATATTCAGTTTCTTTATTTCACGAGTAATAAGGAAACAAGGTGTGATTCTTATGTAATATAAATGTGTACAAAACATCTAAATGATGACAAATTCATAAGGAACCACTGACTGCATTTTATGCAGCATGATTATAACTTGACTGATTTTTGCTTTTTAATGCCTTACTATGATATTATAATGGAAGCAAGTTATATTTAACCTTTTTTATGTTTGTTAAATAGATCCAAGCTGCTTTCCGTGAGCCCCGTCTCCTGATTGTGCTGGACCCTGCCCAGGACCACCAACCCATTACTGAGGCTTCCTATGTCAACATTCCAGTCATTGCTCTGTGCAACACTGACTCACCTCTCCGTTTTGTTGACATTGCTATCCCATGCAACACCAAGGTATATGAATGACAAATTTATTTTAGGGGAGAAGTGGCATGAAAGGGACACGTATTGAAAGGGACAATCCAAATTACCAGCAAAAAAAAATCGCTTCGAAACGACACTATTATTGTTGTATGGCAACCCCGATGCACATCCATTAGCGCCTTACTTCAAGCACCTGTCATTTCTAAAATGGCGATGTCGTGCGTGTGTTTTTGGATTGCGTGTAATTTGGATTGTCCCTTTCAATACGTGTCCCTTTCATGCCACCTCTCCTATACCAAGATAAAAATTATCAGGCATTTTAAATTGTTGTTACATTTTTACTTTAAGTGCAATGCAAATCATTGCAATATACAATTGTATCCCTAAATACAACTTGATTGTAACTAAAGACATGACTTATCTTACATGATATAAATGTGTGAAATAACTCATTACCCAGTAGTTGCCTAAAACTTGTGGGTGATAAAAATAAACCCATTCTATGAGTTGCAATAACACCCTATATTTTTTATAGTCCTCCCACTCCATTGGTCTGATGTGGTGGCTGTTGGCCCGTGAGGTGCTGAGACTGCGTGGCGTGCTCGCCCGCGACCAGCGCTGGGACGTCGTCGTCGACCTCTTCTTCTACCGCGACCCTGAAGAGAGCGAGAAGGAGGAACAGCAGGCCAAGGAACAGGTTGTGGTATGTATTATGTCAACTTGGTTTTATTTACTTAATAATCTTACCTAGTCTAGATATTTGCAACAGTAAAGTCAAAGTAATTCTATGTTATGTGCAGTTCAAAAATTGCTCTGCTAGATTTTACTAACACATTATTATGGCATTGCTTAGATAATACATAATTTTGTAATAAATGCTAAGATGTCACTTTTAAGTTAAATGTATAATTATATAACTTTTAAATGTTATTGATAAGTTTGGTAACTTCTGTAATCACTAAAATATTTTACGCAATACTAATAAACTTCCTTCTTTTTAGGCCGTTGTGCCTCCCAAGCCTGAGGTGCCTGCTCCAGTTCACGAGGACTGGAACGAGTCTGTCGAGCCCGTCACTTCCTGGGCCGAGGACGCCGCACCGCCGCCAGCTGCTTCCTTCGGTGCTCCGCCAGCACAAGAGGACTGGGCTGCCCAGGTATGAAATTCGCCATCTTCCTATTGGTCTCTAATAAATCTTTGATCATCAAGTAAACAATAAATTCGTTAGATGAAGGAATATCAATGCAATGTAAACCTTTCTGGGCCAAAATGACTGCCTTATAATATTATGTAGTTTGCTCAACTTTGAACCCTTTCAATTGCATTTCTTACTGCATATTTGCAGAGCAAGCTTACCTTTGTTTCCAAAAGATTGGAACAAAGTATGTTGTAGATTATGATAATGTATTTAAAGACCGTCTATACGCGAGTTTGGGCAATAAGAGAGACCATCTTACGTATTATTTTGTGTTTCTTATTATCTAACTAAACAAATGATTTCTAGAGCTTTACTATAAATTGTGTATAATTGTTTCTAGGTCCAAGAAGAGTGGGGAACCGCCGCTGCTGCTCCAGCGCCCGCGCCCGCACCCGCACCCGCTCCCGCTCCATCGTGGGGAGGCTCTGCCCAAGACTGGAGTGCTTCGTAAACGTTGCATTTACGTTGGTTAATATAAACGTCAAAACCTATTCACATGTTTTATTTTGTACCTTTAGCGATTCGTAGGTAGTTAAGATTTTAGCGATGTTGAAGTAGTAGTCTGTATAAAGTAGTAAATTGTTGAGAAGTTGTTCGATTAAGTAGTGCATGCTATATAACATATTTTTGAGGGCATATTGGTAAATTGAAAGTGCGGGACATTCTCGATGTGGTTCCTGGACCTGGGTAAGTGTTTGGCAGGACCGCTCCGGTTTAGCCGGAAAGGGTTCAGCAAGCCTGCCCTTCTTCCCCAAGTCGGAAATAAATGAGCAAGAAGTAAATTTAAAATATTATCAAAAATATGTATTTACTCCGTCAAACAATCGTTATTATTATATTAGTTAACCTTTATTTATTTACAAAAGGAATCAAACTATTCTCCTGTTTAGCATATAAGTGTATCCTATACACACAGGTGTATCTCTTGTTGCCTTGGTTGGTCAGAATGCGGAACACTAAGCTCTTCCACTCCACTTGCTTGTAGGCTAATGGGTAGTATTGTTTCGACGGACCATTGGCGCGGTATTGTCCGTTCACTACTTTTATCCAAGTGTCGTTTGCAAGGACTCCCTGGAAATAAAATACATAAGGATACTTCATTATTTGTACCTTTGTTTTACTCAGGGGAAGGTAGTGTGAATATACATATAAGTAAGTTTGCATTATAAATTCAATAAGTAAAGATACAAGTCTGAGAGTTTAGCTATTACCAAAACCATTCTCATTACATACTACAAAGTTAACAAATATAATTATAGAACTAGGCATGACAATCTGCGATGAAGTAACGAAATCCGATTTGCATGAGCTAGCATCCAATCTAAGCGGGCACACGCTCGCTGCAAACACCTAGTTTACTGTACTAGTACATACATACGACTGCTGTGGCTGTGGATTCGTACTTCGTAACACTTGATGCTATTTCTACAGTAGAATCGAATTGTTTACTCGAAGATTGGAAAACAATACAATTTCTCTACAAAATGGAACCGCATGCGAGTTTCTCAAATACAAGACACATTTTTATGTGAGGGGTAACGAACTCTGATATACAATGTCAGAAAAGTAGTTCACAAGCTAGCTAAGCTAGCTACGTCTATGATGAGGCTGGTTGAGAACCATAAACGTTCATAACATAAACGAAATTTTATAATAAGTTGATTTCTATTTACCACATGCTAATATTCTACAAACTGCTCTAGCAATTACTAAATTGTGACTTTAATCTACGTTTTTACTTTATTATACACTGCTACTATTACTAGATAAAATGTTTACCCGACATAAACATAACATACCATCACGCCTGTATCCCCGAAGGGTTAGGCAGAGGTGTACCAATGTACACCCACAGTTCGCCGGTATGTTTTTAGGTCCCATGTAATAGGGGGCGAGCCTATTGCCACTAACCGGGCACAAATCCAAACTCCGACCTGCTACTGAGAATTTAATAGAAAAATCCAATAACACCTTAGTCGACTTGGGAATCGAACCCAAGACCTCTAGCGTAGCAGTCGCGCTTAGAACCACTAGGCCAACAAGGCAGTTTAAAGAAGGCAAGAGCAAACAAAAATACAAAATATCTACTAAGTTAACGTAATTTATGTAAAGCCGTGTACAAAATCATAAGGTTTTACTTTACTAACGTATATAACGAAATGCTTGGGCGCACTCCGAGCCGTATCGGGGTGTATGTGTTCCACTGTGACGTAACGCACTCGCTGTGTTTGCGGTAATCGTATTATTATTTCACCATACGAGCCACTGAAAACAAATGTACTGTTAGTAGGTACACTCGATTCATAACATCTTGTTTGTCTACAAGGTTTTGGGAAGTTAGTACCTGCTCTACATATGTTTTAACAAGTTTCATATCAAGTTAACTTGTTCTTCTTATAGGTATAATAAGGTAGGTATCTAAATGGACGCTTTTCAATAAGTGGTAGAGGTTCTATGCTGTTCCTGTGAAATCAACAGGAATTTCTCAGTATCGACTCACGATTTACAAACGTTAGTTTATCCCCGTAGTGCCCGTATTGTGAGATTGCATGCCCCTTGTTCGTGGAATTCAACCCCTCGTTTCATTGAAAGGTGAGTTTGCACCTGTACCTTAGCCTTCGGAGTTTAGTTTACCTTAGGTCTTGTAATTTATTTCCAAGAATTTACTTCCATGTTAGTTAGTTTACTTGCATTGTTTTACAAACCATCGTAAATTGATTTTCAAGTAATTGTACCTACCCAGCTCGGACACGATTTACAATATCGGCCTTTAATTGTCCCACTGCTGGGCCTCTTTTCAAACAGAAAAAACAAGAAACTTACATTGCACAAGCAAGGTACTATTCTATATTGCCTACCTCGCTCCGAACTTCACGAGTCCTTGGACATTGAAATGATCCAGCCCTTGGAATATCAATTATCAACGACCCCGACAATTCATGTCATATCAAAATCAAAACTACACAATAGGATTAAATTCAATGTATCGAGCATTGAGATGTCTCATTGTCACACAAGTTTGAAATCGGACTCACATGAACGGCCAACAGTCAGACAGCGTAGGTCTTCGCAGCGATAGCACGGTGTCGGGTGGTCGGGCCGCGCGCCACAACGGCACAACGCCCCACAGAGCTACGCGACCGCCCCACTCTTGTGTGTCGCTACCCTTAGTGGCTGTGGCCCCGTCTATGTATCGTGTGTCGATGTCCTTTGGTGCGACTGTTGGTATCAATGGAACTTGGTTAGATTACAACTGGTCTGAGGTCATGTTAGCTCAATCGTATGGCGATGAACTTCAAACACTTAGTAATGATACAAAAAAACATTAAACAAGTTCAGCCTGCAAACTGCTTAATTCGTCGAAATAACTAACAGATGTTAGCTTTTTAAGATAACATGTGGCTTTATTCGTGACTTAAATACTTTATATACGTACATTGAAGGTAGTTCGTGCTAATGAACGTTTGTCATTGAGCTTGTTAAAGGATAAGTCTCACTCTAAAATAGCTAAAAAATAACAAATTTCAGTAAAATTCAGTGCACTATCCCTACTTAAAAATAATGATGCTGGCTTTATCATAACAAGCTAAGAAGGTTCTATTTAGTTTTTTTTACATCAAGGGTCTATCTTAGAAGTTGACCTCTGCGAACAAATAGTTTAAAGATGATACTGATACTTATTTGCTTAGGGACTTGTTTACGATCATGATATGAAAACAAGGCTTCATTAAAGACCCTGTGAAATTCTCGGATTCTTTATTCTAGTAAATAATAAACACTGTGTGTGTTACAGTTATGATTGTCGCTGGCCCGCTGA
Organism: Autographa pulchrina; assembly: GCA_905475315.1. Lineage (NCBI taxonomy): Eukaryota > Metazoa > Arthropoda > Insecta > Lepidoptera > Noctuidae > Autographa > Autographa pulchrina. The sequence goes on from FR997769.1 coordinate 5,089,286, forward strand.
TTGTTAATGAAAAACATTTTTAAGTAGATGTGAGAGATAAAAATTATAGATGAGTACCTGGTTGTACCGTTCTATAAGTCAACATCATAGTCCGTGACCGAAGAGTGTTTCTGTAATAAATAAAAGTTTAGAATCACACATTTATTTATGATATGTAAATTTTCTATGTCAACCTCTACATTAAGCCATTTTGTATATGAAATAAACATGGTTATTATAAAGCTGCGATTTGCATAAGACGAGACGAGTAAGTATCTCATCTGATGCAAGTCACGATCGCTTCTCTGCACACATTTCCAAGGCTTCGTAAAATATAGACGTCAATCTTTGATTATATAATGTCTAGATGGACTGTCAAGTGCGCGCAGACCCGTCAAAAAATTACAACCAAATTTGGTTGTAAAGCATTTTCCCGCAATTCCCGCCAACCAGTACAGATCGTGCCGCTTTCGTGTCACTACGTTTTACGCGCTCTAAGGAATAACCACATAACAGCGATAAGATGACAGTATGTGTTTTTAAAGTGTGCCGGAATTATAAAGGAAGGCTAAAAAATACCAAACACATCACCTATCACCGTAGACAAGACACCAAGAAACTTCATATTTATTTTCTTTATGATTTGTTTTTTTTATGATTACCAAATTACGCCATATTTTATCAGTGTTGCCAGTTTCTGTTTGTTATTCTCCCATTTTTTAGGGTAAATTTTTTGGTTTATCATTACGTTTATAAAATTTCGTTGATGTACTTCGAACGATCGCCTGTAATTAAAACTCATTCCTAATTAACGAAATGTAATCTTTCTTTCATTTCAAATTTCAAAATCCTAACTGCTCAAAATATTGTACTAACTAGTTGATTTAATACTCCATTCAAACACACAAATCTATTTTTTTTTAATTATTTAAAAAAGTAACTACTTAATAAAAATACACTTAAACTGAATCATACACACATTGTAGTTTTATGTACACATAAGTACATAAAACTACAATATTTTTTATTATTATAAATTAGTCTTTATTTAATGTGATTTATGGGAGAATTTGAATAGCTGGTAACACACACTTGAAATTGTGGTCTTGTTTTTTTTTTATGATTGTAGGGCGACGCTCCATCTAGACATTATATAATCAAAGACGTCAATCTATTGGAACTTTCAGTCGCATACTTGCTTAATTGTTTAAATATTCTGCCTACACTGTAGGTACACACAATAATATTGATGTTATGTTGAGCTTTCAAACCAATGAATAAATTATTTTGATACGTCTTAAAATTCTGGTTTTATACGTGATTCTTGTATCACGCGTACTCTTAGCTCTTCTTCATTAACTTTAATCTCCTTTAGTTTTCACATAAGGACACATGATTACCTACTCCTGAAAATCTTAGTGCATATGCACAGACTTACTCGGAAAGACGTAGTGTAAATGCTGTTAATAAAGTTTTAAACAATTATTTACCTAAGCGTTTGTTCCGCTTTAGCCAGTCGTTCAGCAAGATATTTCATTCCGGTACAGCATTCCATACTGACAGATGTGTCCATAGCTGAAAGTTATAAAAGATTATGGATTTATTCCTTAGCCCTTATTTCCTGGAATTGGGACAACAAGTCTGATTGATACGTAATGCTCTTAAATAGGTAGCTAATACAATAGAAAGTCAAATAGAAAAGGATATTGTTAAGTTCTTTAATAATCATTTCGTGCATTGTTTGCTTATAAGGTATCTTAATTATTTTCAATAGATGTAAAAATCGATAAATGAGAAAATAAGCCAAGATATTTTGCTCTATACTCTCTGACAACATGCAGTTGAACACAGAACCTCCTCCTTTTTTTGATCAAAAGTAAAAGTTAAATATTTAGTTCAAGACCTCCACGATAGAACATTTGTGTCATACGAAATCAATATAGAAGTTCTTAATATAAAAAGTACTAAAAATAAACTCACAAAGGACAAGTGTAGCTAGCTCATAATTAAGTTAACAGTTCTTATTAGAAATATAATTACGAAGTCACTTACGTAATGTTATTAACTTAGGCTCGGCTGTCAAGTTTCCTTCGCGGCTCGCATTAGTCCTCCAGAGCGACACTGGAACTGTTTTAATTATAGCCTTACATGACATAATTTCTACATATCATTATACACTTACAATTGTGAGCTGAATTCATTTGCTTTAATCATATTACGACTTAATTCGGGAAAATGAAGTTTTAAGAGGCCTTCTCTTTTCTTCATAACCTGTGTACCCTGGTTTCTGCAAAACTGTTTAGTTAAATTCCCTGTCGAATCGAATGTTAAAGAATATGATTGGGTGACCAATCACAGCATGGTATTAACTATTATTTTTCGATGATCAAAATCCTGGGTTAGTATACTGCTGCCTGTGGCGAAATTTTTCCCAAATTAAGGATCTCTGGGGTCCCTACAGACATATGGAAACATTCCAATATGTGTTTACGTAAGGTTTTTGAATGAAGATACACAAATCTACGACAAATAAAAAACTCCTTATATGAGAGAACTAAGTCTCTACCGGTGCATGTGGAAACCGTCGTTAAAGGATTATGTAAAGAGCAAGCATAGGTACTGCGCTGTTCCTTAATCCTTGCCGAATCCTATTCGTACTAATACGAGAGAATCGGAGCAGTGGCTAAGCGACTTACTTTTGAGAATGCTGGATGCAAATGACCTCTTTATGGGATATTTTTGCATTTTCATGGCTGTAGTTAGACTTTTAGCGCTTTTAACTGATAGAAAACAACGTAGACTAAATAATTTACTATTAAGTAACTAAGCCCGTAGTTTCTTAGAAATAACATCTAACTGAAATTTTCTTATATGTAGGTAGTATATTTACCGTTAATCGAAGACAGACAATGTATCATAAAGCAATTTACTTCATACCTAAGATACCAATCACAGCTCCAAGAGTCATAAGTAACCAAACAGTTTTGCTAGAAGTCTTAACGGACGTTTGTTTACACCGTCTATGTCTCCTTTTATTGCCGCAGTTGAAGTTTCGCTCGACGCTATCTTCATACAGATATTCCCAGATGTTTGCCCGTAACGGATACGTGGATCGCATTTCCCACTTCGGTGCAACTTTCTTAGATTTGCTTCTTTCGTGAACTTTTCCTGCGGAAATGTAAGGTAAATAGAGTGTTGTAAGTAGGCCAGTGTGTTTCTGATTTGTATGCGACTGCAGTTTTGTGAAGTCAACAATATTATTGTAATTGAGTCGGTATTTAGCATAGTTAGCTTAGTAAGCATTTTGATTTTGCTTAGTTTTGTTTTAAATATTACAACATTATTTTTGTGTGGCCTTGAGAAGTAGGAAATTGTAGTTCTTTAGAATCTTTAATTATTCACAGCTAATTATTCCTTATTGCCGATTGTTGCTTGAAAAAGTAAGTAAAAATGTTCCATCAGACATTATAATTTCAAAAGGACATTTTAGCTTCATTCTACTCAAATCTCTACTACAGTACTTTATAGTTTAAAGCAGACTTTCAATATCCTGATATCCTGATAATACACAGCTCTAAAGCTTTCCAGCTATATACCCGGAACGAGTCCACTCGTTCGGTTTACATGACGACGCAGACAGTTACGTGCTCTCCGAGGCACGAGGGGTCTCAAGGGAGTCATTACCACGGACAGCGCTTAACCTCGCGGATCTATTGACCTGTGACGTAACCTTTTAACCATGACCCTTGAATACTATGTTAACAATCTATATGCGTTTTTAAATTAAATAAAGGGATATGCTAATTTTGACTATTACTGTGACTATAAAATGGAAAAACCCTCGGTTCAAAAAGGTTTATTTTAGGGTGGTGAAAAATTTGCAGTTAAACTTAAAGTAGATTTTAAATTCATATACCTATGTGCAAGTTCGTGTAAGAATGAAATATATTTTGTATAGTATGTTTTCCGTTCCATGAGTTACAATAATACCTCCTACCTATAATCATCATAATTATGGTGTCTACAGGAATAAATGCGAATAGATACATCATCTTATTTATTTCTCGTCGAGTATTCTAATTTTTCAGACTAATATTAATTACGTCATGACATTCATCTTTTAAAGTAAATCGAAATTTTCGTCTTAGGACGTCGTAGGTTCAAATTCAAACTCTAGGTACAGACTGAATTTATGGTCCACTCTTTCGACATAGAAAATTGGACGTCTAGGAAAGATGGCTCGGTAGTATAAAACATATCGGACTGGCATTTACTAATACGTTGATAGCGGTTAGTTTTATCGCGGACATGTACTGATCTGAGTTTTATTTTATTACTTATTTTACGATTGCTCCGGTCTAGCTGTAAGGGCGAGGGTGGGATGGTCATGAAGTCGTCCGGCTAATGGAACTATATATTTAGATTATTAAAGTCGAAATAGAGACAGTAAAACCTGCACTAGATTGTGTAGGTAATATATGCAATGGTTATGTATATTTTAATCATGATCATCAATGATTGACATCGAAAGAGATTACCTTCTACGAAGAAAAACAAGAGACTAGTTTTACCATTGTCTCTTGTTTTTTTTTCGTAGGTATTGGTAATATGGAGAAGATGAAAAGTAAAGAACACATTATTTTGTCTAAAAAAGTAATGAAGCAAAATGCTATATTCTTAAAAGAGGTTTTTTTCCTATAGGAATAATAAATTGATATGATTGAGGATTCTATGTAAACTTTAGAGGCACAGTACGCACAGATTTAGGAAAGGTTATGTATCAAATGACCCAAAACGACCCGTTTTTGTATCAACCCATTACACAAAGTAAAACTTTCCTGATACGATGTGACAATCAAACATTATAGAAGGCTCTTGGGACCTCTCAAGGATACAATAAATGTAGGTACATATATTGTGTAGGTAAGTACCCTTTTTTAAGTTTTTATGTGGTTGCATGTTATTGTTACTTCACCTCCGTTTTATAAGAAACAAAGAATTGTGTTTGATTGATTATTAGTGGTGTTTCTGTTTCATGATTTGGACAAAGCTATATTTTAGCAGTTAGCAAGTAAAATTTGTAAACATTTATATGCAATATTTATGCAGGTAACCGACATAGCTCGTAAAATTAGCTCGCTGAAGTGGCAATGGGTTGGCCATGTCTGTCGAAGGACCGATAGCCGTTGGAGCAGACGAATCTAGAATGGAGACCGCGACTCGGCAAGCGTAAGGTAGGACGCCCCCCCGCCAGGTGGACTGACGACCTGAAAAAGGTCGCTGGAGGGGACTGGATGCGGAGGGCGGAGGACCGGGTGTTGTGGCGCAAATTGGGAGAGGCCTATATCCAGCAGTGGATTATGATTGGCTGAATGATGATATGCAATATTTTTCTTTACACTAATTTAATTTAAAATGTAAGTTGTGTTCATTTCCTACCGTTAAATACATCCGGGCGATACATAATTTAAAAAAACGCTATGTTTTTTTTTATAAAATTAAGATCAACGGAGACTTGTCATATCAAGACTACAAAACACTAAAAATTATATTGGATATTATGATGTATCAATTCGGAGCTTCGTTTAGCAATTAAGTTTATTAGTGTAGCGCTCTATCTAAAGGCTTAAAGTACCATGGTGACCTATTTCGTTCCGTTGGCTTTTGCAATTTATGCTGAAAGAGCATTCTAGGTTTATCTTTTTCTCCTGGACTAGATCGTAATATTGGTACGTAGGTATCTGCTAGTTTTATTTTATAAATAAATTGATTAAAACCCTTTATTATAAGGAATGAATATTTTTAAATACGTGCTCGTATGTGATTATAATTTAACATGGTTTTAATAGTTAACTGCAGGATTAATTAAAGGTTCCGCTAACATGTAATATGGTGAAGACTTAATTACATAGGTTTTACCTACTTATTGAATAAAACTCATTTTGAGAAAGGCATAGAATATTCAAATACCTAAAGGTTTTTTAATTTTCGTTTTATATTAACCACTCAACCGTTTACGAGGCGAAGTGGGCCGCTTAAAATATAATTTGGTGGAAGAGGGTATTATAGACCCTTTCCTGATCCGGTGCCATTCTGGTGTAGGTGTTCCTGGCCACAAAATGCAGCATTTGCTGGAATCTAAAAAGCTCAAACGCAAAGAAGAATCGTATCACGAATTTTAATATAACCATGAAGTTAACCCTTGTCCTACATCTGCTCTATCATCTGTTGTTTCAATTATTATCTTGTGTGTAAACATAAATTTTACTTTCAAAATATAGAACATAACATATCATCACGCCTGTATCCCCGAAGGGTTAGGCAGAGGTGTACCAATGTACACCCACAGTTTGCCGGTATGTTTTAGGTCCCATGTAATAGGGGGCGAGCCTATTGCCACTAACCGGGCACAAATCCAAACTCCGACCTGCTACTGAGAATTTCATAGAAAAACCCAATAACACCTTGGTCGACTTGGGAATCGAACCCAAGACCTCTAGCGTAGCAGTCGCGCTTAGCACCACTAGGCCAACGAGGCAGTTTTTGCAGTTTCAAAATATAGCCAACATTAAAATAGAAATAGGTAGGTAGGTACTATTAATCTATGCTGAAAACCGCAAGCCAGTATTCAGAACGTAATGAAACCTCTATCTGCTTTTATATGCATACAAAACCAATTCACTTTTTAAACTTGTTATTTCATCAAACAGGCCACAAACATGAAGTTTTTAACTATGACGTTTGTATCTCGCATCTCTTAGTTTTCGTGTTAAAGTGACCTTAATTAGACAGTAAAAGATAATTCGTTTGATATTTAGTGCAAGTTGAGCGTTAGCTCGGGGAGGCTCGTTCCTCGGTCCAATTGAATTACCTTGTGAAATCGGACGAGCTAAATCTGTTTTTGGCTCGCACTGATTATAGTAATATGAACTCAATTAACGGGGATTCTGAATTGAGGTTTATTAGTATCTTTTAATATCGGTTAAAAGATAAATATAAGTGGTAGGTAAATCTATACTTATAATAAATCTGTAGAAGTGAAAATTCTGTACATTGAAAATATCAAAAAAATAAATGGCGGGGGTGTTACTAGACAGACACCGAACCCAAAAGTGTGAAAAAAAAATTTTTTGTCTGTCTGTTTGTTCAGGTATCACGCAAAAACTACAGGTTCGATTACGATTAAACTTGGTATAATTATTCTTTATTATTCTGGGCACCACACTGGGTAGTTTTTATCCCGGAAAAGTATAAACAATAAAAAACAAACTTAATTCTGCGGTTAAAAACTTATTGATAAGTTTCGTCATCCACGCGAACGAAGTCGCAGGCACAGCTAGTAGGAAATAAGTTAAATTATATCATTACGTTTGGATTATATGTACAATTTCAACTACATAACATTTTTTTTAATCCTTGATCTCATACATTACATCGCCTTAACCCAGTTTAAATGAATCTTACCAAAACAATACGAGCTACAGTCTAGTCTGTCTTCATAAAACTAGAAACAAAGACGTGTGTATTTCAGGAACATGTCGGGCTCTATACAATGTGTGCTCAAAGCAAGGAAACAATATTGTTACCGGAGAAATCTCTGAAAATGAGTTCAATTTCGTTAGACATTTAGGTCAACTTGGGGTTACACGGACCATCGAAAAAACCATATTGTTTTGTACAGATATGTTGGTGTTTTTATATATTATTTTCAGCTGAGCGAAAAAAATGGGTCGGTGTATTTCTCGGCATAGAATAGGCTTTCGCCCGTGGGTATCGTTATGCCGCTGACGCTCGGTACCTACCAATAAGCGATCCTATCAGAGATCTTTCATTAACTGTCATATTGCATTCACAAAGAGCGAGATTTAAAGCAGAGATTTGCCTCCGTCAAGCTGAAAATAATTTGTATTATGAAGGTATCTCGTTATTATAATTTATATGGAAATGAAATTATGATTTAAAATAAATTATCCTCAGTCTCAAAAACAGATTCTTAAAATTTTGTTAGTGATTGAGATATAGGCTGAATAAAGATGACATAGAACTTACATACCTTGGTACGATAGTTTTTCCAAGAAAAATTCTATTATGTAAAACTGAAAGCTTATCCTCAAAGGCATTAAATCTGAAATACGGCGTAATAGAGGCAGTAATCGTTTTTTACTGGAATTCAACCAAACAACGTAGCTATCTAAACATCATAAAAGGTACCTATATCAAAGAGTAACAGATCTTAGTGATAATGTTAGGACATACTTATGTGATTTCTTAGAATAACCTATCTTGTGTCGATTAACTAGGTAGGTACTCTACTCTCTGAAGCAAGCAGCTATCTGGTTTCTTTCATATTTATATAGATATCAGGTATTTTGATATTAAATAATTTCATAACACATAACATAAAATACAGGTACATATTTCATGTTCTCTAGCGAAATATTTCACAAAAACATGATAGTTTTATGTTATGAAAACAAGGATATGAGTAAAATATAGTGTGCAAAAAAATTGCATACTAGAATATATTAAAAGTTTTTCACAAATATTCGTGATGTATTTAAATAACAGTAAACAAGTCTGGTTGCGAAGCGCTGACCGCTCGGATGTGCGCCATCGCTTCTAGATTCATAAATCTTGCACATTTTTACCAATACAGATGGCTTTTCTGAAGCGTCGTAGGTATGTATTATGTAGTGTACGTCAATTTCAATTAGCGGTTTTAGAAGTAGACTTTACACGCACATGTGTATATAATGTAGTTTGTAAGTCTGCGTAATATATCACGGATTTTAATCTACTGCTTTAACATGCCTAATATTAATATATGTAGTTAATCTCCAGCCAAAATTCAAAGTGCATATGGTCACGTATATTTATTCAGGTGATATATTTTGTGACCCACATAGTTACTAAACTTTATTTGTATCTAAACTATAAAAGTAAACTTAATTTTTATTACTTATAATCAAATCAAATCATTTATTAGTTTGCAAACATTATAATTTTTTTACAAGAGTGCTATGTGTTGCTCACTTGAATATCTATATGGAAACACATCCAGTTTTTAAATAAATAAAATACAGAAAAGTTTTTAGAGCACGATTTGACAACTAAAATTACAGTTACAATCACTTTTTTGCTAATTGGATACTTAAAAAGTAAGTACATCTATTGCGTTAGCTCTCTTATTAATGCACATTGCATTTATTAAGCGAGAAGTAGCAGTCAGCGCAAAATATATTTATAATAGGATGCTTTAGTGGGGGAGTGAAGTGTTTACGAGTAATTACAGGCTGATGGTTCCTTTGTACTTATTATGATGTTGGCTTCAACATTCATGCCGTTATCAGCTTATATGTAAATTTATATTTCTCATTCTCTATGTTGGTGCAGAAGAGTCAAGAGAACATAATATGTATTTTGTATTTTAGCATAACATAACATAACATACCATCACGCCTGTATCTCCGAAGGGTTAGGCAGAGGTGTACCAATGTACACCCACAGTTCGCCAGTATGTTTAGGTCCCATGTAATAGGGGGCGAGCCTATTGCCACTAACCGGGCACTAATCCAAACTCCGACCTGCTACTGAGAATTTCATAGAAAAACCCAATAACACCTTGGTCGACTTGGGAATCGAACCCAAGACCTCTAGCGTAGCAGTCGCGCTTAGCACCACTATACCAACGAGGCAGTTTATATTAGCGTCTGTTTTCAATACAGTAAGGTTGATTATCCTATTGCTGATACCGTTAGGTGAGATTGTCGGTACATTCTATCTTAATCTAGATCGAGTACTCTTTATATTTCTGCTACAAAATCTAAAGACGCTTTGCAACGTAACGGTAAACAATTTTCTGTCACACTTTGAGTTTTCATTATTTATCATAAATAATCTGTATCAATTAGTACCTAACCCTAGGAGAAAAGAGCACGGAACATCAGAACGTCGGAAACTAAAATTTAAATAAACTGCAACAAAAACAATCCGTATAAAAATTGTTTTATTTCAACCATAGAAGTGGACAACCTTATATTTAGACCTACCTTTTAGGTTTAAAGAAACTTTATTCTCAATAAAAACATTACATAATGTCGCTTACTTGAGAACAATAACACTTACTTAAATAACTAAGATTAGTTTCGACAACATTTGGTGCAGACTAAAAAGCTATAAACAAGTCCCATCCAACGCACTCATTTCTCAGATATCTGGTTTGTAATAAGGTAATGGCTAAACTGAGCTACCTACCTTTTAATAAAAATATACGAATTGTTTGATACCTGAGCATTGTCTTCAATTTTGTAAAGCCATAATTAAACATGCAGTGCGATAGTTTAAAAGTTAATAATATCTGCGTACCTAATTTTATAACACGTGAAGAATTGAACATAGTAATTGAAATTGTACTAAAAGACATCGATCATTGAAATCTTGTGGGAAAACGAATAATTACACTTTAATAGTATTGACGCTTAATTGAACTTTCTCCGTCGTAATTGTTAATGCTCTAGTAAGTAAATGGGCTCGATCATTCTGATTTAAAGGTCACGCAAGTAATGCCCCACAACAAACATTTGGTTTGGTCAACTTACGTAGATTAAAATTATTTATGTGTTTGTAAAGTTAAAAAAAAAATTGTAAAAGAAATACATTATAAAAAGTGAACAATTATATATTGTTCACTTTTTATTATATTGATTAGACATATAAATGTAATAAAAAATTAAATAACAAATTTATAAAACCCCCGACACAAAAATCCAAGTACCTTTTAAAAATTAAAAAAAGAAATCATAAAAAATACGTCGCGTGTTTAATTTTATCTGTACAGGTGCGTACTAATTTAAACACCTAGAACCTATACCTAAATCTAGAAAGTTAAAGATGAGCTTCGCTTAAGCCATGTGATGTTTGAATAAATTGTATTCTGAATAATTTATTAACTTAATTCGGCCATGTTTGAGGCATAATGTAGTACAGCTGTACAATGGCGTAATTAAATTCGAAATTTGAAAATGTTATATGGTTCTTCTTTAAGATTTCTTGTGCTTTTTTTATTTATCTGTGTGATAATTGTTTATTTTTATTTGACAAATTATTTTTTAATGTGACCTGCTAAATATTTTTAAGTAAATATTTTATAGTTATTTTTATGTAAATGCCGTGGTTTTGTTACTTTTTATTTACCTAATAAAGTTAGTAATTCTGTACAAATAATGACGTAGATTACTGTCTTACCCGCTGAGCACCATGGTGGAATAATGTTTTTCTGTGATATGTCACTGCTGTTAAAACTATCACAAGCCTTTTTATAAGCACTTCTTGTAATTATTACCATTTATGCGTATTGAAATACTAAATAATTAAATAATAGTCGTGGCGCGCAACCAACCCGATGGTCTTAATTTTGATGACACCTGTCAATTGTCATGTCAAAGATTTATTTACCCGCCATTTTTTTTTAAGTTTAGGCAACAACTTTTTTAATAAGTTATTACAAAAAATATTAAACAAAAGTAAAATAAAGATAATGTTTCTTATTTGTATGACACGAAACACTTTCATTGCTTGTTCTATAAATTAAGACCGACCTGACCCTTGTACCGTTGCTTTAAATTACATGGAGATAATTATTTGTTCTTGCACATTAAATCTTGAAATTAAAATTTCATGGGCAAGGTTATATACTAGATGAAGTGTTTGAAGCGGAACAGTTTGTGAAGTATGATCGTGCTACTCGTTGTTGTTTTTGTGTCAGCTGGTGCTCAGGACCACTCGCTGGGGCCGGCTACTCCATCATATTCACCGCCGATGCCGTTCCTGGATTTATTTACTGGCGGGTCAAACTTATACGCGGACCATATACGCAAGACATACTCAGAACCGTCGAACTACGTGTCGTGTCCGAAGACTGACTCTCTATCAACTTTTGCAAACATTCTCGGAAGTGCTGCTAAAATAATGTTCTCAGCTGCACTCATAGCATTTCTGAAAGTTATAGTAGGAAAAATGCTTCTACTTCCCGTTGTGTTCCTTTTATTTGTAAAAGTCGGATTTAAAGCATTTTTACTGTGGCCGATGATATCGAAAATGATAAAATACTTCAAGAAGAAAAAGAAGAAGGGTTATAAATCCAGATTAATTACAGACTGTTCGCAAAGGCTTGCGTGTGTCGTACAGAGATCATCTACGACTAGTTGGGGAAGCTATATAGGAGCAACTGCAACATTTTTCTTAATAGACGACCTCGAAGAAGATAGTTCTTTTGCCAAAAGCATGCTTAGTATTTTATCCGACGATAAAATAGCCGAGTGTATGTCACTGGACTGTAGTTCCGGAATCGATATAAGCTGACATCTTAATGTTTACTAACATTCAAGTATGTAGGACAATGCAGTTGCTTCATTCACATTGTGACCCAGATATAGTATGTCCAACATAAACTGCCAAGTTGCATATTGATATTTTATTAATTTATAAGTGTCTGTACATATTTGTTTTAATTATTTAGTCACAATGAGTCAAGTGTGTATTACACTGCCGTTGATTGTGTTATTTTTGGTGCAGTATGTCTGTGGGTATCCTGGCGAAAATGTTATGTATTTGCCGCCGTTCGAGGTCCGTGCTATGGACACGTATCCGTCACAGGCGTATCCATACCAGTATCAAGTAAATAGACATAAACCGCAACAATTGCCTTACACTGACGTCATACCGAAGAAACCCCTGCAAGCACCTACTGTGGAGAAACAGGGTAATCAAAACATGACTTTCGGTGAACTCTTCGACTCGCTGAACAAAGTGTCTCATCATAATGGAGAAGAATTTCAAAGATTCCGGAGTTCTGAAGGTGATGGCCGTAAAGTTGAATCGATGTACACAGCGTCGGCCGCCCCGATGGACTACCCAACGAAGTACGCACCGCCTGCGACGTACTATACGCCTCCTAACCCCACACCGCCGTCGTCAGCGCAACCGAAAACGCCACTTCTGAAGCCTGACCTCTCAAGCATCTTGACACCGAAAGTTTCCAACAAAATGAGCGGTTTAATGAGCCTCCTCCCAGCCCTATTCGCCGGCTCCCTGTCTGGTGGTCTAGAAAAAACGGGAATGAAGGACTTGCTCATAAATGGAATAATAAAACCGCTTTTAGTCTCAAAAGGCGGCATTAAAACCTTAATTAGTAAATTAACTATTCCTGTTATAGCTTTGTTATTGATTAATGTGGAAGTGCTGATTATTATTTGGTGGTTATGGGAGGATTGCCCTGATATTGTGGAGCCTACTTATCCGGCCACTTATTCAAAGCCGGCTTATAACTATAATAATAATTCATATAGATAAGTGATAGTTTATTGCAGATATTATCCCAGTTATTTTGTATGAATTTTCAATAAATTATAGTTATGTGAGACTGAATGTAAAATGGATTATATAATTTTGTAATTATTGTGTTTTTTATTTATTTTTGAATTATAAAAGATCATCATAAACACTAAATATATTAATAAGTGCTAAACACCTGTGCCCTATACAGACGTTGCGATCTATATATTTTTTCCTTCAATTAAACTCAAATATTATTGTCTATATAGTTGAGTCTACATCACCAAGTAGCCAACCTTAATTATGAACTCGTGTAAATATAATTTTTCGCCTTTTACTCTCCGATCAGCGAAGAAGAGACATTTTCATATCAACATAATGTGACACTCGGAGTTCTAGCTGAGTTGGAATATGACGAAGTTAGCAATTTGCAATTTACTATTTTCTTAGACCCCTTTTTTTATTTGACGATTTATGGGTACAATGATGATTTATTTTTAATTTTTATTTGATAATATTAAGAAACGAAAATTAATCATACATAAGTTATCTAATTTCAAAGAGGTTGTCAGAATCACGTGATTCTTTTTAGATCTTGCTTACGTTTGAATGCAGTAAAAAAATTATAATTAAAAAAAAATAAAAAACACGCCTGCCATGTCAAAAAAAAATAAAAACAAGCCATTATTTGCAGTCGGGGTCGGTTACTTGGAATAATTCATTACAGGTCCCCCGACTGCAAATATTTGACTTGTTTTTTTTTTTTTTTAATTATAATTTTTTTATTTAATACCTTTTAGTGAACAACAAAAAAACAAAACACAACACAAAAAAAAAATAGTTCGGAACCCTTTGCAGGCGATTTCGACCACATAGCCTATGTCACTCGGGATAACTCAAAGCTTCTAATGATACCACAAACATTGAAATCGGTCAAGCCTTTTAGAAGTTATAGTGGAATAAAGAAACTCACATACATACATGAACCCTGAAAACATAACACTCCTTTTTGGGCAGTCGTGTAAAAAGAATACTATTTTGTGAACAGAGTGTACACTAAAACTATCTTCTAAGAAACTTAACCTTTATCATTGAATATAGATATATAGATATAGAACTACTGAACAAGGTTTAATACAGCTATTTTCTATTCGGATTTCAAAATACATAAGTCATATTCTCTGTGTAAAACTGTTACCAGCCAGACACTTTTGCTCTTATTTTATTTATACTTAAAGGTCGTACTAGTTTCGGTCATAAAGTGTGCAGATGGGTAATGCTATTAGGTGTCAGGTGTCTTCATTCGTTACCAAGTCAGGCCTTATTACCGGTAATTGGGTTGTGAAGGACTGGAGACACAATTGTGATGTAAGGGGACTTGGCGTTATTCAATAAACGGACTCTGTTAGGATTTTATAAAGACTTTTAGAAGGTTTTAGTTAGAAGATCCTTTTTTATGTTTAGTCTAAACTGTTAGGTAAATCTATTGTTTAATTTGATATCTTAAAATTGCTGATTTTATATGTAAGTATTTATCGCTTGTACATTTTTTTGGTCAAATTGTATTTAACCAATTTGGACATCTAAATTTGCTTGATAATATTAAGGTAACTACTTGTCATTAACATAAATGCATAATTGTGTATAAAGTGTTATTCTTAACGGATTTTGAGAAAACCATATCTTTTGTGAAGCTTCAAATTTGTTTTTTTGCGTCTTACCCCAGAATTACTTTTAGTATAACTATTTTTTCGACTCTTGACCTTTATACCCATCAAACCAACTAAACGAAGACAAAACAAAAAATAACACTTCGAATTTCTTCAAAAGCTTTTTAATATAAAAATAAGTTACACAAAAATGTTTACTCTTCAGCGTCTAAGATTTACAAACAATAATTAAGCGCTTGAAATAAAATCAACTAAAAGACAACTCTCAGGAGAAATCAAGTTGCACTGCCATACGTCTACTAGGTACTTTTCTTTCACGTTTACAAAGGTAACTTTTCATACTGGAAATAGCTGGACGTTTCGATTTTTAGTCATAGTTTAGGAATCACTTTTTGGTACCTACATAATTTTAGAGGTCTAGTTCATATTTAAATGGATTATTTTAAGTTACGGCCTTAAACGTAAATAATATCATTAAGTTCTACTAATATGAATAATATTGTAATTACTTTTGCAAACTACAGGCTTACTGATATTTTATAGAGCTGGCTTATTATGTTACCATTTCATTTTACTGCGCTTCAATTCACCAATATTGTATTTCGAATTTACATAACCAATTCCATTACTCCAAAAATCCACCTACATCCCTATTCTGGAACCTGTCAATTGCTGAATTCGTTTAGTATGCTGCCTACCTAGTACCCAGTGACCGTCTTAATTATGCGGCCTTGAAAGTAGTTCCTAAGCTTTAAAACCTCATTGCTGCTCTACATTCGAAATTTAAAAAGGAAAAAAAAGAAAACTTAATAAAGCATTTAATGGCGTTAAATCGTGAGGAGGGTAACGAGTTTGCGTGTGAGCTCATTACGTCCGGCAACGTTCGTTAACATTATCTAATTGTCTGTACAATTGTTTGATCACACCATTTTCTCCTTCCATGCTTTTGAATATTTTGCTTGAAGTTGTGAGAAATCTTGGTGTATATAATTTATGTTCTATAACTTAACAGCTCTCCGCTTTTAGTGTCTATGTTTCGTAGAGAAAGCTTTTCAGGATTTCGGCAATTAGTTTAGACGTTAGTCTGTCCTACTTTAGCAGTGTTTCTGTTAGGTAATCAGAGGGTTTAGAATTACCTTCAATGAGTAGGCTGATCCTAATTACTTCGTGAGACTGAAATAGTCCTAGGAACAGTTAAAATAGTCGTTAAATGAATGAATACATTTAAAAATCTTATATTTGTGAATTGCAAATTGAGAATTATTATTTATTTCATAAACTTATACCTATTACCTTATACCTTTATTAAGGAAACGTGTAAAGAAATGCTTGGTTGACTTGAATATAGTTTTTATAACCTTCTTTAACCAAAATTAAATTACTTACTAATATGAATTACATACGTATCTGCTGCCCTAAATATCATGTGTGGCCCTTAATTATTATAAGTACCGACTTCGAAAGTAAAAAAAAATATTACTGAAAGGTTCGTTTGAGTATGCTCCTCATAAAGCTTTATCTAATAACCTACCTCATACACTATCAAACTCATTATGAAAAAAGTAATAATTTTATTGATCACCAACTCCAATCGAGTCCAATGAGAGATGTTTTCCCTACCTAAAGCAATCTACATAAATGCAGGCAATATTTAACGTATTATCCGGCATTTAGGCACGAAGCGAAAGCATGAACCAATCACGATTATTACGCACGAATTATAGCCAATAGCCGTCAGTTTTGTGGGAACGCTGATTTTCTAACACATTTAGGGCTGAGAAAAACGACCGGTTGAGACAGTCTGTTTAGATCGAGATAACAGTGTTGTTAAAGATATCAATGGGTGCTTAAACTAGATGAGGATGGACTTAAATAATTTAGTTTAATGTTGTTTTCATGTAGGTTATATTACGTAGGTCAAAATGTTGAAACAAAACTACTTTTGACAGATTTTATCGCGGATTTATTTAGGTTTTAGTTCCCGACGTTTCAACAACCTTTGCGATAATATCCGTAAGTAAATAGTAGTTTTATTTCAATATCTTCGCGTACATTCGCGTAAACCTAAGAAAGCAATAGGTCCAAATTATGTAATACATTATGAAGTCAACTTTCAATCCCAGAAGGAGAGGGCGGGGCGAACTTGACTCCTTTTCGAAATGATGAACAAGAATAGCCCGAAACCGTGGGAATTGGAAGAAGGGAAGGGAGGTCTTTGCCCTGGAGTGGGATGACCATGGCTAAAAAACGAAATAAATAAATATCTAAGTACCTACTTACAGTAACAGTCAGAATTTGTTGACATCCTCAAAGTTAGCTACAACAATGATATGTTTTTCATTTTACTGTGGTCTGGATGATATATTATGGGTGTCGGAAAATACTATCGATTAATCATTCAACTCTGTTAACACCGAAAAAAATATATTGAATCAAAATTTGTTTTATGTTTTTACCTAAGTTATACATATTCCGTCAAATACATAGATTATAGAATTATGCATTAACATTTATTAAAGAATACACTGATTTAGGTCGTTTTAAAACGTGTACAAATAGTAAAAGTTCAGCTGCTGAGCTGTAAGTTTTCCATAACTGAGGGTTTTATGTTAATAGGTTATAAACTAGATATATAATATAGCTAGTTACTTGGCAAGGCTAGGTACTAGTTTATTAGCTCGTCTGGTCGTGGGAGCCTCGTCAGTCAGCGGTGGCACCGCCTGTACCTGACGTTGATGTTTAAGCGCGATGCGTTTGTCTCCGTAGAGCAAACTGTTATTGAATATGCCTGAAAACCATGTTATATGGTTGGTTCGATCTGTGCGATTTAATGGAATAAATAAAATTACTTGTCGTTCATATTATCTAGACGATTTATTGTTGATGGGGTTTCGGCCTAAAATCATGGAGTCACGATATTTATTTTTAATTTTTAGAATAAATTAATTTAGAAAATGATTAGAAATCGGTATTGAGCTGACTATTGCCGTGAAGATTTGAAACTAAAAGTATTAAATATTTTGTTCTCTTTAGTAGATACTAGAACACATCTATATGTTGAGTATTTAACTGAAATACAAGTAACAATAAAACTATGCGCAAGTAACCCAATTTATCTCAGAACAAAAAATATTTAATTAACTTTTGCTTAACTAATATTGCTTAATTAAATTTCAACCAAAAGGTACAAGGTCACGAGGTCAATAATAGGTCGAGTTGATTTAGAAAATGATAGCCCGGAAGGATTGAACTGCGAAGGAAATTTTAATGAAAATATAAAGTTTTAATGTCAATTAAGACGACTCTATTTGAAGATTATTTCGGAGATCTTTGATTATAGCGTTGGATAAAGTACATTTTTATGTGACCTTGTGATGTAGGTCATGTTAAAATTTTAATGTTTTTTTTATTATTTCCCGTTTATAAACGTCAAAGTAAGTCAAATACTAAATAAAAAGTTAGGTGGGCGGAGTATGACGCTAACAGAATGAAGCAGGAAAATTTAGGAAAACATTAAAAAAGAAGGCGCGATATATTTTTAAATTTAAAAAGAACAAATTATGAAAGCTCTAACTTATTGAACGCTTTTTATAATGGTCCGACTATGGTATGTGGTAATCCAAAAAAAAATCTTTTTTTTTTCCATACATTATAATATCTCTTTTTAATATAGGTATATTCGTTAAACTAGTGAAAACTTCCACTTCTGGCATACATGTAATAACTAAACATTTGTATGAACCTATCCTAGGTATTATGGTAAGGTATATGCTATTAAAAGTATTCCAAATTAATAAAACCTACCGCGGTACGCATTATAACTTATTACATTCATTCAATAAAACCTGAATGTATCAGTAACAGAGTCATAATTAGTCACCTTACTATTTTAATTAACATAATTAATTAATAAACCTCACGTATTGAGTATATTCAGCGACGTCAATTCAAAAGCGGCATTATGAGCGTGCGAAATGAACGACCCTTGCGATATATATGTATAGATGTATGTTTATTAATTCAATGTATCTATATCATCAAATACACGATGTATGTGTTGTTGTGTGTTATAAGGGTGTAAACTTATGGTTGATATTAACAGTTGACCTTAAAGGTTAAACCGCACTTACAGCGGTTGCTCGGAGGATGGGTGATCTAGTACTTAGACCTTTCTTTGCTTCGGACAGTTGGTCCCATAATCTGATTTTTACAACGTTTGTGACAAACAATCACAAGGAATAAGTTGTGTATGATATATGTTTGTAATATTGTATATCAATCAATACACTATTTGTATGTGTTGTTGCGTAATACAGGTTATGGGATTTGCGTGATCTTCGACGTGATATTTTGACGACCTCCGTGGTCGAGTGGCGTACGCACCGGTTTCAAGGTGTCGCTAGCTCTGAGGTCCCGGGTTCGATCCCCGGACGGGTCAATGTAGAAAATCACATTTCTGCATTGTCTCGGGTCTGGGTGTTTGTGGTACCTTCGTTGTATCTGAATTTCATAACACAAGTGCTTTAGCAACTTACTTTGGGTTCAGAACAATGTATGTGATGTTGTCCGCATTTATTTATTTATTATTATTATTTATTATCTTCAAGATATTTCAACTGATTGCAAGCCGTTTACAACGAAGTTTACTAACTAGATGAAATGTTCAACGTATTTAAAAGTTCTCTACATAAATAATCTTTGCAAGTAGACACACCTTATTGCAAAGATATATACTATGAATATATTCTATCATAATAAAAACACATATTATTAAATTTCGCCGACAGAGGCGGGGCGCGCGACATTTCACAAACTCCGCAAAATTATAATTTAATGAAGTCTACATCATTCACAGAAAGTTCTGCCGCCATTCGAACAAGGTACTCTTAATTTGACCTGCGTAATAGCAACAATTGACAACTGGTAGGTCCAAAAACGTGAAGAGAATAAAGCTCATGCCTTCGTAACATAGTTAGGTCTTGCCTACTTAATTTGGACGCTACAGTTTTCCAGAAAACACAGCCGAACATCAGTTGTATCATTTTGACATTCCTAGCTACCCTATATCAAAGCGTTAAGGTTGGTTTTCGGTATTCGTTTTTGCCAATGACTTGCGGCCGGTTGTTGGTATCTACGTCGTGTTTTGTTTTACAGCGATGCCTCTGAGATGCGTGTTATCCTCAGCATACGTTGAATAATACATAACCAGTTTGCATGACAAGTGAAGATCGATGTCAATGCAAACGGCCGGTGTTCCGAACACCTCCTAATGATCAAGTAGAGCCACTCTCCTAATTTTCTTTGTTTGTCTATTCTAGTTATAAAAAACAATTCTTGTTCGCTTTTGTTTCATTTTTAATGTTTTAATTTAAGAGATTATTTTGCTTTCTGATGGGAACACAAGAAATGTTTCAAACAAAATTAATCTCCTTTGTGAAAAATTTAACAATTTAACGTCATTCGTGAAAACTCGGAATCTCCTTTCATAATCATTGAAGCGCTCTACTTGTATAAAATTGGGTCAATATTCGCGTACAAACAGTGGGGGCGCACGAAAAGTTTATCCTAAAACAGTAATGTCACAAAATAGATTCTTAACCTATTTCGCTAGTGGTTCTACAGCTTCAAAGCTCGAGCACACAGCCGTTTGTACCTATTCGATAATGTAAAACGTAAACGATTGTAAGAAAATTAGCTGGATGTAATTTTGCGTCGGACCTACATATTTTCTTTCAGTTTAATCTTTTTACCTTCTTAATGAAGTAATGACCAATATCGTTTTTGATGGCTCTACTTAAAACTGTTTTTGTAGAGCTCCATTGTTATGCTGAAATATATAAACATAATGATAGGTACATAACATCTGCGTGTGCCTTTTATGCCCTTCAAACATAAATCGTGTAGGTCATTCAGATGTAAGCACTCTGAAACGAACGCTCTTTTTTACGAGTTACGAGCTTATTCGAAATTGAGAATCGAGGTTATTTCAATAAAATCGGATCAAATTAAGGTTTCGTGTGAACAGGATACTGGAAATAAAAGTAGGCTACAGGCGACGGTCGTTTTGCAATCGAGTGTTTGTGTCGGTGCGGCGTGAAGTGTGTTGCGTGGCGCGGCGCGGCGGGGCTGCGCGGCGGCGCGCGGCGTCGATAGCGCACCGGCCTGACGTCGGCGCGCTCAGCCCCCGCCCCGCGCCCGCGCCCCGCCACTGGCGCACGTCACACTCGACACCCGCGACACCCTCGGCACCCGAACCGAGCCGCGCCGACCACCACATCGCGACGCGCACCATCAACCCTGTGACTGTTTACTGTGATCATCAACCGAGACCTAGCCCTAGGAACCACCCAGTGCCACGATCCCTTCGAAATCAGTTTTTGGTGAAAACAAACACATCACACAGCATAGCGCAAGCGCGCCGCAAGCGGACATGATGAGAGCGGCCATCTTGGCCGAGGACGCACTTTCGCCTCGCCCCAGCTTCAAAGCTCATTTTGAAAGCTCTATATAAGCCGTAAGGGTCGAGCAATGCGTCGTGGAACGAGGTCCGCGGCGTGCGCCCTCTGAGGCCGCCCCGCGCCGCTATCGATCCGGTAGCGTCATGGCGCCCGCGGAGTGAATGCGGACATCGGGACAGCGCCGCAGCCCCGGTACGCGAGCGGAGCGCCCGCCCAGTGATAGTGCTAGAGTGGTCGCGCGGCATGTGAGACAGAGTGTCGGCGTGGTTGGGAGGGCGCGCGGGCGGCGGCGGGCCCGGCTGACCGCGCGCCATGGGCGAGGAGTACGCGCGCTCACCCTGCGAGCGCTTCCCCGCAACGGGCGCGTTCAGCGTGGCGCCTCCGGAGCGCCTGAGCCCGCCGCCGCCCGCGCCGCTGCCGGACCGCTTTTCCGCGTCCCCGCGGCGGGTGCGCCGCTGTGCGGAGGCTGAGCGCGCGCGGCGCCCGCGCTACGTGCCGCCGGCGGCTCACGTGCCCGTGGAGCGCTATGTGCCGCGGCCGCCAGCGCCGCTGCGCCCTCCGCCGCCGGTATACTGCGGGCTGGCATGCAGGCCGCCGCCGCCCGCGCCACGCAAGTGTTGCGGGCCAGCATGCCGCGAGGACATCGCGGGCTCGCCGCCGCCGTCCCGCTACGTGGAGTACGTGGGCGCGGCGGCCGCGCGCCGGCTGGCCTGCACGCCGCCGCCGCCACCGCCACCCGCGCTGCAGCTGCCCTGCGAGCCACAGGAGCCTCCATGCTGCGTGCAGGCTCGCAGGCGACCGCAACCACCACATGATTGGTAAGTACTAGAGAACCCGCTACATAACACACAAACTTACTGTATCAAACCCTGTGTGTGAAATCGTAATTACCCTACTTCTAAGACTTTCATGACTGCTATGCTATATGCCTATGCTCAACGTAGGGGCCCTACGTAGAGCAAGTATATATCTAGCTAATCATATAAACAAGTTGGAAATTGCCACCCCTATACGTAACACCCGTCTAACATTCCGTACCTTTTTCTCTTGGTCCAACTGCGTAAAACGTCAATGTGACTGGCGTAGCATAAAAGCGTTTTTAATAATTCGCCGATGATAGCGAAAGCCGAGCCATTATAATTGGTTAATATTTTGTGGATGAGACCGATAACGTGTGATTGATGGCGGGGTGGCTAACGATCGACGTTTGTGAGTTACTCACATCATATACGCACAGATTAGTCCGTCGCGTCGCCTATGTTCGACTTTGTTCGACGACACTCGTTTCGCTAAATATCGAAAGATCGCTTCCAAATGTATGTACATTACTTTCCTCCCTATATTTACCCTTTTTTTGTTAGACCTCTACAGCTTCTATATTCTGCAGTTCATAACTGACTTGTCTTTTTCGTATTGAATTGATTGCATAGCCGAACAGAGCACAATCGGGGCATTAATGAACAACTGTAGACTTAATTATACTGAAACCCAAAATTATTTTAGTCTGCAAACCTATTGGAATTGTACCAAAATTGGTTAGTGTTCTACGTTGTCTGTATAACATTATGGCGTCGTAAATACTGGTAGCTTTGATAGTGATTATGTTGTTCGCTATTGTATACGAATTGTATTTAGAATACGTTGTTTCCGATATCCCGATTGGTAGTTAGAATTGTGATAATCATTAGTGGGTGGATATTGTTTTTGTTGTCATTTGTTTATATGACTTTGACATGAATTGACACAGCCAATGCCAAGTTAGAAATTATTAATTTGGCATTAATTTCAGTAGGTTGTAATAAAGATATAACATAAAATATGTACTTTCGTAATTTCAATGTAATTCATGTAAAATTTGGTTGAAATTATTTCGTCTAGACGTTTTGTAAGTAAATAATTTTGATGATACTTTACATGAATTCGATCCTTTTTTTGATGTTTTGAGTAGCGAGTTTTTTCGATTTGATAAAACCATTATTTACTTAAAATGTTGTTTTCTTCGATCTCCTTTTTAACCCCCGGCACTGTCTGATTATCTGTGTGTCCGTGGCATCGTAGTCCCTAAACGAAGCGACCGATTACGATGAAGATTTTGGTTTAAATGTTGACGTCATTGAGATGGGTCTTAGTTATAAATTTATAATTTATGAAGATCTGTTCGTCATTTCGAAAATTATTATTTATAATACGGCAAGTATATTATTTATTTTTTGGTTAAATTTATATAACGTAGAACATGTTACCACATTAAGAATTTATAAAATTTTTGTTACATTGTACTTTTTAAAATTCGTAACACATTTCACTAACAAATACAACCAAACAAAATGGTGTTCAACAATGTCTTCTTTTTTAATCTATCCACTATACTAATTTAGACTAATCTATCTACTCATCATCTCCCGAGCCTTTTCCCAACTATGTTGGGGTCGGCTACCAGTCTTACCGGATTCAGCTGAATACCGTATTTTACATGGAGCGACTGCCTATCTGACCTCCACAACCCATTTTACTGGGAAACACCGTATCCCATAGTAAGACTGGTTGACTTGTTGTTGTCGGTGACTAATCTATCTACTACTAACCCTTATTCCTTTTCGAATATAAAACATATCTTAACTACAGATACAAGCACTCTGTTGTAAGCCGCAGTTAATCGTTAGTCAAGGTACAAGACAAGAAGGATAGGTGTATACATTCCTTATCAATGTTGAAGTTGACTATCGCGATAAACCGTATATCATGGTATCATTATCACGGGCAGTCGTGTAGCCCAATTAATGTGGCACACGATTCGTGTAATAAACTAATATAATAAGTGTTCCTGTGATCAAGTGTTAAAATAAGTGAATATAGTGTGTGATTTTGGAATATGAGTGAGTGTATGACGTATTGCACGTAAGCATTGTGGCTTGGATCCATGGACGACAAGTAAGTAGATAATGATTAATCAAATTCTTGTTTTTATCGTAAGTGAAAATGTAGGTATTTAAAAAAGAAAAAAAAATAAGTGTTTTTAAAAAAATCGGTTTGTTTTAGAAGCGATTTTGTTTGCATATGATCTGTGTGCCATATTTTGTTCTGATCAGTGCGACTAAGTCTACTTTCTGTGAGCAAAACGAATCGTTTCTTGAATATACGGCTCCAGACATTAGCTGTTCGTGGAATTTGTGTAAAATTAATACTAATATTTAATACTACATAATTAGTGATACATACACGAATAATGCAAAGTCCGATAACATACTGAAACCAATTATTTATTTATAAAGGCTTATGTATATCTACATTACTTAAACTCGTAAAAAATGATTCATGTTATACGTTTTCGATATCCATCGTTTTGACGAAAATAGTCAAACTTACATCGGTTAGATCGTCCAAGTTTCTCGTGTGCCTATTCAAATGTCGACTTCGAAACTTTAGGGATTCTTGAGTTGATTTCTTTGAAGACTTGACGTTCTATTACTCGAGGGAAATTGGGTTTACAAGAATGCTTTAAAAATTCATATCGAGTAAATCAATATGTTTGTTGAGCTAAAACTCTTTTACTGAGCTCAGTAAACATTTCTCTGCCTAGTCTAAGATCAATAATCTTGTAGGAAAGTAGTTGTGTAAATAGCTGGAGGCATAGCCGTGGAATAAAAGGGTAAGCCTTGCGCAATACATTGTTTTCGTTTAGGTTTTTTTTGTTCGTGATTTAATTTCCAATCTGAATGTTTGAGCTTTTAATATAAAACATTGTGTGTAGGGTTATGTGTTCGTTGTGTGTGTGTTATATGAATTGGTTTGAGATCTCTGCGATGGGTTTAGGTCTATTAATTAAGTATTCCCTAGCTTTGTGTTTCTAGGAATAATATAACAGCTTTTCTAGGAATTCGGATTAATTAGTGTTTATGTCGAAATTCTCTTTGAGATTAGGTTAACCGAAGTATTATTTCGTCGGTCACTCTTACTTAAAATGACATTTAATAGTTTATATTTAATAATGTAGATTGTTTACGTGCTTACATCATAGATATCTGTTTAAATATTTAACAGAAAAGGTACAAAATCTGAATTAATATTTGATTCATGTTGTTTGTATTAGATACGATGTTTTGTTATATAAGAAACGTTACATACAATTATATTTAGTACTTATGATGACATTGAGCGAACATAAACGTTTTATATGATATTACTGTTATAGGAAATAACACTGTAATTACAGACAATAAGGTCGATTTATAATTGATAAATATAATTATGTATTAAGACGAAATGTCTTAAAAACGTTTATGACCTAGTTAGTTTGGTTGCCATAAATAAGAGTATGGTAAAATTTCCAGCTACTGGAAATAAAAGCAGCGAATACTTTTTGCAATAACTGGAATTGTTTTGAGCACTAAAATTTTGCATTTGAATGTGGCTATGTTTGGTCAAAGCTAGTATTTTGTAAATGTTTTCTTATCCAAGTTTGGTCTATTAAGTTAATTTGCGACCAAGTGTTGTTTGATAGACTATTAGTGAATACGTTGCTGGTTGCAAATTAAATGCAGTAGAACCACAGCAATGTAATATCTAGTGTAGCACTTTGAAATTGACAGTATTTTGTTTTATTTTTTCGTAATTTTTCTTAGTAATAACTTTGCTCGGTATGTTTTTCAAATCATCTTGAAAAGATTATTGTTACTATGACAGACTGAAAAAGTACTACTTACCTACAAGGACTAAAATATTTTCAGCACTGAATCATATAAGACATAATATACCTCCTTTTCTCAGAACCTCTTTGACGAGGCGCGGCGGTCGAAACAAACGGGTAGTATTGAGTGTGCGTTGCGCATGCTGGTCTGGTTTGTCTTTGCCTTTTGTTTTTGTTTTTTTGTCATTAATTTTGTTTCGACTTTCGTCCATCTCATTTTATCATCTTATTATTTTTAGAGACAGTGTAAAATATGTATAGTTCCATAGTTATAAAAATAGTGATTGTAAATGTATCCACGAGAACACTGCCGACAAACTGTTCCGCAGTTTGGCAGACGACTTCTGTTTTTATTTTTGTGTTTTTACTTACTTGAATATGTAGAAACTTGGTTATCATCATCGTTCATTGCGATTGCCGAGCTATCGTGGGCAGGCGGGCAAGGAGAATTAAGAACAGCGACACTCCATCGAACACGTTTTGCTTCAATGCGGAGCCACCAGATTCCTCTTCATCCGACGGCCGCGAGCAAAAGAGCCCGGAGTTGCGTCAGTGTCAAGAAACGTCAACCCACTTGTCATGTTTCAGCACTTCCTTTTTCACGTTTCTTAACACTAGAAATAGCGAAGCGCCTACAAATAAATAATTTAAAAAAATATATCTTAAAAATAGCAATATTTCTTACCGTTCTAATATGACAGTAAACATGTCGTGTCAAGTTTCCCCAAAGCCTTACATTTGTTCAACTTCATGGTCCCTTGGTTTTGTATGCTTCAAGAGAATTCATATTTCTTTCTTATCATAGTAATATGTAGTGCTCAATAGCAGTGAAATTGCTTTATTTCGGTACCATTTTGTTTTTGAGTAAACGTTACCAATGCTTAATTTGTATGTAGTAGGCAACTACAATTATATGCTTGAGCAGCAACAACTAAAGGTTAACGGAAAATAACGACAAGCAGAACCAATTTAGAATAGGTACTGAAATTGTCTACACCCCTCTATCTAATCCTCTGCAAACATCTGGAATATTTTGAAAGCTAGTATTTTTAACGAATTTGTAAATATAATATTAGATTTCAATTAAAAATATACGTCTATTGCAATTTGGTAAACATTCTTACTCACAACTAAAATACAACTTAATTTACATTAGTAAATAAAGTTTCATGAAACGTTAAAGAAATTACGTATTTAACCTAGACATTTTTGTGACTACCTGCCTCCCTTATGTTAAAATCTTCGTCTCGACCCTTTTCCTAAAACCTATAAAATGCTTATCATACCTTTTTCTGAAAAGCAAAAAGGCATCTAGGTTGTATATCGTAGATAAAGGATGTCCCTATTTAAGAGAACATTTAAACATTATTTACCTACTTTCAAACAATGTTTTTTTTATGTCAAAGAAAATCATGTCATTGTCAAGTGCTTTTTATCGTTTACCTATTTGTGATTTCGAAATAATGTCAACGGGGTTTTTATTTTATAGCTTAGAACTGAAAAAAAAAATACATTTGATTCGAAGTTTTAAACCGGAGCAAAAACATTGTAATTTATTTCTTCATATGGGACTCAAATACGGTTTGAGACAATAATAAGTATGTACTGTTCAAACTGTAGGTAGCAAAACAGCAAACTGAACAGCAAAAAGAATGTGTTTGGATGTTGTTATGTATATACATTTTATATGCAAACAAACGTTCAGCAAAACAATAGCGTATTTACATCACCCTTACATCTTTATTACGATAAACGTAAAAATCTATATCGGATACCGATACGTAAATGACGTCGGCTAGGCACGCGAGTCGCGACTGACGTTCAAAGAGGTTCTGAGAAAAGGAGGTGTATTATGTCTTTTATATAGTATTGTGTATAGTCAGGTTGACTAAGTCTGTGTATGTGGTGCGACCTGTGTATAGAATTTTATCTCTATTTGTCACTAAAAAGAGCATGGAATAGATATGATTACGGATCCTATCAGCACTTGCTTGCAAATGAATTCCAAAAACTTATCAAGATAAATTTCAATGCATTTTTTTTCCTTTATACTTTCTTTAATCGTCTATGTTAATATATTGGTATCTGGTTAATATACATATCAACAATCGCCAAAAAGATATTACCTGTTAATTCGCTTATATTGCTTGCAGGTCATTGGTAGGTTAAACATGATCGCTTTAAATGGAGCTGATTGAAAAAATTATAGTCGTATCAATATAATACGAATTTATGAGAATTTACGATAATTATAATTATGACACAATTGGATATCGTATTAATTATTCCCACAAGATCGGTAGCTGTAGTATCGTTGGGAATCTCAATGGACTCATTATGTTGATTATTACTTCAATAATGTATAACAATTATGTTTAAATAATACTTTTTTAAGCCATTCATTAATTATACTGTTCCTCTTTCTGGTCTTTTAACTAAGTTGAGATTGGTTTTCAATCTTACCAGTGTTTTGTTTGCTTAGTACTGTTTCAAGTGATATGATACAAATTTACCCCATTAAAACATACAACATATCTTTCTCCATTACTGACTGCAAAAAAGACCCCTTTAGGTACAAACACCAATTAATATCCAATAGTCTATTTCAGTAGATCTAAAATAAGATACCTTTAATTACGTCCACATATATTACGTAGGATTATAATAAAAATATAATATATATAAACAACAACTTTTTATAGACAATATAGAAAACAACTTTACCAACCTATTCTTTCAAGTGTAATTATAAGAAGGTGCCGTGGGCAGCCCTATAACAGAACATGAAAAATATACTCACAAAGATTTTACGCACTATATCAGGGCTGGCAAAGGTAAAAGAAATTATCCTAAGTAAGGAAACAAGGTACGTGATTTATTGATAACCTTACTGGAAATGTAGGGCTGAGCAAAACAAGCGAATAAGGAAGATAAATGAATTACTTTCATTTAGAAAAATCCATTTGCGCTAAACCTTAACTGTTTTTTTAGTGTGATAGATCGGGTCGCCGCTTAGATATTTGTTGTTTATCTACATTAGTACACTTAACGCATGACGTGTTTTTTGCTGTAGCGGTGGAAATGGTAACTAAATAATAGAAATTGAATAATTTATTACCGATATAACTCACTATGTATTTTTATATATGCACATTACATATATACTTAAGTATATTTAAAATGTGACTTGTAGCACGTAATCAAAATTAACATTAAAAGATTTACGATATTACTACTATAAAAACATTACCTACTTATTGGTAAATATTGGTAATATTTCTAACAAAATTAAACAATTGGTGAACGAATGAGATGTGAACGGAATAAAATGGCAGCCGTCCTATTGTATTGAAACACTATTTATTTCGCGTTCATTTTCCTACAAAAAATAAAAATGTCTCCTTTTTCAATTCATATTTTAAAACAGTGTCGAATCGTTAGCGTATTTTGCAGTTAACAAATATGTTTTCTTTTAAAAATATAAAATTAAATTTTATAAAAATATAATAATTTAAAAAGGAAAACACACGGTAATTGATCAAAATCTCTACTGGGAGTTAGTTTACTTAAATCAATACTAAACAGTCCCTTAAGTAACGATTAACGTTTCTGAGTACGGCAATAATTATTATTATCCTGACATTTCTTGTTATAGACCTACCATTACTTCTATGGTATCTGTTTATCTTCTAGGATATTTTTATATACCTATATAAAAATATCCTTTATTATGACTACTCCTTTATTATATTAATTATGACTACCTAGTCATAATTATATTTCTAGCTAATTTCCATGTGTTGGTCTTTACAAATACTTACAATCAATTCCGGAAAGCGATAATCATCGATTGACCGTAATTGGCTAACTAAGGGATGCATTGAATCGCTCTACATTTCAGTAGATTGATAGGTTAGGTAATGCACTGGGTATTCACCCCGCAGTCTCAATTGTTATGATTGATTCATCAGTACAGTTCGTGATATTAATAGCACCTTTATATTAAGGGAGTAAAGTCTAAATCATATAGACGAAATATAAAGGATAGGAATGGAGAAGAGCTGAATAGTTTGGTAAAGTAAATACAACGACACTTTTGATGCTTTTTAGGCATCTGCCCTAAAAAGAATTTAATTAATGCAATTTTTTCATCGCTGTTACGTGTGAATTTGAGTTTGTTTATTCTACCAAAACATTAAATGGCTACACAGATTTGGATATATGGGACTATCTTTAGAATCCTAACATAAACCCGAGCGACACTCGCTATTTTTTTACAGAAAAACATTTTTTTAAGGTCACTGTGAGTTATTCAGCAATTTATCTAACCACAAACATATACCTCAATCATAAATGATTTAAAAAACATCTAAGTTATAGAACCCTATTCTCAAAACTTTTGCTAGGTCATCATTTGATTTTGAGATCTAAATTGCTTAACTCTCGGATTTTCTTGTGGCGTGCTTGCAATAACGGTCGAATTTTATCGATACGTCTGGAGGTTATTGGGATATTCGCTCGGTGCAGTTTTAGGTGTTCCCACATTTCTTTTGGTGTGCAAGGCATATTAGCTAGATTTGATAAAAAACTACTGTACTATTATACTAGATGTAGTGTAGTTACTAACTTTTAAATACCAAATAAAGGTATTTATGAATTTACGCGCTTATTCCCGTTGATTATGTTACTGTAATTTAGTTATTAATTTTAATAGTAAATGAGACAATATATCTACAAGATTGCTTTATGTGATTATCATAGACTAACAAAAATCGAAAGCAACAAATACCACTGCACAATATTATTGTAACAATATATTTGATGAAATCCTTTTTTTTTAATGTGAATTCAGTTTATGCAAGTAATCCATTTTCTTAAGTTCATACCTACATAGGTACCGTTTACTTGTTCAAGTTTTCTCTGAAAGTTTTAGATGAAAACAATTTCTGGAAAAACCTTTCTTTCCTTATTTGTCGGTTAAAGATCAAGTAATTAGTTAGCTACGTTTTAACGATTTCCTTAGTAATTCCTAGTACCTAGTAATTACATTTAGTTACTGAAGTCTAGAATACAATAAAGAATCTTTATATTACATTTTAATTCAGTAAACATTCTTTGGAGGACCCTTCTTTAAAGTTGCTTCTTAGTTTTAATATCTGAAATATGAGAATTTTATTTTATTTAAAAACAAATCGTGTAAATGACGTTATGCACACATTTGGGGCTCTGTAGGTATGTGCCAATAGGTCACTGACCTAATTTTGTATGTTATGTACCTTTTTCCATTGACCATTTGATAAATCTAGTATTATTCGGCTCTCCTCCCATGACCAGAAATATCAAAGTGAAGAAATCGAAACGACGGAAAATAGAGAAATCCGGTAAAAAGAAAAATATGGATACAAACAAAAACGCCTGAAACGTAATAATATTTAATAGTTACCGAGTTTCTCTCCACACTTTCATTAACATTGAGAGCTTTTCATCATTATCCTGATCGTTAAGTAGACCTATGACGTAAACGGTATTGCATCCTGACGTTGACAAATTACTGTACGGTTTCGGCGGCCATCACTAAATTGATCTTAGTTTCATTGTGCTCTGAATGTCTACGTTTCCAAGAATTTCTGTCAGACTAAATATAGGGCAATATTAAGTTAAAGACGTTCTGTATTGCCTAAACTTTCATCTACTAAATTACTTTTAAATTAAAGATAATATAAATAAGCTATTTTATTTTTATTTTTCTCGGCACTACTTTTATGTCTTTACTAAAACTTTTAAAAAATAAATTGTCTAAGCGACCAGTAACAATGATATCAACACCTTTAGTATTTTTTTTAAAGAGCTTTACACTTTTTCACGCAATATTCGAACATTCCATTTTCGTATTTCAAATTGAAGCGTGCAGTTTAGCTACTTTCGTGCTTATACGAAAATCGACTGCCGTACGAGTGAACGAATAAAGAATAAAAACGTGACAAGAATGAAACATGTAAATGGACCGAATGATCTTTTTTCGCTTCGCTCTCGTCATTTTATTAGTGAATATTTTAAATCGTCCCGGAATAATTGTGGTTTGTACTCGTTAAATTATTTTGTTTGAGTTTCCTGATTTTAAACGTTTATTGCGACTGATCATTATGTATAAAAAGTAGATTTACAATGATATTTTGTTGGTACTATAAAATATAAATCCATTTTTGGTTAAGATAATAACAGTAATAATAACGTCAACATGTCTACTGCAAAACTTACCGAGATGTCTAAAGATGATTTTACAGCCAATATCGTTATGTAAGCAATCCGGTTTTTAAAAAATATGTATACTTAATTGAGGAAAAAATGTGATTTTAGATACGAATACCTTTTATATTTTAACTATACATTATAAAACAAAGAATTAACAAATATTGTATGAAATAATATTATCGTATAATACCACCTACACGGCACGGAATCTGAAACAAAACACTGTCACCCGCAGTCTCTGACAATGGAGCTATGACGTCACAGCACATTGTAACTCGTATTAGTGTATGACCGGGCTGTAGAAACTACACAAATTAAGTGAGCTGTGAAATATTTAGCACTGCTTTATATTAATTATGGGTATGTTTTTTTGTTACTTATAATATAATGATATATTTTATAGAGGTTTGAAAAGATTTTCTGTACCTACTCATTTCTCTTTAAATTCTGACGAGTACGAGATCCAGCTGTTCTTTGAAAAGAAAAAAATAAGTTATAAATGTAATATTTCGAAAATAATTCAATCGAATCAGATTACATTTTGACGATATACCTACATTGATAATAATATTATATGCTTTAAAAACGCCAGTCACGCATTTGAATAAGTTTTCCAATATTCAATTCAATTTACCATTTTCATATCAAAACTAATTTAGATAACCCAACTCTTTATAAACCAATTATTAATTCGATACTTCTATCAAATTACTTTGGATTAAAAAAACTTAGTGGTTTTATAAAACTATTGAACTTTTAAATCAAAAGAATTTTCTAGAACAGTTGGGATTTGCTGAACATTTTCAACTTTGAAGAATAACGAACGTTTCAGAAAGGTTTTATCAAATAGTTCGTAAGGGTCATGTAAAATGTGTTTATAAAGTGTTTTTGAAAATTAACCTGTAAGGGTTAATGCCCTTTGAGTATCGGGCTTTTAGAAACGTCTTATGTTCTAAACAACAGTAGGCAAAGAGACTTGGCACTTTTTTAGTTTTAACTAGCTGTGCCTGCGACTTCGTTCGCGTGGATGACGAAACTTATCAATGAGTTTTTAACCGCAAAATTAAGTTTGTTTTTTATTGTTTATACTTTTCCGGGATAAAAACTACGCAGTGTGGTGCCCAAGATAATAAAGAATAATTATACCAAGTTTCATCGTAATCGAACCGGTAGTTTTTGCGTGATACCTGAACAAACAGACAGACAGACAAAAATTTTTTTTTTCATACTTTTGGGTTCGGTGTCTGTCTAGTAACACCCCCTGTCATTTATTTTTTTGATATTTTCAATGTACAGAATTTTCACTTCTACAGATTTATTATAGGTATAGATTAACTGTAAATGATAACAATATAATATGATTTTCATATATAACATTTTCGCACTCAGTAAACTTTTCTTACATCATGTTTCGCACTATACGATTGTACTAAAAATGAAAATGTGCAGGAGGCCCATAACCAATCAGGTTGCTGCAAATTATACCGCACAAAAATTTGTAAAATTATTTATGCAGAAGTTCCATTTCTAAAACCCCTTTCTATTACAGGTATTATCACTACTTGCAATGGTATGTGAAACATTTGAATACTAAGCTTTTCAGTCCTTTCGGACATAATGCTTTCATTGAATAAATTTTGAATAAAAATATACAATTATACAACGAATGTTTGAAAGAGAATTGATTTTATAATAGTACGAATGAAAATAAACTACGAGTCCTCTTAGACATTGGTTTGTTCTTTACTAAAGTGAATGTAGCCTATTTTAATTAATGATATGGAGTTAATACATAATAATATACTTAAAATTATTATTTACTAAAATGTTCTGCTATAATACTGTAAGAAAATAGAAATGTTATCTTTCTCAAAAAGAGTAAGGTCTTTTGCTTGTGGAATCCGGTTTACACAGTATTTACAAGTTAGTAGGTAGTTAAGGGTATATAAAGATGGCAATATAAAATAATAATTGTGCAAAACCGAAGTTTGATAATGCAAAATTCAGGCAGTCGATATTGCATTGCGCTTCTATAAAGCGAATGCCGAGTCAAATGAGCTAATGACTAGCTCGTTTGTCAAGCTCAGACCAGCGATTTAGCGTAATGGCATTTCGAAGGATGCGAACCGCTATTTCAGGCTAAAATGCTCGATGAAGGTAAACATTGAATATTCTGTTTTGGAGGTTAGGTGTCAACTGTGTTTGTTACCTTTGCTGTTAGAAAGGATGGGTAGCCACAATTTCTAACATTAGACTGTTTAGGTCAACTGCAAAAAAGTAGATTTAGACTATTGTTACATGTTATA
The DNA here is from genome assembly GCA_905475315.1 of Autographa pulchrina. NCBI lineage: Eukaryota > Metazoa > Arthropoda > Insecta > Lepidoptera > Noctuidae > Autographa > Autographa pulchrina. Next base: position 5,123,970 of record FR997769.1, read on the forward strand.
CAGCCAAAGATATAGTTTGATTTCTGATGTTTTCGCTAATTTCCCGAGGTAGGTTACAAGCTTTTTACCTCGCGTTATATCTGTTCGGGGCCGAGCAAAAGAAACAAAAAGCACGCTTTAAAATATTCCTAGTTTTAATTAAGACTGGTGAAACAGCTTGGCACAGCTAGCTTTTACAAAAATCTCCTTTTAGACTGCATCTCTTTTTAGTAACAAATATAAGAAACAAAAGCAAAACAGTTTCATTACAGTTCATTGAATAGAGCAAGAAAATAAATAAAACAAGAATTTTATTCATTCACATTTCACGTTCAATTTTATTAGTTGTTCATTTTACGGGAGTTAATTTCAGTTCGTTTCATCGCTGCCTAAGTCGGGCTGTCATTTGATACAGTATTAATCCAGCAAATATTAGTACATAGAAAGGTCTGTAATCCTGTGGACTAAGCTAATCACTATGTGCGGCTCATTTGTCAGACTGAAAAGGTTTACGTGACCATCAATGCTATTATTTGGCGCGGTTGCTGAATGCGCATTAAGGATCGCAAACCAGATACCAGTGGATAAATGTTTTGGAAATTTTGTTTTGTTTAACGCACAAAGAACTAAAGAGAAAGGTTGTGATCTAATTTTTTTTATTGACTTAAAGTTGTATGTATTTTCGTTTATTGTTGTTTTAATAACGTTCAACTGTTATATGCAATCAATTTTGACGAATAAGTTTTCATTGATTTGTTATTATGGTGCGAGTGAGATATATTATGCTACATTATAACGAAAAAAAAACTATCAAAAAGTTACATAACAAATTTTATCTCTGTAATGGATGAGGTCTTTAGAAGAAAAGACCGTCTTTTTTATATAAGTTTGTAAAGTAAAAGTTATGGTATTTCATGTAAAAGAAGAAAATCCTAGAGCTGTCTGGGTGACGCGAGAGAAAATTCTAGAGCTGACTAAAGTCCACTTTTTGTACCAACTTTAAATATTTAATGAAATAGCTATTTGATACAACTTTTAAATTTTCAACAGTACTTTACAGGTCAATGACTTCTAAAACCCTTTATTTAAGATTAAGTGCAATAGAAGTTCACTCAGTTACCTGCAAACAATGGCGCATTTTGAACGTAACGTGACGTCATCGGGATTCTACTCGGATCAGATTACATCAGAGCGACGTCTTTTTAGGGTACCTTGATAAAATGGAGAATGGAAATCTTTTGTTTTTAGATGTTGAAAAGGTTTTACATAATGTTTGAGGAGTTTTTTATTTAATAGTCTAAATTTATTACTAAATAGATAGATGCAATTTATAGTTTTTATTAAGGAAGAAAGAACGTCTAAATGTTTGGAATGCATTTTTTTTAAAAAGCCTTTGCACTTTCATTGTCAAAAAAATTATAAAGCTGTATTTAGTATAAATTTATCGCTCTCTTTCACATATATAGGTATAATATTTTCAATTTATTTATGTTTTTTTTTATAAGAATAATATATCAAGGGTAATACAGAACAAAATCTTCAAACCGTCTTACATTTAACTATATCTTTTGTTTGCGCAGTTAAATTTTACGCGGCACGCAGTTAGCATTTACAATAACGACAGCGATTTACAATAACTATCTATTTTACCACTTCCGTTTGAAATCCTTTGGTTCGACTATAAAATCTGAGTACTTCTCAGATAATTGAATAACAAAAGTATACTTAGGGGCTATCCTAGTATTTAGCTTAGATGAAGGGATTTTAAACTCTGTATTAGGAAATTGGTTTGAAAATAGCTGGTTTTTAGATACAATATGCATTACTCTTTGTATATGGCGGGCCTGTTGGTCTAGTGGTTAGTGACCCTGACTGCTATACCGGAGGTCGTGGGTTCGATTCCCACTCAGGACAAATCTTTGTGTGATGAGCACGATCATTTGTTCTGTGTCTGGGTGTAATTTATCTATAATATGTATGTATTTAGAAATATATAAGTATGTTTATCAGTTGTCTGGTTACCATAACACAAGCTCTGCTTAGCTTGGGATCAGATAACCATGTGTGAGTTGTCCCGGAATATTATATTATTATATATATTATTATATTATACCTAAACAATACTTATATTAATAGAAGAGAACAATTTATAATTTCATCTTACGAATATGAAACAAACTTTTTTCTAGTCGGTCGTCACTTTTAACCACTTATAACCCAAATAAAAATATGCATTTGATTAATACAGAACATGAAATATTAAATAAACAAATACATTGATTTGGGCAAAAGCAAAAATATCGCGTTACATACCTACACAAAAAAGCAACAGAGGTTTTTAAAAGTTCAATTTTCAAAGTTTTTTAAAAAACAAATGCCTATTCAAAGTCTCTCAAAATGATATTCTTTCCCTTATTACGTCCTAAATGGATCTTTGTTGCGCTTTCCTAGATGTTTCCAATTTAGGGCCGAGGTACGCGACCTTTGAGGACAACCTTATTTACTTAAAAGCTTTTGCCTTCGCACTGGATCATTTCCGTATTCTGGGATAGAGACCTCTTAAGAGTCGGTACTAAAGAATGCTTTTCTAGGTACCTCTTATGTGTGTTTGAAGTGATACGATTGTAAGGTAACTTAATAGTAGTATGACTATGGAAGTTTTTTTATTTGCGCATATAGAAAACCCGACTTTCATTTTGGGCCTAATTAAAAGTATTTTTGAAGTGTATCAAACGCTCGAATGAATATTTTAGACATAAAATGCTTGTAAGCGTCCTCATTAATAACGATTAAGGTCAAATAAATTATAGAAAAGGTTTGTAAAGAAACTAGGAGCTAACCACATAAGTAGCAATCGAAATTTGTTTCATTTGAAATTCAATAACGTAGCAGTTAAGTCCTTAGGCCCTTGAGATAACAAAGTTTTAATTCAGAATATTTTTTGTGTTCTGCATTTGAAATTAAATAAAAAACAAGAACAAAGAACAAACAAGTCTAGCTTCAAAGAAGTTTTTAAATGAAATTAAAAGTCAACGAACGACAAACTAAGCTTTATTTATGAGACAAAAAGTGTTTGACACAAAACATTCGCTGGACTAATTAAAACGGGCAATCCATTTGCGTATTCAAATACTCTATGTAGTTAATTAACGCATTTGTTCACGAAATTGGTTTTCATCAGCAATGAGAACTTAATTTGAAGAAAACGTTCATTTTAAATAGCAATTTACATTATTTTTATTATACGTAGGTACTTCATTACTTGTGGTGTCATTTTTTGCGGTCACTGTTTATTATTTATGTACCTACCTTTTTAAGTTGTTATATCAGGCATAATGACTACTTAGCTTTTTCTTAAGGCATAGTCCTAGTTTGTATTATTCATCAATGAGGCCAATTAACAAAAAGGTTCTCAATAAAAATCAACATAAATAATTATTATCATTAAGGAGGAAAACTCATAAATAAAATTTATTAAAATAAACTGTAAATTACAATGCTTGTAATCCATTGATACCTTTATAACATAAAATTGAACCATAAACAAAACAAAAATGAACGTCAATTTAAAAGATTTTAATCTGGTAACCAGACACGTATTCGCTTTACTGCTACCGTAATGTTATTCATTAAAATGGATGCAATTATTGTTTCATTTAACACTCCGTTTTACAGTTTCCCAATGAAGAGACCCAATTAAAAATAACGGTTTATGAACAGGTTGCGACTTTAACTAGTCAATTGCTATTCCTAGAAACGGTTGAATGCTACTAAGATAACGATGCTCTTTTCTACAAAATTTTTTATATTAGTTATCTTTCTTTAAGATACTATTTTTGTTCATTTTTATAACATAAGCTTTAAAGTTATTGGAAATGCATACTTTTTTGGATGTAAAAGGTTAAATCGAGATAATAGCAAGGGAATGACCTAAGCGCCTAAGTAATAAATGGTGTAGCATTAACCACCTAATCCATTTACCCACCATTAATATTACCATGGTGACGTCAAATTTATTCATTTTTTACCCGTTGCGTGGGTACTGTGATTAATATTCCTAATATCTTACAATCTTTACGGCTATTAATTATCAAAGAAACTGAGTATATCTCAAGTAGATTCTTGACAACGCGATATTGCGAAGAGTCCTTTTCAATTCTGTGTTTACATCCGCCATTTTGGATCGACGGCGGAAAAATGAGTCATTTCAAAATTCGAGCTTCTGTTGTGATTGCTTATAATGGTTTTGACATGCCGACCGTTAATAATGCAATTGTGAAGTTTTGGTATTGTTAAAGCTATCGATCCATACTTTTTTCTAAGACTTTTAATTAAAATCTGCTTTGATTTCCGTTAATAATTAGAAAATAATTGTTTTATAAGATGTGTTGCTGTAAAATAAGTGCAATTATGTTTACGTTAAAGAATATGTTTTTATTGCAGAAATAAATAAATAAACCAACATGATTTTTGTATTAGCTTAGGGACTGTCAAAAGCAAAAAAAGAAAACAAATACCTACATGAACTGAACAATACATTAATGTGTAAATATCCATTGTATACGTGATCAAATAGAGTATAAAGCAAAGAGCATATTTATTTATTTTCTTTTGTAATGCTGGCAATGGTAACTATTTTATGTACTGGGTTCAGTTTAACAGCTCTTTTTACGACATTGAAGTATATATTGAAGCTGAAAGCTTTGAAGCTAATGGTTTCGAATGCGATTCGAAATTTGATTTTATGAGAATATTAGCGACTAAATATTTTTCAATTAGTTTCGTTTAGATGCCGTTTTATTGGCAGTCGGTGTTTATTTAATTTATTGTTTAAAAGGGTCCTAATAAATTTTTATTTTTATGCTTTGTTTTGATTTTGATACTGGCTTAAAAGTGCTATGAAATCTCGTAGTCTCAAAGCGTTTAGTCATGGTGTTATATTTTTTTTAGTCTTTATAGGATGTACTATTTTATATATGGTGATAATTCTACAAATAAAATATCTCTTGGAACCTAACTATAGTGCTCTCTGCGTGTTATGTACTGGTTGGACAAATTGGTTGTTCTAGTGTGTCGATACCCAAAAACTGGTAAAAGCTGACTACCAGTAAATATTAGAGCTTCTATCCTAACCTACCTAACTCGGTACTAAATTATGTCTGAAAGTCTAATTTATATTTGACGGGCCTGTTGGTCTAGTGGTTAGTGACCCTGACTGCTATACCGGAGGTCGTGGGTTCGATTCCCACCCAGGACAAATGTTTGTGTGATGAGCACGATCATTTGTTCTGGTTGTCTGGGTGTAATTTATCTATAATATGTATGTATTTAGAAATATATAAGTATGTTTATCAGTTGTCTGGTTACCATAACACAAGCTCTGCTTAGCTTGGGATCAGATAACCGTGTGTGAGTTGTCCCGGAATATTATATTATTATTATATTATATTATATTCTGTAAGGGTAGCGTCTAGTCGGGTGACTCAAGTGAATTCTGAAGTCAGTATGACAAAGAGTTATATTTAAAATATATAAACTTATATAATTAGTAAAGTTGTCTTGAAATAAAGTGGGTTTTTGAGAATGTAGCAAATGGAATCAGTATTTGAAAATATACGAATATTGATGTTGAACTTTGCAAAGATAGATCTCAGAGTACCTACGTTAAAGTCATAAAAAAGGGCTAAACTTTAACTAAAAAATAAATATGCTACTAGTATGGTAAACCATCTACTAATTATGTGGTTTAATAATAGGCATTATTAAAGACAAAATCAGATATTTACTGATAGTTTATTATCAAAGAAAAGCAAAGCATTTTGCTTAGCAAATTATACCTACTTTGTAATTTATTTTGTCTTTTGAAGTTCTTCTTAATGAATGTTAGTAATTGCAGTACTCCATTTGATGGCTTTTTAATTGTGAAAATGTCGTCGTTCATTTGTTTTTAAATAATCGTGTGTTATAAGAATGATGAGTATATTGTATGTAAATGTTTTTTATGATGTAATTTCATTTTAATTGCAGTTTTTAGTCCGTTTTTGTACGCTTAATTTACATTTCAGTTTGCCATCATATCATTTAGGTCAATCTACGGTTCGTTTCATTTTTGGTTCGCATTAAACATTCCTTGTTTAAATATGGCAATAACCTAAAAAGTTTATTGTTTCTATCGTAAAATGCCGGCTCTATTCAATGCTTCCATAGTACATTATCCTACAAAGTTAAGGTTGGCGGTTTTAAGCTGTAATGCTGGCGCGACACCAAATCGGCTGGTGCCCTTGGCAGCTGTCTAATTTAACGGTGACATACACTTAGCCAGAGATTGTATAAATTAAATGGTAAAATATTTTTGTTATGATATTATGTAGATAGCCAAACTTAGGCAGGCACTCAGATACAAGTTTATTTGTGACACTGTGTGCTTACTATAAGCTTTTAAAAAAGAACTGTTGTCGTTGTGTAAGCGAGACATCGCTACTTGCAATAAATTGTGCTGTCTCCCTTCCACAATTACAACAGTCCTCTAAGAATTCATAGTACAGGCACTGGTCTTGATTGTCAACTGTCGTAAAAAATTTAGGTTAACGACACCGATTTTATTAAACGTGTTATGTGACACATTTACGTACTTTACTTATTTTCGTGTCAGCATTTATTATGCATTGTTTCATTCTTATGCAGAGCCATTAAAATCATAATTACTTTTTCAGCACTCTTATGTCAGACTACTTTCGGATTTGTGTTAATAATGCAACATCCTCTTATTTATTTAAAATGCAACTCATCAAAAAGACGTTATTTTTTCACATAAGTTTACGTTTTTTAGTTTTATTAAAGCGTCGAACAGAATAATACTCAATCTAAATATCTTAAGTCATCACGTAAAAGAAAATGCAAAGTACCAGGCTAGCATTGATGTTAGGTAACAATCTCAAACAGAATTTCGAATGCATCAGAGTTATACAGGCTGCTTCGTTTATATAGGTACCCTGTTTGACACAGGCGCTAAGTACGCGGCGAGGCAAGCGCGGTGAAGCGTGCAATACTGTTTGTTCTCGAGAGGATGCATTTACTCCTTTGATGATATGCCTGAATAAAGCGGGGATAGCAAAAAGGTTTTTTAACTTTTGATACTTTTTGCGTTCTTTGTGGAATTAACGCTATTTGAAATAAGAATTGAATGACAGCAAGGAGTTAAATTAACAATATTAAAAGTAGGTATATGATCTGCGTGATCTATTTATTTGTTTAAGTCGTAATGTTGTGACCAACGGAATGTATTTTTTTAGTTATAAGAGAGAATATTTATGTGCATAGAGCAATGTTACAGTTTCTTGAAAAGAAAAATATAATTAACAGACAAAAACATAATGAAAAATAACCTATTTTCGACATTGTATTTATATTGTAAGCAAAAGCGTTATAATTTCGTGTTTGTAAAAACGTTACGTATAACACTGTTTACCAAGCTAAAAGTACTTTAATAATTTCAAATTATTTCCATATAAAAGCAAAGGAAAACATTTATTCAGCCTTCACAAAAAGGAGGCCACAACCTAATCGAATGAGTTATCTTTATATTCAGAGTGTTTATTTAAAAGTTCCTCTAAACATTGTTATTGCTCAGGTACTTATTGTTTTCGTTCCACAGACTATATCATACCAGTCTCGTTTAAATAGGGCCAAAGATAAACATACAATTACAGCTGATATTAATGGTAGGTAAGTTCGACCTATATTTTATAAAGCCAAGGTGTTTTGGCAAAACCTTTCGTATGGTTAAGGTACATCATTGAAAAAATATTTATTATAATGTAGCATTATAGAATAAAGGATTGTTTTTTTTTAATTTTAAGGTTCATTTACGTAAAATAATTACACAGACATGACCTTTCCATTGACGTCAAAACAACAAATACATTTAACTCGCATTCTCTTATAGGTATTAAAAACTTTAATAATTAGATTGAATTAACCTTTACACTGAATGATAATAATATGGGCTTCATGGAAATAGCTTCAAAATTTCAAAGAAATTTATATTGAATTCCATGACCACATCTATTATCTATCCATCTATCTACCTATATCTATCTACCTACATCTATCTATTATCACAAATTTTCATCTCACGTCTTTACATCTCAATACCTACCTAGTTGTATTATCGATTTAGTTATTCTCCTTAAAGAGGTAAAGGGTCTTTGACCTTCCAAAGCTCTTCACTTCAATGTATATTTTATCAAGCGCAGATACTTAGGTACATACATGTAGATGTACGAGGTTTGTGATCTTTGTTTAAATGTCAATATTAGGACTTAAAATATCAACCTGAACACATTTGTTTATGTCTAAACTTTGTGTGTGTGTTTGTTTTCTTTGGTAACGAGTTTAAGTGTTTACAATTATTCGAGAATTTAAACATCTGAATATTGGATACAATTGTGAAACTTTAGTAAGACTTTTTTTTTCGCAAGCATTCAACATGCCATTTTTTTTTTATGTAGCTATACCTATGTGCAATCTAATTAATTAACTCTGATTAACTTTGATTTACTATTGATTTTATTATTGATTTCTGAGGTTTATGCGAATGTTATACATTGCAATAATACTACTTTTAAATCTTACTCTAATTAACCTAATGGCGTTTATCGATTGAATCAATTCCAACAATCTTCAATATTGTGAAACTTTCTCAAGCATTGTTTGACATTCGTAGTTAATGAAAACTATTTTGAATTAAGTGGTTTCATCACATTTAGGTTTCATTAGACAGTTCATATCCAAGTAAAACAATCATACTATGTCATTCGGTCGACCTGAAAACACATAAATATCTTTAGACTAATTAATTATTCAACTGGAATAATAATTTCAGTGTCCTTTTCTGTAGGACTAGACTGTTTTGGGATCAAGTTAATTAACCAACTATTGATTTTCTGGAATTGAACGATCTTTTGTTGGTAGAATATTATCTAATAGTAGGTATTTCTGAAAATGGTTTGGAATATTTTTCCATACTGGGGTTTCAGGATTCAGCTGAATGTTTTTCAACTGCTGCCGTTCGTTGTTGTATTTTCCTGACAATTATAAATATTTATTTTATTAGTCTAGCTAACTATGTATAAATGGACTAATTTGCTACGCGCATGTATTAGATTTTATATATTATTTTTGTATAAAGCATTCTCGATGCTTGAGGAACACTAAATAAAGTTATAGAAATAGAGCGATAATTTTATTATAATTATTTAAACAAAAGCCTATTAATAGTGCATAGTTTGGATCGATTAACTACGCGTAAAATTAAAGTTTTACTACATAGATAATCATTTAACATTTAATAATAATAATAATCTAGCCTATAAACGTCCCACTGCTGGGCACAGGCCTCTTCCCATATAGAGAAGGCACGAGCATTGATCACCACGCTTGCTCTCTGCGGATTTAACATTTAATAAAGATTATTAATATAAATGTCGTGGTGGCCTAGCGGTTCAATGAACGGATTTGTATGCACAAGGTTGCAGGTTCGAACCCAGGCAAGTACCAATGTGGCTTTTTCAAAGTTATATGTACTTTCTTAATTATTCTAAGACACTTCTGACAAACGGTGAAGGAAAACATCGTGAGGAAACCTGGATTCCAAAATTTGGTATCTGAAATCGCCAATCCGCAGAGAGCAAGCGTGGTGATCAATGCTCGTGCCTTCTCTATATGGGAAGAGGCCTGTGCCCAGCAGTGGGACGTTCATAGGCTGGGTTATTAAAGATTATTATGACATTAACCCAATCCTGCCACAATTTTGTAAACGATTCACTATACATAATAATATGTATATTAACTCTATACATTGTTTCAATGTTTTAGTATTCCAAAGTTTGTTGTTTGATTACTTTTGAGAGCTAAAATTGAGATTTTAGACATGCTTGCGGCTTCCATCTATTATTTTATTTAAATTAGATCTCAAAGTGAAGCTTAGGTTATCCTTGACGGGTTAAAAATTTTTGCTTTGTAAATTATTCTGGCTTTTTTTCAGTTTTCATTCTAAGGCCTTTTTTGTTTTTTAATAAAAAGCAATTTACTTTGAATTTATAATGAAGCGTTTACTTTTAAAATAATTTGATTGAACATGTCTTACAGAAAACTTTTAAAAATACATACCTAATTCTATTATTATTTTCTAATCAAATATTAACAGATTGCATCGTCCAAAGGTCGACAGGCAGAGAATGCTTTTTAAATAAAACTCCCCCTTTACACTGTGTATAAAGCATTAAATATATAAAAACACAATAACTTCTTTACAAACTTACCTCAACTTTAAACTGCATTACAAGCATCTGTATAACTAAATAAAATATTATCTTCCGGGCTACGACTTAACGCTGTTAATGTAAAGAATTCTCCTTCTTAGTAAACTTTCTACATTATTTCTAGGCATCGTACTGAATATTGAAACGAATTGCGCAAGTTTGTAGACGAACTTAGAACTCGAATAATAAGAACCTGTGCTAAGGAAGTAGTATTGTATTAAGTAAAATACCCATCTACTAGAAACTTTCGAGCAATATGGAACAAACTCTACTAACTTCTTTGACCGTTTAATTTCAGTTCTTGACTTTAATACGAACAGTTTACCTATAGTGTATCTGCTACCTTATTGTAGTCTTGCTAAATAAAAAGGAAAAACATACCTTACCTACTACTACCTTACTTACTACTTACCTAGGAGTTTTACCTACAGGCTCTTGAATTCATTGGCACACAAAAATCAGTAATACTCAATCAGGATAGGTAATAGAGCTTATATAGAACTGATGATATCTATTGGCATGTTTAGAATGAAGAGTGATGTCGAAAAATCGGTAAAAAAATTACTCACTGCTGTACACAGGCCTCTTCCTATATAGAGAATGAACGAACACTGATCGCCACGCTTGCTCACTTGCGAGTTGGCGTTTTCAGATGCCAACGACATTACAATGTTTTTTAGTTGCAATTTCTATATACTTTTATTGAAAATAAAACGACGCATCAACGGAATTGACTTGAACAGAATAATCTTTATTGAGGCACCATGTATAGTATGTTATAGACAATATATCTATAACATATAACTCACATACTTAGTACTAGATGGCGCTAGGTGTATTCTTATTTTTATATAAACTAACACCCCCACTATATAAAAATAATACAAGTTATCTATTTTTCTACTAGACCAATAGCTTTAACAAAAGTTTTATGCTTGATTGAATTTAAACTTTTAGTAAGCAAATCAGCTGGCATATCAGCTGTACATAGGTACTGAACATTTACCAAATTTTTTGCAATAATTTCTTTACAAAAATGAAACCTTATATCTATATGCTTAGATTTATTATGAAAGACAGGATTCAATAACAATTTTTGCGCACTTTGGTTATCATTATACAGAATAATAGTATATGAACTGGCAGTTATTTCACATTGTAAGTTTTGCAAATAAACAGCTTCTTTACAAGATTCTGAGATACCTATATACTCCGCCTCTGTAGTAGAGAGTGCAACAACCTTTTGTTTCCTGCTTTCCCAAGATATTGCAGCACCTGATAATTCAAACACAAAACCTGTATATGACCTCCTACTAATTACATCACTGCCCCAATCAGCATCAACATAACCAATAATTTCAGAATTAAGTTTTGAGTCATATTTTAAACCATAATGTTTTGTCTTCTTTAAATATTTCAAAATTCTTTTTGCATGATGCCAATGTTCTTTAGTAAAACAATTGTTAAATTGGCTCATGTAACTAACTGAGAATGATATGTCGGGACGAGTTAAAACAGACAAATACATTAAACTACCTATCAGGTGCTGGTATGGTATGCTAACATCACATTTGTCGCCTATACTAAGGTTCAATTTACATTCCATTGGTGTATTTGAACTGTGACAATCCAACATATTAAATTTATCCAACAACTGGTCTATATAACTTTCTTGGTCTAATGTTACACAATTTTTATTGCACACAACTCGCATACCCAAACATTGTCTTATAGATCCTAGGTCTTTAATCTTGAAATTGTCTCCCAACGACTTTTTTAACTTTATTACTTCATTAGAATCATTACTAAATATGAAAAAATCATCGACATACAGAGCAATTACAGTTATACATTTCTTGGTTCTCTTAATAAACAAACAAGGTTCATATTTTGATTTTATATAACCAATGTTAAATAAACAGTCTTCAACCTTTTTATACCACATTCTTGAAGATTGCTTTAGCCCGTAGATGGCCCTTTTTAACTTTAAAACTTTACCATCATTTAAATCATCAAAACAATCTGGCTTTTGCATAAAAATTTCTTCCTCAAGGTATCCGTTTAAAAATGCTGTTTTTACATCTAAGTGTGTTGTTTTAAAATCTAATTTTGCAGTCAAGGCAAACAATAATCTTAATGTTGAAAATCTTACCACTGGAGAGAATGTCTCATTGTAGTCCACACCGTGTCTCTGAGTAAAACCTTTTGCCACTAAACGAGCACGATATATAACTTTACCATCCACATCACACTTTTTCTTTAGAACCCATTTACACTGAACCACACAATCATTATTATTTGGAGCTTCAACCAACTCCCAAGCTTGATTCTCTTCAAAACATTGAAGTTCTTCTTTTACTGCTTTTTGCCAATATTCTTTTTCATGTCCGGTCAAAGCCTCCTGCAAAGTTAAAACTCCAGCTTCTTGAAGACAAACATTTTGTTGGCTACTGAAACCATATCTATCAGGTTGTTTTCTTTCTCTAGCTTCCCTTGTGGTGGTTACAGTTTCCTGTAAACTTTCTTCTACATCTTCATACTCACTTGGTACATATTCAGAATCAGAACTATTTGTAGACTCTTCTTGGGATGTTAGAGTATCAGACAAGCTTTCTTTCATATCCCCCACTGAAGGTGTCTGGTCTGTACCTTTAATTGTTTCATTTACTAACTTCTGTTCTACAACTTCTATAGTAGTGTTTTCTTTCTCGACAACTATCACATCTCGGCTGGTTATTATCATATTCTTAACTGGATCATACACTCTGTAGCCTTTACTCGCATCAGCATAGCCAACAAGAATACCTTTTTGGGCCTTTTTATCCCACTTTTGTCTCTTTTCTTTAGCTATGTGTGTCATTACAAAGCTGCCAAAAACTCTCAGATGACTGATATCTGGCTTCACACCATGCCATAGTTCATAAGGTGTTTTACTTTGTAATACTGACAAACCTGTACGATTATGTAAATATACAGCTGTGTTTGTAGCCTCAGCCCAGAACTTCTTGCTTAACTGTGCATCAAAAAGCATGCACCTTGCTTTCTCGACTAAGGTTCTGTTCATTCGTTCACATAGTCCGTTCTGTTCAGGAGTATATGGACATGTTGTTTGATGAACTATTCCAATGTTTTTTAAATAATGATTAAACTACCAGTGTAGCGCCCAGTGCGCAGTGGAAGCGTGCTGGGCCCATAACCTATTGAAAATAAAACGACGCATCAACGGAATTGACTTGAACAGAATAATCTTTATTGAGGCACCATGTATAGTATGTTATAGACAATATATCTATAACATATAACTCACATACTTAGTACTAGATGGCGCTAGGTGTATTCTTATTTTTATATAAACTAACAACTTTACCTATACCACAAAGTATCTAAAAATATAGCAGTTCAAGATTAAAAGAATATTAACCGCTGTCATTTAATTGTTTAATGTAACACGTTGTCAATTGTTAGGTTAGGTTAGATTCTAAGTTAGAACATTTAAATTTACTTGTGTTCGGATTTGTATTGGGTCTTGTTACGTACCTTGGTTACACGACTAACTCATTTATTCATTCATCCGAATTTCATACTCAGCCAAATCCTTTGTATAATTATTTATCTAGTGTAGGTATATACCCGTCTGATAAAATTAAGATTTGTACGGTGTTGCTAGCCGACCTTAGACTAAAATCCAGGCTAGCAACCCTAGTTTAAATATAAGGTATTGTCGCATCAAATAAGGTTATTTCTGTAACATTCTGATTCTGAAACTAAGTTATTTGAGTCTGTGTAAACAAGTTTTAGATTGACCTTAATTTTAGACCTAAATACTAAGCTAAGTAAACATTGGTTGTCAATTTATTCGATTCTATAGAGTGAATATGCGTTACAAATATTGTATACTTCAACTCATTTTTAATTAACGAAAATAATGTGAAAACAATACACAATTCGTAATTGAAACCAAACATGAAACTTGAAATGGAAATTTTAATTAAACTTGTGAATTTTCCTTTATATTTTCGCTTCTCGACATATGAATATCATTTCCTCGTGTCACTCAAATACTGGGAAAGACTTAAAATGTGTTTTGTACCGAATTTGTTGTCGTCAACGAGAAAGTCGGTTTCGGGTCGAGTGTTCTGACCGACCCAGTTGTTAGCTGCAAGCCTGCAACGTCGATATGCTGTCACAGCACACACCCAACCACTTTAAATTTACCGCCCGCTTAAAACCAGCCACCTTATTCCAACCACATAAAGTATAAAATGGCTTGACGACCACTTCGACAGTACTTCAGCTTGTGTACTTTTATATTGACGTGGAAGTACGTGTCGCGTGCCCGTTTTGAACTTAATTTGACGCTTACATTGCATTTTTATTTATTTCAGTACACAGTGTTGCTTTGCTCATAAAAATTGCAGTCGCAGTGTTGTATGACCTTATAACCATATTTTGTATCGTACCTACATGGAATGCTTTTAATAATTTACACCATTTTGTTACTGTATGGAAATTATTGCTGCGACGCGTAAAATATAACGACTCGCTTTTACGATTAAGACAAACTTTAAAGTGAGTGTTGTTGATGTATAGTACTTTGTGGTGTATATTTCATTTCATTATGCGTCGATTTACACAAAAACAATTTAATGTTGAGCATGTTTTTATTATATTATTCAAATATTGTTTCTCGTTAATAATACAACGAAACAAACATACCACATCGCTCAATAACAGAAATCTTACATTACACGAAACATTTACTAATACAATAACCACAAAAACCATTTCATAAACAAGATTTGAGTTAACCAACACCAAAAGTACATAGAAACGGTAATAATCCCCAAAAATATTAATACTCTATCTAAAAGACCCAAAACGCGGCTTAATTTAAAATCACTCAAGGGTGTCGGGGGTCTATCTCTAAGATCGCGATAGGCCGCGTGCAGACTTGGCTTGACTTGGCCCGCACCCAGCCGCGGCTGCCAAATGCCGTGCCTCCTTCCCAGATACCGCTTTGCAGAAATATTAAAAGTAATAAGTAAGTTTAGGTTGTATTGATAGTGTCTGTTCGTGTTTAAATGCCAAGTAAATTGTGCAGGTTTTGTGGGTTAAGTAGCACGAAATAGTTTACAGTACAAGTTTAGTTATCCAATAGAAATAAATAAACAAAAACATAGTCTTAGTTCTGGAAAGAAGTGCATGAAAAAAAAAAACAAAAACAAGACTCCAAAATTCATAAAACCTTATGTTCAACGATTTCAGCATAATTTTAACATATCATTTCAAAAAAAAATTCAAACCAGCCCTGAAGATCTGCCAAGTGACATATCTACAATTGTAAACTCTGAACGAATAGATCAAATGTATGTATTGTATGGTCTTTAATAAGTATGATAAAATTAAATGCAATTACAAAAATAGGCCCTACAAAACCGTATAAACGGTTTGTCTGTAGGTGCGTATATACATCTTTTAGCAAATGACTTAGTAGGATGCGGACATTTATAATAACGTGTACGTCAACAATCTATTTTACAATACATATATTTATATATCATTATAGGTTTACATGCAATGCATGGAAATGACCAGTCTAAGTCACGTGAATTATCGAAATGGCATGTCAATTTCATACATTGAATGCTGTTCTAGCGATCATCATCATCATCATCGTTAACGCTTGTAGAAATGTAGCTACAGGGGCTAAACGGAGAGGTTATAAAGAAAGATAACTTAAATATATTATAAAGCAAGCTTTACTGAGAAGTGATACAATATGCATACAACCAACCACGAAGTATAATATACTTCGTAATTTTAGCTACACAAGTACAAAGTTTTCAAACTTAATATCATTAAACATGCGTAATAGAAAATTAATAATAAAACGATAAAGTCAGACAGTATATACTTCAGTATTTCCAAAGAATTACATTATACTTAAGTTATTCTAGTACTTACATTAGGTCTAAAATATACCTAGCCTTTATTTAGAAACAGTATTTTATCTTAAAAGCTGGTAAAGTTATACCTAATGGAGCTGAAGTACAAAAAAAAGTATTAAGTTTTTTAAGTAACTTATAATGATATCGATTTTATTCAAAGGTCAAAAATGATTGTGTTCATTTCTTGATAATAATTAATGAAAAATTTATTATGTTTAGACTTCACCTAATCTTATTCGGTAAATAAGGTAACATTAGGAAACCTAATTGATTAGATTTGAAATTACATTTAAGTTTTACATCCACTTCTTAGAAACATATACGATACAGTTATTGCCGTTAACAATAAAGTTAGTTAACTATACACTATATGCACTTCTGGTTGTATGTCTATTTCATATGCCACATATGGCCGAATATTGAAAGTCAATTAGTTTTTTGTTAATTTGTTTCGATTTAAGGTGGACAGATGTAAGCGACAGATAGGTATTTAAGAATATATTAAAGTTAAAAGGCATTTTATTCTATAAATATTAAAATAGTCTTGTTCTAGGTATAACAGCACGGTGATAACTTGAGTTCTGAGAACTCGACTTCATTTTCTCATTTATAAAACTGTTAACCACACTTAATGAACTTTTATCTTAGCAAAGGTGAAACTATGATTAACAAGTTTATAATGACTTTCGCAAGTTATGTAGCTGTTTTAAACGTTAGACTTAGGTACCTTCCATCTTCAAAGTATTTTTTTATAGTTGACGACCTCCGTGGTCGAGTGGCGTACGCACCGGTTTCAAAGTGAGCTAGCTCTGAGGTCCCGGGTTCGATCCCCGGACGGGTCAATGTAGAAACCAACTTTTCTAAATTGCCTCGGGTGTCTGGGTGTTTTTGGTACCTTCGTTGTTTCTGAATTCCATAACACAAGTGCTTTAACTACTTACTTTCGGTTCAGAGCAATGTATGTGATTTTGTCCGCATTTATTATTTATTATTACATTTTTTTATAGTTCGAAATACATTTATATTGCTTTTTCTTTGAAAGAAGAGCTGGTACGTCGTCGTTATTACTAAAAGGATCTAATCTGTTAGCATTTGTAGGTTGTTATAACATTTTCGCAGAACCGATTTTCAATAACTGACTTTGGAATACTCCTAATAAAGAAGGCTGAAGATGTTTCAATATTTTATACATGGGTGCCTACAGCTCAATATATTGCGAACATTTTGTCACAAGTAAAGGTAAATAAAAACTTGGGTGGTACTCCAACTCAAATAGTAAGAATTACGAAAGTACAAGTATTGATTTGGTATGTAAGGTTTGTCAATGCAAAAGCTAATGTAAGACATGTACTTATTTACTTTTGGATCATGGAATACCACCGTCTATTATTAACTTCATTATAAAACAATTTAACAATCCGGTTTTACCTACCAATTTCTGAAGAACATTACGGTTTTAAGCTTCATTTAAGTGCAGACAATAACAATATTAGTTTATCTTTACAGCAGTAATACGAACTAATGGCATCCGATTAAGAAAGCCTTGCTTAATTTAACTAGAAGTACTCAATGACTGAACAAAACTACATACTAGGATTATTCTTTGCCTATCGTAGATAGAATGTTCTCGCTGGCCGTCCAACAATACACTGCGTTTGTTATTAGCTATGTAACGTGAAGTATATGTATGTACAATTCTGCATTCATATTTTTACGAAATAAAGCATGCGTTAAAAATACATTATGTTTAGGTTTCTTTATCTGATTAGCCCTAATACTAAGATATTTGGCATTTTATAAGATTTAATATCTTGCTTAGACAACGGATAATACTTCTTACTAACATTTAGTAATACACAACACAATACTAGTTAGACGATAACAAAACTGGTTTATATGATACAGTTCAAATAGCGACGAAATAACAGTTCAACAAGCAATGACAAAAAGATCGTTTAAATTTCAAACCCTCCAAAGTCCATTCCATTGACTTTGTCTCATACAATAGGGAATAGTGAAATGGCCTTCCATGTGCATCGTTCTATTCACGAACAATAAGCCTATGACATTAGTCTGTGGTTGCCATGGACGAGCCTTTGTGTCCAATGTAGCTGTTTTGATACCAAATAGGACCTATACATGATGCATATTTTTTTCTGTTGGTATGTACTTACAAACAATTTGATAGACATATGGTGGATGATGCGTGGTGGGTAGGTTGACTGGGTGATGAATAAATGAGTCCAAGTCCAACACACAGAATGTTATTTATATTGCACAAACACACATAGATATAGTTCACACACACAACAGCAAAGTTAGAATCCATAGGAGATAGAAGGAGAAGAGAGAATAAAGCGATAGCACAGAAAGTTCACAATCAATAGTACAGGGGCCCGAGTCTGCTATTAACACTCCGTGTCAGTGTGCGACTCGGGCGCGCACGAGTCGCGCCCGAGTCGGCCCGAGCGCGCCCGAGAGGGCCCGAGCGCCGCCGGACGAGCCAACTATGAGCACACTGACACGGGGTGTAAATAGCAGACTCGGGCCCCAGGTTAGCGAGTTCGCGCGGTAGCGTTAAGCATTCGGTAAACAAGCGACACGGGCTTCGCGGTCGATGATCGAAAACCGTAATTAATTTGCACGACTAACAAGCGTCACATAACTCACATACTTTGATATGAAAAATAGAGTTCAAATGAGTAGGTACAGAATTTAAAATCAATCTAAACAGCTTTCAAGTCTAGCAATTAAGAATAAATTATGACTAAAGAAAGAAAACTAACAACAAAAGTAAAGTTTTCCCCCTCATTAAAATTATAATAAACATTTTTTTGAAAATATCTTTGACACCCACATCATAAGGAAAACTCTTAGAGTAATTACGTTACTTTAATTTGACGTCGAGTACGGACTAAGGAGGACCAGCTTAGGTACATATACATATATGTACTCAGCTAGCTTAATTTGCACCTAAAGATCTAGGCACTAGAGTTTAAATTAACTATTTGGATATTGTTTAGTTTTACGGTAATACTAACAATCTCTTGCTTGATAGAAAATATAAAGCTTACGTTTATTAGAAAGCACTATGTGGATTTTATCTCTTATTTCTTTAAAGGTATTAAGAATAATCTCTAGTACTTGCTTCTAACGGTATAAGTTTTCAAGAGACGTAGGATCTTGCAACTTTTACGCAAACAAATAGTGAACAATGAATAGTTTTTTTATATAGCGGAAGAGATTTTAAAAATCTTCTGACATACACAGTTTCCATTGAAATATTGGATTGTATTGTTTTATGAAAGCTCTTTATCACTTCTATATCACCAGATCACAGTATCACAGGAGGAACTGAAACTATTGTTAGAACCCAAACAGATAAATCAAAGATTCGCAACTAAAACCAAATATTTATCTTCAGAATTTTCGTGAGTTATGGAAAATGTATGCAGCTTTGCATGGCAACAGCTTAATGTCCTTAGTTATGGGTGCTATAGCTGTCTTTATGGTTATAGCGGCCTTCCCCCTGGGCCTCGATTCAGCTATTTAAGAGTTGCTTGAATTGACCGAATGACCTGCTTCATTTGTTCATTTTTACGATAACTGGCATTCTGCTAACTGTCATTACGATCATCAATTGGTCATTACGATCATTCTCTTCGAGAGTTCTATGAGATTTTATTGTAGGCTTATCTGAATACGAAAATTAGGCACAATGACAAGTACACTGACCGACCACTGACATGCATTTAAAATAGCTGAATCGAGGCCCTGGTTAATCAAAGTGATTGTTCCTTATCTATTTTCGGACGATAAATCGGCGGATAGTTTCGTGTCGTAGTTTCGGTGAAATCTGATTAGTTTATTAATGTTATCAAGGTTTCTATGAAGTTCCTACCTACTTTACCTACTAAGTTTATTACTTACTTAAGTATGAAGTGCTCTTGTGTTGAGAAGGGTTATTTTTAACGTACTAGATTTCTAGTACTGATGATGTATTTACATAAGCGGTGATATTCTCATCAAATTGAACAACTTTTGTTTTATGGCTTTGAAGATTTCTGAAAAAGAAATTTGCCTACAAACTCACATAAATCGGCCCCAATGGGTGTTCTTATGTGAATTGTCGTGGAATATAAAACAAAAGTTTCACCCTTTAAAGAGTGTAATTCCCTTTGTTACCTTTGATAAAAAACTGTTGTAACGTAAGAAGAGAATTGCGGTATTCCAAGTTAATTAAAAGATTGATGATGTATTCCACTATTCATTAATATACATACCTACCTATATGTATATAATCAAAGTGGCCAACCCACAGCCAAAGGATACCGCAACACCCTTCATAACTTATTATCACGTAATCCCGATCATAACTCGAAACTTTTAAATGCCTTAATTATAAACCGTAAATTACACGACCATTTAAAAAGCGCATCAAAAGTTATGCTCATAAATCTGAACTATCAGAATTTATCAGATAGGGAACAGCCGCACGTGAGAAGTCCACGTTGCTAACTGATAATTAATCACGAATACATAAAGTTTCACCCAAAAGGGCTTGTTTTCAAGCTGACGAACTAAATACGAGTAAATTGAGTTTTGATTAAGCTAAAACGACGAAAACTTTACTGCGTAACGGTTGGCAATGGCACGTTGAGAGCCACTTGGATGTTGATTACAGTATAATTTTAATATGTAATTAAGTTACAAATTAATTCTTATGTGAGACGAGTTTAGGCGTAATTAACTTTATCCATCGATGTTGTGCTTGTGTAATTTTATGCGTGGAGAATTTTAGATTTATTTTCTGAAATGTCTCTGGTGGGTTTAGACAATTTGAAACATAAGCAACTCTATCTTACTTAAGTAGTAGTATTAATAGACACCCATTAAAAATAGTGCTTTGTATCGCGCGATTAGAGAAAGATAACTTAGCGCTTAGTAATAAGTAAGAGTTTTTTTCTTATCTAGTGAATTATTCAGTATACAAAGGTCCAGCAAATTATAGACACCTATCTATCAAGTAACTCTTTGTGTAATAATCCTGCTTCATAAGTAATACTTCAGACATTTTTGATCATCAGCTCGCTGTAAACATTTAGTCTGTATAAAAAGTGTTGATAAAACAGTTGACAGTAGCTGAAGTTCAAATAAACTAGAGTCTCATTGCGGCAGGAAAAGAGAAAGGATCCATTCAACTCGATCGGAAAAGCGATTCCGTTCTGATATTAAATGAACGTTCGAACCAATATCTCAATTTTCTCGCTCGCTATTTATCTCAAACTATAGTTATCCTAGATGTTATCTTGACTGCAATTTCTAGAATTGGTATAAATATATATACGACTATATAACATGGTAGGTCAAAGTCCTCATCTCATGAGGAGAATGAGTATTGATTACTACGCTTGCTTGTTCACTTTAGCTTTGCTATTATTTCAGATAGTTAAACCCATGTTCGATGTTTTCAATTAAAGTTTTAACCAATATTATTATTAGCTCTGATATAATTAATAATAGTAAATATGTACATCATCACAAACATTGCTTTGAAGCCAGTAGGTTGCTTAAATGTTCAGCATGCAAATGCTGTAATTGTGTATGGAATCAGAGACAACGAAGGTACCAGAAACCCACAGACCCGATGCCATGGAGATGTATACGCGAATATGGCCATTAAAGCATTTTCCTTTTGGAGGTGTTGTTGCCTCTTGCCTCTATGTTGTAGTAACAAAAACCAATGTATTTTCCCTTATCACACATGAAGTCTGAAGGTTCCTAACTAGTTACCTATATTGCCACTAACAAAACGTTATCTCGTATTGCCTCATCTCCTGCGAAGTTTTCTGATATCGTTCGCTTCACGGCTATAAAGTTTTACACACTGGGATGAAATAAAATACAAGGATTATAACCATCTGTGTTTACTTGTTTCTGTTTTACACAGAATCGCGCAAGTTTCGATCACGTACAAAGTGCGATCGAGTACAAACTAAACGGCTTCTTCGAAGTTATACTGTACTTCAATCTGTAGGGGGTGCACGCGATAACGCATTTAATCTTGAGGGTGTTAAGTTCATTTTGCTTTGACGTTATGTAGTTGCTTTCCTCAGGAGTCCCTGTTTTGTTTCAGTTGCGAATGTGCGAACTGTTTAGTTTCATTTTGTACTTGTAATTTAGATATGGAGGAGTTTATCGAGCTAGTTTTGGGAACTTTCACCAGAATACATAAATTAATAATATATGTTTGCGGTATAATAGGTCAAAGATAGTTGTAAACGAGGACGGTTAATAAGTTATCTATAGACAAGTAAATGAGAATTAATATTCTCATTTACTTGTCTATAGATAACTTCCTGCTTTGGGGTTTTTATTTACCGTTGATTCTTTAATAATTTTAAAAGAAATTTTATTTTTTTATTAATGAAAGCAAATCAATTCAATTAACAGACGTGTTTTTCAAAGTCTAGAAAGACATCATCAAACAAAAAGATTGTCTGCTGTTTCTTTGTTAGTCAACCTCAAAAGAAATGATAATGGTTTAAATTTACCTTTTAAATAAGATACGTTTATATCATCATTATCTCGGCATTAATTATTTGGTTCTGCGGCGGAAGCTTGCCGAGTTACATTACAATTAATTTAAATGTTGAATCTCTTACTAATTGGGTAGCTTTACTACTCTCAAATTATCTCTACATAATTTATTATCGATGTTTTACAAATACTGCAATTTCCTTTTTTTATTATCATCTCCAATATCAGTTCATGAAATCATTTACAGATTGCTTTTTTTAATCTGTTCCTGCTGAATAATACTTAGTTTAACGATGGGGTTTGACTTTAGCAGACGAATCCTTGAATCGCTTTCAAGCCTTTACACGTGTTTCCAACAGCTGATAGTCTTGTTTCGTAATATGTAATGTACGTTTTCATCAATAGAAAAGAATAACATCAGAATTAATTAGTTTAGTAACATGTTTAACATCGTTCTCGGCATCAATCACTCGGCCGGCAACCGCGTTACGTCGCCACTAATTGTGATCCCGAAACGAATGGTTATCGGCATTCGTCCTATCGATCGCGCCGCGACGTTCTTCTCACTTTGTCAGCTTTACATTGAAGTGCGAATTCCCTTAGAGATGTCGGTGGGTAGTATAAACGCGGCGATAGAGGAGTAACTGTGTGGTATAGCCGCGTCGTTGAAGTGCGGTAGGGTTGTGGGTAAGGGACCTACGGGAAAGTAGGTCGGGCCGGCGGCGCCCCCCACTCCCCTCCGACCCCCTGTGTTGTCGCTTTCACTGCGTCCGCTCGGGATAAAGCCTAATTTTATTGCGTTGCGTTCGATCGTGTCTTTTACTTGTGGTCGCTTGTTTGATATAAATGAATCGGATGATCTGATGTTTGTGTGTTTGTTCTTTACAGTCGTGTAATTTCAGCTAATAGATGTTATTTTGTTTTAGGAGAAGTTCTCTTTAACATTTACAAAGAGCCTCTGATACATGCATCTTACTGAAACCGTATTTCAGTCTTCTCATGAGTTAAATTTTCATCGATAGTTACTAACCTACTGCAGGGGTAAACAATAATATACATGCTCGTATCGGCCCCTTCCATCAAACCAAGCTATTAACTAACAGAAACTTACAGAACCTCATTACGTGTTCGCAGTTTTCGCTATAATGTTTACCTGCGGTTTTCTCTATGTACATAAGTTCAACGCTTGTTTATTACTGCGAATAAGAGTATGCATTAACCTATATACAGTATGAGTTGAAAGAATGCGTCCACAGTTTTCAATGGCCTGCTTTTTTAAATGTCGCAGTTTTCTGCAGTCATGAATCACGCGTTGACAAGAGCCGTGGGACTTTGCCCGCGTTATAAATTGGTACTAGTCAGGTATAGCCGCATGATGTATTCGCGGCTACTGTTGCACGCTGATCTCAGCATTACATTTTTAATAAACTAGCATTTTAATAGGGTTCATTATTTGTAGAGTTCATTCCAGGTTGGAACTTCATCGAGGCTAACGCATTTTACTTCAGTGTGTGAAAAGCAAAGATTGATTACGCTTGCTTTTTCAACTTCAGTCACCAGTAGTCACCACACGTCTTTCAGTAGTAAAAATATTGGAAAATAAACGTTATTGTTTTGACATAAAGACGCTGTCAATTCCAATATTAGGGCCAAAATTATATACACAATTTTACAAGTTTCATAAATACAACAATTTCTATTGTTGTTATTGGTTTAGTTTAATTAGTGTGTGCATGAATACACCATGAATAAAAGCAAGCAAAGGGTTAATACACACCCCCAACCCTTCACATTCTAGTCGAGTGGGACTATATCATAAAAAATGCATTGGTGGTTTAGCGAATGGAGATACAAGAACATTTAAATGTCAATGAACTCTCGACTTCAGTATTATTTTGATTTGAACTGAAGTTTTTATTGGAGACCGACGCCAACTCATTTACTTTTTTACGACAGATATTTTTATTTCTGTGTCTACGTGATTATAGGTCTGTGTGTAAGTTAGTATCGATTTTCATAAAAAATATTACGTCTTCTCGTTTATGTTTTTCCGTTACTACTGTTTTTTCACGCTGTTATCTAAAATATGTACGTACTAAGTTTACTTAAGTTAACTTCACTCACTTTATGTAAGTGTGAGTGAAGTTAACTTTAGCAAAGTTTTTACTGTTATTTCAGAAGACAAATCAAGATTTTTATGTGTTGCAATAATAAATATATGTATGGACGAACCTTAAAAAACATTCATAAAAATAAAAATAATTAGAAAGCGATCCTATCGGGTCCAAGTTTTGTTGCGTCGTTAAAAATGAAATGTTACACTTAACATGCAACGCAGAGTGCTATTAAATTTCAACGAGAGAGTAGTTCCCACTGTCTCGACGGTCCATGTAGCTTTGTAACGACTTCCTTTGATACTAGAGTATTCTCAGTATTCCATAAGTTAGTAATTTTCAATTATGTTGTAAGAACTCTACATTAAATAACAAGCACTACATTGGCTAAACGCCCATTCTTATATTGCTTATGGCATAAACAGCTATATTATAGAAGAAAAATCCAAAATGAACAAATGCAACTTAAGACGGAGCAGCAAAAAGGCCATATATATTCTAGACGCAATTAAAAAAGAAGGTCGTACGTGAAATTTTCCAAGTCTACTTTATCAATTTTATTTATGCTACACTTGATACATATTTCAGGCCGAATTTAAAAAAGAAACTGAGAGCGTTCGCCTCCCCGGCGTGACGTGGGGTATAAATCGTGCGCTATTCCGCCCGCGCCGCACGCCGCCGCCATTTTAAATAGGCGTCATTCAACTCATTTGACGTGTAATTATTTTCATTTCGCAGCTCGGTTTTCGAACGTGACCCGCGCGGCTACCGACATTTTTTGTCACTGGCAAACCTAATTTATGTTTTGTTCTTTTAATTAATTTGATTTATTCTTGTCTGCCAGCGATCTTATAGATGTTTTTTCTGCTTATTTGTTAGAGTGGATGTCGTTACCATATTGTTGTGTGGAACCAGGGGAGTCTATTGTTCTTGGTATTCGCACAATGAAGCTAGGTTAATTAAGTCGTATACATTGATAGCGACATATATAATCTGAACTCCGTTATTTTTTCTAGAAAAGAGCTTGTTTCGTGCGGTATGGTTAAATTTTTTTTAGGTTATATTTGTATCTTATTTAAGTGCCCAACAAGAACTAAGCTTTTTTATCATTTTGCTTTACTGTAAATTACATATCCACTTTATGCTTACATATAAACCTAGATGCTGAAGTTACAAACTGCATCAGTATTCAAAGTATCGCGAAGACTGAGATATCTAGTGCTGCAGTCAGATTTACTTTAAGTTTACGGCGTCTACATTCAACGCGTAGAGAAATCGATACGTATTTTATAGCTACCTTATCTTATAACTCCGGAACGGCATTTTTAAAGCCCGTAGCTAACATTAATCGTAACACAGTTTTAAATTCGCAGTACTGAAGTGAAGTCGTCTTATTAATGGTTGACTCGTATTTAACTAAAATTTTGTTTATATCTATAGTAGCTAGTTTTCACTAAATCTACTTTAGTTTTTATAACTGTGTATGGAAAGAATACCGACATATGAAACTAAGCGTATTTCAATTTACATGTAGCTTGATTTAAAAAACTAAGTAATACAGTAACAAAGATGCAAAATAATCATACCAGAAAAAAAGTTATATATATTTTTTTTCCCACATTATAGTATCTTTTGTTGATAAAAGACCCTGAAAACGATTAGTGCTTTCGTGAACTAAGAAAAAAATTAAAATAGCAGAAAAAAATAGCACTCTGTTAAAGTGCGATATTTTTATCATTTTGTTAATAATTGTTTAAGAACAAAAAGATAATTAAACGTCTATTTTTAAAACTTGGGTACTTTTACAATTTTCGTGACAGAAATTATGGACAAAGCGTTTTATCATTACATCATCTTTTTATTTAACAAATTCATATAACAGGCCTTAAGTTTTTCGGTACAAACACATCTATTTAAGGACGAAAGGTTTACATAATACCCTAAAGGCTACCTCAAACAATATTGCCTAAACTCAAAGTCCAGGCAACCGCAGCATCTAGGTCATAATGTAGCAAAAAATATCTCGGAAATTCAATGAACAATGTATGGCCATAATCGCCGTAATGGTGAGTAAATGAGGGTGCGAACGGGGTACCGAACTAGGGCAGTTTTTGTGCACATTCCAACTAACAGAACGGTAATGTGTGTTTTGTGACAAAGGGGACGCGGTAATGTCACAGGAGTACGTAGTCGGGTGCGTTGCGTTCTAATTGCCGTTTCTAAATGTTAAGCTAGAAAGAGGAAGGTATGGAGGTTTGAAGGGATCATTTTTCGACTTTTCTCGCAGATAAAATACAACAAAATAGACGTACATCAAATGTTGGTATCTACTTAGTCTTGATACTATGTTTTGCATTGATTTTGTTTACACATAATTTATGAAACTTTATAGATCTGGTACTTACTTACGCTCCTAGAATTTTAAACTGTTTACCATAGTGTGTAAAATTATATAGGTTTATCAAATGATAGAGATACATCTTAAACGTAGTCACATCATGTCACGTCATTCTGTCAGAAGCTAATTTTGTGTATAAAAATTTAAAATTTTTGCTTTAAATTGTTTTTGACAACATATTTGCAGTATCAAAGATCGTGTTTAATTCGATTTAAATCTTAATTCAGGGGAAATTTCGTTACATTTTTGCTTTAGATGTTCTGCTTGATGTTTAATTTTCCCTTAAGCAGCCTACCTTTATGTGTATAATTGTATATGTAAAGATTATGCGGCTTATCTCCCATAAGATACGGGGTTTCATGTACGGTTTTGTGGCTAATTCCACGTAATACATTACGCTACGTTACCTTCAGGCAAAAATCCCGATTTTCAGGGGATTTGCGAGTTATCCCATAGACATCCCGTGAGGTAACCGACAATCCTTTCATTTCGATGACTTTAAATTGAACGTATTGTTAAATAACGAGAGTTTTGAATATAATTATTGTTTAGTATTTAATTACCCTGAGTACGTAATTTTGTGGTTAACGTCAAATTCATTAGACTACAATAAATAATAATAAATAAATAATAAATGCGGACAACATCACATACATTGTTCTGAACCCAAAGTAAGTTGCTAAAGCACTTGTGTTATGGAATTCAGATACAACGAAGGTACCACAAACACCCAGACCCGAGACAATGTAGAAATGTGATTTTCTACATTGACCCGTCCGGGGATCGAACCCGGGACCTCAGAGCTAGCGACACCTTGAAACCGGTGCGTACGCCACTCGATTACGGAGGTCGTCGTAATATTAGGTAGTAAAAAATTGCTGCTGTGCTTTATATGTATTTAAACCTGTACACGAGGCGAAGCAGTTCTCCGATATCTAATGATTTCAGTATCCACGCAACTACCGCCATACAAAATCATAGTTTACATAGACACGCGTCGCGGCGTCGTTGGAGACTAAAGTCGTCGGGTATCGGAGACTTGCATCGCTTCCTGTACAAACGGAACACTACTTAGCATAAAGTTCATCATACATAACAGTTTTGTTTGAAGCAAATCACTGCCGATGTATTTACTCATATATTTCGTGTTAACCAGATGTTTCGTTTTATTTCACAAATACGTTTCATGTTGCCTCCCACAGCCATTACCCACTAATCCCATTTATTGGGTTTATTAGCCTAACATGCTAAATTATGTATGTAGTCTAATATTTTAATGTAATTACATCATGCGACCGCTTGTGATCCATCATTATTTACTTGATTACTGCAATAATGCTTAATCCTATTGTGTCATTTCAGTGGACTGGCCGCGTTATTATTTTGGTTGACTTCGTCTAATCAATTTCGAATTTAATGTGTCATAACGTATTTTTAGATTGTTCGTTTGATGAAAGATCAAATTTAGGGTCCATGGAATTTACAGGCCTATAGGTACAAGGTTCAATACCGATGTCCAATATTATAAATTTGAAAGCAACTGTAAGCCTCAAAATCGATTTTGATAAATTTTGAGATGAAACTACCTTAAACTCCAAGAACACGACATTTGCTACTTTATTCCTCTATAATCGAAAATGCGGCCCAAGCCGCGAGCGTAAACTAGTAGTATATAAACCTACAACTTATACTTGAAACGTCGGAAATATATGGGCACTGAAACTTTCCAATTATCCAAGTAAGTAATGAGATTCTCTAAGTAGTTTCAACACTCAGCGCTTTTGAGGAAAACTGTGTATAATACTAGACTCCTCCATTTTGTTTAGTTTACTTTACCTGACTTCTTTGTGCCTGTTTAGTCGTTTAGGTTCCGCTCAATAACTTTTTCTCATTGTGGAAAGCTCGGGCGTTATAACGAATCTTTTTTTTTCTTTTCCTCACATTGTGTTTTCTCCAAATCCTCCATCTGGTTTAGCATTACATTGCCCACGTTTTCATATATAAAATACCTTTTACATTATTTAGTGAAGTTGGACTTTAATTAAGTTCTATTTTGTCATAATTCCCCGTATTCCTTCAGAAAGAAAGCTTTTACTTGGACGTAATAATTACACTTCGGTTCCATTTGTAAGCATTGATTATACCACTTTGTGTAATAGGAATTTCAATTCGAGATCGAGATCGAAATTCAAACAAAATTTTCGTGCTCATGATGAATTACAAAACCGACCTTTGAGGGTTAATTCTTAAGAGAATTTTAACAAAGTCACTTCCGCGCCTGATGTTATTAAAATCACAGGTTTTTTCTCAAGTTTCCATTTCTGTTCGTCTCTAATGGAAGTGACCTAGTTTTCCCTTTTATAATTATAATAATGTGATTTCGAAGTCGCGATTGTTAACTTTTAGTGGTGGAAGTTGGTTTGCTAAGTAATTTCTTATTAAATTAGTGGTATTGCCTCTCAATTAACAGTTATAACTGAAACATTCTAGGCGTGATCTTAAGTCACTTAAAAGGTTTTCTATTAATGAAATTAAACCATGTACTATATAATATAACTATCATAAATAAAACAACTATATAAGTAACAATGTAAGTGGAGCAAACATTTTCGTTAAATCAAATCTAAATAGTGTATTTTGTTCATGGTTATTTTTTTGAAAAAACATTTAACCGGTCTCATTTGTAAGATACCGAATGTAATCAGATTAGCTAAAACCAGAAAAATAAGCAAAAAAAATCTGGTACGACGATCAGGTCTGAATTACAACCACATATCATTACATGAAAGAAAGATGCTATCCACCCTCTTGACATAATCCCGATTTTTATGATACCCACAAGAAAAATGGGCGCCCCTATTTTTTGAACACACGTTTCATAAATTATGAGCTCAGAAAATATTTTGAGAAACTAATATCGGAGTTTTGAGGTAATAGCTAAAAGGGTCTTCATTAACACATTCTTAAACATTGTGGGGATCTTTAGGGTTAAATATGAGATCATTTCTATGAAAATTTTGTTTTGTGTAAGAAATTTTGGTATGTTTTTGTTTGGGTTCTAGATTTTTAGTATTTATATGCAACTACAAGTAAGTTAGGTACATGGTTTTATGAAATCCATTTTTTTTTTAAATACAAAGGCCCTACAGTATCGTATTCACAGACTGGTAATAAAACGTACGAAGTAGGTAGCAGCTATGATTAAATCAATGCTACTTAATATAATTAGTCCAGGGGTATCAATTAAAACGAAAGTGACGATTTAAAAAGTAAGGTAAACTTTTTTAATTTATAGCCACGCTTCGAACACACGTAACGAGTTACGATCACGCAAGATGGCCGCTTTTCACTATGTTTTACTAATGACTTAATTAAGATCAGTGACCGGTCTTAAAACTTTATGCTTTATAACCTTTTTACACAAACATTTCGTAGTTTTATCCCTTGTCGGCCAACTGCGCTGAGCTAACGAAATATTTTAATAGCAGATTTTCATGCTGTAAAAGATTAAGTACGAAAGGTACCTTTAATTTGTACGAAAGTTCAAGTCGTAAAACTGGGTTGAATAATTTTTTGGTAATTCGTCTAAATTTATAGTCATTTTGATTAGATATTTAAAGGCCTGACACAGAAATTTTAGAGTTTATTACGCAATTGTCCAGTTATTTTACTTCATGTAATTTAAATTTTGCAGAACGCAGATAAATAAAAAAGATATAGGTTAAAATAGTTCAATATCAATTTAAGTATAAACATGACATTTAATTGGAGTAAGTACACTAGATTTTTTTTTCTTCTACTGTATCTAGTTTCCATTTCCATTGATCCTGAGAAATAAAACAGAAAGTATGTTATCCAACGCAAATGGAAATGCGACTCAGCATTGAATCATATGAGTCACTTACGTCTCAAACAAAAACTCTAAAAAGTGTCTTATTACGTAAAAGCTTGCAAGCTCACATAGGTACCTACATCGTCGGTATGCGACTGCGAAAAATGAAGCCATGTACATTGAATACTGACGTACGTAGGTACATAACTATACACCGTCTTCACTTGTTTTTCTCTGTCGCTGGTACAGGGTGCTCAGTGCATTGACCCCCACAATGCCAACGACGAAAGGACTCTAGCTGAATACGAAACCATTTTCTGAACGGACCGAGATAGAACATATTATTATGAAGCGACGTTTCTTGTTTTCTTTAGCAATTTGCTCTACACGTCGTGTCATGTAGGTTAGATTTTCGTTGAATTAAAATGCAGTGTACAATGTACAGAGAAATTGCGAACGAATTGTTTTAAAATTCTCTTGTTCTCTTCACTGTTGAACTAGTGTTACTGAATTTTATCTGGATCAATTTTGATGACGTCACGATCCCTGTTTAGAGCTGGATTTGGTACACAATATTATGTAACTTGAGAAGATAGTGACGTGAGTGAACTCGATAAACCATTGATAGTTTTGGATGTAGTAAATCTATAGTAGAAAGTTTTGTATGCAATGCATCATTTTGTTTAGCGATGCATAAATTTTTAGATTAATTGTCTTGTCCCGCGCATAATTTTGCCCAATTTTGGAAAAAAATCTAATCACGTCACCTTTAAAAAAATGCATTAAAATCAGGCGATTCGTTTAGAAGCTACTATGGCAGACAGACAATCACAAATACATAAGATAAATAATGTTATCCTGTGTTATAACCCTTCTTGTCTACTTATAGATTACCTGGCCTCTGTCAAAACTCAATAAAATAGCTAGTTTGATTGTAATAAAAAAAAAATAACAAGATAACAAGATAAAATCTGTGGAAATGTTTCGTAAAAAGAATCGCTTTTTACAACTAATTCAATTCAAAACTACGGCAAAACGCGGAGAATTATTAAAAAAAACAATTACTGTATTTAAAAGTACCTTAATCATACTTTATATTAAGATATATTACATTGTGGCACAATATATTTGATAATGATACTAAGTGCCATAGTCACTTGGTCATTCTCCTTTAATATAATAGACGTAGGTATAGTTGTACGTTTCATTTATTTCTCTTTGGATTCTTATAACACAGTACAGTAAAAAATCCCTTTACCCACTTTAAAAAACGTCGACTTAGATGTATGTGTACACTGATCGCAAGTTTGCCGGTTCATAAATAGTCGATTAGATTTACTGGCAATGTCGAGCTAGGGTGGCGAGCGGTGCCGCATCAATTTCCCCATTGCACGTATCAAAGCCCTCGAGTTTCCCCGTTACAAAGTTAGTTACATTATTATTAGTCTACTAGAACTCTGTGAATTTGAACACCTTGGTACTTTCAACTGATTTGATGGGTCTTCCTTCTAATCTGGTTAAGATATAAACTAAGTTCTTACATGTTATGTTTTTTTATTGTCATGAAATTTTCGAGATCTGTTAACTTCTTAAAAATTGTCTGTGTTATATAAAAAGTTTAATATACATAGTTACTACGACTTTTAGTTATTTTAAACATTATTTTTAAACGGCGAAAGAAAATCTAGATAAAAACTCTAGAATGGAATCGGAAATTGTCTATTGGGACAGTTATTGTCTGTATAGTAAACATTATCAGAAATCAATAATTCTAAAAATGTAAACAGTAAATTATGAACTTTAAATTCTCGTAAATATATAAACAATATCTAAACTCCAATTAGTACTCTTACTTATTGGATATTAATTAAAATAGTTGATACATTACAATAAGACTATAAATTAGAAATGAAGAAAGACTTTCAAAACATTTTATCGAAATTAATTTTAAATTAATAATTCTATTAAAGACTGACTAATTTGTCTATCGTCTGAAAACTTGTTTTAAAAAAAATCTTTAGAAAACATTTTTCGGAGAACAAAGCTTTCTTTTATAAAAATATAAAATTTTAATATTAATCTATCTAAGCTATAGGTATTTAAAGATTAATACCGTTTTCACGCCATATTTTTAAAACGACTGCAGCAAATCGGGTAATTATTTCTTTTGTTTTTAATAGGCATAACAAACTTATAAGATTTTTTTTTATTATTATTATTATTCATTTCAATTGCCATTGTGTTTTTATTGTAAAGGTAAGGTAAAATAAAAGAAAATAACAATAACGTATAGAAATTTTTTGAAATCTCCCATGCCGTGTGGCAAAGCTAGTTTAATATAACCTATAACCTTCTCAGAAAAAAATATTTGAGCATCACGATTCAATAGAATTATTGCGATCCTTATCTACTGGCCCACTGACCCAGTTATATGAGTGAGAGTGAAACACAAACGTCAAAATATCACTTCCCACGGGAATTAACAATCTTATAGCAAAATGACAATCGCTTCGCATATTATGAGATTGAAACATAATAGTATAGAACAGTAAATGTCAAGAAATTAATAAGAGAAATAAAATAATTATGATTAACACATAAATGTCAAAATCCGATTAAATGAAAAACGAAACTACTAGATCGATTTGGATAAAATTTATATGGGACCAACTCAGATGATCACATCGATCCCAAAAAGTTTTTTAAGTCAATTCAGAATTGCCGGATATTTACTGCGTAACACAAATACGTAACAAAATATATGTCAAAAAAACCCATCGAATTTCGGTTAAAAATGGAACAGACTGAATTTGAATGGTTGAGTTACATCATTCCCTACCTGTATTTCAGTTCTTTCATTCGGTCATTTCGTATTGAGAACTCGCCGTTTCTGAGATTACAATAAGCCAGCGGTCCCTGAAACCCGATCCCATATGACAGTCGTTATAGCCATGTCCGAAAGTCTTTCAACTATATAGAGTATTCCCAGTAATAGGGTCGCCAAGTGAAAATAAGGAGCCGACTTAAACGAGAAAAGGGTCCACTGGTGATTAATGTAAACCTAAGCTGCCATTAACAATAAAATAAAACGGAAGACGTCCCGCAATTTTACTTGCCGATACTTCTTCTATCTAGCCTTTTCCAAAGCTATGTTGGGGCTTCCAGTCTTAACGGATTCATTTACCGTCTTTTACATGGAGCGACTGCCTATCTGACCTCCACAACCCATTTGATTGGGTAATACAGTATCCCATAGTAAGAATGTCAGAATTATTGCTTACCGATACTAAAAAACGTTTTAAACAGTTTTATTAACTTTGACAGTATTGAGTCATCTCCCGAGCCTTTTCCCTACTATGTTGGGGTCGGCTACCAGTCTTACCGGATTCAGCTGAATACCGTATTTTCCATGGAGCGACTGCCTATCTGACCTCCACAACCCATTTTACTGGGTATTAACACAGTATCCCATGGTAAGACTGGTTGTCAGAATTGACTTAACGACTGCCAAAGATCATAGTATGACAGTCAGTACCTACGGCTTAACGTGCTATCCGAGGCACGGAGGGGTCTCGGTATGTTTGGAAATGGTCACCCATCCACAGACCAACCGCGGTGAGCGCGGCTTAACCTGTATTATTTTAGGTATCGTATAGTAGTTCAAACCGTATGGCTTACACTTGGCCACGAGCCCCTCGGTATTATTTGTAATAGTATAATATTTGACAGTATTAAGTAATGGAGAAAATTTACTTCAAAACTCGTTTTAAAGCAATCAATGTTAACTTGCAAATTCTCTTTCAAAGTTTCAGGTAAATAACCATTTTCAATGATTGGCTCTGAAAGATTCAAAATCTTGCCGCAGTTTTTGAATCTTTCTTTAAGTTTAATTGAATGTTCGCACTTAACTTTTAAAAGATTGGAACTACTTTTGAATTTATTCCACGTTTTTTTAGCTTTTGAATGCACGTTTATTTAATCAAAACTTTTGAATTTGTTTTTCTTTTTAAACAATTAAGTAAATAATTTACACATTGCTGAGGCACTATGGAATTTTATTTTCTTACAATGATATGAACATATACATTTTTTATAATATTATTGCCTTAACACGTCCGTCCACTAGAATTGATCAAACAGTAACACACATTCCAATAAAATATAATAATTTTAATCTTTGTTTATTATTTAAATCATAACATGAGTCTACAATATCTGGTAAAAAAAAACCGGAAAACAATACACTGATATCCAAAACAAGTGAATGCTTGAAAGGTTAATACTACACCTTAAAAGTGTTAATGACCTAGAAACGACGATAAGTAAATCAGGGCACGCTTCAAGTATTTAGACTCGACCTAAAACCTAATTTTATTAACCCTTATTCTGCACGTGTCTTGAAACGTCTGAAGGCCTCAGTACACAAATAAGTATTTACATTTCAGTAGTGAAAGAGACTTTATTTCAAAGCAGTATAGTTGGTTTTTGCTAAGTCAGAGTTTTTGTACTTTTTCCGTTTATTTATATTATTATGTTCATAATTGATTTCAGTGGTTAATACAATTGTTACTTAAATAAAAAATAACTATATACAATAGATTAAATTGCGGTTTATTATTATTTTTGTAAGTAGCTTTTCGATTTTTTAGGTAGAATCTATCAATTTTATTATTTTTAAATTTTGATTACTTTTTTATTGAGTTTCAGTATAGTGAATATTTATTTTTTAGAACAGCCATTACGTAATTCAACAGTTATTTTGGAAGCACAATATAAAGTATTATTTTTCTTCTTTGATTCAGAGATTTGTCGACTCTGTGGCCGGTTCTAGGTGTTAATTTACGCTTTGGTTAACCAAACAAATTAGGTAGTTTGAAAAGTTGTTCGTAGCAAATAAAACATTTTCCTATACGTGATTGGTATCCCAATTGATTGGATTGTATGACAGAAACGAAAGTAAAACTTTTTCATACATTTTAAAGACTATAATATTCCGCGACTAAATAAAATTGTAGGGTACCTGATATGTACATACCAGGACAAAATTCAATATTTTTCGATTTATCAAAACGTAATTCGTTAAAAACGTGATAATAATTGGAATAATAAAATAAATGATACTTTTCCACTTAAGGAAAATTAACTTAATTAATCTAAAATTATCAAGCATTGAGGGTATTATTTAATTACTTACAATTTATAATTACGTCATGATTTATTTCCTGTATGTATGGCCTATAAGTACTTAGCGTTTAATATATCTTTAGCATCGTCGTTTATTAAGATAATTTAGAAGGCTAGGCACTAGGCGCAAGTAAAATAAAAAAAACTTTGTATTAAAATTAAATGCTAATATTACCATCATGAAATACCTACTTTATGTTTTTTTTTTGGTAGAATTCTTTGCAGTTAGCCTGAGGGCAGGCTTCGACTGTTTCACCGGACTTTTGGCAAAAACCTTAAGGCTTCCAGCTAGAGCAATTGTGGAAAAACTAGCTACGTCAGCAACGTCCACTAAGGGCACCCCCTGCGGGGTTCGGACCTCGACTCTACTTAATATGTCTAGACAATCGTAATCTAGGTGTTTTATGAATACATTAACTTGTTCGACTGACATTTGATGGTCATTAGTTACTATGTACCCACATACATTGTACATTGTATGTTTTTTCGTCCTAAATTTTATTTGGGTCAAAAACAAAGGTATTTTTTAAGGTTTCAGTTCTCAAAGTTAAACTTTAATGGAAAAAGAGGCTTTGTGTTGCGAAAATCGTACATATTTGGTTATTCCTGTTGGCAATGAATAATTTAGCACATTTTTCTATTGTTATTATTAAAACTTGTTTTAAATTGGTATTTTCTATCACTTGTTCAATTTTCAGGATCACTTATGAGTTATCCCACCAGCATATTGCACTGAAATACATACAATATCTACGATTTCCGTAGTTATTCTAATGATGATTTTGCTTTAACTAACCTTTATATTTTTTTTATAAAGGCATTCTCTCATTTCCAACCACAGAAAACAATATATCCTTCGTTCGACCTTAGGTAGATAGGTACTAGATACATACAAAATGAAACAATATTCAACTTTTAAATAACTTATCCAAACGCCTGGTTGACACTTCGCGTGACCCAAAGGCTGGCTTCTACCTAGGTCAGCGAATAAGCATTGCCATACAACGTGGCAATGCTGCCAGCCTTTTGAGCTCACTCTCAGTCGACAGCGATGTGGATAAATTTTTTGATGCAATATTTTAGTTTTAGTGTGTTTATAATTTTTCTTATTTCTAACTTCTTCTTTGTAACTAAGCCTGTTTTTATATTATCTTCAATATTTTAAGTTTAATTCATAATAAAGATTTATATTATTATATTGTTAAAAACTTATTAGAATACAAACGCAAATTCACAGAAAATGATTACCCAACACGATTGTACAATAAACATTGAACGTGTACTTAATTGATTTTTATCGAGAGCTACATTCACGACAAAGTCTTGTAAACAAGTCGGGCGAAACAATACAAGTTTGACTCTTTGAGATGAGTCCCAGCGAAATGAGATCGTAATTACATAAGTAGCTCCAACCTATCTACATTAGGACCTCGTTTCGAGAAGTTTCCTTTCACAAGTTTATTTTACTTGCATTCTATATCTATATTATTGTTTATGTTTCAACACGAACTGTGTGAACAGCGTTTGGGAACTTGAAATATATTTAAAGTATGTACGTTACGTAATGTCGTGGTGGCCTAGCGGTTCAATGAACGGATTTGTATGTACAATGTTGCAGGGTCGAACCCAGGCAAGTACCCATGTGGCTTTTTCAAACTTATATGTACTTTCTTAATTATTCTAAGACACTTCTGACTAACGGTGAGGGAAAACATCGTGAGGAAACCTGGATTCCAAAATTTGGGATCTGAAATCGCCAATCCGCAGAGAGCAAGCGTGGTGATCAATGCTCGTGCCTTCTCTATATGGGAAGAGGCCTGTGCCCAGCAATGGGACGTTTAAAGGCTGGATTATTTATTATTATTATTATGTACGTTATGTTAGATGTTTATTTGTTTTTCTTTTAATAAGTATTTTTGTGAGGCACATAAAACAAATAATATCGATATACATGTAAAACTACAGGGAAAATCTTCTCATATTTTATCTTTCGCCTTTAATTATGTTTCATAAACAGTGTTACCTTTAATTTTATAGAGGCATATTTAAAATACTTTGATGAAGCTAACGTTTTTGTCACTTGAATTTTCAATGTTTTAATTTAAATTCTCTGTTAATAGACGAGACATAAATGAATCTCCTGAAAATTATGTGTGTAGTGTATATTGATTAATAGTGAACAGAAACATGATGAAACCTTGTTGAATTACTCAAACACGAATGTTCAACTGCCAGATCACATTACATGTTGACTCTTGAACGAGTGTTGTTATAGAGAAACAGTTATTGACAACTATGTTCTACACAATGTGTTGATGATCAGTTTGTAGGTATAATACTAATCAATAATTTGCCAATAAGCGTGATGCACTCCTGAATAAAACAAAATCTTATAGAACTTGTTTAAACTAAGCTATTTTTAACCGACTTCAAAAAAAGAGGAGGTACTCAATTCGACTGTATTTTTTTTTATGTTTGTTACCACAGACCTTTTGTCTGGGTGAACCGATTTTAATGATTCTTTTTTTATTTGATAGCTGGTGCTTCCCGTGTGGTCCCATTTTATTTTGGTCCAGTTTTGACAGTGAGATCCATAAGAAATAAATATAAGACTCTTTTCTATGGCGGTTTTTTTTGTTAGAATTATTGTTCTCATAAGATAGCAGTATATTATAAATATTGCAAATAAATGTAAAAAGAACTTACTTTAATGGTATGTATGACATATAAATGTAGGATATATCTCTGAGGTATCTATCACAAATGTAACGGACCATATCGATCCACGATTTCCGGAGACATCGCGTAATAAAAAAAACTTACATGCAAATGAAAACCTCGTCTTTTCCTTCTTTTGAAGACAGTTAAAAGTGTAAGACAATTTTTAGAGAAGACACGGATCCTATCCCACTGCTACCATCTACGGTGAAGCTAAGTAAAATAGCTATTTATTTAAGTTAACAGACAGTGTCTTAAATTGAAAAAAAAATATGGTAGAAAACTATGTTACAGTTAAACTTATTGCTGGTATTGACCTAGTATTAAGTATCTTCTCTCAAGCTTTTCCGATATAAGTGTTTTTTGTATAGACCTTCATAAAAATATGTCGTATAACTTCACAGTTAAATTATTATAAAACACACAGTTATTGAAACATCCTACTAATCTCTACTACTATGTACATTCCACTAATAATTATAATTATACGCAAATTTAATGAGCATAAGTTATAAAAAAAAAAGACATATTGCTTGCTATCTCAGAAAGGAAGAGTGACAACTTATAAATGCCAATTACCATGATACTATACGACCTTCGTATCCTAAGTGGAACATGAAGGTTCGCAATGTATCACCGTCTCCTTGACTATTCGGGAAGTCCAGGAGCGGTGATCATTCACTATCAAGTGATCTGCGAGCTCGTTTCCCTTGCTACAAAAGAAATATTGTGTCCTCATCGCAATGGGTCAAGGATTTACACGCGCAATAAATCACATACTATTTGTATATTACATCCCTAGAAATTATATGAAAATATACACTGAATTAATTATTTATATAATTCATTTATTTTGTGGAAATACAGTTACGAGTACCGTTTTGCGTGTTAGACTTTTTTTAATCAAAACCCGTTTTCCGTTTGGCCTATTTGGTACCAAATAAGGTCACGTTTAGTCTGAAACGTAAGCCTAATACCTAGGGTCGGCACTAAACTGGTACTTAATATTCTGCCAGAATTGATAGTTTGTGAGAATTGAATCTGACGTCATAGAATCGTTTGTCGATTGTTTAAGAGAGATATTCGTACTGTTTATTTTAGGAGTCTTATTAAAACGTTTACAAGGATCACATAAGTAGGATTACGGAAGCTTTACTGTCTATCGCTTTCCTTTGTTGTTGTGTCATTTCACCGAGTTTGATTCTCGAGATCAAACTAAAAGAGGAGGTCGGGGCCCTTAGCAACAGACCGTTGAAGTAACGAATTCGTACATCTGAAAGTAAAATCTATTTCACTGTTGCCACGCAGAGGAAAAGTATTTTTATATTTCTGTTGACGACCAAACACAAAAACTTAGAAACCTAATTAGAGTGTTTAATGTTGTAATGAAAGGTTAATTTGTAGGCATTTTGATCAATGATTAACGACAAATAAATAAAATCAAAAGACATTTAATTCCCCCTATATAAATACGGCACACATCAGTCTTATAAAAAGGGAAGCAAACAGAAGCAAGAGGAGATTTCTTCAATTCTCTCAGATTTCTCTTTTTAATGGTGTAGTGGGAGGAGCACGACCCTTCCCAACTCCGGTTTTGCCATTCCGAAACACTTTAATTCTACATTTATGTGTC
The DNA here is from genome assembly GCA_905475315.1 of Autographa pulchrina. Lineage (NCBI taxonomy): Eukaryota > Metazoa > Arthropoda > Insecta > Lepidoptera > Noctuidae > Autographa > Autographa pulchrina. The sequence continues at coordinate 5,164,638 of FR997769.1, forward strand.
TCGCTGATCTAGTATCGTAACCATGTCAACCCATTGACATTCTTCCCCTATCCATATCTAGAGCATCCCAGACGGCACGTTAAGTGGGACCTATTTGCAAGTGATTTACACTTCTATACAAGATACATGTATCCGAAGTGTTATACGAGGCGATAAAACGACAACCCTTCGCGACTCTCGCCCCGTCATAAATCTACATCACAATTTTCGTTCCCCGCGCCCCAGAGATGGTAGTAGAAAAGCGTCAATGTAATTCGTGCAATCCATCTTCTCGCGACACTGACCGAAGTAATTGCTTGCTAAGTTTTCTGAGTAAAGACACTGTTGAGATTTATTTTGTGGTGAAGTTATCCGAGGAAGTGAAGCATGAAATTAATTGTTATTTGATTATAATAGATTACGCATTGGAACGTGAAAAAAAGATAAATCGAATTTAATTAAATGCATTATAGATTTATTTGCAGACTTACCATAGACATGACTTACCATTTGATGGGCCTGTTGGTCTAAATTTATTTGGTTGTTGGTTGGCTATACCGGAGGTCGTGGGTTCGATTCCCACTCAGGACAAATCTTTGTGTGATGAGCACGATCATTTGTTCTGTGTCTAGGTGTAATTTATCTATAATATGTATATATTTAGAAATATATTATTATAAGTATGTTTATCAGTTGTCTGGTTACCATAACACAAGCTCTGCTTAGCTTGGGATCAGATAACCGTGTGTGAGTTGTCCCGGGATATTATTATTATTATTATAGTTGTTAGGTAATTATTAATTCTCTAAGGAAACATATTGCAGTAGCGGTAAAATACTTATTATTCTTAAACATTCATTAGCTTTATGTTAATTAACCAATGCATATTATTATTATGTAGGTAACTACAAGAATATTACATTACCTATTGCTGTAGAAAGTACACGTGTGCGTATTTTCATAATTAATTAAGTCCCTGGAAGTTGTTTATTGGCTGTTGTATTAATTTAATTCATTCGTATTCAATAAATAATTGTCATTTACTTTGATTTATTAATAAAACCTTGAATGTTTTTATGAATATAAAATGATGTAACATTTATGATCAAGCTTGTAGTGAAATTTTGTTAGAATGTTGTAGTTCTAAAGAATTAACAATACTAATTTACGTTTTTATTGTTCACAGGTATGTATCCAACAAACATTTTCTCGGTAAGAAATGTAGTATTTATAGCGAAAACAGAAAGAACGGCCTTAATTGAATACTGAAAACAGAATGAAAAACAAGCTTTTAATAATTCAGGTAACGTTGATTACAACTCTGAATTAGGAGTAAAAGTTGAGGGATCGAAAAAATCTCTAGAATAAAAAACAGATGCTTGCATTTCTGAACGAGGTTGAATATTTTATGTATCATTTCGCAGTCCCGGCGAATTCATCTCAACTTGAAAGATTTATATCGGAATCGGACGAAATCTCGAGTTTACGGGCGCCCGGTCTAAATGCCCCGACATATTTCAACGATTACGTTGCAATTTTTTCGCTAGTGCATAACCCGTTTGCGTGGAAATTAATCCATCGGGAGAGCCCCACAGATAAACATTCGATTTGAATTTTTAATACGAATTTTATGATACTTATAAACGCAGTTTTAATGAGAGAAAATAAAAAATAGAACGGATTCTTTCAAAACTGAATTGTAAAAGCATTTCGCTTGATAGAGTTTATAGAAATCTATGTGTATTGAATCGCCTCATATTTCGATGACGCAACCTTCGTAGACACAATATAAATACAGAAATATTAATCATTTGAAGATGTTTGCATAACCGCTATCAATATCCGAGTCAACATGCATACAGAACTCAATCATATCCTCTTCCACACAAACAACTTATTACATGGGACAGTAATTATTGGCATTATAAGAATATACGAGAACGTTCCATTTAGTATCGATAATCCATTTAGTATTTGTTATTACAGATATAACTTGTCGATAAAACCTAGTATTTTAATAATTAACATTAATCTTCATTACTATCTTCAGCCTTGTTAAACCCACTGCTGGGCATAATTCCTTTTCTGTCTCTTGCCAGTCTTTCCATAAACTATATGTACTTTAACAGACTCTATTATTACTATGACGTATAACCTGTCGAGTCTCGATACCTTTAGTCTCATAATGAAAAGGATTAATTCTTACATTTGGCCAGACATCACCATCCATTGACGTTTTACTGAGCAGCTTGACAAATATGTCATAAACTAGCACAACAATGTACGATGTATTGACATCGTTTAGAATGCTATCGCTCGCACCTACGGATAACCTTGGTAGGTGTTTCAACTCTTTGACAAGTGAAATAGTTCGTAGTAGCGTTTCGTGTCGCCATTTCAAACATTGTTTTGACAGTTAACATTTATTGTAAAATAATAATTTATTGTAAACCTTAGAAGAAAAAAACATGTCTGTCTTGTTTCAAAATTTGGTAGTACTTTATCAAGTTTTGGGGCTTCGATTTGACAGTTCTAAACGCCGTTGTTATATTTCTAGTTTCAAACTCAAAGTAATAATTAATTTATCTCTTTGTACCTTAGGTCATGAGCCTTCTTTCGTTTAAGTTCCTTCATGAAAATGTTATATTATGTCAGTCACCTAGATACCTAGCTTAGAGGACTCATATTATTTATTTCGCTTGACCTATTTACGTGGACTCTATTGTACGTTACATTAAAACGTGGCACCTCTCAGTTGAAGCATCCGTATAATTTCAATGTACACTTCCGGACACACAAATTAAAACACCTTTTTAGTATGTTATTTTTGTTTTAAATTTAAAACAATAGCAATTTCTCACCAATGTTATTTTGTACTAGAATGCAAGTAGATTATATCAACATTTTCACAACAATGCTGACTTGTTTATTTTATTATGAATGTTATTTGAGACTATTAGAATATTAATTATCAAAAGCAATTTGATTTAGACCCCTCATTTAATTTGTTTGTTTATACAAAATAAATGTTTATTAATTATTCGTGTTTTCAATACAATAACATGTTGTTGATCATAATTGTTAGGTAGTTCACAATGGCGGAATTGTAAATTTCGTAGTAATAGTTAGGTTTATTACAATACTTGAACAATTGTATTATCAAAACGTTTGCCTATACATAATATTGCATGTTTTTTATATAGCAGTACATATTATTCTTTAAATAGTTGGCTGCTTTTAAGTAAGTACCCAAGTATTCTCCAACGCCCATATTTTTCCGCAAAACAAGATTTTCATTTCTATCATATTCGCTGATATACACACCTTTTAAACCTCTCGACGACCTTACACGTTCCGTGTACGTTGGCAAACAGATTAACCGACTATATATATAGAAATAAAAAAAAATGTGTTCAGTAAGCGAAACATTTATTTTTAGTAAAAACACTCTAAGTATTTCCTCCTTATAATATTATCGAAAATGACAATATTGAAGTACCTACTGTAATAGGGCCGCTGCTGAAAGGACTTAACGAAAGCTCCCTCTGAAATTATTCTTAATGGCATCATAAGCGGTTTTGCCCAACATTCAATTTATTTCCATAAGATAACTCGTTGGAAAATTAAACGAAAATAGAGTGATAATTTCGTAAATGAAAAGTGCGTGGGTATTCGTTGTGATTTAATAGTTGATTGGTGGCGGCGAGGTGAAAGACGTAAATGGCTATGTTGGGCATACACAGGCTTGTTAGGATCAAAGGCACGTCATTCAGTAAAGCATCCGCACAGAGGTCTGCGGCGCTCGCAGCGTTATCGATTTTCCGCAGTCTGTGGCGGGGGCGCGGGGGCGAGGGCGCGGGCCGGCGGGGGCGGGGGCGCGCTCTCAGCTGGGCGCCCCCATCCCCCTGTAAACATAAACACAGGCTCCGGCCGCCCGCGTCTCAGGATCGACATCCGCCGAGGTGAAATAACGACACTGAATATTTATGAAGCCCTCGTATCACGGATTAAGATTCGACTTTTCTAGGTCATCAATCCGATAGGCATTTGTTACTGGCTAAGCCGATAGCTAACCGAATATCGTCAGAATGATGAGGGTAGCTTATGAAAAAGTTTCTAATCTGTGTTTACACAATAGAATTGTTACGGTAATCGATCGCTTTGTTTGTTTAGCGAGCGGATGTGTCGTGTCAATATCGCGTGAAACATTTCGCAGTAGCTATTAAATATACACCTGTATTGGGCGCTTTTATGTAGATAACTATAGATACATTATGTAGGTACGGAAGCTCATAAAACAATGAAGGCAAATGTAGATATGAGAATTGCGTTCGTAGAATTGTTAGCGATGATATCATAACTACAACTAATAGTGTTCTTAGGTAGTATTCAACGACACTCAAGTTATGATATAATAAGCAAGAAAGTAGGTAACATACGTGTCATTTTACTCTTTCCGAAATATAAAGAGCGCAACACATCACACATTATAAGGGAACGTCAGAAAATAAAGTGTTCGTACACTTTATTGCTGTCTGTGGTTTAGAGTGGCACATACTCATATCTAGTCTTTACTTCTAAGTTTTATTACTCGCTAGAATGTACGGCTATTCCAGTAAAAAGATCTCAGTTTAACGGGGTGAAAAGTACCCTGGTAATTTGAGATTCTGACGTTACGTAAAGTAACCGAAGTGATTGCTTATATTACGACTGTATATGCTAGGGGTGTAGCAGAGTTTATAGAGCTTAGGTTGAACCCCTATTCGACTATTGTTGCGTATTCGGCATACTCACATCGTCTTTTTGTGTTTATGTTATTAGTGAATGCCTAGAATCGTGTTTTAAATAATCATGAACTTTTATTTATGGTAAAACCTTGCAAGTACTTGCAACGCAATTTGGACACATAAAAGCAAGTTTAGTGTCTATTTAAAAGACACATTACTTATTAAAGATTTTTATTTTTTATGTATTTATTGTTTACTATTCACAGCTACTATTTGGTACATAGTCACAAAACAATTGAATATTTTCAGTTACATCATTCCTATGCGATATATCTATTCTGTGAAATATGGCAGTTATTAAAAACGAACAATAAGCGAATACCACGACTTCCTAAACTATTTAATCTTAGATATCTGAGGTCTAAGTGTTAAGGTCGTTCTTTACGTGCTGAATACCGCACGGCTCATAGACCGATTTCCTCTCTTATTGTGACGTCGCCATTCAATGTAATGTTCACTTACCGCAGAATCTATACTCAGACCCTTCCTTGGAAATAGGTTAAATATATGGAGTTTGTATACCTACGTATATAGAGTGTGTATGTGTGAGTAGATACATGTACGTGTGTGCGTATATGTTGATGTTAAAAGCTAATTTTATATGTGTGCGTGCCTGTGTGTGTGTGTTGTTATCTATGCGTGAGAAAATAATAATGTTATAAAGTTTTTTATTCGCACTGAACAAAAGAAAAATATTAAGTTCGTTACGAGCACCGACATATAAAAATTATAATTAACATGTCACTTAGTATCAGTATAGAAAGTGGATGTTCGTGGGAGTCGTTGCGATAGGGTCCTTTGTATTATTTTAATTGCTTTTTTTTAACGTAGAGAAATTATTTTCTTGCAAAGACATTGCTGTTTGTAGTTAGGTCACCTTTAATTACTTAACTAATGTATAAATATGTTTTAAATTGAGTCAATTAAGAGATAAGATATTACTGTAGGCACTTAATATACCAGTATTTCAAACAACTAAATTCTTGAAATAATACTAAGCTCGAATTATAATTAAAATGTAACTTGAATTTCAAATTAAACACAGCTGAATAACTTTGAACAATGACCCGATACTTAAATAGATCATCCCACACGTGTAATCCTCACCTCAAAACTGTTATATAAGGACGTTGTCACATAGTCAGACATTGCGACGAAACAATACATTTACGCTGCACAGACAACCAGGTATAAGTCACACCGCTAATTACAAAGTGTACAAGTGTCCTCGATGTGTTGTAGGTTAGATCTTTGAGGGTGTGATCCACAAATGCTTATTTTAGTTTTTTGCGCATTTGAGTTAAATGTTTGTGAAAGTCCTTTCAACATGAGGAATAAAACGTAGTTTAATGAAAAAAAATACAGACGTAGATGTGCCAGAAAAGCAGTCTGCGTCTACTAAGCGTTGGATGTAACTTGGCACGTGTGAAAAGTGATAACATATCGTTTTGCTCTGTCTCACACACCGTGCAAGTATTACTTGCATATCTATCAAACTATCTTGTAGCTCTTTTCCGATGCGCCGAGTCATTTTGACCGTTATGTAGGTCTGCATTCAATAGTACAAATAATTATATAATGCATTTACTAACTAAAGAAAAGTCTGCGCTAAATTCTGTAAAGATTACTGCGTAAACATTCGATAAACACTCAAGCCCCAAAGTCAGATATATGTACGACTAGAAGTATAGTGTGGACTTAGCGTTATGTATAGTCATCTCATGCTACTAGCTCTTCATTAAACATAGGGTACGACGAACCCCTAAATAAATGTAACCTTAATGCTACCTGTATGTTCTATGGGGTATTTTTATGACCCCATAAAATCCTGAATCCAAGTACATTTGGGGTTGCTACCTAATATCAATTTACTTGCTATTCTTCTGTATAAAGGATTCGGGGAAAATGCGGGCTTAATTGATTCTTCAATTATGGCTTTGCGTTTTGGCTTGGGGAAGTAAGGAGATTGTGGGTTTAATTATAATTCAATGTTAGTGGCCTTCTTTATGGTTTGTTGCTATGGTATTATACATTACCATCTTTCTTTTACTCTAGAAGTATGACTTATATTTTCGTGATGTATCTACCGAGTCTACCGACCTACATATTTGAGTTATTTTCGTTTAGAGATAATATATCTTTTTTTTAAACCGCTATTTTGTCATAGGCATGTTCTTAATTGTTATTTTAAATATCTACGTTTTTATAGCCTGCTTGATTTTATTTAGTCGTTTTTGGCCAGTGACATTTTATTTCTTCCTGTTAGGTGGCTGGACCCTTTGATGTGCCCTCGCTTGTGTTTTCATGCGATTAAATCCTTATTTAGCTTTAGGGGCTAGCTTTATGTTATGTTGATTTAAAAAGTAACAAATTAAAGCCTAATATGTAATTATGTACTATGTGAGGTGAAAGTAAATACGCAGGAGTTTTTAAATGCTATGGATTTGTTAGTAAATGAAAATTTTCGTTTAAATCTTTTTTTCTAGGTAACGTTATTTGTATAGCAAAACTTATACTAAATGTAATTGTTGTCCATATTAATTCGATTCGTATTTTATATGATAAACTACCAGTTAATAGTTATAATTTGTTGATTATTTCCATGTCCAAGAGTCCAAAAATTAATAAAGCTCCACCTCGTACAAAGTATAAAGCCGGCCGTAAATTAAACATGTTATTTCGATAATGTTTCGCGTACATTACCTATTGTGTGTGACTTACGATTTGTTGGTACGTTGAAAGTGCGGCCATGTATTGCGGGCAACATTTGGCTAACCGTTGCCAACAGTGTACAGTGCGGGCATTGCGTTTAAAATGTGTTTCTGTGTTATACAATATACATACAACATATATACCTATGTTTCGTGTAGGGAATATATTTTGTGCATCCATATTGGCCTAAATTCAGTATCCGGCATTTTTTGGTCTAGATTTTTCTCCGAACGAGTTTCATGTATAAAAATGACACGAAAACATTGGGCTAACATAAATTCACGCTAAAATTACATTACAAGTTTTTCTGTTTTTGATATTAAAAAAAAAAAGTAAGTAAACACACTATACCAAACACACCGCAAGATCTGTTTGACTATTGAAACATTTGTTACATAAACAACTCTGACGCCAAGTTATCTACCAACAAAGAAAGACAAGATATTTCAGTTTAAAAATTGTCTTTTATACAATTCAGGACTTTAATATTATGATTTAAGAGCAATAGACAGTTTTAATGTTCTCAAATTCACATGTTATTTGACGTTAAACTCACGTACATATGTCGCCTGTTAGACTCATAAAATTCCTATTAATGTCAGCTTAAGTAGTAAAAGATCGTTTTCAAAACGCTATAATTCATTCAGAATCATCTAAAATTATAGGAATTTTCACAGTTAAGAACAAAATTACACCTAAGGGATATCTTATATCCTTAAGTAATCATACTCTATTTTTTCTAAATAGTTATTTATGTGCAAGCAATTCACCTCTAAAGATTCGGTTATAAAAATGATGATTTATATTTTGAAGAGTTGCGACTTAACTTAAAGGGACGAAGTGACCTTTGATGACTAAAAGTTAGTTAGTTTTAATATTAGAACACAAGGCTATGAGGGTTGGTCCTGTCAATTGTAAAGTTTTTCTTTCAAAGTTATAATGCTAATCTTTTTTTTTTTTGTTTTAGTCATTTCTGTCCCACTGCCGGGCAAAGGCGTCTCTACCCTCCTTCCATTTCTCTCTGGTTAGGGCCGTGGTCATCCACTCCTTATCAAAGGACTCCAGCTCATCCCGCCATTTCCGGATGTATGCTATCTTTGGATGGACTTTATTATAACTGGTAGTTTCTATTTTAAATAAATAAATAAATGCGGACAGCATCACATACATTGCTCTGAACCCAAAGTAAGTAGCTAAAGCACTTGTGTTATAGAATTCAGAAACAACGAAGGTACCACAAACACCCAGACCCGAGGCAATGTAGAAAAGTTGGTTTCTACAACCCGGGACCTCAGAGCTAGCCACACCTTGAAACCAGGTTGTCATTTAAGATGTAGGTAACATAAATAACACTCAAACGAATTGTTATTACAATATAATTTATAACAATGAGGATGTTAGTATATAGTCCGAAAAACTAAAGTTCTAGTTGTGAACTGATGAAATCAAGTCCGATACAAAAATCTAGTAAAAAAAATACATAAAATCTATTCTATAAAAATATTCGAACACAGCGAAGCTTCATAGATATTGTTTGTTATTATTACGATCAGTTATGTCCCCGTTATTGACTATCGGAAATGGGAATATACACCTGAATACTCGTTCAATTAAAAAAGAATAATGATTCAATCGTATCTATTGGGACGATTGCAGATGAGAATTGTAATTGAAAACATTGGTTGGGGCATGAAACTTGATTAAGTTTGTAGGTAGATTTAATTACCTCATTTTTTAAGACTGGACGTCCTGAAATTAAGTATTTAAAACATTACAAAATAAGTAAGTATTTTTTTTCCAATATTTACAAAATCGTGGGCGCTTTTAATATATTAGTTAATTAAAAAACTACTAATGTACGTACCTGTTTATACATAAGCCATATATAATAGTAGTTTATACACATATTTGGCACTCATTTTATGATCTATATATTTAAGTATAATCAATAACATGTACATACTACAGATGACTTCGATCATGATTGTACTGTTAACAAAGTATATATAAAGTATATATGTAATATATTAGTTGTAGGCAAACAAACAAACACATAAAATATCTACCGTAAAGAGGTATCTACAAATCTACAGAATAAAAATCGCAACTAATCACTTCACAAAGTGGCGCGCTAACTATCAATCAGTACCACATAAAAATCGATATTTCATACCAATATAAACTATCGACCACAGACCAAAACTAGGTTACCTACATTAGATTCTATTTAAATTATTTTTCACTGAGTCCGCATGAAAAGGGTTGGATAAAGGAATCTATTAACCCACTTACGGCGCCAGGTGGCAACAGTTATTCTTAATTAAATACGAGAAAGTCTTATTAGCACTGAAAAGTTTGCTTAAAGGTTTAACTTTGAAACATTTTAATTTTTACCACTTCGGGGAATTCTATTGATGTCAAGTGCAAAGTTTTTGAAGATGGAAAAATATAATTTCTTTTGTTTTAACTTTTTATTTAGTTTTTCAGGAGCCTATATTATTATCATGATAGAGATGACGTAAGAAGTGAGTCAGAGCTTTCGTTATTTATTGAATAATCGTTGCGCTCTTTAGTTTTAGAAAGTGGTATAACATATATTTGTTTTTTTTATCATAGTATCAAGATTTTTACCTGGAGGCTGGATTCAAGTGTGGTTGATTTCAGGTTCATCTACAATAAAATTCATCTTTATCTATTTACAGTAGTTTTTTAACAATCGAAATCTCTTTGTAAATCCTTTTGTTCCAAGTTTTAATTTAGCTTGATCGCGAACATAAAGGTCAGAACAAAACCGTCAACTTAACCGTAATCTACATACTATTTATTTTTTTAAATTTGGAACAGCACAGGTCAGTCTGCATACAGCCACATTCACACTCATTACGGCAAGTAGGCTTCCTCTCCTTCCGCCCCAATTACAACTGCGGCTGATGACGAGTCAGCCTGCACTGACCTGAAACTGCAATGCATTAGATGCTCAGTCACGTGTATTGTTGGGCCCTTGAAATCGAATACTGAAGCACTTGTCAAGTTTTAACCGACTTTTAAACAGGAGGAAGTTCTTCACTCAATTTTTTTTGTACGTTACTAAATATCGATTTTAAAAATTCTCGTATTTATCGATAGGGTCGTCAGAGGTGATCCCATATGATCATTAATGACAGTTCTTTTTTATATTTATCTAAAATCAATTATTAGTTGCTGCTTGTCTAACGCTGTCTCTGTCATATAAACGTGTAGCGACAGACAGACATTTAAACGTCTTTCAGTTAAATTGAGTTTGATTATTTAAGGCTAAGTAAGGCAGTTGTTCCTTTCTTGCTAAAGGCCTAATATATCCATACGCCATAGTACGTAATATCATATTTTAATTCTGTTATTTATATTTGAAATTTTGGAGTATGTAATTTGCATGATTTATTATATTTGGAAAACATCTATTTCATTTTATTTACTTACAGGAAAATATAGTTTGGACAAATAACAGATCTTATTAGGCCATCTAATTCTAGACCAACTTAGGAACTAAAATATTTATGTTAGACAGATTTCTAGGAAGGATCACTAATTTCAAAAGTTGGATGGAACTGTGGGTTTATTTTGCGTCTAGCTAATACTACTCTACTAATATGAAGAGAAGGGAATATAAAAAGAGGATAATTAATATGTACCAAGGTTAAACTAAAAAACATATTGTAATGTGCGTCAGATCAGTCAGTGAACGCACTATTTTGTTTTCTATCATACTAAAATAAGTCAACAACTAAATATTGTACAATAATAAATATTTCACAAAACATTTAACAGTAACACAACAGTACAACTCTCTTTCTTAGAAATTAATAACATCCACATACTAAAACATACAGGGTGTAGACTGTAGGCAAAACAAATACACATCCCACACAAACACCCTGACTCTAAACAAACAGTTCTACAAATATTAGTTGTGTGTATCGAATATTATAACATAAACTTCTATGGGGCTATAGGATAAACTTCGCTTATTTCTTTCTTCTTTCAAGGCCTATTTGTAAGATTTCACCGAATTTTCGGAAACGACACGTGTTGTAAGTTAATTTGACACAATGTGCACGTGTTTAGTTGAATATAGCACGTGTGTGTTTGATGTATAGTATTGTTATAGGTGATGTGCTATGTTAGTTGATTATTTGGTATGTGTTGGTAAGTATTGGCTAAAACTTTTATTGCTTTCTTTGGAAATTTTAATTTAATTACGAGCTTAATCAGCTGAAAAAAACCCAGGCATTGATTAACTATCTTACGTAAGGGCTAAATACATTTCAGTCTAGTAGACAGTTAGAATTTTAGCTGCCACGTTTTGACTTTACCTAGGATGACTCACCAAGGTTAAAAGCAAGTTAAAATAACAAACGTCACCAACTGTAAATATAGGTATCTTTCTATGAAGACTTCGTAGTCTGTAAGAGTCAACTCACTCAGCATTTTAATGAAAAACAGCGCAAGCGCCAAATATTATGAAAATATTATTTGACTTAGACGTTCGTTCAAACGACCTTGCACTTTGTGCCTCTCACTTTAAGGTTGAAGTTTTATTCACAACTGTTTTCTCGAGGTAGGAAAAATCAGAGTGATACCGTAACTCAAATTATTAAGAAAATATCTTCTCCTGTGAAAACAGATTGTTGGCTGCGCTGTTTTCTTATTTTTGATAAAGAAGACTTTTGAATTTCTTTGAAAGTCACTCGTTAGTTTATGTGTTAACGTTTGCAAAAGTCATATACATACTTCAAATATCACTAATTAAACTTGTTTTGAATGTTAATAACTGTACTCCGAGAGCTTCCACAATTATTTACTTTTTACATACTGACTGTCTATAAAAGTCAGTCGTTTCAAACAAATAAATCTACGTAACTTGTGAAGCGTTTCTCTGTGTTCTTATTTTTACTTTTGTTTCATTGTTCTGATTTTCCGGTTTTTGTTTTGTTTTTAAAGTAGTACAATATAAAGTAGTCTGATTAAAATTAAAGAAGTATTTTTATAAAGTGTTTTCCGCGAATGTTGAAAATTCCTAAGAGAGGAACTCAAAGTAGTACGTTCTTTTTGTAGTTTAATAACTTTCTAACACTTACCTGCCTTTCAAGGGCAGATATATGAAGCTCTATTATTAGACAAAGAATTGTCTAAAAATAGCTAAATTAGAAAGTAATTAGCCAAACCAGTTTTACTATTTTGGGACAATTAAGCTTAAGATGATATTTAATTTCGCCGATTCGGAGAATATTAAGACAAATCTTTGTATAAGAGCGAGATTAATTACTCTGTATAAGATGTTCTCATTTGAAAATTAAAAGTTATACTAATAATCATCTATTAGAAAATATAAGTTTGGAAATATTGTTTCACGACAGAAAATTTTCTTTTATTTTAGTCCCTCATGAATTTTTATTAGTTTATTACTAACAAAGCTAAAATAAAATATTGAACAAAAATATTGTATTTCTTGCACTAAAGAGTAGCTAGGTAGAACAAAGATTCTCAAAATAAAAAAAAAACCCAGAGTTCTTATTAATTTAAGAGTTTCGCTTTTCGGGTTTCCGTAATTAAAAGGTAAAAAAATCCCTTTGCAACAGGAATTGTACCTACTGTAATTTATCATGTATTTGTAGAACAAATCTGTTTCATCTGAAGTTATGAAATAAGAACACGAGAAATTAGACAAGTTTGCAAAACATAACATACCATCACGCTTGTATCCCCGAAGGGGTAACCCTTCGGGGATACAGGCGTGAGCAGTAACCTCTGCGTAAGCAGAGGTGTACCAATGTACACCCACAGTTCGCTGGTATGTTTAGGTCCCATGTAATAGGGGGCGAGCCTATTGCCACTAACCGGGCACAAATCCAAACTCCGACTTGCTACTGAGAATTTCATAGAAAAACCCAATAACACCTTGGTCGACTTGGGAATCGAACCCAAGACCTCTAGCGTAGCAGTCGCGCTTAGTACCACTAGGCCAACGAGGCAGTCTTGACGAGACAACAGAGAGAGACAAGTTTGCCTTCCGGATATGTTTGTTAAAAAATAAAATATTTTCGAGTGTTGGTATAAGATTTGTATCCGTTAAAATCGGATTTCAGACATATGTCACAGAATTCTCAATTTTTAAATAAGTAGATGAATGTCTGTAGAGGTAGGAAGGAGGTAGGTAACGTAATATTTATATTTGTATGAACAGCTATGGTTTTTTTTTAAATACCTTCTTGGCTTCTTACTTACTTGTTAAAAAGGTTACATAATTCCGCAAAAACACAAAATAATGTAATATAACCAGTGCATTCGATTTGGTGTTGATATGTAACAAAAATACAATGTTATATTATTACTTAGTAGGATAGAAACAATTGAAGGTACAAAAGTATCGCTCATATAAAAGGCTACTTAAACAATGTTATTTTTCAATTTTCTAGATGGCCTAATATATCTCTAAAAGATTTAAATTCTCTTTTCTAATGTATCTCCATATCTTGCATTGCCGATAAAATCCTAGATATGTTATGTAGAGTTTACGCAAAACCGATTCAATCCTTAGGCTTGCGATTTATATGAAATTGAATGGGTTTGTATATTTATTTCTTTGTTTATACAGAAACTATATTAAATGACTATGATATTATTTTTATCATTTATTTTTAAGATTAGTTACTCGTATGACAGGTTATTGTGATTTATTTTACCGTAATTTTGCTTTAAATGCTTTCATACCATTTACTTTTTTTTTATAGAATACCATTCCTTTGTTACTTCAAAATAATCAATGATTGTTGACATTTATACATTAAATTATATTTGAATATTATTAATACTAAATTAAAAATTTTTACACAACCAATAACTATTTAATATTTAACAAAACAAAACGGGAGCACATTCTTGGTATAATTTTGCAGTTCTTTTTAAATAAAAACCAAACTTCTGAACCGATTTTGATGAAATTAATATAGGATTACGAAATAATTTTCAAAATCTATCCACAATTGATAAAAATACTTACAATGGATTTTAGTACACAGCTACATACTGTTAACCGAAATTAGAATCGACTAATACGTCGCGTCACTAGTACCGGATAAACTGACAACACTAGAGAGCATTGGGTAATGGCGGCGCGTGCGATTCTCGTTGTAGTAGTCTCTGGCATTGTATAAATTAATAATAAGCATTATGGCGTCGCTGGCCTTTAAAAGTATTGTAATTGTAACGTTGTATTCATTCTTATGATAATAATATTGAATTGTTTAAAGCATCAGTGGTTTTCCTTCTAACAATACCGATGTATCATTCCACGCATACCATACCACACATTATGCCTTTATTCTAAGCGCCGTCAATGTGTTGACGTTTGCCATCAATTAGTTCTACCGCGCCCATATTTGATTGCTTTCAGCGATAAAATTACAGCGATTGGTCCGTGGGAGTGCTGTATGCACGGAATCAACTCGAATGTTTGTGGCCTTTTAGTGACGATTCAGAGTTTATTTATTCGAGGTCAAGTGTGGGCAGTTGGCTGAAATATTTTTGTGCTACATTGTAATAAGAATGTGTGAATTTATTGGGAACTGTAACTATTTTTGTGTCGCTTAAAGCAGACGTGTTGTCTAGTTCGGGTACCTAAAATATAATGAAAACTTAAATTAAACATTGTAGGTATAACCAATTTTGTGAATATCAAGTATACTTAGTCAAATCCAAGAATTGCGAAAATCTGAAATTCGTAGAAAGACGTTAATTGAAAATAACTTTAACATAACTCTCATTGTTTTGTTTGTGTGAATTTCATTGAAAGATTCCATCTAATGTAAAATTTTATCATATTCATATTATTCATACATTTTTCGCGTCGATCTCAGAATACCTTATCTTACTTTTATGCGATCACATAAATTCTCTATCTACCGTACCTTCTTGAATTTGAAGGTCGCCACAAGGTGACAAGAAGCCATCAAATTATGTATCGGTCCCTCTCCACTACGCAGTAAATATTTTACATAGGCAATTTTTCCCTTCGCACTATTTTCCCTTTTATATGCTGCAGAATCCAGTCCCGTATTTTTAAGGGTCGCAAGTAAAAATGTTGTCTGAATAGCGACGGAACGTTAAAAGGATGAATAGGTCTATATAGGTACAATTGTTGCGAACATTGTTGAGAAGAGGGTTCCGACAAAATTTAACGACAGTCTAGACATAACGTCCGTGTATTTTCGTAAAAATATGCACGTTTTAGATATAACTCGTATTCGTACATTCGCATAACTTTTAGATAATGCCTAAAAAATACATACACAGAACAACTTCACAAGCGTGATAGTTCTTTAGTAATTTCATTGATCTTGTTGGTGAGCATTCATCAAATGGCTGCGATTCTGTTTTGTCTTTTTTGCTTTGAAAGTTACGACTGAATTTGAATAAAAAATTGTTCGATTCAATTTAGTGTAAATACCGAATGTCAAGTGACCATCTTGAAGCTTTTTTCAAAAACATTCCTGTTCACTAAGCCGGAATAATTTTAACGATTTTCTGTGACAATAAAGGAATCAACAAAAATATTCTCAAAGACGAAACGTAAATACGATTGTATGTATTTCTTTAAGTAGGATAATATAAGGTTTTTATAATGTATTTGTCCTTTTTGACCTACTTTTAGAAATTCGCATCACAAAGGTTATGCGTCCTTCTGAGGTATTAGGGGCATTACGTTAAAGAAGAAATAGTTCAAACGTAACATAGTTACCTTGTACAATCAGGAAGTATTTTGTATACCTAAAGAAAGGTATGTTAAAAATTCCTACATATTTTTAGCATAACAGCGGAAATGCAAAATACAAGAAAAAAGATGTGATGTCTAGATATACGATAAATTGAGTCTGTCACGCTACGAAAACACATACAATAACGTGAAAAAATACTAATCTATAAAAACATCTTGCATATCTATAATGTCAGTATGATAGAGTAAATCACGCAAATTATCTACCTGAATACACGTCCAGAATTACAAATACATAGTGCTGCATATGCTGTTGCCTGCAAGTTAGGCAGACAGCCAAACGCGTTAGCTAATCTAACGATCACAGCTCAGTCGCGTATTAACTACGTCGAGTTTAGTACAGTCTGTCAGAATAGGCGACCACACCATCTGGATACTGTATTATGTCCATCTGCCTTTCAAAATAGTAATGAGGCCAAAGGAGTTCCTTTTTCCCCTTTACTGCCTTTCCTTTTCCTTCTTCCGGTTAGTACTTATGCGTGACAAGAAGGTTTATTTCGTTTTTCATTTTCTTGTTTTCTCTCCAATTTTATGTATAAGGTCGTATAGGGCTCATTTAAGAACGTAATTTTAAATTTATTATTTTTCTATGTATTCAAAGTGATGAAGGCATTTTCTATTTTCCATAAAAATACATACATATAATCACGCCTCTTTCCCGTATAGGTAGGCAGAGACCACTTCTTTCCACTTGCTACGATCCTTACATACTTGTTTCGCTTCGTCCACTTTCATTATTCGTTTTTCAAAAAGTCGTTAAAATTTATGCAGTAAGAATAATGCACACAGGATTCGAAGAACGAAGTTGCGAAGAACCGTAAATGTAAGTGTGCCTCTCAAAAACTTACGGGCACAGATCATTACGTTGTAAAAGTTATGCTCAGAAATGTCTACCGAGGTTGCTTAGAAATAGTCTTTTCGAATTCTATTTACGAAGATTCAATTAAACTCAAGTGTGATATCTACTTCCGTTATTTAATTAAAAATTCTTAATTTCACCCGACAAGACAAATCGAAAAAGGCGTCTTATTTATCTGGCTCGCAATGGAGTTTTGAAATTAAAATGGCGACTACAATGGTTTTCCAATGAGGGGGAGCAATAATTGTCTGAACGGCTGCGATGCAAATTGGATCACAACTCGGTTGGAGATTGTAGGCAGTTGTCAGATTTTGGTTAATGATTTTTTCTGTGATTGTTTTCGCAATTTGTTGGGACTTTGTATTTACTCTTTGGCAGTATTGTTGGGGTTGATGATTAATTTTTATTGAATATTTTTAAATTAATTCACTGTGAGTAATTGGAAGAAACTGACTTCTTTTATTTATTTTCGGACTTGAAATATACCCATTTACGTCTCTTAGATAACGCATAAAAAGTTTGTTTTTATTTTAGTTTTTTCATTTGTTGTGGATTACAAATCACCATATCTTATTGTGACATAGTACAGTAGGTAGTTAATCCATTTTAAAAATTTTCCCAAAGTTTACGTTTTTTTAATTATTCAAAAATTAAGGAGTTCCCGTTTCTCACGATTGTAACGAACAGGCAGCAAAATAAAGGTTGGGTTTTCTTGTCTTTTTCTTAGTAAATTGCTTGCCGTCAAAAGATGTTAAGCCGTGATTTATTATAGTTAATGGTAGGAACGGATAACCCCGGGTGTCATTTTAATTTGATTTTTTTGTAACACCCTGCGCGAAAATTGTTTGCGAGTTTACGAGTTGCTTTTATTTTGTAGTAAAATGTTTTATTATTTTTTATAATATCCTCTCTGTGCGTATAGAGATTTGTAACTGACGGATTTGTGGCAAAATGGTGAAGCTATGTTTACGTTTTACATGTAACAAATACTTTTGAAATAGGGACTATATACCTACTACATATATTAACCACATCTCATTAAGACCTTTAAGTCAAATTAACTAATAAAAAAAAATTGGAACCATACTATATTCTACCGACTCAATAAGAAGTATGTATAACTCAACTAACGTCACTATAACATTATGCTACACAATATTCTCATACCATTGAGAACTAAGGACTACTAAGAACATCAAAGGTATATCTTATAAAAGTAACTGTTATTATTAATTCATAAATGTAGGTCCGTGTAGATGGCCCTGTATACCTCCCGGGAAATTGTTGCCTAGAATTTTGGTACATGAAAATTTCAAGACGCCACCGTCCGTGTAACTTTATTTCTGACATCTTTTGTGTTTTGCTGAGAAAGGAATAAAAATGAAGCCTCTATCTATTCTATCGCGCGTTTAAGACATGTTTAGATGCCGTGATGGAGGAAAAAATGTTTCTTACAAATGTTTGGCGTATGTTGTGAATGTAGTTTAGTTGGAAAAGGTTAAATGTAAATTTGATTTGAATATGAATCATTCGTACAGATTTCTTTCGTTATATGTTTTATGCAACTTATATTTTATGAATGGTTGGTAAGAATTTGGAATGAACAAATGTTTAGTATTCATTAATCTGGAATTTGTCATGTGACTGCCTAGAAAATCAAGTCGTAAAAACATGCTTTCTCATTTTTTTGAAGCTATTTACGAATAAGTTAGGTACTCAAGATGTTAATGACCTATAATTCCTAATATTTTCATAATAAAGAATCAAGAACATATTATTATTTTACAGCGGAATGAGAAAGACACACTGAAACAACAAACAAGCAAATAAAATAAGTTCTCATTCATTTTATTTATTAAAATTAAAAACATCTCAAATTGTTTAGTAACATTGCAAACTCCTAATTCAGCCTGTCGGTACAGCCTTTGACGTCATTCCCAATGTTTAGTACCAATATTGGTTTCGTTAAAAATAAACCGACGGCTTTGTAATAGACAATCAAACTTTAAAACGAGCGAGAGCTTTCTTTGCAGCGTTCTAAACTTTTAACTAGAAGAGTTTGGGTTGATAACTGAACACGGATTTCCACTCGTTTTACCTGACACGGCATAAACCGATAATACAAGCCTTCTAACTTTAGTTTACAGATGACAGAACAGGGATTTTCTTGAGGACGAATAACGGATTATGGAGTTTCTTGACGGCTCTTCTTGAATTCAGAATTGAAGTTCCTGAATTGAGGTTTTATTTCTTGAATTGTTTTTGAATGACGAATTGGAAGGAATTTTCTGATTTATATTTCTTCTACGTTGCGGAGTACCTTTAATGATTTTGGGAATTCTGATTCTTGAAAAAAAAAATATCAGGAAACTAAGTAAAAATACTGGAATGATGTCTGTTCGCATCAAATATTTAATCTCGCAATGATTATTGTCTCTCTTTCCACGGTACTTCTATAGAAAGTTTTAAATATATTTTGACCTTTCGTTTGATTTCGTTCGCAAGTTTGATAAAGAAAACGGATTTCATTCAGAACTATGATCGAACGTAGTTCTTTCATATCTTAAATTACGATGTCTAGACAAGATATTAAGCATTTGTTATATAGATAATCCTGAGTAAGAATATTCGTGACGTCAAATGCAGCTCAGGTGTAGCTTCAACATAATTCCTTTGCTTTTCTTTTTCATCTCAAATTTGAGAGATTTTAACATTGCGCTAAATAATTGCATTCATGTTTATAGAGATCGCTGTCTTATAATCACGAATAAATTAATTTAAGTAGGTATACTAACTGTATTTTTCATTTTATTTTTACATATGCATTTGAAGGTTTCAATTAGTTTTGAAGCATAAAAGTCAACCACTTAAAGTTGCATCAACTTCTACTATACTCAAGAGAGGAGACGCGGGTTATTGAGTAGGTACATAAAAATAGTTCCGTTTTAATTTCTATTTTTTCCTTAAGGGGTGCTACTGTGCTAGTGCTAGATAAAAGTGTGAATGAGCCTTCTGTTTCAAGATATTATGGTTAAATGCTAAAGTTGAAACCCGATATTGTGGCGTGACCTTTCCTCGCTTTTACTTTGAGCAAAGTTTTTCAAGATGTGTGTTTAAGCTTTCCTTTATGGCGCTCTTTTCTAAAGGTGTTATAACTGCCCTTTTAGCTCCGATGTTATGCGTTCTATGAGTATGTGTCACTTTCAATGTGCATGTGAATTGGGATAGTTTGGACTCAATAGCATTTTCCAAAGTGCTCAAAGAAATGGTGCATAACACTGAATGTACACAAATATTTAATTTCCTGACATTTAAGCAGTTTGTATCAACATCAACGGCCAGATATAATTATATCTTGTTTTAAAAAATTATGAACTTTACATATAACACTGGAGAGTAACTATTCCTCAGACAAGAAAGCTTTTTTAGTTATGTAAGTCAAAAGTCAAATTTATTTTATCGAGCTATTAACAAACTTTGAGAACATAATATCCGTCACTAAATTAGGTCCTTGTAAACGACCTTCACAACTTAATTACTTTAAGAAGGTCTCTAAAAATATCTTTTGTTAGGCTTATATTACAAGGAAAAAACTTCTAAATCGATACGAATACAAGTGTTATGAACCTCGAAATCTTATAACTTATAAGAAAGTTTTCGATCAGTGCCAAATTTCCCGTTTATCCTTAAGAAATGTCAGACATCAGATGTTTTGGACTAGTTATTGTTGTTTGAGATGTATAGATTTATGGCCAAAGAAACTAGTGTCCGAATAAGAAGTCAGGCTCGTTGGACGTTTTAGTCACGAATTTTGGTATGATTATTTAGAATTTTGTGTAGAGTGTTGAAAATTTTGACCTGCGAAAGCTAAATACGTATTTTTGAACGTAGCTATGTAACGCGAGCTGACGCGACAATGCTACTATTTCAACGCATATTTATGTTACTGAAAATTATTTATTTCAAGTTGAAACAAAGAATAATACGAACTTAAAATACGTAGTTTTCAAAACAAACCCAGCCTAAAAACAATTACCTAAAATTATTTATTTATCACTTAAGTATTCACAAGCAAAATATATGTGAGAGAGCGGCCAAACATTTATTATTCGTTGGTTTTTAGTCCAGTGTAATTGCAGTAAAAGGCTCGAGTACGTCAGAAACCACTATTTGTATGTTAATTTGCTCTTCTAGTGCTTTGTTTGTTTAGAAAAATGGTATTATTATACACACATTTGTAAGCGTCATTAAAATAAGTAGATACTTAATATTTGTACAATGGAGTCTGTTTTTTTGTTGCGTAGTGAACCTTATTACGTAGCAGACTGAAAATAAAATGTTGAGTTCGTTTAAAGTGATCTAAGTTAGAAAGGTTTATGAGAAAAGTACATTTTGCAGGACAAACTGAATTGTACTTTGGTAAATGCAGTAAATATTTTTCGCGTATCCAGTCTAAAAGGCTTACAAAATATGACGTTTAAGGTTCTAAAACACAGGACTATAATTTCGCTTATAGCTCGGCTACCAATTTTTACAAAAAGTAATGTATAAGCATCGCTGATCTAAAAAGTGTTCTTGTAAAATTTAAGGTTATTAAAAATAATTAAAAACACAACTAAACCAAAAACAAAGCAACATCCAAATCATTCACACACATCCAACCAGCTCCACAGCACCAAACACATTACGAGCTATTTCTCCTCGTCCTAGTTGGGTAACTTGGCTTGCAATACGGCTAGACAAAACAACGGAACAAGGGTTATGACGGCCATATAAATGGAAATTGTCGCGATTTAACTTTCGCAGTTGCAGACAGCATTCGGAAATGACATACGGAGCGAGTAAGCGTGTTGTGTTGTGCTGCGAACCGTTTTTGTCTTTCGTAATTAGTTCAGACATACGATTTGTTGTTACTTAGGAAGATCTAATTAACAGTTATTCTTTATTTTGTACCTAATTACTTACCTTTAAAATTTGTGGAACTTTGTCCCAAATTATGGTTTTATTCTAATTCAGCTTTATTCTAATTCTTTGTCCTAGTTTGGGAAAAGACTCTAAAGAAAATGAGAAAAAATTACAGTTTTAATTAGGTTTTTTTTTGTAATTAAAATTAATACTCAAATAGGTAGGCAATGGCAATAGAGTTGCTATGGCTTTAACGGTTTTTTAATTTTTATATGATTTTTTTATTCTTTTTCTAGTTATTTAGTATAACTAGCTTTGTTAATCGAGTTCAAAAGTTAAGGTTGACTAAATTATTAAAGTACTTAATTTAGTTAAGTTAATTAAGGTACTTAAGAACTCTTAAGGCGCATCTAAGAGTGTTTGAGTAAATCCTCTATGATACACTGTGTAGTTAGGTCCATGATCCTGAATTAATGAATATTATAGCACTCTAATTCCATTATTAATGCAATAAATTATTTAGTTTCAATTAGGATTAGTTTCGCTGACAATGGCCATTAATTTTCAATTCCCATAATTGAATTGTTCTTTATAGTCAACGAATAATACAGCATATTTGTTATCGAATTATTTTCTACCATAAATATTTATCTAGGGTATAAAAACGTGAGCAAAAAGGTCACTATCATTAACCAACAACATATAAAAGAGGATAACACCTATCAATTGCTCAAGTTTTTTTATTCCCATGAGAAATAGGTTAGGGTCTTCAAAGTTTTTTGTGGCGTTACACGAGCCTCTTATCTGTTGCCAAACACATTTCTTCGGAAATCCTCGTTTTTGCCTCTATATTATCAATACGTAACATTGCACCGAAAGAAAGAAAATATTTTACTTATGGTAAAATTTGTCGACAGAGCGGTAAAGCTCTTGGTTTTTCAACACCATAAGTTTTCTGCTTGATATAATGCAAATCTGTATGTCTATTCTGTAAATAATTTCGGTATCGAGCTTCACCTGAGTGACAATAAAGCTCACTTTAAAAGTGAACCCAATTGGCCTTGATTTAGAATTCAAATTACAATGAATACTTATTTGACATTTCACCGCGGATTCCGCTGTCGAGACATGAAAATAATGTTACAGAATAGCACTACAGTTCATATTTATGTCAATCACATCTTATGTATACATATCTACATAGGTAGGTATACTAAATATGTATTTATTTATGTATGCCGTCTACATAATGCATATATTATTTTGTCAAATAATTTAAAACTTTTGACAACACAAAAGGCCTAACGCATAATGAATATTAAAACATGAAAATCTCGTGGGCATACACATAGTTGGAAAATCCACAATACTATGACGTAATCCAATGATATGAATACTGCGCCCATAATCCGGCGTCAGACGATTTGAATACTGAATTGTAACATAATTCTGCCCCCAAAATATGGTGGAGATAGGGTGCGATGTAACTTGACAAGGCGGGGATGATGAATTCACTAGCGCATCGAGCCCCGCAGTGGACAATAACCAGAAGATAAAGTCAAGCGAAAACAACGTTAATTGCTTTCGTTTTAGGATTCGGTTTTACTTGACAAGTTATTACTTGGGATAAACATTAATTATATCTTGTACGGAAGATGATAAAATTGTTAGCTTTCTGTTGTAATGCTTACTGAAATTGTTACGTTTGGTAATAACAACGTTAAAATTTGTCGGTATTTTAAAAGCGTATCTGTAATAATTATTTGTTGTGCAAGGAGACAGTATTTTGTTCACCAATAGTCTTTAGAAAATCCTCCTAAAAAATATCACATTCTAATCATAGGTTCATGAAAGTATATGCCCTATGCTATACAAACATAAACATAATCATTTTCCATTTATAAATATATCGATTAAAGGTAATTACGTTACGTCCATGTATAATTATCAAAAGGTTTACGTAATAAAAAGACTTTCAAAATAATTTAGGATGACTTTACTGTAAAATAATCTAAACATTTTTCGTAATTGGTTTTTAAGAAAGTCTTGTGGCTCCCCTGTGGCCATCACTCAGTACGTCACTGATAGCTTCCATAATTGACAATTGACATTTATGTCGAGACACGTTTATATTAAAGTAAGCCCAGAGGCATAGCGCTGTATTATAGAAATGCTGCTGTAAATATCTATAGCATCGGTGTAAGTAGAACTGCAAAATTTTCAGTAAGTATTAAGTGCAACGGAGCCAATCGCTTGCCAGGTTTGTTAGTGTTGATTAATAGAAAAAAGCAGGGAAATTAGCCTACATTGTGAAACAGTACTGTAGTTCAAATAAAATGTGTTTCTTTTTTCATGTTGTAGAACTTGCAGAACTATGGCACCAGTGATTTTTTACGCTTAATTTTACGATACCGTTATTAAATGTTACTAAAAGATCTTATTACCTATGTGTTGTTGATACATGTAAACAGTGTCTCGAATTCTCAATACAAACACACAAGTCCATCCCAACAACAGTCAACGTGAAGACAACACAACAATTCATTTTGTGTCCGAACTGGACTACTGTCCTACCCTTTGTATATCGCAGCATTATTCATAGCAATCTCGGCGTACGAGACGCTCGCTGCAGACCGAGACAATAGTATATTATACTGCTTACTATAACACAGTTTATTGGCTGCCAAGTCACAACGATGCAACTATGAACATTCTCATGCCACTCCGGATATTTGCTGGTTTTATCGGATTAAGTTTCGTTATGAACACCAACTTTATTACACTTTTTGTATGAGGTTTTTGTTATATTCTCTTGTTTTCAGACTAGATTAGCTTACTTTTTTATATAACCAACTTGTTTTTATAAAATACTGCATATTAAATCTTTTGTGAATACCTTTGTGTACGCGGAAAAAGACTACTGTTACTATAGTCATATTTTTACGTAAAGCTAAGTGTTAGCTAGCAATTCGGTCAAATCAATTTGCTCAAGGTAGGAACAAAATTACACCTACTTGGCGGTAATGACAGTGTTAGGTTTCATGTAATAGAGGGCGACGGCCGCAGCTCGATATTCCCTGACATTTAGGTCACAATTTAAGCCCACTTTCCTGTCAGTTTTTAGCACAATTAATATCGACAGACATAAAAGGAACTGTATTCGAAATAAATATAGACCATCGCCTATTATCGCGTAGAAAAGGACGTTTCACAAAAGTTTTGTTAAATACTTTTTCGAATAATGTTGAGAGGTATGGCGAAAGTCATATGTTTTATTAATTTCTGGTATTATACATATAAGTCTCAGGAACAAAAGCTGTACAAGCGCGATATCGTTTTTCATATCAATTTATTTTACTGTATGCTAAAGATTTTTATGGATTTTGCTGTGATAAATTATGTATGTAGAAAGGATTATGTCTATCGATCTCGCTTGACTGCCAAAGTAAACGCCTGAAGGCTTCGAAAACACTTGAAATTGATGGCGTTATCATTATGAGTTACTTAGTATAAAATCTTAGACATAAATCTTTGTAATCCGCGTGGATTTATGATATGGATATATTTTACACATCTATGTAAAGGGTTTGGGAAATTTTATAGATTTTATAAACGATTTTACTGTTTTGTGTTGATATCACACATACAAAATGGTTGTAATTTATATTGTGCGCATCTAAGCTGTGTAAAATCGAGAAGGTAATTAGCTAATAATATTTGACGTGTTATGTTGGTTTACAGATTTCCCGTCTAGTTACGAGCTCAAACGAATGATTAAGAAACTATTCGAGTGATCCCAAAATAATGCTTGAAAAATATAATAAAAAAACCGATATTCCAGTTTTTTATCCCCACGATAAAACAATAATAAAAACATTAATACTTTATTACAACGACATAAAAGTACAATTAGTACTTTTATGTCTATAAAATATAGAAAATATGGAATGACTTCAGTATTGATATTCCATGCTGTATTAAATAAATATTAAATAAATAAATAAAGATTGGATTACAAGCAGACCATTAGTATTTGTCTGTCCTTGTTAATTTACTTTACGTGCTGGATAACCCAGTTCTGCGAATATTGCATGACTAGGGCGAATCGAACAGTCCCTAATTTATTGAAATCGGTCAGTTGGGTTAAGCCGGGCTACTAAATAACTGACTGTTTAGATAATTCTCTTATGTAAGTCTTTTGGGTAATAGCAACTAATTGTGGCTGTAGTAAAGCGACTTATAATTATGTAACATATAAACGAGGATTATACGTATCTAACAGTTACACAAGCGAGCGTAATAAATATCACACACATACATATAATCACACCTCTTTCCCTTGTAGATGGGTAGGAGTAGACAGAGACCACTTCTTTCCAAACTTATACTGCGTTAGTATTTAATCAGTGAGTACCAAAAGAAATGTCGTTTTTATTATGTCCTGAATTTGTTTAAAAAAATAATTGGGTACATCTGACTGATTAAAAAATATGATGGCGGCCATATTGCAAATTTGATTGCGTCATAGAATAAAATTTACCTAATTTCAATATACTTCTTATAAACCGAAACAAAATGCGTAGAAAATTATCCGTCAACACAGTGGGACGTTGCTGTAATTTATCTTGGGTACAAAATTAGGGGGGGACTTGTAAAAACTAATTGGGATACGATGCAAATGACCGCTCCTGGGGCGTTCGCGACGGACAGACAAACTGTTCTCAATGTAAATGAAGTCGGCTGCTGCGAATTTATCTGCCGTAAAACAATGTGACCTTCTTGGTCTACATAGAAAATTTAGATACTTGTATAGAATTAAAATATAGAAAATTTTGAACATACCCAAATGATATAAAAAAACTGGCCAAGTGCGAGTCGAACTCGCGCACGAAGGGTTCCGTACCACCGTCGTATGAGAGCCCCCCTTAAACATTCATTTTATGTGGTTTTTAGTATTTTTTGTTATAGCGGCAACGGAAATACATCATAAACAAAATAAAAACAATACACTATTGTCTATTGACCATTTTAAAACATAAGCAATCAAAAATCCCTTGTGAAAATTTCAGCTTTCGAGCTATCACGGTTTATGAGATACAGCCTGGAGACAGACAGACGGACAGACAGCGGAGTCTTAGTAATAGGGTCCCGTTTTACCCTTTGGGTACGGAACCCTAAAAATGGTTGTGTATATAAATTACTGTCAAATATACCTTTGCAGTTATTTCATAAATTCCACAGACTGTTTGATATGCGTAAGACGTTATGTAAATATTTTAATGCAATTTTTATAGGATAAACTATCAAAACAAAAATGAATGCATAGTAAATTCATATTTGAATCAAGTCACACAGGTTTTGTTACGAGTTCATAAAAAAATATTTCCGTAAACTACGCAAAATGTCGAAAATTTCGGATCAAGGGTATAAAGTTAAAGCTGAATTATATATAACTCATCAGCATTGGAAGCTATGTTCGATAATTTACTGTTAGCCTTCACACGTTAAGTGCCAACGCCGCAACCAATCAACCATAGTACTGCATGCTTGTATTTGAAGGCTAGTTTTTCAAGACTTGAATACACACTGCAGTGTTATTCTCTAAACATTTATAGAACACACCGTTACTTAGTATTGCGCTTTTAACACTATCCTGAGTAATTTGACAAATCATTGTATCATCACAAAACACAACACTGACTTAGGATAAAACATGGGAGACATATAGAAGTCTATAATAAGCTATTTTTAAAACTGTGTCAATACTGTTTTTCTTCTCAATTTTAATCCGTGTTAGCTAGCTCTGAAACGGACTGTCTTTATTAAAATTTTCATCGACCTCTGGAAGTGTAAATTATAATCTTTTACTGAACTTGTACCATTCTATTTTTTATGCTGCTATAGATTTCAAGGTCAAATTTGTTGCTCAAGCGTCCTGCGATCAGTCGAGTGAAATAAACTTTGAGAGACGCGCAGGAATTCAAGGCTTTGACTTTGACTAGTTCTAGTGGAATTTAGTTATTCAGATATTATACCTACCCATAAGTAATTTCAACGTGTTGCTAGTTATAAAACTAAAACTAAACAATACGACATGAATAATAATATCTAAGTATGTAAAATGCATACATAAACCGACCAAGTGCAAGATGGACTTGAACATACGAAGATTATCGTACCATCGCACTACATTTAAGACTACGCACTTTTTATTCCTTGTTATTGATGCAATTTGGATAAAAAATCTGTGAAAATTTCAACTCTGCCTATATCAGTTCTCATGATACTACAGCCCGTTGACAGACAGAAGGACAAACGGATGCACAGTACAGTTTGCAACCTTTTTTAACAGAATCCTATTATGCAAACAAATAAGAAAATAATATAACTCAATATACACATAGTTCGAATACTACGGTTAATTAGGTGGTGAATTTCAGTTAATCAATGCACTAATTAATTAAATTTAATTATAATTGAATTAGCCAGTTAAAACCATAGCAGTATTAGTTATGAACAAGCAAACTATTGTGTTACTACACAAAAGGATTGTGGGAACTCAATATTCTATTTGTTATTTAGTATTTCGTCTAAATCTGACTAATAGTTGGAAAATTCATAATAATATGTAAGTAACTTATTATTTATAAATATATTTATCGGCGCTGCGATATTTTTAGTGTTAAGAAACGTGAAAAGGAACAGCTGATATGACAAGCGAGTAGACGTTTCTTGACACGGACGCAACTCCGGGCTCTTTTGCTCGCGGCCGTCGGATGAAGAGGAATCTGGTGGCTCCGCATTGAAGTAAGACGTGTGCGGTGGAGTGTCGCTGTTCTTAATTCTCCTCGCCCGCCTACTCACGATAGCTCGGCGATCGCAATGAACGATGATGATAACCAAGTGCCTATATATTTTTAAGTTAAAGAAATACGTATGCGAAAGTAAAGCTGTCCGTTTGTCTGTTACGCGTTCACTTTTTAACCCTTGAACTGATTTTGATAAAATTTGGTACCTACGGAGTGAGCTTGAATATCAAAAACCGTGATAACCGACACCCAAGCAGGCTGAGCCAAAGTCAAAAATATGCTAACTTTAATCGCCAGACATTTAACTAGAGTAAATATTTACATACATCTTACAGCTAATATTTACACCACACACTACACGCTACACTATAATAATTATAGGTAAATAAGAAAAAGAGCAACACACATCAATGAATGTACCACATTCTGATGACGTCACTCCAATTAAAGGGTGTCACGATAAGGCGGTAGGCAATACTTGGGTTTCTTAATTAAGAACCGATGGTAGATCCGATAGTGCGTACTGTATAACGTATTGTGTTATTAGTGGTAAGTTTTAATTGCAGGGTTACATGCTAACATGTTGTGAATTAATAACCGGATGCGTTTGCATTTAATGGCTTTTTACATAGGTTAGGGTTGTGGGACTTTTGTTGTTTTTTGTTTCTTTTATTTCCTTATGGTATGTCTGCTACTAATGGTAAGCGAAAATAAAGATGAATCCTGGTTTTCATTAATCTTGGGTATTCTTTCTCTAAGTGACGAGGTTGCACTTGCACCGAAATAATAACAAATTCATATTTTTAAGAGGAAAGGGGAGTGGACTTTTCTCCATACAAACTATCTCGTCTGTTTTCTCGCTGGTTTCTGAACTTAGGGCTATGATTTTTTGCAGTAATATAAATATGAACTAGATCTATGCCCCTATTTTTTCCTTTTTTTAAATAAGTTATATTTAAAGAAACTAGAACCTTCTAAAAAGTGCCGATTTTGACCGCAGTTTTCAGAGGCGTTTTTTTTCAAATTTGGCAACGATTATTGAAAAAAGGAAAAAATAGAGGCACAGATTATTCTTTTCTTATGCAGTATATGAAATATCTTTAAAATTGGTTAAGAATTGGGGGAGAAAATAGACGAGAGCCAAACCTCGATTTTTCGTCAGTTTTTCGGTCTGAGCTGCAGTTGTCCTTATCGCACGAATTAGAGGGCGGGGGGAATTAGAGCGACAGCAATTAATACTTTATTCAAAAACCGAATTTTCAAAAGTATGTCCGCTCCCCTTTCCTCTTAACGACCTCCATAGTAGAGTAGCGTACATATGAGTTTTCAAGGTGTTGCTAGCTGAGGTCTGAGGTCCCGAGGTTGATCCCTATATGGGTCAATAAAGAAAACTACTTTTCTATATTTTCTTGGTTTTGGGTGTTCGTGGTACCTTCGTTGTCTCTGATTCCATAACACATGTACTTAAGCTACTTGTATGCGATGTTGTCCATATTTATATATGAATATTATTACCTATGGTTTAATGTAATACCACCTTTCTTTTTTGTTAGTTAAATACATACCAGTTTTAAGACTAGCTACGATCTTACATTCTTGGTTTATATCTTGACCTGACCTACAAACTTGATATACCTACAACTTAACCTACCTTTAAGACATTTTTCATCAAAATTTCAGCTTCTAATGAGACGCGACCTACTTTTTTTTACAAATATTGTAAGAAATACTGTAAAGTTGGACGTCACAATGTAAGCAACAAAATATTTCTCCTTATCACTGTCACCGATGACGTAGCAAGGACAGCGTTCTCAGCATAAAATGTGTATTTTTAAATAAGTTTGTTTATCATTCAACAGTCCGATATCAGTTACTTTTCTCCACTTTTAAACATTTTATTTATTGCTAAGTCAAAGGTTTTCATGGGTTTTGTAATAATAAGCTACAACATTCTATACATTTGAAACAAAAAAAGAAGGGATGTTTTACAAGCATTATTATACGTTGTAAAAGGAACGCCAAAACTTATACTAGCTACAACAAATAAGTATAAAATGTCGTGACCTTCCCAATTAATTCTATAGCAACATGACATCTTACGTTATTAACAAGTTCGAGAGACGCCCAAAACTCTACAAGGTTCGATCAAGTTTCCAGAACTTTCGCGAAGGTACCTTATTTGGGTTAATACTTTATGGCTGAGAGAAGTGTTTCACTTTTGTTTTCTGCGACATAACATCGTTTTATGTCCTCTTATAGTACTCCTTAATATTAAAGTTGGGATCTGGACGCCATATTGTTTTCGAACACATAATTCGCTATTTGATTTGTTACTTTCGAATTTTGAAAAAGAAAACATGATTTTACACACACAATTCGCTTTTCCAATATTTTTAAAATAAAATACTTGGACGTTTATCAGAATTCTTAAGGCTCTAATTAATTGAATATGAATTTCGTTAAAATCGAGTGTTCGAAGAATTTGCTAAATCTATATTAACTCTAATTGATTGATTTTCTAGGTATAAGTACTTTCATATTCTTTACGAAGAAGCCGTAATAAAAACATTTTCAGTAAACACTTATAAATTTCAGACTCAAACAGTTTGTTTTAAATCACCTTCGCACCCTCTACTCTGATATAATTAATACAAAACAATACCATTCGAAACATACCAAAAATATTTTATCTCTACTACCTTTAGCCAAAAAACGTAAGAGCCAGCATATGAGTAAATAAATATCAACAATTTCGTGTCAAATCATCTTTAAACCCAACAACTTGTTCTCTCATTAATGTATCAACCAATCAGACGTAACATCATGTGAAGGTACAAACTTTTACATCGTATGTTCAGAAGGCTTATTGAAAAACTTGTAAGTGACGTGTTTTAGGTCAAAGGTTCGCGCCCCATAACTTTGGCGATGACAAACTTTGTGCGTGATATACACGACACTAAATGATTGTGAACTTTGATAGATTATAAATATACGTTTACTGTCTCTAATGAAGCATATTAATAATTGAATGCTATGTACAGGAATAATTGGACTTCAGATTCACCTAATGTATGTTGCCCTAACTGCGCTTATTGTCTTAGTCTGTGGTCTGTCACTGTACTTATTAAAATAAAATAAAATAGCTGTGGCCCGCAGTTTTACCCGCGTAAGTAGTGTTTCATACTTATTCTGTTAGTTTGGTCGGAGATGAATCTAACAAATCTAAGATTATAAAATCGGTTCACCAGTTCTTAAGTTATAAATCGTGTAACTAAACCAATTTTGTTTTGTATACAAAAATAAATCTTGTTAACTATCGACAAATAGTCAACTTCCAATATATCTGTTATTATATATTGTGTTAGGTTATCATATATTATTTTTTGTGTTAGATTAGGTAAGTTACAGCTATGATTTTTTTTTGTTATAGATCTTTGCAGTTAGCCTGAGCTTTGACTGCTTCACCAGACTTTTATACCAATAAATTATTTTGATTTACAATAAGGCGACAGATTACAATATTCCAGGAACGATCATGATCTCACATAAACGTCGTTTGTAATAATACTAGAGACTTAATAAACTTTTGACAGATTGTGAACTACCGATATATTACCGACAGATTGAGTAACATATACCTATCGATAATAAAAATTAGTTCAAATTTTTATTAACGATAGGTATTAGTTCAAATTTTCAAGATGGCGATGGATTATAATATTCAGAGAACGATGATAACATCACATAGTTCTATCCCACAATGACATAGAGAGATGTTAGTTGAAATGCTCTTTAAGCTTAAAGAATTGCTTAAGGGAATTTCTAGCGGCTAGATCGAAAGTTAGCTCAGTAAAAACGTTTGTGGATTCATTAGTTTTCAGCTTATCTTGGCAATGTTGAAGGTGACCGTTAAAAGCTGAATTTTGTTCTAAAAGTAGGGTCAACAATGTCAAATGTTCTCTGATAATTGTTTGGAATCTGGGTTTTGTTTGTTTACTTTGAATTTCGTATAATATGTAAAAATATGTCGTGGTGGCCTAGTGGTTCAATGAACGGAATTGTATGCACGAGGTTGCAGGTTCGAACCCAGGCAAGTACCAATGTGGCTTTTTCAAAGTTATGTATACTTTTTAATTATTCTAAGACACTTCTGACAAACGGTGAAGGAACATATCGTGAGGAAACCTGGATTTAAAAATTTGGAATCTGAAATCACCAATCCGCAGAGAGCAAGCTTGGTGATCAATGCTCGTGCCTTCTCTTTATGGGAAGAGGCCTGTGCCCAGCAGTGGGACGTTTATAGGCTGGATTATTATACTTTGAATTTTGGTCCAGACGATATCTATTCAGATACGCACACTTTATACTAATATATCCATTTAATTTTACCGTGTATCTATAGGTTTCTCATTATAATATGTGTGGGGACACTATCGTACTGCTAATACGAAGAAATAAGTTTTTTTTTTATTTGGAAATTATATTTGAAAACTTTAGACTACTTTTAAATATATTTCTTAAACTCTAAAGACGATCTTGAAAAAGCCTTCTCTAAAAAAGTAATTAATCTATTTTTTATTCCGGTATGATAATACTGACCTTAATTAAAATAACTCGGTAATCTCCTCCAGAAATAATAAATTACTGTTCTGGTTTCGCGAGCTGTAGGTACTAGCGAGAAAATGGGGTCATTGTACAAGGGATTTTAATGGAATCAATTTTATTACTGAAAGTTAGTGATGGAAAACGATCTTAATTGCTGTTTCCCTATCTTTACTGTACTTGACCCAAGATAATACATTTTTTTTATTCGTTCGTCACGAAATCGGTAGAGACCTTATGCAATAATTGGTTTTGAGTAGGTCAGCACACAAACATATCTTTTTTAATGTGTATATAATTATGAAACTCACACAAGCATAAGTCAATTCCGAATCTACTAAAGTACGGTTTCACACATAAAATACATTAAGCATAATTCAAATTCGATATTAATATAAATAGCTATATAAATTTTGACTGCCTCGTTGGCCTGGTGGCGCTAAGCGCGACTGCTACGCTAGAGGTCTTGGGTTCGATTCCCAAGTCGACCAAGGTGTTATTGGGTTTTTATATGAAATTCTCAGTAGCAGGTCGGAGTTTGGATTTGTGCCCGGTTAGTGGCAATAGGCTCGCCCCCTATTGCATGGACCTAAACATACCGGCGAATTGTGGGTGTACATTGGTACACCTCTGCCTAACCCTTCGGGGATACAGGCGTGATGGTATGTTATGTTATGTATAAATTTTGAATGGATTTTAACAAAATAAGCATCTATTAAAGCACTAGCCAATGAGTGCTTTTATTAATTTTAAAATATTTATCTCATAAACATTAAGTACTAATTCAAGATATTGTTTTTACCGTGCTAATGCGGCCATGTTTTCTTGTTACAAACAGACTACAAAAATGTCAAACCGTCTACAGTTCTCCATTTAACACTGACTTAAAAGACAAAGTTCTGAGACAGTTTTAATTGCTTTCGACCTATCTGATGAGTAGACATTGTTTGACCGAGATTCGTTCATGCGTCCGTCTTATCTCTACTTTATTTGATGTTTTATGACTTTTAAATATCATTTTAATCACTGAAAACCATAAAGTTAAAGTTAAAGGTATGGAGTTTGAGTACCTGTCGCTAAAAGCCCCTTGCACCGAGTGTAAGCACATTTTGGCTGTATGTAGTACATTCGTTTACTGATTTTTTTGTTGTTTTCCGTGCAGCGTCAGATGTGAAAATATTTTATATATATAACACTAGGTTTAGAGATAGTTTTATTCAATGGCGCGCTCTGTATTGATAATTTTTGACGATAAAACTAGTTCATACTAGTGCTAACGATTCACACCCTGGTAGGCGCACTCTTTATTTTCTTATCTATCCTCTAAACTGAAAATTGATATTCAAATTAAGAAACAACAAACTAAAAAAGATTGAGATATTTTCAAAATTTAAAAGCGTGTTCGAATTAAAGTTTAGTTTAAAATAGCAAACGGTTTATTAAGGCTAACTTTTCTTTTGTTTTTATTATAAGGCTTGTTAGATTAAGTTGTCTAAAAAGTTTTCGATGTTTTGAGGTTAGACAAGGTGGCAGCCCGAAGGTTGTCTAATTAAAAAGTGATTTTAAGGTGAAATGGTATAAAAAGTCTATATCAATTAGTTCATATTTTGTTAGAAAAGAGATTTAGTATTTAGTAAAAATAGATCCATAATAGTTCATAGGTAAAAAATAATCCAGCATATTCTCATAATATATCTAAACTGTGCTATATACGTGCTTAGCTGTCTGTAATTAGGGGTTACTACCCCTTATTGATTGTTACACAATTATCTTATTGATAAAGTTCTTTAGAAACATAAAACTGGGAGAGATTCAACTTGCCATTGTTTTGCCTGATTGTGGACAGAGTTGCTATACTTAACTTTTCACGTTTATTTGGGTCCAACCGAGAGTCTATCGATCACAAATATGCAATAATTTTAGATTTCTCTATTGCCGGAAACAAACAGACAATAAACATACTGCCGAATTTACTCCCACTGCTGGACAAAATCCTCTCTTTAAACGTTTCTAAATACATAGCTATGTAGTTATACGTATCTGTTACCTTGACAGTAATTACACAAAGAGCTTATCGTTAAAAGCTCGGAAGTGTCCGCAATTGAACAGCAATCTTCCAAACCTTACAACTAAAGCTGTAACAAAACCAGTACATTACATAGAATGTGAAACAAAACACAAAATATAAAAAGTTACGTTTTTATCTCGTAGAAAAAACCTCTCATATGTAAATCAAGTAAACATAAATGTATAACTGCTATAAAATTACAGAACAAGGCAGGTGATATCACTCATCCATTTGTAAGTGTAACTTCAGAAGGTAATGTCCCCCATATTTTACCTCACACAACTTTTATACGTCATATAAACGTACATTGAACGAATAAAACAGAGAAGGGATGGTTAAAGATGAAATATGCTTTTACAGTGTTAGAGCGTATTCACATTATCCGATACGATATCAGTATCGGACATCGATACGATATTGCGGTAAAAAAAATTTATGAAATTAACGAATCCGATATTTGATATCGGATCGGATAGTGTGAAAGACAGGTACAGTCACCAGCAAAAGTATAAATATAAAAGTATCACCAAGTATGTATACACATAGCGAAATTGTAAAACGAATTTAGCGAGATTTTAGTGTTAAAACCCAAAAAGTAAAATTTGTACATGATTATGGAACAGTTTTCAATAATTTATT
Organism: Autographa pulchrina; assembly: GCA_905475315.1. Classification (NCBI taxonomy): domain Eukaryota; kingdom Metazoa; phylum Arthropoda; class Insecta; order Lepidoptera; family Noctuidae; genus Autographa; species Autographa pulchrina. Next base: position 5,200,810 of record FR997769.1, read on the forward strand.
CATAACACGTTTTACAATATCAATCTAGAATTGAGGGGAAAATCAATTAAAAATTGGAGGCTGTATACATATTTTTGGTCTTGACTGTACATGTTTAATCTATTAACTGGCCCCCGATATCGTGTCGAAGTCCGATACCGATATACTGTCGGAGCTCGCTACCAATATCGTATCGGATACTGTGAACAGTTACTGTTCTCCCTACGGACGAGGTTAATAAACATTAGTAGTTGTTTTTATAATTTCCTACTGGTTATGTCTCTGAGACGCATTAGAGTTATCTCCAGACACTGCAAATGAGACCGTAATTGTAATCCAGTGCTTAATGAGTATTATATATAGTAAAGGATTTTATGAAGTTCATTTGAACAGGATTTTTTATACGATTTTCTGTAATTTTTGGTCGATAGAATTATCAATCAATGTGTTTACTTTTGTGAGTTGTTTTGAGCTTTTGAGTATTTGGAGAACGTTTAGCAACCGGCTTCATACAATAGATATATACTTAATTAATAATTTACATGTCTCCAGTGTGTGATACTATCTATAAAATAAATATAAGGTCCAATTAAACCTTTTACCGAAATCGTATAATTAGTCTAAAATACACTACCAAGTTAACCTTGATAGTACAAATTTTAGATGTTCTAACGTGTAAGCGGCTGATACGCATAACCACAAGATCAATTAGCCGTGTCACCAACACAACATCCAATTAGCCGGATTTAGGTCCAGACCGTTCATTTTAATTAATGATGGGCGGTAACGTGACGTCACTTGTGTCTTAGAACGTTTTAAAGATGAATGAAAATGAGACGAACAAAAAATTTGTTGTTTAAAAATGTTTGTAGACTGTTTCAGTCGTGCAACTAGGATGTGAATCTTGTGGAATTAACTATTACTGTACCTACTTATGTAATATATAATGATTAGGTGTTAAATGTTTACGCGAAAAAACCTTAACCTAGGAGAAAAGTTAGAGTGTTTTTCTCAAACCAAAATAAACACACTGGTTTCTGTCCGCAATTTCATCCTTTTTCATTTTAATATCGGATTCCTTTTTCGGAACCTATGTGCAATTCCAGGTAATAAAGTATCAAATTTGATCGAGATCCGCTGAAACTATTGGAGCATGATATAGTAACAAACATCCATCCATCCAAACTATAATAGAAATTTAGATTTTAATCTCAGTTGTATGTAGTCAGTGTTACCTTAATTATATTGAAAACCTCTATTACATTACACAATTAATTTTATTACCCAATTGTATCTTCAAATTGTTTAACAACTCAAATAATAGCTTAAGGGGCAATTACACGACACAATTTCCAGTCAAGACTAGCTAGCCTGGCTGACAGACTAACTAGCACGCTCGTTATTACACCGGACTTAATATCGCATGCTACTCAATCGCCAGTGTGAAGTTTTTGGTGTTGGTCGTCAGGGAAACAAGGCGGACGATGTCGATATCGATATTTTTAGTAATGCGCTAATAAGTTATTATTTTTTAATAAATTTAGGTTTACCAACATTTTTACACATACTTAACGTATAGACAAAGATTTAGTTTTAAGTAATGTTATGTTGTATTCGCATTATGAAAAATATAGTTATTTGTTTTATAAACACATAAAATTAAGTAAAGAAAATAAAATCAAATAAAAGGTACGCGAATAATAGATGTCTAGTCTAAAATCTACTGAATAGTTACAAATGTTTTTCAATGGTGGAGATGAATTGACAAGTTAAAAAAAAATAACCATTAGAATTATAAAAACAATGAGTTTCGAAGGTGCAATCAACGCAAAATCCTAAATAGTGTATATTATATTTCATCCTATTTTTCCACATGTGAATTATTTTAGCGGTTTTGAAACTGCACATGTCTAACGTAAAGATTGCAACCCTAGGTGTATCCGTCGGGCGGTCGGTAGAGTTCAAATCGCATGATTACAAAATCAAAAAGTCCGGCAGCGTGCTTGCTCGTCGCGAGAAAGTCTAGTCGAGACTTTCTGCGTGCTAGCTGCGTGGTGTAGGGTTGCCTCCTGCAATTTATTATATAGTATCGTACTATGTTCATTATAATACAGTAAATTGTAATATATATAATAGGAAAATAATATGGTACGAAAAATTGGTACTACATTTTCAACGGTAAATCAACTGTAGCACATTTTTATTTTCAAATATTTAAAAATATACTGGAATCTTTGCACTAAGGTAATATATAAGACATTCATGGCAATGCTTAGTTTCAATAAATTTAATGAATTACTTTTAGTTAACAAAATCATATAAAAGATAAGCAAAGAATAGATATTTTAGTCTCAAAAAAAAACTACTGAATAGCGATAAATGCTTTTCAATAGCAGATATCAATCGAGAAGTTAAAACGAAGTACTAAAAAAATAATAAGTTTCAAAAGTCAAATCGCAAAATCCAAAATATGAAATAGAAAAGTAATCAAGGTATATTGTAATTTTATCCTACTATTAACAATTGCATGAAATAGTTTACTGCACCTGTCTTACGTAAAGATCGCAACCCTAGGTGTATTCGTCGGGCGGCCCGTAGAGGTCAAATCGCGTGCTTACAAGGTTAAACAGTCCGGCAGCGTGCTTGCTGGTTTTCGAGAAAGTCTACAGAGGCTTTCTGCGTGCTAGCTGCGTGGTGTAGGGTTACCATTTATAAACCACTCCACATCTTTTTTTACACATTACTGTCGATACTAATATGATTAACAGGAAAGGGTTTTTTTATACCAAGTTTATAGGTTTCGATAGTACTGGAAATTCATTATTTGGTGTGCGCTGAGAAAACTATTAATGATATATAAAAAATATGTTTTACGTGATTAAAGTACTCATTCCTACCTACAAATAAGTCCGCGAGGTACTATATCTAGCTATCATAGTTAAGTCATAATAGTATCCTTCGTGTTCCTAAAATATGTAATTAGATCGCCGGTAGAAACAGAACTTTGATAAATTCGTATCTTAGTATTAAATCTTATTTAAATTAACAGTTTTGTTATAAAGAGTATTTATGAAGCAGTGAAATAGTGTTTAGTAGGTAATTACTTTCAAATAGGATATTATTATCACTATCACTACATAGTATAAAGCAAAGTCGCTTCCCGCTGTCTGTCTGTCCTTGTATGCTTAGATCTTTAAAACAACGCAACGGATTTTGATGCGGGGTTTTTTAATAGATAGAGTGATTCAAGAGGAAGGTTTATATTATATGTATAATACATGCATAATATAGTAGAGAAACACAGATAATCCTAGAGGTTTTTAATGTAAGGTCGTAACTAAACACATTTTTTTGCGCTTACATTGCAAACGCTGGCTGAACCCTACGAGTTAGATCAAAATAATGTACTACAATATTGAGCACCTTAAAAAGGTCTAAAAAAAAGTCCGCGATGGTATATGTCTATCTCTTGGGGTTAACCCACAATAACCATTTTTTTTTATCCTTTACTTATAAATTATTTACGAAAAAACGATTTAGAGCACTACAGCATTAATTCTTATCCAATTATTATATGGCCCTTTACAGCATGTAATTTAAATGAATATTTTCGAAGATTTAAAATGCAGGGACATGGCGGTTGCGGCGGTACCGGCCGGGGGGCCCCGCCGGGTGCCGGGGGCGCGTGCCTATACCAAATAGTGCGTCGAAGGCCGCGCTTCGCGCTACAGCACTTTATGTTTATGTAGTATATTTAGTATCAGCATTGCACCCGTGCAAAGCCGGGGCGGGTCGCTAGTATTAGATAATTAATTTCTTAGTAATCACGCGTATAAACATTCAATACAAGAACCGTTCGGCGCCGTGCGCCGCCGCAGCGCTATAAGCTTTCCTGTAAATATTTTAAGGGTATATATGCTTTGTGTTGTTTGGATATATACTTTCACTACAGTATAGTATCGACAAAGCAAATATCGATAGTTGACGACACTAGACTGAACAAACCGGTGAGCTACCGATCGCACTGAGAAAGCACGCTAGTTAGCGTGCTTGCTGGCTTACTCTTATTACACGTTGAGTTGTCTTATTAAGACAGACTGAAATCGTCTCGTCTAATAGCTGCTTTAACCCTAATAACTGAATCACTCGACAGGCCTAAAACGAATCCTTTCGAAATCTAAATCATAAAACGGACATTTATGTTCTGAAAATTTAAATTATCCTAATCCTACATAAATAATCTTTAGGTACTTAGGTTTCATGGCAATGTAAAAGTACTGTACATTAAATATTAATGAAACGTTAAAGTGAATTAATTTGTTAAAGTTAGATAAATTAAATGTGTCAAGTTGCGTCTGAGGTGTAATTGCGGTGACCCAGTTTTTGTGCACGACATTAAAGCAGCGCCCTCTGGTGTGAAAGCGAGATGGAATATGTTTTTTCTTTTTTCTCGCCGCCATTTTTTTTGCGTGTCGCGTTTTATCATGTCATTAAAGGACGTCAACTGTTTCTTTGTTGTGAGAAGCGTGTTTTTAATTTTATGTCCCGTTCAAATTTTTTTTTGTGGCATTTTTAGTGCTGAATTATAACTCGTATAGTAATAACATGCACTGGAATCTACTAAACTTGGTGTGATATCCTTTTTGAAGGTCTTCTCTTGATTCATAAGTCAATAGAGTTATTTTTTTTGTAATTCAGAGTGCAGTTTTTTTAACTTATTAATCTATCAGATACATGTATGAATTTTAATAATAATATCTAGAGACGGTTAGTTATCACAGGCCAGTATATAAGTACCTAATATGATAGTCTATTTACGTCAAATATCAAAGTCATGGAAAGGATTATAGGACAAAGACATCGAATTAACATTTTATAAATAAACTTGTAATTTAATATCAAACGCAAAATATGTTAAACAATATATTTAATCATTATAAAATAACATTTCTGCGCGTGTCTCATTAGTGTTATATTAAATTATTAACTTGCAAATGTTATTTATATAATATTTATAATTGTTATGGTACATTAAATGGTGTAGTATATAATATGAGTTTATGGTTTTTAGTATCATTGTGTTGAAATAAATTGTACCTTTTATTTTATATTTACGGCAAAAAGTTCCCAGTATTTTCAGTACAACAGGTACCTAATGCAAATAGTTCACGACGTAAACGTCAGTTATAGTTAATGTGCGTCAATGTTGCATGTAACGAGTTTTTAATGTCACGTTTTCAATTCAGTTTACTTGAACGACCGCCATTTGTAATATGCCATGCATTTCAAATGTTTTACCTCTGACTTTATGAACACAAAACGTTTTCTTTGCATTTTCAAAATTGCTTGTCTAAAAAATGTTTTCTACTACAATCATTTTTAAAGTATGATAAATAGTTGACTTTAAAATAACTTGTAATTCAAGTTGAATTATTAAATAGCAATATCTTTATCGATATTAATGAGCAGCACTAAAGCTAAGTTGCTCATTTATCGAGCACGCATTACGTCACTAAGTCGATAGGTAGTCGGCAGTTTCCGTCACACATCGTATATCATCGCAATGAGATATCGTTCATTTCCTCGACACCCCTAATCGTCGTCATCTACGACACCTAGCCTACTTTACGTCACCATCGCGCTTTTTATTTGACGCAACTTTTCTTATTGTGAACGAAAATAGAAATGGATGCTTCAGTAATAGGAGCGATAGATTGCCCGATAAAGATTTTTGATGTCATGGTACAATGTACTATTTATTCTTAAGAAACTCAATATATAAGTTTGTATTGGAATGCAGTTGTTTTGCTGGCTGAATACAGAGGCAGCATGCAGAGGCAGATGCATTGTTTAATCTATGGTCACTTAGCAGAAATTCTACGAAATTAATTAATAAAAAGCTTTTGTTTTATCCAAACTCCAATTATATACTTCAATTAAGGTCTAAATAAAATAATCAAGCCTCGGCCGCAGTGCTAAGTTTGTGGTATCAGACTTAGCAATTTAACATTAAATACTTCATTGCGGTGAGGAATTTTAACATTTACTAAGAAAAGGGTAAACTATTTAATAAGAGAAAGCTTTATTAATGTTAAGACAAAAGGTTGTTTACCTCAGGCTAGGGATGGTAAACATTTTGTTATTTATGATGCGAAGATATTTATTATTAGTTTCTCAATTATCCGCGTTAATTACACTTAGTATTTTTAACCGACTTAAATACCTAAGGTCTTAATTAGACTGTATTTTGTGGTGTACAGTAATTTACTTATAATTTAAATTGATTATAGGTTATAATGTGGGTTGGAACTTTTAAAATATGAATGAAATACACGACATGCTAGACATGTTTAATAAAAAAAAAATCCAGTCTTGTCCTCCAAGTGCGAAAAAATATAAACGATATATACCTTTTTTAGTTATTTCACTAATTTTTGAAGTATTTTTTACATTTCCAAGTATTGCCACATTAATATTTGAATGTATCTCTGCTAATGATATGCATGGGTACTTTATATTAATGTAGAAACGTTCTGACACCTCTTCAATCGTCCTTTAGGTCACCGCTTTAAATTAACGACCCCAATGTTGATATAACGTAATTAAAACGAAAACTCGTTCTATCAATGTTTTGATACTCTCTCTTTCTTTCTTTCGTCTTCTTTCTCTATCAGATAATGTTTTATTTTGATAATAAATATTTAATTCCTGTGAGAAAACATAAAAACATACACTTTGCACATAATTAGGTATGTGTAAACTATGCTTTGGCCACAACGAATTAATTGGTTAAGCTTTCTAAAAGTATATATTTACAAATGATATTGTAATCAAAGTAAATAATATTAAGTCTCGACTGGCCTGTTGGTCTAGTGGTTAGTGACCCTGACTGCTATACCGGAGGTGGTGGGTTCGATTCCCACCCAGGACAAATGTTTGTGTGATGAGCATGATCATTTGTTCTGTGTCTGGGTGTAATTTATCTATAAAATGTATGGATTTAGAAATATATAAGTATGTTTATCAGTTGTCTGGTTACCATAACACAAGCTCTGCTTAGCTTGGGATCAGATGACCGTGTGTGGGTTGTCCCGGAATATCATATTATTATTATTAAGTTTGTTTTCTGGTACTTAACGATAGTTGCCGTACATTAGAAAACCACTTTTATTTTTGAATTAGATTAATTACACTAAGAAACAATTAAGATATTATTCCTATCTAAAACGAATAATCGATCCAGCAATGTCCAGGTGAAGTATGATCTTATAATGGTAACTCAATAAACGAATGCAAATTCAATAAAGATATCTTTTTCAACGTAAAAATTGAGAGTAGTTAGTCAAGTGAGTTAGTTGATTGACTCTTCGTTGTCTATGGTTATAACTCTATCGGATAAAGCGTTTGTTAGTGATCTGACAGTTCTCAGCTAGGCGACCTTATTTGACTAACTTGAGATGACATGCGTCAAAAGTTTACCTACCAACTCAACTGGTCAACTGTGTAAGTCTTGTAATGTTTTATATAAAAACGTGTTATATTATTCAATGTAACTCGTCATAATTAAATAGTTTTGAATTATATTATTCGTTTATAAGACAAATAAGTAAAATTACAGTCAGTTCTTCGCCACATAAAAGTCATGTTTTCCAGCTGAACACGGACAATTCCTGTCAGGAACGCGTTCTCTTAGCGGCCGGACTATAATTTATTGTTCTGCATATTTGGTAAAAGAAATTAGAAGCTCTAAAAAGTAGTAAACAGTTTGTTTAACAATATTATGAAACGTCATATTATAGTAATTAAAACTTCGTTAATTTCGTATTACATTGAAAGTCATCGAGCTTTAAACGTAACATAAAAAGGCAATCGCCTCTTATTAAGGTTTACACGATAATATCGCGACGGAGAAAAAAATTAAGTAGAAAATTATTTTATACAATATTAAAATTTATGTCTACTTACCGTAAGAATACGACAAAAGCAAAAAATAAAAAATAATTCAAACAAAACAATAAAAAGCTCTTAGTTGTTTCTGTTCTTAGAAAATCTAGTTTATTTGGAAGGAAAAGTACTGAAATTTAAATAAAATAGCTTTACCTTTTCTAGAAGACTGATTCTAGGTTCATTAACCTTTCCTCTAAAATGAAAGCGACCTTATTGCGATGTATCGGGTCAATGACACTACAGAATAACGATGAAACTTAGGATTGGTTTAGAAATACTTAAAATGGTTGGTATTGCGTTTGAAATTTAAGTATTAGGTGCACAAAGCGTCGGTATCTTGTAGCCTTTTTAATACCTCGAGTTGCAACTTTGGGCATCAAAGCACCATTCGATTCAATGTACTTTTATGAAAGAGATAATCAAAATTAACAAAATATTTAATGTAACGCATTAGTGTCGTTTATAAAACTACCAGCTGTATCTATATGTATATATAAAAATGAATCCCTATTCCCATCACGCGTGAACGGCTGGACCGATTTCGCTAATTCTTTTTCTTTTTTTTTGTTGTGTTTGTTATTGTCAGGAGAAGGTTCTTATTAAAGAAAAAGTTAGCAAAATTGCGCTGAAAATTAGGAAATTGAAGAATACTCAACCACCAAATTAAGTAATCCTGACTTTTGTTACGATAGTGATTTGTTGGATTCATCTCCGCCCCTTATAATACAAAGGCACCGGGAACGGGACCTAGGTATTCACGCGGGTGAAACCGCGGGGCACAGCTAGTAAACAATAAACAAAACTCGAACACTCTAAAAATTAATTATAAGAACCTTAATTGTGTAAAATACATTATAATAACTAAGAGCAAAAACCACAAAGCTTGAAAGCGAAACATGATCAAGACATCTAGTATTTATCTTAAATCATTACGAAATTACAAAATTATTCTGCTCTCTATTCAACGCTAGTATTTTGTAAACCGCGAACTTAGTACAAAGTGAACAAAGTTAAGTCCTCTGTTGTTCAAGACATTCAATTCCAATGGATATATTGAGTTCTGAGGTTTACGCGAATGTTAGACATTGAAATAAAACTACTTTTACGGATTTTATCGCGGTTTGTTGAGTCTGCTCGTGACCACGATACCTGCAAAGGTGTCGAAACGTCGGAACTTAAAATAATAATAATAATAACGAAATTTACTAAATAAATCCAGTAGAAATCTGTGAGTATGTAATAAGTGAGTCTTTCTCATAAAACTCAAAAAAGTAAGAGAGTCAGAAATTCGGCTATATTCTACCTAAGACAGACAAGCTATTTGTAAACTCAAAACCACGTTTCATGAAAAAAATAGACCTAGAATTCACCCATCCAAATAAGGTCCTCGACAGGTAAAACCTAACCACAGATGAGACACACAACCTCACAAACTTGTACATAATTAATGTAAAATTTTACATATCCACCATTTTAGTCTAAAGTAAAAACTCGTTTGATTTGGGTTGTGGGAGAAACATTACACATCCATTAGCTAAAATACACGATGTTACATTTTTATAACCAGCCAGTCAGCCAGTTGTTTTAAAGTGAAACGTCATAATTTTACTCTTATTAAAACTGCTATGTCATTTGTTTTGACGTAGACTGCACTCAAATGTTTTTCGAAATAAATATAAAGCATACAGATACATAATCAATGTGACGAATAAGTCTACAAAGCTAACAAATTATAATAATACCGAAGTAATAAATGTAATCACATACATTGCACTTAACACAAAATTACTATTTAGTTTAGTTATAGGATTATAATCAAATGAATCATCCTACTACTCACATGTGAAACAGTAGGTATGTGTCTACACAGTGCGGAAGGCTAGAACATATGTAACAACACAAAATATTTCATAAAACAACAGCTATTCAGTTTTGTATGCCCTATTTTATTCTGGGACAAATGTTTGCTGACTGCACATCGCAACAAAACATGGCAGTTTATTTGCCTGTATATTAAACTCAATTTAGTTTAGAATTTCACTTTCCAAAACGTGTTCAGGCATTATGGATTCATGCATGCAATTCGTAATAAAAAAAAAACATAAAGACTCTAATGCTGCGCGCCCACGTCAGACATTTTGTAGGTCAGATAATCGGACCGATTTTTCCGCCGATTCTTAGTACCGAATTCTGACCGACTTTTTGTAGGACGTGTGCGTTGCACTATTGCTTTCAGTGTGTTCTCTTTTTCTCCTACAAATTATCGGTCACCGATTATCGGACGTGGGTGGGCAGCCTTATACAAATAGAATTGAACGAACTGAAGTGAAACTCGTTATATACAATTCAAACGGCGTTCGTATGAAAACCTTTTTATGACTTGTGTGAAAAATACGACGCCATTTTGTTGCGGTCCCTTTCAAGCTCGATTAATTATATTTTGCCGATTCATTTTATTGGCAACTAACTACTGTTATAAATCTTTTAATTAATAGGCTCAATTATGAAGCAATTACTTTTATTGGCGACCTGAAAATATTCACGACTGCAGGTCGCGTTAAAAGCCACAGTCGATTAATTAAGTGGTTAAAGATTTGTGTGGTTTTTATTGTTTGGTCAATTTAATATACAAATTTTACAACAAAAATACCTATAGGTTCAAGAGAACAGAGGATGTAGATTGTTTATTATTTAAAAAGTTGTGTAGTGCTACATCTATTTGTGATGTGAATTATACTATAAACTGTTTAATAATAATTGAAAATATTTGCTAGGGACTCGAGGTATATGAAAAAGTGTAAAAGCAACTTACCTATCGTAAAAGGTCTGACGAAAAATATTTTAAAGAACTTATAAAAATAATGTTTATCTACACTTTATCTTTATCATAAAATTGTGTAAAAATCTTAATTTTGGTTTATAATTATCATGAAACTGCGAAGATTCTCCAAGTTAATTAATTGCAATTAAAATGGTACCAGAGTTGTAGTCTGTAGCGCTGTGTTCAGGTGATACGTTTAATTAATTTTACTTCTAGACTTCCTAGTCTTTGCTATCCACCAATCTAGGTAGCCATAAAGATTTACCGCTGCTAGTAAATGGTTAAAACTTTCTACCATAGGTACATTCAATTTTACAAAAAAATAGCCATCAGTTGTAGGTAAAAACACATTTGAAGGATCGTTAATAAAAAATCTACATAATTTTAAATCAACATACCAGTAAATGTACTTTCAAACATATTATGAAAACATTTTATAAAAACGTGAAATTTCTAGATATGTTTATATACCTATTCGACCTTAGACTGGCTTAGACTAACATTGAAGAAATATAAGTAGGGGTGAACGACCTCTATAATATTAATTATACAAGGTGTAGAAAACGAGTAAGGTGTAATGTTACGTTTGGGTACGGTTTATGTATTTATCCCACGCATGTAACGTGTAGGTAGTAAATCTATATAAGTATCTAAAATGATAACTCACTGATAGGCTTGTAAGCCTCAAGTCTAAAAATATTTGAATCGTTATTTTTGTTTTTTTCTTTCTAAATTCTTTATTAGAAATTGTTAAAAGTATTGTATAACTCGTACTTTATGACTGTGTTAATAAAGAATGATACGTAGTATACAGTCGTCAATTACTACCATATTATGGTTCCTTTTTTAGGATTTTGGACTTCTGGTCAGTAGAATGCACAAAGGTATGGGTTTTGAATAAAGAATAATAATAAACAATAATAAAATGGAAAACTTGTGCTTGTGAAAAAGTTTTGTTTGTGTGTATTTTTCTGCGTTTGGAAAAAGGATGGACAGAAATGTACTTGAATACTTACATACCTATGAACTACGAGTATTTGTTTTAGACATATTGCCGAAGTGTACATTTTTTTCAAAATGTAACGATCTTGGGGCCTTTGCGGACAATCATTTTGAATACATGTATTTATATTTTTTTTCTCAGTGAATATAAAACTACTACTTTTTTCCTTATATGAATATATACAACAACTTTTATTTGTTTAATTTTTGGGACATTTTGCTATTATTTTCCAGTAGATTTCCACTAGCTTTAGATAACATTATATTTGAAGTTGATGGACTTCACTTAGTTATGTTAATACAAACATAGCTTGTCAATTTCTAAAAAGGTTATATTGCTCAAAGTCTCGCGATAGAATATAAAATGTATTTCTTATATTCCGAGAAAATTGTAACAAAGTTCTAAGACAAGTTCAAACAACACGAATTCTATGAAACCGTTAAGGTTAACACTCTAAGCTTACAGTATATTGATGAAAAGAAAATACTGAAAATGGATGAAAACAAAGTGATATAAGTATCATAAGACTTCTTCAAGCTTTTTAAATGCGAATAAAAATGTTGCCGTCAAGTAATCGATTCAATTATAGAAACATGATATTGTGACAGGAGTTTAATTATTCTCTTGTTAAAGACCACATTAATAATAGGGATAATGACTAATTTTTATTTTTATGTCCATCTTTTAGATAAGAAAAAAATATTAGACACGTATTTTTTGTTTAGTCCCGTAAACAAAGAATTACGAAGATACAGCGAGTACAATTCTTGCGTGACGTCACGTTTGAGTACAAATTGTACCTAGCCGTGACGTCACAAGCCCCCACTCCTGAACTTTACAGCGGTTTATCTTCGTATTTTGTAATTTATTTGAGAAAAGAAAAAATATGTGTCTATTATATTTTGATTATCTAAATAGCGGACTAAATAAATTTTGACTTTTCATACCTAGTCATCTACCCTATTATGTATATGCAGGTCTTGTGTTGTGTAATTATCTAATGTGAGATATTTATTAAAGACTCTCCTTCGTCGCTTCTGTCTGTCGCTTTGATGACACTACTAAAGGTATTTTTATATATTATGGTGTTCACTAATAGATGAAGTGATTTTAGAGGGAGGTTTGTGTAATTCATTAAATTTTTCTTCCCGTGCGAGTAGTTTGAAAACAAAAAAGAAAGTATACGCTTTTACTTTTTATCGGCTTCTAAATTCAGAAAGGTTTAGCTCAAATATTAATTAAATAATGCGCAAATGTGGTTAAACAAAATCCTTACTTCAAATAGTTAGGCATTACGGTGAAAGCTTATAAGGGTCAAACGTAACCTTCTGAATAACAATAAATCACTTGTCTTGCCTAAAATAAGGTTATATGTTATCAGAACGCTTGCTCTGAACTCTCAGGACTGTTGGCATTGTGTGAGCGAGATGCCGCTAACCGCAGTGTAGTGCGCTATCTCGCTTTCACACTAACAATAGTTTTGATTGAAGAGATCATAGTACAGGCACGGATCTTTTACTAAATGTACTACAATGTCACAATGGCCGCTGGGTATAATAAATATGTAATAAACACACATACAGTTTATGGCTCATAAGTATTTATGTTGCTTATAAATAAAACTATGTATCACTTTTATTTTTTTACGGAACTAGTTTGTTCCTGACAGAATATATCATGAAATACATTATTTATGTATTTTTGCTGGACATTTTGCAAATGTACTTGCTATGGAACTTATGCTAGCTTTGCAACTGTTTATAGTTAATCAAATACAGACCTTTTAAGAAAACTTCTCTTTACAAACGTATTTCGTTTCTCGTACTATATAAAGAAGCCCCGACCACAATTAAATTACGCAGGACCTCCTCTGAGGTATCCAAGCCAGAGATATCGCAGGAAAAACAAAAAAAAACAGACAGTCAAACTGAGAACCTCTTTAAAATATGACTACAATACACTATTTATTTACTCATAATAAAATTAAATAACTATAGCTCCAGTGTTTGCATAAAGCTTGCATTAATTTCCGAGACAATTCAAGCAGCGCCACGTACCGGGTATTAATGAAATAAGTCATAATTATTAAAATGGCCGCCTGGGCTGCTGGCTCACTGCCCGTACAATTGTAGCTTCGCAATCTTAGAGTAATTGCTGCATTCCAACAAGCTTTTCATTGTTAATTAATTATTCTCGCGCCAACTTTTCATTTGTATTTATCATTTTTGATTAAGTTTGGCTGTCGTAGTGTCATTTCGACCGTTCAGTAAACAGTACCACACGGTGATTGAATTTAAAAGTAGTTTGAACGCGAAATGTACGTCTCAATTAGACAACATTGTAAATAGTCCTTTGTTTCTTGTTTCAAAATATAAGGCCAAATACTTTTATAGGTCATAAATCATATATTTTTCCATATTTCATGATGACCTTAAAATGAAACTGGATAAAAATTTAGCTATTTTCCAGAAGTTTTTCTTGCATTGGAAGTAAAAAAGCTTAGCATTTCGTTTAATTTGCAACACAGTAAATTATCGAGTAGAACGAGCGCAACAATGCAGTTCGGATAACCATGCATGATTTATGTTCAGGACATAAATCCTGCTTTTTAATTTAGTATGAATACTTGAGAGCATGTTTTTAGGTTTGTTATTGTGTTATATAACTCACCCATATACTATAAGTTTTGTACACACAAACCTAAATTGAGTACACATTTACCTACCTATTAACTGTATGTACTTAATGTACTACTTGGCCACGTTTAACGCTAAATTCTGCGCTATGTGTAAATGCAACATTCATGAAAAAAAAAAAAAAACATCCTTATTGAATCGCAATAAAACATAATAAACTATACGTTTATTTTCAAAATATAACAGAAAAATAGTAACATTGCACCTATAAAAAGAAAATTTCAAAAACATTAATCTATTGGTTACAATCATTATTTTTTTCTTCACAATAATTAATACTACAACTACTTGTATGTAATACCATCAACTTTAACGCAATCTATCGAAGTATCCACAAACATTCCTTCCACATATCTAACCCCTAACATTTGATTAATTGAGTGCAATACTTCACGCGTATCTACGCAGCACGCGTCGCCAAAATGGCTTCCATCACAATGTAGATTGGAAGGCATTACGGAAGTGATGACGTCAAATGGAAATACAAATTGGCCATTCACGGATTTATCTACAAATATCTCATGTACTTCGGTGTGATTCAATGTTTGGTAGAATTATAACGTTTTGTGTGATAAGATTATGTTGAATGGCAATGTATTTTGTAATACCCAATTTGTTTGTACTACAAAAACCCTGTTTTTGCTAATAAATTATTATTATTATTAAATATTTGACGTTTGTGACAATTTGTGATAGTTTAAAAATAAATGGTATTTTAATCATTGATGATATCAAGTAGTACAGAAAAGTAAAAGAAAACTAATTATGATAAATAGCAATTCTTATGTACCTACCAGTACCTACCCGTAATAGGAGTAAATAATTAGCAAAAACAACTAATAATCAAGCAAATTGATAATCAAAAACATTTCCTTTATTTAAAAAGTTTTTATCGTTTACTCGTAATTTTCCCAATAAATTAGAGCACGATGAACATAAATTACCTAAGTTAAAGCTCTTATTGTAATTAAAGGTTGTTTTACATCCGGCGACAGACTAAAAGGTAATGTGTCATAAAAGTCAGTATAATAAAAGAAGGTTTTAACAGCCGGTAGCGATTTTATTTGTAGTTCCTGCTGCCCTTGAATAATGTTGGTCAAGGATATTTAACGCACCTTTTAACTTTACTGCGCATTTCTCTCTTGACCTTGGCTGGTCAAGAAAGGTTTAGAATTCCACTCTCATATTTTTTAATGTGAAAGTAAAGCATTTAAACTCTTTGTTCAGTTTTTAACGAATGATAAGGTGTTTTGCATACTAACCGATTATGAATACAACAAGGAATTTTAGACATCAAAATTTACTGAATTAATATAAAACAATATTTAAAGTCTCGGGTCGAGTCTGGATGAGGCTGGCACAGGACCGTAGAATATGGCACGAAAAAGGGAAGGCCTATGCCCAGCAGTGGGAGGACAAGGGCTGTGGATGATGATGATGATGATGATGAATATAAAACAAGTTTATTTAATTTTGATATGGTATTAGAAGTCAAAACTAACAAATTTACATGCACTCTAAACCTTAGATTATTCTGTGTAAAATCAAGGAATAATGTTAGTTAATTGATAATTTAAAAACAATATTAACTTTTCCATTATAAATTTCAAATTCATTTTCCAATTCAAACTAATTTCTCGTGTAGTTAAAGTTTGAAAACATACATGATTACAGAGCAAATGTTTCAAAACAATGATTAGTTTGTAATTACTTCAGTTCAACTCAGACTATGAAAATATGATCACGTATGTGATGCATAAGTATTTGAGATGAACTCGTTGATTGTCTGTGAAATAATCAAGCTCATCTTTTTAAAAAATATTATGTATATAGTTGGCTGTCTTGTTCAGTACAAGACAGCCAAATATTTAGAAAAATAAAATTGTTTATTTTGTCGAAAGACTGACATATATTCGTTGTAATGCAGTGGTAAATTAGTTTGTCAGAATAAAATATTTTATCATTAAAATAATATTTATTCTCCAGTCAATCTAGTACAACAAAGTTGAGTCAATCAGTTTGACGTTTTGTAGGTTAATTAAAATGTTTGCATGGAGAAAAAAACGTTTAACTAAAATAATCCTTACGATCTAAAACATTAAGCCCAAAATTAGAATTATACTGAATTATTTTATTTCGGCATCAAAAAAAGAAATCTTTTTTGCATTCTTATCTTGTAACATATTTTCCAACTCACTGCAAACCTTGTCTATACTTTGCCAAAAATATAACACAACGTGACGTCATGCGGTTTGTTCAGCTACCTAACGGACGTAAACTTTGCTTTTATATTAAAAGCCTTAATTCCCAGTTGGAAGGCTGGCAAGTCCGCGTTACAGTACAGTTACTTTGGAAACTTTATGTACTAGGTATAACATTGAAACGGGGAGAATGTATGTGTTTAATATACCTGTGTGTATGATGTCATAAATGTGAGAGTTAGTTATTGACAAGGCTTGCTATGGAGTGCGAAAATAAAAAAATATAAATTTAATGTCGCAAGTTCTCATTATCATGTTACTTGCGTAAATAATACACTATCATATTTGAAGTAAATATCTTACGTACATAGCTGTGATGTCTGGTAATTAACGTATTTGGGTATGAGTCTTAAACCGTATATTCTTTTTAGAAATTATTGCCCATAGATTGTAGTTCTAGTGTACGTACGACCTATGGAATACTTTTTCTTTTAGTTCATAGAAAATATCGATCGTCACCATTAGCGCTTAAGACTTAGTAGCTGCACGAGCCAAGTCATCAATTATAGTGAAGTGACCACATTTATAGTACGGTAACTAATGAAACTGCTGAATAAAAAAACCATCATAATTTTGCTGTAGTAAACATGGAATTTTCAATCTTAAGCAGATAATAATAAAGTCTTAATTCAATTGTATTACTTGAAGTATAAATGGGTAAAAGGTAGCAAAATGTGCTTAGGCTTTATTCATGTATAATCTACAGTTATACATGTTTGCTGTTGGTATTCAATAGTTGGGCAAATGGCCTTATTAGTCCAATTTGCATGTGCTAGCAATGCACTGGCCTGTTTGTACGTTATTCAGCATAAATAATACATGAGTTTCGATATATGTATTCAATTAGTCCAAATAAATACGATTCAATATGAATTATGAAACAAAAAAGTAATTATTTGAAATAGTTAGGCATAAATAATTAAGTGCCTTATGGCAGTTAATATTAGGTTTGAAATCCTTTATGACCTCCTTTGTACCGATTTAATTAATCTCAAGTTTGAAGGTACTTTTTCAACCGTATTTTACAATGTTTGAGTGAGATGGTAAAATGATTGCAATATCCTTACGTCATTATTGTAACTATAAAAGCCGATATTGTATTTAAAATTATATATTTATTTATCTTTGAAAATTTAATAGAAATATCTGAGGACAACTGAAATTCTTTTAAAGGTTATCGAAGAAATTCTATCTGGCTTGTAAATAAATCTAGAATTAGATCTAACGGTCACTGAAAGGTGTCTGAAAAACTAGGTTATTGACACGACTCATACATTGTTTGATTTATTTATTATGGTTTAAACACTATTACGTACACTCCAATGCTTTATAAAATAGTTGATTGCATATGAACGTAACAAAGAAACGATTTTAATGACTGCATTATACACCTTTAAAGTATAACTAAATATATTTGATAACGAAAATCTATTTTTAACAAACACACAAAACATATGAAATGAGAACCTGCTCCTTTGGAAGCCGGTTAATGTACTAGGTATAATATAATTCTAGACGATAAGTATTACCTACACAACTGGTAACACATTAAACATACTCGTAACAAACTTCGTGTATGCAGACCATAATAATTAGTGTGAAGGACCTTTCGTATTTATGAAGCAATAGGGGCCGTCTTAATGTCACCCGTAAGTAGTGGAGTTACGATGTTACTGATAGTGGGCAATATTGTGTGATAGTGGGCAATATTGTGTACTGGCAATACAGGGTTATAACTGATGGCCCTATTTCCGTTTGATGGTATTTGTTCTAATTTTGTTACTATTGGATTGAAATGTAACTAGTTGGGTATTTGGTTGTTTTTTTTTTATTTAATTGGTGGACTTTGTGCTAAATTTAGATGTTTATTATTGTTGTCGAATGGCTGAATAACTATGAACATTTTGGAATGACAAAATACTTACTTTTATCTCGTCATCATAATTAAAAAAATATATATATTTAGTTAGCTGTAAATTCATGTTAAATTCGGTAATTAATTACACATAATGTTATTGGACATAATTTAAAATATATAAATTTATTTTCGCAGAAATTTCTATACATATGAATACATAATAACTTGTTAGTAATGAAGGTTAATTGTTTAATATACTTGTAACAACCTCCTGGAAACTGCACGAAAAACTTTATCGGAAAATCATAATGGACGCTAAATGATAATTAACGATATCTGGGTAATTATTATGAAAAGCGTTCTGTCCAACTCTGACCTGTCATTAGCCGGAGTGTTGGCCCAAATAACCTGAGTGACGTATAGGGTTGGCAACGTGTTGCAAAATATTATTTAAGGAAAAAGAAGTGAAAAAAAAAAAAAAAATTGCAAGCCTGTATTTAAAATGACGAGATTTAAAACTACTTAGTGTTTAAATGAAATGACAGGAGCCGAAATAAATCTAAAGTTGTCAGTATTGCAAGTACTTACGAATTCTTTTATTGTTTAAGATTGTTAATAATATTTGCAAGCTAAATTAAGGTATGATTGTACAAGGAAAATTATTTAAATGTAATACCTTATTTTCGTGCTCACATTAAAAGCAAATAAATATTTTTCCCCTATATTTTAATTTAACTATATAATTACAACATTATATCTCTCTTACATTTTCTCCTATCTCAATTCTAAGCGTGCCAGCCCTATTCGTGGCGTTAGTCTGCTAATGACAGCCCCGTCATATTGCGGAACCAACGGTGTCGGCGACAACTTTTTAAGTTCCTCTTAACGTCTAAAGGAAATAAAATTACATTCGCGTGTCGCTTCGAATTAAAACGTTTGAGAATGTTTTAATGTAGTTATGAGGTTCATTTGCTGTAAACTACTGAACACAGTAGTTTTGTTTTTTTTTTATGTTGTTTATGAATTATTTTGTTTTGTGTTGGGGGGATAAATAATTCACATTGGATTCCAAGATCTGTTTTCTTTAGAGTTGTTTTCAGAACTTAGTTATTACCTCCAAATATGTATTAAAGAAAATATTTCAGAAAAAGTCCTTTCTTCACTGATAAACTGTTTAGTTTTATATTTATAAAATACCTGTTACCCAAAAATATATCCCTTAGTACATAAGTAATACTGTACCTAAATAACTAATTTCGTTAGTGCTATTAAAACTTACAAACCGTCGAACAAAAGAATAATATTAAGTATAATCTAACCCTCAAACTTAGTTCAAAAGCGCACAATCTTATATAGGACAGTCCCCAACTAAGAAATAATTCATAGGTACTATCGACCGGGCTGCCCCAGTAAGCTGCCAGTTACCGCTAACAGCTTATGTAGCTCGTCCCACGAGCTGGCTAAGCGATAGAGGATTTGCATAGCCCGTTTGAATTATATTTTGCGATCGATGCGGGATGTGGTGTGGTTTTTAATAAAAAAATGGGTTTTTTTTTGTGTAAATTATAATGACATATTTTGTATGGAAGTCCATATTCTCATTAAAATTTAAACATTCATAGTATATTGTTCTAATGTATGCAATCTTGTTAAAAAAGTGCATATTACAGTGGAGTTAAAAAGAATTTTATTACAAATGTTCTTTTTACCTTAGTAAATCATTCATCATTCAATCATTCAAGCTTTATATGCGCTGTTTTATATTATTTGAATTTTTCTTTTTTATATAACCTAACTTATACAATCAAATCAATTAAATTCCTAAAGTTAATCCTAAAGAACCTAGCAAATCAGATACAAAAGTTTTGCACACAAGGGTTAAATTAAATTGAATATTTTGACTTCGACTGTAGAGACGTTTAATATTATAATACATAATGAACACGCCAGCTTATAGATAAAGGGGGATAGAAATAGCAAAAGAAAGAGAGAGAGCAAGAACATTACAAGGTTTTAACAATGAAAGACAAAAACTATGCATTTTAAACTTATGTGATTGATGGAATTATTTATGTACATTGAAATAATTCCATTTTTGCCGATGCTGTTTTTAATCTTTATTGGATATTTAATTTCATTGTTTGTACTTTTAATTAATGACACTCGTGTAAGGCGGTAAAGTAAATAAGAGTGGATTTTCTGAAGTGTTTGTTATGTGACTAAAGAAAGTAAAGATCAATGAACTATACAATGAACATGGTAAGCCGTACCATTGTTACCATTAATATGTTGTTTGCTCTATGTTATTATAAATTAGGTTTAGAGTGGTTTATGGATATTCAAAGCTGTAGTAATTGTTGATAACAATATCAGATAGTTAAGGCCAAATGTGCAGCTCTCTAGCTCAGAATCATTTAAAATAGTTGTCTGATGTTTTAGGTAGTTCATTTGTTTTTTGTAGTTAAAAATATTTTCAATGTAATAACAAAAATAAAACTAATGTGTTTTATTAATATTATTAAAACACATGTTATATAACAAAATATTTCAAACAAAAGTACATCTAGAACTTATCATCTGATCATCACACAGCAACTGACATAATATTAACAAATGGACACCCACTCCTGACCTATTTATGGTCCACCCGTTATGAGCTGTGAATAATTACCTCAAATAAAAAGGGTGCTTACCCTAGCGCAGTCTTTCTATGACGTGCGATACCACATCCCAGCGCACCATATAAATTCATGAGCTAAAGCAAAATTAATTCCCACTAGCTCCTGTACTATTTGCAAACGTGTCGACGAATGCGTTCAACAAAATTTATGTTTGTACCTACTATTTACTTGCGATTTGAATAAAACGTCAGGATGGTAAATAATAACTGTATTACAGTTTAAATTATTTTCACTTGCTCTTGCCCGCGGTTCCGCGTGAGTGTAGGATTTCACATAAAAAGTTCTGACTGTGTACCCAAGTATCATCAAAATAGGTTCGGCGGTTTAGCCTTGAAAGCGTAACAGACAGATGTATATTAGTCTGGAAAATATTTTTTGAGGAAAAAATAATCTTGTACCTTCCTCTCTGTCTGCTTCATTATTTTCTTTAATTCATTGTTTTTCTCATAATCTTTCAAATCTTTTACATATCAAAACAATAATAAAAAAAGAATGATAGCTATATCTCTTTACAAACATACCCATTTCAGGTAAAAACAAATTATTTAGGTCTTTTAAGATAGTGAAAATAGACAGAACGGTAATAGTTCTACCATTACAACCTACAAATAGCTGTACACTACCTTTACAATTACGACTCCGTTCTCAGAATGTCACTTTATTTTGCCCTTTGAATACTTCTTCGAAAACATTTAACTGTTAACAGACTTGTAATTTCAAAAACGTTTTATTCTGAAATACTTCGTATTTGAGTCTATGAAAGGTCTGTAAAGCGTTATGAAGTTAATAAAACTTTGTCACATGTATAACTTTGATTGGTTACTAAGATGTTCTAAGCTTTAAATATGGTCATTCACAATTTTTCTGTTATTTATAACAATACCTAAAACTCTTATTGGCACGAAATGGAAATATTCTCAATGTGTACAATTTTCATTGATTAGAACACAACGAAATACAATTTAAGGGAAAAGGAAGATCGGAACAGAGGTGAGGGTTGAAGAATCTTATGCGTTTATTTTCACTGCGAAATACTTAATTAGGTACTTCTATGTTCTAAAACATACCAGGTAATAAAAAGCATCTGAGATACTTATTCCCAAATCAATTAGAATTACCTTAAGACGTACTCTAAGTATCTTATGATTTTCTAATGACAACTCCTTGGAGAATCAACAAAGTTAGAAGGTTTTTCTCTCAAGGTTTGTTTACGTAAGTATGTTTGAGCATCGAACCTTCTCAAACCAACTGGAATGTTCCAATTCTAAATTGTTATTGTTCATTAACGTTGTCTTAACTTTATATAGAACATTATGTACCGTATAAGGTTTACGATGTTTTGAGGAATTTAGAATGTCGCTCCATGATTTTAATGAAGCTTAGGTATAGTCGGTCTGAGTACTAAATAATTAAATTTAAATCTATGTTAGGTTGGTTTGCGAAGTCTGTAAGCTGACGCAAAGTAAGATAAGGTTGATGAAACTGTGTTAAGCTCTCAAAGCAATTATTTATTTGGGAGTTATAAAAAATATATTTACAAAAATAATACCATAATTTGTTTGGACTACAAAAAACAAGGAATCTTAACGCAAATTAATCTACAGTTAAATAATTTGTAGATTCGTTTACTATATTCACTAAAACCTTTTTTCTGCACTAAATATCTTAATAGAATTGTTATCAGATCATCTCTCACTCAAAAATATTAAAAAGCCATCTAATTATGAACCTATGGTTACAGAGTAAAGTTGTAGTATGTTTATTGTCAGAAAACCATTTCCAGCAGACTTGCAAAAAGGCTAGTATATAACTGGAATCTGGCATGAATCCAGAATAGGCTGGGTTGAAAACAAAAATTTATGATCCGAGGTTTTTATAAATATTTCACTGATATTGGAGACCACTCGGGAAACGCAGTGGTAGACAACCCAAAATAAAAAAAAAAGTCTTAAGAAAAGTTGTAGGAGCCACTAAGGTGGTTTCTGCCAACCTCATAAGTGGAAATGCTATTTGGGAGTCTATGGCGGCAGGTTGTAACTCGGTTACTGAAAGGCCGTTTCCCAAATGTCTTCCATCTTCCTTTGGTGGTCAGTATTTTGAACTCACATGTTCTCAGGTTTCTGCCTAACCCTACGGGAAAGAGGCGTGATCATTTGTATTTATGTACGTATCTTTTATTAGGTACCTGATTTAGATTTAAAAGCATATAAAAGTGAAAAGTCTTAGCATAAATCAGTTTAATTTTTGGCGATGATTTTATAGTCTCTCAAAAATGATTGGTATAAAAGTAGTTACTCGGATATTTTGAGAAGTTCTTAAGAATCTGTAAATAGAAAATCCATCACACAAAAAGGATAATACTCCTAGAAACTAAGAAAGCAAATGGAGTCGCTTAGAAAAGTTTGTGTCTCTATCAACCTGCAGACTCGGAGCAGCTAACTTTCGCCTTCATTTAAAAATCGTCCTCATAAAAGTATCGACCGTGATAAATCACAGTTTTTAAACTTTTCCAACTTTTCACTATTAGTTCGTATGCCTACAATATGTTCTCGATTCACGTTATATGTGCATCAAGGGACCTCGTAAACTTGCCAGGAAATGCATTGTCGGTTATTTTGTTGGCTAGCCAACTGAAATGTTACTGCTACTAACTTTGGTGAACTGTCCAAGTTTGCGTTAGTATACACTTACTGAGGCCAACGCGATAGGATTATAAAAAGTTTCAAGATGTAAAAACATGTTTTCACCAAAATGGTACAAGTTTTTTAGTACCTACAGTTATGACAAAAGAATGTAAAAATGCTATACGCGTGTACAACGCTGACACAGTTTTTACATTATTCTGTTAAAATATTGCATCGTTGCTACGGCGTAGCTGACGTGACTACGCTGCTACGCTGATGTAGCTGGTATCTGATTCGCTACACGTCATGAAACTGAGTGGTTTTAATTAGCGATCCGTTTCTTGCTTTTACAGTGTTAATCTACGTAATTACAGCGTTACAATATTATTTTTTCTAGCTAGTTATTTCAATTAAAGCCAGCAGAGAGAAAATTATTAAATTATTGAAATTACGTGTGGAGTAAACCACGGGCAACCAAACATCGAAATTTAAAAGCCAGTAACTTTTGATACTCTTCTTTTATAAATGGGTTCATATATAAAAGTCCAAGTCCAAATAAATACAGTATGAACCATCAGCTTTAACAGAACATAAGTTAAATTTATGTTTGCAAAACGCAAAAGTCATTGAACGGCTGTAACATCTTTTCATAATAAAATCACAGTACAAAAGTCATGATTACCACTTAAGCTATTTATAATAATAAATTCGTAGAGCACAATATAACTCTACATTGTCAAGTGTTTCACGTGAACAAACTCTATTTACAATGAAATAAGCTTACAAGGATTCATTCAATGTTTGAAGTGTGAGTTTCGTACCAATATGTTATACTTGAATATATTACGAATAATGGAAGCAGGGTTCATTGACCCCAATAACCCTGAAGTATGTGTACCTTCGCATTGCTCTATTGTATGAACAAATTGATTAGTGAATCATATTTCAATATAATTGGTATGTGTGCAGAAATCTACTAACACAAGTTTACAGTTTTGTGTCAAAACAAAAGCTAAAAAAAAACTTTTTGGGGGCGAGCATAACGCATTGCTTTTTAAAATGAAGCAAAAAAATTCGATATCCACACAGTATTATTTTAAACAATATCCTTTCCAAACTATTCCTCTTCACAGTATACCTATAATAAAAATAAAAAATACTATATTTATTCACAAAACAAGAACACATTTCACATACATTGTAGAGATGTTGACCGCAACATAACTTGTAATAACTAGCCAACATCTGTGCCAAACGAAATACTATAAATATATTACAAGCTTTTCATATACATCTTTATATAAAATTTATTGGTACCAATATGATTTAGTTAAATATGCATGACGTGCTAGTATTTATAACTTGTCTACCTATGTTTGAAGGAGAGTGTCTCGAATGATCCCAATAAAGTTTTCTGTATTTTTGGCGTAGGGCGAAAAAGTATAGGTACATATTAGAATGTTACCTACTCACAAATGCAATGTAATGTTTGGGTATTTAAGATATGTTTTTAGTGATTCTTTGTTGAAATTCACGTCAATTGTGGTAAAAAGAATTAAATATTCTAAACGAGTGTTAACGAATGAGAAAGTAGTTTATTAAAAGTAATTTTCAAAAAAGCTGATATTTAGTATATTATTTTTAAAACTTAAACTACTCAAACATCCTATTAGCACTTTCTATAAACCTCTCTGTTCCTCAAAACCTCTTTTTGTCTGTTACGAGATAAATAGAGTCTGCTTCACTTCCTTCCATTCCTACTTCTATGTATTACCGCAACACATCTTCCAAGCATCTTCCGTCAGAACTTAACTTTTAGCATCCCGTAACAAGATGCAAGGTATTTGCATAGCATGCTCTCCATTACCGTCATCGCTGCCTAATAGCGGGCTCAACTTTCAAATTACTCAACTATCTTGTACCTGGGAACATCTACTTGTATTATATACTACACAGTTGTGATATTAATTATTTGACAATTTATCATGAATTTTGAAGTTTATTGATGGTCTTTCATATTAGAAATATTTTGGAATCGTGTTAGTTGGCTGATTTTGACTGGATGTGAAAGTACTCAATATTATGGTGCAACTTAGGGAGACTTTCATGCAAACATGGACATATATGGGTTCATTTATTTTAATTTTATAATTAAAAGTTAGCATAATAATTATGAAGCTATTAATTACAAGTATAATAAAACAGGCAGATTTAAATAATTTATGCTCAAAAATAATTTTCGACATAAATCAATTTCTATTCTCTAGAACTAGATATTCCAGCAAAAACTTCCTTTTCCATCCATAAAACAGCACAGAAACAATATTTCCTTTGCTCTAAAATCACCATTTTGAAACTAAGATAAACTTCAACGTCGGGTCGCGTGAAAACGAGTCTTAATAGAGATGGGTACGGTGTATATTGCTCTGCCTGCTGAATTATTAATGTGGTTCCCTGAGACATGATACTTCGCGACATCGGCACGTAGAGAACGGCATAACTACTTTCCCGATCCAAAAACAAGTTTCAAATCGAGTTTATGTGCATGCATCAAGTCGATTGAGGGAAGTTTTTTTTTTGAAATCTCAATTTTATTCATGGGATTTTCGTCATGGATGATTTTAGTATGGCGATGTTACTCTAGTAGACGAGTTCGATCGACATTGACTGAGCTGTGAATGTATTTATGTTAAATCATTTATATATTTTTCGTAGCTCATTTTTTAGTCTAACTGGATTCAGTTAAACAACGTATGTTATAAACCGATTGTCTATGGTCTATACTGTTTGTCTACCTATTCATATATATAAAAAAATTAAGCTAAAGAGTTAAAAAAAGCATTTCTTGTAAACATCACAATAGCTTATTAGTATCACGCTACGACCTTCAGGAGCCGAACAATAAGGCAGGTGGAATCGTAGAGCAAAGCTAGTGTGTGTATATTGAATGAGCTTTGCTTTCTAGTTGATACTTATATCTAAGTAGCTGTCACTGACACCGTAAATTAGGTCAATAACCTCTAACATCAGTGCAATAAATCCGTATGTGTTTAAGCAATATGTTACACGGGCATTGAACTTTAGAAATCCAACCAATACTTGAAAACTTAAGAGTTGTTTCAATAAACTAGTCTAGACTAGAATATTGCTCAAATAATTAAGTACCACCATGAAGGATCTTCAACGAAATCTTCAGTACATTGTACATAATCGTAGGTCATAACAATAAATTGTAAAAGTATCCGCGGTACTGTCAGAACTTTCTGTTGTTCAGTGGAACGTTTTGTTAGTAAACATCGCTTTAGGAAGAGATGCATTTGATAACGTACCCTTAGTTATATTGCTTTGAGACACGCTATGTTGTGAATGGTCACAGCTGTATAATAAACTATTTGATACAATGAGCAAAAGTTACGATCCAGTCCGCATTTTTGTGGCTACTTTTTTTGTTTCATTTGTTTTATTGATTAAGATAGTAGAGTTATTTGTGTACGGAATTACAAAACTAATAACTAAGCCCGTTCGTACACGAGGCAACGCAAGTCAAGGCTCGTACAAAGGCACGTTTCGTTCAGTTATCGGAAACTTGCGTCGCCCATGTACAAACGTGCTTATTGTTTTAAAAGTCTTTTTACTTTTTACCCTTTTTGTAAACAATTGGAACTCAACGTGATATTATTTGTAACCTTATTTGTGAATAAATGGAGAATATAGACCATCTAATATTTGGAGACTTCGCGTGCTTGACCTGTCCTTGGGGCTACAAGTAAACAAGTTTATATTAAAGCCAGACAAAAAGTTATTTATGAAATTTTTTTTAGAATTGTGATACATGATTACATGAATACATTTATTTTTAGTTAATTACTTAATAGTTTCATTTGTTAGTGTTTTTGAGTAATATATTAATTTTATGAGCCTTCATAGTATTACTCACATTTGTGTTTTTTTGAGTACCACATTTATTTTTTGTGTGTTAATTATATTATATTTAATGAATGTAGAGTGATGTGAATGAATATCCAGTGTTGGGTATCGTGGGAATAATTAGATTTTTGCTTTAACAGTTGTTATTATTTATCACATATGTGTTAAAAGATTAGTTAGTCCTTATTTCAATTATTTTCGTTTAACGTTTACATATATCCATTATTCTGTCATTGGGCTTCGTTGTGAACAGACGCGCGCGCAATGATTTCTCGGAATTATTGTAAATTAGCTAAACTTTGTTTGTGATTGGTGAATGCCTTAAGTTCGGTGCCTCTCGTTTCATCTTGTGGGTTTCTTACGAAGAACTCCTCCCAGTGGGCGGAGGAAGCGGGATACCAATATTCCATCAAGCCAGTGGGAGTGACCATCAATCTCGAGAAACATTGAAAAAAGTGCGACAGCTGGTGGGATTCGAACCCGGAACCTTGGAATTGTAAGTCGACACCTAAATTACTACGCCAACGAGTCAGTGTCGCTGCATAGTGAAATTATCCAGTACTATCATACACACAGCGACATCTATGATCATTATCTAAAACTTGCTACTCAATCAACTGTGTGTTCATTATTACATAAGCAAATATTCCTCCAGACAAAACACAGATGGCGCCTGTGGTCTCTTCCTGTGCGGGCTGTCAAACTTCTATCGAAAACAAAGAATGTTTAAAGTGTTGTAAATGTTGCAAGTTTTACGATCTTACCTGTGCGAACGTACCGGCGAAGAACTACAGGGCTATGAGAGAGGAGCATAAATTAAAGTGGATGTGCCATGAGTGTAAAAGTAAGCTTCCAAAGGTAGGAAACCTGAACACACCGGTACGCAACCTTAAGGAGGATGAAACAACTACGGCTAGAAGTGAGGAACAGGATACTGGATTTGGTAATGTTACGTTAAGAAGGAAGCAAAGTGACTGTTATCAGAAAACAGAGATCAATCTGGACTCCACTAGCTCACCACAAAAAATGGATAAATCACTTGTATCAGCACTTAGCGAGCAAGTCCATAAATTGATTCTTTTGGAACTGCCTGGAATGATCTCAAATATCATGAAAGCTGAACTAT
This sequence comes from Autographa pulchrina, assembly GCA_905475315.1. NCBI lineage: Eukaryota > Metazoa > Arthropoda > Insecta > Lepidoptera > Noctuidae > Autographa > Autographa pulchrina. The sequence goes on from FR997769.1 coordinate 5,229,733, forward strand.
CCTCTATAAAGGAAGATCTGCAGGAATTTAGAAAGTCCATAGACTATATAAGCTCGGACTATGATGAAATGAAGACCACGGTTGATAAAATAGTCAGAGAGAACTTAATGCTCTCAAAGGAAAATGATGCACTCAAATCTATTGTGTGTGAGGTCTCAGAGCGCCTCAACAATTTGGAGCAACATCTTCGAGAAGAGAACCTAGAGATACAGGGTGTTCCTGAACATCAGAATGAGAGCTTACCTAATCTTTTGGATCAATGCTGCCGTGTAGTGGATTGCAGTCTCAAGGAGGAAGATATTATAAAATGCACCCGAGTTGCTAAGCTAAACAAGGAAAGCAAACTGCCTCGTAGTATTATTGTTAAGTTTAGAAGTGTGAGAAAACGAGATGATTTTTTTTCCGCGGTCTATCGGTATAATAAATCACACCCAAATGACAAGCTGAATACGTCAATTCTTGGAATTGGAGGCGATAAGAAACCAGTCTACGTCTCAGAGCACCTCTCCCCAGCTAACAAGATTCTACATGCAGCAGCGCGTCAGAAGGCTAAAGAACTAGGCTATAAGTTTGTTTGGGTTAAGAATGGCCGCATATATGTTAGAAAGTTAGTAGACTCTCAGTACATAATTATTAAGAATAAAGACAGTCTTGATCTTATTTGTTAATAGGCATATTTAGCTATTTATATCATCTATTGTTTTTCTATTGGTTTATAACTAAACAAATGTATTTGTCAATTTATTACCAGAATGTTAGAGGTTTAAAAACCAAGACTGTTGATATTTATAACACGGTATTAATTAACAAATATGACATTATTTGTTTAACCGAGACATGGCTAGATGAAACTGTTGTATCCTCTGAGTTGTTTGACGATAGATATTGGGTACTGCGTAGGGATCGAGATGTGAAATTTAGAGTTCGTTATGGAAAAAGTCATGGTGGGGGAGTACTTGTTGCTTATTCAAAAAGGCTCAAGATACTGTACAGAAAGGACTGGGAGTCGGAATACTTGGAAGACCTGTGGTTGCAAGTCCAAGTTAATGAATCTGTAACGATCAACTTATGCGTTGCATACCTTCCAGATTATTTACCAGCGATTTTAGTTGATGATTTTTTGAGGGGCTGCAGTGATAGACTTAATACTACATCTAGACACTTAACCTGTATCGTGGGAGACTTTAATTTAGGGAATGTGACTTGGTCAACCGATACAGGTTGTCCTCTGGGCTATAACTGCGAGAGGTCAAAGTCTGTCTTTGATCTTTTCCAGACACACGTGATACGCCAACTGAATAACAACAAAAACCAAAATAACCGGACTCTTGACTTGGTGGTTACAGATAAGCCGGATATGTTTGCTGTCACTCCAGCCCTCCCCATCAGTCGTCTTGACATTCATCATCCACCTTTTGAAATTATATTACGAACTAGTGTTTCTTTCCTTTTGCATAATAGCTCAATTCAAAAAATATGCTATCGTAAAACTGACTATGATAGTTGTAAAAAAGAGATCAAACAAATAGATTGGGAAGGGAATGCTTCAGGTATGGGATGTAACGAGTTTGTGCAATTTTTTTACAATAATCTTTACTCAATCATAGAAAAGTTTACCCCCAAGTCTAAAGTCTTAAATAACAGATATCCTCCATGGTTCTCGAGAAGTTTAATAAAATTATTAGGAACAAAACATAAAGCTCACACTAGGTTTAAGCGATATGGGAATCCAAGGGATTATGACATGTTTTCAATGCTTAGAGCTAGAGCAAAGCTACTTGCTGATCAATGCTTCAAAACTTACATCGAGAGAATTGAGGATGATCTTGTCCTTAACGTAAAGGCCTTCTGGAGGTACACTAAAAGTAAACGCATTACTAATACCATCCCCAGCCGTGTGTACTATGATGACAAGGTCGGTACTTCAGGTAGTGACATAGTGAACCTTTTTGCTGATTACTTTTCCTCGGTATATTGCTCTGGTGCAACAAGCAATTACTCCCCTGCTTCATCAAACAATCAATCAAATTATTCAATTACTGATTTGCATATCTCAGAAAATGATTTGTTAAATGAGCTTAAAAATATCGATGTCTCTAAAAATGGTGGTTATGATGGAATTCCCCCAATATTTATTCGTTTGTGTGCAACTGTTTTGGTAAATCCGCTGTATATCATTTTTAATAAATCACTACAGGAAGGCACTTTTCCGGAGTTATGGAAGATATCTAAAGTAACACCAATATATAAATCAGGAGTTAAAGAGGATGTCTCAAATTACCGTCCTATCTGTGTTCTTAATTGTTTCGCCAAAATATTCGAAAGTTTTATTTATAAGCACATATATTCTCACTTTAAAAACATATTAAGTCCGAAACAACACGGATTTGTCATGGGTAGATCTACAAACTCAAACCTCCTCTATTATACAAATTATATTTGTGATTCTCTCAATTGTAAAAAGCAAGTAGACTCGGTATACACGGATTTCTCCAAAGCTTTTGATCGTGTAGACCATCTTATACTACTTGCGAAAGCTGAAAGCATAGGAATACATGGAGATCTGTATCGATGGCTCAAGTCTTACTTACTAAATCGCTCACAGTTAGTTACACTCAGTGGCTACGATTCTATTCCGTACTTGGCAATTTCAGGCGTTCCACAGGGTTCAAATTTGGGTCCACTTTTATTTTTGATATTTGTAAATGATTTGTTAAACCTAATTAAGAGTGAATGTTTAGCTTATGCCGATGATATCAAAATTTTTAGACGTATATCCGATCGTAATGATTGTGCAATCCTACAAACAGATGTCGACAATATGGTAAACTGGTGTAATAATAATTTCATGTCATTGAATATAAAAAAGTGCCAAGTCATTTCATTCACAAAAAAGAAAAAAAACTTAATACAATATAATTACCACACCGAGGGAACTATTATTGAGAGGGTTACAGAGGTGCGTGATCTGGGGGTGATGTTTGATTCCTCCCTATCTTTTAGAACTCACTATGATGTTATATGTAGTAAAGCTAATCGCATGTTATCATTTATACTTCGAACTACTAAACCATTTAAGCAGGCGAAGTCTCTTATAATCGTTTACTGCTCCTTAGTAAGGAGTATAGTAGAGTATTGTTCATCTGTTTGGTCTCCAATCTATAATGTACATGCGGATCGTATAGAAGCGATCCAGAGGCGATTTATCAGGGCTCTGTGTTCCAAATTTGGGTTACGACGCAAGATACCGGAATATGTAGACCGAATTCGAAGATTCTCTCTGGCAACTCTAGAACATAGAAGATGGACGAGTGACTTGTGCACCTTACATAAAATTGTAAATTGTTCACTGGACGGCCATCTTGTTGAATATTTAGATATAAAAGTACCGTCTCGGTCTGTGCGTATACCACAATTGTTTAGTATTCCCACAAGCAATAACAATGTATCTCAAAACAATCCTTTGCATAGAATGTGTAAAAATTATAATGCTATTTGCTCACAGGTAGACATTTTTCACGACAAATTTAGCTCTTTCAAGTCTTTCCTGTTAAATTATAACGTTGTGTGACCTTAGATCAGTTAAGTCTTATTCATAATTAGTTCGTTTATAAGTAATTTGTAAAAAAAAAAAAAACCTACACTACTAAATAATTATAACTAAAATTCAATTTCGGCCTGTAAAAACGAAGCATTGTTTGTTTTGAATGTTGTGTACGGTTGTAACTGGACTACAGGTTCACTTAATTTATATTACTAAGGCTACTACTTTGTATTGTTTTGATCTGTTGTCTGTATCTGTACCTATTGAATAAAATAAAAATAAAATAAAATAAATATTTATGCAGTGAAAACATACATTAATATTTAACATATAAGTCTTTATTAATATTTACTCTTTTGCTTACGTTCTGCGGGCAATTAATTTAGATCTCTGACCGAATAGTCATGGCCTGTCACTGATACTATGATTAATAGTAACGTATCTATTATGCATCTTGAATAGCCTAGATATATGAAGAGTAATGTACTTTGACAGATATAATGACGAAATAGTCCTTTTGAAGTCTACACACATAATAATATTATGAATAATAATGGCATATTTCTGTAAATCGCAATCATTTTTCTAAATATTAGGCGTAGGCAGTCTTGGGTTAAGTAATACTTTAGATTCTTTGCTAGTTTTAAAATAGCCTATTTTCTTGTCTTTCCTTATTTCTTAAACAAAAAACGTCACCAAAACCGGTTTATCCGTTGAGGAGCTACGATGCTACTGTCACACGGCCAAACAGATAGACCGACACATTAAGTTTACGTGCCGACGTACTCCTTGTGTCCATATTTCTTTTTGTGTTCATATTGTACATTAACATAGTCTATCGCACAATTTTCATATGTTCAGTACAGTTTACTGCATCAAACTCATTTCCTCGACATATTTATGACGAAGACTGTCGTAAAAGGTATAACGATGCGATGATTTGGCAAATGTATCATAAAAACGTAATAAATAACGTTCCGTATAATTCACGTTTAATAACTTTATTACGGACTTAGAGCACTTTCACGTTATCCGATACGATATCAGGGGCAAATAAAATATATGAAACATGACGACCTCCGTGGTCGAGTGGTGTGCGCACCAGTTTTCAAGGTGTCGCTAGCTCTGAGGTCCCGGGTTCGATCCCCGGACAATGTAGAAACCAACTTTTCTACATTGTCTCGGGTCTGGGAGTTTGTGGTACCTTCGTTGTTTCTGAATTCCATAATACAAGTGCTTTAGCTACTTACTTTTGGTTTAGAGCAATGTGTATATGATGTGTGTGATGTTGTCCGCATTTATTTATGCACCTGTGTTTCATATATTCCGTTTCGATATTGGATATTGGATTCGAAGGTTTCATACATTTTACTTGCCTTGGTATCGTATCGTTGCCCGATACCGATATCGTATCGAATAATGTGAAAACGCTGTTACTGTCTGTAGTAAGACATGTTGCTAGAAATATTTAATGACTCAATTCGTATTTGGTGAAGATAATATTCAACAAATAATAATTGTGCGATAATGAACAAAAGCTCAATAAAAAAAAATACAGTGCTCTAGCGTAAAGAAAGTGCAAAACAAAGTAAATGAATTTATTTTAATATGTAATGTGGTTTGTGCATTTGACAATTATATCTCGACACGAGTTAAAATATGACAACTGGTATTTTTTCACGTGTGTTTGTGAGTGTGTATGTGTGTGTGTGTGTGTGTGTGTTGTTTCAAGTTTTGTTAAAAAAAATCAAGGATTATCTATTAATAGTTTTAAAATAAAATTTTACTCTTTATAACTGTGTTAAAATTTATCCAATAATGAATAAGATTAACAAAGCGTGTTTGACCTACCAAATAAACCCTTTCAACTATACATACTCTAACCCTTTGTTTTCTATATTTTTGCAGACAAATTCAATTAGCTTAATAGAGTTTAATAAAATCTACATGCTAAACAGGTGCTGTTAGTTCGATGAGTTCCTCTGAAAACGTTGTGCTCTGCGCATGTTCCGACGGGTCTTTACACTCTAATTTCAAACAATTTGATGAAATATTACAGTGTTTTTTTTTTAAATAATGTTTTAATGAGCAGCAGATTCATTCAAAATATTTGATTAAGTTCTTATTTTGCCCTTGCTTATTTTATCGACTTAGCTATCGAAATACTGAACCCTTTTCAACTAATTTTAATATTCAAGAATTAAGTAGTTCCAATAAAAAAAGCTTACTCAAAAATTTTACTGAACACTTAATTAAAAGCCTAGGCAGCACTTAAAAGATTTTAAACGTGATACGTAAGCTTAACGGTAGGTATCCAGTTGCATACTTCTGTTTATTTTAGTACCAGGCTTTATGGCAAATTGCTATGTTAATTGCACAACGCTCTTTTAATATATCCTTCTTTCCTTCCACATTTAGACTTGAGTTATTGAGTTCGTGTTTCGCATTGCAAATTACCGCTACGCCGTAGCCACGTTGCGCCGTAGGCGTCTACGGCTACGACTGTAGTACATTTTGTGTAGAATTTAGTTACTTTGGTGGTTTTTAATTTTACTCGTCATTCTGTTAAGTGACTTTTAATGGCTTATTTGTAAATTGATATTTGTTACACGTGCCTAGTTATCCGTTTAATTTAATTTCGTGAGTAGTTAGTCGTGTAACCAAAACATAATTATAAGTTTTTGATTGTGAGGCAAACTATTGTAATAACAATATCTAACTTTTACAGTGGGATCCACACGTTCATTGAAATTAATTTTAATAAAACCAACCTTCTTCTATTCTCAATTATTATAATAATAATATAATAATAATATTTCGGGACACCTCACACACGGTTATCAGATCCCAAGCTAAGCAGAGCTTGTGTTATGGTAACCAGACAACTGATAAATATACTTATATATTTCTAAATACATACATATTATAGATAAATTACACCCAGACACAGTACAAATGATCGTGCTCATCACACGAACATTTGTCCTGCCTGGGAATCGAACCCACGACCTCCGGTATAGCAGTCAGGGCCACTAACCACTAGACCAACAGGCCCGTCGATTATTGAAAAAGTATTGTTACAAAGCGTGAAGAATATAAATTAATTTAAATATTTTTTCTTATTTTACTGTTAATGTTTAATTTCAGTATAGTTGTAAGTTTTGTTGTTATATTAGATTTAAGTATTGAATTGTAAATAAATAACTTACATTAAGAAAAAAAAAATACTGTTATCATATTGGTACCTACTGACAAATTAAATTAAGCTTTGCTACCGCTTGTGGGTTGCGGTACATATTACTATGTATATTCTATTTTAATTGTCAGTCATACATAGTTCTTTGGCAGTCGTTAAGTCAATTCTGACAACCAGTCTTACTATGGGATACTGTGTTTCCCAGTAAAATGGGTTGTGGAGGTCAGATAGGCAGTTGCTCCATGTAAAATACGGTATTCAGCTGAATCCGGTAAGACTGGTAGCCGACCCCAACATAGTTGGGAAAAAGGCTCGGGAGATGATGATTCTATTTTAATTGTTACTCGGCTTACAAAAGGTTGCGTTATCGCTCCTCATTAGTGTAGTTAACGATATGTAGCTGCATTTGAATATTTAACAGTTATATTTACATTCGCATAACTTACTGTGATTGGTGGTAAAATGTATTATGCTGGTTACTAAGTATGGAAGAGGTTGACAAAAATGATGCACGCAAACACCTTTTTCAAGTAATGAACTAAACCTTTTTAAGTGATGCGTGCTTCATACTCTTATATGATACACAGTAGATACTTAAAAAATTATTTTGTAATAACTTTTAAACTTATTACTATAAACATATAGTAATATTATAAAATGGGGATTAGCGCGTACATGCATAAATACCTTTAGGGCTTGACGTTTACGCTAGTCTGCTTGCGACCACGGCCTGTGTAACCCGGTCGAAACGTCAAGGTATTTATGCATGTTCGCGCTAATCCCCGTTTTATAATATTAATTTATTTTGTAGTCATTATACTAGACCTGCGAACGAGTAAACAAACAAATTTTACCATTTCAAAGTAATTTACTTATTTCAAACATACGCCCACAAAATCTTGATTAACAAAATAACGAACAAAATTGGATATTAATTTTGAGTCTCAACACTTAATTACCTCACCGGAATTAAATCTTAAAACAATCTTGTTTCACAACTATTTGAAACATCAAAATTATACAAACATTTTATGAATGATAACAACTATCATTATAATTATTACTGGGTTCGCAACACGGTTTTAGTAGGCTATTAACTGAAGATTATAGATAATGTAATTTAAAGTTAGTTGGACCCTTAGCCAACAGATTTGATACTGCTGTAGTTATATAGTTGTACAGTAATGTTGTTATGTAGTTGAATAGTTGGTTATGTAGTTGAATAGTTATGTAGTTTTCCTCTCCCAGATGATCGGATCTTAATCTGTAACTTCCTTATTAATGTACGTTGTTGTGATTATTAATTTGCGATAATTGCGTAATTTAGGGTCGACTGTATCAGTAGTCTTATGTCTAGTTTCCTAGGGAAATAAGGACGGAAGCACCATTTAACTCAAGGCTATGTAGATTTGTGTGTCGAAATAGGCGTTCTATGTTAAAAAAGATTCGGTTTCAAGTTTTCTTTAGCGTTTGGTCGTAGCGATATTCAACACTTTTTTTTAAAACAATTTCTATTGTTCTCGTGGCAAGCCCAAGGTTCAATCAAAATAATTACATTGTTTATCTTTTTTATTATTTTTTTATATTTATTTATATTATTTATTTTTATCTCACGTATAGCAACATTTTATTTTGGTTTTCCACGACTGAAAGCTTAGGTATCAGCCCTTTGCAAATCGCATCATTAGTAAAGTTTATCCAACAGTATCGGGTAATATGGACAACACTGTAAGTTAGCCTCACTTTGACGTACATTGATGGAATATTAACAACATTGATTCATCGCTCTCATACAATTGGAACAAAGAACCGCAAAGTTTCAAAGTTTGGCTACAGTTGAACGTATACGGTATGGTTTTGGAGAATTATATAACTGCATAATATGTTTCATTATATTGTATACTATGTTATAGTGTTTCAATGTAAAGACTACAAAAAAGTTAAAAGATAATAGAATAGAAATTGTCGAAAAGCGGACTACCAAATGGCAGAGATTCTTTAAAATTTGTACTAAATAAAGCTATGTAAAATCTACAATTGTTTTATGTAAGATAGATATTTCATGATGTTCCAGAACCAAATTGGTTATTTGTTAGCAAAGGCTCAATGTACAATTTAAAAAGGTTAAGCGACAGATCCGTCAAATATATCTAGAAACCTTACCCAAGAAATACCCACGAGGGTGCGACCGCTCCCTATTTATCGTAACAAATCATTTTCAAAACATATGATAACCATCTGTTTGTCAAGTACCAAGATGTATGGCGTAATAACGTTTTCCCGATACGGGGCAATATAGCCTGGATATTGGACAAGCGGTAAGAATAGCAATCAGCCGGCAACACGGATGGGAACTAGGTATCTGCATTATTGGGAGGATGGCGTGCGCCGAATACTGAGCGATGATCGATATCTGTTGATCTGGGTAACGCGCTGGGTAGTTGTCCTGAATTATGTTGGATTTTGTCCTTAAATCGGGAAGGTTGAATACTCTTTAAAATGGGAAATTTATCCGATGAGGTAGTTTTAGAGGACTTATGGGTCTATATTAATAACCTTTTTATGGAATTGTGTACTAATTTTCTATTTATCTTGTGTATTGCGTCAGTATGAGATTTTGCGATGCTTGAAAATAGACAAAAAAATAGGTACTTATATACATTTTACATATTTATACACCTTTATAAACCATAAATGAGTAGGGTATGTTATTTTAAAACTTCAATACATTTAATTATACTTCAATTAAAGGAATATCTTTGTTTGTTAAACACCAATTTTATTCCACGTTATAAGTTATTACCTGGATTTTTCTTATTCGTGTCAGATTTTCATTGTACCATTCAAATCTTTTTTTTTATTACCAGTCCCACTGTTTTGTGACCTTGAAAAGGCGCCAAGTTGTTATAACAAGAGCTCAAGGTGAGGTCATTTACTAGCTTAAAATAAATAATAAAAAGTGGTACAAAGTTACCTACAAATGACATTGCTTTAAATGCCGATCTTGGCTTGTTTAATCGATTCAATGAATTGAAAGAATTTTGTTTGAATGGTTAGATTAATGTGAAATTGATGAGAATTTGAAAGCTGACAAGCCAGATACAAGTCCGATTATGTTTTAAAATGTACGATAAATAATTTAAATTTACGACGTATTAATTTTTTTATGTACAATATTTATGTATAAATTTATAAAAAGCAATAACTTTTAATCAATAATAAAGATCAAACTAGGTTTGTTGATTGTTCGATACATACCTACGTGTAATCATTCAATCGAAAGTAGGTATATTTAGTCATCTTTCACCTAAATCTTCATATTACCCCGCGTTTGACTTGTGGTGATCGGTAAGCAATCGCTAGATGTAGAACATAAAGTAAGCGATGTCAGACAAAAACAGATAAAACAGCCAAAAACAAAATGGACAAGCGTAAGTATATATAGTAGATTTAAGTCCTAATTAAAAGTTTTAAACGCATTAAAAATAAAAAATAACACGGGCCAGTGCGTGTTCACGTAATCAGCTTATGAAGTGCTTAGTGAAATTAAATATAAATGCTCGAGCCGCTTAATTTTAGAACGAACTTTACATCGTTTTGATATATTACGTGACCTAATTTCCAACTCAATCTTCCAACATTATCAACGAACATTACGAGAACACAAATCTCTCTAATATGCATGCAAATAACCTACATAAAGTACCTTAACTCCTAATTCAGAATACTCGCAATAATATCTCATATTTGTCAAAGACTGCCTGCTCAGTACGTTTATCTTGAATTAGTGTGTTTCTGCTTTGCGAACAAATTATGGGTCGTTCGACTCACACCTGTGTCTAACCTAATACTGTAGGAAGGTACTGCAGACGCATAAATAATAAGGATGAGCGAGAAGCTATAGGGATGTACTAAACTGGTGTAGACTGTACTGGTATTAGGCATTTTGTACACGGTTAGACATCATGTATGAAATTAATTTTTAATGCAAGTATAAGTGAAGAGCGTCTTTATTCAATCAAAAATATCTGCAGGGATAATAAGCAAAAGTGTTTCGTGAAAGACTACAAAGTTAAAGTTTGATAAAATTGTAATATTCGGTTTGTAAAGGAAAAGTTATGCTTTACAAGATTTATTTAGATCAATAATAAACACTCACTACGTACGTAATAAGTATTTGCCAGGTGTTAGCGTCTGGGCCAATTTTTAACGATGGTGTATTTTATAATACTTAATTTATTCGGTCAAAATAATTAAAATAAGTAGTAAAAATGATATCTTATTCTGAAAGCATTGAAACTATTTAAAATTGATTAAAACATTTGAAATATGATAATACTTCGAATGCCATTCAAACTGAAAGGCAATACCAGTCAAATAGCGAGATAAATAATTCAATTTCACTTCAATAGTTTGTGTACCGATGTCCCAACCCTTTGTACTCGATTCTAGCTAATAAATTCCAAGTAAATAGAATCTAAATAGTCGAATAATTTGCACCGATAGATCAATGATTGACTAGAGGCGGTGCGAATCGATTTACAACGGAATTGCAATCGGAAATACCGAATCAATTCGGGCAATTTGCCGATGATTCTGAAGCCGGTATAACGAATTCCGCTGCTCGAAGACCTGTTAGACGTTCTCGATTGTTTATCGATGCGAACTCATTTCGGTATTTTGTAACTTTGTTAGCGTTCGATTTTGATGTAAATATTTTTATGTGGTAAAGAATTTGCGTAAAATGTTCGTTGGATAAAATTGAATAATTGGTGTGTTAGAAAAAAATATTGATAGCACATGTATTTTAGATTACGTAAATCATTGTAGCTAGGTAGATAGTAGACTAGTTACTACATAAAAATTGTACCCGTTTTAGTCTGTAGATCTTAGGCAAATTTTAATAGCATATTATGTAAAGGGAATAAAAGCGAACGTGCTTATTTATCTGTGTATTTAATTAATTATTAAAAAAAGTGTAATGATTAAACAGTTGCCGTTTTGCAGGCTGTTCTTTTTAGTATAACAGTGTTCATCATTACTAATATTGCTATTCTCATTGCTACAGGCGTTCAAGCGCGGGCCTGCTGGCGCCCCAGCTGGCATGCCAGACATCATCACCCGCGGCATCAGCGCCGGCGCCGCCACTCCCCGCGCCCGCATCCCCGCCGCGCGTCGTCTCCGCCCCGCCCACCGCCACGCAGCCCCCTCCCGACCCCGCCCCGCAAGACCAGGAAGATGGCGTCAGATTGCGGCGCACACACACTGTCGCTGTACGAGACTACCTCAAGAGGGAAACGCAGACGTTTTTCGGCGTTCAGAGGGATAATGAGAGGGAACAAAGACGGCTGTGGTATGAGAGGCGGAGGAGGCACGCGGCGCGGGCGCTCGGTGACCTCCGGCCCGACCTGCCACCCGATCATCATCCTGATGATGATGATATTAGGTGAGTAATGCATATCTTCTACCCAATTACTACTAAAAAAATAACTTATCATGTATTTAATCAGGCGTAGATAGGTTTGATATGATGTGGATTGAGTGAACCATCTATTTTACTTGATTGAACTACAATTGCAATAAGTTCTTACAATTATTACAAATATGTATACAAAGTAGCAATGAAAATTCATAATAAAATGCGTCATTTAATAAATGTTTAAAGTATCTATACGAAAAAACTCACAATAACATGTTTTGTAGCTATGAGCATTTACATAAATTGCTTAATTAAATTCTCTGCTCAATTATACTTTCACTCCTTTGTTTACAGACCTTGCTCATGCTTTCATATCAAGGAACTGTCGTGACAGCTTTTGTTAATTAAAACTCTTGAATAATTTCCTTAGAAAATAAATTATATTTTTATTATATAAACTATTGTCCAAAGTAACCTCCATTGAGGAACCCATCATCAATCAATACACCTTCCACCCTGTAATGTCGCGAATTATAAAACTTCATTGTTCACAAAAAAGCTTTATAAAGGTCGTAAGCGACAAATGTACGCAAATTAAGGTGTGTCTAGACATATGCAATTTTACACCGTAACAAAAACCGTTTTGAGTTGAATTTTATGTAAAGATTCGTAGAATTAAACTGAGTTTCTCATCTTTTTCGTATGAAATCATATATAGGGAAAATGTTCTGTAAATTGATTATTACTGCATAACACCTGGAATAAAACAGTGGGATGCAATAACTACATCTTAAGTTAATGATTATGTCATACCATTTTCAACCTTATGTCTATAACCCTAATTACTATCTCAGCGTACATACTGATCCTCTTGTCTACTACCTACAATACAACATGTGTCTCTGAATACATAATGAGCTAACATCCACATAACACAACACTCGAATGAAGGACTCTCTATACAAACGGATGTGAGGACATCTTATCTTACATCGCTTCTAAAGTTAACACGAATGTACACATGTACAAAAACCTGACGTATATAAACAAATGTACATATATGTAATATTTAGGCTTTAAAAAGAGCAAATTAATGTAGGTACTCAAAAATGTAAAAGAAATCCTTCAATGCAAATGAATTTTCGAAAGGACATCATCCATTTTGGTCCAAATTCGAAAGTGCCGGCCAACAAAAAAAAATGTGATATTCTGACAGAGCTTGTCCTCCTAAGCATTTCTTACTATGGCACCAAAGCTGTAGCACCGCTGCACGTCATTTTATCCAGGGTTTAAAATTCTGAATTTTCATACATTTTTCTATCACATACCACGATATTATCGATTAAATGAATTTCTAAGAGGACAGAGCTTGACCTCCTTAGCATATCTTAATATGGGACCAAAGCTGTAGCACCGCTTCACGCGATTTTATCCAGGGTTAAAAATTCTGAATTTTCCTACAATTTTTCGATCACATGCCACGATATTATCGATAAAATGAATTACTAGGAAGACAGAGCTTGTCCTCTTAAGCATTTTTTAATATGGCACCAAAGCTGTAGCTCCACTCCATTTGAATTTATTCAGGGTTAAAAATTCAGAATTTTCATACATTTTTCGATCAAATACCATGATATTATCCATTAAATGAATTACTAAACACAAATGAAATGTTCTGTTATGGATGCTAGCTCATAGTTAATGATTGGGGGTAGTAATAAATTCAGGGATTTTTGTAGGTTTTTAATGTATTTTATCGTCGAAAATGTCTTGCGTAAAAGTTATATACTCTAATCCTAAAGTTGGACCAGTTTGTAAATGGACGTCACGTTACTCATCAGCTTTGCGATGAATGAGAAGCGCTTATACAATACGGCTTACTTTATTTGCTTTATTTTAGCCAAATTGTAATCCGACTGAGCGACAGTTCGCCCTATTATCAGACAACCTCCGTGGTCGAGTGGCGTACGCACCGGTTTCAAGGTGTCGCTAGCTCTGAGGTCCCGGGTTCGATCCCCGGACGGGTCAATGTAGAAACCAACTTTTCTACATTGCCTCGGGTCTGGGTGTTTGTGGTACCTTCGTTGTTTCTGAATTCCATAACACAAGTGCTTTAGCTACTTACTTTGGGTTCAGAACAATGTATGTGATGTTGTCCGCATTTATTTATTTATTATATTATATTACGGCGAAGTTTTGCAATCTGGCGCACCATTTTGTAAATATATGCGCGTTATACGATAAAATAAATTAAAAACCTATAAACAAAATCCCTGAATTTATTATTACCCCCAATCATTAACAGAGCTAGCATCCATAACAGAACATTTCATTTGTGTTTAGTAATTCATTTAATGGATAATATCATGGTATTTGATCGAAAAATGTATGAAAATTCTGAATTTTTAACCCTGGATAAATTCAAATTGAGTGGAGCTACAGCTTTGGTGCCATATTAAAAAATGCTTAAGAGGACAAGCTCTGTCTTCCTAGTAATTCATTTTATCGATAATATCGTGGCATGTAATCGAAAAATTGTATGAAAGTTCAGAATTTTTAACCCTGGATAAAATCGCGTGAAGCGGTGCTACAGCTTTGATCCCATATTAAGAAATGCTAAGGAGGTCAAGTTCTGTCGTCTTAGAAATTCATTTAATCGATAATATCGTGGTATTTGATCGAAAAATGTATGAAAATTCAGAATTTTAAACCCTGGATAAAATGACGTGCAGCGGTGCTACAGCTTTGGTGCCATAGTAAGAAATGCTTAGGAGGACAATTTCTGTCAGAATATCACTTTTTTTTTTGTTGGCACTTTCGAATTTGGACCAAAAATGTATAGAGAGTGGATGATGTCCTTTTCGTTATTTATAATGTGTATTATGTCGTGGTGGCCTAGCGGTTTAATGAACGGATTTGTATGCACGAGGTTGCAGGTTCGAAACCGGGCAAGTACCAATGTAACTTTTCAAGTTATATGTACTTTTTTAACTATTCTAAGACACTTCTGTCAGACGGTGAGGAAACCATCGTGAGGAAACTTGGATTACAAAATTGGGATCTGAAATCGCCAATCCGCAAATGAGCAAGCGTGGCGATCAATGCTCGTGCCTTCTCTATATGGGAAGAGGCCTGTGCCCAGCAGTGGGACGTTTATAGGCTGGTATTATTATTATTATAATTGCGATGCAAGACACATACTATACAAAACTGATTTGCAGATTGTTTGTAATTGATACTTTATATATTATTTAGTAGGAAGATAATAAGAGGGCAACGTTTTTAAAAGAAAGCTACGTAACCTTTAAATTCTTGAACAACATGGTGATTGTACAAAAACAATAACATCATGCTTAATGTTTACTGTAAGAGATCACGTAGACCCAACTTAATGGTAGAATAATAAACAATGAGTCGTTTTTATAGACATTATTCCGTGAATTCACTACCACGCGTAATTGTTTTACGCATGAGTAAACATTTTACGTGATAATTACGCATAATAAAACGGATTTTATCGCGGTTTGTATTTAGATTTTAGTTCCCGACGTTTCGACATCTTTGCAGGTATCTTGATCACGGGCAGACTGAGGTGGTGTTGGTCTTGACGGTTGTTGTTGCTCGTTCTACCTTCATATTTTTACTAATTATTTGTGTTCCGGCCTACGCAATATGAGCTCACGGTGTCTTAAGGTCTTGCAGCGCTGCTCTTGGGTTTGATTTTGAGTTTGTTAATTATCGGATCCCAAGTAGGTGATATCTTCCAGCCGTCTTCTCTATTGAAATTAGGGTGCTTTTTTATCTCAATAGCCTCGCGAAACATTCTAGGCAGGAATTTAGGTTCTTTAGCGAGGATCTGTGGCTTATCAAATTTAATGTAATGGCTGGAGCCTTCAGCATGATCGGCGACTGCAGACTTCGTTGAGCGGCGGTGTTTCACGTCAGCTATGTGTTCTTTTACGCAGGTCCCTATACTGCGTTCTGTTTGTCCGATGTATTTCAATATCTAACATTCACGTAAACCTCAGAAAGATTTTCATTCAGACCAGGACCAAATACTCTTTTATGTCAAGGCAATACGGTCGTATATCGCACACACCTATCTTATGTGCTCACCGTACATATCTCTATACGTATAAAATCTCGTAACATCAAAACAATAATAATAAGAAAGTTCTATCTAACAAGTTGACGTAGCTTAACTCGTTCGCGTCGAGATTGATATGAAATTCAATTTCCACAGTAGCAATCCGACGCGGTTTTCCCGCAACACATCCAGGGCCTTTCCACGGATTTAAACAGATAATTTCGCTATTTAAACTGACAATTTTAACGTCAAATTTAATGATTATGTTATAACCAAGTGACGTACTCGATTTTTGTATTTTAAATATCCGTTTCGAGAGTCAGTAAACTAACCTTATATAAGAGATTTAATATTGAATATTTTAATACACAATAATATGTCATAACACAATAACCCAAAGGATTAATATTAATACCCACTTATAAGAACAAAACCTTTTAATATTCCGATTGTTGAAAGCCCACTCGACTTATCAATTAATTCGATTCGAACATCGATTGTTCTATCCGCATAGAATAGGGGCTTCACTTCAGCTTCTGAAAATGGACTACAGAGCAGAATAATCCCAGTGCAGTTGGAACTGTTGCCAATACCGCTCTCCCCGGGATAATAAAATTAAAATGTAACTATTCTCCGTCTGTGACGACACTCTTTGTGAGGCATTTTGTATTCTTGCGTAGAACTTCATTAATGGGAGACGAGACAATTAGGTTAGGCTCGCTGTAATTAGACTGGATTCCTTTTAAAATAGGTGCGGGTTAGTTTAATTTGGTTGGGAATAGAAACATTTGGGACACCGTTTGAATTGGATTAAAATTATAATTATTTGTAAATGCTTTCTAATATAGAACAAAATAATTTTGCTAAAGTATATCGATTCGACTTCAAACATTTAAAATTATGACCTTACCTGCATTCAAATGAAAGTTGGTACACTAAAAATAAATATGTAAAGAAAAATTGTACACAAACGTTTCACAATAATTAAAACAAGTAGTATATATGCTTAAAGTACAAGTAACGCTTAAGCCATAACAGTTCTACAAATAGTTACCTACCTAACAACACGCGTTACCAGGTCATAGAGGTGGGTCGTTCCGGACCGTAATAGTTCCCGGAACTATGTCCTTCAGAGGAACGATATCGGTTCAATCCGAAATGTCAACTGAAGTCGGTCCTCGTTCCTCGGTGCGACGCGGTCACGCGGTCTACTCGGAACGAAAGAACTACGAACGTCACGAACTCGCGTGAATTATTCCAATTTTGAACCTTATTCCAATGTAATAAAAGCTACACCCGAAGCGCGCTATGGACGACTGCGTGTCAGCGAAGACGAGCTATGTGACTCTTATAACATTTGTTTAAGGGTCAAATTGGAATGATTTGTGTACAAAATGAACTATATCTACTGTTAGGTTAATGTACGTATTGCTTGCCAAAGGTCTTCTCTAAGAAAAACAACGCAACACTTAACAGTTCCGCGATTATGCGAGGAACTATGTAAATTGTGCATGTGCGGAATTACATGAATTTACTAGGTACCCTTCTAGTTCCGCGAACATGTTTCCTGCACCTAGTTCCGAGAGTGGAAAGAAACGTTCCATGTTCAATCCGCTAGAGGACATGATTAGCGCATCTCTACCAGGTCACTATAATCTAAAGGGGTAATACTCTAAGGAAGTAAGTCATAGCACAATGAGTTGTTTATCCTTTGGGACGTCCGGGGCGACCTTATTAATGTCCTTGTTAATTCTTGACTCCTGGTACTTCACGAGACTGCATACTAGTGTTAAATTTACATTTGTTTGCGGTTGTTTGGGAGTAGTAATCGAAGTTTTGGATTGTGATTTATGGAGTACGTTATAAGTTTATGATGCTTAAACTAGACGGAGTAAGTTTGTTGATGAATGTTGTGTCGGAAAGATGGTAAAGTACTGTGTATTTATTTAAATCTTTAGAAAGTGCTTTGTTTGTTGGGTCATGTTTCAAGCGACAAATATGCATAGTATTAAGACCAAATTATATAACAAATTGTGGGCAAGAAAATAAGTTCATAAGAGGTCACAGACAATTTTGGTCACATTCTATGTTAGGGGAAAGAGGTTCGATAACAAACAACCATAAAAGAACAGTAAAAATACCTCTAGGTAATCTATCCACATTAAAATACATTACAAAAACAAATATAAATTGACGATCCTTATCATTGGAAAAGTATTTTCGTCGTTCCACATAAACAAACCGTAACCCAAATCTAAGGAGGTCAGAACACTCATCACATAATTTACTTTAAGCAGGTCACAATATAAAGAATGATCTGTACTATAGATAAGCAGGTTGCATCGTTGAGAAAACAATTTGCCAATCAGGGCGTTCATCCCACGTACCCGTGGAGACAATTGGGAAGATTTCTTATCAAATAGCACAGATATTTTGTCATTGGAGACCTAATAATTTTTCCATGAGAAAATAATTCAGAAATTGTTTCTGTGAAAAAGTGAGCTGTTTGTGGCCAGAACATTATTCGTGTAACCAATTAATAAATGGAACTAAATATTGATTTATTAACAAAAAGTTTTGAAAATAGATATTGGTTTAAACTTTGATATAGGAGAATTTTATAACAATTTATATTATATATCTATCTATACACTTATATAATTTCTTCAAGTAAACGGCTCCAACGTTGAAATGCTTACAAAGATATTAAAGGTACTTTAGAATGTACTCTAAACCTAAATCCGCGGGAAGTTTGCTCGGAATAAGAATTTTTATTGGCATCGTGCACTTTCGAGGTACAAAGAAGTTTGTTAAACTCGTTGTGTTTGGCTGCACGTTTTGGAAGCATTGAGCGACGTTCAGTTTTGTTGAAAAACAGCAAGATAAGAGGCAGTTGTTTATAAAGATTCTTTTAATACCTACCTTTTGTGTTAATAGTAATTTAACCAATGAAGCTAAACTTTGTTTTATGTACATTAAAGGTAAATTGTTTTAGGTAATACGTAATTAGATTGTAAATTATTACAATAAATAATTAAATTATATTCATTGAAGAATTAATTTTAAATAAGCTAATGCATACATTCAGCTAGACATATAAAACGTAAGATTAAGTATTTTCTTTGAACGTTGACCCCACACTTAGTGCAAGAACCAAAGCTCTCAGACATACGTTAATATAAGGTGCTATAAAAATATCTGCCACGGCTTTAATGGGAGGTAGTATTGTGTTTATAGATTACAATAGTGAAGAACTTTCGTACCACGGAACAGTTAATTAAATTTTAGAAAATAAAATTGTTAAATTAACATTGACTCTATTCTGCGTAACGTGGTTCACAAATTACGTGAATTCGGTGCGGAGCGGCAACAGCTTAGGACACGGGATGGTTTTATACTAATAAATTAATTCAAATTAATACGTTATTTTTTTTGTATGAAAAAAAATATGATAAATAATCAATAATTTATCTATACTATTGTAATCTATAAACACAATACTACCTCCCATTAAAGCCGTGGCAGATGTTTTTATAGCACCTTATATGTAATGATAAATTTTATCGAAAACCTCTCAGACCTAAATAATTAACTACTCTTACTTGTTCACTTCAAAAAATAAATATAAATACTTATTATATTCTTAAACAGACTGACCAAGTGTGGACAGCAAATACACATACTATCTGCAGTCAAACTGTTTGTACGGTTTTGCAAGGCATAAGTTTATAACCATGATATTGTTAATGGTTTTATTTTGTACATAGCTTACTCTATCTCTTTACAAGCCGTCTTTGCTCTGCTGTGATGGAAAATGTAACAAAAACTTAGATTCAAAATATTTATACCCAACCTAAGAAGATGAAAACCAATCTAAAAAACTGGCCAAGTGCGAGTCGGACTCGCGCACGAAGGGTTCCGTACTACCGTCGTATGAGAGCCCCCCTTAAATATTCATTTTATGTGGTTTTTAGTATTTGTTGTTATAGCGGCAACGGAAATACATCATTTGTGAAAATTTTAGCTTTCTAGCTATCACGGTTTATGAGATACAGCCTGGAGACAGACAGACGGACAGACAGACAGCGGAGTCTTAGTAATGGGGTCCCATTTTACCCTTTGGGTACGGAACCCTAAAAAAAACACTCTAGGCAGACTAGACAAGATTTCTCATCCTAAGCCTCGGGTGGCAAAGCACTTAGACTAAGCTGACCGCCACACTTTTAACTCTTCTTTTTAGCATAAAATTTATCGAAGATATCAGAAATGTATATACAAGGTGTTAAGAAAACCCTGTCTGACCCGAAAGGGTAATATAGGGTTCACAATCACATGCCCAAATAAAATAATAATATCAAATTTGGAAAATTCATGATAGAAACAATAATAATTAATTTTGAAATAACCATTTTTTGCCCCGTAATTCCCTAAATTTGAGATCAAAACAAAAACACCAATTCCGTCGGTATTTTTGGGAGCTTTTTGTTAGGTAATTAGGTAGCATCTGCGATGACGCCGAATCTCTGACTCGACTTTTGAGAAAAAAAATTGTTTTAGTTTATATTTTTTTCTTATTTTCTATTTTTTTTTTGCACATTTTTGTAATCAGATATCGATACCTAACAACACCTTCACGGATCGGACAGGGTTTTCTTAACACCCTGTATGTGTGTGTTTCACAAAAGCTATCTCGATAGTTGTTTAGAATATTTCTCAGTTCCGATGTCGATGCTAGATATTTATTTGACGGCTTTCATAAGTTACGTCTGAAATGCCAACATTGAGCTGAAAATTTAATGTAAAATAAATTCAGCTGCAGTATGGAATATGTTTACTGTATGAAATAAATTTTGAAATGTTTTCCTCGTCTTTTATATTGAATAGTTTGTTGTGACTTGTTTATTTTTGAAGGAAATAGCTAATGACAAACAAGAAGAGTCAATATATGACCAAAATATAAGCATTGAGTAAAGATATTTAGGTTCGCTTTAAGCAAAGACTTTAAAAAATGTGGATTAAAAATGGAAATAGTATTGAGCACTTTAAATTTTGGTCTTTCAAAGTTCTAACAAAAAATATCAAAATACAGCATTTGTGTATATTTTTTCTCCAGTTGTTTTACACTTCCATAATTAACTTGTAACAAATACATATTTCGTTGTTTTCACGCGAAAATAAACAAACCAACAATGCTTTTTTGTGTTAGAATGAACGAGTTTTTATTTAGAATTTTGTTTTTTGTTTTTGTTCCTGTTTATTAAACATACGCCATGTGGTTAGTTGTAATGAAAGGCTAACCAAAAGAATGCCAGAGAATGTAGCCTTTTCATGTTATCATTTTAATGAAAAACATTAAATTTCATTACATAAATAATATCCAATTTAGGTGTCGACTTGTAGTTCAAAAAACATAAAATGCAAGTATATCGTCCAAAAAGTTTTTTAGATTAGGAACTGTAACTTGAGGGTATATTTTTTGCTACAAAAGTACAAAGGGATTGTCGTATCTTTATTAAGATACTGTTAAATAAATATAAAATTCACCTTTTCTGTATAGAATTGCATTGCAATTTGCTTAAAAATTGATTTGCTTTTGTTTTTGTTTACATAATATTAAGCAAATGTTGCTCACATCTGAGGCCCTATGAATAGGCATATAAGGCCCGAAAGGGTTATAAAGGTATTGCATTGGCCTTTACGATATTGTCTTTCAAAAAGGTTAAGGTTACTTGCAACCGCAGGAGCGGTCATCTGTAAAGGGATGCATGAGTGTGGTTTAAACAAAGGGGTTATTGAAGCATTGTAGTTTGATGGTAGTTTGTTTGATAATGCGTAAATTTCTACAACGTTTGACATTATAGGTATCGAATATAATTAATATAGTTTCAAAGAAGGGTTTTTGTTAATACTTTTCGTACCTTTGTTGACATACATTTTAAGTAAAACGTACCCGAGACTTGTTCTATAGAAAAATTCTATAGTGCCATTGTAAATGCTTGCAGGTACTTACACTTATTCTAAAAATGATTCTGCGCATATTTCGTGTAGGTTTATTGTTTCAAATGACCATAATATTATTGCTGTCTTTGTTCCGCACATTGATTTTTGTAATACATTTGATTAAATGTTGTTTAATTCCTCCAGTATGTACGGAGCGTCGGGCGCAGCACCCAGGGAGGCGCGGGGGCGCGCGCGCGAGCGGCCCGACGTGCTGCCCGCGCCGGCGCCGCTGGAGGAGCCCGCGACGCCGACGCTGCCGCGCCCCGGCAAGGACAGCGTGGCGCGGCTCACGCTCACAGGACTCTCTTATGTTGTTACTGTAAGTACCGTCTTCTTTTTCTCTGTGCCTTGGATTGTCCTGCCAGTAAAGGTGGGTACTCTCTAGTCAGCTAGATGGTCAGTGCCGATGGAGAGAGCGCAAGAGATATATAACTGTACCCGTGTTTGTAAACATATTTGTTTTTATTTTATTTATTCTCGTGGGCGGATAGTTAAACGGTAAACAGACAATACCGAAGATTAATCAGGCGCAAGACTCAGAATCAGAAAGGACTCTTATGTTTTTTTTATTATTTACATTTGTATAACTGAGAGTGAGTCATTCTGAGTAAATGAAGGAGTCATTCACTAAACCCCGAACCTATTGAAGACGTGACTTTAGTACCACATCTTAAAGCTAAAAACAACAACCGTTATAAAAATAACGACATCCCCGTAGATTTAAAATTCATACCATGATTTTATTTCCACGTTATAGAATATTCGATAACAGCGAAACGCGAGAACATTGGGTGTCACGTCTCGGTAAGAGCAAACCTTGTTATGATAATATATAATAACTGATGTATGTATGTACTTTCGTACGAACGTGACGTACCGGTAGAGATGTAGAGAATATCGACTTACCCAAAGAGTAGAGAGAGGTATGTTTCGATGTTTATAGGCGTTAACGTTGTTGGAGTGAAATGGTATAAAGATATAGGACCGTGCTGTGGGTATGTACGAACTAATATTGTTACTAGCCTAAAATATTCTTTATATGCCGGGCAAAGGCTTCACTACCCTTCGTCCACGTGTTTTTATCAAGAATGTCCCTAAAGTATAAATAAGATATCGGTACAGAAAGACCGATGGGTAAGTACTGTAATGTAAAGTCTCATCTAATCTTTGTTACTTTAAGGTGTAAAGAAGGGACTCATAGACTTTTTATGACTTTTCTTTGACAGTCCATTTTTTTTTCTTTTGTGAAAGATGTTTCTTTATTTAAATAAAAGATTTTTGTTTGATGTTTGTAGTTTAATAAAACAGAAAACATAATTTAATTTCAATAGTTTTTGTTTGAGACAAATCTCTGTAGTAATACAAGTTTGATTACTTTTACAACTTGTTCTACCTATTTATTTGTCACTAGATTAAACGAAAAGAAAAACATTGTGAGACAAAGTTACATTCTTATATTACTTTGTTATTTAATTATCTTATAAACTAAAATCGTTACTACTGTAAGAATACTAGGTGCGAAGTTTTTATTGTTTTCTGTTATCCCAGAGGTCGTTGCCCTACAGTAGTACAGTTATTTGGTGTCATTTGGTCATACCAAAAATAGTAGAAACAAAACAATATCGCCCCAGGCACATGGACTGCAGCTGAAAGCAGTTCGACGACTTTGAGAGGACAGTTTGCGCAGTCCGTGTACGGGCCGCCTTAGTGTTTAGTTTGCCAATATCGCTAACACAGTGAAAATGCGTTCCTATAGACAATTTTTTCACTCCGGTAATACGAGGTCATTGCCTGTAGTCTTACTACACGATATTATTACACAAAAATAGTACTTTGCATGCAGGTTACCGTATGAAGTAGAAGCAAAACATTAAGTGTTAGTCGCCATCTCATTATGATAATTCAGTGGCAAGCACCGCAGGTGGCGTAGTTAGCTGCCATCGCAGCCATGTTAAACATTTAAAAGTTGTCTAAATATCTCAACACGAAAGTTGTTCTGGTTATTTTAACTATGCTAAAAGCACTTGCCCGCTGAAATTCTAAACCAGCTTATATAGCTTTT
Organism: Autographa pulchrina; assembly: GCA_905475315.1. NCBI lineage: Eukaryota > Metazoa > Arthropoda > Insecta > Lepidoptera > Noctuidae > Autographa > Autographa pulchrina. Next base: position 5,254,041 of record FR997769.1, read on the forward strand.
AATGGAAGGCCCTATGTGTGTCCGGAGACTTATATATATGGCTCGCATTATGTGGCTTGGCTCATAATAAAATTGCGTATGTATGTATGTGTGTATGTTTGCCAGATTTGAGAGGAATTGGGTCAGGAATTGAGGCGTTATATGTAGGTATGTAGATTACTTATTAAATAGAGTCAGCTTTAAAATTCGGTCTGCTTTTGACCTGAATTTGGAAGGTACCTTGGTATATAACTTATTTACTCCGATAAGACGTTAATTAAATTTGACCAAACAAAGTAGGCACTTGTTGAAAATGTATACATTCTTGGATGTTTAAAATCAATTATCTACCATATAACATATTTAAAATGATAGTTTTCTTTCATATTAATAAAATACGTTGTTATTGCAAAAAAAATAATTAAGTAAGTCAATTAGTATTTACTAATTTTAACAAAATTTGAAAATAATTACGTTTAAAATTTTTTAAATTATGCCCAGATTATAGATTAATTAAATATTCTAGGTCAAGCAATATTATAAGACGTTATTTACTTATCTAATTAGTTCACAAAGTTCTCGCAAGGTTTAGAGTAAACATTCTGACGGTACTCAACGTATAAGTATGTCTGCGAAGTTTCTAGTGGATATTACAATAATTTTGAAGTGGGTCAAATGTAATATCTTTTTACTACATTATGTTGCTTTAACTATCCTTTATAACTTTTTTAGCCTTATGAACGTTGGATATTAATCAAGAAATATACTTTGCATGTATTTTTTTTTGTCCCCAAATGTACGTCGAATTTAAAGAGAAAAAATATTACATGCGTTTAAAAATTGAATGAAATAAAGGTATAAGCCGCCAAAATGAGTTTGGTTGCAATAAAAAATATTGTTAGTACATAAAAATTGTGCAATGTATACAGCAATAAAAACATTTTTTATAACTTTCTTATAGATTAAACTATAAGAAAGTCTACACTTTAAAAACATTCATATTCGTTAGTTTTCTTGGAAATTGCTCACATTAATAAACAGTACTTTTATTTTATTTATGCAAAAGGCTAGTAAGCGCACTGCCTTTTTCTTGGAAATGTAGAAAAAACATTTGCATGACTTTCTGGTTTTAAATCCAAATTATATTGTAATATAAGATTATACGTTTAAAATCGTAAATTAAATCATTTTTTACAAAATAGTCACGTCATAAAAATGTATGAAATAAACACCAACCATTACGCAAATAGTTGCAGCAATTTACTCGATCATCTATTCAGGCTAAGTTTCGCATAATTCAAAATCATATCACGCGCCGCCAACTCTACTCCGTGGCTACGCGACTACGGCGTAGCACTCGCGTAGCTCTTGTAGCTCGGAAGTTGCTACATAAGTAATAAGATTAAGACCTGTGTATTTATTGCAAACAGTATCAGCTATGTAATATAAGCTTGCTTTATTTTATACTGTAAATTGAGGTCATAAAGGTTATTTTAGTTGCATTAGTGTTGCGTGTGTAATAACACTATAATATGAAGGAGTTAACAGCAGTGCAAATAATTAGCAACGCAATAACTTCGCAGTTATGAGACATTCATATTCACTTGGTTACATAGTTACATTAAACTGTAGCATATGATACAAGTTTCAGTTTGAGTTTTTGAGTCAAATGCTTTAGACTTTTTAACTGCTGTCAATTTGATAACAACAGTAAAATCGAGGTCAAATCATTTCGAATGATTGATTGTTATTTATCCCATTATATGAGACTAATTGATATTATGACCGTGCACTTTTACATTCGGTTTTCAGTACTTATGTAAACACAGTATTCAGGTTATCTGAAAATACCTAAAAAAAGAACTGTTAGAAACCTACCTACCTAGCCTCAATATATTTATAAAACATGGGTTACGTAGAGGTCAAACTTATATTTTTATACGAAAATATGTAAATTTAATCATATTCATCTTTATTTTCCATTGCGTAGGTAGATGTGTGATAATACGTCTTGTACGCCCACGTTACGTCTAAGATCCAACAAATGCTAGTCTGTCATAGTGGGCGAGTCAATTGACATAAGAAATATTTGTCAAAGCAAAAGAGTACAAAGGATTTTGGAATGTTTAAGAAATGTATTATATTTATATCTATATATACAACATACTTTTGTTGAAAAATAGAATAATTATGTAATGTTGTATAACTTTGATCTAGACTAATTATATTCAAGTCCAACATACCCATATTATCTACTGTACCGTGGTAACACAAAACCTTATCCAATCCGAGTCTAAAAATACATCTCTTTTCACTACTGCTGCAAAGAGATAAAGCTGCTGTTTACTGATAAAAAAAAACTCATTTTCAACTAGAATAAAATCATGGATTCACTAGGCAAGCCAATTAAGAAAGTGTCTCAAAAAATTTACACTGCGATCACAAAGGCAATATAAGAAAACCCTACATAACTCGAAGCACCGACCGCTGTCAAAGCAACACTCATCGTTACATCTTGACACAAGGGATCCCAATACCAATACATTCAAACCTTCTAACATATTGTTACCCTAACCCTCCGTATTATAATATACGGGCGGACGAATTAGACCGCGATATTTCCGCGCAATAAATTATAAAAGTGATGTCTTTCGGGCATAGGCGACCGTTATGGCATCGTAAATAATCGCCGGGCCTTCGGAGCTCGAAGCCTCCATTCAGGCAATATCCTGGAAGGAACTCGACTGCAAACTACAGCTTCCTTTGAATTCGGTTGACGTGACTGTTTTCTTTAGTGGTAGCGTATGTTTATTGCGTTTTCGCTTTTCCCAAGGATTATCTGAAGCTTTTTGTAAATTTTGTGAATGTTTTCTGAAATACCCAGAAATTTTTTGTCGAAAATTGTCCATAGGTACAGAGTAGGTATATGTTTCCTATCTTTTTACAAATATAACTATTACCTGTATCGGTTATAAAAACGATTGATACTTGAAATTATAAAAATAAAACGTCAGATCTTAACGGTAATAGTTCTTCCTGATTTTTTTTTGCTTATTCAATTTTATATAATAATAATTTTTTTAACCGATAAAGAAGTCATGGTTTTCGTTTGTACAATGACACTCATCTTGTGAGCATTTTTGAGCGGTTATTAGAGAACTTTTCCCATTACATACGTAACTCAAATATGATTTTAGTTAGCAAAACATCTCGTACGTTAGACAGGTGTTTAAAATTCAATCTAGCTAGTTAGCGCAGCTCCAGTTAGTGTAAGGACAGTTGCAAAGCTTGTGTCTAAACCTATTTCAAAGTCCCGTTTGTAACTCCATATTCTCACTGAGCGCGATTTTGTGCGCGACTGTACCTTTCCCAAAGGTATTTTAATATCCTTTCTGCCTTTTTTTATGAGTGTACTTATAAGCTTATTAGTATGTGTAATATTTTAAAAGGCTTTTAGCTTTATTCGGCATTTTCAAAGAAGAATTTTGTTAATCCCGCGCGAAATGTTCGCATCCAAATTAAAAAGGTTAAATGGCTTGCAGTGAATGTTCTGAATTATTTCAATAAAGGTAATAATAATAAAACGTAAAAATATTTATTTATTCCACTCCGGTCCACTACTATAAGGATACTCTCAATTAGCTTCATAAAAAGGATTTTAAACGTATCATGATTTTTTACTGCCAGAATTGAACAGCGCTAAAAAGGTTTAGTCTTTCTCTATAATAAAATGTAAGTCAGAAAATTTAAAGTTATGAATAAAATTTTCTCTGAAATTATTATTAATGTCAAGGAGATAGATCTAATCACTACCACTTAAAATCTATATTATCAATTTTATAACTGCCCTGTTTATTTTTAAATAACAACGTTTATTAGAAAAGTCTTTTATCGATTAACCTTTCTCGTCCTTTATGTTACTCAAATAACATAATAAATGATCATTCATGAATTCTAAGGCATTCAAAAACGGCTTTTCCTGACGTCATACAGGTTTATTTTTAAACATATTATTTTAGTACAATTATACTTATTATTAGAGCCATAATTATTAGTTTAAAAAAAGGTAATGTTTGCTTTTGTCCTTTTTGGTAGAGATTGTAATACATTATAATATAAATGAGATATTCTGTATTCGATGGATTGTAAGGTAAGTGGAAAAGAGGAACACCCAAAATGGTTTGGCCTGTAAGGATCCAAAGACCAGTACCCAGTGCGCAGAAAGTACATGATGTCTTCCTATTTGCACTCAGTGACACTCAGTCTATCATGGTTCACTGAGGCTTCTGAATTTATATCTGAAACACCTGATTTGCTCTATCGTATTACGTCAACCACATCGAAGACGGTTTTTTTTTGTCAAGTTTAGGTTGTATACCTAAGAGCCGAATTACATAAAACGAGTCAATTAAAAAACAAATACTCAAGTTCATTCTATCTACCACCCTATAAAATTATTTTAGCATTCCAATGAATTAAAAGGGGTGGGGATGGAATGAGCATTTGTTCGCTTTATGTAAATCGGTCTTAAGAGGTGGTCCCGTATAAAAACCGAAGTCGGTTACTATTTTATGAGTAATCAATTCTTTGTTTCCTCCATATTTGATATTCAATTGTTATTTTGTTGCCAGGCGGTGACGAGACGCTCGCGTCAGTCGACGTCGGCGCAATGGTCGCGGTCGTTTCGCGGGGCGGTGCCGCACGATGACGTCGACGTTGATGACGTGTT